>CM050414.1:147122-1428752 GCA_027564155.1 Gymnocypris eckloni scoliostomus | reverse complement strand
ATAGTAATTTGAAACTAAGTCCAAAAGCATGTAAATTACTATATAAATCAACAAAAAAATAAAACCCATAAACATAAATAATAAATAAATTCGAAATATTATATAGAAATAATACTAAATCAACAGTGGTATCTATGTTTGTATTTGCATTGCAAAAAGTGAAAATGATGTATTATTATTGTGTATTATTATGTATTATTAATTATATATTATTATTATTTATATATTCAAATATTATTACTTGCGTATAACTCATGTTTTTCTACAATATAAACCTCTCTAAATTGTATTACATGCAGCATATTTACGAGGGTGCCAAAAGTATGTATGTATGTGTGTATGCAAGTTATTTATGTATTTATTGTGCAGTATACTGAATGAATGTTTGTCTACATTTGTGTAAATATGCAAACCCGAAAAGGTGGGCTCCTTTTCATTTTTTCTTCAAAATATTTATTTTATGAATTAAATTAAATTAAATTACAATTTGATTAAGTTACAGTCAGAATCATTAGAATATTGAATCTACTGAATCAAATCAAAATTGTGTGAATTCAATTAAAGTGAATTGAATCAAGTGGGATCAAACCTTCAACTTTACACAGTGTCATAAACACAAAGAATATAAAGCTAATATTGAGACATAGCTCCCTGGTATGCATTTGCAGTAAAGTTTCTTTTAAAAACTTATTTCTATACTTTAAATTATGTATTTTACTGCTGAATAAATGTATTATAAGTCCATATACCAGCCAGTAAATGAAATACACAAATGATGCAAGAAAGGAAATCATTTAAAAACTATCCTGTGAGGGTTGTCAACGACAAAAGGAGCATAATGAAGTGTAGTCTTTGTATTTGAGGAGACAGTATGTTCTTGTGCATGGCATTGTGGGTGCCATGACCGCTGGCCCTTGGCTGAGGTGTGAGGAACAGTGGGCTAGTGCTAATGGAGCTGTAGTGAAGAACAGCTGATCCCAGAGGTGGAGAACACAGGCCCTCTCTTCAGTGCTTTGTTAAGACGCTCTGACTTCTTTAGACTGGGACTGACACGAATGCTCAGGACAAAACATCACAAATATGATGGTGCCAATCGACAACAGCCTTAGGCTCCTCCAGCTCAACACTTCTGTTCAATACATCACACAGCAGGAGAGAGCCAGAGGACTGAAACCAGCCCTCCGGCCTGTGAGAGGCCTGCGGCGAGGGACACGCATAAATATTCTATTCCCAGGACCGCAGCATCTAGAATCAGACTTGACTTGCCTGTCATTGAGGCCGAGAGCAAAGCTTACAGATGCCAATGAATGATGAATTACCCAAAACTGCATGTGTATTAATGATTTTCTCATAACACAGATGTCAAATCTTATACCCTACCATTCAAATGTTTGGGGGTCAGTGAGATTTTTACATACTTTTATTTAGCAAGGATGCATTAATTTGATCAAAATTGACAGGAAGATGTTACAAAAGATTCCGTTTTGTTCCTGTTTGCCCTTATTTGGTTTGTTTCCTGTCATTATTGTCTAATTATCGTTCCGTCTTATTGTCACCTATGTTTGATTAATCCTTTTGTTTGTTCCTTTGTTCCCTGCCTTTTATAAGTCCTCAGTTCTTCCCTTGTCTTTGTCTTGGATTAATGTTGTTTGTATGGAAATCGTGTGTGGATGTATATAAAAGATGTTTACGCCTGCGTTGGGCATTTTTCCTACTTCCGTGATGCATCGTTTTCAGCATTGATAATAATATGAAATATTTCTTAAGCACCAACTCAACATATTAAAAGGATTTCTGAAGGATCATGTGACACTGAAGACTAATGTAATGCTGAAAATTCAGCTTCATCATTACAGGAAAAAATTACATTTTAAAATATATTATAATAGAAAAAGTATTTTTCAATTTTGTAATATTTCACAATAATACAGTTTTTATTGCATTTCTGATCAAATAAATGTTCTGTATTACATTTAAAGTTATATATAAAAAATATTGGCTAACAGAAATACCATAAATTGATACATTATCACATGGTTTGGTATTTCAATAGAGCTTGAAGTCAAAACAATGAAACCCGGCAGCAAATTAAGCCAATTTCACAATTCACTTGCCTTTAGTCATAAACTGATACCTTTTTATTTAATAATATCAAAATTAAAGTTCTGCTTATCCTACAGTTTCATTTCAAAAGCTTAAGTGATTTCCTATTAAATATTCTACACATTGCCTACAAATGAGTGGTAGAAGTCCATCATGGGAACTCTAATAGAAAAGTATAATTACTTCTCAGAGTGAATTATCTTTTACAGGGCACTAGTTATCAAAAGTTATCTAGCCATGGCTGGCAATTATTAAAGCCTTAATCAAATATGGATGGTCATTTGTTAATTGAATTATTGCAGACCATCAGAGCACGTTTGGGAGGTGAAAAATGAGCTGTGAGATGGAAACTGAGATCTATGCTAGATATGAGCTCCATTAATGATCCTGAGACCTGTGTGGCACTGAACACTTATAAACCTGTAGTAGAGAAAAGTTACAGGAAGTAAAAGGTGATGGGGTCGACGGACGTCGTGTACATTCATGCATTTGGCAGACACGTCAATCCACAGTGAATTAAGTGTATACATTTTATCGGTTCATACGTTCCCTGGAAATCGAACCCATGACCTTGGAGTTGCCAGCACCTTGCTTTACTGTTTGAGCTACAGAAACATTTATGTGTGTCTTTTGAAACGTTTTCTTTATTAAATATATTTTTCCACAGCATGCCATTCTTTTTCTCTTAATAAACCTTCTGACATCGCAGCACACAGTGCAAACACAAGAAAATAACAACAGTGTCACATGTCCAGCTCTGGTTTCCACAACATTTAGACGGTAGACACAACTGTTAATCTCTGACTAACTGAAGCCCACTGAGGGGCCAAAACAGAGATCATCTAACAGTGATTCAACTGAGAAGCAAACACACCCCTACTCCATACATCACTCTCCCAACTCTCTCTCTCTCTCTCTCTCTCTCTCTCTCTCTCTCTCTCTCTCTCTCTCTCTCTCTCTCTCTCTCTCTCTCTCTCTCTCTCTCCCCCAACTCTCTCTCTCTCTCTCTCTCTCTCTCTCTCTCTCTCTCTCTCTCTCTCTCTCTCTCTCTCTCTCTCTCACATGCTCAGAGCAAGGAAATGGAAATGGAAGCAGGCAGTGGAACAGCAGTAAGAGCTTCAGAGGGGAAATGAGAGACAACAGCTTGGAACAGCACTTTCAGTCCTTACTAGAATACAAATGTCTTTGTGTGTTTTTAAATGCATTCTTTTGAGCAGACCTTTACATTTATGATGCATGATATAGAATAAAACAAAATCTAATTCAATCCAAACTCGATTAAACTGAAATTAAATCATCCTTTCACTGATTATCAAACCTCCCTCTTTAGAAAATACATATTTATTTATAAGATGAAATCACACCATATTTTAAGGAATTACATTTTTAAAGCATTTTCACAATATTTACCAGTATTTTATTAAGGTTACTTATATTGACATTTTCAAGCTCAACATTTCATCTGTATTGAACTGATTTTCTAGGCACAAGAATATACTGTATGTGGCATAATGATATTTGATAGCTAGGGTCATTATTTCATTTTTTTTGTTCTGACCTTGTCAATTTCAACTCCATAATATTTAGATTTTAACAAAGTAAATGGAAATAAGTCAAATGTAATGTATTACATGGCACACTAATTTATTATTATTAAATGTAATAAATTATTTACATTCAAACATCAAAAGTTCAACATTTGATCATTTACCCATTCCCTAAATCAAATCGGTGGATTGTTAAACAACTTTATCAGCATTAAACTGTATATTACTTCCAAACATATTGCAACTGAAAGTAGAATACGATTGTAATACTTTAGGCAGTATAAACTTTATTTATAAAGAATCACATATTTAAGATAAAAAATACTGATATATTGACCTTGGGCCTCAAATATATAACGTTGCATAGATTTCATCCAAAAAGACAGAAATCCAGAATTTGTGCAAAATTCCCTTTGGCAATCCTAGTCAGTGGAAGACTGTGCATGGGTACATATGTCCCTAAATAACAATATATGGCGCTTACAATACCTAGTTTGACTATGCATTACCACATCTACACATAATTTCCATATGCATATTAGTATCCATATGATAAGCTAACATCATGTTCAAACAGTAGTCTACAGAACACTAGGAAAATATGAACTGTAAATGGTGTTTTTCCCTTCACATTACACAGTCATATAATTTATTGTATGGTATTTTAACATATCCAAATATCTATAGAACAAAATACATGTTTTAATATTGTAACACAGAAAGAGTTTTCAAAGATTAATTATAAATCCTGGTGGGACATTTTGTTTGTGCATTTGACATACATCATTTTCGGTGTATATACTGCTTTATATACACATTTAATCATTGATTTCAGGAATTAACATTTATACAACAGTACATAACTTAAATAGTGGTGCACATATAAATATTTTAAGACAGATGCTAAATTTGGGACCACGTATGCTACTCTCATACTATTTCTTTTCACCAGCTTTTTTATTATTCTTATATAAGTTGAGCCCAGAATCTAAAGTGTGTAAAAGCTTGCACTGTACACATTCCAATGTTTGTGATGCCTTTTGTTTTATGAGTTTCTTGTTTAAGTATCAAACAAATATCATCAGTGCAGGTGTATATTCAGTCCTTCTCTCTATAGGTACACAGCTTGTCCAAATCTGTTCTGGAGATGCAGATGTAACATTTGTCAAGTCAATAAAACTACTTGGACTGAATTGATTAGCTGTAAGGCCGAGGGCCTCTCTGTGGGCTTTCTGACAAGAGAGAGTGAACATATGTATGTGTGTGTGTGTGTGTGTGTGTGTGTGGGGTGGGGGGTATGGGTTGTGGCAGCGAGAGTTGATTCACCAAGCACCGATTGTATCAGTCGTGTCTGACGTAGCTGTGCTGACTGTGTTTGGGCCAGTGCTGTTCAGGGCTGATACTGCACCCGGGAGATCACCCAGATAACAGCACTGACATCCTCTCTCATTCACACAGTGGAGGAGGACAGCTTCTCCCCTGGGACAGAGGACCGCTGCTTTGAGGAGCAGGAGGGGGCAACTGGAGAAGGAATGGAAAAATGTTAATAATCTGAAGTTAACAATTAGTAACATTTGATTTCTGAAAAAATCAGGGGGTGTTAATCTTAGGACGATTCCAAGATTCTAAGAGCCCAGCGAGGGAGAGGGGGGCACGGGACACATTTTTTTTTTGAGGGGGACCATAAGCCCCAACCAAATCCCAACCCCAGCCAACCACCCCCTACCCGCCTCGCAATCGCCCCTGAAGATAATAACTGGATTTCATATACAATAAAAAAAAAAAAAAATAGAAAACTATACTAAGTATATTCTAAGCAGCACTTTCCATACATTTACATCAAATACAATACAATATACAAATAAACTAAATACAATAGATACAACTAAAACAGCCCTAATTTTTTAAGAAACATAATCAACAGTGGTTTTTTTGTCCACATGAGGAAAACAGATTATAAATTATGAATGGAGTTCTTTGCAAATCTAAAACATTTTTTTACAAGGGGATAGAAAATACAGTTTATACCGTATAAAACCATTTTGTCTATGAAATGTCCCCATAAATCATGGAAACCTGTGTGGTACAAAGCAACAGAGCAAGTGAACCAATTCATTAAAATAAAACAGACTTCCCAGTGCTATGAACAAATATCTTGTACAACCTGAAAGCCATTCAATATTTTGTGTACATGTAATGATCTTCACTTTTGTGTCCATTTCATGCATTTAATCAAGCAAATTACCTCAGTTATGAAGATATGGATAAATACTCTAATAAAGAGCTGCAAAAGTCCATCATGACCCTTAAAACACTTGCATTGGAAGGCGCAGGCAGCTAAGTTGATCTTGCCATGGGTATAAGTTAGGAAAGAGCAGATAGTGGTTTCTCATAGAGAATGATATTGTGTGATCCATAACCTCATGTAAAACCATATGCAAGTAACAGCACAAGCCTGTTCTTGGTTTGTCTCATTCATCTGAGTATTTATAAAGACAGGCCAATTCCTCTAAATCTGTTACTGCCCACAAAATGAGTGTCTGCCTTTGAATTTAGAGTGTTCATTAATAGGATATTATGTGCTGCAGGAGTCCGTAGTAATGGAATATTACACACATGGTCTGAGGGATTCTCACTGTCTCTGGGCTTGATGAAATATCAATATACTGGCATCACACATTCTATAGGAATTATAACGTGACAATGAAAATGGCAAGTGTGCAGTGCAAGTTTACATAAAGGCCAGGGAAAAAATATAACAAACAAACTAAAACCTTGTTAAACTTTATAAGTAACTTTATTTTACAGTCCTGCTCTGAATGTATAGATCTGTAGGCTCTTATATTTCCATATGCTAAAACAGACAATATTTGATTTCTCTTACTGAATAGTAGTTGAATTCACAGCATATCTGCAGGAGACAGACAGGCTTTCTGCCAGCCAAAAGACAGGTGATAGTCCACAGACAGGTGGAGAACAAGGGTTAGAGAGCCTCTTGAAAAAGAGGAGAGATGTGGAGGGAGGGTGGATTGTGTGAAGGGCTCTCTGAATCCCAAAGGACATGTGTATCTCAGTCTATCTAGGGCTAATTCATGTCAGACCGTGTATCTCATATCTTGGGAGAGGCCAGAGAGAGCCTGGTAAACATGGAAGTGGAAATGATGTGGGATCCGGGGGAGAAGAGGTCCCTCATGCTTTTCCTCATGACCTTCTGCTCTAATCCTAGAACACGCTTTGCCCTTTTCATTCTTCCTCCATTTTCTTTCAATTCTAGAGGAACGAGAATTTAAGCACACCTGAGATTGTTTCGTTGTTGTTTTTCTGTAGTTTAAGTTCAAATGTTTGTTTAGGGGCCCTGTGTGATTTATGATATGATATGATATGATATGATATGATATGATATGATATGATATGATATGATATGATATGATATGATATGATATGATATGATATGATATGATATGATATGATATGATATGATATGATATGATATGATATGATATGATATGATATGATATGATATGATATGATATGATATGATATGATACGATACGATACGATACGATACGATACGATACGATACGATACGATACGATACGATATACGATATAATATAATATAGGGATTCCCAATCAGTTTTTAGTCATCTGAACCCTTTAAACTATTTATTTGAAGGACCTCCTAAGATTTAAACTAATATTTTAACAATTTAACAAAACATTCTCAGTTTTCTGATGTTGGTTAATGGTCAATTAAATAGAAATTACATTTAAGAATATTTTAAAGTATATTTTAGTTAAAAATATTAATTATTATTTATTATAGTTGTAAAGTATATTTTAGTTAACCATATCAGTACATTTGGCAGTACACTTTAACCATGTTTCAAAGAAATGTTCTTAAGTCCTAACTTGCGTTAAAAAGTACTCTAAAGTTCATAAAATTAGATTTAATATTAATATTAAATTGAACTATAACACGTTTGTATTTAATTGCAATTAACATGTTGTTTTACATTACATTCAGTTCACACTTAATATATAAAATAGATGTAAAATTAATTTGCTCTCTAAACTTCCTGGCAATCTAAAAAAACATCCTCACTACTTATTTATAATTTAACCTTAAAGTTAATATTATATATAAATAGAATAAAGCACCATTTGAATTGGCTTTTTTAGGCTGGGCAGTACGAGTGGGCGGATCAAGGGGAGTTCTGGGTAATGGCACAGTAAGTGTCCCAGTCATGTGAGACCCCTCACTAAATGACTTGTGAGGGCAATAATTGGAGAGGAGGGAGAGAGGTGCTTAATGAGCAGACAGTCAAACAGAGAACAGAATAGAGGTCAATGTAAAGGCAGACACACAGGATGCCCACCGGCAGATTGCATTCACAGAAAGCAGGCAGGAGGTCTTGCTGAGGAAATAAGTCATTTTAGAACATAAACACTTGATTTGACTAAAAGGAACAGTTCAACCCAAAATGTTAATTATGCCATAATTTAGCATTCTGTTCTTCTGTGAAACTCAAGAGGACGTTTTAGGTAGAATTATTATGCTGCTCTTATACACAATACAGTACAGTACAGTACAATACAATACAGCATATAAACTACTTTTATGGTCCTTTATGAAAGCGGTTCCCGACTGGTTTTGCTTCAGAACCCACATTTTACACTGTCAAGGGGCAATCAAATATAATAGTATTTTGAATAATCAAATAATAAATTATACAAAAATAAATCAAACATTTAAATTTGTTTTAATTTAAAAAATATATATTTAAATTCATAAAAAAATCTGTATTAATAAGAATAATAATATAATATTTTAATAAAAAAGTTATTGTCTGTAACTTCATTAATTAAATTTAATTAGTTAATTCAGTGCACAAAACACACTGTGGTGGCACAAACCATATATATTCCACTTGTTTAACATTTCATTTTACTTTTGAAGCATGGTTTTGTTCATGGTTTTTGAGAATGTGCCTTGTACATCAGTGTATCAGTTTCAGTATATCAAACAATCAAAACAACAAAAGGTACAGAGAGCATTTTCTCCATTATACCCCCCACACACGCACATACCTTATTATTTGCATTTAGCATTATAGTTCCATGGTTTTCAATGGGTTATGACCCACTACTTTATGGGGTACTTTGTTGATTTTGGAGTCATATACTTTTGTTGTATGCAAAAGAACAGCTTGAACATTCTTCAAAATATCTCTTTTTAAGTTCTACAGAAAAAAAAGTGTGAAACACAAGGTTTGAAACATAAGGTTAAGTGAATTCTCTGATCTCTGACCATGCACAATAAACATGATCTGTAAAGAAATATCCTCATCTGATTCATATGAAAAGCTTCAAGAGGGAGGAATTAAACAATGGCCCTGCAATAAAAAGAAGTGAAGAGAGGGAAGTGAGTTTAAGTAGCAAGCTGAGAGGGGTGTAGGTGAAAAGAGACAAGGCAGATGGCAGAGAGCTGAATCAAAAAACGCTGTAAGATCTGTCTGTATTCATGTGAGCCGCCTACCTTTGATTTTCAAGAGGATTACACCTTGTGCTCAAACACAGAGCGGAGACAGAAGGAGAACGAGGAGGTGCAGAATGCATTGAATGACTGCTTAAGGAGGTCTTCATTCATACTTAAATCCTTATGGCTCATTAACACTAATCCGTATTACTCTGTGAGTAAAGCATGTCTGAATGGGCCTGCAGTAGATATAGGCGGACATGTGCCCCTATTGTGATGGGGCGTAGGGGGTTAATCCAGATCTTAGGCTGGGGTTGAAGAGGAGAAGCCAGGTTACACCCATCCCCCTATTTCCCTCAATGAGTTCGGGAGGAAAAGGACACTGTGATGGTGGTTGGCATAGTAACAGGTAAGTGTGGCTCCAAACAGCAGCGACATGCAAATATTGCCATGAGGTGATATTAAGGTAGCTGTATATGCTACAGTGTATTTGTTAATTTCTTTAACACTACAATTACCAAATGGTATTACAAATATAATGTTTACCAACAGGTTTTCCCAACTCTCCCCTATCTGCCATCAGTCAGCCAAACAGGAAATGTTTAAACCGGAGTTGCAAGTGTGTGATGTATATATATATATATACAGTATATGACGCATTAATTATTAAATCACAAAGTATTTTTTAACATATTTATTTATACTTTTAAAATCAAGCCACATTTTTTGGGGTCAATATATTATATTTTGAGGAACTATAATGGACACCATGGATCAAAGGTATATAAAGTGAATCAATAAAACTAAACACTAAAGGTTTGGTCTTAAAAACATGTTTTTTATATTCTATTCATATAGCTTAGAATCAGCATAAATCTGCTTATCGAGTTTTTTAAAACAGTGTCTGTAAACTTAGATAATATCCTGGCAGAAAATGACCAATACCTTTTCTGTTTTTACTACAGATTTTTTTTTCTTACTGAGTAGGGTAAAAGAAATACAAGACAACAAAAGCTAGAGATCTACGAATTAGAAATATCCCACATTTGATTTTGAATAGAACATAGCATAAAATCACTGAAAGAAAGAGAGCCACATGGCCTTTATCCACTTTTATATGCCATCTGGGACCTGAAGTTCACCCCTATGGGTTCCTCCAGAGTTCTTACTAGACAACCTCGTTAACGCAGGTCAGAAATTAGCACCTGCTGTTCTCTCGTTAGCGTTTGTGAGTGTGGTGTTAATGGAAGCCTAAGCTGTTGAGAGATTTCGGCTGTGAGATAAAGCAGAGATGGATAAGGTGAGAACATTGTATTGGAGGAAGGAGTAGTTTGTAGAGTGCCAAAAATCATTGGTTATGACTTCTTCACTGATTTCCCTCTGACAGCACATTAAGCACGCTAACTAAAACTTAGTAAAGATGGACTCTTGTATAAATTTAGCAGTGATTTAAAATATTGCATCAGAGCAAGGATTTTCAAAACATTTCTGGAAACTCCAACATTGGATATTTTGGATTTACTTGACACAGATGAATAATCTCATCAGCTGATTAATAGATTTACTTTATGATCTGAGCTGGGTGTCTCCAGTAAGGGAGACAATGTGCATGTTGAGAGGGCTTGAGGTATGATTAGAAAAACTCTGCATCAAAGTGTGGCCCAAATATATGACCAAAACAACAAAGCAGTTTTTCATTTGAGATCAAAATGCTCATTTCATTTTCGTTCAAACAACAGATGCCAATTGTCATAAATTACTGCATATTACTTGATTAAAACCCCACACGGACTCAAATCATAAAAATAGGTGTGGTTTATGAAGTGAATCTTGTGAAAATCGCAAAAACAGGTTATAAATGGGTTCAAAAAAAGTTCATATTTCACCCCATACTCAAGAGAAAATATAAGAAATAATTTTCTAAATAAATAAAATGTAGTCTACTAGTACCCTAAGAGGACTTTTTTAAATAATTAACACTGTAAATAAAATTTTACATAGAAAAACTATAAATACGCTACATTAAAAACCTGTGAAAACTGGTTACTTTACAATATGCAGTGAAAAACTCTAAATGGTTTAACTTTGGATTATATGTAACAAATATTCCTGTAAAATACTGTATATTAATGTAAAATATATAGAGACTGGCCATAATGAGTTGAATCATTTTTTTTATAATTCAATGGAGTACAGCATATTCTACATTTATACATATTTGATATAAATAATATATATTAATTAATATTTTTCATGTTAAATTATGACAATGTATTTTGCAGTACAGTAACAAGTTAAAATGTAAAGTGTGCTCAATTATTCTAAAGTGTTTCTGATAGTAAAATATATTAAAGTCTAAGATATTAGCAACAACAAAATGACTTACTGTGATTTACACAACCATTTTGCAAACATTAGTTAACACAAGTTTTTATTATAATAAAACGTTGGAACTTAAATTTTGAAAAGCGTTATTTACTTTCAATATACACAAGGTTTTGTTGCTTCCATCAGCTTTTAAGAGTCATTGAATGATTGCTGGACATCCAGACTTCTGCGCATTTCCTTCATTTAGACTGTCATTGCCTCAGTTGAAACATACACTGCAGCTCTCTCACTGCACCATATCAAAACATAATTAAATTATAAAGAGATACACATCAGAGCGGTCACGCTTATTTGTTTCTCCATTATTAGAGAGGGAGCGCTTCATGTGGTGAATATGAAGTAGGGTTTGTGTACTACTCTCTCTTTGCTGTGCGCTAGGGGCCGTCTACTCCAGCGAGACACGCTCATGCTGGGAAAACACATCTTCTGCTGGGAGCTCTGCTCTTTAATACTTTTACCCTCTCTCCAGAGCATGCTATTATCTGTTGTGTTAATTGAATTGTGGGAGATCTCAGTGAGGTTGTTAAACAGGAGTAGATATTATACTTGCTAACAAGGCTGGTTGATTGTATTTATAATTGTTTGGAGAAATGCATATGAAACCGTTATAGCCACTGTTCAAAAACCTTCAAAAAGTCATAGAGAGTAAAAGAAAACTCTGAAACTATCCTGAAAATCTGTGAGTAAATAAGTAAATTGGAATGGAAATAAATACAGTGTTTTAGGGTTTTGAAGAACTCCAGGGTCGTTTGGTAATAAAATTTCCATCCAAATTGGCATATATGTGTTTACAGGGAGGAATTCATAGAAAAATGTTTTAAAAAACTTTTCTGCCCATTTCGTGCCATTTACTATCGATGTTTAAATGGTGAGAATTGCGTGTATTTTGGATCAAATAGACACTTGTATAGGACAAACATTACAAATGTACTTCTTAGAAACATTTAAGTCACCACCTTAAAACAGTGATTGAGATTATAAGACAAAAGAAAAGAAAATTCATGCAAACATGTCAACTGTTACAATGGTGTGTTATAATGCCAGCAACAGGTGTATATGCACACACAAACAATTAAACATGTTATGCTTAGCTACATTGCTTTCAGTAAATGTCAGGTGACAGGTGTACATTATTTAGATAAACATGGATTTTATGCACATTATATGGATTATAAGCATTTTATGAAAAATGATCGATTCTCCATTTGTTGTTGTTGATTATGTGACTTCTTTGTACAGACAGTCAGACATTATCCTTCCTTTGAAGCACAAGATGCTCTTTCGATCATTGTCAAGTCTCATTTTGTATTAAATTAAGGAAAAATTATCTTATCACTAGTGAGTTTTTATTATTTCTCACACTGGCTGTGTTTCTAAATGAAAACTGAGTTTGAAAAATGTTGCTGTTTTGTTCAACATAGTGGACTGACCCATACCAGAATTATTCTGGCCGTTTTTCCAGTATTTTCCCAGGTCATATTTACAGCAGACAGGGCAAATATCGGCCTACTTCAATCCTTTTGATGAGAATGACTGTTTTGTTGCTGTCTCCTTTGTTCGCACACTGAATCTGTGTGGCTTTTGTTGCGTAGAGAAATTGGTGTATTACATGTGTTTTGCCTTTTCAAATTGGGGACACATTATGGTATATGGGACTCACAGCGAGCACCACGGAGGTGAGGGCAATTCAAAAAACGCTCACTGTTCAACAGCTTTAATGACCGCCAATGGGTGATGTCTGTGCTGTTTAGAACGTGTCTGAATCAATATGAGGTATAATTGGCTCTGATGGGCCTTTATGACATGTTAGTGGTGGGACATGACAGTGTAAACACTCATTTGTCTAAAGGAGGCTTTCTAAACACAGTCACATGGTGCTGAAGGTACAGATGAAGAGGACGTGTGGAGAAATACAGCAATCTACCATAATCACCTTTCCATTTGCTAAAGGAGAACCGCTCTTCAGTCCTCTCTGTATTTCTGTTGTCAGTTTGAGGCTGTTTGCTTACTTGTTAACATGCTTATTTGCTGTTTATTTGGTGGTACTTACAAAAAGATTTTGTGTTATTATTTTCTTATCATATTGAAAATTGAGTCCATTTTGAGATTGCATACAAAATTATCTTTTATTTTCATTTATAACCCTTGGGGGAAAATGGCATAGCTTGTATTTGCATCTAATTTTGTTTAAATAATTATATTTTCAAAATGTCTTTATCGAAATTCTTAGAAAGTATTTACATGGTTTAAATATGTTTCAATTAGTTAAAATACATAGTTTACATGTCATACAATGTATTTGTTGATGTTAAATATAAAAGCCTGGTTATTGTAGTTGTTGGTATTATTACATAAATCTTGTTCTTGTTATGTTTGTTTATCAGTTTATCAATCCAAATGCATTACATTGTATATGCAATTAAAATATAAATCTTAAATATTTATAGGCATTTTTGTGTGAAATACAACTTTTGCATTGCATCTGCTCTTTTAGCCAAAATAGTGTGCCTTTATTATTTACTCATGTTTGCTTTACATAAACATACAGAATACAAATTGATAAAACTTGACTAAAATATCAAGTAAATACATTATGTACTGCCAGATTTCAAAACAACAAATGTATTTCTTTTCTAAAATAATACAAAATACAGTTTCATGAATGGTAAGAAATATGATTTCACCTGCCATGTATCATCACGATTTTAGCATCTGAAAATATTAGACAAAAATGTAGCTTCTGAAAACTGGTTAACAATTAATATATCAATACCCAAGCTTTCCAGTCACCCAAAATCTTTGTTTTGACTTGATGTATATCAACTGACATGTAAAGCTGTGGTGAGTGTGTATGTGAAGTGGATGCATAGTATATCAACATCACTCTCGTCAGCTCCTGAAATCAATTCAGGCTAATTAACAGAAAGGGCTCTCCAGTATAGACACTGTCTCGTTGACATGATGATGCCACTCAACCTGATACAAAGTTACCACAATTATAGCAATTACATGTGGATGATTGCACTCAAACTGAGCAGAGCTCTGAGAGACTCTCGGCTCGATTATCACTCGATTCCTACGAGCTCTCTGATGGAGGGCATCAGGGACCCCCCTTTGACACACTGCCCAAAACACAAACATATTGCACTTTATTACCCTAAAATTCAGTGGTAAAACGATGATTAAGAATTTCTGTCAAAGTCAGCATAAAAGATCTACTCTAAGATAGCACATGTACTGAATGTCTCCAAGATAAATGCCTTTAATATTCCGTATTACATACATTCTAAATCATTAACATCTTAAAGACATTTTATAAATGTCTGTTTAACATCTGACAAGCAACGTCAGAGACAGCTGAGCAAATACTATCAAAAATATGTCTTACAGATATAAACATGCATCAAATAGACGTCTCTAAGATGTACATGTACTATTAGGGACTGCATACTCTGAAAATACTGTTTCAATTCAATACTGTTCCAAACCCTTGTTATTTGGCTTGCTGTTTACTGACTATCCAAGAAGCTGCCAATTAAAATGTACCTTCATAATTGACTGATTTAGAACATTTATTCACACAAATAGAGCTCTAATCGAAGGCTACAGTGATTATATATTTTTGTAGGCCAGCGCTTAGCATCACCCTCGACAAAAACCCAATATGATTTGTGCTCTGGCTTTCAGATTATAAACTCTGTGACGAAAACAAGTTTACAATTCTAACATGCTTTGTTCATCACGATAACCTTCACCAATTAATGCAACTTTTATTAATTTTTTGAAGCTGAAACATAGCTAAACAGCCTATAAACACACTTTAAACTGCATGGTTGCATGACTTTAAGTCTAAAACATTTTCCATGAAAGTTTTACAATTGTTTGCTAGAGCATTAGCAAAAACAAAGAGTCTGTACTATAACAGACTAATGAGTAGACACGTTTTCCTGTTCAGTTTGATGACTTTTAATGTCCCAAACACCCTAGTTCCATTTAGCCACTTGTCAGCCCTTTTCAAGACAAGTAAAAGCTTAAAGAATGACAATGTATTTTATGCAATTTAATGAAACCAAAAGCAATACTGAGCCACTACAAACCTTATTTGAGGCATTTAATCGAAATTAATTCAATAAACTATTTTACTCAAATACAATGGAATTGGAAGTGCTAAAATGCTAACTCATTTCCAGGTTTTGGCCTACAAAAATGCAACATCCCTTCAGCAATCTATGGATTCCAGTAGTATTTGGCATTAGCATGTTGCTAAGCTAACAATGTGTAACACTAATATACCTAAAATACCACACATATATTGAATAAAACAGTTAAATTAGAATTATTAAAACTATTTTTATTGTCTCATTTTGATATTCAATATAATGTAAGAGAACCCTAAATAAATCATAAAATGTTGGCACAGAGCTAGCTTGCTGTAATCGATCTTACAAAAAAAAAAGGTGTGTCCCAAGTTATGAATGAAAAAAAGCTTATTTAAATACCCGGATAATGCACTTAAATAAAAATAAAAAACAACGACAACAATGGTGGAAGTGTAGAATGTTGGATACTTCATGCACTTAACTGTTGTGGCTCTTATTTGAGGGGGGGGGGGGGTAATCAAACTCTGATTATGTATTTCATACACTACACAGCTGAGTACATAAATACATAGAGTATGAGTGCATATTTGGAATTTAGCTTAAGACTAAATATAATTATATATATATATATATATATATATATATATACATTGTTTTGTATAAACAATGTCTTTTTTTGGAAATTGTGTTTGAGCATTCGGCTGGATATTTTCTTTAACTGACTAGAGACCTGAAAATAAAACATACAGAAAGGCCCTTAGAGGTCTGGCTTTATGACGACTACAACAGTGTTTATTAGTTAAAAGGCTGGTTGGAGTTAGTGGAGCTTTGAGACAATAGGTTGGGCTATAAAGGGAGAGGGGATTTATGGTTAATGGATCATGGATCATGGCTGCCTAATGCTGGCAAGTCTTCTCTAGCTACATACAGGAGCCATCTTCTCATGTTGGCAGCCCTTCAGCCACCCAACCAGAATCCTATCATTTATTTAACACCTAATCACCATAGAGAATATGCCTTACTAACACTGTTAAGCACAAAACAATGGCTGCAATTACAATGCTGTAATTGTAATTTCACAAGGGAATTATTGTAGATATATAGAATGTGGGTTACTATTAGCAATTACAACATGCATTTGACACACAAACAGCTTGTATCTATATTAAATAAAATGTACATATTTTTGGAAGATTTTTTTTTTTTTTTGAGATTTCATTGAAATAAAACAATGAAGGAGCGCCCCTCCATAAATATTCCTAGTTATCTTATGCAAGCATGGATAACTCTCTAGCCTCATGTGTGGCCTTTGCCTTGAAGAACGGCCATATTTTCAGATAAACTCCCCAGATCTTTGTCCAGATGACAGCTGTTTCACAGATATGTTTGAAGAACATGCAAAGTTCAGTGAGATATTGCTGGTCACATAAGATATTTTTATTTTATAGCATATTTTTTATGCTGTAGATGTAGATTTTTTATTTAGACCGGCTGAAAGACAAAAGTCTTATTTTGCTGCACATTACGTATATTTTGTCATTTATTTGCAAGATATACAAACTGTATCATTGATACACCATCATTATTAGTCTATCCACAAACAAAGCTTATTTTTTACTTTACTTTACCTTATATCTACCATGCTAACATTATCCAGAGCATTCTGAAAACCGTTCTGAAATAAGATGTTACAAACATTCACAAAACATTTTGCAAATAACTTAATTATGAACATTATGAAACATTCTTATTCTTTAGATTTTTGGGAAAACTACTTCAAAACACAGAGGCACTGCAAGGAATAACAAACACAAAACTAAATGAATGAGTGTATTAGAAATGTTTCATAAAAAATATTTAAAGGGCAAGGGATTTTACACAGGAATCAAGGAGAGAAAGACAGCGGGCCATTAGCCTGTCCACCGTTACCTGAAAAGACAGATTTGAAAGCTAATGTAAAAACAACAGTTGCCCATAAATCAAGGCTGAGGGAGAAATTGGATGATGAGGATTAATCAATACAGGGGTCAGGCTTCACCACGGCACAGGATGACACTCCATTTGTTACTGCGAGAGGAAGCATCACTCATAGTGGAACCGCCTGGCATTGTACAGGACAGGAGCACCAGTGACCCAGTGAGTCAGTAGCCGGGTTTCTATACAAAGTTGTGAATTTAACTTACGCACAACATTTGAATATCTCATAAAACATTTGCGAACAAGCACCGTTTCCATCCAACGAGTCAAAGAGAACAAAATCGTCACTTCCTGCTAAACATGCACTAAATAGCCTATAGAAAACTAGGATAAGCTACTGAATATAATAATTTTCATTTATGAAAATGTATTTGTGCCTCAGAGCGAGCAGACGAAACACAATAAATGCAGTCACTGCTTTACTGAAAAGCTGAAAGCTGCTGTTTGGGAACGCAGTTGTTTAAGACAATTATACAGAAATTCTTTGATGACAGACTTTGCTCAGGCATTTCAGAACGACCATAACAACATTTCAGATGGGCAAATATATTATGATACATTATATTATGGGCAAAATGATTGGTTGTACTAGCTTAAGGTTCAAGGTTCAAGGTTCTTTATTATTCGTCACATACACAATCATACATAGTATAATCAGTAGTGAAATGCAAGTAGAATTGAAGAAAATACAGCATAACATGAGGAAAGTGAGGAGAAAAAAAAAGAACCCCCAGACTATGCTCCTTGGGGAGTACATTGTGAGAACAGGAAAAACACCTCAGCAACACAAAAGCACATACACCATAGACACACGGCCCAGCAAGCAGCCATCCGGTCCCGCAGCCACTAATCCGGCGCTGGTCAGACCCGCTTGACAGGCTGGCGGTTCAAAGCGAACGGAGGCGAGTGGTCAGGGGAGGGGCAATGTCTGTAATGTCTGTAGGGTGGGGGAGGAAGCAAGAGCGTCTCACTGCATTGCTCTCCCGGGGTAGATTCCAGCAACAGCCTTGCCAAGGCCACTGTGTGGGGGAGCCAGAAAAAGATAAGATTGTTTTGTCTTTGGGGCGAGTAAGCGCATTCCAATTTTTCAGGCTACTCTCTCTGTCCATTCTGATCTCGAATATCATCAATTTTCCTTTTTAAAGCTGTGAGCTTCTCCTTGATAGAATCCACATTGCGATTGATAGTCTCAGTCTCAATGCTGACCGCTCTTCCCACAGCTTCAAACAAGACGGGCAGCCTTGTGAGGCTTTGGACAGCTGTTCCCGTCTTCTGAATTTTTCGATAACCCAGGGCAAAGCCTAATCCAATCATCAAAATACCTGTTATCATGGTTCCGAATAGGTAGATCTTCAATGTCCTCCACGGAAAGAGCCGCAAGACACACGATTCGCCACCTCTCCCACGCGTCCATCGTATAGCCCGCTGCGAACGTTCCGTCGGGCAGTCAGGTTCCCCGGAACCCAAGTTTTTCATCGAGGATGGTGTTAATTGCATTAAGAGACCAGTTGATCAAATCCATAATCTTTCAGTTTGGAGAGCAGTGCAGAGAGAGTCTCTCAATACAAGGGAGCAAAGCAGGGAAGATAAGGGTGAGGACGGGGAGAGAAAAAATGCGACCGCCTCCGTTGAGTGCCAAAGAGAAAAGTAAAAAAAAAAAAACTTTAAAACTTAACTTAAACTAAAACTAAACTTAAAAAAGCTCTAAATGTAATAAATTTAAACAAAATATGATTCATTTAGATACTGAAATCAGAGATTTAGAGATAAATCCTTGCAAAATAAACAAAAATGATTAGCCCTTAAAGCGGAATATGACCATCTGTCCTCATTAAACGCTGAAAATAGTATATTAAGATTAAAGCAAACCTATTATGATCAGGGCGAAAAACCCACCAAATTATTAGCCTGGCAGCTTAAGAAATTAACTTCAGAAATATCCATTAATGAAATTAGGAATGAAAAAGGGGTAATCACAACAGACCCTGGTGAGATTAATGACACTTTTGTCTCATTTTATAATTCTCTATATCAATCTAAAACTCCTACAAGCCCCTCTAATCGGAATAACTTTTTAGATGGATTGGACTTTCCCTCTATCACGGTAGAAACAAGATCTGAGCTTGATAGGGAACTGGAACCGGAAGAGGTTTCTAATGCTATTCTTAATATGAAGGGCGGTAAAGCAGCGGGTTCTGATGGACTTCCAATTGACATTTATAAGGAATTTAAAGATAAATTAATATCTCCTTTACTAGATACTTATGTGGAAGCTTTTCAACAGGGCTGTCTCCCTCCTTTAATGAAGAACGCCCTCATAATTCTTATTCTAAAGCCAGGAAAATCTCCTGTGGAATGTGGTTCATTTAGGCCAATCTCGTTTTTAAATGCAGATGCCAAAATTATTGATAAAGCATTGGGGTTGAGACTCGAGAGGGTTCTACCTCAATTGATACATATAGATCTTAATGGCTTTATTAAAAACCATAAAATTAAATAATTTTAGAAGAGTTCTTAATCTAGTGCATGCAGGAGAGGGAGCTCCTGATACGGCCATCCTGTCACTCAATGCCGAAAAGGCATTCGACAGACTAGTGTGGCCGTACTTAATGAGTACTAGCAAGATACTAGCAAGATTTGGTTTTGGTGACTTTTTCCGCAAATGGATGGAAATTATTTTAGTTGATTCTTCTATAAGGGTACTCACTAACAGTTTAATCTCACCTTCATTTAAGCTTAGTCGTGGTACTAGGCAAGGCTCACCACTTTCACCTCTTCTTTTTGTACTAGCTATGGAACCTCTGGCAAAAGCAATAAGATCACACTTTACTATTCGTGGTATTTTTACAGAACCTTTAGAACATCGGATTGCCGAAAGGTCAGATAATCCATTTGTAAAGAATACTATTATAATCTGGTACGAAGGCCATAAATATCTTAGAGACCTCCCAGTACTTTCCCGCTTTTCTCCTATATGGGGAAATGATCATTTCAGCCCAGCTAAAAAAGATATGGGGTTCAAAATGTGGATGAATAAGGGCATGATCAGAATTAAAGATGTGTTTGAAGATAATATATTATTGTCATTTGATAGTCTTGTTGTGAAATCTCACATACCTCAGAAACACCTTTTTAAGTATCTGCAACTTAGAAGTTATATTTCTACATGTCTTAATGTTTCAACACAACTCCCCCCATTGTCAATATTGGAGAAATGTACATTGAAAGATTGCTACATTAAAGGGCGGATTACCCAGTTATATAACATACTAAGAGGTAATCAGAAAGATTGCTCTGAAAATAAAAGACAAGCATGGATCCAAGATATGAATATGGATATTTCAGTAGATGACTGGAATAAAATTGGTTTAAATGCACAAACACAAACTTTGAACTCTCGTTTAAGACTCTTACAATATAATTGGGTAATGAGAACGTATATAACCCCTGTAAGATTAAATACATGTAATCCTAATATTCCTGATCTATGTTTTAAATGTGGTAAGCTTCGAGGTTTCTCAATTTACTTCCTCTCCAATGCCTCGAAGTCCTGTACTATGTGTATTGAGTATGTATGAAGATGAATGCTCTTTGCCTACTAAAGAAAGAAAACTTGTAGATTTGTGTCTATTACAAGCAAGGCGTTCTATTGGCCCTGTGCTGGAAAAATACAAATCGCCCTACCATTGAATTCTGGCTGAAAAACTTAATATCATGTTTGGCTCGTGAAAAACTTACATATGTAATAAGAAAGAAACCCTCTGAATTGTTTGATATCTGGAAGGTATTTTAGAACTTTGTTAAAAATTTAGATATTGAAGATGCTTTAGATGTGTGAAGTTATGGATTGTAAGAAGTATATGGTATTTGTTATAATTTGTTTATCTACATATAATTTGTAAATAAGTAATTTATTTTATTATTAAGGGTTTATTTTTATTTATTTATTTATATATATTTATTTTTTATTATTATTTATTATTATTTTTTTTTACCTGCCGGAGGTAATGTTGGGAAAGATGTTACGCTTTTTGAAAACTTTGTAAAAACTCAATAAAGATATGTTATTCACAAAAAAACACATTCTGCTGCACTTGAGTCCTCGCCTCATCTCTCTTCATGCAACATGACAGAACCAAACAGCCAGATGAGGACTCAGCGGAGAATGGGCTCACACCGTCCACCAGGCCCTAACGTCAGCAGCCCCCTCTACCAACGCATCCTCCAATTTCAGGCCCTGAGCTCCCTCCGTCAGCAGGGCACTGATGTGAGGAAGTTTGCCCTGAGGTTAAGTGGAGCAGCCGAGGGCTTGGGGTACAACGATGCGGCCCTCAAGGACCTCTTCAAAAGTGCCCTTGAGGAGCCCCTCAACTGGCGGAGAATGAGGGGGCTGGAGCACCTGACATTTGGGCAATTTGTGGAGTTCCTGGAGGCTGTTGCAGAGCCTGATCCAGTCCAGGAGCCCAGAGAGTCCGCTCCAGAGCCCGCTCCAGTCCGGGAGCCCAGAGAGTCCGCTCCAGAGCCCGCTCCAGTCCGGGAGCCTACATAGTCCGCTACAAAGCCTGCACCAGTCCAGAAGCCCTCAGAGTCCGCTCCAGGACCCGCTCCTCTCAAGTGGTGGTTCTCCACTCCACCATGGTGGCCTCCTGCTCTGTTGGCCCCGCCCTGGCCTCCTGCTCTGCCGGCACCACCCTGACATCCTTGTCCACCTCTGTCTCCAGGCCCTCTGCCTCTGCATGGGCACCATCGCTCCCCCTGATCCGCTTCTGGCCCACCCCCTCCTAGACATTTTTTGGTTTTGATGTGTGGAGCGTCTAGAATCCGCTCCTTAAAGGGGTGGTTGTGTCACGGTCTTGCTGGTGTGCCCTGGCTGGCCACCAGATGTCTTTGTGTGTTTGTTTGAGCACAAAGCTTGTTGCATGTTGTTGGTGCCATGTGCTCTCCTGTCTATTGTCTGACTCTGCCCCTCTTGTTATCTCATTATTGTTTCAGTTAAACCACCCGTGTCCTCCTTGTTACCCTCTTCGTTTGCCTCCCCATTTATTCTCCTGGTGTCTGCAGTCCTGTGCTGTTTGGTTGTCTAATGTCAGATGTCATGTCGTGTGTGTGTGTTATCTCTGCCTGCCTGTTCTCTTTCATAGGTAACTTAACACTGCGTAGCTTTTAGCACGCTTTGGGAACGCCTCCGCGTGACCGAGTCCTGAACCCATATAGAAACACGCCAATTCATTGGCTGATGGCGCGACGCCGTCTCTGACGCAATGACGTCGTCAGGTCATACTGGCGAACGCGCCATCCACTCCTCAGATTTCTCTGCCTTCACGAAGCGGCCACATCACCCTTCGTTGTTGCGATTTCCTACCCATCTACTACCCTTGCGATTATCCATTTGCACTTCGGCGACTGCCTCAGTGGAACTTTGTTTCTCCTCGCGGTGAAGTGCCATGGAGTTTTGTCGCTGTATTCCGCCGTGCGCGCGTTTCATCGCTCGCGAGGACCCACACAGTAAGTGTATTTTGTGCTTGGGTTTTTCGCATGCACGTGAGGCGGTTTATGGGACCTCTAACTGCAAAATTTGCGACGATTTCCGTCTCATAACCCTCCGCTCTCGGCTTGAGGATTATGAACGTGAATCCTCCAAATTTTCCCGGCGCGCATCGAGCACCTCCGTGCCTCCTCGTGAGATCGCAGCCCCTCGTGAGGCCGCGGCCTCTCGTAGAGCCGCGAGCTGGGGTTCGGATGTCGAGCTCGAGGAGATGGAGAGTGAGCAGACAGGCCTCGCCTTTTCTCTCCCTCCCTCTTACGCCCGCCGGTCGAATTTTTGCCTGATTTTCAGTTTCCTAGCCCGAAAGCACGTGATTTTGTTTCTTTCGGGCTAGATGATATTCTGCACACGGCAGCCTCCGACTCCGAGGATTTCGGGCCTGCTTTAGCAGATGCGCTCCCGCCTAGCGGCCAGGAGGCGCGGCCTTCAGCGGTCTACTCTGAGCTCGTGGACGTGCTTTCGCGCGCCACCGAAAAGCTTGCGCTGGATTGGCCCGATGAGCCCCGCGAGTCTCGAGCTTCGAAGCTCGACGATCGCTTCCTCATCGGCGCGCACTCCAAGCTTGAAAGGAGGAAGCTGCCATTTTTCAGCGATCTGCAACGTGAGATCTCCAGTTCCTGGAAGCAGCCATTTTCCTCCGCCTTACTAACGCTGGCAGCCGCTGACTTCACCAACCTTGTGGGTTCTGTGGAGCAGGGTTACACCGCCATGCCGGTGATTGAGGATACTTTTGCCTCACATCTTTCACCTTCTTTGGCTCCTTCTTGGAAGTTCCGCCCCTCCTTCCTTCCAAGCCGTGTAGGACCACTTCCGCCTTATCGGGAAGTCCTACATCGCGGCGGTCAGGCAGGTATGGCCCTTCACACAATGGCCATCCTTCAGGCCTACCAGGCGGACGTCCTGAAGGAAATGGACGAAGGGACCGGCTTGACTCCTGAAGCCGTGAAGGAGCTACGAGCCACTGACTTGGCTCTGAGAGCCACCACACACCGACGCGTGCCGTGGGCGCTCTATGGCGGCCGGTGGCCGCAGAACGCCATCTGTGGCTCAACCTGACCGAGATTCGGGAGAAGGAAAAGAGCGTTTTTAATGGACGCACCCATCTCACAATCTGGGTTGTTCGGGAGGCTGTTAGCGCTGTAGTGGACAAGTTCCGCTCAGCCAAAACTCAGTCGGCTGCTCTCAATCAGTTCATGCCGAGGAGAGCAAGGGATTTTCAACTCCTCCTCCTCTGTGTCTAGGAGCAGCCGCCCCAGGAAGGAGCCCCTAGCGGCGGAGCCCAGGCCACGCGCCTTCCCCCACTACGGTTTGGGGAGCCCGCGGCGGTCTTCTTCCCGCCAACAACCACGCAGTGGGTTAACATGAAGCGGCCCAACAAGCCTGCCGCCGGCTAACCCGGTCGTTCCTGACCTCCGGTCGGAATGAGGAGAGTCGTTTCACCGTGCTACGGGCGAGGCCAGACCGCGGCGTTTCTGCCCGCCCGAACGCGCTTCTCCTCACTTAAATCTGTCACAACCACCCTTCGAGGCTTGGTGTGCAGATCCACCACCCTCATTTTCACTGGGCTGGCAGTTGGGGGCGTTCGTCTTTCCCCTTTGCAGCCCGTCCACTCGCCGCCGGCGAGCCGCATGTTAGGAGACACAGCTGTTTCTCTCCTGCAGTGTACGGAACCCGTGCCGGCCACCCGTCAGCCCAGCACTTCTCTCTCCGCCATCCCGAGCAAGGACGCCGAGGGCTCTCCTTCACGGTGGAGGGTGCCGCTGCTTCCAGGCCTTCTCGACACCCAATCTCAGGTATGTCTTCCCTTGCACGACACTCTGATCCCTCTGTCATACTTCCTTCACGAATGGGAGCGTTTACCCGGGGTATCGCTGTGGGTTCTCCGCACAATCCGAACCGGTTACACTCTTCAGTTTGGGAGAAATCCCCCCCATTTCGACGGGGTTCACCTGACAGTAGTAAACAGCGCCTCCAAGGCTTCTGTTCTACAACAGGAACTTTCCTCCCTCCTGCAGAAAGGAGCAATAGAGGAAGTACCGCAGTCGGAAGTCGAACAAGGTTTCTTCAGCCGCTACTTCCTCGTTCCAAAGAGGGACGGCGGCTTGAGGCCTATTCTGGATCTACGGCGTTTGAATCTTTCCCTCTACAAAGGGAAGTTCAAGATGCTGACGATGAGGACTATCATGTCTCAGGTCCAGGAGGGAGACTGGTTTGTCACCATCGACCTGAAGGATGCGTATTTTCACATCCAGGTCGTTCAAGACACAGGAGATTCCTTGGTTCGCCTTTGGAGGAAGGCTTACCAATACAAGGTCCTGCCCTTCGGCCTGGCTTTGGCCCCGAGGACATTTACCAAATGCATGGATGCTGCACTGGCCCCTTTGAGGCTCCAGGGCATCCGTGTACTGAACTATCTGGATGACTGGCTCATTCTGGCTCACTCCAGGGAGCTAGTGAGTCGTCACAGGGATATCGTTCTTGGCCACATCCATTCTCTTGGCCTCAGGATGAACGCCAAGAAGAGTGTGCTCCTCCCATCTCAACGAACCGTATTTCTAGGGGTTCGTTTGGATTCCGTTTAGATGCAGGCCCGTTTGGCTCCTGCCCGGATTCCAGTTTTTACAGCATGTTTGGCCCGCTTCAAGCTAGGCCATCATGTCTCTGTAG
Organism: Gymnocypris eckloni scoliostomus; assembly: GCA_027564155.1. Taxonomy (NCBI): domain Eukaryota; kingdom Metazoa; phylum Chordata; class Actinopteri; order Cypriniformes; family Cyprinidae; genus Gymnocypris; species Gymnocypris eckloni. Next base: position 1,402,947 of record CM050414.1, on the reverse strand, counting down.
GTACCTGCCGCAGGCTGTTGGGCCTTATGGCAGCAGCCTCCCCTGTGTTGCCCCTAGGGCTGCTTCACATGAGGCCATTCCTTTGGTGCAAGAAGGAGCTGAGGTTACACCCCACTGTACCAGCTACTCGCCTTATCAGAGTGTCGCGCAGTTGTTGTCGACACCTGTTAATGTGGCGAGACCCCGTCTTTCTCCAGAGCGGGGTGAGAATGGGTGCGATCCACTGTCGCCATATGATCACGACGGACGCATCAATGACAGGCTGGGGCGCGGTCTTCAAAGGAAGGCCGGCGAGTGGAGAGTGGAAGGAAGAGTTCCTCTTTTGGCATATAAACTGCCTGGAACTCAGGGCTGTCTTCCTGGCTTTGAAGTATTTTCTCCCCGTTCTGGGGGGGCATCATATTATAGTCAGGACGGACAATATGGCGGTTGTGTCCCACATAAACCGCCAAGGAGGTTGGAAGTCTCGCACCCTGGACAGGCTTGCGCGCCATCTTCTCCTTTGGTCCCAAGACAAGTTCCTCTCTTTGAGGACGGTTCACGTTCCGGGAGTACTGAACCTGGCGGCCGATTTTCTGTCGAGACAGAAGCTTAAGCCGGGGGAATGGATGTTGAACCGTCAGACGGTATCCCAGATCTGGGATCTGTTTGGCAAAGCGGAGGTGGACCTCTTTGCTTCTCAAGAGTCATCCCAGTGCCCGCTCTGGTTCTCCCTCAGTTTCCCGACGACTCTAGGCATAGATGCATTCGCCCACCCATGGCCGAATGTCAGTCTGTACGCGTTTCCGCCAATAAAGCTGATTCCGGCAGTACTATGCAGAGTGAAGGTGAGCGGTGCCCGTCTCCTTCTCATAGCCCCATTCTGGCCCTCCCAGACCTGGTTCTCGGAGCTAACTCCCCTCTTGTATCGACCTCCTTGGGAGATTCCGATAAGGCGGGACTTACTGTCCCAGCTTCAGGGCAAGATCTGGCATCCTCAGCCGGAGCTCTGGAAGTTGTAGGTATGGCCCATACAGGGCCAAGGGCTGTGATTGATGATTTGCCTGCCGAAGTTCAGGAAACCATAGCCAGTGCCAGAGCCCCCGCTACTAGGAAGCTGTACTCTTCCAAGTGGGGCGTCTTTGAATCCTGGTGTTTGACTCGTGCAATCGACCCAGTTAACTGCCCTGTTGGTCCAGTGCTGGAGTTTTGCAAGAAAGGCTGACAGCGGGCTGCTACCACCCTTAGGGTTTATGTAGCGGCCATTGCAGCTCGGAGAGAGCTGGATGAGATCCCTTGGGGAGGCATCGGATGGTCTCCGCTTTCATGCGTGGGGCCAGGACGCCTTAGGCCTGTTCGCCCCACGGCAGTTCCTTCTTGGGACTTGTCAGTCGTCCTCGAAGGACTAGTGACGGCCCTTTGAGCCCTTAGAGTCAGCTTCGGATCGGATACTGACTCTTAAGGTTGTTCTTTGCTGGCGCTTACGTCACTGAAGAGAGTCGGAGATCTGCAGGCTTTTTCTGTCAGTGAGGCGTGTATGGACTTTGCCCGGGTCTAGTCAAAGTTACCCTGCGGCCTAGGCCGGGTTACATTCCCAAGGTCTTGTCCACGTCGTTCCGTTCTCAAGTGGTCACTCTTCACTCTTTCCATCCCCCTCCCTTTGCTTCAAGTGAGGATGAGAGACTCCACTTGCTCTGCCCGGTCAGGGCATTGAAGCTGTATGTGGATCGCTCCAAGGTTTGGAGAAAATCTCCCCAGTTATTGATCTGTTTTGGTGCTGGTCGCCGCGGGCTTGCCACGTCAAAGCAGAGAATTTCTCACTGGGTGAGAGATGCCATTTCGCTGGCTTACGAGGTGCGGAACCTTCCTTCACCTCTTAGTCTTCGGGCGCATTCTACTAGGGGCGTAGCCTCCTCTCAAGCTCTTTTTAGAGGGGTACCCCTGGAGGATATTTGTGTTGCGGCAGGATGGTCCTCTCCGCACACCTTTGTCAGGTTTTACAACCTTGACGCGTTGATACTGACTCCAGGTTCTCAGGTCCTGTCTGTTTGAACCGGCCGTATGTTGTTGGTTCATTTTGGGCCAGATAGGCAGCTTTTCAGCTTGGTATATCGCTCCCAAAGCAAAGCTACGCAGTGTTAAGTTACCTATGAAAGAGAACGTCTCGGGTTACTCGCGTAACCCTTGTTCTCTGAATAGGAATGAGACACTGCGTTGCTACAAGCTTCTCACGCTGCCGACAGGATACTTTTCGGCAGAGAAATCTGAGGAGTGGATGGCGCGTCGCCAGTATGACCTGGACGGCGTCATTGCGTCAGAGACGGCGTCGCGCCATCAGCCAATGAATTGGCGTGATTCTATATGGGTTCAGGACTCGGTCACGCGGAGGCGTTCCCAAAGCGTGCTAAAAGCTATGCAGTGTCTCGTTCCCTATTCAGAGAACAAGGGTTACGCGAGTAACCCGAGACGTTTTTCCCCCCTGGGGTGGTTTTTGTTCATTTTTGTTTTTTATTATAAAAAATATATATATCTTGCACTTAAGTCCTCGCCTCATCTCTCTTCACGCAACATGACAATTCTAGCATCCTCTGATTTTTTTATTTTTATATTTTATGAGATGGAAATTTATATGGAAATATAAAAATAAAATTCCCATATTTCTACAGCATAACCACTGAAATGGGCTAGGCTTACATGTCAAGTTTTTGAAAAATCATTGCATGTCATTAACAGGCCAAGCAGTAAAAAAGCTACAACTTACAGAAATATATCAAGTGTCCAAATGAGCACAGAACACCACAGAAGATTAAAGTATATTGGCAACCTTCCACCCCACAGCTTGATCTCTCACACTGTTACTCATCTCACGGAGTCTTGTCTCGCAGCAGTGGCTGTGGTGACACTGGTAGCCAATGTGGCCCATAATTGGGTGAAAGGAGAGGCCAGCAGCCCTTCTATTAGCTCTTGGCACCTCTCCACTGTATCACAGGATGCTAATAGCAGAGGGCAGAGTAATTGAACCTGTCTAGTGCTTTCTGTCTTTCTCCAGTCACCAGTTCATGGTTAAAGCGATTAACATAGCAAAAGAGAACACAGAGGTATATCTTGATCATATGGAATGTAGAATGCAATAGTTGATTTCAAAAGCTAGATAGATTTGACTGAAATGCTTATTGAAATATTTTTTGTGGGGGAGGGTCACTGGTAGGCAACTCCTGGTCTCATTTAAAACAGACTGTGTTTAATAACTGTATAGTGATTTTCACATTGAAATTGTTTATAATGCACATAATGACTGTAAAATATGTAGTTTAGGTGCAAGTGGCATATTTACAGTTTTGATACTTAGGTTCATTGGGCCTTTTCACACAGAAAGTGTTTTTGTAACATAGACTTGGCAACCCTGTATATAAGGGGCAATTACTAAATCATTGACTCACCTAATTATTTCAAAGAATGTTGATTCATTCAGTATCAAAACACTTCCGTGTGTTACTCGAAGATGCAACTGTTCTAATTTGTTTAGAACTATTCTCGTTGGCCATACAGAGCTAAAACGTCCCAGGTTACATATGTAACCATGGTTCCCTGAGTGGGAGGACGCTTTGGGAATACCCCTGTGTTCCCACACTCTGACATATGTGTGTAATCCGTCTGAGGGAATCCCGGCTGATGTCATCGCCAGAGATGATGTAGCGACCAGAAAGTATAAAAGCACCTGCATTGAAGACAGTTGCAGCTTCAAATGGAAGTAAACGCTCGCAGGGATGCAGGAAGTATGGCAGCGACGCAGCGTCTCGTTACATGCGTAACCTGGGACGTTCCCTTTCGGGAACTCAAGCTGCGTCGGAGAACGCTTTGGGAATGAAACTGCCCACGCCACCATACTGACAAGTCCCTGCCTCGTGTGGAACGGCACAACTTAGGCAGAAAGAACTGAAGAGCTAGGAGTGGCCTCAAGGTTGTAGAACCTGACAAAGGTCAGAGGGGTAGACCATCCCGCAACGTTACAAATATCGTGCATCGATACACAAGATGAGAAGGCCTTGGAGGCCGCCATACCTCTAGTAGAATGAGCCATGACCCCCAGAGGTCAGGGGAGATCAGATGACTCATAAGCAGTGGTAATAGCATCAATTATCTACTGAGAGTCTGCTTGTTAGCAGGAAGAGCCTTCTTATAAGGATCGTAGCACAAAAAAAGTTTGTCCGATTTCCTCCACAGGGCAGCTCTGTGGACGCATGTGTCCAGTGCTCATAACCTTGATCATGCAAAATGGGTTGCCCCTCAGGGAAAAGCCTGTGGTGCTGAGCCACAGGGTCTAATGTGAAGCAGGCCAAAAGTCATCACATGTCTTTCATGTGAGCAAGAACAACATCTCAATGCCGAACTGCTTACTGCTCTGATTGAGCTAGAATCAACCAATCGTCGATGTAATTCAGTTTGCAGATGCCCTAGAGTCGCAGGGGAGCCAGAGCAGCATCCACACACTTCGTGAAAGTGTGGGGTGAGAGTGCTCGACCGAACGGAAGAACCCGATATTGGTATGCTTTGTCTCCGAAAGCAAACCTTAGGAACTTCCAGTGTTGAGAAAGAATGGATATATAAAAGTAAGCGTCTTTCAGATCTATCGTCACAAACCAATCCTCGGACCTGATTTGTGACACCTTGATAGTAAGCATCTTGAACTTGAGTCTCATGACTGAACAGTTCGATAATCTCAAATCTAGAATAGGATGCAACCCCCCATCCCTCTTCGGAACGATGAAGTAACGGCTGAAGAAAAGAGTATCTACTTCTTGTTCCATTACCAGAGCCTGCTCGGGGCCCACCAGAGTGGGAAATACTCCGTTGAACAGAGGTGGATGCGACCCAAACTGAATCTTGTACCCTCTCTCTACAGTGTGCAGGACCCGTTGAGGTACATTTGGCAGAAGCTTCCACACTGCCAGAAAATATACTAAGGGAACCAGTCTCTCTCGAACGGCCGATCTAGCTGTTATAAACACTTTTTTTGAAGTAGCGAGCCTCTCAGGACCGCTACGTTTCCAGGCGGAAGCTGAATGAAACACTCGCTAGAGATCGATGTGCCCTGAAGCACCGGGGGTGGCAGGGGTAACAAAACGATCTCCTGAGGGCAATGAGGAGAGACGGGCACCGTATACTGAGGTGAGTACTGCTCTTCCCCAGAGGGACCTGTTCTCAGACATCCTAAAGCCTTAGTCCTCAGATCCGTCATCTCCTTTGAGGACAAATTGACAATATTGTGTATTAAATTTGTCACTCAATATTAACTTTTTATTTGTAGAGATTATGTATAATAGGCCTATATAGAGTGTTGTGAAAAGTGTTTGCCTCCATCCTGATTTCTTCTGTTTTTGTGTATATCTCATACCAAATTGTTACAGAAATGAAAACAAAATCTACTAAAATCAAATATTTTGAACATATACAGTTTATATGTGTCATGGATCTCCTAGCAACTTGGAGCATATTTCATTTGAAGTTTGTTGTGTTAGGAATGACTGGTAGTGTAGCTTATGATCCACCTTACTCAATTATTCCAACCTTAACCAAACTCTACAGAGAAATTGATAATCATACTTTGTACTCATTTATGAAGCCCAAACAAACCTATAGGTGCTTAGTTGATCTATAAAATCTCCAATCCATGTGCTCCAATATTGTCCATTATATCCCTTCCAGCCGCGATTTCTTTAAGACTGCAAGGGAAGCTCAGCTTCCCCTATAATTGTCAAAAAATGAATGGTCAAATAAATGTACTATTATGTTAACATTTTATTGACTAAAAATGCGTTAAACACGTTCATCTCGAATGAAAACAATTTCGTTCAGAATCAGCTACTTAGGTCGGTTGACTCGATTTCCTTCTCATTCATTCCGTGAGCGTACAGTGCATTACTCTGTTGAAGCCCAGCGTCCATTGACTTCAATGGGGCTGCTTTAAACAGTTTTTCAGTGCTTAGAAACAAGACGGTCATTGGATAATGCTGCGATTATGTCCCGCCCACGGACGCTCAGTGTTTCTGGGATGAATGGAGGAGTGGGCTGGCCCGGACTCGGCGTCTGCGTGATGATTGGAAGGTCTGTCATCTCTTTTAATCCACTTTTATGTCCTAAAACGCTCGTTTTTTGGGGTCGACAGTTTATAAAAACGTATTTATTGTTTTTTTAGCTTGTTTGCTATACACATTGTCACATATCAGCTTTTAGACATTTTTTTTTTTTTTTTTTTATAAATAAATGACAAGGAGGCGGCAGCTTCTCGCAATGCAAAGAGACGGTTGGTGTGGGAGTGGGCGTGGTCTTCAGATTATGACGCGTATCACTCTGTGTCTCCATTTCCAACTCAGTCCCATCGCGGATTTTGCATGTGTAGTCGAAAGACAAACTGCTGCAACCTTCATCGTATATTTCACACAATTTCACACCACATTCATTGTTTCAGTTTAACATAATTCCCACATTTCCTCCCGTTGAGTTAAATATATATATATATATTAGATCGTTTGTTCATTAATTCATATAGTCTGAACTAGCCAGCTAGCAAACTGCACAGCAGGTGTAGAAAGGAGCTTCTCCTGTTTAAAGCGGCTCAAGTCCTACACCCGTAACACAATGGGCCAAGGCCGTTTAAGCAGCCTAGCTCTGCTGGCCATTGAGAGGACACTGGTCAAGTCACTGGAAAAGACGCCTAGTTGGTACGACAGGGTTACAGAGCATTTTCTTGAAAAGGAACGTAGGGCAGAATTTACATATAAATAAATGGACAATTTTTATGATTTAGGCCGAAAATGAGCTTCCCCTCTTTAAAAGATCAGCAGCCGCCACTGATCCCTTCCCATGCATCAACATTTAGGAAGGTTAAATCATACTTCATTATGCATGCTATGAATCTGAGATCAGGTGTTTCTGTAATGATTTGGTATCTGTACTGGTAAAGGGCTTGAGTGAAATCAATAACTGGCGACACCTGTCTCCTGCACAGCCGAGAAAAGATCTATCATAGTGGAAACGTGATTTATGCTGTTAAAAGACAGATCAGGAGGACAGGCCACAGAGACAGATGTGGGTGGATGCAGAGATAAGGTGGATGCAGATAACGATAGATGCACATCCTTCCTTGCCAGCAAGTGTCAGGGAACAAGACCTCTGTGTTTTCTTCTTCTACCAGCAATGAAAGGTCTGTAATCCCAGTGCATTTTTATCTTAAGCAATGCGTGAATATACATGCATTAAAGAAGCACTAGCTGTAATTTTCGGGCACTGACTCATTCGCTAAATTGAACATCCAATCAAAGTTCTCCCTCTCACCGACAGTCCCGACGGCCCCTACTAAACTGGCGATTCAACATGACATGAGCCCGATGAGAGCTGACGAGTGGAACACACTAAACAAACTAGCAAATTTCCATGGGTAGCCTACAAATCTTAATGATATTATAGGGAATTATGTACTTCTAATGTTATAGCAACAGTTTAGACAGGACCCTTTTCCATTCTAACATGACAATGCTTCTGTGTATAGCCTAAGGCAAGGTTTAAAAAGAAAAGATTGTTTCTGTCAATGTGGAAGAACTTGACTGGTCTGCAGAAAGCAAAGTACTAATCCCAGCTGAACACCTCTGATGTGACTTTAAATGCAGACCTTGAGCCAAAAACTGATCACAAAGCAGCAATGACATGCAATGACCCCATAGATGCCATATGTATACCTTATGTAGGTTCTTCATCTAATACCAAGCATGCGGATGCAGTTTTTCTTTGTCAAATGTTAGTGGATCATGTTCAAAGTCAGACTATACAGTAAGACTCTACAAATTGTACAGCACTGTATATTCCCCCAAATATTTCACAGGTTTATTGTTAATGTTGGGGGAAATACAGTTAAGACCCAAGGACCAGGTATGAACAAAGACCAGGAGTCAAGAGATGCGATTCAATTGAAAAAACATTTACTAATGAAAATATTTTGCAGTGTCATCAGCAGAAGTCAGCATCAAGACTCGCGATGGAGTTTGTAAGCCACTCTGCTTTACAATTCATAAACACCAGCAATTATACCCTAACAGAGGTTGCTAATTGCGTCAATGCATAAGTCATCAAAATTCTGATTGGTTCTAAAACCTAGATAAACTTAAAAAAAAATTCTACATATGGACGCAAACTTGAAGCATATCTTCTGATCACTATTTTGATGACAAGTGATCAGAGGTCAGACGCAATACATCTCTCCAAAGATGTATATCTGATACGCTTGACATCGGCAGCTGAACGTTTGTCCTGGGACTGTCTGAGCTTCTCCCTGCAGAGAAACACTTATCTTACTTCAAGGTTGCCTTAGTCCTAAACCTTATGGTCGGTCGGTCGGTCGGTCGGTCGGTCAGACGGTCGGTCGGACGGACGGACGGACGCACGCACGCACACACACACACACACACAATGAGATAAGCTCCTTAGAGAGGAAAAAGGCAGACTAAAGCCATATTCAATGATGCAGTCTCTAACATGCATAAATGTAACTTTGATTAATAATTATTCAATAAATATTATTATGAAGGCCATTGTAGATCTGCGATCCACTCCTTCATTACAGACACATATAACACATATTGCATCTCATTGTTTCTAGTGTTATTTCAAGTAATGTGTTCAAAATATTCTATAAATTAGATTATGTATTTACTATTGATAAAAAATAAAAACACGTCTTACCTCTTACATGCAAAGATTTTTGAGAAAGGGGACATATAGGGGAAAATGAGGTTTGGAAGGAACCTGTACAGGGAATATCATAAAGAAACTGGCCGTGAGCAAGTACATGATGTAAATGCAAATCATTTATGGCACAGTCTGTCCCCTCCTGGCTCCGTGCCATAGCAACCACAGTCTCATTTCAGATGTGTCATGCTGCATTATCATCATACACACACACATGCAGGCATTCTCACACACACACACACACACACACACACACACACACACACACACACAGCCCAGTGTTCTTCTTTTTGTGTAACACTTTGACCAGAAGCCAAATTGAATGACTGAGCATAACTGATGTCATCCTTGGTTTTCAGTTAAATTTAAGTAGTACTAACTGTAGATTAAAACAAATGACTCAATACAGTGCATTTAAGTTAGCGTTGGTCACAGCTGTAATATATATAAATATATATATATATATAACAACACAATACAATAATAAGCATTTGGACTATTTTTCCCCTCATATAAGGGAAAAATTGATCATATAACTCCACTTAGAAACACTTAGACACTTAAATATAATCCAAGTTAATTACATCCAATTATTTTTAAACATTTATAAAGGACTAGACCTATCATAGGCATTAATGCAGGCAGTATTTATTTATATATCTTTCTGTTATTTGGCACACTGAATAATTATAGAGCTCAGTTTCCCTTTAGGCACATTAGAGAGAAAACAAGGATGAAAGCTTTGCATTTTGTTAAAATGGATGTGTTACAAAAGTATGTGACAGCATACAAACACAGCAGGTCATTTGAATATGTAATACAATGTATTTAATATTCACTTCTGCATTAACATGTTTATTGTAGATTATTTAGTATTAATATATAATTCAATGCTAATATTATTAGATAGATAGTTAGATGGATGGATAGATAGATGGATGGATGGATCCAGCTACCTTTGTGCAGCTGGATCCTGGACTTCCTGACAGACAGAAGGCAGGTGTTCAGAATGGGCAACAATACCTCATCTCCCCTGGTCCTCAACACTGGTGCTCCTCAGGGCTGCATCCTCAGCTCACTCCTGTACTCCCTGTACACACGATTGTACAGCCACACAGCTCCAACGTCATCGTTAAATTTGCTGACGACACAACGGTGATAGGCCTGATCACTGATAACGATGAGACGGCCTACAGAGAGGAAGTGAGTACCCTGACTAAATGGTGTCAAGAGAACCATCTCTCACTCAACATCGACAAGACCAAGAAGTTAGAGGTGGATTTCAGGAGACAGAGCAGAGAACACACACCTATCACCATCAAAAAGACACCTGTGGAGTGAGTAAACAGCTTTAAGTTCCTCAGCGTTCACATCACCGAGGATCTTACATGGTCTGCTCACACAGATGCAGTGCTGAAGAAGGCACATCAGCGCCTCTTCTTCCTGAGACGGCTGAGGAAGTTTGGAATGAGCCCCACTATCCTCAGATCCTTCTACACCTGCACTGTGGAGAGCATCCTGACCGGCTGCATCACCGGCTGGTTTGGAAACAGCACTGCTGGCAACCGCAAAGCTCTGCAAAGTGTCGTGTGAACCGGCTGCCACATTGTTGGAGGTGAGCTTCCCTCCCTCCAGGATATCTATACCAGGCGGTGTATAAGGAAAGCCCAGAAGATCATCAAGGACTCCCACAGACTGCTCTCTCTGCTGCCCTCAGGATGACGTCTCCGCAGCATCCGCTCCCGCACTAGCCGACTGAGGTATAGCTTTTCCCCTCATGTTATCAGGACAATGAACAGTCAGTACTAATACACCCTACAGCATTCTCCTACTTTATGGCATGCCATGCACTGCACTTTAACTTTTACACAGTTTAGCTGGACTACACGCACACACTGCACTAACACAACAACCTATCTGCTATCACTGGATACCATCCAATGAAGATCCATGACATTGCGTATCCAGCTTATGTATAATGTGCTGCACCTTTGCATATTATTGTGTGTATATACGGTTACTCACAAATCAGGCAACCAACTGGATCTTATTTACACACGACACTGCTCCACTGATCATGCGCTGGTTACTCTACTGCACACCTCGGACCACTTCCTCCTCACTCTTAACCTCAACATGATTACTGACACATCACATACCCCTCCACATGTCACTTTTCGACGAAACTTACACTCGCTCTCACCCTCCCGGCTATCTGCTATGGTTTCATCTTTGCTTCCTCTCCTTAAACAGTTATCATATATTGATGCCAACAGTGCTACTGATACTTTCTGTTCCACTCTGATGTCTTGTTTTGATATATTCTGCCCCTTATCTTCCAGGGCAGCCCGTACCACTCCTTCTGCCTCTTGGCTATCTGTCGTTCTCCGCGAACATCGTTCTAAACTCAGGGCTGCAGAAAGGGTATGGCGCAAATCACAAAATCCTACTGACCTTACTTTTTATCGATCACTCCTCTCTGACTTCTCTGCTAATGTCTCCACTGCTAAAAGGACATACTATCATGGCAAAATTAGCAATTCGCCTAACTCTCACATGCTCTTTAAAACATTTCCCTCCCTCCTTTCTCCTCCTCGTCCCCCTCCTTCATCAACTCTAACAGCTGACGACTTTGCCACATTCTTCATTAATAAAATTACAAACCTCACTGAACAAACTTGTTCACATACTTCTCTCCACTCTCTGAGGTAGAAGTCTCTAAATCCTTTCCAGTCATCCTACTACTTTTCCGAATGATCCTATTGCATCTCATCTCCTTCAAGTCATTTCTCCTGCAGTTGTTCCTGCACTCACTCACATCGTTAACACATCCCTTCACACTGGAATTTTTCCCTCAGTATTTAATCAGGCTTGTTTAACCCCACTTCTTAAGAAACCCACTCTTAACCCAACTCTTTTAGGGAACTATAGACCGGTTTCCCTTCTACCTTTCATTGCAAAAACACTTGAATGAGTTGTATTCAACCAAGTTACTGCCTTTCTCACACAGTACAACCTCCTGGATAGTAACCAATCTGGCTTCAGAAGTGGACATTCCACCGAAACTGCCTTGCTCTCAGTTGTTGAAGACCTAAGACTTGCAATAACGGCTTCCAAGTCTTCATTATGTATATTGCTGGATCTGTCTGCTGGTTTTGATATGGTCAACCACCAGATCCTCCTGTTAACCCTATTGAGAAAGGGCATCTCAGGAACCGCACTCCAGTGGTTTGACTCTTACCTCTCAGATAGGTCCTTCAAAGTATCTTGGGGAGGTGAGGTTTCCAAGTCGCAACATCTAGCTACAGGGGTGCCACAGGGCTCAGTTCTTGGACCACTTCTCTTTTCTGTCTACATAGCTTCACTAGGGTCTGTCATTCAGAAACATGGCTTTTCATATCACTCCTATGCTGATGACACTCAACTCTACCTCATATTCCATCCTGATGATCTGACGATAGCTGCTCGCATCTCAGCATGTCTAACAGACATTTCCTGCTGGATGAAGAACCATCACCTTCAACTCAACCTAGCTAAGACAGAACTGCTTGTGGTATCAGCAAACCCATTGTTTCATCACAATTTCACCCTCCAATTAGGCTCATCGACCATAACTCCTTCAAAAACAGCCAGAAACCTTGGAGTTGTGATTGATGATAAGCTGAATTTCTCAGACCACATTACTAAAACTGAAGAAGATCAGCCCTTTCTCTCAACACAACTCCTTGTTCAGGCTCTTGTTCTGTCCAGACTTGACTATTGCAATGGTCTTCCAGCCAGTTCCATCAAACTTCTACAATTAATCAAAAATACTACCTAAATGCATTACTTCAGACTTATATGCCCTCTAGAAGCTTGCCTGCAAGTGAATTCAACTCAACCTAGCTAAGACAGAACTGCTTGTGGTTTCAGCAAACCCATTGTTTCATCACAATTTCACCTCCAATTAGGCTCATCAACATAACTCCTTCAAAAACAGCCAGAAACCTTGGAGTTGTGATTGATGATAAGCTGAATTTCTCAGACCACATTACTAAACTGCCGGTCCTGTAGATTTGCATTATATAATATTACAACTCCTTGTTCAGGCTCTTGTTCTGTCCAGACTTGACTATTGCAATGCTCTCTTGGCAGGTCTTCCAGCCAGTTCCATCAAACTTCTACAATTAATCAAAAATACTGCTGCAAGATTAATCTTTAATGCACGTCACACCTCTGTTCATCAATTTGCACTGGCTACCAATAGCTGCTCGCATTAAATTCAAGGCATTAATGTTTGCCTACAGAACCATCTCTGGCTCTGACCCCTTTACCTAAATGCATTACTTCAGACTTATATGCCCTCTAGAAGCTTGCGTTCTGCAAGTGAACGACGTATTACTGTACCATCCCAAAGAAGCACAAAATCACTTTCACTGACTTTTTCCATTAACTGTTCCCAATCTGGTGGAATGACCTGCCTAACTCAATCCAAGCAGCTGAATCCTTACCCATCTTCAAGAAACGGCTAAAACACATCTCTTCTTTATTTGACCCTTAAACTCTAGCACTCTCTATTCTAATTTTATTTGATCTAATCTGTCTTCTTTTTATTTAAAAAACACTCACATTTGACCCTCTATCAATTGCATATTTATTCTCTAACTGCTAGCTTTTCTTGTAAAACTAACACTAGGTTTCTTTTTTCTATATTCTATATACTCGTTTTCATAAACAAAAACAAAAAAACTTCCTATGTGTACTGCGTTAGGCTAACCAGGACTTGTAATAGCACTTGCATGTTGTTGCTCTTTTGTTGGTTTTGATTGCTTCTATAATGTCCTCATTTGTAAGTCCTTTGGATAAAAGCGTCTGCTAAATGACTAAATTAAATAAATAAATAAAATAAAATATATGTGTACATAATGTAGAATGTGTGCATACGGTATATAGCGTGTATTGATAATCGTAAGTATGTCTAATATATAGTATGTGTTTATGTATGAGTATATGTATGTCTGTAAGTATGTACTGTCTATATGTAAATTGTGTTCACTGTCTGGAGCACGCTCTCAAGAATTTCACTCACCAAGGCACATGTGCTGTGGTGATGTGACAATAAAGGTGATTAGATCGGGTTATTAATCGGGTGATTGGCTGGGTCATTCTAGCCGCTTGACTTTCTTTCTCTGAAACCAATTGAGTTTCCTTGGCTCTGTTTGGGATCATTGTCTCGCTGAAATGTCCACACTAGTTTCATCTTCATCATCCTGGTAGATGGCAGCAGATTTTTATCAATAATGTCTCGATACATTTTTTCATTCATCCTTGCTTAATTTATATGAATTTTGCCTACAAACATGGTGTTTATTATGGCATCCAAAGAGTCTTTGTCTCATCTGAGCAGACTATGTTCTCCTAGTATTTCACAGGCTTGTCTAAAAGCTGTAGCCTACTACAGGGCAACAGCGACGGTAAGATAACATCACTATTGCAACCTGTATTGCTGTTACTGAGGTTTTTAGCATAGGCATTACAACTCAACTGCATTACCATAGAAACCAATGCACATTAAGTAAATAGGAAAGAGTGCTCATGGATACAAAAATCGGATATGAGCAGTTGCGATATGCTGTGTGGACAGTCCGTTATTCAAATCAGATTAAAGTTACATCCGGATATGCACAAAATCGGATTTGGGCTGACAGTCTGAACGAGGCTAAATAGTTCCAGGAAGTTCATAGCGGGCATAACTGTACACCACTGTATATATGATTTAATAAATGAACTAATATAAATACAGACACAACTAATCAAATTGGATACAACTCAATTAAACAGTACTTTTAGTTGTATTATTAAACATGTGAATATGAAAATCTTAAAACAAAAAAAAGTATAATACCTTTAAACTGTCGCTTTTTAAGCTCTAATTCAATTGTACTCCTCAATTAAGCTCCACATTTAGTCCAGTCATAGCACACCAGCTCAGTCAATTTGCCCTGCACTTTTAATGAACAAATTAGCTAATAACTCACAATCTGTAATGAACTAAAACAGTGTCATACAGAATTTATGAGGAATATTAATTTGTGCAATGGAGTTGCTTCATTTACTACATATGGAAAGATCGGATCTGTGAGACAAGAGCGATTAAAGGGATAGAGATAGATAGATTAGATAGATAGATAGATAGATAGATAGATAGATAGATAGATAGATAGATAGATAGATAGATAGATAGATAGATAGATAGATAGATAGATAGATAGATAGATAGATAGATCGATTCCTCTGGAGCTGTTCAGCTGATGTCTCTCCACAAGACTCGTGCTAAAAGAACTAAGAAATTCCCTCAGCCTTGACCTCTAGCTATCACAGCTAGCAGGCAGCTTTTACTCTTGGCTGTTCCATTACTTTGCTCCTTTCTGTGGCATATTAAACAGATTAATAGAACTGCACTCCGGGGAGGGGGAAACGCCAGTCATCTAACCTGCCGACACAAAGGCGAGAAAAGCAGACACGCCCGCGACTCATCCCGAGAGCTGATAAAAGAAAGACAAATGTCGCACCAGAGGAAAGTGGAACTCTGTGAATGTTGACTTTCAGCTTCGATTTTGTAAACAGAGGAAGAATCTGAATAATTTGCTTAACGAGAAAGTGCCAGTGGAGTGGAGACTATTAAGGGTTCCTAATGCGAGCATCACTATTTATATTGTGAGTACTTGTAAATACGTTTAAAAATGCAGCAAAGCCATAGAATACCCATTGGGTGCTTCAAATACCCTTTTCTGTGAACAGTTCTTATAAGAACCGTTTTTTCTTAGTGTGAAGAATATTTTAAACATTTTCCATTGTAAGGAATGGATATTGATGTTCTTCATTGAACCTATTAATAAGCAAAAACAGTGAATAGTATATCTTAGGATCATAATGGCTTATTTTAGTCTTGTTCTCAATTAACCAATCAATCCAATGTATTTCTATTTGATCTGTATAACACATTAAAAAACAACAGGCATTAAACTGTACATAACAAACTAACATATTATTTTAACACTATAGTGTAATATTTTGAACAATAGCCTACTTATGTTCAATACTAGAATTGTTCAAATATTATTACACTACATTATGGTGTTAAAATACTATGTTTGTTATTTATGTACTGCACTTTGGTGTGTGTTATTTTTTATGTTTCAGATTTTTTTGGTACTAATTAACTGTAATAAGCCTGGTCTTATTAATGAAAGCAGCAATGAAATCAGTAACAAAATAAATGTAGCAATCTAATTTGAATCACGTTTAATCATAATGCACAGGAAATGCAATGAAACTCCTATAATGAAATGTAACAACTGTCCCCACTCTATAAATAAATATCTGGGTTAAAGCCAAAACAGACAAAAACTCTAAATGGTCTGTTGTAATTACTACTGTTAAAAAATCAATCCACATTTAACTGTAGGAGAGATTAACAAATTGGTTGTTTTGCGAGACACATACGCAGATAGCTGTTCCTGTCACAAAGACCTTCAGAACATTCTTCCCTGTAAAAACAATAGAGTGCTTCATTACATTCAATCTCATATCTCCCTCTCCCCTGCAGCTATGGGTCAAATTAAAACGAGGTCTAACTGTCTATAGTATTAGCAGCTTAATCGTCCTGTCCTGCATCCCACAGGCGTGCTAATCGTGCACGTTTTAGTTTAATTGTGAACCATCTTGGTCCATAACCTGCAGTCAGCATCTCGCTGTGAAGGGAAATGGAAGTGTGAGATATCCATTCAGTGAGCTTTAGCTAAATGCTGTTGGATGATACTGGTCAAGCACCAGCATCCATGTGTCAATCCCTCATCTTAATTGTCAGAGAAAAAAAAATGTTCAGCTCCTAATTTATATATATGCAGTGCCACCTTCTGACTGGATGGAACTTGCTCTATTTCTGCTGTTTATATACATGTAAAATGTAACCTTTTTAGGTCCCACTGTATATTAAATGGCATTAAGTACTATGTACTTACATTTAAATTAATATTTTGGTACAATGCACTTAGTGTACGTTCATGTTTTGACATTGTACTGATCATTTTAAAAATACCTGAATGTAATTACATCTGTAATTGTTTAGTTACACTATTGACCCATTCCTTACATAAACCAAACCTGCCCCTAACCTTACCCGTATCCCACCTCAAAAGCAGCAAGTGTTTTGCAATACAATATGAACACAAGTACATTGTAACAATTTTTTGGTGCAAGTACATTATAGTTAAGGCCACTTAGTATAAAGTGGGACCCATTTTTACACTAGAAATTAAATACCTGGATGACCTCCTACATTTGCCAAAATAAGCAATAAATTAAGACCACACTGAAAATATTGCATCCCACAACATACTGCTGCTAGCCTACAATTTGTTTTGAGTGGTTGTACTGTTTAATCCATGCTGTTTCAAATACAGTTAATTATTATTGAGCATTGTGTTTTTTTAAGTAATATAAATATCTATATTTATCCAAAATAAAATGAGCATAACTTGATCTATCTGCATGTATCAAATGTTTACAGTGTTAAAGCACATGAACTAACATCCTTCATGAAGAAAATGAATAATTAAACATTACACCTCTGTTTAGAAAAGCATGTTTTCCCTTAGTGACCCTGTGTAGTGCAGTTCTTGTCTTAAACAAGGTGGTCATAGTCAGTAACTGGTCCAGAATGCATCTACAGCCTCTCTTTATCTGATCAATGAGCCTCTCCAGACTCTCCGACTGTTAATTGATGAAGTAATCCAGTCATTAATCACTGTAGGGGGCTAATGAGAGACGTCTGAGTAAATAATGCTGCTGCCTTGTCGTTGTTGCCATCATCATCAGCTTCCTGTGCGTGTGGACAGAAGAGAGTGCAGCAGAATGCCTGGGAGAAGGAAAAATCAACAACACATTAAATGGGAGCGACTGAACTACATTAAAATGCATTATGAATTAACAATCAATGTTTAATTTATCTATATTCATAAATGGAGTACTGAAACTCAATGAAATCTGGCTAACTGTTTAAAATAAACCCTTATCTTCTATATTATTTGTAGGGGTTCAAGCGCAGAGTGCTGAAACCCTATTGTAATTGTTAGAGTGACCAAGGATCAGCAATCTCCACGTAAAACTGATCGAGCAGACTAAACCCTAAGTCGTCATAGAGACTTGAAACTTGGAGGGATGGTAGTAGTCACACCCTCTACAACGTCACCAAGGCTCGCTCCAGTCAGCCTGACGGGGGGGCGCTACAGCAATCAAAAGTACAAAATTGCTCAAAACTCCTAAACTGTTCATTGCAGGCTTGTGTCTTATGTCATTGGAATCCTTGGCGCACGTCAAAGTCTCTTTAAGACAAGTCATGTATATGAGTGACATGTCTTGGGTATTCTATAGTCTTTGCTAACATCGGCCAAAGCACATGCCTCGGATTCGGCTGTCACCCTGGCAAAATTATCAAGTATTTTGGATTTTTGAAAAACGACTTTTTTTTAACTAGAACTATTCTCTGGAGAGTGATTATCAATAATTAATAAAAAAAATCTGTACTTTCGACTCTCCATTGTAAAGGGATGCCAAAACGTTCCAAAATGGGCAAGGCCGCTTTTACTAAAATGGCTCTTACTTTCGAACGGAATGAGATATCTTCGCCAAACTCGGAACACTTATATAAGAGCTCAATCTGAGGTCACATGAAAAACATTGAGTTTGGCCACTTAGTGGTGCTATAAGAGGGGGATATATACATAACTACGCAACTGTTTGTCCGATCAACATGAAAATCGGTACCCACAGTCTTGGTCCAAAATGCCACAAGCGTCTATAAGGACATTTGTGTATCTCAAAAGAACATGGCTGTCATTGGCCGATGAACTTTGAGAACCTATTAGACAAGGTTAACGGAGATCGATCTGATAAAAACTCGGTGGGCTTGTTTGACTCAGAACACCTAAATGTCTGTGATCAATTTGAAAGAAATCGGCTACTGGTGGGCAGTATCATATTTTTTAATGGTGTACATGATTGAATATTGTGAGGTTTTCACACATACACTAGGGTTGGGCGATGTCTACCAAATTGACATCGGACGATGTCTGCAGTGAAACATCGTGATGGATGATGACATCGGGGGGTGGGGTAAGGGTGTGTCGAAGCGTGAAAAAACAATAACGCATTCTACGGAGCCACTAAAGCAGCGGTTCTCAATTCCAGTCCTTGTGTACCTCCGCATATCTACATATTTTTCATGTCTCTCTTTGTTAACACACCTTCTCAAGTTATTACATGTTCCCTACACAGTGTACTCCCTGAGCAGGAGAAATTTGTTTAAGTTTACTTCACTTCAGAACATTCATTCACGGATTTGCACTCCGCAGCATCTTCATACACACAGACAAAACTTACTAGAGAAGTGCGAAGTGTGACATAATATACCTCTGTAAATAATTACTACTTAAATTCATGTCTTGCGCACTTCAATGCCCTTCGAATGGATCACATACGTTCTCTTCGAACTAGAATCATGGCAGACTATCCTATGATGTCCACTTCATAGGGCACTTACAGTCGAATAGTACAAATGTCTGAAGCGATAAGAGAAACGTACAAAATGTGCAGAGCGGGGGTATGCGAGGACTGAGAACTGAGAACCGCTGCACTAAAGGGATATATGCCGCTTGCTAGCAGCCTGTTACAGTGCATGAAAGTTCACTTACCACACAGAGTAAGGAGAGATGACTGATAGGACAATGGCGAATGAGTTGCAGATACTGAGCACCATTGACACACATCTAATCTTGTAAAATGTAAGGTACTGCTGCTCAGTAGTAGCCTATAGAGTCCGAGTGATCGCAAAGCTCAAAAGTGAAAGCTAAATGAGACTGCGCATTCGATCATTCGCTGGCTCAACATCGTGATGTCTATCGGCCCAAGCCTAACAACATACACACAATAATTGCATTATACGATAGACCTCCTCATTCCAAACAACTTTGCCTCTAGAACCACTGCGGTCAATACAATTGTTTGTTAAATGATGGAGAATATGTAAAAAAAACTAGGTTATTCACTCAATCTGGAAAAAAACACTGCTGTACAATTCTCTGGACTCTCAAGTTCAATGATTATTTAAAAAATATTGAAATTGACCCTTGGGAAGCTATAATGGGGTCATTTATAAAAGGGGTCTGTCCACGTATACCCAAAAGCCTAAACAAAAACTCAGAACTTCACAAAACGTGTTTTATGAAACAGGCTCCTGGTGCTATAACAGTCATAGCATAAAAAAAATAATTCTATGGTAAATTGCCTGGATTTGACAAATTGCTTTTTTATATATTTGATTTAGGCTGGTTACAGGCTTGCTAAATAATATGTAATGTCTTTTTCCTTGTGTGCTTAAATGCCTTAAAGCGCTTGAACACTGGTAATTGCTGCTTGCAGCTATTTATTTTTTATAATAAAAACTACTTCATATAAGCTACACATTCAATAACACTTGCCTCCTAAAAGTGAATAAAGATATCTGGCAGATATCATTACAATGTCTGCAGAGGCATTAAAAAAATTACGAAAACATCATCTGTAAATGTTTATTTCAATTAATTTAAAAGTCGCTCTTTTTAACAAACTTTTTAAAATGTAAATTCAGATTTTTAAATGTAAAAAAAATAAATATCAATCATATACGTTTATCCTGAACTGTGGTTAATTTCTAACAAATACATTTTGAGGTTACAAGTAATTTAGAACAATATTTACTTATATAAACATACCTGTGGCTACAGACACATTGAGTGATTCTACTCCAGGGTGGAGGTTTCTGCGTGGAGGGATGGTGAGCAGGACATCACACATCTGACGCAGTTCTGGAGACAGACCGTCACCCTCTCCACCTGATAGCACACACACAGACAGACCAGTGTAACGCAAAGAGAACAACAATTATCAGTCCAAATATGTTTGAACAAATTTGCTGTTACCCATTAACAGTAGTGTAGGTCTGGACATCTTGAAATCTGAACATGGCATAACTGTGGATTGAGGACTGCGTTCCTCTAACCCAACAGTACCAACTACTTGCCAACCTTCTTCCGCTTTCACCTAAAATGTCAAGAAATGTTTGGTTATAGCTATTAAACAATGGAAATCCTGATGATTGCGTATTAGACGTTTCTCAAAAGAATTAGTAGGCAGACAGTCTAAACCTCAATAGTTTTATTTAACTGCCCTCTACAGGCTACAGATGGGATTTTCCATTCACTATAATAAAAAAGCTTATTCTATTATGAAAACCTGTTTCATAACTCAGTTAAGTTGCAAAAACAACAAAGGAAGAATGTTCTATTTTGTCCTAGTTTTGACAACATTTCACATAATTTTTTTTTTTTATTTCATCTGCATTTATTTATTTTACCCACTAAACATTTTTATTTTTTGGTAAGTAAGATGATCAACTTGCAAATTACCCCCTTCCTGAAATATAAGCTCAACATTTTAATCTAATATCAAAACATATGTAAGAAGAATAGTGATCGCATAAAGGTTTATTATCATGTATGCTTTTACAGTGTCACTATTATTTTTTTAACTAAACAATTTACAGTTTTGTTTTTAGTTGTTAACTTGAAACAAATTTTTATGGAACTTATTTCTGATTTTTATTCAATCAATCGCTATGGCCACCTGGACCAATTTGTAAAACCATGAGCTAAATCACATTGGAGTTATTTAACTGCCCTCTACTGGCTACAAATGGAAACTTAGTCTACATTTACACTCGCACAAAAAAAAAAATTACGTGCATGTCACTTGTAAACATAAAAATCTGCACAAGATCCGATTTTTCACATCCATATGAGGCTTTAAATCAGATACATATCTGAACATCTGACCTACGCCTAAACATGTAAATCCCATTGAAATTCCATATGAGGTGAAGTGGAGGGATTAGCTTCCAGACCTTAATCATATCTTTCAAGTTGCTGTAGCCAAACACCTCCATGACCTCCATCACACCAGCACTGGCTTTACTCACTGTGGGCGTCAGAGGACAGCTAACAAAGACAACAAATAATCACAAGCAGATGTCAATGGTTAATACAAAGTTATATGTAAAACACATTTGATCTAATCATTAACAAAACACATGACCAAAAATACAATGGTCCAACATTCCATGTAACAATGTTATAAAGAATTAAACACAAATGCCTCTTTTAACTCCACCTGTTATGAATGCTGCTGGCAATTCGATCCACTCCCAGGAAATATGCAGACCGCAAAATTGCACCAAGATTCATCGGATCCTGCACTCCATCCAAAACCAGCCATAACGCCCTGTGATGCTTCACCTCATGAGATGTTATTGGTTTTTCCTCAGTGATAAACCCAAGAGGACTTGCCTGCAGACACAACCCCTGGTGCACCTTACCACCACACATCTTATCAAGTGCTTGCTTACTGACTCTCTGTGTCTGCACGCCCGTTTGACAGCCTCCTGACAGACCTTCAAAATCATGTCTCTCTGCAGCCCTTCACCGTTCTTCACGAAGAGACGACTCGGCTTCCTCCTACTTTGCGTGAGGGCCAGCAAACATGGGGCCACGCCAAACACAATCTCGAATTCTTTATCTTCATCTAACTCTGAATCTTTTTGGATATGCCTCAAAATCCATCCGCTTTCTGACTCAGTGAAATCCTCAAACCTCAGTTTCTGAAGCTCTGATGACACATTTCCCTTCTGTGTTTTTGTTGATCTGGAAATCTCATCTCTAGCCACAGCATATTTATGCTGCTTAGACATAAATTTATTTTTGAGTTTGTTAGAGGTAAATCTCTCACCTGACTTTGAAACACGGTCTCTTGGGCAAAAAAGTGTTCTTGTGCAACTATAGGCTGCACTGAAAGGTGTCAAATATAAATCATTTAGCCCTACCAAGCAGCAACTATATCTTGTCCTAGTTCGACTGGAGGCTAGGAATACTTGGATACTTGTTTTCCATGCCTGCATATTTGCTTTTAATAACTTGCTCATATACGTTATGCCTTAAGGTGGTTTGCTGGCCTAAACAAATCTAGTTTTTAAACTAGACCAGATTTGACTGACGAGCTATATCAGCTGAACTACAGCTGGGAAACAAGAAAAGAGAAGACATTTTGGTTTTAGAAGTTCATTTCACTGCTTTATGTTGCTTTTAACAAAACATTTGTTATTTATTTCTCTAAAAATTGAAATGATTAATGAAAAATAGTGTTAAAGCTGCTGTTAACCAAAAGGCTACGGTGCCCTTCCGAATTAAAGCTCAAGCAACACTCTATGCTCATTAAATAAAGCAGAATTTTCGATATTAGCCGAGTAAAATGGGATATATAATATAAAAGAACCGACCTCAGGCATGTCTAATCCGCTATATTCGTTTTTCAAAAACAAACACAACCACGTGGAACAGCTTTCAGTTCACGGGCAGTGGTCAAAGTGAAGCACGGAGTGTTTCACGTCCGCTCCCAGATCAGTTCGAGTAATCGGTCCCGTTTCTGTGCACTGAGTCAAAGAGCAACGCTAGCTGATTTGAGAACAATGTTTTTATATCCGCACCGAGCATGCGCGTGATCGACTTCCGGCTGCTTCCGGTACCGTCAGTGTGTTACTATGCAACGAGACGCTCTGATGTGTAGTATAAACTTCCTACCGGAACATTGCATTAAGAAGTAAATCAGTTAAAGCGGCTTATCTTTGTTCATGCGTGGTGTGCGTTTTTAATAGTCAACTGATCCAAATTATACATTAAAGTCAAAGACTTCTATCTTTTGAGGCCGAGTGTCAGATATGGCCGACGGTTGGTGCACGGACACCGGAGAATCGGTTTACCGTTCCCGGGATGCAGTTAAAAACTTACGAATACAGTAAGTGTCGTCGCCTGAGTGTACTTGACATTTATAATATTAGTTTACACTCTATTAAATGCACCAAATGTCTTGACCATGGTATTCTTAGAAACAACTTGTAGCACAATACAAATAGGTATTCATTATTAATTTCAATTCCATTAACGTTTATATATATATAAAGTATCATATCATGCCCATCTTACACAGAAGTGTAACGTTACCATCGTACTGCCATACTACTTTTTTTTTAAAAGGTCTCTACTATGATTCCTGAGTGATTATCAAGTCCATGTACCACTGTATTTACTGTACATGACACTTCAAGTCTCTAAATAATACAGTTGCAATATGCCCCAAAACAACATGTATTACATATTACTATTACTGTTTTGTTTCTGTTGTAGAGTGCGCATACAGCGTGTGACCTCCACAGCTGCTCTGTCTCAACATCTCCATCAACAAGTGCTTTCTCAGCAGGAGAGAGGAGTTATAGAGCTGGACACCTTCAGCTCTCAGACACAAGCAGCATCCAGTATGTGAAGGATGCTGATATAAACCTGTCACCACAATTCCCTTGCATATGGTGGATCATAATTCTCTCTCTCTCTCTTTCTAACAGCCACTGATGCAGAGGAACTGGTGGTTGGTTGGCAAGAGAAGTTCTTCAGTCAGGTAGGCCACTAGTGAAGGCAAACCTGTGTGGACTACTAAATTAAGGTGACCAGATTTGGTCTTTGGAACTGGGGACTTTTTAAGTGGTCAAAATATCATTGAAATCTCAATTGTTATTATTTTAAAATTACAGAAAAAATTGGTACAATGCATTTTTTGTAAAAAATGGAGACGATACATTTTTGTTTGTTTTTTAATTGTTGTGGGTTCCCTGTGCTTTTATTCAAATTAACAATAATTTATTATTATTAATTATTATTATGTTTGTTTTATTATTGTTATATTTGTTCTGGTTTTAATTCACCAAAAATCACTCTATAAAAGCAAGTTCTTGCACTGTGAATAGCAAGAAGTGCAAAACAATATTATAACTAAATTCTGAAAAAAACATTATATAAGGAAATATTTTAAACATTTTCTGATTGCATGGTACTTAATAATTTTTCAAATGGCATTTTATGTTTGTGCTTGAAAATGACCCTTACTATCCTTAATTAGGCTTATTATTTTACATTTTAGACTCGTTTTGAGCACGTGTTTTCTGTAAATGGAATTGTTGCAGGTGTTAATGTTTAGCTGTTTTTTAGGATAATAGCGGTCTTCTCTCAACAAGGTTAAGTTCTTTTTGACTGAAGTAGCAGTGCATGAACAAGTAATCAGTGGTTTACAGCTGAATTTGTTGGTGAAAATAATCACTACATGCTTGCTCCGATAACTGGCTGGCTATGTTGGTGAGGCTTTTTTGCATTGTATCTGTGGTCTGTTTTGAACTGCTGTAAAACTGGAACAGCTCCAGTCGAGGGCAAAACACCAAAAACTGGGACTGTCCCCAGAAAACGAGCACATCTGGTCACCCTATACTAAATATTCAGTTTTTATAGTGTATCTGATGAGTTCTGCTTTGTCATTCATATGCAGTATGAAGTGGACCTTTATCAAACAGAGTCAAATTGTCAAACACCACTGGAGCGTCAGTATCACACAGAAATCATGGCAATGGAAAGATCCAAAAGAAGACAAAACCAGCGCATTTTTACCTACACAGACTTTGATCGCTTCTCCAAATGGGAAGAGGTCAGTTGAGTCTATCATTTTCTTTTATTCTTTTCAAATTTTTGGGTGGACTGTCCCTTTAATGGCCCGTCCACCCAAAAATTTGAAATTCTCTCATCATGTGCTCACCCCATGTCATTCCAAACCTGTAAGCATTTATTTCTTCTGCTGAACACAAAAAAATGATATTTTGAAGTAGTGCTGTGCAATGATTAATCGCATCCAAAATACAAGTTTTTGTTTACAAAATAAATGTGTATGTACTGTGTATATTTATTATGTATATATAAATAGACACACATGCATTGATAGATTTAAGAAAAATACATTGTTTATAAATTAAATATATTTATATATAATATTCATTATATCAATTCAAATTGTATTTAAATATTTTCTAAATATATACTGCATGTGTGTTTATATATGTATATACATAATAAATATACACCGTAAACACATACACTCACCGGCCACTTTATTAGGTACACCTGTTCAATTGCTCGGTAACACAAATTGCTAATCAGCCAATCACATGGCAGCAACTTAATACATTTAGGCATCTATATGTGGTGAAGACGACATGCTGAAGTTCAAACCGAGCATCAGAATGGGGAAGAAAGGGGATTTAAGTGACTTTGAACGTGGAATGGTTGTTGGTGCCAGACGGCTGGTCTGAGTATTTAAAACACTGCTGATCTACTGGGATTTTCAACGTACCACCATCTCTAGGGTTTACAGAGAATGGTCCGAAAAAGAGAAAATATCCAGTGAGCGGCAGTTGTGTGGACGAAAATGCCTTGTTGAGGTCAGAGGAGAATGGGTAGACTGGTTAGAGATGATAGAAAGACAACAGCAACTCAAATAACCACTCGTTACAACCAAGGTATGCAGAATACCATCTCTGAACGCACAAGACGTCGAACCCTGAAGCAGATGGACTACAGCAGCAGAAGACCACAGGAATGTTTGCAACACCTCGATGAATCTATGCCACGAATAATTAAGGCAGTTCTGAAGGCAAAAGGGGGTCCAACCCAGTACTAGCAAGGTGTACCCAATAACGTGGCCAGTGAGTGTATATCATGTAAGCAAAAACTTTTATTTTGGATGCGATTAATCATTGCACAGCACTATTTGAAGAATGCTAATAACCAAAGAGTTTCAGTTCTCAATAACTTGCGTCATATTATTTTTGTCAATATAATGAAAGTCAATTGGAATGGAATAGGTTTTCTAGCAAATAGAGGAAGTGAAATTTTTAAATTATCATAAAATCTCAATACAGAATCTTAATATTAAAAATTAGGCTTCATTTTGGGGTTAGATATGACCCAGACATGGTTTTGACAGGTTTGGTGAGATTCACAATGATGTATAGGCTGCATGTTTTTTACAGTTTTCTGAAGTTGTGATTGTATTGGCAGGAAGCTCAGAGTCCGCTGATCCCAGCTCAGCCTACACCAACCTTTTTAGCAGAACGCATGGCTAACGTTAGACACAGGAGACAAGAGAGACGTCCCGTGTAAGTGTACCTAGAAGTATATAGTATAGTTGTCTGTAAGGTGGTTTTCTGTAAAGCCTTTATCATATTTGTAAAGTTTTATGATAACGTATATTTTTTTTTACCTGTGTTTTTTACACACAATTAAGAGAGTCTAATGTTCCCAAGTCCCGTTTAATCACATGGGAGCCTTCGGAGGAGTTCATAAAGAACAGTCACATCATCAACACACCAGTGCAGGCCATGTACATCATGGGAGATCTTGGGCCTTCAGGGAAGTAAGTGTGGCAATACTCTTCTTTATCCACTTAATTTTTTGTAGTTTTATATCATCATTTTCCACTCTCTATCTTACCCTTAAAATCAAACTGACCTTTTTTGTTGCTGCACCTTTAAGACTTCTAGGTAAATAATCTACACAAATGTTACAAACACTGTTATTTGAAAAATACAATATTTTTTTATTATATGACCCATTTAAAGTAATGTGAAATAACCAGAAATGTGACTGTGTTTTACAGGTTGGGCTTGAAAGAGAACGAATATGTATTATGCTCCATAAAAGCAGACAGTAATGGAGTAATCACAATAAAACCAGACTTTAACAACAACAAAGAAGCCTACAGGCAAGACCTACCACTTCTGTCAATTTCTCTTGTGGATAATATTGGAATGAGTTCATTGTGATTACAGGTGTATTTGACTGTCTTTCACACCAGGCTGGAAACGCACAGGGAGAAGAGGGAGGTGTGGAGGCTGTATTTGGAGAACGTCTCATCACACATTCATGTGGAGGAGAAAGAGAGAGAGCAGCGCATGTACAAAGATGTATGTCCCTTTGTCCTTGCATAGGATTGGTGGTTTCACTACTTCACTCAATGTCTGAGCGAGTACCTTCTAAGCATCTAGACACGGAATCTCATAAGGGATGGATTACAAACACTTCTAATAACGATCATTTGTGACCCTGGACCGCAAAACCTTAAGTAGCACGGTTATATTTGTAGCAAAAGCGAAAAATACATTGTATGGATCAAATTTTCTCAATATTTAGATTTTTTTTTTTTGCACCCTCAGATTCCTGATATTCAAATAGTCGATTCTCGACCGAATATTGTCCTATCCTAACAACCATACATCAATGGAAAGCGTATTTATTCAGCTTTCAGATGATGTATAGTATAAATCTCGATTTTGAAAAATTGACCCTTATGACTGGTTTTGTTGCACTCACTTGCTGTTATTTCACAAAATATATCACAAATACTTGATGCATTTTAAATTAAATGTCACTGTTTTCTATTGAAACTCTGCAGCACTGAATGTAATAATTTAATGTAAAACTATTCCATCCAGTGCTGTTGCGCCATGGGCGTCCCGAGTTCAAATCACGATGCTGACCTTTTCCGATCCCGCCCACCTTCGCTTCTTGTCAGCTCTGATCTGTCCTATCATACTAAAGGCAAAAATTGCCATGTGTGCAAAGGATATACATTATATTTTATGTCATGCACAAACAAGGTGTTTTAGGCAGAAAAAATAAGCAAAAATATGTGACCCTGCCTGTGAAACACCCAGCTAAAATAATTTATTGGTGATTTTACTATTTTCCACATAAAATCATTCTTCATAAGGTAAAGAACATTCTGTGAAATTTTAACCTTGATAACTTTAATATTGACTGAGTAAGTTCGTGTCAAAGATTGAAATTATAGCGAAATTAATGGTTGAAATCAAACTTTGATGCTTGCTATCTCATAAGTACATTTTGAAACTTTAGCCTGGATTTCTCATACAGGGTCACATATGCTCTTTTTTTAAACAGACTCCGTTTAAACAGCGCATCTTAAACTGCAGACAATGTCCCTGGAGCAATATGGAATTTGTTGTCTGGCCCAAGGCTTACTGGTGGATTGCTGACCCTTTTCTCTGTGGAGTCATCATTCTCACATATTCTTTTTTTTTTTAGCTGTACACACGTCACAAAGATTACCTCAACAGCCTGGTTGGCCAAGACTTTGAAATGGTAAGAATTTAAATTATCATCAAGACTTATGGTGTCCTACTTATCCAAATAAAAAAGGTGACATTCTGATTGCTCATACACTTCCTTTAGCCACCACTAGGGATACTTCGCCTGATTGTAAATGGAGAGATTGGTGAGTATTAACAGTTATCCTGTATCATAAAGATTTGCCCAGATTTACTTTGGGCAAAGCAGTATAACATCTGTACATTAAATTGCAGTGTTTGCAATACAGTCGTGGTCAGAATGACTGGTGCTCTTGGTAAATATGATCATAGAAGGCTGTGAAAATGAATCTGCATTGTTAATCCTTTTGAACTTTTATTAAAAAAAATCACAAAAATCTAACCTTTCATTGGATAATAAGAATTTAAAATGGGGGGAAATATTATGAAATGTTTTTTCTCGAATACACATTTGCCACAATTAACGGCACCCTTTTATTCAATACGTTTTGAAACCTCCATTTGCCAGTTTAAAAGCTCTACATTTTCTCCTATAATGCCTGATGAGGTTAGAGAACACCTGACAAGAGATCAGAGACCATTTTTCATCCAGAATCTCTCCAAATCCTTTAGACTCCCAGCTCCATGTTGGTGCTTCTTCTCTTCAGTTCACCTCACTCATTCTCTACAGGGTTCAGGTCCGAGGACTGTAATGGCCATAGCAGAAGCTTTGTTTTGTGCCCAGTGACTCATTTTGGTGTTGTTTTTGAGGTTTGTGCTTGGACTATTGTCCGGTTGGAAAATCCAATCATGGTCCATTATACGATTTCTAACAGAGTCAGTCACTTTTCTGTTGGTATTTGATAGAATCCATGATGCCATGTGTCTAAACAAGATGTCCAGGACCTCCAGCAGAAATATAGGCCCACAACATAAAAAATACAGCAGTATATTTCATTGTACCCATCTTGAGTGTTTGCTGCTAAAAAGCAAATTTTTAGTTTCATCTGACCATAGAAGCCAGTCCCATTTGAAGTTCCAGTCGTGTCTGACAACTGAATATGCTGGAGTTTGTTTTTGGATGAGCTAGGATAATTTTTCTTGAAACCCTCCCAAACAACATGTGGTGATGTAGGTGCTGTTTGACAATTTTTTTGTGGAGGTTTTCTTGCCCCGAAACTCAACTAGTTTCTGCAATTCTCCAGCTGTGGTCCTTGGAGAGTCTTTAGCTACTCAAACGGTCCTTTTCACCATGCATTAGGACGATATAGACACACGTCCTCTTCCAGGCAGTTTCGTAACATTTTCTGTTGATTGGAAATTCCTAATTATTGTCCTGATGGTGGAAATGGGAATTTTCACTGCTCTAGCTCTTTTCTTAAAGCCACTTCACTAATTTGTGAAGCTAAATTATATTTTGCTGCACATCAGAAATGTATTCTTTGGTTTTTCTCATTGTGATGGATGACTAAGGGAACTTGGGCTTTGTTTTCCCTCCTATTTATGTAAAACAAGAAGCCATGGCTGGATAATTTCATGTTCATGATCAACATGGAGTTCTCAAAATTGTGAATAGAAATTAAATTCAGAGATATTTTACTCATAAGAGTTCCTAGGGGTGCCAATAATTGTGTCCAATGTGTATTTGAGAAAAACATTTATTTCATTATATTTTCAATTGTTTTAGTTCAATGAAAGGTTAGATTTTTGTGATTTTAAATTTATTTTTAAATAAAAGATCAAAAGTATTAATAATGCAGGTTTATTTTCAGAGCCTTCTTTGATCATATTTACCAAGGGTGCCAATAATTGAATTATTATAATTAAAATCTAATCACGGCTGTATATATTTTTTTATTTTAGCACAAATCGTGTCTCAGGAGTTACTGCTCACATCATAATATGTCAATTTTTCCTATCAGTTTCTGCTCAGGGCTATGAGTATGACAATCTTTATGTCCATTTCTTCCTGGATTTACCAAATAGTAAGTCAACCTACTCTCAACCACATACAATGGGAAAAATATTTCAACTGTTAAGTCTCACTTATAAATGTATGCATGGCAATGCATCTAATGACCTGATTTTTTATTAAATTTAAGCATGAATTAAGTGGGCAGACATTAGTTATTGTATTTTATGCCAGTAATTGATGTTGTTCCATGTTCTTCAGATTGGTCCAGTGTTCCCTTTCACTGTCTGTCTGGTGTGACTCAGACGTGTCGCACACGCAGTGTGGGAAAGGTAAGATGTCATTTTAGTAAACCCCATCAACCAGCTCTGTGTTCATGGAACTGTAAACACGCTCTCTGTTTTATAGGAGGATGTTGCCGCCTTCTCCTTTCCGTTCAGCTTTGAGACCTTCTTCCATAAGGAAGATGAGTCTGATGGTGAGATCTTTGATTGCCTCTGAATATATGTAACTAAAAAATAGAAAAATACATTACACAGACAACCTCCTGAAGATATGAAAATAAATGATCAGTGAATAAACACAGGTGCTGATCATCTGTGCAGGGTCATTGCCCCAGTGGCCAGTGCTGTATTTCAAAGTTCTCTCGTTGGATTTCTGGCAGCGCTACAGAACTGAAGGTTATGGCTTCCTGGTCATTCCCGCAATGCCGGGTAAGACAGTCTTTTGTTCTGAAGTATCGCAAATTATAATGTAGTGAGATTCATGTCTGAATCTGCTGTTCTCCTGAATCTGTGCTTTTTAATGGTACACAACCAATTCGAAAAGCATTAATTTTGTTTGGTAAAACAATTGTGATGTGGATGATATATTGGCACCATAAACATCTAACAGTTTTTTAGTTTAATTTACCTGGTAAAAGTCATATACAGTATATCATATATATATCAACTATAACATTTCCACAGACATTCATTTAAAATCATATGTAATTGCCTCAACACCAGATAGGACAAATAATAAAATGATAGTATATCCCAATTTGTAACCAGCAATTTTTAGAGTAATGTTGTGATATAGGTGACTATACTGTAATCAAAAGACACATTTTTGTAAAAATGTATCTGGTAAAATCTTTTAGAAACATGTCACTATTTTGGAGTAGGTTTTATATTAAATAATAAATCAATACTTTTATTAAGCATGGATGTTAAATTAATCAAAAGAAACAGTAAAGGCATGTTACAATTAATTTCTGGAATAAATGTTTCTTGGGCACCAAATCAGGATATCTGAATAATTTCTAAAGGATTATGTGACCGTGAAGCCTGGAGTAATGGCTTCTGAAAATTCAGCTACAGTAGGGGGGAAAAATAGTTTGATCCCCTGCTGATTTTGTACCTTTGCCCACTGACAAAGAAATTAAGTCTATAATTTTAATGGTAGGTTTACATGAACATTGAGAGACAGAATTACAACAACAAAATCCAGAAAAACACATTTCAAAAAAGTTATAAATTGATTTGCATTTTAGTGAGTCAAATAAGTATTTGGTCCCCTATCAGTCAGCAAGACTTCTGGCTCCCAGGTGTCTTTTATAAAGGTAAGGAGCTGAGATTAGGAGCACACTCTTAAAGCGAGTCTCAGCTTGTTACCTGTATAAAAGCTTCTGTGTGTCCACAGAATCAATCGATCAGATTCCAAACTCTCCACCATGGCCAAGACTAAAGAGCTGTCTAAGGATGTCAGGGACAAGATTGTAGATCTACACAAGGCTGAAATGGGCAACAAGACATCGTCAAGCAGTTTGGTGAGAAGGTGATAACAGTTGGTGCGATTATTCACAAATGGATGAAACACAAACTAAACAGGAGGATCTTGCCAATTATCTCAAGGCAGCTGGGACCATAGTCACCAAGAAAACAATTGGTAACGCACTACGCAGTGAAAGACTGAAATCCTGCAACACCCGCAAGGTCCCCTTGCTCAAGAAAGCACATGTACAGGCCCTTCTGAAGTTTGCCAATGATTCAGAGGAGAACTGGGTGAAAGTCTTGTGGTCAGATGTGACCAAAATCCAGCTCTTTGGCATCTGAGGAATGCTGCCTGTGACCCCAAGAACACCATCCCACCGTCAAACATGGAGGTGGAAACATGCTTTGGGGGTGTTTTCCTGCTAAGGGGACAGGACAACTGCACCGCATTAAAGGGACGATGGACGGGGCCATGTACCATCAGGGGCAGGGCATTGAAAATTGGTTGTGGATGGAATTCCAGCACAACAATGACCCAAAACACACGGCCAAGGTATCAAAGGAGTGGCTTATGAAGAAGCACAGTAAGGTCCTGGAGTGGCCTAGCCAGTCTCCTGACCTTAATCCCATAGAAAATCTGTGGAGGGAGCTGAAGGTTCCAGTTGCCAAACGTCAGCCTCGAAACCTTAATGACTTGGAGAGGATCTGCAAAGAGAAGTGAGACAAAATCCCTCCTGAGATGTGTGCAAACCTGGCGGCCAACTACAAGAAACGTCTGTCCTCTGTGATTGCCAACAAGGGTTTTGCCACTGAGTACTAAGTCATGTTTTGAGAAGGGGTCATATTTGCTTATTTCAGTCATTAAAATGTAAATCAATTTATAACTGTTTTGAAATGCGTTTTTCTGGATTGTTTTGTTGTTATTCTGTCTCTCGCTGTTCAAATAAACCTACCATAAAATAATTAGACTGATAATTTCTTCGACGTACAAAATCATCAGGGGATCTAATAATCCCCCACTATATAAATACATTTTAACATCTATTTAAACACATTTTATTATACTTCTGAACAGTTTGGAGTAATGGCATAATGGCTGCTCAAATATATTCAAATAGAAAACTCTTATTTTAAATTTGAAATAATATTTTACAATATTTTATTTTGATCAAATAAATGCAGCCTGGGTGATCCACCTGATTAATCACAATGATGTACTTTTGTCACGTCATTCCAATTCAAGATTTAAAACTCAGGACATAGTTTATATTATATAATGAACTGTAGTAAATTTTGTACAGCTAAATTAAATTAGGTATATTTGTTTCAGCTTGTTTAATAGCGACTTGTTTTCAGGGTATCACAGGATGACTTGCCACACATGGAGACCCATCCAGTCCGGCACGGTGGCAGAACTGAGGCGCTTCTTCATCGGCGGAGCACCTGAACTCGAGGACATCAGTTATGTTAGAGTGCCTGGCACTTTCAAGGTGACTTATTATACATTTCCTGCTGTAAAGATTTGTACTAGCATGTCCAGTAATTCAATTTTTAACAATTTAATATTCTCTTGCTTCTGTTTTTAGGGAGAGCGGTTGAGTCGCTTTGGCTTTCGCACTCAAACCACTGGAAGTGTGACCTTTACTCTTAATTGTATCCAGCATGCCAGGTTGGCCAACTGCATTTTGTGATTGCAGCAGTACTATTTTGCCCCTTTGAGACTGTAAGAGCTTGTTTTATTTTATTCAGGGCTTTTATTGATGCCAACACCCTGAAGAAAAGAAGGCAGACTGTTCTGGATCAGCTGGGCGGACACAGTCAGCAGGGCTCCGTATATAATGTTCTGGGTAAGACAAGACTAAATAGCTTCAGGACCTTTTATTGCTGTTAATTAGTGCCACTTGCCAAGGTAATTGTTCACATTCCCTAGTTGCTATTGACCTCAGTACAGACAAACAATATATCATATTTTACAGGATGTAAGTACTTTCTGATTTTGTGTGTTTATGATTTCAGAAGCATTTCAAAGGGCACGTAAGCACATGCAGGAGGCAAGAGAAACTTTACCCAGAGATCTCAACACATCTGCACAATTTAACTCAGAGTCTTCTGCATAGGAACATTAGACATGGAGCGTGTGTAATAATGCTGTTCACAGTATTTGTGTTTGTGTATAGTATATTTTTATATAGTTTGTAATGTATTGAATGTTTTTCAGTTGTGTTTTATGTATTACGTATGTTAATTCTAACTTTTACTTTTTGCAAACGTACTTAATAAAACATAGTTATTGTAAAAACTAAACCGGATTGCTTTGGTAACTTATCGAGAATGAGGAGTTTCGAAGAAAATGTAGCCCAAATTCACAGTCCCATAGAAGTGCAGATGGGAGTGGAAAGTTCTGAGGGGGATCTACTGATAATGTGCAAATGAAAGAACACAGACTCCTTTCCATAATGACCAGAGCAAATTAGTAACAATCACCGCAATGTCAAGCACAAAATGGGTTAAGACATGCATGTTTTGGGCATTAAATAATGGTGCAAATACCAGTAAATTCACTACCACAAAGCCTAGTAAATCACATTGAATGATTCAATTAAAAACTGTCCTCCAAGATGCAATGCCTTTCAATAGCAAATTTTTCACTGTGTGTCTTTAGTTAATCCTGAAAGTTTTTTAATGCCAAAAGAGGGATTGCACTGCTAAAATCTGACCCTAATTGTGCATAATCTTTCACAAATTGAAAGACATTTATACAAAGACATTTATTATGTTTCAGTTATGTCACACTTTCTATACTTTTAAAATGTAAAGGAAAACGTATTTGGATATTTTCAGTTTTGTTACATATTAGTGCATCATGATTATAATGTGATAAACTACATCTGTGTCTGGTGAACTTGAGAGTTGGAACTGAATTTATGCTATAGATTTACTCAAATGACTTTGCAAGAGTTGGTTAAAAGTACAGTAATTGCACAAAAGTCTAATGCACCCAATGAGACCACTGTACTGTACATGCCAAGCACATACATAAACAGCAGAGGGCACCATCTAATCTATAAACATAAGCCACACAAGTCATAAAACATAGTAGGGCAGTCATGGTTCATGGGAATTGTTACAGTTACTTAGTTCTCTACAGATTAGTTCTCTACAGTTTGTCCTGAAAGCATTGCATATCAAAAGACATGCATGATCACATGGCCTTAATTTGATTTAGATGGATATAGTGAGAACATAATGTCAGCTATCAGCACTCCTGTGTCCACAGCCCTTGAGGCTGGCAGGCGGATTAAAACACAGCTCACTGTCCCTCAGACCACCTGTCCATGTGTAAAGCGAAGCTAAATGTGTAGGCTCTTTGGGTAGCATGCTGTGTGAAGTGTTCTCCATTTTCATTCTTAAAAATAAAGGTTCTTAAATGGTTCTTTGTCAGGGTGTACAGTTCCATGAAGAATCTTTCAAATCCATGGAACTTTCCCACCACACAGACGTTCTTTGTAGTAGAAAAGTATTCTATATGCTATTAACATTAAAATGTGAGATTACCATTTTTGTTGACCCTGGCACTTTTATTTTTAAGAGTATAATACAGGGTCTAAAGAGGGGTGGCAGTGTCAGAACTGGGCGATTCAATCCTGGCGCCTATAACACCTGCTTTTCTGTCAGAATGCATCCCATCCTGCCATGACCTCACATCACTGGAGACACGAGGTCAGAGACAGCACCACAACACCCATAAAATTAAGTCTTCTGTAGAGACACAATTTCTTTTACATGATGATAGATTTAATGCAGACATGTATTCACATATAAACTTGCACATACTCAGAGCCCATCAAATCTTCATTAGTTCTTGCATATCAAACAAACATTTTTGAATTAAAAAGATTGTGATTGTGTCTCTTCAGAAGACTTTGGTTAAATATAACAGGTCCTGAGTGCACTGTCCACTGAGCGGACCTGATTTGATTACATTTCACTTCTAGTTATACCCTGTATAATTTATTATGTGACAAATAAAGAAACCTTGACCTTGAAGACCTTGAAGGTTATGTATAAACATAAAAAGTCAGACTTGTGAGTTTGACTCAATTCTGAGAGAAATAATATCAGAATTGCATGATGTAAACTCGCAATTGCGAGAAAAAAGTTAGAATTGTGAGATAAAAGTCGCATTTAGCTTTTTTATTTTTTATTCAGTGGAGGCAAACAGGCTTGATATTAATTACTTTGATTTTATGAACTTTTGTTTTGGGTTTCGAAGATTAACGAAAGTTAATTTAGGCTACTTACACACATTACTCCAAAGAGAGGTCTTCTCTGTGCATTGTTCAGTTGGCACTAATGGAATTGTAATAGGCACTGCACCCAGTACATGGCAGGTGAGCTGCTGATGGGCTCTTTATATAGTGCCGCAAAGTCTGTCATCAAAGGTTACTCATAATAATACAGCACCCCACACATGCTCAACATCTCAAAAAATACAAGCAATTCAGATAAAAGAGTTTTAACCGAATAATTAATGTAGGCGATTTTGGAATATATAATTTGAATATAAAATAACTGGAATATTTCTTTAAATCAGTGACTGTTGAAGGCTCGTTGTTCAAAATATAAAATGAACTCCATGTTAATTTTTAATACTCACGTCATCCTGTGGCCCCACTGGAAGTTTGCTGAGGCTGTGTCAGTTTTAGAATAAAGATTATAAATATTCAAAAGAAAGAATATCATCATAATTGCAAACAATGCAAAGCAGATGAGATGGAATTCCTGGTGGCTGGCATTGAGGCGACATGCCTGGCACAGCATGACCTCATCCTGTCATCACAGTGACATCTATTAGCACATGACTCTGTCTCATTCATTCCTCCTGCTTCTGCTTTAGCTTGTCAGCCATACCAGGCATCTTCATTAGAGAGGCCCGCTGCTGTCTGCTGATTACCAGCTGACCTCGAGTCCCATCTCTGTTCCTGCTCTCCAATGATCAACCGCCAGAATGCAAGTTATGGCCATGCTCATGTCCATTGGGATGACCTGGTTTCTCACACCACTGAAAGGGGAAGTTGCACGAAAGCACGAGATGCAGTGTACCACGAGTCCCTAAGCTTTTGCCTTTAGAGGCAATGAGTGTAATTTCTGTAAAAATAGCTGGAAAGAGAACTGATTTTTTTTTTTTTAAGAACACTTGAGTGGTTCTTTTTAATGCAACATTTGTCAACACAGCGTTAAGTCCCAATCACACCAAGGATGCTATAATGATAACTATGACTATGAAGTTTTAAAAACAGTCCAATTTCTATGAAAATGGGGACATAAACACACCGGCCACTTTAATATGTACACCAGTTCAATTGCTCGGTAACACAAATTGCTAATCAGCCAATCACATGGCAGCAACTCAATACATTTAGGCATCTAAATGTGGTGAAGACGACTTGCTGAAGTTCAAACCGAGCATCAGAATGAGGAAGAAAGGGGATTTAATTGACTTTGAACGTGGAATGGTTGTTGGTGCCAGACGGCTGGTCTGAGTATTTAAAAAACTGCTGATCTACTGGGATTTTCACATGCCACCATCTCTAGGGTTTACAGAGAATGGTCCAAAAAAGAGAAAATATCCAGTGAGCGGCAGTTATGTGGACAAAAATGCCTTTTGATGACAGAGGTCAGAGGAGAATAAGTAGACTGGTTAGAGAAGATAGAAAGGCAACATTAACTCAAATAACCACAAGGTTTGCAGAATACCATTTCTGAATGCACAACACGTCGAACCCTGAAGCAGATGGGCTATAGCAGCAGAAGACCACACCGGGTGCCACTCATGTCTGCTAAGAACAGGAAACGGAGGCTACAATTCGCACAGGCTCACCAAAATTGGACAATAGAAGATTGGAAAAACGTTGCCTGGTCTGATGAGTCTCGATTTCTGCTGTGATATTCAGATAGTAGGGTCAGAATTTGGCGTAAAGAACATGAAAGCATGGATCTATCCTGCCTTGTCTCAATGCACACTTTCGGCCCCTTAGTACCAATTGAGCATCGTTTAAATGCCACAGCCTACCTGAGTATTGTTTCTGACCATGTCCATCCCTTTATGACTACAGTGTACCATCTTCTGATGGCTACTTCCAGCAGGATAATGCACCATGTCACAAAGCTCAAATCATCTCAGACTGGTTTCTTGAACATGACAATGAGTTCACTTTACTCAAATGGCCTCCACAGTCACCAGATCTCAATCCAATAGAGCACCTTTGGGATGCAGTGGAACGGGAGATTCGCATCATGGATGTGCAGCCAAGAAATCTGCAGCAACTGACTTGACAGCAACCTTGTCGAATTTATGCCACAAAGAATTAAGGCAGTTCTGAAGGCAAAAGGAGGTCCAACCCAGTACTAGCAAGGTGTACCTAATAAAGTGGCCAGTGAGTGTATATAAGTATGGAACTCCAGAGAACTGTCTTTAAGCATGCCTCAAACATACACCCAACATTCAAATCATGTTGTACAAACCCATTTTTATATGCCTGATAGTAACTACAGATTTAGAAAATGTGCACATGTAACATTATTAATGTTATTTAGATGATTAAATGCCAGTGTGGTTTGGCCTATATAAGAAAACAAAACAGAATTTTAAAACACAGACAGAGTTCTGTGTGTTTTAAAATAATCCTATTGCTATTTATTTTAATCTCAGGAAACATAATTTGTTATCTTTATGATATACTGCATGGTATTGAAAGTGTCTTACCTCTGTATAGTCTAGATTATAGTCTAATAGAGAGACACTATGTATTTCAAAAAGACCCGATTTTGATTTCAAGCTGTGATTATTGTGGTATTTTATTATTTTGTCCAATTGTCACGAATCTGGTTGCCCTTCCATCTCATTGACTCTTGCACCACACAGACTGTTGCTTCATACTGGACTGCATTTCCCATAACCCATTGCACTGATCCCCCAACTGTCATAATCA
The DNA here is from genome assembly GCA_027564155.1 of Gymnocypris eckloni scoliostomus. NCBI lineage: Eukaryota > Metazoa > Chordata > Actinopteri > Cypriniformes > Cyprinidae > Gymnocypris > Gymnocypris eckloni. The sequence goes on along the minus strand of CM050414.1, from coordinate 1,363,461 downwards.
CACGCTGCACTGATCACACAGCTGTCTCCAATCACACGCTCCCCTGAGAGCCATTACACACACCTTACAAAAGACATTAATTTCCTCTTCCTCCCTGCCGAGTAGTGTTTAGCGTTTAGCATTCTCCAAATGTTAGCTACTACCAAGCCTTTCTGTGTTTGTTTTTGTGTTCAGTCTCCTGTATTGTTTTGCGTTTTTCACTCTCCAAGTGTTAGCTGCTTTACGGAGCCTTTTCTAGTTTTCCGTGTCTCATTTTAGTTTAGTCTAGTCTTTTCGATTTGCCTTGTTGTCTGGTTCCTGATCTCCTGCCTTGTACCTGGATTACCCCTCTTGTCAAGCCCTCTGGATATTGTTTGCCGATCGAAGACCACGCCCGTTTACTGGAGTACTCATCTGCCTTGCCCTCAATATACTTGTTTGCCAGTTGTTTGACCCTGCCTGTGTTTTTGACCATGCCACTTAAAAAGCTTGCACATGGATCCGCACGCCTCTCGTCTTGTCGGCCCCGTTACACCAATGTTTTGTGTAATTTTTGCTTTACTGTTTGTTGATTTATATTGGGAAAAGGGCAAAATGTTGTTTGTCCACTATTACTACTATAAAGGTTGAATGCATTATGGCAGTGTGCTTTCCTTTTGTTCTTTTTTTAACAGTTAAGTGCACACCACATGGATCGATGTTATTGAAATCACTTATAGAACTATTTTTTTTTACACTGTTAAATTGAGAAAACATTGAGAGCAAATCAGAATCCACATGACTTTAAAGAATTTCAGCATTTATATCAGCAGATAATATAACAGTGCACAATTATAATATACAAAACATCATGGTGCAATATAATGCAGTAGTTATTTTTATGGCTATTTGTTATTGAGTCTGCTAGGAACAGACCTTTAAAATCTGCTATGTGGGGTGTTGCAGGGGTTTACTGGCATTTTCATAAAATTACCCACTCTCAAGTCTTTGTGATGTTCCAGTCTCTAGATTTGGTTTGGCTCCCTCTTTCAACATCTTTCAACAAATTTTTTATCCGTTTTATCACCTGCCTGGCATAAATTGTAAGTCTGATCACTTAGAAAACTATTTGCATACCTCTTCTCAACAGGCTGCGTGATTTGATATACTGTATCATGGAATAGAAATAGTTCCAAAATGGAAAAAGTTTTGCACACAATTTAATATGAAAAATTAAGGGGTTCTTCAATCCTCAACCCTAAGTATAAGAAAGATTGTGTAAGGATTAAAGGACTGTTAGCCGTAGCGAGTCGAGGTGGTCTCACACACTGGTAGACAATAATCAGTCTAAGCAAGTATTGGACTATTATTACTGGAAACATTTACTATGATGTGAAAGAGCATCCAAAGAACTTTAGTAAAGTATTTACATTCACGCTGCTGATGAAAACGCATGCTGGTAAATGGGGAAGTGTGTTGTTGTGTGGAGGGAGGAAGAGAAGAAGAGAAGTAACGCAGCTGTGAAGGGTGAAAGTAGAGCTCACAGCTGTGAGCAACTGTTCTGCTCTTTATTTTTACACACTGGCTCTGGAGCCCAGCCGGTTCATTACAACTGGGACATATCTCTAGGGAACAAGGACAACACAAAGGCATCCCCAATCATTCTGTGCTCGAATGCTGTTTATAACGTTTTTTTTAGCTTTTGAAGCATGGTTGTAAACTTAAAAAACTTTACAACCTACCTCTATCAAACGTTAAAATATTTAGCACTAGTTAGCAGTAGCCGGTGCTATAATTGTTAACTAAAAATTAAACTACTAAAAACATCTATGTTCATTAAAATGAAATAATTATTATCTGAACTAAAATAAAAATATATATTAAAAATAGTTATACTTTCATCAATTATCTTCAGTTAGTTGCGAGGTAAAACATCTCATTTTAATTTAGTTTAAGTTGATAATTAAATTGCTTTTAAACTAAAATTGAAAATAATACAATAAAAAACAATAAATATTAAAACTACATCATTTTAGTCAAATCATTACTATGAGCGAATTAATTAAACATGACAATGAATTAATACATGTGGGTACACATTCTTAAGATGTGGCCACAATATGTTTTGTAAGTCATGTGCTTCACCTTCGCTCCATAAACAATTAATGGCTGGGTAAAGTATTAGTGCAATGAAATACATACTTGGACAATATTTGTTATTATTATAATTATAGTTTTAGCCATCAGAAACATAACAGTAAAATGAGACAGGAAAGTGTGGGTATGGATGGGAGAAGGACACATGTGGATTCAGACTTGTTCCTTGTGATCCAACAGCTCATATTTCGTGAGCAACAGCATTACCTTCTGCACCACGTCTGTGATTTTAATGCTGTAACAGTGAACAGCTTTTCTTTTTCCCAAAGATCTGCAACTTCACACGCCGCCTCGCTTCAGCTATCAAAAAGTGGATAATCGAAAGGCAAATATTGATGTCTGCAAGGAATGCATTCCTGTTTCCACAAATCAGCTTCACAAATAAACGTCTCTGGGTCAGTTACAGGGATCCATTAAGGAAAGTAAATACATGGATGAAACTGTGTTTTTGTGGCTGCATATTTCAGATTAAACCTACTTTCAGTTACAGTACATCTGGTTCAGGCAAAGTTTGAGACAAACAGCTTCTGTATGTAGAGGGGATGAAGAGATCCTTTCGGATTCAGATTTGACTTGAGGCACGGAAACCCACAGTAGAGTTTTCCAGAGGTGCTGGAGTGTGCTGGCATTCAAGGCCACAGCCTAAAGTCAAGAACTCTCAAATGAATTCAGTTCCACAGAACGTAAAATTCCCAGATTCTTATCAAAATGATTATTAATAATGCAAGTAGGCTAATTCTGCCATTATTAGTATTATTAAAATAAATACATGTAGTTACTATTAGTTAAATGAGTGTTTTTTAACTCAGTTATGTAGGACCTAAGTACTTTTTTATATGTAATCTAATAATTTACTGTTGTCTTTGAAATTTTCAAAATGTACTACATAATGTACTGATAAGCATTTAAAGTAACTATTTCATGTAATTTCTGTTGAAACTTCTGTCATGTCTTAAAATATGTGTAATTACACATTTGTAATGATGACATAATATTCTAATTCATACATTTATTTAATGAATATGATTGTAAGGATAGTGCAGACTCATGGAGGTAAGTAAACCACAGCAGTTTATTGAATACACTGAAAGAAAACAGATGAATAATGCAGATAGAGTTCAAGTTCAATGAAGAAGACAAACTTGAGATAACTCGAGTCCTTGTAAGTGCAGATGGTGACTGGAGAGGAGGACAGGAGTAGTGGAGGCCATAAAGGGAAAACCCATCTATTAGACAGGGATATATACAAAGGAGAAGACACTGGAAATTGTTGGAGAGTTAAAGAAGAAGACACCGGAGATCATCGGATATTCGTGGAGAAAACGCTAGAGATAATAGGAAATCACGGGAAAATTGAATGAGAAGAGGCCAAACCATGAATGAGAGGTGAGTGTGATCTTTATAGTGGAGTGAACTGGTGCACTGATGAGTGACAGGTGCAGTGGAGACTAGCATGCACATGACAATGAAATGTGGGCATTGCGCTCAAAAACAGAAATAGATGAACATGAGCCTGCATGAGCGAGGCTTAAGCAGACTAATTGATTGGAGTCCTTTATTTGTCAGAAAGAAGTCAGTTGTTTTCAAATTTTGATAAACAATTCTGATGTGATATGATCCTTTAATGCTATTATTGTAATTATGCCAGTCCTCTTGGGCAAAACTCTAAGGCATTGCAGCATGCCTCTTATTCTCCAAGCCTCAAAGGATATCTTTAATCCCTGCCTAGCAAGCAAGCAATTCTTCATTCTGAATGGCATATGACCCTCTGGGTGACTTAATCCTATTTTTGTCAATGTACGCTCACATATGGTGGCTTGTCACACAATACCAGAGGGCCATGTCTTACTCTCTTTGGTCTGGCGGTGAGAGAGTGTGTGTCTGTATGTCTGGTAATGTGTTGTCAAAGGGAGGATTAAAACACTTTGTAGGCCGCCTGCCAAGTAAAGATCCTGTTTCCTTTGTGCCTTTATATGAAACAACGGCGGAAAGCTTTGGTCAAGCTCTTGTGACTTCTGTTCTGTGTAGCTGTATGTTTTTGTTGTCATTGTTGGAAATTTGAGTTTGGGTTGCAATGTACCCATATGGACTTGCCAAAGAACAGTGCAACATATAGAAGGTCCACTGCAGTAGTTCCTACTGCTAGGGGTGGAACAGCTAGCAATGTAGGAACAGACAGAGGAACTGTTCCAGGAAAGACACAGGTTCCCCAGAAAGAAGAAACCAAAAGTGGAAAAATGAATTACCCATGCTAAAGCTCCAAGGCTTTTGTGACTCCCACTGGCCACTATGAGTACTGCCGTATGGGCTAGTTAATGCTCCTTCAGTCTTCCAAGGCTTTATGCATGAAGTGCTCCGGGAGTTTCTCCATTGGTTTGTCATCGTTTACATAGATAACATCCTCATATACTCCCGGAGCTTGGCCGAACATCGCCAACACGTTGCGGAGGTCCTCCAACGTTTCAGGGAGTTCCATTTATACCTTAAGGCCGATAAATGCACCTTCCACCAGTCCACAGTCCACTTCCTCTGGTATATTATCAACAGTGGTGGCATTTGCATGGACAAGGGGAAGGTGGAGGCTATCACTTCCTGACCCCTTCCCTCCAGTATCAAGGAACTCCAAAGATTTCTAGGATTCTCCAATTTCTATCGCCGGTTCATCTCCAATTACAGCACAATCACCAGTCCCCTCACCGACTTACTAAAAGGGAAAGCCAAATCGCTAGCTTGGAACCCTAATGCCACAGAGGCGTTTAACAAGCTAAAGCGCGCCTTCACCAGTGCACCACTCCTAGTTCACCCTAGTCCTAGATTACCCTTCGTTGTGGAATTTGATGCCTCCACAACGGGTGTCGGTGCAGTACTGTCTCAGCAGCAGGGGACGCCTCCCAAACTCCATCCATGTGCCTTCTTCTCCTGTAAACTCAGCCCGGTGGAAAGGAACTATGACATCGGCAATCGAGAACTCCTAGCCATCAAACTTGCCTTAGAGGAATGGAGGCACTGGCTGGAGGGGCAGCACACCCCTTTCTGGTATTGACGGACCACAAGAACCTACAGTACCTCCGCGAGGCCAAAAGGTTAAACCCTCGTCAAGCCAGATGGGCTCTATTTTTTATTTTTATTTTGTTTCCAATTTAAGATTTCTTACCGTCCAGGCCCAAGAAATGTTAAGGCAGATGCCTTGTCCCGGATTCACACTCCTGAGGAGGACTCTGGGAAACCAGAAGGGATACTGCCAGCTGAGATCATTACCAGCCCCATCCACCAGTCACCTCTACCACTCCACCAGCCAATCCGCCGGGCTGTCCACCCGATCACCAATATGTTCCTAGGACTCAACGCACTCCTCTCATCCATACCACTCACACTTTCCTAGGTACTGACCACCCAGGGGCCAATGCCACTCTCTCGCTGCTACGAGACCGCTTCTGGTGGCCTAATATGGCCAGGGATGTGAGAAGGTTCGTGCAAGGCTGCCCCGACTGCGCCATCTCCAAAAGTTCCCGTCACCTCCCTGCGGGCAAAATACTCCCATTACCCATACCTAACTGTCCCTGGTCGCACCTAGGAGTGGATTTCATCATGGATTTACCAGTCTCAGATGGTAACACATGTATCTTAATCATCATCGACCATTTCTCCAAGTTCTGTCACCTCATACCTCTCGCAGGCCTTCCCACGGCCCTGCAGACAGCTGAACTCCTGTTCAACCAAGTTGTGCGTTATTATGGCATCCCAGAAGACATCGTATCGGACAGAGGTCCACAATTCATCTCCCGAGTCTGGAAAGCCTTCTTCTCATTCCTAGGTGTGACCATGAGCCTCTCCTCTGGGTACCATCCGCAGTCGAATGGGCAGACCGAGTGCAAGATCCAGGACGTGGGACGCTTCCTGCGATCCTTCTGCCATGGCCGCCAGAACTCTTGGAACCAGTTCCTTGGCTGGGCCGAGTACGCTCAGAATTCCCTGCGTCAGAGCTCGACTGGACTCACTCCCTTCCAGTGCGTACTCGGTTTCCAGCCTCCCCTGTTTCCATGGTCAGGGGAACCATCCGACGTCCCCACGGTCGACTACTGGTTCCGAGAGCGACAACTCACCATCAGCTACAGCAGGCAGTGCGCAGACAAAGGATGGCAGCGGACGTCCGACGATCAGCCAGTCCCGAATACCAACCTGGGCAAAAGGTCTGGCTGTCCACACGAGACATCAAGCTGCGCCTGCCTTGCCGGAAGCTCAGTCCCAGATTCGTTGGCCCCTTCACCATTTTGGAACAGATCAACCCAGTCACTTACAAACTACAGTTACTCCCACACTACAAGATTCACCCTACCTTCCATGTGTCACTACTCTTCTCTCCTTCTGTTTCCCCAGAGCCTGGCCAGACAGAAGAGCACCCTCTCCCTCTCCTCCAGGATGAAGGAGCCATCTACCGCATAAAGGACATCCTAGAATCCCTGCGCCGTGGTGGTAAATTAGAATACCTTGTTGACTGGGAGGGGTATGGTCGAGGAACGTTCTTGGGTCCCCAGCATAGGCGGAGTTTGGGCACTGCCCCCAGATCAGAGCCAATCGATTTTGTCAGATCTATGAATACAAAAATATTTTCACATTGTCTCATTTTATTTGCATTATCGTATTTTAATGAGTATGTTAAGGCTTAATTATTTGTAATTCATGTAAAAAAATAAAAAATAAAAATCAGAGCTCATGGTCTACCGGTAGGTGCCCCCCCAGGCAAAAATGTGAAACTCTGTCTATGGTCCCCAGAGAGGACATTTTGGATCCACCACTCCTTGAGGAATTCCACTCAGCTCACCCCGATCGTCCAGCTCCTCGGGGTCACCACGCGGGTCGGCCCTCAGGAGCGGGCCGTGGAGAGGGGGTACTGTCACGGATCGGCCAGGCTTTCCATTACGTCAATCACAACGATCCGATTCACCAGAATTCTAATCACGCCCTCCTGCACCTCATCACCACCGTCATCACAGCCAGTATAAGAGCACCCGCCACAGTTCACTCCCCGTCCGATCTCGTAGACACTACGTGGACTCTACTCCTGCTACAATCCAAAAGCTCAGTATCTACCTTGCCATACTTACCCGTTGATCCTTACCTCCTGTGTCTTCTCCTTGTGTTCTCCTCTCCCGCCAGATTGTCTGTCTCCGTGGTCAGTGTGCTCCAGAGTATTTCCCCATCACATCTGCCCGTCATATCTGTGGATAAGAGGAGATTGACAGTTACTCGTCTACCCATCATCAGAACGATCTATGACGTTATCCACTCACCTCAAGCCTCCATAGCCCATCCTGTTCAAGAAACATAATAGTGCTTTTACTTACCTCTGTGTCCGGCTGCATATGTTACACTGATATGCCATTACAATTTTTTACAATAATTTTTACACTAAAAACAGAACCTTCATATAATTTTTCAAAACTCTAGACACAAAACTCAAAACAGTCATTATTTGTAACACAGGCTGTCCAATGTTCAAAACTTTGCATATTGCTGTCATATACTGTATGTAAAGAAGCATTGCATTTGCAGAAGCATTGGTTCAAAATACTCATTTATTATGAAATATCATAGGAACATTACTTTAGATCACCCATACACAAGATACCCATATTTTCACTGTTTATTTGTTAGTACAATCATTAAATATAGTTGTTCAAAACATATGATGCAGCTTTCATTATGGTTCTACACATTCATACATCATTGTAATAGACTAGATAGAAAAGTACAGACATTGGAATCATTAAACAAAATGTGACAATTATTGATGAAATAATAAACGCGCAACAGGTTGTTTTCTTTTTTAAATGAAAGAAAAAGAACTTTAGATAAGAAAAAAAAAGATAAAACTACAGTGCGCCTAAAGTACAATGACAACTGGAGTATCCCTCACTGCACTTCTATGTTTTAATCAACCCTGTCTTGTGGATTTAGCCACAGGTTCTCATCCACATCATAATGGATGTTTTCATTAACTAAAGAAGTTGAAAAAAATCTTCTGGAATGGCAAATGCAGGCCTGACATTGCATCAAGTTCCTCGGCGTAAACATCACCGAGGACCTCACCTGGACTATTCACACACAGTCAGTAGTGAGGAAGGCCCACTATCGTCTCTTCTTCCTCAGGCGACTGAAGACATTTGGTCTAAGCTCAAAATCCTCAGACAGTTCTATAGTTACACTGTGGAGAGCATCCTGACTGGCTGCATCACCGCCTGTGCGGGAATTGCACCACTCTCAACCGGAAAGCCCTGCAGAGAATAGTGCAGATGGCCCAGCACATCGTCGGAGGTGAGCTTCCTTCCCTCCAGGACATCTACACCCAGCGATGTATGAGGAAAGCACGGAAGATCATCAGAGACTCCTGCCACCCGAGCCATGAACTCTTCTCACTGCTACCATCAGGAAGATGGCACCACAGTATCAGGCCTGAACCAGCAGAACACGAGACAGCTTCTTCTCGCAGGCCATCAGACAGCTGAACTCCAGACAGCAAACGATACTCACCCACCCACCCCTCACACTGGATTCCATCTACACACCAGCCACACTGACTCTGACAGTACTGTAGCATGTCTTGCACTGCATAGCTTAAAACACATGCAGCTCCATCTTCTCTTCTTCTCTAACAACACAGTAAAAACTAATAGTATGCATCACTGTAAGTAATATATAAAAGCTATGAATACATCCATAAGTCTCTTGAGAATACAGTTTACTATGTGTATATTATTGAAATGTGTGTATTGTATATAGTGTACAATTGTCTATTGTTTATTGTGCAAATGTGTATATTGTTTAAAGTGTGTATATTGTTGTTTATGTATATTGTACATTTTTCATATCTTGTTGCTTGTACTGCCATGGCACAGAGTCTTGTACCTCAATTTCACCATCTGTACACTTGTGTTCATGTGTGACAATAAAGAGATTTGATTTGATTTGATTTGATTTGGGTGGTCGGGCCCCCCAGAGAACATTGTTCTGGGTCCCTCTCAAATGCTGGGCTCTCAAACTCCCCTCCATCTCTTGGCCTGCCTCATCCAAAAATATGAATGATTTTCATCAACTTCCAGCTCTATCCCCCTATAAAAATACATTTATTGTAGAAAAAACAAATACTGATAACAATGATATAGAATTTTTTTGGGATTTTTTTCTCTCCCAACAACAGGCATCTTGAAACTGATCATACCTGAACATACTCAGTCCTCAGTTGCTTCACTTTCTTAATGTTCAAAAGTTTCCATAAAACTATGCTTCAAGAGTAATGCAACATTTACATAGCATTTTGAGCTGTTGAATCAATTGATAGTTAGATCATTATAATGTAATGGATAGACCCTCAATTCAGATGTAATGTATAATGCTGCATTTTTAAATAGTAATATTTTGATGTTAAGTTGTGTTATTTTGAACCAGTGATGTTAGTTAAATTAACAAAATATATTTGGCTCATGTGTATTGTAACCAAGCATTTGGAAAAAGTGTTAAGTGTTTTGAAAAATTTACATTTTGATAATTGGTTGTAAATTATTATAATTTATATAATACTTAAAAATATATATATAATATATAATTCATAATACACAATATTTTTGTTAGCGCAGTGGTCTCAAACGCAATTCCTGGAGGGCCACATCTCTGCAGAGTTTAGCTCCAACCAGCTCGAACTCTCACCTGCTTGGAAGTTACTAGTAATCCGAAGACCTTGATTAGCTGGATCAGGTGTGTTTGATTAGGGTTAAAGCTAAACTGTGCAGAACTGTGACCATATAGTTTGAGTCCAAAGTTAGTGTTTGGTAGAGGAGTGGTTCCCAACCCTGGTCCCGGAGACACCCAACACTGCACATTTTGCATGTCTCCTTTCTCTGCCGCACTAATTTCAGGTCTTGGAGTCTCTACTAATGAGCTGATGACCTGAATCAGGTGTGTCTGATTAAAGAGACATGCAAAACTTGCAGTGTTGGGGTGCCTCGAGGACCAGGGCTGGGAATCACAGTGGTTGAGTGAGTGTTAGTTTCAGGTTCCATGGTTTCTTTATGAATTGAGTAGTGAAATTTCTGGAGCAAGGGTGTCCAATCCTGTTGCTAGAGTGCACTGTCCTGAGTTTAGATCCAACCCTAATTAAACACACCTGGACCAGCTAATCAAGGTATTTAGGCTCACTAGAAACTTTCAAGCATGTGTTGAAACTAAATGTTGCAGGATATTGCCCCTCTATAACAGGTTTGAATGTCCTTGTTCTGGAGTAATGGTGGTGTACACACTGAATAGATAGGTGGTGATTTAATTATTTGTTCCTATGTTAAAAAGACAGTTGTTGTAGCTGTTGGCAGGAGCTGCACTGTTAGACTTTGCTGTAATTTTACAGTTACTTACTGTAAAAAGTACAGTAAAATACCATATATATGATTCTACGGTTAACTACTGTAATACACACTGCATTATGGGTATTTCTGTATTAATTTTACAGTAATTTACTGTATATGAATTTACAGTATTTTGCTGTAATTTTACAGTTATTTACTGTAAAAAGTCCAGTAAAATACCATATATATGATTTACGGTTAACTACTGTAATACACACTGCATTATGGGTATTTTTATTAAGTTTACAGTAATTTACTGTATATGTGAATTTGCAGTATTTTACTGTTTACACAAAAGCAGTAGTGCTACTGTAAATGAAGAAGACAGGTTTCTTGAATGTGCTGCGGACATTTTAATAGGCCTAAAACATACATTTACATTTAGTCATTTAGCAGACACTTTTATCCAAAGCGACTTACAAATGAGGACAATGGAAGCAATCAACAAAAGAGCAATGATATACAAGAGCTATGACAAGTCTCAGTTAGCTTTAGCAGTACACTAACAAGGTTTTTATATATAATAAATAAAAAGAAAACCGATAGAGCAGAAAAAGAATAGAGCAAGCTAGTGTTAGAGGCATTTTTGCTTTTGTTAATTGTATGATAAACAAAAAGAAAACAGAATACAAAAATATTAGAAATGCTACTGTTAGTTTTTTAAAGCATAGAATTAGAATAGAGATTGCTAGAGTTAGAGGGTCAAATAAAGATAGAAGAGATGTGTTTTAGCCGATTCTTTAATTCGATCCAATTCGATTTCAATTGATTCTTGAAAACATCAAGACAATATGCACATATAGGCCTATTAAAATGTCATATGATAATGTTTTATAGTTTATAATCTTGTTCGAAAGAAAATCATGAATCTGCATTCATTTTCTCATTTTAAAATTTATTTAAAAATCACACACCCATACGCATGTTCTATTAGTATTTATAATAAATAACGAAATAATAATAAACAATAATAATAATAATAAATCCACAATTGGGTTCCCACCGTTTTTCAAAATAGGCTATCAGAAAAAAATACAGACTGGTATAATTTAATTTTATTATTATTTGTGTAATGTCATGGTAATACACAAGTGGTGATACAAATGTAATTTGTAAATTATTACAAACAAAAATATATATATATAAACTTTACTTACACATCACACAATTTAAACTGTTACTCGCAAAGCCCGCCAACAACCTGGCAGAGGTTATATAAACTGAGGTTTGTGTCCAGTGCGCATAACGGACGTCCCTTATGAATGGATCGCCAGGCGCCAGCTGCAGATTTTCCTGAGGTAAGTAGGCTACTTTTATTTATGTTTACAAACTTTCAACAAATGTATTTTATTAGTTATTTTTTATCGTAAAGCATTACCAATATCAATTCAATAAAAATATATGAAGAAAGCAAATAATAAAATCGAATTATTGGCTATGACAAGCAGGACTGTTCGTTTTCCTCAAAAACTGCTGCTTTGACTGCCATTTCCAGTAGGCGTGCACCGAATGTAATATTTACACGAATAATGGTTTTCCGTCTTTTTACGGCCAGTTATGGTGTAGGCCTATTTTACTCGTCAATTAAAGAATAACGTTACCGTTAAATGCGTGTGACGTCATTTGAAGTAGCGCGTCTCAAAGGCTCTCTCGTGCGCTCTTAACCCCTTGCGCGCGCGCTCTCTCTCGTACGCTCGTAACCCCTTGCTCTCTCTCTCTCTCTCTCTCTCTCTCTCTCTCTCTCTCTCTCTCTCTCTCTCTCTCTCTGTGCGTCTGCTCTATTCAGGGAACACACACAAGTTCAAATTGCTTTACTGGCATTACATTTTAATTAAAGTATTGCCAAAGCATTTGAAGTATGTGTAAAATACAGAATATATTTACACCACCAAAGTAATAAAGGAGATAATAAATGAGTACAAAATAAGAGAGAGAAAAAACAGCAGACAGTATCTCTAACATATACATTACTTATAGCAATTCCAATTAAATGTAATTTCATGAAAAATTACAAATCATTAAATAATTAAGAATCGTTCTTTGTTATGGCTTCTTATTTGTTAATAGAAGGAAGGTCTCAAAGTCAGTGCATTTAAATTTTCATAGTACCAGTAATTACATTTTACATGCTATTGTATGCTAAATATTCTCTTCTATCTTTTCTTTCAGTGTTGACTGTCATCTTATTGTGTAAGTGATACATTTAGCAGTCAGCCTAGATCTGTGATTTATCATGTTCATAACATATGGTGATAGTCAATAATCACTGATGAAAATTATGTTTATTCTTTCTCTCTCTTTTGCTTTTGTGTCAGGCAGGCACTACACCTAAATACTCTTTTAAGGGCCACACCACTGAGCATCTTTGGCTTTGTAAGTATATGTTTTGACTTACTATCAGATACAGTATTTGACATTAGATTAACTGCATGTTATGCAACAACTAGAGTCATCAGAAATGTATTGTAAAGACAGATGATCAAACATCCCACATCTGTGATTTTCCATGTTCATAACATACAGATTAGTAAATAGTCATTGATGGAAAAGTTTTACACAAACATATACAACATCTCTCCCATGTTCAGTGAAGTTTCCTCATTTCCTCTCTTTTGCTTTTGTGTCCATGAGCACTACCTACGAACCCAAAGGCTCTTTTAAGGGCCACACCAGAAAACAGAGAGAGTAAGGAATAGTTTGAGAAACGGACAAGGTGGACCAACACATCCACAACACGTCGCAAAGCCACCAGGAAAAAATTAACAAAAAACAGAGCACATGCAAGTATGTACAGGTGCAAGTATTGCAGCTTGTGTGTTTCAGATTTAAGAATTTTCTGCAGTCATGTTGTCACGGTCCTGCTGGTGTGCCCAGGCTGGCCACCAGATGTCTCTGTGTTGAGCACATGGCTTGTTGTTTGTTGGTGCCATGTGCTCCCATGTCGATTGTCTGTCCCCTCCCATCTTGTTACTTAATCATTGTTTCAGTGGCTCCAGCTGTGTCTCCCTCGTTACCCTCGTTTGTCTCCCTATATAGTTATCCTTGTGTCTGCAGTCCTGTGCTGATCCGTTGTCTTTCGTGTGTCTAATGTCGTGTGAGTGTTTCATGTCTGACTGTGCCCCAGTCTTCTGCCTACCTGCTTGTTTTTCCCCTTGAGGTGGTTTTTGTTCTTCTTTGTTTTATTTTATTATTAAAAGAACTTTTCCCCTGCATTTGAGTCCTCGACCTCATCTCACGTGACAGAATGGATCAGCCAAGATGAGGACTCAGCAGAGGAGGGTTTGGACCACCCACCACCCGCCACTATCTCCAGCCCCTATACCAACGCATCCTCCAGTTTGAGGCCCTGAGCTCCTGCCGTCAGCAGGGCAATGGCGTGAGGAGGTTTGCCGTGGAGTTCAGTGGTGCAGCTGAGGGGCTAGATTACAATGAAGGACCTCTTCAACAGCGCCCTTGACGAGCCCCTCAGCTGGTGGAGGATGAGGGGCTGGACCACCTCACATTTGGGGAATTTGTTGAGGTTTTGGCACGTTCCCCAGCTAAGGTGGCTGGTGTGCCTCAGGTGGTGGGCGACAAGGCTGCAGCTCCTCCAGTGGCGGCAGATGGCGCTGCAGTGCCCCTATTGGTGGCCGTCAAAGCTGCAGCGCACCCTGGGATCCCGAGGCGGGTATGTAAGCTGGAGGATCCCCATGAGGTCTGTCGGGCAGCCGGCATGTCTCCAGTAAACTCCAGCCCGCTGGTCACAGAGTCCGCTCAGAGCCCGCTCCGCCCGTGAGTCGACAGAATCCGCTCCAGAGCCCGCTCTGTTCCGGGAGCCGACAGAGTCCGCTCCAGAGCCCGCTCCGTTCCGGGGAGCCGGCGGAATCGCTCCAGGGCCGCTCCGTTCCGGGAGCCACGCAGTCGCTCAGAGCACGCTCCAGTGCGGGAGCCCACGGAGTCCGCTCAGGGTCCGCTCCGTTCCGGGAGCCACGCAGTCGCTCCAGAGCCCGCTCCGTTCGAGCCGACAGAGTCCGCTCCAGAGCCCGCTCCGTTCCGGGAGCCGACAGAGTCCGCTCAGAGCCCGCTCCGTTCCGGGAGCCGACAGAGTCCGCTCAGAGCCCGCTCCGCCCGTGAGCCGACAGAGTCCGCTCCAGAGCCCGCTCCGCCCCATGAGCCACGCAGTCGCTCCGTTCCGTGAGCCCACGCAGTCCGCTCCGTTCCGGGAGCCCGCAGTCGCTCCGTTCCGGGAGCCCGCAGTCCGCTCCGTTCCGGGAGCCGCGCGGTCGCTCTGATCCGGGAGCCCACGCGGTCGCTCCGTTCCGGGAGCCCACGCAGTCCGCTCCGATCCGGAGACCACGGAGTCCGCTCCAGAGCCGCTCCGCCCGTGAGCCGACAGAGTCCGCTCCAGAGCACGCTCCAGTCCGGGAGCCCATGCAGTCCACTCCAGTCCTGGACACCGCTCCGGTCTGGGAACTCACAGAGCCCGCTCCAGGGCCAGCCGCACCTTGGCACCCCTGTGTGCCCATTGCTCCAGGCCCTCTTCCACTCCACGGGCCTGGCCCACCTCCCTCCTAGACATTTTCTGTTTAGTGTGTGTGGAGCGTCTGGGATCCGCTCCTTAAAGGGGGGGTTATGTCACGGTCCTGCTGGTGTGCCCAGGCTGGCCACCAGATGTCTCTGTGTTGAGCACATGGCTTGTTGTTTGTTGGTGCCATGTGCTCCCATGTCGATTGTCTGTCCCCTCCCATCTTGTTACTTAATCATTGTTTCAGTGGCTCCAGCTGTGTCTCCCTCGTTACCCTCGTTTGTCTCCCTATATAGTTCTCCTTGTGTCTGCAGTCCTGTGCTGATCCGTTGTCTTTCGTGTGTCTAATGTCGTGTGAGTGTTTCATGTCTGACTGTGCCCCAGTCTTCTGCCTGCCTGCTTGTTTTTCCCCTTCGGGCTGGTTTTGTTCTTCTTTGTTTAATTTTATTATTAAAAGAACTTTTCCCCTGCATTTGAGTCCTCGACCTCATCTCACGTGACACATGTGAAAAACATCAGCACACAGCAAACCATAGGTTTGCTTGTGGAAATGAGCAATGTCCTGCTTCCTTTAAAACTTTTTGGCATTTAGATCCCACATGCACCGAAAACACAGACATTGTTATATATAGTCAACAGAATGTCTAACCATCAAAAATACAGTTACAATGTTACTGAAAGCAAAAACACTTTTACTTAGTGTACCTTTAACGTCATTGTACATTCAGGCAATAATGGCGTTTTCTGACAAGGATGTGCAAAAACTATACTATTTAAACAGAAACAATACTGGCAATAACTGCTGTTGCACAAGTTGTTACCTAAGTTGTTACGTAAAGTATAACATAACGAGATAAACTAATTTCTCCCTCATTTTCCCTCTGTTTTGTTTCAGATCAGCCATCAGTGTTTTACCCGTATGGTGGCCAGCCAACTGGGATGCTTTGTTCATGTTTTTGTTTAGATATTGTCATGATTTGTTGTTATGAATTCAGTTATATAGCCATCAGTGGCTTACCAGCATGGAGGCCAGCCAACTGGGATGCTTTACATGTTTTTTTTTTTGTTGTAGTTTTTTTTTTTTTATGTATTGTTAACACATTGTTATGATTTAAATTATATAAATTCAGTTCTATATGCGATTTGTTATGAATTTAGTCCTATATATATATATATATATATATTTGTAATGTTGCATCACAATGATTAAATAAGTAAATAAAATAAATGTAATTGACAGTGACAGTGAATAAAAATTTACTGCTGTGCATTGACTCAAGTTACTAATTTGGAATTTATTAAATTCAATAGCATTCATGTAAAATATTCAAAATAAAGATATAGTATAATAAATAGTGTAAAATAAATTATAGTAAAATTGCTGTAGCAATATACTGTAAAACTAAGTTGCGGTAAGGGTATTGTACTGTAAAATGATACTGCGGTAAGAGCATCATACTGCAAAATGAAACTGCGGTAAGGGCATCATACTGTAAAACACATTTACAGTTAAAGTACTGTAAAGGGACAGTTACAGTAACTTACTGGCAACAGTGCTGCCAGTAAGTTACCGCAAAAATACAATAAAAAGTCTAACAGTGTGGCCTGTCACTGTTGAATTGTCATTTAAACTTGATTTTCTCAAAGTATTGCACGCTTGCACATTATACACGTAGAGGCATTGAACCCTTTTATTATCAACTTGCTAGCAAATAAGCATATATATGTGCCATTTTTACAATCATTGGTTGTTAGTAAATAATGATGGAATTTTACTGATGTAATGTTAGGAAAACTATGCTGAAAACATTAAGACGTTTTAGTGTCAGTTTCTGGCAAGGACAATGGCCTCCTGTGGCGCCCACTGTGATAAATGCATATAGCATCCCCCTGCTTGGTGTTTTTTTTTTTTATTGCACAGCAGCTGTTCAGTAACGTGGTTAGAGAAAAGCGAACCAAACAGGGATCTTAATTTTAGGGACAACTGTATGCTGGACACTTTGGGTTTTGTATGACAGAGGTGTCAGCAAGGCAATGTAATCTCTCTCAATAAAGCTTCTGTAGTATAATTATTATGAGACACAAAGATCTCAATCTGGCCATGAAATTGTATGAATTTTTCAGCAGGTAAATAATTCTCCCAAGATATTTCCTCTTCCCCGTGTTTAGAAGTGTCCAGACAGCAGATGACACTTGTTTTTAAACACTGATTCCAAGAAGAGCAACCCAACACTGCATTAGGGCTGTAGTACTGGAGTCCAGACTCGAAAAGTTTTTCTATCGTCTCGGACTTGTCTTGGACTCGGACTTTGTCTTGGACTTGGTCATTGGACTCTTCAAATGTTCTAGTTGGTCTTGACCGAGTCCAAATACATGCGCTTTTTTTCCTCTTTCAAATCAAAACCTGATTCAAATCAAATCTGGCTCACTTGTTCGGAAAATGGGTAATGTAATTGGTTTAACTCCATGTAAAGCGGCATTACCATTGGTCGCCTGCTAAATGCACAGCTGCGTCATATGAGTGTGCGCCTGGCTCCGAGTGTGCATGCTGCGTGGAGGCATAGCCTACATTATTTTTATTTTGGCCTTAGACACAATGTCGGCGAGTTGCATAATACAGTTTGGTTTTACAAAGTTCGTTGGAGTTTTCCCGCTCACTTTCCTCTGCTTTTAAATGGCTTATTAATGCCCATGCGCAATTAACTTTCATTTCCAGTCAATTGCTTATCTATAACTTACAACAACACATTTTCTGCAATAAACATGGCTCACGTGTGATGCTCTCTAGGTGCCATTCACACAGAATGTGCTTTTGTGTTGACGCGGGCAGTGGAATAGAAAAAATGCAAGAAGATGGGAGTTAAACATCTTTTAATAAATAAAGCGCCTTGTATTTAGAAAGCCATTTCATGCAAGAGACATGCAAATAGTCAATCGCATCCATGCAATTTTACATAGAAACAACAATGGAAAAGCAGCGTAATCAAATAAAAACCTGAACTACCACTGTATATCTGATATTTCAGGTTTGCATCAGGGTGACCGGCTGAAAACTGCTGTTCATTGTTTTACAGAGCCTTTAAAGTTAATAATAGCACTCTAGGTGTTATACCTTCAGTCATTTTGATTTTTAATTACATTTTTATTGTATTATTTCTGAACATATAGCCGAATATAAATAAGAAAAGTTTGTACAAGATGTAGTTGTAGTTCATGCATCTTTTCTGCAAAGATATTTAGTGATTTGTTTAACATTTACATCATGATGACAACTTCAGATATTCACTTAGAATATCATTTTCTTTAACTAGAGGGTTATAAAGAAAAATTTGCTTGAATCATGCTGTAGTTACATTTTCAAGTTGACTAGTTAAAATCGTACAAAATCGAGAATTGGTCAAATATTCGGAGAAAATCAAGATTACATTTTTTTGCCATATCGCCCAGCAATAGAAACAAATTAAAAAAACGTCAATTTTTTAATTTTTCAATCTTTAATTGTCTGTTCTCTAACTGAACTAAATGAACACATGTAACGCTGTCTATATTCCCCATCCCCGGGGTGTGTATATTATATAGCACCTATACAGGTGCTGGTCATATAATTAGAATATCATCAAAAAGTTGATTTATTTCACTAATTCCATTCAAAAAGTGAAACTTGTATAATGTATACATTCATTCCACACAGACTGATATATTTCAAATGTTTATTTCTTTTAATTTTGATGATTATAACTGACAACTAATGAAAACCCCAAAATCAGTATCTCAGAAAATTTTAATATTGTGAAAAGGTTCAATATTGAAGACACCTGGTGCCACACTCTAATCAGATAATTAACTCTAAACACCTGCAAAGGCCTTTAAATGGTCTCTCAGTCTAGTTCTGTAGGCTACACAATCATGGGGAAGACTGCTGACTTGACAGTTGTCCAAAAGACGACCATTGACACCTTGCACAAGGAGGGCAAGACACAAAAGGTCCTTGCCTACTTACCCGAACGTTGTTACACTAAAATAAATAAAATAGCCTAATTTGATCCTACAGTGTTGCTGCACATGCTTTTAGATCATTACAAACAATAATGCTAAATTATTAACTTAGAATAGAAGATATGTGGCTCTCGTATCACATAAATTATCAATAATTAAGTATGTGGTTTTGAAGAAGAATTTTTTTCTTTCTCTGTTTTGACGGTCTCATTTGGACTTGACTTGGACTCAAACCTCTTTGGACTCGGTCTTGACTCGGACTCGATAGTCCTGGACTTGGACTTGTCTTGGACTCGACAAAGGTGGACTTGACTACAGCCCTACACTGCATGTTATAAATTAAGTCTGGGGACACTCACTATCCTACACATACTGCTTCTTATGGCATATACATAAATTAAAACAATAGAAATCCTGCCCATTCAAACTGATTTTTGAGCCAAGCACATTTTAAAAGCACTTTTCTCTCTTGCGTGAACACTGGCTATCAAGTCTTGAACAAAATTTGTGGAGCTAGAGCTGTAAAATGTCAAAAATCTTTTTGATAATTTCCCATGATATTGATTATTAAAGTCAATTCATAAAATGTATATTAAAATACTTGTTTTATGTGGGGAAGTTGAATGTTTTTGCCTATAGCCTATTACTTTGGTCAAAAATAGCTAAGTTAAACTGTTGCGTCCATAATTCTTTCTGTGACTAATCACTCACAGAACAAATTTTTTTCAGGAAATGTGCAATGTTTTTGTGGCTGTTGCTTATTTTAACAACATGAAAAAACAAAACTTTTATTTAAAATGCTACAAGGGAATATAAATATGATATGTAATATCATAAGTGTAATAAATATAATAATTTTCACGATTACGTATTCATAGTTGAAATACTTTTGCCAATTAAATGTTCAGACCTATCCTTTACACAAAATTATGGGGTTGGAAATTCTGTGAAAACATATTGAAAGGCTCATCTATAGTGAATGTAGCCATTGATTTAGGAAAGTAAATCGAGAATTTCATAAAAAAGATGTTCCAAGAAGTGCCTTCAGCATGAGCAGTTTACACCAAATAATGTATACACTTCCGTTGTGAGAAAATATAATTAAAACAATATATATATATTCCTCTCTAGATATCAAGGATATTTGTTTTCCTTCTTTACTCCCTTGTATCTGCTAATCTGTAGATTTATCATTTTAATATCAAAATGTTTTCTGTAGTTCTAAAATAAAACTTAAGGCAGGTCCTGTAAATATTAGATATTATCAGTGCTAAAACTAACAGCAGTTTGGTTTTCATAAATACTTACTTTCTTCTAGTATTTTATGCCTGAGGGAGTACTTCACATCCAGACAGGGCAAGATGAAACATCTGAATGCATGTAGAAATCTGGATAACCATTTTTCACATGCGTTAATTAAATGGCGTTCTCCCCCAGCACAGGTTCCTGAGCTCAGCCAGCTGGCCAGAGAGATTCCTGAGAATTCCCACGAGTCCACTGGAATGTGCTGCTGAGGTCGAGTTGTGTCTGTTCTGTCTTACTCAGCACACTGCCATCCCATCAGAACTCTGTGTGTATCTCTAATAATCCCGCATATCCCCTGGTAAGCACTTGATTCTCCCAGCCAAAATAAAACAATCAAGCTCATTTTTTATCACATATTGGGTTTCAATTTTTAAAATGACTGCAGAAAATGTGTCCTCACCCTGCAAATCAGATTAGCAAAGTGAACTGAAGACCTAAAACATTAGTCCACAGGGATTTTTTGAGCACCTCATCTTGAATAGCATCAACCAACCAGCTAACCTCCAATTTTCTACTCGATGTTCAACAAACAAGTTTATTTTCTCAAGTTTATTCTGCAAATGTATTCTATAACAATCAAGCTTGAGTGATGATTTAACATAAAGCCGGTTCTTGTGGTTTATTAGTGCTTTAAAAGTCCAATTCTTGTTTTAACTTTCATTTTATCATCTACATTATAATCCTTCTAAATGTAAACACTGCCACATTTGTCGCATTAAATTTTCATACCAAAAAATGGCCCCAGTCCTTCATACAATATGGTATGATGGATTAGGCACAGTTTGTTCCAATCATAGAGCTACAATGAAAATATTTTAAAAGGTGCCTGGATGGAGACGAGTACAACGTCTGGTGGATTTTTGACATCTGTCTACATGCTTGCTTATTTGTCTGAATATTTACCACAAGCTCTTTCAGCTACAATGCAAGTTATATGTCTGTCATCACAGGATACAATTTTGTGGTGTGGCAACATGTCGCAATACTGCTTTACTTCATATGTATTAAAACTATGTATTTTACCAGTGAATGTGGTACTGTATGTACTTTTCATGCCCACTGGAAATATACAAATTAGGGTGCAGCCACATTGTCGCCCATTCCAGCCAAGAATTACCACTTAGACAGGGGCTGTCTGGCTGACGTGTAAAAAAACACCCATCTAACCAGATCATTTTATGCAATGAAAAAAGGTTGAGTACATCTGAAATCAAGGCCATCACACACAGTGTTATACAACATGCAAGTGGTAACTCATTTAGTGGTGCAGAAATATCAGAGTCTAAGCACAGAATTGTATCCCATTCAAGAATAAGATCAGAGATATAGCTTTGACATGTTGCTAGGTATTGCTTAAGATGTAATCTTTGCTCAAGGTCCTTTACTGATCTTGTTCCCCTTCTCTTATACTGATTATTTATCCAATAAAGGCAAAAATAAAACTTTTTAAGAAAAAAATCTTACAAACATAATCTACAAAATGCAGCAAGCTGCAAAATGTTCCTGGTGGATTTATAAAAATCTGTTTACCCCATCTTCCAGAAGCTGCACAGTGACCAGCCAATCAGATTGGAAATAATAGATTTCATTAGCTCATGTGTATTGTGGGTGTGTGAGTTTAAAGGGGATCACACACTGATTACAGAAGGTGGACGACATCCATCCATCCAGAGTCGTAAGGATTTAGGAGTCTTTTCCAACATTCCAGGAAACACCCTGGTTGGATGCTAGTCCATCACATGACTAACATGCACAGTCACGTTTACGGTCAATATACTGTTGCTATTTCACCTCTTGCACATCTTTGGATTGTGGGGGAAAAATGCAATCTCCATGCATGTAAGCTCAGAAAAGACTTGAACAAGGGACCTTCACTGAGCCACCATGGGGCAAAGAGCATTTCTAGCACTTCTCACTGTGCAACCCCTTAAGAGTACTTCCCAAATAGTGCAAAAGCACATGACCATTGCCTACTTTTCCAATGACTTAAAACTCAAAATTAGCCCCTGTTGTACTTTAATCAGTGGCGGACAAAGTACTCAAACTCTTGACAAACTCTACAGGAAAGTGGACCTCGAGGGCCAGAGTTGAGAACCTCAGCCATTAAAGTGCCATTTCGGTCCTATGTAGGTGCCCCCAGAATGTCCCTGGAATTTCTACCAAGGGGGATACCACCTGCCCTATGTTAACATTTTAATGTTATTTTCCATACGTTATGTTTCAAGCATTTCATACACTGGGTTTAAACAGTTCACCCTTTTACAGCAAATTTACTTCACAAACAGTTATGACGTAATTATGATTTTCATTTACTATAATCAATCCTAAAATTCAGAATTAGTAACTTACTTTTCACGCCATCATTCTCGTGCACTCTCAAGCTTTGAGGATATCCTGCTCTTGTCTTGTTTTGATTCACACTTGTGAATTCACTGAACTGTTAACTTGCTCTGACTGGATCATTTGAATTAGTTAATTTGTGACTAGGGAACAGTAGAAA
Source organism: Gymnocypris eckloni scoliostomus (assembly GCA_027564155.1). Lineage (NCBI taxonomy): Eukaryota > Metazoa > Chordata > Actinopteri > Cypriniformes > Cyprinidae > Gymnocypris > Gymnocypris eckloni. Next base: position 1,340,645 of record CM050414.1, on the reverse strand, counting down.
TGCAGTCCACTTTATGAATGAATCGTTCAGTTTGGTTTGCGAACCGATTTAATGGGTTCAAAAGAAACAGCTTGTTCATGAATCGGACACCGCTATCAGTTTTTAGAGTGGGCAACGATTTCTCCAGTTCAAAATACGAGGAACACTTCATTTAAAAATGAAGAGTAAAAAGTGTGATATTATGTTTTGGAATGTAGTGAAGTAAAAGTACTTTTTTTTTTCAAAATAAAAATAATCTGGTAAAGTATGCAGAAATTTATTTAAATACTTAGTTACTGTACGCCACTGACTTTAGTTCCAGGTTCTCAGTAAGACCAAGAGCAGTGAATCTAGAATCACAAGTAGTGACTCGTAATTCAGCTGACTAGTAGTTCTTTGACAAACTGCTAATAGACTGATTAAATCTTGTTAATTACTTATAAAGCCTTGAATGGTTTAGCTCATCAGTACTTGAGCGAGTTCTTATCGCATTATAGTCCTCAACGTCCACTGCGTTCTCAAAACTATGGCCATTTGATAATACCTAGAATATCAAAATCAACTGCGGGCGGCAGATCCTTTTTCTATTTAGCTCCCAAACTCTGGAACAATCTACCTAACACTGTTCGGGAGGCAGACACACTCTTGTCAGTTTAAATCTAGATTAAAGACCCATCTCTTTAACCTGGCGTACGTACACTTAACACACTACTACACTTATAATATTCATATCCCATAAAAAAAATTGTTAGGCTGCATTAATTAGGTCAACTGGAACCGGGAACACTTCCCATAAAACACAATGTACTTGTAACATCGTAAGAAGATTGACTTCTACGCTAATATTAGTCTGTTTCTTTCTTATTCCGAGGTCACCGTATAGCCACCCGATCCGGTCCTTATCCAGCCCAGATGATCACTGCAGTCACCAGATCCAGTCCGTATCCAGATCAGATGGTGGATCAGCACCTAGAGACGACCTCTACAACTCTGAACGTCAGCAGAGACCAGGACACCTAGATGAGTCCCAGAGACAGATCCCCAGTGAGGACCTCGTCACCTAGACAGCTATTGGGAAAAGACCACTGGAACCAGTGGAGCCCTTACAATCTGACTTTTCTTTTTTTTTCCATTTTACTGCACAAAAAGAACATCCACAAAAAGTAATTGAGTCATTCCAGGACAGAATAATTTTCAGGATAAAAAAACAAATCAAGATATCCAGCTTTCAAGGGGCAAAGAGGCAGTGCTGTTGAGAGCCTGGCATCTTTTGTCATAGCTGAGTATTAGTGGTAAGAACAGTAACAGCTGAGAGAATAGAGGGTATGACATGGTAACAAACAAGACATGGCCCACTGTCCTCTTAATCTGGCCTTGGTTTCCTGCTGACAGATGCGTTAAAGGGAAATTGCAGGCCTAGAGTCTGGCGCCAAACTATTTTATGGCCCGCTGGGTGAGATCAGAACTTTCCTCAGGGTGGATGAAGGAGTTACAGGAGCATGGCTACCAGACCGAACCACTTGACCAGTCAAGAGAGGAGGGTGTTTAAGAGGACTCCTGTGGGACGCTGGCACATGTTGCCATTCCCATAAACACTCAAGCAGATGGAGTCTGCATCACCACTGTGCAGTTGATGATCTTGGAATTGTTACGGCAATTATGTAAAGTCACGCTGTGTGCGTGCGAGTATGCTCAAGCATGTAGACACTTTCAGAGGCATTGTTTACAAAGGTATAATAGGAGCAGACGACATTCCAGAGTTCATATGAAGATGAGTGTGTCCTTGCTTGTTGGTATCTGACTTTAAACGTATATATTTGGGACCGTTTCAACTTTCAGCCGCATGATCCCACTCTATTTCAGCTCTGGTTTCAACGTCCTTTCATGCAACATAGCAACACCTTTGCAAATTCATACGGTGACATTTTAAATCATCAGCTGCATCCATGAAGGACAATAATCACCTTGGGAGGAGAACAAGATCTGATGTAAGTATTGTTTGCCAAAGTTGGCACACAGTGGTCCTGACTGCTTTCATGTAAAGCATGGTGACTGATATAGCAATAATACGAGGACACTATCTCAACTGTTCCCAACAAGCAGGTAATCATGTTCTAAATCCTTGCCAATGGATGAGATGAACATATTGGTCTTCTCAAACCAACAGAGAAATGTACCGAAAGTGCAACATAAACAGCAATTTAACAGCACAGAGAGACAGCAATTTATTTGAAAGTTCATTCAAAAAGTAATATATATTCATACTTATACATATATATATATTCAAAGTAAAATAAAAATATAATATTTAATATACTATTTTTAAATGATAATTATGTAATTATAATATAGATACAGGGGGTTTCTTCAACATGAAAAATGCAAACAGCTCCCAAGTGGGTCAGGTTTGCAGAAACATGTTATTTCTAGCGTATTTGTAAATTGATGCCACTGCTGTCAGTGCTTTTTTATATACGTTGCTGTTCTTTTAGTCTAGTTCACACCAATGTTGCTAGCCAACACAGTCAAAACTAATATAATGAACATTTGCTCTGGGACACATTTACTACAGGTATGGACTCTTTATATAGAACTAGATTATATGGGTAAATATAGCTTCAAGAGCTTTTACTGTCATCTCAAGTACAACAGAAATGTCCAATTCTGCTCTTGGACAGCCACTGTCCTGCCGGGTTTAGTTCCAGACCTAATTAAACACACCTGAACCAGCTAATCTCTGAATCCTTAAAATTACCAAATTGCATTTCCTCCTCGCTTTTATTATCTTCTCCAAGCTCTTGGAGAGACCCTGATGCCGTTTTGAAATGCGTTCCACTTTATCAAGTGGATAATGGAACTTTGTGTGGACAGATACTTGACCCTTCGATTTTGGCAGAAGTCTAAAATAAGGAATAAAGCTATATTAGCTATAAGGAAAAAAGTTGTAAATAAATCAAGTTCATAGTGAAGGACTTAGGCCATTACACGTTGTGGACACTCATTCAACATTAGCAATAACATACATCCAAGTCCAAAAAATGGAGGAGTTAGTGAGGGAAAGACATCCACATTTGAAGTGGAACACAGTCCTAGTAACATTGAGGTAAGTGTGTTGGGGTAGTTGGAGCTAAACACTGCAGGACAATGGTCCTCCATGAGCAAGACTGCACACTTCTAAATTATGGTAGTAACCACTAACCTGCATATTAAAATAGTCTACATTCCAGCCTTTGCTGGTTTGTGCTTCTAGCATTAACTATTAGAATTATTTCTTAAAACTGAGTTACAAATAACTAGTAGATTGCTGAATAACTGATATACAAGGTAATAACGATGTAGCCATGTTGGTGAGTTGTTTTCTTTCTTTTCTTCTCTTTTTCTATCATTAAATGATCTGGAGTATGTTAATCATTTTATATCATGTTTGCCATTTACCATTGATATTTAGGTTTTCATTCCAGAAATGTTGTCTGAGAAACCGCTCAACCATAATTTTAGCAGATTGCTTACATTGTCTCCTATTACCTCTGCTGATTATCACAATTGTATTTAATACAAAGCAATGAAGGTTGATAAGCCTTACATAAATTAAAAACTAACTATCCAAGAAGCACTAATACTGAAACCCATCTGCTTCACAAACATATAAGCGCATGAATGATAGGGGTCATATTTTGCTAGCTCTTCTGAATTTAGCTCAATGTGTTTTCTGCTGTGGTTCATTGTTGTTCAAGCAGCCTACCTTTTGAATAATAACAAGTTCACCAAAACCACTAATCAGATCAGAAGTGACAGGCATGTACCAGAAGAAGGCCAATTTAACAGAGTAGATAGTCCCTATGTGAAATGCTGATGCAAAGGGGTTAGATTATGGCCACATGTGCTTAATTTAGCTTAGCCAAACACAAATACTGCTGGTCTCGTCAATTAGGCTTCTGCTTTTCCCAGTTACTCAGCACCGAGGCAGGGTGTGGTGGTACAGATGAAACCACATCCTTTTGGACTTCATTGTACCGGAGTCGGCACCTGTGAGAATGCTATTGGCATCGTCATCTTCCTCCCACTTCCACTCCCACTCTCTGTCCTACCAGTGACCTGAAAAGCCGGCTGAGAATTGAATGAGGAGGGTTGGTATATGAGCTCATGTGAGGAGGAATTATTCACTCGATTAGCCAAAGTTTGCCAGGTGATTTTTAATGAGTTCTGCATCACTCTTTTATTGTATATTATATTTTAGATTTACACACACATAAAAACAAAACAAACAGTGGTTAGTCACTTGAATTGAATTATATTGTCAAATCAGACCGCAACATCAACTGAAGTCTGTTAGCTATTCTAAAAAAAGGACAAGCGTTGATATGATCCACCCCAGCTCCATGTTCAAGCACTGGAAAGAAAATTCTTCAAACTTTAAACAGATTTAAGACAGCTTATTTCATCTGAAAAGATGATTGCATTGAACGACAGCTGTATCACAGTCAGCTGTGTGGTATGCCAATAAGGAGAATGACTCAACATAATGTACATCCTTAGTTTCAGTGATGTGTGAGTCATGAGCTGTTGTGAGAATGAGGTCATGGCAATATTTCTTCATAATCAGCAGCAGTGCGAGCTCCAACATACTCCACTGATCTGCAGGGGCAGACAGGCACGCGAGGGAGATCACGATGCAATACGTTTGTATTGTTTTTCATGTTTCTTATCAAACTTACAGTAAGTTCACTTTGTAATAATATCAAATTAAAAGCTTTTACTTTAAAGTTGTGCTTTAAAGAAATACACTTATTTTCATTTGTTGACAAATATTCTAAAGCCAATGTAAAGTACAGTACTTGATTAATAATTGTAAATGTAGTGTTTTTTGGTAAAACATTTAAAATGCAAAATTGCAACTTCAACATTACATGTGTAATTAATTACAAATATAAATACGTCATATACGTTTCAATATAAATAATATTAAAGTGTATTTTGTTTACCTTAAATTATTGTGAGTATTCATTCGACACTTAAACCATATTTCAAAGACAATTATAAAATGACTTATAAAGTTAATTACATTTCTAAATTACATATAATGATGTCCTATACGTGGGTCAAAAACACTCTAAAGTGGAATTAATTGCATTTAGTATACATTTAAACTAATTTAATTTAATTACAAGTTTTATACAATTAAATGTAAAATGTTGATTAGGCATATAATGAATTCACACTACAGTATTTTTTTACAGTTTATTATTTCTATAATAAATACTGTTTTTAAACTATGCTAAAGTTATTTTAAAGGTGCTCTAGTAGGTTTTGTTGTTATTGACAATGACAGTGGCCTGGGACTTAATACTAACACTTATAGGCGTGGGTGGATGCAGCATGATGCACATTTTCAATTCAGGTTGCATTGAAGAAATACCATATTCAAAAGCCATTTTTTCTCATCATATACTATGCAAATGAAAGTGTCTGATAATAGGAGGGATATGCAAATGAAGTAACTTGACATGGCACCAAGTATGAGGGGTGACCCGCCATGTTGAATTAAACAGCCACTGATTTCAAGGCCACTGTAAAGAATTAAGACTTTATTTACCTTGTTTTAGAAAACTTTTGTTAAAAGTACTATTTTTGTAAAGTGGAAAAAAATGCACCTTTGCAAAGAAATGTACAGTAATTATAGCTTATTCTGCAAGTTTGGAGTTCACTGTGAAATGGTAAATTACATTTTCATTAAAATGGTAATACGTATATGCATAGCATGACTTTTTTAAAGCTTTTACACTGGACAACACTGAAGGTCATAACTATTCACCATTGTTCCGCAGAATAATCATGGAAAATGTAATTTTAGAAGATGGCAAATTAAGCCAAGAGAACAAAATTTCACAGTCCTTTTGGGCCCAACAAAAAAAATGACCAGCCTGCCTCATTTTGAGACAATTTAATAACCAATTGCCTCCTCCTGAACTGGCAAGGTAAGTGAACTTAAACAAGCAGTCCGAGTCACGGTTTGCATGTTCATGTGTGTCTCTTGTTCCAGGCTTTGGTGACGCCAGCCAGTCCGAAGAGCTCCAGGGAAACCAGTGTGAGGTGCCAATGTACCTAGTTCACTAGTTTTAGGGGGGTAACCATTAGCATATGCCCCAGTTGGGGGTTTCCCGCTTTATTGGACTAGTGTGTCTCATCTCGCTAATCATAAGCGCACTGACACAACTACCATGGGACGCCTGTTTATGAGCTTTCGTTGTAAACAGAGATCCATATAAAAACCATGTTTCGCTAATGTTGCTAATTAGGCACTTTTACTTTCCCATGGGTTTACTCACATTTACAAGAGTACACACTATACATTTTCAGCCTTAAAGTATAACTATTTTAGTAGTATTTTCTCTTGTCTATACAGTTTTTAATAATTTTTTCACTGATGCCTGTTTGTCAGTGAATTGTAACTGTGACAGTATCCAGAAAACAACACAATTTATTCATGCAAAAAATTGAATTAATGCAATTTTCAGCATATCCCTCAGTATGTTAAATTTATATTAAAGCAATTTTCTTTAAATAATTATAGTTCATATACAATTTAAATGTAACCAGGCTCTATAAGCTCTGAATAGCACTATGAAGTATTTGAAAACTACTCTTTTCAATGTAATTCAGGTTTTGTATTAAAACTAAATGGGCACACAGGAGGCCTGAGATCGTAGCAGTGGAGCGATCCTGTACAATCCCAGTGAAGTGTGCAAGATGGTAGTAATCTGCTGTATCCTTCACAAAAATCACTTCAGAACCAACTTGTAAAACTGAGAATTGTGCTGTGCAAATTGTGTTCAAAACTACATTTTCAACTTTGGTCCTACAGCTGGACATATGTGACCGTGGACCACAAAACCAGTCTTAAGTGTCAGTTTTTCGAAATCTGAAAGCTGAATAAATAAGCTTTCATTGATGTTTGGTTTGTTAGGATCAGACAATATTCGGCCGAGATACAACTATTTGAAAATCCAGAATCTGAGGATGCAAAAAAATCCAAATACTGAGAAAATTGCCTTTACAGTTGTCTAAATGAAGTTCTTAGCAATGTATATTACTAATCAAAAAATACGTTTTGTTATATTTATGATTATACATTTACTAAATATCTTCATGGAACACGATCTTTACTTAATATCCTAATGATTTTTGGCATAAAAGAAAAATTGATAATTTTGACCCATACAATGTATTTTTGGCTAGTGCTACGAATATACCCCAGGGACATAAGACTGGATTTGTGGTCCAGGGTCACATATGTGACCCCCTCAGCAAAACCCAGCTAAAGTCATTTTTTTGTGATTTGCTGTTTTCTTCAAAAAAATCATCCTTCATAAGGTAAAAAACATTCTGTGAAAAAGTTACCATTATATATTTAATATTGACTGAGTAAGGTCATGTCAAAGATTAAAATTAAAGTGAAATGAATGGTTTTACCTGCAGGTAGAGCAGTTTAGATTTGAAGAAATGCTTTATACTGACGCTGTCTACCAAACAAGACAAAGGAAGAAATCATAATTTCATTTGACATGAAAAGCACGATAATAAAAATGCTACCCAGACTCCTCATAAATTATACCAGCATACTTCTTCCTGGGTTTAGTGTAAAAACGTATGATCTCACTTTGAGGTAATTTTACTTCTGGTTCAGGTCGGCTGGTTTCTCACTGACTCGATCATTCTCTCAAATCCAGTTTGTATGCTTTGCATGACTGAGATTAAATCAACAGTAGGTCATAACACAGAGACCCACACGCAAAAAAAGCAGATTGAATATGTATTTAAATTAAGAGAAAAATGTGGATCAATAATTCATAAAGGGTTGCTAGACAGTACGTAACAGTTTTTTTCTGAAATCTGCAGGAATGTCCTCCTCACTATCATGCAATTTGTTTTGAACTGCTGTGATGTTATCCAGATCGCTGTGCTGTAAATCTTCTGCGAGTTCTTTCCTAACCAAAGCATGCGATTACAGATTCATATAAAAAACTCATACATTTATCAAAGAGAATAAATCAGAATTTAACAACTCCTTTTTTGACCTTCTTATAAGTGAGTATAATTCATCTCATAATAATGGAAAAAAGCAGTACATGGTCTCAAATAGATGACCACACTATTAAAAATATACATTTGTATTGTCAAATTGTCATCTGCCAACAAACAAACAAATTAAATCACTTCTCTACATTTCATATATTTATATTGTAACAATATTTTGTCACGCTTTAAATAATTTCACTTATTTTCTAAGGCAATATAAATAATTATGAAATTATTTGGGTTACACTTGATTTTAAGATGTAATTCTTACAGTGTAGTAAACCAATGTGGTTTATGAGGACACAAATTTGTATAATGACATGGGTATGACATAGGTATTACGAGGAGAAGGTGATTTATGAGGACATTTTCAGTGTCCCCATAATTTAAAGCATAAATCATACAGAGTGAGTTTTTGAGGAAAATATAAATGCACCGTCTCCTGTGAGGGCTAAGTTTAGGTGTAGGGTAGGTGTAGGGCAATAGCACATACAGCTTGTACAGTATAAAAACCATTACGCCTATGGAAAGTCCCCGTAAACCATAAAAACCAACATTACATGTGTGTGTGTGTGTGTGTGTGTGTGTGTGTGTGTGTGTGTGTGTGTGTGTGTTTAACACAAGCAAAAGGCAGAGCCGTTGGGCAGGTGGGACGTGGCTGTGTGGATAACACTCACGACTGAGACTCAAGCATTTTGGTGAAAAGTCCTTTTTGGTGACAACAGCTTCTCAACGGTCTTTTGCCATAGCCTCATTTCCACATCAAATGATGAGGAACAGGATAGTACCCATGGGGTAGAGAGTAATGAGCACCACTCCTTTATTCTTGTTCTCGATTCCTCTGGCTTGTTTAAGAGGAGGGAAAGTCCCAGATGCTTTAATGATCCTCCCTTTACCTGACACATAGTGTAGCTTCTCCTCCAAACAAGCAGACAATTACAAGGCTATTCTATCTTGTCCATTCTCAAGCTCACTTACAAGCCATTAACATTCACTTGATAATGGACTCAAATGGCAAAAAGGGTTTCTTTTGACTGTGCTTTGCCTAAAATAGAACTAAAAACCTTAAACATTAAGGTGTACAATGGAGCCTTTATGCCCTGGGTTTTGATGGGCAAAATAATGAACTGTGTTACTGTTTAAACGGAAAGCTTTTTTTACAGCATAAATGCGGTGGTACAACTACTTCAAAAATATGTATGTATACAGAATTGATCTTGGCAGATTCTACATAACAAATATGGTCTTTGTGTGTATTTGAGCAGCGGCTCCATGGGCTGTGACAGGGAATTGAGAACATTAGCTGAAATATTGGTTCAGTTCTGCTGTTATAGGACTGTTTTCACACACTTTTTAAGGTTCAAAACATTAGGAAACACTAAAAACGAATAACTAAAACTGTAATTATATCAATGCATTGATGCTACATTACTGAAATTGCTGAAAACTTCTTTATGTTTCCATTTTTATCAATATTTCAGTTAAAATAGCGCACTCTGGGAACTAAAGTGCTGTTTAACCACTCTACCATATAGATACAAATATTTAATGTGTTAAATTGATTTGATTATTTATTAAATACTGTTAAGTATACATAATAAATATACAAAATTAAAATAAGAAATATTGCATTTAATACAAAGACTATTTATTTAATATAATGTTATGTTAGTTTAATTTAATTGAAATTAAATAAATAGATTATATTTATAATGAATTAATTAATAAAGCAGCAAAACAAAACCAGCATATCAGATTTCTGAAAGTTTGTGTAAAGACTGGAGCAATGACTTCAGAAAATCCAGCTTTGCCATCACAGGAAAAGATTACATTTGGAAATATATTACTATAGCAAACAGTTATATTGAACTGTAATAATATTTCATTGTTATTGTTTTACTGTATTTTTATCAAATAAATGCAGCTTAAGAGTAAGCGTAAGAGATTTCTTTCAAAAATGTTTTAAAAACACACGTACCCTGATCTTCCTGACGGTAATTTAAATACAGTTGTTCATAATTATTAATTAGTCATATCAGTGTTTCTGGAAATTCCTGATTTTTTCCCCCTGTGCATGATAACTTTTATCATGTTTCACGATACATTTATGGATAGTTCACAGTGAAAAACAAAATACTGTATATTAATAAACTACACTTACAATCAGATCATTTAAAATAATTTGTAATTGTGAAGAATTTAAAATTCATTATCAGCTTCATCAATTCTAATGCCCTTATATACTAATCTTTCTTATTCTGTAGATCTGGAATTATGTACAGTTCAACAAATATCGTTCCCTCTTATTAAAAAACTTCTTGTGATGCTTCCCAATTTTCATGTCTTGTGTGTTTTCATTGTCTCTTATAGGATAAAAGTGTCTGCTAAATGAATAAATGTTAATATAACTGAGAAAGCTCAAGCTCAAATTATTCCATAAACTTGTACATTTTTTTTAAATCCACAGTCAAGAATTGTGTCTTTGTTTTTTCAACAACAGCACAGCTTTAACCATCTATGTTGCCAAATGAGTAATGTCTTGGTAGTATTTAACAGGAATTAAACATTCATCTTCCAGTATATTAACATTTCATTCAGTTTTTCCAAGTCTGCTGGCTGATGAAGCAGGCTCTGGTTTGTCTTAAAGCACTACTGTTTACAAAAGCTACTGCACTGTAAACTGAAAACAGCCATGTGTTAAATTAGGTTTACACAGACTGCTACATGTGTTTAATGCACTGTTAAGTTTAGGCTACAAGCTCCAAGATAAACATGCCTTTTTTATTACCAAACGTAACAGCAGTTTAAGCTCCAACGCCTGAGACCTGCCAAACCATTGGACAATATCTACACAGGCACAGGAAAAGTGCAAAAGATAAATAAAAGAGGTTTAAATAGTTGATTTAGTTGTATTTTAATAAAATAATATGTACTGTTGCATGTTTGGAAATTAAAAAGTAAAGATCTTTGTCTTACAAGCTGATAGTAGCTCATCATTTAAGGTTGCAAAAACCCCAGCTTTTATGTCATATCATATATATATAGTATATCAGATAGAAGACATGAAAACACTGTAAAAAGGTTTAACTAACTGATATGAGTTATGCACAGAACTACTCCAAACATATCTCCTCTTTATCAGCCTATGATCCCCTGACCGCAGAATAGTGCATTCAGAAAACAAAACTAAAACTATTTTAAAATACAAAATGTATGATAAACAAAGGTTAAAGGAAGTAGGCTAAAGAAACAAGTTACATTTTTCATAAATGTATAGCAGCATCATTCTCAGCTGACTGCAAATTCTGCATGTTAATGTAAGTTGGCTTGGTTAGAAATAGTGTGGTTTTGTAAGAGGAATTGATAACTGCAAATATAAACAGTTGTAGCATAATCACTTAATTTACATCAGGTGCTAGACAGATGTGTTAACAGAGAAGTGTTAAAGATTGAGAATTCTGTATTTTATATTCTTAAATAAAACTGAATGCAGTACTGAATTAGAGTTTGAAATAATACACACTTGGCATAGAAAATTATTCTTAATAAACTTGTTTAATTTTCACTGTATAGAAAATTATTCCTATACTAAACTTTAATAAACGTATTTCATTTTTACTTTATTTCTACAATTTAAAATCCATTTTAATCAAAATTGTTTAAAAAACATAAGAAAAAGATTTGCATGTACAGTACAACATTTTGCATGGAACACTAGTAAAACTATAGAACCTTTATCACAAAATAAACATATTAAAAAACTTTAACGCAGAAAACACAACATAATAAATGCTTTATTGCTCCTCTTTGGAGAAAAATATAACATACTATAAAATTATTTAAAGCTCTTCCTTATATACAGTATAACACATACGGTACAAAATTAAACAACCAGCAATACTTAAATATCCACAATAAATAAAGCGTTCTGCAATTTGCTGCATTCATTCCATACAACAAACCTTCCCTTTTATTGAAGTTACCTCTGCTATGTCAAGGAAAGGCTTATAAATGCCCCCTCAGACCAATGTTGTGACTTTTATCATGATCTATATTCGAACCTGAGCATCTCATCATGATATAAACCTCAAAAGTCTGTGCATGGCTCCAGAGAAGAGGCCTTTAGTCTCAAACATGTGTGGGACTGTCTGCATGCATGTCCGTTTTATTCATGTGAAGTGTCACAGCCGGTGCTTTGTAATGACAGTGGGAGCTGCTGCAGCTGACACTGGAGCAGGGCTTGCGGTTCGTTTGCATGGCCAGTCTCCTGTTGCACAACCCCTGCCAGGTCTGAAGTGTCTTTGAGCTCCACACCCAAACCCCACAAGTGATGCCCACCACTAATGACATGAAAATTTTCAGCATGAACACAGCCACTGTGGGAACCGACGAGTCCAATGTGCAGTCCTCGCTCCTGCGACCAGGAAAGGACATGCACTTGTTTTCCAGAGCTTTGAACTTCCAGTATTCCATATTGAGCCTTTCATAGAAATAGCATATGATGACAATAGTAGCAGGCACCGTGTAGAGAATGGAAAAGACTCCAATCTTAACCATGAGCTTCTCCAGTTTTTCTGTGTTGGTGCCACCAGTTTTCATGATTTTACGGATGTGAAAGAGCGCTACGAACCCCGTAAGGATGAAAGAAGTCCCAACAATGAGATAACAGGATAGAGGGATTAAGACAAAGCCAGTGAGAGCATTACTGTCCATGCTGCCCACATAACACAATCCAGTCAACTCGTCCCCAGCCACCTTCCTCATAGTGAGGATGACTATGGTCTTCACCGCAGGAATACCCCAGGCGGCCATATGGAAGTAGCTACTGTGCGCCTCAATAGCCTCATGGCCCCATTTTCGTCCTGCTGCAAGAAACCAAGTGAGGGTGAGGATGACCCACCAAATGGAGCTGGCCATGCCAAAGTAATAGAGGATGAGGAAGACTATGGTGCACCCTGTGCTCTCCAAACCCTCCCGGATAATGTAGAGCTCTCCGTTTTCCCGATCGCAAGCAATATTCTCAGCTCCAGCCACCGAGCGGATGATGAAGGCCACCGAGTAGACGTTGTAACACATGGAGAGGAAGATGATGGGACGCTCGGGGTACTGGAAGCGCTGGGGGTCGAGGAGGAAGGTAAGAACTGTGAATGCTGTAGAAACAAAGCAAAGCATTGACCAGACCACCATCCAAATGAATGCAAAGTCCTTATCTTGCCTAGACCAGTAGACATCCACCGTAGGAGTGCAACGAGGTGCGCATGACTCGCTCTTGTCCACATACTGGAACTTCTCTGGGTTATCACAGGACCGCAAGCCGCTTGAGGTACGTCCACTCCCTGTTGTGGGTTCCCTGGACCTCGGAAGGACTGGCAGCATTCCCTCACCTTTCTTAGTCTCAGGTTGAGTGTCATTTTCGGGAGCTTCGATACACAATGCGTTAGGGTCGTTGTTGGTTGGCAGCTTTGAGCAATCCAATGAGTCCGGCCATCTGAAACTGAATTGTTCCATTATGGGTGAACACCTTTGTCTTGCCTGTTCACACATAGGACGGCATGCTGGGATAGTGGTGGACACTTGATCGGCGCACATTGGCACATACAGAGAGCACAGGAAAAATCGCAGGTGGACATCACATCCGTACTCCACCAGAGGAGCAAATTCATTCAGTTTAATGCTAGCTTCCTCTTGGCTTTCATAATTCATGAAGTTGGGCATCCGTGTCATGTTGTAGCCGATTCCCTGGCACATGGGAATAGTGATAGGTTCACATTTTGACGGACGGCCACGCTCCAAATCATACGCTCCGATCTCCAGTGTAGATCCAGAAATCATAAGCTGGAAAAGTACAATCACGATCTTTATGCAATGGGACATTGTGATAACCTCAAGAAAGTCTTAAAATGATTAGTACATCCAATGCCATGCAGATGATATTTGTCTTGTTTTGTTTATAACAGAAATTCAATTCATGCTTCATCATACAGTAACTGACACTGAATGCTCAGTTGTTTTGAAGAAAAAAAATCTTCTTTGTCATGTCATTGTCAACAAATCCATTGTGATTCAGTTTTAAGTATATCCCAAACGTCTAAATGTAAAGAAAGTACATAGAAAAAAAAGTCATTCCGCGCGATTAATCCGAATAATCAATAATGGATGTCAAAACCAACATCTCGTGCACAGTATTTCAAACTTTAAAGCCCTTTACAACACGCTCTTGTCAAAAGAGTTTCGCTCAATTCACCGTTCCCGTTCATATCCACGAGAATACACTTTAAGTAACCAGCAGGACGGGTTGAAAGTGTCCATCTGTGAAATCTTCCGGTGTTATGCGGCTCCACGCATGGAAACAGTGCGCTACACGTTCACTTCTCGTTGTGCTCTTAAAACGGGCTCTTGATCGGTGACAGACTGACAAGCTCCTCCTAACACTCCACCTCCTCCAAGATACTATAAAAACACAGTCATTCCTCTTCAGACAGGATCACAACGCGCTTGTACAGAACAGAGCTGCGTTTGTTTACTAGAAAGATGTGCTGAAATAATTGAGAAGTCGCCGTTTCTGTTAGAATCACTGAACGTTACAGCACAACGGATAGTCGACATGAAACAGCGACAGCAGTGAAATATTTTTTTATTCCTGTAAGGGAAGTTGTAGATCTTTATTCAACTTCGAGATATCAGTTTAAAATGTTTAAAATATTAATTTGTTTGTTTGCTTTCTTTAGTGCCAATGTTCAAGTATTGACGTGTGTCTCTCACTTAACACTTTTTTTGTCAAACAGCATAGGCCAACTGCTGTCGTGTGAAAAATGCTTTTGATTGCTAATCAAAAATTCAGTTTTGATAAATCTATATGGTAGGACATTTACAAAATATCTTCATGATCTTTACTTAATATCCTAATGATTTTTGGCATAAAAGAAAAAATAATAATTGTGACCCATACAATGTACTGTTGGCTATTGCTACAAATATACCTGTGCTACTTATGACTGGTTTTGTGATCCAGGATAACAATTATACTATTATCCTGTTTTTGTAAAAAAATATATTATACTATTTTTCACAATTATATTACTGTTTCACAAAATGAGACTATTGATACTAAAAACTGCATTTAAATATTTCATTTTAACTACTTAAGGATTATTAAAATTATGAAATGGTGGAATTTAGGCTATACTTGTACATATACTAAAATATGCTAACATATATCTACTACTATAACAAATCAATTTATATCAAGCTGTAATTCACTCTAAAACAGTAGTGTATGACAACACAATACATTTTTGTATGTGTTCATATAACATATAACTACGTGTAAAATATTCTAAAGATCCCAATATTACTGCTATGTTTTCAATATGTATTCAAGGTCAGAAAGATACACTGTTTCAAGTAGTTTCAAATGTACATTTAAGGTTTAATATACATTTAAATAAATAAATGGATATATGAATGAATGAATGGTCCATATGAGGCCCAGGAGGCTTTCGCTTCACCATTAGTGCCTGCTTATGCGCTTCTGGGGAGTAGGGTAGGGAAAGCACCACCTGTGACATGGCCCATCTCTCTACCATTCTCATGCTAAACAGAAGAGAAGAGGAGTGCCTCTAGAGTCTTAGTGTGGGCATTTGTTATCCCTAAACTCAGCTCTCAGCCCGGCACTCAGGATGCAGATGCACAGGACATGTTCCTGCAATACAGAGTATCAGTTCCCTGGTTTTCTCGTACTCTGACGGGTCAATTTCCTGCTCATATAAATGAAATGGGATTCCTTTTGGCGGCAGTTTTTGTTTTGGCTGAGAGCTGTTTAAGCACTGCTTTCCACGTCCACGACCGCAAGTCTGCCATGAAAGAGCCTATTCTTCATGCTCATTGAATGGAGCAAAAAAATAAAAGCAGAGCAATCACATCTACAAGGGCAATCAGTCAGAGATACAAATGCATACAAACCTGGAAAGAGCTTTCCTGTGAACCACGTACATGCTACTTAGCAGATTTTATTAAAGCATCTTAGAAGGCTAATTAGGACAAATGATAACAAAATGCCACAAATAAAGGAAGAAAACAAATGTGCTAAACTTGATGGGGACTCCATTTGTATTAGGAACAGTCAATACTCACTATACAAATCAGCTTATGCACAATTCTGTGTGTCAGTCAGATTCAGGCAGTTTTGCTAACATAAAACATGACTAAAAGTGGGGTAACCATATTTTAATTTCTTTATATTTCATTATTTAATTCTTGTGTCTTTTTTGCAACTCACAAAGATAAAGGTATTGTTTAATTGCTCGCTCAAACTGGCATGAAACAATCTTTTTCATCAGTATCAGTTAACAGTAAATATAATTCCAAATCATAAAAGTAGGGAGCAGGGCCACTAATTCTTAAGTAGAACCTTTCTTTATCCTGAATAAATCTGAATTAGAATGATCCAGACATGAGTGATCTCATTCTGTTTGTGTATGAGTGCAGTATGATCATGAATATTCCTAATCTAACCTTCAGCTTGAGGCAGGAAAGGTCTTATGTCTTCATACGACTCTTATTTAAGCACAGTCTTTCTGGCAGTCTGCAGGACTAAGTCCTGTCCAAACTATGAGAACAACAGAGGATGCCAAGGAAAGCAAACACTTTTTGAAAAATAATGGCTGAATCCGTTGTGCTCAATTTGCAGCAATAACGTCTCAAGTGGACATGCCATAAAAAATGGCATTTACAAAAAAGTACTTAAATAGAATATTCACACACACACACGCTCCGAACGATGGAAAACAACACTATGGCGCACACAGGGTTATGAAAGACAGTGCAGGTCAGGTACTATGCATTTCACTTTGTTATAGTTGTAGATTTTAGACTTATATATCCTCACAGGACACTTTTACAGGCCCCATAATGTATTTGGACACATAAGCCATGCTTAAAAATGTACAAATGTCATTACTAAACCACATCCCAAAGCACAAATGAAAAAGCAGCTGTTTGATGATATAATATTGCAGGTCTTTCCAGGTTGTATCTAGAGGATATAGTTAAGTGGCAGGTATGGAAAGGTTTTCAGTGAGTATCTTTAACCAGTAGATTAAAATAAATTGGACAGCCTAACACTCCTACCTCATGCCAGCCTCCCCCCACTTGGGTTCCCAGCAAGCCACAGACACCTAACAAGTCCTATTAATACGGTGTGGATGGCAACGGGAATCAGGTGTCATCTCACTGGCTTGAGTTCACAAGACTGCGGTGGGGTATATGCAGACAGACTGTGACATGCTGTCTGATACATGTTGGAAGGACTCTGGTATTCGCTATAGTTAGGGTCAAAGGGTGAGGTGTCAGCAAGTAGGGAGCAATATTTCATATTTCCCTGTAACCTTCATAGTTGGAATGGGTAATAATAAGGTTTTAGTCTGTTCAGTCCAATACAAGGTAATTGAGTAAACTTTCTTTTGTTACTCTATCAAGATCTTACATTTTTCAATTTCTAAAAAATACTGCAATAAAAAATTCTGAATATTAAAACTTTGTTTCTATTTGGCCTAAAAATGTGAATAATATGCAACAAAATGGGATTCTAAAATTATTCATTTTATATTTGTAAAAATATAAGTAATTCACTAATTCTTCAGTGGTTCAGCTGACCCCTTCACATTTCACATCAGGGGCCAGTTGCATTAGCATAGCCACAGACTGTCTCTTAAGAACTACTTTGACCACCTAGCAGTTAACCAAGTACTTTTCAGATTCAAATTAGATCAATCTACCCTTTTATGTAGCTGATTTTACAAAGAAAGAAACATGAAATGGATGTAAAAATATGAAATTATCTTAAAAAACAACAACTATGAAACTAAAACTGCCAGTAGGTATTTTTAAGAGTGTGTCACTGAATCAGTCATTTAACCGATTTGTTGAATGGCTGATTCATAAAAAAAAGGATGCAAATTAACAACCTTATAAATAGATCATTGAAACATTCACTCAGCATATTTGTTCTATAACACAGAGCAATCCAGTAATGACACACTAGAATCAGTTATTTAGAGAATAGATCAAACAATGTTGTGTCTGCAGTGTTAAGTCTCATTCAGACTGTCATCCCAAATCCGATTTTGTAGCTACATATCAAGATGGAATCTGATTTGAAGAACTGACTGTACACAAAGTGTATTGCATCTGTTCATGTCCGATTTGTGTGTCCACAAGCACTCTTTCTTTTTATGGAATATGTGTTGGTTACTATGGCAATGCTGCTGTTATTATGCATATGCTAAAAACAACAATAACAGCAATACAGTTTGCAATACAGATATTATTTTACATGACAACATGTTGCTGTGGCGCTGGATTAATATTCGTCTTGCGAGGCAGCAGCAGAAACACAGGAAGCTGGAATGTGCGACTTTATGACATAAAGCGACTCGCGACTTTTCCGTCTCCAACATCCACTGGTTTGACTCAAAACCTCTCTAAAACCAGCCTGCTGACCAGCTATGACCAGCCAAAACCAGGCTGGGTGACCAGCTGAAAACGGATCTGGGCTGACAGTCTGTACTGTAAAAATCTTGTTCATTTAACTGTTGTTTAAATTCAGTATTTCCACTTGTGTTGATGTTCAGGAGTAAAACATATTTCTTGTGTGACATTGCCTAACTAAGTAATGAACTTAAAAAATAAATAAATACAAATATGTAACCAGGTATTTTTGCCCCCTTATTGGGAATTTTGGATACAGATTTATTCATTTTGGTGTAAGTTGTGGTAGTACCCTACAAGTTGTCACTGAACCACTTTTTTAAAGTTATTTTTCTATAGCTGTATATAGTTGTAATTTCACTTCAGAAATCCTAAATTAGGCCTATCAGTTTTATCTTTGAGTAAAAAAAAAAAACACTTACCCACTTACCCTATACTCCCCGTGCAAGGCATTTGGAATGATCAAACTTTTTTAGAAGGTAAAACTGAAGCCATAACAAAGATATGAAATTGATGTGTTTGCTTTTGAAAAACTGTATTGTTATATGGTGGATGAAAATGGTAAATAAAAGAGACAGCCAACACCACAATTTTGCTTATAAATATTTATTTTTCACCATTTATTCTTGTCAAAATGTACAAAAATAATGTTCAACGTACTAACAGATGTTTGACAATCCTTATACATATCTCATCAGTTATAATAGTTGCTATGCCTATACAAATAATACACGATTAAAAGAATAACAAAAAGAAATTGAACATGCAAAAAAATAATTACACCCGTTATATTTTAAAAGGTTATTTTCAAATTTTTGCATCATTTAAACTAACTAATCTGACTGACAAACTACCACATGCATAGAGCCCCCTGGTTATACCTTACACTTCTCAACCATGCATTTCCCCAAAAGCATGTCATATGTTTATGGTGAGATTCTATTTCTCACCTGTCAGGGTGGCAATCAGTGATGTCTTTCTCCAGACCTTGGCACTCATCAGCAATGTTGTGTTTGGAGCTTAAGAAAGTCATCCCACTCCAATTTCTTAATTATCTGTCACTCAAAAACCACATTCGTTATTCTCCTCCCATTCCAACACCATGGCACTTGCTTTTCTTCATCTTACCTCCCCTCTCACTTTCTCTACACTCCTCTCTGTTCTGTTATGCCCTTGTTCCAGTTACTTCTAGGCTAACATAAACATGGGACTCATATTCACATAGAGCCGATTCTTCTCCTGCATGCAGGGGAGTAAAAATAAAAGAAGAAGAAAAACATGTATGGTATTTTTGGCAAAGGCTGGCAGGGCTACACAATATCAGGCCTTGTTCTTTAAACCTACATTGAAGCTTCATGAAGAATTATGATGCTAAATGAAACACACACTGACAGTTTACATTCTTCTATGCAGATTAAAATGAGAGACTTTGAAGACTGAGAAACTTTGAATACCTGTGGAATACCTTTGAATTCCTTGCCCGCATGCAAAAGTCACGGAGTTGTTAATAGCATAATGCTATGTGATTACAAGGTTTTTCTGATTGGTTGTTAGGCTGCATGTTGGAAGGTCATTTCTAAGGTGTTAATCTAATCAAGGATGCAGTTTTTATATTTTAAAAAATAAAAAATAAAAAAAAACAGCAAAATTTTTCAAATGTATTTTCTTCCTTTAATGGCAAAGCTTTTGGGAACCAGTCTTCAGTGTTACATGATCCTTTAGAAACATTCTAATATACTAATTTGCTGATTTCTGTGTTATTATCAAAAACAGTTGGAAACCATTATATATTTTGTAAACTTTTCTTTTTTTAAACAGAAATATTTTTTGGTACATTTGATACATTTTGATATGTACTAGCTGAATAAAAGTATTAATTTCTTGCAATCAGTCAAGGTAGTGTCTGTTTTACTCACTACAAGGCAACATTCTAACACCTTTTGCCACAATTAATAGCACACCTCTCCTCAAAAGGTCACACAATCTGCATATCCATATCTATAATGCAAATGTACTGATCAAGTTGTGTGAGTAAAATATGCTCTAATAATTACAAAACCCTAAATATGAGCTAAAATAATGCTTGCTATGACAAGCATCATCAATAAATAAAGAAAGATAATGAGATGTAAATGAACTGAATTGTTAGATAGATGGTAATATGTTCGTTTTCCCTCTGTGTGATATACATGATACACAATGACATATTTGTAAAAGAAAGGCAAAAATCCTAAATCTGTATATCCTGCCTGAACAAGCCTTAGATAGCACCGATATCTCTATCAGACCACTATCTGAAAATGGCATCATGCACAGAGACTCCACTTTCACACAATACAGAAAAACACGCTACTACAGCACGCTCCTGAGATCCACACATAGTGTTACATGTTGACTGTGTGATGTTTGATTCTAATTTAATAAAATGAATGTTTTATAAAAACTATATGTAATCAAGGCATTGGTCAATGTATTCTTCAATGTAAAATGTAATACAGGTCATATGAGTCTACTGACTGTCTGCTCTCAATCATACTGTTTTTTAAATCAGAACGACCCCATTTTTATCCCAATTTTCAGGCTGTACACAAAAATATATTCATTAGACGCCAGCGATATTCTTTTGAAACAGTGCCAAACTCTATTTCTAACCATTCAAACTCTAAAGACCAATAATAATAATATCACTGTGGAATAGAGAGCACAAAATGTGCAAAATGAAGGAAACAGACCCGAGGCACGCTCACTGTGTGCAGCTTTGAGTAAACTGATGTTTTGCAGTACGACGTGTCCATTTGGAGGCAACAGATAATAGTCTCTATTGCCCTGTTAAAACTATGCAGGATGGTTGTGTTTTTGTTGCCAAACTTTTAAACTGGCCAACTCGCATTTGATACAAGACTATTTTATGAAACTATAGAGCCCTAATATATCTTGTATAACATATGGCCTCATATATTTTAGTTCTGGCATGTTTTTCTAAATGTATCAAAGACTATTCAAGTTTTATTTAAACAAGAGGGAAATCAAATTTGTCATTTTGTTCTTTAGCAGTGCTATTAAATTTAAATTAATGGGCTGAAAGCATCACTCTGACCATGTATTTATACCTGACGCAAAAACACCCTTTGGCTTTTCATGTTCAACATCTAAGGGCGCCAATTTGTCTGTAGCAACCATGGGGCCATCGTGCCACCTCCTCAGCCCTGAGCCAGGACAAACAGTGCCCCAGAGTGGCCAACTAGTCTTGCAGTTTAGTACTAAATGGAGTTACTGTGCCCAACACAGCTTCCCAGCATGCCCCGATAACCCAAACATTCCAGCCTCACAAAATATTACCATCCAAGATAAAAATGGGATGTATTGTGCAATAACTAATTTTGTTGTGTAACAAATAGGCCTATATATGAAACATACTTGAATTAAAACATTGGGAAAGGCAGTGAGATCTGTAACTAATTATAGAGTGGCTGAGGTACACTTTTAAAAAGGAAGCTTCAAATGCATGAAGCTTAACAACAATAACAGTACTGTTAGTATAATACATACTTTGGCAAAGTCCCACTTAAGAAAAGGGGTAGGAGGACCCCTCTACCCACTTACACAAACAGTAACCCACTCTATCCAGGAGCCAAGTTACAAACAAACAAAATAAATAAATAAATACATACATTAAAAAATTGAAGTTTGGATATCTGCAGCAGCAGAGGTGGAAAGAGTACAAAAATATTCTACTCAAGTAAAAGTACCATTACATTACTGAAATTTTACTTAAGTACAAGTAAAAGTACCAGTCTAAAATATACTCAAGTAAAAAGTAAAAGTAGCTCATTTAAAATTTACTCAGGTAAAAATTACTTAGTTACATTTTAACAATGAGAGGAGGAAAAAATGGGATAGACCAAAGGTGTCAAACTCCAGTACCTGGAGGGCCCACAGCCCTACACAGTGTAGATATTACCCTAATTAAACACATCTGATACAGCTAAACTAATCATTTGACATTTGAAAACTACATGGTGTGTGTGTTGGAGCAGGGTTGGAACTAAACTCTTTAGGGCTGTGGCCCTCCAGTAACTAAGTTTGACACACCTGGGATATGGGCCTATAAATCTCAAACTAGGTGTTTTAATTAAAGGAATCAGTTATTTAGAATAATAACACATTTAGGCTGTTACCAGGAAATTAAATCAGTATCAACAAAATTTATCTTTGCAATGCAGAGGAAAGCATAGAAGCTTCATCTGAAGTGGCGTAGATGTATTACACACTGACATGAATGCATTTAGCCTGCAGTTACAAATGCAGAAATAATGTTTTGATAAATAAGACATAAAATGTGACCCTGAACCACAAAACCATAAGGGTCCATTTTCCTAAATTACGATTTATACATCATCTGAAACCTGAATAAATAATATTTCCATTGATGTATGGTTTGTTATGATCGGACAATATTTGAAAATCTGGAATCTGAGGCAAACAATCCAAATATTGAGAAAATCTCCTTTAAAGTTGTTCAAATTAAGCTCTTAGTTTTGATATATTTACAGTAGGAAATTTACAAAATATATTAATGGAACATGATCTTTACTTAATATGCTAATGATTTTTGGCATAAAAGAAAAATGTATAATTTTGACCCATACAATGTATTGTTGGCTATTGCTACAAATATACTCCAGCGACTTAAGACTGGTTTTGTGCTCCAGGCCAGGGTCACAAATGTTAAATAGTCATTTGAAATAAATAAATCAAAAGATACTTTAAATGTTAAATTAGAACCACCAGTAGGTGTCAGCAAGTCACTCATAAGTGAGTCATTGCGATTGAACAGAATCATTTAAACGGTTAATTCAAGGAATGAAACACGTCATTGCTCAGAGTCAGAGACGCAAAACTGTGTTTGGTATTATTTTTGTTGTCGAAATAGAGCAAAAACAGGCAATATGGTGTCTAAAACGTAAGTCTCTTAATTAACTTCTTGTTTTTTGAACTGTTGTAAAAAGCAAAACTACAGGCCTAATCATTGTGATTTTTTTTGAGAAAAACGGCATTCTTCATGTGATGTTGACTTACTATATTAAATTATATAAATATATAAATTTTCTGCTTCTATATCTTCAATTTTGTGATCATTCTAAACGCATTTTAACAGACTGAATCACGCAGTGAAAGAAAGCAGTGCAAATGCACGCGGATTAGTCTTATCTAACGTTACTAGATTTCACGGCACACTGTTTAGAGTGATTTGTTTGGTTTTTGGCAAAATACTGATAATGTCAAATCGCACATCGTTAAAACAACAATTACTATATTATCTCAGATGATATCGCACACCCTGCACCACTGTCTTTTTGGCTCATTTATTCAAAACCTTTTGCTAAACCGTCAAAGCTTCATTTTAACCACCAATGCAATGATGCAAGTATTTACGTTACCTCTACATGCTTGCGAAGGGCGATGTCGAGATGTTATAAGCTGCTAGTTCGGTCTCCCGAGGCAAACACAGCTTACACTGCATAATAGAGCATGAATATGGCCAGGGGTTCACTTCATTTCCTTGAGTTCAACTTCAGCAGAATACAAGGTCTGGTTTTCAGCTGGGTCTGCACCATTAACGCCTGTCTTGTTCGTCTGCATCTTTCTTGTGATTTTAGCGCCAGTTTCTTCTTCTGCCCATTATTTGCTGCAGTTGTTTCCACGGAGCGATCTTTTTACTCAGTAACGAATGTGTTTTAAAATGTAGCAGTACAATACTTCACACAAAATATACTTAAGTAAAGTAAAATTACAGATTAAAAAAAATTACTTAAAAAAGTACAAGTACACAAAAAAGCTACTCAATTACAGTAACGCGAGTAAATGTAATTCGTTATTTCCACCTCTGTGCAGCAGGATATATGCTCTTTTGTGTCAATATTATTGAAATAATCAATAATATTGATTATTTATTATCGCATTACAATTAACGCGAGTTATGTTTTCAACATAACTTTTTTCAAGTAACTAGTAAAGTAAAAAGTAACTAAGTTTTGTAATTAGTTACAAACGCAATATTGTAATGCATTACTTTTAAAAGTAACACTGGGAATACTTTGCCACATTGTTGGCAACATTGAACCATTGTGGTGTTTAGAGCAGCATACTACTACTACTCTTACTATTTTACTACTTTTATTTCCAGTGTGATGAACAGGATGTAAAATCAATAGCGATTGATAGCATCTCTAACTTGACTACTGACAAAAGTTAAGAAATTATTTTTTTACGCAAACTTTCATTAAACATGCAATAACTTTAATTTTGTTTAGGATGATAACAGGATTAAACATGCAACACCATAGCTCCAGTCCTCTCTGTTAAATAAAGAAATTCACCATAAAAATACAAAGTTTCAATTTTACGAACTGTCACGGTTCATGGATCTGTGTGCTCATTCTGTGTTCGTCTATGTTGTGGACCCGCTCGTTGTGCTTGTCAGCATTGCCTAGTTACCGTGCACCTGACTAGGTAATCAGAGCGGTGACAGGTGTAGCTCGTCTGCACTGCCTATATCTGGCTGGCGTTTCTGTGGTGCGTTGTCAGATCGTTTTTACTGTTGTGTGTACTTACTCTGTGTCAGTCTTCCAGGTCCTGAAGCTGTTCTCGCCTGGTCGCTGCTTCAGTATATCTCTGCCCGAGCTGGAGACTCTGCACTGCCGGGATATCTGCACCTCCACTGTGTTTGGAGTCTGCACCTGCACTGCCAGCTTATCTCACCTCCACTGTGTTTTGGAGTTGTCTAATAAAGACTATCTGTTTTCACCGCAATTGATCTCGAGCTTTCTGTACCGTGACAGAACGATCTGACCAAGATGGATCCAGCGAAAAGGCCAGAATTAAGAGACTTTTTAGCTCGCAGTAACTCACGCATGGATCACCAGGATGAACAGAGGGCAGCCTCTAATCGCGCTATCCAAGCCCTGGTCACTCAGGTCTCGGAGCTGACCACCCAGTTACAGCGCCTCCGTCCGAGCCGGAACAGCGACCCACGCATCGAATCCACCTGCGCCCACTATCCCAGATCAGGCGGGTCGGGTCATCGAACCTCGCCTTCCACCTCCAGCCTTTTATTCTGGTGAGCCCCAGCAATGCCGCCTCCTTTCTTGCCAAATGCTCACTCTATATCTCTCCAACCATCGCTTTCCCACCGAGGAATCCAAGATAGCGTCGTCATCACACTACTCTCTGGACGGGCAGCTCTCTGGGGAACTACCGTTTGGGAGCAGAAACTTCCTTGCTGCGCTTCGTTTCAGTTGTTTTCGGAGGAGATCAGAAAGGTGTTTGATCGGGCGGCTTCGGGCAGAGAGGCGGCTCGTCTTCTGGCGGAGTTACGGCAGGGAGATCGGAGCGTCACTGATTTCTCCATTGAATTCCGCACTTTGGCGGCAGAGTGCCGGTGGAATTCAGAAGCGCAGTGGGATATGTTTTTTCATGGACTCGCTGATTACGTCAAGGACGAGATCTACGCACTGGAATTACCCACGTCACTGGATGGGTTAGTTAGTCTGGCTATTCGGGTGGATGCCAGATTACAGCAGAGAAGTCCGCGAGCACGCCGAGCTTCGGCGGTCAATAGGCTGGACCACCCGCCTATCTCCTACCGTGACGCAGATGTCGGTTTCGCCGAACCTGAGCCCATGCAGATGGGCAGATCCAGTCTGTCCCTGGAGGAGAAGCGGAGGCGGCGCAACGAGGGTCTTTGCCGGTATTATGGAGCTGCTGGGCACCGCAGCACAGTGTCCCGTAAAGCCAGAGTGACAGCGGTTAAGGGTTACTGACGGTGGGATCACATTGGCTAAATCCTCTCTTGCAGCTACACTTCTCACTGTCAAATTGCAGTGGTCCTCAGTCACCTATGACTGTCAGGCTTTAGTTGACTCTGGTGCAGAGGGCAATTTTTTAGACTCTGATCTCGCTGACAGACTTAGACTTCCGGTGATTGCCCTTTCACAGCCCATTGCTGTTCATGCTCTCAATGGTCTGTCCCTTCCTTCCATCACTCACTCTACGGGTCCACTTAGACTCGTCACTGGGAATCACACTGAAACTATTCAGTTTCTTTTAACTGACACCCTGCTACGTTACTCCAGTAGTCCTTGGGCATCCCTGGCTTGTGCTTCATAACCCTCACTTTAATTGGAGTCAGAGTTCCATTCTCTTGGAGTGAGGGTTGTCATGCTACGTGTCTGTTGTCTGCTTGTCCTTCTGTCTCTTCTTCTGTGTTTCAGGATGAGCATATGGATCTGTCAAACGTGCCCAGCGAGTACCGCGACCTGAAGGGAGTGTTCAGTAAGTCTCGGGCTGCTTCTCTACCTCCGCATCGTCCCTATGACTGTGCTATAGATTTATTACCAGGTACGTCTCCGCCCAAGGGCAAACTTTATTCGCTTTCCGCCCCGGAGAGGGAGGCCATGGAGAAATATATTTCTGATTCTCTAGCAGCCAAGATCATTCGCCCTTCTTCTTCGCCGGCGGGAGCGGGGTTTTTTTTCGTGAAAAAGAAGGATGGGTCTCTTCGTCCCTGCATCGACTATCGAGGGCTGAATAACATCACGGTGAAGAATACATATCCTTTGCCGTTGATGTCTTCTGCCTTTGAGCGTCTGCAGGGGGCGGGCTTTTTCACGAAATTAGACCTCCGCAACGCATATCATTTGGTTCGCATAAGGGAGGGGGATGAATGGAAGACTGCTTTTAATACCCCCAGGGGGCACTTTGAATATCGCGTTCTTCCTTTTGGGCTTTCCAACGCCCCCGCAGTCTTCCAGGCACTCGTTAATGACGTGTTGAGAGATATGCTAAATCAGTTCATTTATGTCTACCTGGATGACATACTGATATTTTCTCACTCTCTCCAGGAACATGTTCAGCACGTCAGGCGAGTGCTTCAGAGGCTGTTAGAGAATGGGCTTTATGTCAAGGCGGAGAAATGCGTTTTCCATGCACAGTCTGTCCCCTTTTTGGGTTACATTGTGTCAGTCGAGGGGATGCGCATGGATCCGGACAGGGTTCAGGCTGTGGTTGATTGGCCAACTCCAGATTCCCGCAAGGCCCTGCAGAGGTTTCTGGGCTTTGCCAATTTTTACCGCGTTTTATTCGCAGTTTCAGCCAGCTAGCCGCCTTTGACCGCCTTAACCTCCATCAAGACTCCGTTCAGGTGGTCCAGCGCAGCGAGGCTGCGTTTACCAAACTGAAAGGCTGCTTTGTTTCAGCTCCCATACTCATCACCCCTGATCCCTCCCGGCAGTTTGTGGTGGAGGTTGACGCGTCGGAGGTGGGGGTTGGTGCCGTCCTGTCCCAGCGTTCTTCCTCGGACGACAAGGTGCACCCGTGCGCGTATTTTTCTCACCGTTTATCTCCCGCTGAACGCAACTATGATATTGGTAATAGAGAGCTGCTGGCAGTCAAGCTTGCCTTGGAGGAATGGCGTCATTGGTTAGAAGGTTCGGGGTTCCTTTTAATGGCTGGACTGATCATAAGAATCTTGAGTACATCAAGTCCGCCAAACGTTTGAACTCTAGGCAGGCCCGGTGGGCTTTATTTTTCGGTCGTTTCGATTTTTCTATTTCTTATCGGCCAGGTTCCAAGAACATCAAGCCCGATGCACTGTCCCGTATTTTCGACCATTCTGATCGCCCGCCTTTTTTCCGAGCCCATTGTGCCACAGAAAATTTTTGTTTCTGCGGTCACTTGGGAGATTGAGTCGAAGGTCCGCACGGCCTCGCAGGGGTAACGCCTCCGTCCGGATGCCCACCGGTCGTTTGTTTGTGCCAGAGACTTTACGGTCCGATGTCATTCGATGGAGTCATTGTTCCAAGGTGGCTTGTCATCCTGGGGTGAGTCACCATGTTTCTTACTAAACAACGGTTCTGGTGGCCGTCCTATGGCTCGCGACATACGATGTTTTGTTTTGGCTTGCTCTGTTTGTGCCGTTTCTAAGACTTCTAATCGACCTCTGCTGGACTCCTTCAGCCGCTGTCGGTTCCGTCGAGACCCTGGTCCCACATTTCGCTAGATTTCGTCACAGGTCTCCCAGCCTCTAGTGGGAACACGGTGGTTTTGACCGTGGTGGACCGGTTCTCGAAGGCTGCCCATTTCATCCCTCTGCCTAAATTACCGTCTGCCAGAGAGACAGCGGTTGCTGTCATTGACCACGTTTTTCGCATTCATGGTCTCCCGACAGACGTGGTCTCTGACAGGGGGCCTCAGTTTGTCTCTAAATTTTGGAGTGAGTTTTGCCGTTTGCTAGGGGCGACTGTTAGTCTTTCTTCTGGGTATCATCCCCAGAGTAATGGTCAGACAGAGAGAGCCAACCAGGACTTAGAACGTATGTTGCGATGTGTGGCCTCCCAGAATCCGTCCTCTTGGAGCCAGCAGCTCTCATGGGTTGAGTACGCACATAACTCATTACCAGTATCTGGTACGGGCCTGTCTCCGTTTGAGGGTAGCTTAGGGTACCAGCCACCAATCTTTTCCAGTCTGAACTGAAGTCGCGGTCCCTCTGCCCACGCATTTGTCCAGAGGTGTCGATGCACCTGGAGCAGGGCCAGACAGACCCTCCTCCAGGTGGGGGCACGCACCAAGGCCAAGGCTGATCGCCACCGGTCAAGGCCTCCCGTCTATGTCGTCGGTCAAAAAGTGTGGCTTTCATCTAAGAACATTCCTCTCCGTACCGTTTGTAACAAACTTGCTCCTAAATTCATTGGCCGTTTACCGTCACCAAGATCATTAGTCCGGTGGCGGTCCGCCTCAAACTTCCTCCAGCGTACAAGAGGATTCATTCCGTTTTCATGTTTCCAAATTAAAACCTGTTTTTCATGCCCCATTAATCCAGACCCCGGTTCCTCCACCGCGCCTCGTAGATGGGGAACGGTTTATTCGTTAAGCGTATTCTGGACTCTAGGCGGAGGGGCCGGATTCCAGTACTTGGTGGACTGGGAGGGTTACGGTCCTGAGGAGAGGAGTTGGGTGCCTGCTAGAGACATATTGGATCACTCTCTTATCGATGATTACAATCGTCAGGTAAGTTCATCTGGGAACGCCAGGAGGCGTCCTTAGGGGAAGGGGTACTGTCACGGTTCATGGATCTGTGTGCTCATTCTGTGTTCGTCTATGTTGTGGACCCGCTCGTTGTGCTTGTCAGCGTTGCCTAGTTACCGTGCACCTGACTAGGTAATCAGAACGGTGACAGGTGTAGCTCGTCTGCACTGCCTATATCTGGCTGGCGTTTCTGTGGTGCGTTGTCAGATCGTTTTTACTGTTGTGGTGTACTTACTCTCTGTGTCAGTCTTCCAGGTCCTGAAGCTGTTCTCGCCTGGTCGCGTTTCAGTATATCTCTGCCCGAGCTGGAGACTCTGCACTGCCGGGATATCTGCACCTCCACTGTGTTTGGAGTCTGCACCTGCACTGCCAGCTCATCTCACCTCCACTGTGTTTTGGAGTTGTCTAATAAAGACTATCTGTTTTTCACTCGCAATTGGATCTCGAGCTTTCTGTACCGTGACACGAACAGTACATATTAGTGCCTATATCGAAAATCAGCTTTCTTCCTTGAAATGGAAACTTCCAGTCTTTCAAAAAAAAAGTGCATTTGATAATATGGCATATAAAACAATAATCCGTTTTTGTGAGTAGTTACATGTAATGGCGTTACATAATTTAATTACAAAATAAATGTAACTGGAATAAAAATTAAATTAAATCTGTGCATTGCTGGAAATTTAAAAACCAAAAATCAGAACAATCTCAGTGTGAAAAGAGGTCCTAAAGTCTGATTTTGGTGGTGGTGGCTGTGCTTTAAAATACATTATTATAATGTTAATTCAAGTAATATAGTATTTTGACAGAATGCTGCCTGGTTTGTTTGAAAATGATTAACAGCTGAAAACATTCATTAGAATTAGAATTTAGAAAAGTAATTAAATGTAATCAGTTACAGTACTTTAATAAAGTAATAGAGTAACTGTTAATCTGTAACCTATTGTAGAAGTAACCTTCACAACACTGACAATAATGAACCAGGCAATTTTCAAAAATGTTCATTGTATACGGTAAGTAATTTACCAATTAACAGTTTTTTTACTGTAGCATTACTATAGTCTTTACTCTCCCCACATTACAAACCCTTTTACAGTTTAGGGGTGAAAAAAAATACAGTTTTTATCTTAGTATGTAAATCAAGACTCATCAGTTCTAAAACAATTAAATGATTTAAGAGCAGATTTTAATACCATTTTCACCATCCTGTACTGGACATATTCGTCCCTGACTCGACTGACACTTGACCACTGACTTGAGCACCTGGACGCCGTTCACTGTAGAACACTGTGGCCTTTCAGACAGAGGCCAGACTTGTCTGCACGACTGCCAGATTGGACTGTATGCAACAGCTGCTCAAGTTCATCTTAGCCTGTAAGAGCTCCACAAGTGCTAATCTCAGGATCTGTTGGACCTGGGTTTGAGTTCCGTCATCACTTGAATGACTGTGAAAGACCAGTTGCCATGATGCTAAACATGTATGGAACCTTGGAAACTATATGGAATTTAGTGATACGTTCCTGCTTCCAGCATCAATCTGTCTAGAAAAGATGTTCTGCAGCATTCAGACTTTGTCAATGGAACTCGTTCTGTGATGGCATCTGCAGTGATGGGTGGCCATCAGAACATCTTATCAGGGCAGCTCATCTTTCGGATCCACATCAGACTGAACACACAGACTCAAACACTAGCTAACATGTATGGACTAGAAGAGACAACTGGGGTGTTTATGTCAACTGCTATCAGCTCATTTTGGAGATCTGGATCTGCTTCGTGTTTGCACGCAAGTGTCTGTAACCCAGGAAGGACTGAAGCTGGACGTTCCTGGGTCCTCATCCCTTGTTCATTAATAACCCAATCATCACCCTAACCCTATTTCAATAACGTTTATGATCCAGGAACACATCCTACTTGACAAAATCACGAGGTGACTGTGATTTTGCAAGTAGGATGTGTTCTTGGTCAGTGTCTTTTCTTGGTCTTGGAACAACATTCCTAACCATTAATTAATCTAAAATGAGAAGGAAATGACACGGTATTGATATGAAAGTCGTTCAAGCCCCAACCTGAGACTTAAGCTCTAACTGTTTGATAGGAATTTTGTTTCAGGACCAACAGGAGTCTGCTCCAGGAATATGTTCCACTTGGCAAACTCATGGTCACCATCCAGACATACCTCTGATTCTCTCACACACAATCTTAATATTACACTCTTACTGTCTGATATTTAACACTATGGTCTTGGTAGCCAAAGAGAAAGAATCTGAGTGTCAACTTCGGCCTGTAAGTTCAGGGAAGGACTGCCCTTTTCACTATACAATGGAGGATGGGGCAAAAGCGGTGGTAGGAGTGCATTTAAAAACCTGTTTGAAAATAAGCATTATTCCTGCATTCCCATTAGGTGCTAAACTAGTATACTTCACCTTGCAGTAGGAAAGCCAGTATGAAAATAAAATCACTCTATAATTTTTTTTTATATATTATCTATCTTATTGTAAATGATTCAGACATGCATGTTTAACAATCAAAATTTCATAAATTAACGTTTCAGTGAAATGACAGACTCTAATGACTGGACTTCTCCAATTATTTAGTATGCTTAAACCTGCCCCTTTCTTAAATTACTGCTAGCTTATATTCACATCTTCCCCCATCCAATGGATAGAACCAAGTCTCCGCCCAACATCTTTTGTGACAATGTATATCACATTACATACAGAGGAACAAAGATTGGTCTCTACCTCTGTTTTATTGTGACTATAAATGCAGCGGTTAGCCCATGTTGGTAGAAGCAATAACTACACTATTTATATGAGTAAAAAGTTTTAAGTATCATGTTCAACTTTCAATGTATGAAAAAATAGAAACATTCTCATAATATATTATTTTGTGTTATTTATATATATATATATATATATATATATAAGAAAATAAAGGTTTGACCAACATAAGTGAGTAAATGATAACAGAATTTTTGAGTGAACGTTCCTGTTCACTCAATGGATTCAAGAAATCTAGAAAATATTGTACATGTTGCTTTGGAAAACAGCAGTTTTTAAGACCAATGGCTTTGAGAAACTAACTTAGTTCCAGTCGTCAAGAGCTTAGTCCAGGAGAAAACCCAAGGAAACTGGACAGGTGGTCAAGAATAATACACTTCACTTTGTACACATAATTACATCTTCACATCTGGTGAATATCAGCAGAGCAACACTCAAAATAAACAAAAACAAGAGAGGATGGACTTCACTGGACTAAAGTTACCAAGGACGGAGAAACCAAACTGAGCAATTTATCTGAAGTCCAAGGATTTACAGACCTGTTGTTTGTTTTAAGATTAAACAGTGTTTGCACTGCTTATCCAGCCAAAGAAAAGACTATTCATAACAGTTACATATAATGGTAGTGGAACATCACTCTACAAATCTTTGTGGGGGTTTTCTTAAATATTGTAGGTCAGTGTGGTTAAAAGCTTGGCTCTGTTGAAAGAGGGCATCCTTACAACTCCATATTGAGGCAAGCACAGTTAATCCACATGGAACATTCAAGCACACACCTTCATAAAAATGTAAAGCATTGATGCTAACTTCTTGTTAACTGGCCCCAGCATATTGTGACATTTTGTGGTTTAAATTTAATTTTTTATCTAGCAGATGCGTTTATCCAAATTAGCTTACAATATACAGTGATACATTTAGTAAAAACCTGGATGGCAAACAAGTTGATGAGGCTGAATCCAGCTTCTTATTCACAGCTTCTTATTGACGCTATACGTTCCACCTTAAAAATGTAGAAAAAAACGTCTCTATTTGTGTCTCTTTTTCATAAACGCACAATAAACTAATTTAAAAGGTAAATAACACTGAGATAAGAGCGAAAACAGGCTGTCAACTTTAAATCTAATTACATTATTTATTAATGATTAATTATTGAACTTGTCATCCTTTGAGTGCAATAATGAATATTTGTTTTTATAGCCTCTTATGAAGACTTCATTTGACCCAGCACCTGTGAATAGAGGACTCCAGATACAAAAAGATGGCATTTTCATTGCTTTAAAATGCACACAAAATGGGCTTAAATGCAAATATGGCCCAATTGAGATATAGCACCTCCAATGGACCAATAATGTAATTTCTCCTACTGTATAGTCATATTTGCCAAACTTATGGGTCCATAATTTAAAATGCTATAGTAAAAATATCTGAAATTTTGAGTGATGACAGTGAAGGGCCCTGGGATTAAGGCCCCAGTGGAACTTTTAACGCACCCTCAAAGGAAGCTGAGATATAGCCACTCTAATTGGGCCAGTAATGCAGTGTTCTCCTGTTACTGTATTGTCATATTTGTTAAACTTATGGGTCCATGTCTTATAAATGCTACAGTACAAATGTATGAACATTTGCATGGTCACAGTCAAGGGCCCTGTGATTAAGACCCAAGTGAAATTTTTAACGCACCCTCAAAGGCAGCTGAGATGTAGCGCCTCCAATTGGGCCAATAATGCAATTTCTTCTGTTACTGTATTGTTGTAGCTCTTAAATGTATGGGTCCATATCTTAAAAATGCTAAAGTAAAAATATCTACAAATGTACAAGGTGACAGTAAAATACCTTGGAAATAAGACCAAAGCGGAACTTTTAACATACCTGCAAAGGCAGCTGAGATATAGCGCTTCCAATTGGGCCAAAAATGCAAATTCTCCTATTGTATAGTCATTTGCCAAACTTATGGGTCCATAACTTCAAAATAGTCCATGAATGCTAGACCTCAAGTCTATATTATCATATGTCAAATTTATAGGTCCATAACTTCAAAATGGTACCATAAAAATATCTGAAACTTTTCAGACAGTAAAGCCTCTAATGAAAATTTCAACGCAACCTCAAGGACAGCTGAGATTCTTTGCCTTCAATTGGGCAACCAGTGTAATGGCCTATTCATCTGTATAGTCACATATGTCATATTTATAGGTCCATCTTCTAAATGGTACAGTAAACATGTCTGATATATAATGACACACACACACAATTTTATTTTATTTTATTTATTATAATGGACAAGCACACTGGCTATAAGTACCCTATGAGACTTTCAACACACCCTCAGAGACAACATGGTACAGTAACCAACAATGTAATGGCTCATTCAGATTAATTCGAAATTTATTTTTATTAACGCATTTCACAACACATATTGTTTCAGAGCAGGGGCGTGCAGAGAGTTATTCAGGGGCAGGGGCTCAGATGTAAAAAAAGTGGCAATATGAGGGGGGGGATAGGTCAAAACATCAGATACATTACTTTATATTTTTTGCAAAAAGTAACTTAAAGTCATCAAGCCTGCATTTCTTTGATTACATTTTTTATTTACTTTATTTATTTAATGCATTTTATTCAATGCTGATTTTAGCAATGTTGTAAACCTGTGATACTTATTTCAGAATTATTTGATGAATAAAAGTTAAATAAGAACATCATTTAATTAAAATAAAACTTTTGTAACAGTATGCACTACTGTTCAAAAGCTTGAGGTCAGTGTTTTTATGTTTTTATTCAGCATGGATTTGTTAAATTGATAGGGAAGGTGATAGTAAAGATTGATATTGTTAGAAAACATATCTATTTTGAATAAATGCTGTTCTTTAAAATAATATATATATCAATGAACCAAAAACAATTATGACAGGTGTCAATAAATAAATAAACGAATTAATTAAAATTAAAAAAGCATCACAACTTTCCAGCATTGATAATAAATAAGCATATTAGAATGATTTCTGAAGGACCATCCATTGAAAAATTGATAATGATGCTGAATATGCAACTTTCAATCGCAGAAATAAATGAAGAAATAATTGTATTAAAACAGTATTAAAGTATATTAAAATAGAAATATATAATTTTAAACTGTAATAATATTTCACAATATTAGGATACAGTTTTATTCATATCATGGGCGTAAATCCCGGGGGGGACGGAGGGGACATGTCCCCCCCCCATCCAAGGGTTGTCCCCCCCAAAAAAAATATTTAAAAAAATCACACTCTCTATTGCAGTGGTTCTCAAACTTTTTACACCAAGTACCACCTCAGAAAATATTTGGCTTTCCAAGTACCACCATTATGACCAACATTAAAATGCAGTATAAATGGCTGCCCACTGCTCCGGGTGTGTGTTCACGGTGTGTGTGTTCACGGTGTGTGTGTGTGTGTGTGTGTGTGTGTGTGTGTGTGTGTGTGTGTGTGTGTGTGTGTGTGTTCACTGCTGTGTGTGTGTGCACTTTGGATGGGTTAAATGCAGAGCACAAATTCCGAGTATGTCACGTCACTTTCACTTTCAGTAGCACTATACACAGTAAAAAAAAGTGTAAAAAAAAAACGAGTCAGTTTTAATCCTTGGAAGGATATTTATTATTGTCAGCCTCTTAAAATATAGTAAATACACAGTTTGAACATGAACACTGCACCGTGCTTACTTCCACGTAAATAAAAAACGTAATTATTAAATTAAAATATATTGTACCTAAAAGTGAAATAAAAACTGTACTGTACTTAAATGTTAAAAAAACTGTACTTAAATAAAGATTAAATGAAAATGTATCATACTTACTTAACATTTAAGTGCAGTAACTTGGTTTTTATTTAACTTTAAGTAGCTACAATACATTGTCATTTAATCTTTAAGCACAGTACAGTTTTTATTTCACTTTTAAATAAAAAAGTACTTGATTAAAAAAAACACAGGCTGTATAAGTGTAACCCCCCCCCCGGATCCACACACCATCCTAACTTGTTCTTGCTTCGAGCGGGTCTCGAACCCGGGATTCAGGCGCGGGAGGCAGGCGCTCTAACAGAGACGCCAATGCTAGAGCGCCTCTTTTTGAGGTCAGGGGAGTGAGGTTTTACACACAGCCCTTACTGGCATACATCCGTTACATATGTAGCTGCAAGTAACAACAATCAGGCCACGTTTCCACCAAAGCCAGCTGAAAACACCCAGGTGTGAGCGCTTGAGAGGGCAGCGTATTTTCGGTTGCTATGATATGGAATATCCGCTGAAGTAATCTGGCAGACACATCGCGAATGAAATGTTTCTCCAAGCATTATTTTTCATAACAATATTATTGTACTCCGGCAATTCCATCTGGTAAAGACATAAATACTCAGAGACAAGCAATATTAACTTCTCCATTGCTTTTCAGTCGTAGTACAAGCAGGGTGTGACGATTAGTCCCGCCTCCTCCACTGTGATTGGCTAGCTGACTAAAAGTGACAGTGATGAGTGCTAACATTCTTAAATTCTCGGTGCCAAGAAAAAAGCCCAGTGCTCAGCATGACAAAGACGCTCCCATCTAAAATAATAAAAAATCGCTTTGGTGGACACGCGGCTTGATTTATATTTCTGAGATTCCTCTGCGTGCCACTAGAAGCTCACGCACCACTAGTGGTGTACGCTACACTTTGAGAACCACTGCTCTATTGTGAAAAATATGTATGTATACCTACAATAATTTAAGTAGAAACAAAAAAGCATAAAAGTGCTTTTAGAAACAGTTGAGTTCCCCTCCCTTCCTCACAGTGGTTTGGCCCACTGCCTGCTTTCCCAGTTCATCTCACCTACTCCACACACGAGTCAGGTGTGTGGCTGACTCAGTTAATGTTGAACTCCAGTAAGTTGGGTACTTTATTCACTTTAAATAAAGTGATTCTCTTTAATGTAGTTGATGCAGCAGACTCATTCATAAATTAGTTGCGGCAAAAATGCTGATTAAGGTTACCGATTTAATTTTCCAAGAATCGATTAAAATATTACTTATCTAGTTAACGTTAACTTGTTTACAATAGCTTGTTGCATAGTGCACTGCAACTTATGGGGGTTTTCCACTGACTGGTACCAGCTCGGTTCGGTTCAGTTCGGTTCTGCTCTGTTTCGGACCTACAGTTCCCTATCGAGCTGTCACGAGACATCACGGAGATTTCTCCGTTATGGGAACTCCTTCCCTTCAACCTTTCCTGAAGTCCTATTGGCTCACGCCAGTCAAATGACTGGCCAATTGTCGCAAAGCATGCAACACGACGAGCTCGAGACAGTATAAATGCGATGCTCGCGACAATTATATCAGAATCTTTACTTCACCTTGAACTCGTGATGGCTTCAGTGTGTAAGATCTGCGCGGGACCCATCGAACCGCTGGATCAGCATCTCCACTGCATCGCCTGCCTGGGCCTGGCCCACGCCGAGGCGGCGCGCGAAGTCCGACTGTGGACATTGCGCGGACCTGCCGGTCCGCGTGCTCGAGCCCGCCGCGATGTGGTTCGCGGCCTGTTCGGGTGGGGCTCACTGCCGCCAGCGTGCCGCTGGTGAGCCCCCTCTCCTGGCGGCGGGGCGTCGTCTTGCCGTGCCGAACCCAACGGTCGCCGCGATTCACGATCTCTTTCCCGAGGACTGTTTCCGCCCCTTCCAATATTGAGGATTCGTAGCTTTTGGCCACGAGGAGGCGGCGAGGCCATGTCCATCTCGGCCTCGGAGAAGGACGGTTGGGCTGGATCGGAGCCCGAGCAGCTAGGCAGCTCAGAGCCTTCAGGCCTCCAGGAGGAGCTCATGAGGGTTCTGTCGAAAGCTGTTCAGGAGTTGGAGCTCACCTGGAATCCTCCGGAGGAGCCTGTCAGGAGTAAGCTCGACTCGTGGTACTTCAGGTCCACACGCAAAGCTGACGCAAGGACATCGGTGCCTTTCTTCCCCGATGTTCACGAACAGCTCGTGAAGACGTGGTCTGCGCCCCAATCGGCGCGCGTCCATTCCAACACGCAGGCCATGTTCTCCCACGTGGATGGGGCGGAGGCCCACGGTTACGTGCGCTCTCCCCCCGTCGAGGAGACCGTTGCTGCACACCTGTGCCCTGCAGCAGCGAAGTCCCTAGGCCCGGACATCAGCCTGCCGTCGAAGCCGTGCAGAACCACCGCCCATCTCGCTAATAAGGCGTATGCCTCTGATGGCGAGGCGGCATCAGCGTTACTGCGCCATGGCAGTGCTGCAGGTGTTCCAGGCCAAACTCCTGCAAACGGCGGAGGGCGGAGTCCTCACTCCTGAGGCGACGAAGGATCTGCTGGCGCGCTGCACGGACTTCGCGTTGATGGCGACGGCCGGCGGTCTGTGGGTAAGGCCATGGGCTTTATGGTCCTTCAGAGGCACCTCTGGCTAAATTTAGCTGACCTAAAGGATGCCGATCGAAAGGTGCTCCTAAACGCTCCTATATCTCCCTCCGGCCTCTTCGGTGATGCCGTGGAGACCATAACCGAGCGATTCGCTGAGACTCAAAAGCGCGCGAAAGCGATGAGTCACGTGATGCCTAGACGCGCCCCCCAGCAACAGACTGCTAGATCCAGATCTTCGTCAGCGCATGGCTCTGCCCAGCGGAGAGATTTTCCCAGGCCTGCCCAGGCTGGGGCTACTGCTACTGCTCCTCGACAGGAGCCAGACGTCCGGAGGAAGGTGTGGGGCTCCGGCAGGAAGCGCCAAGGTCAGCGGAGAAGCCCGCGACGCGACTCTCGCCCGCCCCTGCTAAGCCGCCTTCCTGACGATCGGAGGGAGGAGGAGAGCGCGAGAGCAGCCCGGCTCCCAAGCGCCCAAAGTTCAGCTGCTCAAAATGTGTGTGTTGAGTGTCCATTCAATAAAAATGCATACTTTCTCACAAAAAGAGCTTTCTCCTCCTCACTCAATAAATGCGGTTCCCCTTGCCCCGCCTCAGTGCAGTGCAGGTCCGCATCCAACACAGGTTATAGCCGCGCACCCAACGACCGAGCAGCTAAAGCCGCTGCGTCAGTTCATAAGCGCGTGGAAGGTTATTCCGGGAATCTCGCGTTGGCTACTCAACGTGATAGAGCGGGGATATACTCTTCAATTCAGACGCAGACCACCCCGTTTCAATGGCGTGGTGCAGTCTCTAACATCGCCTCGAAATGCCCAGGCTCTGAGGCAAGAGATTGGCTGTCTGCTCGAGAAAGGAGCAGTAGAGCGAGTCCCACCACACGAGCTGGAGAGCGGGTTTTACAGCCGCTACTTGTGGTACCCAAGAGGGATGGGGGCTTCGCCCAATTTTGGATCTCAGACCCATCAACAGAGCGCTTTTAACGTCCGTTCAGGATGTTAACGCTGAAGCAGATCCTGGCGCAGATTCGCCCGGGACTGGTTTGCGTCCGTGGATTTGAAGGACGCGTGCTTTCACATTCAGATAGCGCCGCATCACAGACGGTTTCTGAGGTTTGCTTTCGAGAACACAGCGTACCAATACTCTGTTCTCCCGTTCGGGCTGGCTTTGGCCCGCGCACATTTTCAAAGTGCGTGGATGCAGCACTTTCCCCTCAGAGCGGGCGGGATGCGCATCCTAAATTATCTGGACGATTGGCTGATTTTAGCTCAGTCCCGGGACACGCTACTCAGCCATATAGACTCGCTGCTTATTCACCTGGAGTCCCTAGGGCTATGTGTGAACAGGCGAAAGAGCATTCTCGCCCGAGTCAGTCCATTCTGTATTTGGGAGTTTGCATGGACTCCTAGAATGAGAGCCCGCCTCGCGAGAGCGCGTGGCGGCCATTTTGTCTTACCTCGCCATTTCAGAGAAGGCAGCTCTGTTCATTTGAAAGAATTTCAGAGACTACTGGGACTCATGGCGTCAGCTTCGCAGTGTGTCATCTGGGCTTATTACACATGCGACCACTGCAGCTGTGGCTGAAAACTCGAGTCCCTGGACGGCATGGACCTCGGGACGTTTGAGTATCGCGGTCACCCGCGGCTGCATCGAAGCTCTGGCTCCGTGGCGCAACCCGAATTTCTTCAGCCGGGAGTCCCCTGGGGTTGGTGACCTCACGGTGGTGGTCACAACAGGACGATCGGCCGGGCTGGGGAGCGGTGTGCGAGGGATGCCAGCACCGGGGCAGTGGTCAGAGCCTCAGATCCGTGGCACATAAACCGATTGGAATTGGAAGCAGTCTTTTAGCTCTGAAGGAGTTTCAAGCACAACTGGAACGGCAGCATGTACTGATTCGCACCGACAACACGCCTGTAGTCGCAGACATAAATCGCCAGGGCGGCGTCCGTTCAAGGCTTTGTGCAAGCAGGCAGCGATGTTACTGCTATGGGCGGATTCTCGCCTTCTATCCATCAGAGCAACGCACATCCCGGTCTTTTGAATCGCGGGGCAGACATGCTTTCAAGGAGGAGAATTCTCAAGGGAATGGAGGTTACACCCGAGTCGGTTCGGATGGTTTGGAACCTCTACGGGGAAGCAGAAGTGGATTTATTCGCTACGAGCGAGAATGCACACTGCCCGTCGTTCTTCTCTCTGTCCCACTCCCCGTTGGAAGGGGACGCGCTCACAGCGCGCTGGCCGACAGCCAGGCTTTATGCGTTCCTCCGATCAAGATATTGCCTCTGGTGTTATGCAAGATCAGGGAGGAGCG
The DNA here is from genome assembly GCA_027564155.1 of Gymnocypris eckloni scoliostomus. NCBI lineage: Eukaryota > Metazoa > Chordata > Actinopteri > Cypriniformes > Cyprinidae > Gymnocypris > Gymnocypris eckloni. The sequence continues at coordinate 1,299,559 of CM050414.1, read as the reverse complement.
AGCGTCCGTCATACTCATAGCTCCGAACTGGCCGAACCAGCCTTGGTTTCCGGACCTGACAGAGCTGCTGATAGCCCCCCCCTGGCCGATTCCGGTCAGGAAGGACATGTTATCTCAGGTGGACGGCTCGGTGTGGCACCAACCCAGAACTATGGAACCTTCATGTGTGGTTGCTTCAGGGTTGTCAGGGAGCTAGATGCATTGCAGGCTCGTGTGGTCGGCACACTCACGGAAGCGCCGAGCACCCTCTACAAGACGATTATATGCCTTAAAATGGGGAGTGTTTGTGAAATGGTGCCATCAGGCTCACATCGACCCGGTTGTTTGCACCGTGTTGGATGTTCTGAGTTTCCTGCAGTACAGGCTGGATAGTGGATCGTTACCCCTCGCTAAAGTCTATGTGGCGGCCATTGCCGCGTTCCGTTCACCGCAGGGTGGCCAGTCGATCGGCAGAGACCCCATGGTGGTGAGTTTTCTTAAGGGAGCGAGAAGGCTACACCCTCCGAGGCCACCTTCGGTTCCGCCTTGGGACCTAGAGGTGGTATTAAGAGCTCTCTCAGCCACCTTTTGAGCCGTTATCATCAGTGGGTTTGAAGGAGTTGTCTCTCAAAACTGCACTCCTTCTTGCACTCGCGTCAAAGCGCATAGGAGATTTGCACGCCTTTTCTGTGGATAGTGACTGTATTCGCTTTGGACCCGGTGACTGCAGCGTCACTCTCCGGCCAAGAATGGGGTATGTACCTAAATCACTTTCTACACCCTTCAAGATACAGACTGTTTAAAGATAGTTTGCAGTTCGATATTCAGATTTCTTTTGGCTATAAATACGCAGTGCGCTGTCATAGACATGCAAATAATACTGAATGACATTCTCCATGATTTGTGAATTCATATGACAGTGTCCTCCGGGGACGAAATCAGTTTTTTTTTGTAGGGACCCTTCATTTTATAATGGCTATAGCTCAAAAATTGGACACTTGGAAGACTAAAACCAGTGTCATCTTCTCCAGCTTGATCTGTGAATTTTTCACAGAAAAGCATTTGTCCACAGACCCCTTGGTAAGTCCGCTATAAGGAAAGTGAAAAATAGGCGTTATTGATGTTTATACGTCTACTGCCAATAAACACGCAGACGGCTGGAATAAAAAAAATATTGTTTTAGCTCGAGTTCGATTTGTGAAAACTTTCACAGTTCAGTACGTGTCAGCTGACCCTTCCCTGGGTCACTAACATCACTATTCTGATCTGTGAAAACTTTCACAGTTCAGTACGGGCCAGCTGACCCTTCCCTGGGTCACTAACATCACTATTCTGATCTGTGAAAACTTTCACAGTTCAGCACGGGTCAACTGACCCTTCCCTGGGTCACTAACACCATTATTCTGATCTGTGAAAACTTTCACAGTTCAGTGCGGGTCAGCTGACCCTTCCTGGGTCACTAAATTCACTATTCTGATCTGTGAAAACTTTCACAGTTCAGCACGGATCAGCTGACCCTTCCTGGGTCACTAACATCACTATTCTGATCTGTGAAAACTTTCACAGTTCAGTACGGGTCAAGCTGACCCTTCCCTGGGTCACTAAATTCACTATTCTGATCTGTGAAAACTTTCACAGTTCAGTAGCGGATCAACTGACCCTTCCCTGGGTCACTAACATCACTATTCTGATCTGTGAAAACTTTCACAGTTCAGCACGGGTCAGCTGACCCTTCCCTGGGTCACTAACACCACTATTCTGATCTGTGAAAACTTTCACAGTTCAGTACGGGTCAGCTGACCCTTCCCTGGGTCACTAAATTCACTATTCTGATCTGTGAAAACTTTCACAGTTCAGTACGGGTCCGCTGACCCTTCCCTGGGTCACTAACACCACTATTCTGATCTGTGAAAACTTTCACAGTTCAGTACGGGTCAGCTGACCCTTCCCTGGGTCACTAAATTCACTATTCTGATCGTTTTAATGTCATTATATTTAAATATATATATATATATATATTGTTGAAGCTTTTTTATCTAGTTGCAAATATTTATTTATTTAATTATAAAAAAAGCCAATAGGATCAAATTCATTTATGAAAATATATTTTCTGCAAACAATAGCCTACATCAGTGCATTTGCACATAGGACAAAATGTTGAGCACAATTATTTCAATGCACTGGCAATTGATCATCATCATCATCTTATTATTATTATTCTTCCTCTTGTACATTTTGATCTTTGCACATTTTGCTTATTTATCGTGACCTTAAAGAGTCGCTATATAGGCTATGTGTGTGAGTGTGTGTGTGTGTTGGGGGTTTAATTTTATTTTAACCTTCTATAATACAAAAAAATATATAATTTAATTTCATGGTTCTTATAATGTCTTTATAATGATATGTATAAGAACATTTTAAACATTTGTATAGAGTATATACATATATTGTTATTTATTTAAATTATATTATTAGTTTTCAATATTCTGTTATTCCGTTTTTCTTTTCTTGTTAATTATTATCCTGCAATGTATCTATAAAAATATAGTCTATAAATCTAGTCCCTGTATCTTTAAAATATCTTTTATTTATTTAATTAATAATTTTCTTTCTTTTTCTTCACCATCTTCTTTTTATGTATTCACATTTCCTTGTTTTGCAGGCTGAAAAGAAGATTGACACTGTTTTTGTTTTGTTTATTCACTGTTTATTAAATTTATAACATCCAAATGAAAGATATAGAACCAACATGTCAGAAAAAAACAGAATCACAAAGTTGGAAAAAACATTTATTTTTTTCTCTTTTAATTACAGCTTTTAATTAGTTGGGATATGCCTCTACATCTATTTTAATATTTGCCCACTCTTCTTTGCAGAAATGCTCAGTTCAATTATATTTTATGGTGACCATTTGTGGACTGCAGCCTTAAAGTCATTCACAGATTTTCAATGGGATTTAAATCCCACGACCACTATGTGATCAGTTTTGCTGTGTGCTTTGGGTCATTGTCATGTTGGATGGTAAGAGTCAGCTGACCGTACTGAACTGTGAAAGTTTTCACAGATCAGAGTAGTGATGTTAGTGACCCAGGAAGGGTCAGCTGACCCGTAATGAACTGTGAAAGTTTTCACAGATCAGAATAGTGATGTTAGTGACCCAGGGAGGGGTCAGCTGACCCGTGAACTGTGAAAGTTTTCACAGATCAGAATAGTGGTGTTAGTGACCCAGGGAAGGGTCAGCTGACCTGACTGAACTGTGAAAGTTTTCACAGATCAGAATAGTGAATTTAGTGACCCAGGGAAGGAAGGGTCAGCTGACCACTGAACTGTGAAAGTTTTCACAGATCAGAAAAGTGATGTTAGTGACCCAGGAAGGGTCAGTTGAGAACTGTGAAAGTTTTCACAGATCAGAATAGTGGTGTTAGTGACCCAGGAAGGGTCAGCTGACCACTGAACTGTGAAAGTTTTCACAGATCAGAATAGTGGTGTTAGTGACCCAGGAAGGGTCAGCTGACCCGCACTGAACTGTGAAAGTTTTCACAGATCAGAATAGTGAATTTAGTGACCCAGGAAGGGTCACTGAACTGTGAAAGTTTTCACAGATCAGAATAGTGAATTTAGTGACCCAGGAAGGGTCAGGATCAGAATAGTGGTTTAGTGACCCAGGGAAGGGTCAGCTGACCCGTTCTGAACTGTGAAAGTTTTCACAGATCAGAATAGTGGTGTTAGTGACCCAGGAAGGGTCAGCTGACCGTTCTGAACTGTGAAAGTTTTCACAGATCAGAATAGTGGTGTTAGTGACCCAGGAAGGGTCAGCTGACCCGTTCTGAACTGTGAAAGTTTTCACAGATCAGAATAGTGGTGTTAGTGACCCAGGAAGGGTCAGCTGACCCGTCTGAACTGTGAAAGTTTTCACAGATCAGAATAGTGGTGTTAGTGACCCAGGGAAGGGTCAGCTGACCCGTGCTGAACTGTGAAAGTTTTCACAGATCAGAATAGTGAATTTAGTGACCCAGGAAGGGTCAGCTGACCGTACTGAACTGTGAAAGTTTTCACAGATCAGAATAGTGAATTTAGTGACCCAGGAAGGGTCAGCTGACCCGTACTGAACTGTGAAAGTTTTCACAGATCAGAATAGTGAATTTAGTGACCCAGGAAGGGTCAGCTGACCCGTGCTGAACTGTGAAAGTTTTCACAGATCAGAAAAGTGGTGTTAGTGACCCAGGAAGGGTCAGCTGACCCGTGCTGAACTGTGAAAGTTTTCACAGATCAGAATAGTGGTGTTAGTGACCCAGGGAAGGGTCAGCTGACCGTGCTGAACTGTGAAAGTTTTCACAGATCAGAATAGTGATGTTAGTGACCCAGGAAGGGTCAGCTGACCCGTGCTGAACTGTGAAAGTTTTCACAGATCAGAATAGTGATGTTAGTGACCCAGGAAGGGTCAGCTGACCCGTGCTGAACTGTGAAATGTTCACAGATCAGAATAGTGATGTTAGTGACCCAGGGAAGGGTCAGCTGACCCGTGCTGAACTGTGAAAGTTTTCACAGATCAGAATAGTGATGTTAGTGACCCAGGAAGGGTCAGCTGACCGTGCTGAACTGTGAAAATGTTCACAGATCAGAATAATGATGTTAGTGACCCAGGAAGGGTCAGCTGACCCGTGCTGAACTGTGAAAGTTTTCACAGATCAGAATAGTGATGTTAGTGACCCAGGGAAGGGTCAGCTGACCGTGCTGAACTGTGAAAGTTTTCACAGATCAGAATAGTGGTGTTAGTGACCCAGGAAGGGTCAGCTGACCCGTACTGAACTGTGAAAGTTTTCACAGATCAGAATAGTGATGTTAGTGACCCAGGAAGGGTCAGCTGACCCGTACTGAACTGTGAAAGTTTTCACAGATCAGAATAGTGAATTTAGTGACCCAGGAAGGGTCAGCTGACCCCTGAACTGTGAAAGTTTTCACAGATCAGAAAAGTGATGTTAGTGACCCAAGGAAGGGTCAGCTGACCCGTACTGAACTGTGAAAGTTTTCACAGATCAGAATAGTGATGTTAGTGACCCAGGAAGGGTCAGCTGACCCGTACTGAACTGTGAAAGTTTTCACAGATCAGAATAGTGATGTTAGTGACCCAGGAAGGGTCAGCTGACCCGTACTGAACTGTGAAAGTTTTCACAGATCAGAATAGTGAATTTAGTGACCCAGGGAAGGGTCAGCTGACCCGTACTGAACTGTGAAAGTTTTCACAGATCAGAATAGTGATGTTAGTGACCCAGGAAGGGTCAGCTGACCCGTACTGAACTGTGAAAGTTTTCACAAATCGAACTCGAGCTAAAACAATATTTTTTATTCCAGCCGTCATGTGTTTATTGGCAGTAGACGATAAACATCAATAACGCCTATTTTTCACTTTCCTTATAGCGGACTTACCAAGGGGTTCTGTGGACAAATGCTTTTCTGTGAAAAATTCACAGATCAAGCTGGAGAAGATGACACTGGTTTTAGTCTTCCAAGTGTCCAATTTTTGAGCTATAGCCATTATAAAATGAAGGGTCCCTACGGAAAAAAAACTGATTTCGTCCCGGAGGACACTGTCATATGAATTCACAAATCATGGAGAATGTCATTCAGTATTATTTGCATGTCTATGACAGCGCACTGCGTGTTTATAGCCAAAAGAAATCTGAATATCGAACTGCAAACTATCTTTACTGCGGTGTCTGACCGGTCTTCCGAGTCAGCAGCCTCGAGTGAAGCAGATGCTCAGACTTGTGTGCCCTGTCAGGGCTTTGAGGATTTACATCGACCGTTCGTGAGCTTTCAATCTAACCAGCTATTTGTATGCTATGGTGGTTGTGCGAGAGGCCGTGCTGTGTCTAAACAGAGGCTCTCCCACTGGATCGTAGACGCTATTACGGCTGTTGGAATGTCCTTTACACATTAGGGGCATTCGACGAGGGCCATGGCTTCCTCGTGGGCTTGGTCGAGAGGTATGTCTATTCAAGATATATGTGTTGCAGCCGGCTGGTCTTCTGAGAATACTTTCGCCAGGTTTTACAGGCTGGACGTTCAGTCTTTTGCCTCCCAGGTGCTGTCGGTAAGTGGCTGATGCATGTTTAATACATTGTTTGCTCTGCATACCCTTTTACTAATACGGTTGTTCTGCCCTGTCCTCAGTGCAGATTCCTGTATTTGTGTTGTTTATCTAGCGATACTTTTATCATGCTAGGTTGGGGTCATGCTATACAGTCTGTACAGTTCCTTATGCTCGTTGTGCAAGTTGCCCTGTTTCAGCGCAGCCAACGTTATTTCTATCCAGATATGCAAATTTGTATACCTTTGGGTTAGACGCTTATTGGCTTACAGCCACCTATCAGGTGAGCTCGCCTACAGCGTCACTATTGTGGGAAGTGTCTACGTGCGTATTCTATCTGCTGTGTTTTGGGGTAGGGCTTCGTAGCCTCTCTCACGGCGGGATTTAATATCGTTCCCATAACGGAGAAATCTCCGTGATGTCTCGTGACAGCTCGATAGGGAACGCTCCGGTTACTATGGTAACCTCGGTTCCCTGAGAGCGGAACGAGACATCACGGTAGACGCCGTGTTCGCTACTCCTCAGCTTACGGTGTTCAGTATCCGATTCTGATATAATTGTCGCGAGCATCGCATTTATACTGTCTCGAGCTCGTCGTATTTGCATGCTTTGCGACAATTGGCCAGTCATTTGACTGGCGTGAGCCAATAGGACTTCAGGAAAGGTTGAAGGGAAGGAGTTCCCATAACGGAGAAATCTCCGTGATGTCTCGTTCCCGCTCTCAGGGAACCGAGGTTACCATAGTAACCGGAGCGTTTTCCACTACAACTGGTTGCTATAGCGACCAAACATTCTGAGAAGCAGCACGAGCAGAGCGCTCTAAGCTGAGGTAAACAACCTGGCATCATTACAATCGTCAGCATGGATGAAATAAAAGGGATTTTATTTCTTATCCTTGGTTTGTGGCTGTTTGAAATGTGCTGATCTGCTTTGTCATTGAACCTGAGAAAAACTTTGAAAATAACCATAATGACGCAGTCTCCGTGCTACAATAATAATGATAGAAGCAAAGTTTTTCACTGTGGGGACATATCTTTATAAGTACAATTTGACTGTATTATTTGTGTCCCCTTCAAAAATTGCTCATGATAAATGTTTTATTTATTGTCCCCCCCTACTGTTAAATGAAATTTACGCCCATGATTCATATTGCTAAATTGTCAAAAACGGTAATAAAGTCCTTCCACGCCACCATTTCGCCAGCCTACACTTCACATAATAGGCCTGTAGGTGGCACTTGGGCTTAAATAACTGTGATAGTTGCACCAAATAGTAAATGGTGTGTATATCATACATAAATATAAGCAAACTGAATAGCCTACTAATTACCATTATTGCGGCTTTTGGCGCTGCGCGGTATTGTGCAGTGCTTTTGTAGTCATTTAGCATCCATTTTCCCAGCGTTGTAATTTGATTTATAAAATGAGATTCAGATCCAGATCGCTCCACAAATAAGCTGTCGGTCCCATGTAATTTTCAACCAATTTATCCGCTCCACATAACGTTGTTGTCCAATTAAATTTGAACTTCTTGTGCCAGATCATGAATGGTTGGTGTATTATACATGTCTAACGGGAATTGACGAATTATATAATATTCTAAAATATATATAATCGACACACTAGCTTTGATTATTGATGAAAAAATTTTCAAATATTGTTTGGTTTATTTATTTTTCTTCTGTCGACCCATATGTAGGCTACTCACTGAACCATATGAGCCTCGGTTTCCGAACAGACTGTGAATATCAGTCAGTCTAAAACGCACTCAACCCATAGCAACGCCAGACTGACAGATGTGTACAAATTAGTTGACCACAATATCGTTGCTTTTTCGGAAAAAGTGACACAAATAGAGATGGTCGTGAATAAGAAGCTAGAGAAACGCGGAAGCGTCGCATTTTTAAGGTGGAACGGATAGCGTCAATAAGCTGCTGCGAATAAAAAGCTGGATTCAGCTCGTAACAAGCGAGAGCAAATGTGGAATACCATTTTCTCTACCACCCTACCATTTTTTTTTTACATAGTAAATGTGATGAGCTAACGTTACACTTGTGGTTGCTCTGCTGGACACGTGTGTGAACTTGAGAAGAACGGACTTCATACATCAGTGAAATTAGTTCTAAGAAAACGTATTCAGAATTATTGGGGCAGATACAACATGGTTTAATATTTTGCGATAGTGAAATTATATTTTTAAGGGAGCTTTAAGTGTCCAAATACATTTTGGGGACTGTGGAAGACTGGTATTTTCTGTGTTAGGACAGGAAGGAAAGACTAGGCAGAAAAATGTACCAAAACAACACAACAAGATGACTAGACTCATAAGACTCGTATAAGGGTATACATTATATATACAATATATATTGACATTTTTTACTTTTTTGTTAGAGTAACCAAAATATATGTGTATTTTTAATCGTATACAGTATTATTAATTTCCATATAAATCCAAAGAAAATGTAATACTCTTGAGGCATAACAACTTATTCTTTTCATGTTAACTTCAAAATGTACACACAAAATAAGTAAAATTAAGACGTGCATTGCATGGCATACAAAAAAAGTGCATGAGGAATAATTCAACACATTAACAAGCAAATAACTTCTTAAACTCCAGCCACACACATGAGACATCCTGATGCTCCATATAGAGTACTGAACACAACACTGTATAATCTTGACTGTCTGCTATAATAAAGCATACCTTACAATAACAGAGAACATAATGCTGGAAGCTCTGTGGGGGGGGTATATATTGGCAAATACAAAATAATGCAAAATAAAATTGAACTATAAACAATTAAAAGTATGACTACATTTGAGGAAATGTTGGCCACTCAAAAACAAATTACAATTTGTTGGGCTTATACTGCCCACTTGTGGTCAATCTGGAGGGTTTAAATTGGTAAAAACGCCACAATGGACACTGCAGGCTTCACTTTTCCATTCCTTTAAAACCTGAGAACATCTTGGAGCACATCTCTCTCTTTTTGTCCAAATATTCCTTGTAGCAGCTGTAAAAGATCAGTACATTTGTTTAGATTTCACATTACATATAGGAAATCTTGACAAAAAATATCAGATAAGAAAAACTTACAGAGCAAGCTTTCTCAGCAAGGTGTTGATGTCAGGGTCGAATGGCTTTTTCGCCTGAGCGAGTGTAAGATAATCTTGTGCCTTCTCATAGTCATTCATCTCCAAACAGGCCTCAATAAAAAAATTAATTAATGAATGAATGAAATTAAAATAAAAAAAGGAAAGCTCTTAATATCAGATCAGCTGTCTTCTGCTACAATGGTAAAAAAAAAGTTTCTTCAGGATTCTAAAGATTAGGTCTTTATTACGGCTGTCAATGTAAATTCTTATTTTGCACTGAATAAATTATCTTGGTGTAATTACTAAAAAACACACACTACATTAGTTTAGTCAGTACAAATTATACAAAAGTGATACAATAAAATAGAAATCTTGCTCCAGGAATCAGAAGTAAATTCAATCATAAGAAATTGTAGTAATCATAAAGCATTTTCCCACTATCACAGCAATTCAAGCTGGATGTATTACCCTTGTTTTAGCAAGTGTAATCTGGCCCCATCTGAACATGCAGTAAAAACTAACAAGGTGCCGTTCACAAGAGACATGCCCATGTGCTAAAACTCAGCTACTCAAAGCACAATAGAATGAAAAACATTGAGCTCAATGCTTGAGACACAGAAAATAGCAACAGAGTGGCAAAGACATTAGTCTGAATGAATAACAGCAATTAAAAAAAATAGGAAAATATTTAAACATATCCTATGTGAACAGCCCCTAATAGCACGGTCACACTTGCCGCTGTTCGCCATAATTTTGTGGTCGAAATACAGTCATTCCAATAGGAATCTGTGCAATCTGGATTTTTGTGAGGGTGAGTTGCCCAATCAGATTCCACTCAATTGGTCATCTGAAATTGTTACGCTATCCAACAGAAAGCTGCTTACTTTGAAAGTGCAAGTAGTGCATGATAAATTGTTTCTCTATTGACAATAGACCTTCTTTGCCCAACAAATTTCACTGATGTGACCACACCTCTGTCTGCTCGATCGTAAAAAGGATTGCTGTAGGCCAGTGATCAACCTATAATTTTATTTTCATTGAAATGGAAAAAAAAACTGTTTATTGAGTTCTTATATATGCAATTTTTACAACTAGTTCCTTTGGAGTGTTTATTTTGGAACCTGGCACATTTTCTTCTTTAGTTTAGTTAGTTTTACCATACATTGAACTTAGCAATCATGCTCAGAGTATCACCAAAATAAATTGGGTTGAGATCACTTAATGAACTCTGGAGCAGTGATAAGAAAGCAATCTGACCAACAGACAATCTGACCCCACAGACTTGTCAATCCGTCTTGATGGATGTGAGTGGGAGAATCCCAGAATATAACTGTACAGATTTAAGTCCTTTTTTTTGGGGAGGAGCACATGATCTTCTGCAAATGATCTTCTGAAACCGCACTAGATTTGGGCTATTTTTTAGCAAATACTGGTAAATGTGATTAATTCAATTAATCAGCATATCTTGATTTTATTATAACTCAACTGACAGCCCCTATATTTTATAAAGCAATGTTTTCTGAAAGATAACGATAAGATTAAAGGGATAGTTCACCCAAAAATGAAAATGTAATGTTTATCTGCTTACCCCAAGGGCATTCAAGATGTAGGTGACTTTCAGGTTTCTTCAGTAAAACACAAACGAAGATTTTTAACTCAAACTGTTGCAGTCTGTCAGTCATATAATGGCAGTCAATGGGACTCACGGCTTTGAGAGGAAAAAACATACACAGACAAAATCAAATTAAACCCTGCGGCTCGTGACGATACATTGAGGTCTAAAGACACGAAATGATCGGTCTGTGCAAGAAACTGAACAGTATTTATATTTTTTTACCTCTGATCCACCACAATGTCCAACTGTCCTGAGCGCGCTCACAACAGCCGGTGCATGACACGTCTTGATAGATGGCGGTAATGCACTTATAAAGTCTGCGATCCACTGTAAAGCAAGAATAAGACGCGCTGGCTGTTGTGTGAACACTAGTGATGGCGAAGTGAAGCATTCAGTAAAGCTTTCAAACCAATTGTATCGGAAAAAGGTTCATTACTCGAAAGCCTTTTAAAACGGTTCATCCTGTGGCCATCTTGTGGTCATAAAAATGAATAACACCTTCCAAAGTGCTGTGATTCATTACAGCTGCTGGTTTCACATCTGGTTCTACTGACGATTCCTTGTGTTAATTTATTGTGTAAAAATAATGGCCATTGTCAAAGTCATTACTTTGTTTTGGTGTACTGCCACTAAAATAATTCCAATAAATCAAACATAAACTCATGAATTAAATCTGTGATCTGTCAATGTAACCTATGCCTCAGTCCTTAGACTCTTAATTCATGGGCAAAGGTCATTTGACCTTAATATATAAATTAGGATAAAAAGAAAACAATGCTAATGCATTATAATGTATTATAATGAAAATTAAATGGCGCTGAGGTTCGCTTCGTTTCAAGCAGATACTGAAGCAGTCACATGGTTTTCAGGTGAATGAAGCTTCAGACGTCATAGATAACGTGCTTTTGGCAAAAAGAATCAAGCTCAAATAGATTGCTTCAATGTTTCGTTTTTTTGATACAAGCTTCGAAGCCTCGGTGTCAACCGTCACATCACTAGTGAACGCGCTCAGGACAGTTGGACAGTGTGGTGGATCAGAGGTAAAAAACTATATAAATACTGTTCAGTTTCTTGCACAGACCGATCATTTCATGTCTTTAGACCTCAATGTATCGTCACGAGCCACAGGGTTTAATTTGATTTTGTCTGTGTATGATTTTTTTCTTTCTCAAAGCCGTGAGTCCCATTGACTGCCATTATATGACTGACAGACTGCAACAGTTTGAATTAAAACTTTCTTTGTGTTCTACTGAAGAAACAAAGCCACCTACATCTTGGATGCCTTGGGGTAAGCAGATAAACATCACATTTTCATTTTTGGGTGAACTATCCCTTTAAGGTTATCAACAAAGGATACATAAATAACTAAATGTTGCCTAACCTGTCCGCAGCGGAAGAGCGCTTTAGTGTTCTGAGGGCTGATGTCCAGCACTTTCTGACCATAGCAAAGGGCCTTCTGGGGTTTCTCCAGTTTGAGGTACGTGAGTGAGAGGTTGAGCAGGAAAGGCAATTTCATTTCCTCAAGATGCTTCTTCTCTTCTTCGTCCACAGGCTCACGGTTCTGCAAAAGTGTCATGGCCTGTCCCATGGACCAACAGTAGTGTGACACGAATTACAACACAGTCCATTATTAGGTATTAGGATAAACCAATAATTTTCCTTCAATCCATTTACATACTCTAATTTCTTAGAAACAAGAAAGTTAAGTACAGAACCTGTTTGTATCGCTCTCGAGCATCTTCGTAGCGCTTCTTATTGAAGCAGAGGTTGCCAAAGCTCCGCTGTGTGTCCAGTACATTCAGAAATGTGGACAGAGGAACATTGTTCTGCTCTTCCTGAGGAACAATGTTGAGATTATAATCTCTGACACAACAACCAAATGAAATGAGCAAGCTAAATGCATAAAAATCATACCATACTCAAATCCATGAATTCATCCACTTGAGCCGAGTCCAAGAAATCAAGGACTTGCACCTCATAGAGGACTGTGGCTAATGGAGGTATGTGCGGGGGGCATCCAAGGTCCCCATAGGCATATTTGGGCTTGAAAAGAAAACGGGAAAACTCGCCTTTCTTCATAGTAAGAAGACCAAGCTCTAGGCCAAACAAAGTAACATCTATGGGGAAAGAGGTTAGAGTGTCTTGGAGGAAGACAAAGAAGAGATTATACAAGAAAAACTTGATTATGATTCTATTGGAAGAATTCCGTTTCCATCCTACCTCTACCAAGCTTCATCATTCGTGGATATTTAAGGTGTCTGGTTGTCTCAAATGGTGCGTCAGAGTACTCAATGAAACCAGAGAAATGAACTGTGGATGAAATGAGTTTGTGATGGCAGCTAATGACTGGCTAAAGAGAATCTATAACATAAAACTACATACACTACCAATCAAAAGTACTTTTATAAGAAATGTATTATTTTATACAGCAAGGATGCGTTAAAATAAAAAGTGATATTTCAAAAATGCATAATGTTACAAAAATGTTTCGAATCTTAAAAAATCTGTTTTCAAAAAAATATTGAGCACAACTGTTTTCAGTATTGATAATAAGGAATGTCTCTTAAGCACCAAATCAGCATATTAGAATGATTAGGCTTAATTCATAACAATAATAAAAAAATATATATATTAAAATAGAAAACAGCTATTTAAAATTGTAAAATAAAAAATATATACACATTTCACAATATAACTTTGTTCTCTATTTTTTATCAAATAAATGCAGTCTTGGTTAGCATATGAGACTTTTTTTTAAATCTCGACCCCAAACTTTTGAATGGTAGTGTGTGTGTATTCTAAGACTTATTTATTTCTGCATTATTTAACGATTATAAGCAAGAAGCTAGAATTAATAAAGCCACCATGTTAATTTCAGTCATTTACTTGATACAGAGGCATGCTTGGGTACAGGTGGACCTTCTCCTGCATGGACGACCTCTTTGAGAATTCCTCCATCCCCTAATATGTCTTGCATTTGCCAAGCCAGACGCTGGAATGGAGTCTAAGACAAAAAAAGAGAAAGAAATTACTACAAAATGTTTTTAAATGTCTTAAGTGATTTGATAATGCTACATTTTCTGAGCTAAGCTAAATTTTTTAACCAACCATGTAACACTTTATAACATACATTTCATTTAACATGAACCCCCACTATCAAAAAACAACAACAAAAACATTAAAAAGGTACAACAACACGAGACTATGATTGTTTCTTGACATACTACCATATTTCCTGACTATTTTAACTCAGTAAATCTTTTGCTTTTTTGAAAGCAAGTTATCTTGGAGTACCATATAAACTCATGCCACGTGAATATGGTAATTGTTTAGTATTGGTATTTTAAAACATCATGAAATTACCATCATATATCATCATTAGGCTATATCATGGCAAAGCAGTAGTATTATTTTGTTGTATGTTGTATCGATTACACTACGCGGGATAAAGAGACACTACTGAAATGCATATTTCAGTAACATGATAACTTACATGACACCAACCTACATATTTATTTGCACTAATCACGTCAGAGCCTGTGGCCACCTCCAAATGCATAATGTGGAGGTTAACAAGCTCTTAACCTTGTTTGTATCAATTCTAGACTGCGAATTGTGTTTTGTAGGGTCGTTGTAGAGAACTAATGTTAAAATAACTCTCATCTAAACACATATAAAGAGAAGTGAATTGCTTGCTGGCGCGTTCTGTTGAAAATTGATCATGCATCGTTAACTAGCCAGCTCTGTTTACTGCAGTGCAGTTAACGTTACCTCGATTCCAAACTGACGGCGCTCATCTGGGGCTATGAACTGTAATATCCTCGAGGTCCTGCCGTTTGTTGACATTGTGTTTTAGGGCAAAAAACTTTCTTAAGCGGTCAATCTGCAAGCCTGAATTGGACTCAGAGAATCTGTTACTGTTGTGCGCGACACCTGCGCCAACTAGCGGTCGTCATTTTAATATAGAGATAGGCTTACTGTTTTATGAAAAAATAAGACGCTTAATGTTTTTACCAATAAGTGTCGTTAGATCACCTGTGTATTATACTATTTTACAAAAACTGTGTTAAGTAGGTGGGGAAACGAGGCTTCGTTGACAATCCGTTAGGAACTGATTCGGTTGGAGGCGTTATGCAAAGAGACTGCACGATTCATTCAGGAATCCAACGGACTTAGCGAACACAAGATGTTACGAATAAAACATAGGCAACTGTAATTATGTTTTTGCATTGGTTGTATAAAAATGTAATCAATGTGCATATGAAATAGAATTAGTTTTGTTTAGTGTTAATGCAAAATATCATAAAAACGCCACGCTGAACTCTCTGGAACCATGTGATGGGGAGATGACTGAATGACGTGATTTAAACTGGTTCGTGTTCGAAAGAATCGACTTTCCAACGGTTTGACTAGTTTTACCACCACGAATCTGCTTTGGAAATAACCGCTACATTCAAAGAAAAGTACAATATTTATTGTGAACACACAACCAAGAGATGTAATGTGAATCCTATTGTTTGGTTTGAATACAAATTAGTTGGTGAAAATTAAGTTGTTGGTCGAATAAAAGTGTAGACAGTGCTAATCTCCCTAAATAAGATGTTTCAGCTCAATAGTTAAAATATGGTTAACATACATTTTCTTACATAATGGTTTGATTCATGGATATTAATCTTTAAACAAGTTTTTCAATGAAAACGCTTAAGTTTTGACATAGTTGACAGGTTTACTAAATAATAATAACTTTTAAAAAACCATGCAACTGTTTTAATCCAGTTTAGAACTTACTGACAAATGCAAACATAATAACAGGAGATTTAAAAAATATATGTTTTTTTGTGAAAATACAGGGTGGTAAGCTATTGATTGCAGATTTAGTATTTATTTATCCCCTACCTAATCATTTTTGTTTTGTTTTGATAAGCTCACGTATAAAGAAAATGCCACTCTATGACACCATGACTTGTTATTACTGCCCCATTCTGTGAAACAGATAAATAAACAAATGAATCTGCTTTCTGTTCAATATGCTGTGACATTTTCTACTTTATCCAAGTCTGTTTGATCACATTGTATAAACAGGTAAGATGCTCTCAGTCTTTTCAGTAGCCTATTTGTTATGCTTATGCTTATTGGCCTAGATATTTTGGCTATGGAGGAAACATCACTGTGATATTTTTTCTTAGTAGGCTACAAACATTCTGTTGCAGAGAACGTCCCTCTGGCTCCCTCTTCGGTCCATCAGAGGGAACCCTCTCCCGAGTATTAATTTGCACCACCTGTCACTGATTACTCGTCCCACCTGCAGCTCATTACCTGGGCTATTTAACCAGCCAGCTCGTGGACCACTCTCTCCCCGTATCGCTGCCCGCCCTGACTCTCTGCCTGATTAATGTTCACGTATGTACGCCACCTGCCCCAATCTTGGAACTGTTTGACCATTCTGATTCTGTCTGTGCCCCTTTACAGTTCGGGCTGTGCCCTGTATTGTGATTGGAACTTTTCCTATTTAATAAATCAGCTGCAAATGGATCCCAGTGCTTGTAGTGATTCGTTACACATTCACTGTGAATAATGTGTTAAGGTGTAATTATATTTCCAAGACAAGACCATTATTATTTTAACTGATTTTCAACATCACAATAATTTGAATATGATGTTTGAATAATCATGGCACTAAGCATGTTTGAAAAAGAAAATAAGTTTATTAAAAAGTAGGGAACACTGGGATGGATTACTTATCACATGGGAAAGTATTCACTGTGACAACTTGGCCTGGCCAAACTTTTCAGTGTTGAAAATGACTAATGTAGCTATAACTGCTTGTACCTGTAACCACAGTGTGTGAGAACATATGATTTCTTAAAAAATAATCCAACAGGAACCCTTTCAAATGTAATGGTAAATAGATAAATAGTCTGTCACTGTTTCCTGGGAATAAGCCTGTTATTTATGGTCTGTTTCGATGAATCACCCAGTGATTAGTAGAAGTGGAAATACTAAAGCAAATAAAGAAGGAAGGAGGAGCTGCATACCTTCTTGATGTGATATATGGACTTTGCTCTCACTTCACCTTTGTTTTCAGTCACTCTCTCTGCATCGCCAGAATCAAGCACAAAACCAGGCTCCATCGCAATACTGCTGCAGTATGGTGAGTTTATGCATGCAAACAATAAGGATAACAGCATTCAGTGACATTTAGATACAGTTTAAGGAATAGCTTATTTCTCTAACATTCTAGTAAGCTGTGCAACATTTTGAAATGCCATTATGTGATGTTATGCAACATATTATAGCCAAACTGTTTGGTATTATCATGCACATTATTTAAAATGGCAATGTGCTTTCACTTATGTTCATATGTAGGCCAAACGCTTGCTTATCAGTGAAAATTATTATTGAAAATGATTGCATTGCTTTATGGTTGTCAGTTGTTAGCGAATAATGTTAATATGATGTTAATATAGTTAATATAGTCGTTACCTTGCTAACCCAAAACCATTATGTACTCCTCTATTAATCACGTATAGTTAGTTTGTGTTATGTAATTGTATTCTGTAAGATAAATAATGTTATGTTTCTAATAGGGTTGGATGTGATAAAAGCATCAGAGAGGCAAAGTACTTATACTATATACGATAAGGAAACATGTTACCCTAAATTGTGGATAACTCTGTTTTAGGACAATATTCAGAATGCTACGAGTGAGGCCGAGGAGGTGAAAGTTGCTATGCTGGAAAATGAAAATAAAGCAGAAGAACTCAAAGATGTCAATCAAAAACCTGAAAAGCCTCAGTGCACCGTAAGTACAGTGTCTTCTTAATGTATAACATGATTATTGTCATTTATAGAGTTAATATATCATTTATTAGTTATTACAATAATTTTTGTCTTTTTGTTTAAGTTTACTCAGAGAAATCAAGGTTTGTGCAATGCTGAAGCATGCACGTCTCAACAACTTACGTCTGTTTGTGTTCATCAATGTGACAGTAATATTATTTGCTAGTATAAATAGATCATATACACAGTATTACAGTATTCTATGAATTGCAATTATCAACAAAGCCTTATTGTGGAAGGAGAAACTGATGCACTTTTCAACTGTGTGTTAAATGGGCTGATTTATAATCGTAATATGTTCTGTTTTCATTTCAATTTCAGAGAACAAAATGTAAGGAATCTGCTGTGAACCAGAAGATGGTGTACCTGCGGGCTAATAAAGGACTCATAGCCACTGTATTGATTTCAGCCGCTCTTATATTGGCTGTTGTGGTTGCCATGTTTGCCACTACAGATGGGCACAGTCACTCAGCGCACAGCTCAAAACACATTGTGCACGTGCATAATGTCACAGAAAGGCCATGGCCATAGCTGCAGCAGACTAGAAGGAGAATCAGTTTGACCAGCACTGTTATTTTCTATATAAACAAGTCTATTCATTTTAGACAGTTTCTTATATTGATTGTGTTTTATGTTATAAAGTGTCATCTGATCTAATGTGAAGTTTTCCAGCATTAAAGGTGTAGTTCAGCAAAAAATAAACATTTGTATTGTTTACTCACTCTCATGTTGTTCCAATCCTGTATGATTTTTGTATGCTATGATAAATATCTTTGTCCATTCAGTGAAAGTCCAATGAGGTCAAAAACGTTGGATCCTGCTGACAATTCTTTCATCTTCTTTTGTGATCCACAGAACAAAGAAAGTCAGGTTTGGGTTGGCTTGAGAGTGAGTCCATTTTCATTTTTTTATGTGAACCTTCCATTTAGGAATGCATATTCAACTTTATGTTACTGTACCAATCTGCTGTTGTGTTCACTAAAGCTCATTAGTTTCACTGTGTCATATAAACATGACTTGGCAGGAATGGCTATCAAGAAAAACACATTCCCGTGAAAACTGTGCTGATAGTTTGGTATGTAAACACGAGGAGATGGGATTAAAAGCAAGGGAGTTTTTCTGAGGTCAAGAGCACAATATGCTTTTTATTATACGAAGTGACAAAAGGAGCACAAATGCTATTTTAGTTTTTGCTGTGGTTAGTCATCTTAAACACATGCTTTTTGTTTGAGGCTAAATATTGTATCTAAAAAAGCACTTTCTTGTTCACAACCATGTTGGAAACAAACCACCTCAAGCTGTCATCGTGTTTTGATGTAAATTCCTCAAATGTAAATGCAGACATCTATTATAATCTGCTATTATCATTGAATCAGATTTAGTGCTTCATGTTCTCTTGAGTTT
The DNA here is from genome assembly GCA_027564155.1 of Gymnocypris eckloni scoliostomus. NCBI lineage: Eukaryota > Metazoa > Chordata > Actinopteri > Cypriniformes > Cyprinidae > Gymnocypris > Gymnocypris eckloni. The sequence goes on along the minus strand of CM050414.1, from coordinate 1,280,532 downwards.
TTTTTAACAGCACATTTTTGACAAATTAGTTCACATTCAAATACCTAAACAAATTGATGGCAGCCCAGTCTAGTCTTCATAAGAAGCTTTCTTTACTTGAATTGAATCAAGCTGCTCTACAGATAAATCACATCTATCAACATCAGACTGGTCTCAATCAACACTGAACTGGCTAAAGCGGAGTAACAACATTGTAGAACTGCTTATAGGAAATCTGGTTTAATTCACACTGTTATTTATTATTTGAAATGAGTTTCCATGATTGATTCTGTTATTTTACCTGCACTGTAAAGCTGCTTTGGCACAATGCGTATTGTAAAAAGCAGAGAAATAAAGGAGACTTTACTTGACTTCCTAAGGAAGGATTGTGAATATTATTCTCATCATTCTTCTGAATTTCTTTAGGAAACTGTAATAAAAACAAATCGTAGAAAACTGATAATATCCTATCAGAAAATGTACGGATGTTTCCTTCAACCCTATAACACACAACACATTTATACATATGGAAAAAACACCGGTGAAAATCAGAACAAAATCATTTTTCTTAGAGTGTACTTTACTTTTATGACTATATATATTGCTCAAAGGAAAGCTAAACTGAATCTTTTAATATATTTCATGTTCTGGTTGTGTGGTATGTAATTGTATGTAATGTTATGTAGTAAATAAACTGTTATTAGTGGTCAAAATATGAATAAAAAACATACAATATGAAATCCACATTGTCCAGAATTGTCCTGCCTCGAAACTCAATTTGTGTTGAGAAAAACACTCAATACAAACATCCAGCTCTATTTTAATCACTTTTCTAAGCAAAACCGAGGAGAATAATAAGGGCTGTTCACACAAAACACCTTTATGTATTCAAAGCAGAGCTTTTCCAAAGTTTTTAATGTAATATTAAACATGCACTATATTGACTGTGCCTAAAGCTATATCTGTTATAATGACTGTTATTGTAACAGAATACAATCTATCTGCTCCTTTTTCACTCTAAAGTATACTTTCTTTTTATATCCACACATCATTTTCTTAAGATGGCAACAAAAGCTAGATTTGTTTCTAACTGACATGTAAGTGGGTAGTTTGTGATGGGCTATTGTACTTTGTGGGGTTTGCATGTTCTCCGTGTGTCTGCGAGAGTTTCCTCCAAGTACTCCGGAGAATGCATCATGTGAATAGGACACGGTGAAAATTGCCCGTAGTTGTGTCGTGTGTGAGACACGCGATGGACTGGCCGTCTGTTCAGGGTGTCCCCCGCATGTGTCCCGAGACGCTGTGACAGGCTTCTGCCCCCCGTGTCCCTGCAGAGGATAGGCCTGGGGTAAATGGATGGTTGGATGAAATGTAGAAACATAGTTGAGACTTGAGAGCGGTATTAAATGAGTTCAGTTTTTATAGTCATCATAATGATGTAAAATCCCAAACAGCGTTTGAAACATTCTTGAATGTATTTATTGAAATGTCTTTTAATTTGCACAATTTATTTTTATTTTATTTTTGGGAAAACAGCACATGCTTTTCTTTGACAAATTAATTCTTAAACAAATTAGAACCTCATATTTCAAATTTTCGGTTCTCCCCAAAATGAAAGAAACTCACTTTAAAACATTTGTTTTTATGAGATTCACCCTTCTGGAGCGTTCCTAAGGGTTAGATTTAATTTTGAAATGATATTATGTCAATTTTGTCTCTCATATCCAGATAATACAGAGCAGGTTTTTTTATGTTTTGCTTGTAAATATTGTTGTGTCTTCTGGGACAAAGAGCAATTATGGTTAAAATGTGGTTGAATTGAACCTGTCCTTTATAGATATTAAGTATGGAAACTATGAAGAAGGTGGCAAAAAAAGTTTTTTGATCAATAAATTACTCTTGTTAGCTAAGAATGGATTTTATTCGTAGATTTATTTAACTCCTCCCTGCCAAAAACATTTTTTTTATATTTTATATTATACTTATTGTATCCCGTTAAATCTATATTTATTAATATGGATGGTTTAAAGATTAAATGGTATTTTTTCTTAGATTTGTTGTTCTTTTGTTTGTATTTTTATTTATTTATTTGTATTATATTCTATTTATTCTATTCTTAAGTCTAAGCCCCTCTTAAAATCGATGTCTTTAAAATAAAAGTTGTATGCCAATTTTTGTAAACTTAATATTTGTGTTATACTTCAATAAAAGAAAAACAGCATATGCACAGAACAAGAATAAACAGCAGAGAGCACCATTTCATCTGTAAACGTATGGTAAGTTTACATGTTTTAAATTCATAATGAGCTTTTGTACACTATATTATTATTTGTATTATTATTTTATAATTACTGTATAATTATCTGTAAAAATCATGTGTCGTTTTATTTCCCTCTCTTTTTTGCCCCTTTAGTCATTTATCCTATATTACATCTGGTCAAAAATTATGCAAAAATTCCAGATTTTTTAAGTGAAGTGTCCCATATTGTCAAAAGCGGACAATAACAATAATTTTAGCTAAAGCATAAAACACGTTCATCCAGTAGGCACACATGTAGCTAATTTATATATTTTTTTATTCATTAATATTTATTTATTGCAGTCTACTCTCCATTTATTCTCAGAAAAAAAGCTACAAAAGCACAAAAAAGTACACCTTTGTTTCTAAATGATACATTTTGGTACCTAAAGTTACAAAGGTGTGCCTTTTGAAAAGCTTTTTTTGTTCTTTCCTTCCCCTGCTATCAAGTGCAGAATCTGTGTACTCACGTGAAAGACATTTATATTTCACAATCATTGTCCATAATTTAATAGTTTAGAGTTATATATTAAACCTGGCATTAGATTCATATATTACTTTTTTAATATTGTTTGATATGTCATATAATTGGTTTATATTGCCGTGTATGGCACTCTCTTATGAGGCACCCACAAACAGGAGTAAAATGAATTTGACACAAAACTGACCATATGTACATCCATATCCTGGTTTATAGGATCGTATCAAACATACACTACCCTGACACTTAAAACCATTGAATAAGAATGATTGATTGACTCTTGGAGGCATTGCAGAATACTTTCATGGTGTGAAATTTAATTTTGCTTTAATTGTCACTAAATACTATTAAACATGACATAACTTCTGTAAAGAGTTTGATACCGGCAGAAAACAACCTTCTCAATGAACACGGCCTCAAATGAAGGTACATTTTATTTCACAAAACAAAAGATAAGGAAACGTGCAGAATGGCTCATAATTCAACAGAAAGTTGCAGTATGAACTGTAACAAGTCGATAAATGGATTTCAGTTTCCATTTCACAAGTTTATCAGACAATCTGTCTACTGAACAAAACCGTTTTTAGAAATTCTTTCCCTTTTGACAGATATCACTTAATACATTTTCCAAGTAACAAAAAGTAACTCAATTGTTGAAGCCTAAAAGATGATCGGGGCCTTATTCAAAGAGCTGCACTGGTCGTCTCATTGAGTGTATATGAATCATCAACGGGAGCAATCATTGATTTGACTGAGCATTATGAGACATCTACAGATGTTTGATTTTGGCCTTTCACACCAAACAGAAACAGCATTAATAGCTAGCGTAACATACGTCTTAGCAGCTCCTTCAGGAAACTGAACATCTCACCACAGTAGGATTTTCATAGAGGTATTGTTTAAACAGAACAGTTGAATATTGCATGGTTTCATTGTCTGACATTACATAGAATAAATGATAAACGGACAGATACAACACATAACCAACTCTCATTGGTTTCTATAATAATTCTCAATATAACATGAGCAATATCTAAAAATTAAAATACTGTGTAATCAAAATACAGCTTATTATGGAGAATTTCACATTTTTGTTCCACTAAATAAAAAATACTCATACTTCCCCTTTAGTGCACTACATCATTTTCAATATATTCATATTCATATGTATATTCATACTCGTATATGATTTGAGTATCCAGAAAAGCGCTAAATAAATGTAACGAATAATTATTATTATTCAGAAAATTAATTTGAAGTATTCTATACATTGCAAAATGACGAGTAGGAACTGAGGCTTATACAATGGTGCGATGCTGATTTTGAAGCATTCTTAATTTCGATATTAATCACCAGACCCTAATCTCATCGTCATACTCGTACTCAATGCAATATTATGCTCCACTAAAGGCATTCATTTACAAGCAGCTCTGCGTAACAATGCATATCATTTACAAACAGTAAATATTTGAAATAATGCACTACAAATAAAAGGATAAGACCTCTGATTCTCTCTTAATGCTGAATACTGATGTGACAGAAACTAAGCATGTTTGAGAAATAAACAAGATGTCTGCATTATTACACAAAACTGTCTCCAAATCCACCTAAAAAGTGATTTTTTTTTTAGTTTAACTACTAATCGTTTGCTTCACCATCTAAACTTTCATGTCAAATGCATACATATATACGAGGTTGCTTGCAAAAAGCATTTTCTGTGAATTGTGCAGATATATTTCTCACATCCAGAACTCAAACAAGGTTTCTATGCAACCCCCTGAGATGGAAAGAATATGAGGAAAATGTAATTTCAAGTGTTTTCGCGTTCAACATTTCTGAATACTTTTGAATTCCCACAATGACAGCAACAAAACGTTTTGCTTGTAAAAGCACTGAAATGCAGTCTCGTGGGTGAACACAAACACGTTTTTTTTGTAGGAATGTAATGCATTCTCTCACTCCAGTATTGTGATCCCCTGAGAAACTTTGCGTTTGCTCACAAATCTTTTGCATCCACTTGCAAAATTATTATATTTCTCCTGTAACACTTGCTCCCAAAATAATTCAACTAATATTTATGTGTGAACAACATTCACTTGCAAAACTTTTGAGTTCCCCTGAGAGATACTTTGTGTTTGCAAAGCTTTGAAATATAATTTTCCTTCCCGTCTCATATTATAGTTTCTTGGGGAAATGCAAGAATTTTGCAAGTAAACACACATTTTTTCCACTTTTTTCACTGCTCATGGGTACAATGCGAGAAAGGAAAATAAGAAACCCGAGCACACAGCTTATTTGCTTTTTCAATTGTTCACATACAGTTTCTACAAAAGGGATCAAGAGCAAGATTAACCTCCAGAAAAAAGTTATTAATATCACCTTATATTTATAAATGTGAAAAAGAAATGAAAAACGACTGTGCTTACAAAAAAAACAATAGAATAACAGACACAACATCTTGTTTCGTGATCCTGAAATATTAGGAATTTGTTCGCAAGATACCTGGGATGCAAATGATCGATATAGGCAGTTTTTGACGAAAGTGACGAAAAAACTTGGCAAAAGCACCACAACGTTCAAAAGGTTGCACAGAGATGCCTTTTACATTTTATTCAATACAGCCACATTGTATGTAGAGCTAAAGGACTGGAGGTCCACAGCACCTGATGTCATGCCAGTACAGTGCCACAGATCAAACGAAGAGAGCACCTGGAATGAATACATAAATATGGACCACCTGCATCTCAGGTATGAATAAACAGTATCGCTATTTGACTAAGGTAAAGTGACTAAACCTCAACCTCATTGCAACCCAACTATTGGCAACAATGGCTGGTGCAGTTGACTTAAGATACGCATTGCTACAGTGATGGCTCTTTCTTGACCTGTTGTGTAATCACAGTTTCTACAGATTAAACGGCTTACGGAAGGTTGGATGGGTTTAGCCAATTATCTTCTTTGTCTAGATGAGTGTCTTGTATTGCTGGCAGTTCTGTAACAGATTCACACTGGCAAAGTGACCCAAGTCACTGATTTGCAATGGAAGTTTGTGATTTAGGGCAACATGAGTGACAGATTGTTACAACAAATCACATTCATTTTTCACATCTGTATGTAATTGAGTGGTGATACAATGCACCGACTAGCAATAGAGAAAGCAGTGATGACATTTTTTTCTAGGCCAGCCTGGAAGTTAGCATCACCCTGGTTTCCTCTACAAAAACCCAATAGGACTTTTTTCATTGGCTTTTGATTACTGAAGAAAATAAGCTCAGTGAGCAACAATGCTTAGAATTGGTAAACATTTTGTTCTTTATGGTAATCTTTACAAATTAACCCAAATTGTATGAATTCTAAAGCCAACTGCAATCAGAAGAAAAGTCAATTTCAGTCTTTAAAAAATTAAAAAAAGTATAAAAAATTCCCTGAAATTTTGAGTAAGAATCATTTTCAAGAGAATGATTATAAACACAATGAAGCTGTAAAAGCGGACGAGTTTTGCTGTTTGGCTTGACGACATTTAACATTCCTGACAACCTCTTTAGTCCCATTCAGAGACTTTTTAGCAACCTATTTTAAACAATTAATTTTTCCTATTTCACACAAAAATGAAAATTCTGTCAAAATACAACATACTGACAAAAAATGCATAACCTGAATGTACTGTAAGTCGCTTTGGATAAAAGCGTCTGCTAAATGCATAAATGTAAATGTAATGTTGTTCCAGATCCAGTAAAATCTTCGGAACACAAATTAAAGATATTTTTGATTAATTCTGAGAGCTCTCTGACCCTGCATAGACAGCAAGGTTACTACCACGTTCAAGGTCCAGAAACGTAGCAGGGACATCAGTAAAATAATCCATGTGACATCAGGGTTCAACCATAATTTTACGAAGCTATGAGAATACTTTATTCAACAATTCATCTACGTTTCTGGACCTTGACCGTGGTAGTATTCTTGCTGTCTATGCAGGGTCAGAAAGCTCTCAGAATGAATCAAACAAATCTTAATTTGTGTTCCGAAGATGAACCGAGGTCTTACGGGTTTGGAACGACATGAGGGTGAGTAATTAATGACAGGATTTTCATTTTTAGGTGAACTAGCCATTTCAAAAAATTATCACAAGGGGGTATTACAGATGTATTTTATGTTGTAACATAAAACGTTCAATAACTTGAGCTTGTGTTCATCACATATCTTATTTCAGGAATTTAACCAAAAATGCACTGATTTGGGACAATGGAACCGGAAGTGATAAATTGCTAACGAGTTTCCAGGCCTACATAATCCATCATCCCTATTTACTGACTGTCAGTGTGAATGTGCCTTTAGAGACGGGTTATTGCAGTTTTAACATAGTACAATTAAAAAATTTGTCAGAGGTCCCATGAATCATGTGAAGGAATTGTCTGTGCTGGTTATTTTTGAGTTATCTCACACATGAACGCATAATATCATGCAAAATACCTTAGTTGTGACTAACTGGTCATTACTGTTAGATTATAATCAGCAAGTCTGTAAACTTACTGTAACCTCACAAGTAATTCTGTATTGCTTGTACCAGTTTTTCACAAATCTGTAAGCCAGATGAAGAGTTCTGAGGTCTGAGAGAATACTGTAGCGGTTACCCCTAAAGAATGGCGATGCTTTCTGGTGTACAGTTGAGGTGCGTGGAAGTGCTGCTGCCTCCAGGGGACTTGAGACTGCGGGCACCACATCCCATTGCAACACCCTTCCCGATACCCCCCATGAGGACCGCTGAACCTGGATGGTGATGTTGACTGCGCTTCATTAAGGCTGCCATCATGGTATCACTGTTGACGGTGCCAAACTCATAGGTGAAGGTGCCATAGTACACCAGCACCAAGACAGTGAAGACCCATTCACAGATGGCTGCGGCATGCTGCAATACAAAACTTTCATGGACGAAGAAGATGCCACCTTGAACAGGAAGTTAAGGAATGGGCACAATGAACTTAAGCATTAATAACATTATTTACCATGATCTTTGTTAACTGTGATGTACTATAAATGTTCTTTCTTTTGTGCTGTAATTGATCTATTTGCACTGTTAGTGTATTCATATAGTGCATTAATTGATCTATTTGCACGGTTATTGTAGTGTTGGGACAGTTGTGGCTGTGGTTAGAGTCGGATTTGTAACCCGAAGGTTGCAGGTTCGAGTCTCAGTACCGGCAGGAAATGTAGGTGGGGGACTGAATGAACAACGCTTTTTCCACCTTCATCTTTACCCACAACTGATTGTGTGTGTGTGTGTGTGTGTGTTCACTACTCACTACTATGTGGGTGCACTTGAAAAGGATAAATGCAGAGCACAAATTCCGAGTGTGGGTTACCAATAATTTAGTAATTGCTTTTTATTTAGTTTTTTACATTTAGCAACTTTTATATTTTGTTTACGTTTCTCTCACTTTACTCAATGTCTACTGCTATTAAATACTTGAAACTTGCCACTCAATGTTTTTTCTTTGTTCTAAATTGTTAAATTATTATAATTTTTTTGTAGACTCTTTACTTAAAAACTTCAAGCATTGTTAACTTATTTTTTTCCTTTGTTGTATTGTTTTATTTTGTTTCTATGTTGTTTATTGTGAACTGTTTTTCTGAAATAATTGTAAAAAACTTCAAACACTATTTTTTCTTTGTTGTATTGTTTACATTTTTTTTATGGATTGTTTGAAAATTACTTCTAACCCTGAAATACTCCTAGCATGGTTTATTTACTTTCATTTTACATGTAGCTTATAATTCATGTTTTTCATTTTATATATAGACTAAAATATATACTTTAAAAATTCTTGAATAACTAAAAAGAAAAACACTGTTATCGAAGGCTACACACCATTATTTTAAATTGATTTGTTTAAATTAACATTAATATTTTTAAATAATACAATGTGCTCAATTGCACATCAGTTTTTGCTGTATGGTAATATCAAAACTGGTTTATGACTCGTGAAATTTCACCGACATTGGTACAGACTACTAAAATATTTGTACTGTGAAAACCCTAGTAATTACAAAGACTATAGAATAGCCAAGAAGTGTCACTCGTATCATTTTGAATGGGGAAAAATGCAATGCTTTAAGGCCAATTCACACCGCACAGACAAACGCCAACAAACTAGTCTGTTGGAGTTTGTTGGATCAGTGCGTTACCCCTGTTGGCGTTGGTTGGAGTTTGTTTTCACCCGAATAAACATGCTTATAGATACAGGCTCATCCATTTTCTCCCCAGTCAGTGAGAGTTGGTGCAGTGTGAACACGACAGTTATTTTTCATAAGATTCTAAATCCAACAGCCAACTTGTTTGTTGGAGTTAGTTGGCATTTTTCTGTGTGGTGTGAATTGGCCTTAATATGGCTGATCAATCGCAGGAAGCCCCAAAGTGACATGACTTGCTTTAAAGGGACTTTGGTAATAAGCTTATTTACTGGACATTGTATCTTTTATCTTCCACTGTTGCTGAAAAGCAATAAGCCAATCAATGATGTGCATACGTGTCTTTAGGATTTTCGCTCCATGTTCAAATGTATCCATCTAAATTTGATTTTCATGTACAATATCATGACTGATTTCTAATGTCTTCAGGTCAAACATAAAGTGTAGTACCACTCATGGTAAGGATACTGAGGACAAGTGAAACCAGAACTCCAGCTGAGAGAGCCACACGCACATGAGCCATCCAGTAGTCCAGCGCTGTCTCTGCTATACGGTACGTCAGAACGCACTGCAGAGACACAAACAGCAAGCCGGCAGGGAAAGCTACACCTGCTCCCACATAATGAAGCGTCTTGGCATGATCAACCTAAAAAAATGGGTGAGGGGGAGAGAGGAATACAAGTTCATTTAGATTTATATAATGGGCTGAAGGCACAAGTCCATTTTCACCTGCTCACCTGAAAGTTGCCCACCATGACCAAACCCAGGGCATTGATGCAGCCGGACACCAAAGCACTTGTGTTGGTCCAGCAATGATGGCTGTGTTCAATCACTTGAGCATAACGCAGCATGCACACCATAACCACTACAGGAACACATCACGCACATATGAGTATTTTAACATCGACATGAATCACACACCTTTAGACACAGTCTAAGAAATCAACTTCTTTGTGGAGTTCATTTAGAATATTAATTTATTTGGTTATTACATTTTAAACTGCAATTCTTACCCATAAAAGCCCCAACATTGCCAATCAAACTGAAGAGACAGCTCTCTGGTGGATAGCATCCACATTTACTGTTAAAAGATCAGTAAATCAGATATTGGGCAACCTTTTCACAGAAAGCTGGTACAAAACAGTACTACTAAAAGAGCCATCTTCAAAATGTGGTAATATTGTGGTTTTCCAGATAAATTCAAAGTAAGTTTCACCTGATGAGGGGGATGTCTTGAAGAGTACAGCAGGTTTTTGGGAAGCCCCTCTTAGCCGTTTCCTCTGTACATGTCAAATTGTATGACCTATGATACAAAGAATCAAGCATGAAAGAACAGTCTAAACAGTATGTGGGTTTTTTGGGGATTTGGGATTTAACTTTGTAAAGCATGACTCATAAAATAATAGCGTGTATGGGTTTTTGTAGGTGCAGGTCATTATATTTATTTGGCCAAAAAGTCAATTCTGACAGCTTGCAAATAAAAAATAAAACAGCCAAGCATGCTACTTACAACCCCAATTCTAGACAAATTGGGACGTTTTGTAAAATGCAATAAAATCAAGAATCTTTGATTTGTTAATTCTTTTTAACTTTTCTTTAATTGACAAAAGTGCAAAGAAAATATTTCCAAAGTTTTCACTGACCAACGTAAATGTATTTTGTAAATATGAAGAAATTTTGTTTTTGATGGCAACAAATTCCAAAAAAAGTTGGCAAAATAAAAGTGAAAGTTTCATAGAATATCCTAGTTAAACTGTTTTGAAACAGTTCACAGTAAGCAGGTGAATTTGTAATAGGTCAAGGTATCATGTTTGGGTATAAAAGGAGTATCTCAGTCTTTGATCGTAAAGCTGGATCATGGCTTATCGCTTAAAAGAAAAATCACATTTCGCAATGCAAAATTGCAAAGAATTTAGGTCTTTCACCAAGTACAATACATAATATTGTGAAAAGATTCAGGGAATCCAGAGAAGTCACAGTACTGTAGGGCAAGGCAGGAAACCTGTGAAATGTCATGCAACCAAAGTCAAGCTGTGGTGTTAAATATAGCCCCATGGGCTCAGGAGTACTTCAGAAAACTGCTGTTAATTACCACAGTCTGCCGCTGCATCAAGAAATGCAAGTAAATATCTGTTACTCTAGAAGAAGGCTATACATCAATTCTATGCAGCGATGCCGCCGGATTCTCTGGGCCGGAGCTCATCTCAGATGCTCAAAAAGACAAGGCTGACAGATGAGTCCACATTTCAACTTGTTTCCAGGAAAAATGGATTTCGAGTTCTCAGTCCCAAAGACCAAAGGGACCATCCAGACTTTCATTAGCGACAGAAGCAAAAGCAAATGTCTGTCATGGTATGGGAGTGCAGCAGATCAAACAGCATTGGTGGCATGTGCGCGAAGGTACCATTGACATGGAGGCATACCCTGGGATTGTACAGAGACATATACTGCCATCAAGATGACGTCTTTCATGGGAAGGCCAGGTCTCATTCTGCATGTGCTACAACAGCAATATCTTGAAAAAATGCTTTAATATCTTTAAAGCGTTGACAGTTTTTTCTTTCGTTTAATACATTTGGTCAAAATCGACAAAAGATGATGTTGTATTGTCTGTGACCAGATCTGCGTTCCTCAACGGCTCTGGCTATGTCTAAGCTCAAGATAGGCTACCGGGTGCTCTTTGTGTTTTTATTTTTGCGTAAAGAAAACGCAGTACATTTAAATCATCATTATTATTAAAAAGTTTTTTAAATAACGTTATTAGCCAGTATTTGTCCTACTCAAACCGGTTTCAGAACAGTAATAATACAGAGGAGCACAGGAACAGAAACGTTAAAATACAGATTCTGCTCGGCGTGAGCAGAGCGTGAGACCCCCCCCCCCAAGTACCCCCAGCCAATAGTTCTTTGTTAAAATCGGTATCAGCCAAAAAAAATCTTATTGGTGCATCCCTACAAAAAAAGGTACAACATATCAATCATTTGACTGAAGACATCCAGTAGATTGTGTACAACATATTTCTCAGAAAAATTGAGATCATATTGATAAGTTAAAGTCTAGAAATGTGTGTATTTAATATGGTACAATAGACTTTATAGGGATAACTTACCAGTTCTCAACAGGACAAACATGGTGGTTCATTACTGCCATGGCGTAACTAGAGAACACAATATTTGATGGTTGTTTGTTACTAAGTACATGAGTTGTCTGTATAGTAAAAGAAAAATAGTAGAGACAGGCTATATTATATTTAATGTAAAACTTCTTGCTCAAACTATCCATTTAAAGGGTTAGTTCACCCAAAAATGAACAGCCTGTAATTAATTAATGTCATTCCAAACACGTAAGACCTTCGTTCAATTTCGGAACACAAATTAAGATGTTTTTAATGAAATCTGAGAGCTCTCTGACCCTCCATAGACAGCAACGCAGCTGAAATGTTCCCAGACCGAAAAACGTAGCAAGGACATTAGGTAAAACAGTCCATGTGACATCAGTGGCTCAACTTCAATTTTTCAAAACTACAAGAATATTTTTTGTCCACTAAGAAAACATTCTTCTCCCGAGTTACTGTCTTCCGTCATTATGTGTAATTAAGATGAACAAAGGTCTTACGGGTTTGGAACGACACGAGGGCAAGTAATAAATGACAGAATTTTAATTTTGGGTGAACTAACCCTTTAACATAAACACTTACACAATCCATATCCCCGTGATGGAGAAAGCGGACAGGCTGACCGGCAGAACAATCCAGGCAGTCATTGGTCAGTCTGTGAGAGGCCCGAGACCCCAGCATGAGGGTGTGCAGGACTGGGGATATGGAGACGCCAGCAAGTGAAGCCATGCAGTGGGGGATATGTGCACCAGTGGGGGCAACATCAAGTGATGCACCTTCAACTACATCTGGAGTCTCGCCGATTCCCAAAAGCCAACAATATCTAGTGGAAGTACAGAGACATTGTTCATAGATGTTTACTCAAATAAAAAGTCACAAGGAAGTAATATTACTGAAATACCCTTAGGGACAACTGAGACACTCTTGATTTGTTCAATTACATGCATGCAACAGTGATGACACCCAACATATCATATTTTGTGTGACTATTTAATCTTGAAAATATGCCATTCACCTGATTTCATTGAAGCAGTATCACTTTAGGCTGTCACCAACACAATATTTCTAGTGAAAAGGATTTAACTCACTTCAAGTACAATGTAAATCCCACATAAACGTTTGCTTTGAATGTGTACAGGATAGAGGCATAAACTAATGAGTGCTATTATAACTCATATTAAAGCTACAGAAATATGATACTAACATTGTGGGGTCTGTTCTTATTTAAGTTACACTGACTTCTATTTAATTCAATATTATAATCCAGTCTTTCTCGATGTAAATATATTAATGGTTTGTCTTCTAAAAGATGTCAGGTAGATTTGTAATCGGAGACATGAAATATCCCGTGAAGCACAAAATCAGATCAACAACCTGCGCGCACGTCACGTTACTAGTATACTAATAATAACGTCCCCTTCAGCCCAGATCAGCCTCAATGTCACAGCAAACACAGTACGACAAATCTGACCACATTGGGTGTTTACAATTATACCTACAGAATACTTAATAATTACACCTTTTGACTGTAAATCAAAATTAAATATATTGTTTTTAAACACAAAATCAAAATCGTATAGCTTGCAAGCTATTCAGCAGATGCTACTGCAAGTAAACAACTTTTTTAAGATAAATATCTCTTTATCTACGTATTTATCTACCGTCATACGCATCATTCGTGTTTCTTCAGCATTTGAACGACCGTACATTAACGTTTTGATGTGTAAAAGCGTTATCCTACCGCAGGCCCCGCGGCTCCTGAGCGGATGCTGCTTCTGCTGCATCTCAAGCCGGTGTAAACACGTTCATCAACAGAGGAGGGCGCACTCATCTCCATCTGCTTCTGCGTGGATTATCATATTTCTATAGAGCTTTAAGACATACATTGTGTATTTAGTTCTTACCTATAATCTTCAAAACAATGTCCTCCTGGTCCAAGTTTTTATTTAAATAAATAAATACATTTAGACTTAAATGTGATTCAGATTAATTCATCATACGTGCTTTTTGAATCACTAAAAAGATCAGGCTCCGAAGAATAATTCGGTCATTACTGTGTCAAGAATCGGTTCGGGATTTAAACCCTACTTTGCTGGATAATGTATTTTGCCAGCACCCCATATATGTTTAAAAACCTTGAATTAGCAAAGAAGTATTATAGTCAGAGAGGCCATACATTCAATGTACTATCAGCACTTGCAGGATTTTGTCATTCTTAGTATAAACTACATAACCCATAAGGCCTCATTCAACCCGGAAGTAAACTGTCAACCGACAAAAGTAACTCATGCGGGTGCAGGGTTGTTTTGCTAAAGCACTATCCTTGCTAGCAGCCTGGGTCAACCAGAAATTAATTATCGCATTTTTCGAATGTTGAAGTTTTCAATGAAATCGTATCACATCACATAGGTCATAAATAGTAGGAAGTCGGACTGAGATATCTTGTAATTTCAGTGTAACGTTAACGTTAGTTTCCCAAGCGATTTCCAGCATGACTTCTCATCGGCCGGACAGCTTTGAAGGTTTGGGTTACAGAGGCAGAGAGGATCCGTCATTCAGCGGGGGCTATTCGGGAAGGCCATTCAATAATTCATCCAGCTCTGACCTACAGCACTGGGTCACCACACCTCCAGATATACCTGGCAGCAGAAACCTGCATTTTGGCGATCGCACACCCCAATTTGAGACGGCACCTGCCCCACCTGGAGCAGCAGGCGAAGCCCAATCAGCGGCTCCACCGTCCGGTAACACTGAGTACAGTTTATGATCATTATGCATGAATTGAGATGTTATCAATGAAGGGAACATTACACGAATAACCACAAGCAGCAGTATCTCTCGCCGATCTGTTCTGTCATGAGCTTTATATTGGACATGACCCGCCCCTACAGTCTGCTTACAGTAAATATGAGGTAAATGAGTCCTAAATGAGTAAACAAAAAATATTCGCCCTTCTGCTGATGATGTCCGATAAAATAATCACTCTTTTAATCATTTTAATGATTCAGTTGAACTGGTTCGTAAAATAAAAAATTGGGAGTAAAATTATAGTAAAATATAACAACAACACGTTTTTCCTGTAACAGCTATAGCTTAGTATATTAGTAAGTTTATACATGTATATACAATTTACTATAGTTTGTAAATTAGTAAGATTTTAAAGACAAGCGTGGCATGCAACTAAAACAACAAGGCATTACCAAATACTTTATATACAGTATAAAGTTTGGAATTTCTTTGGTATTTTATAATTATCATACTTGATATTCGTATTATTGTTTAGTTTGGCACTTCGCCATCATAGCAGCAGTATTCCACCCCATGTTTATTTAATAAAATAAAACATAGATGCAGGCTCCTCACATTTCAGTGACATCGCACTTTTTTTTAGATCAAAATAGGCCGCCTATGAGACTTGCTTAGATCCAATGAGAAAGTAGTTTTGTTTTTAACGAGAGAGGGTCTTACAATACAAGGGTAAACAAAGAACTGGGGCCGGTTGCATAAACTATTTAGACTACGGTGTTTCTGTTACATTCAGGGCCACCACCATAGACTGTAAAAAAGGCCACCTCCCCAAAAATCATCCCTGCCACAGCTGCAGCTTCTCAATCACACATAGTGATGCCGCTCACATCATTCACTCTCGGGTAATTAACCGAGAACGCAGAACAGAACTTGAGTTTCGGCGCTGGATTGCAGCTATTGATAATAATTCTACTCATTCCCGCAGGTGAATTCTGCGCTTATAACGCATAGACAGATGACGGGATGTATCATTTGCTCGTGCTTGAGTCTTGCTTATTTAAAGTGAAAGAGAATTCACTCAAGTGCTCTCTTATATACCGTTTTCTGTGCGCCCATAGATCGCGATAAACTAAGAAAGAGACCGCTTACAATAATAAGAGAATGTGCAAATGTGATATTAATTTAAAACAACAGGTCAAAAAACAAGAAGTTAATATTAAGTGACTTACAACGTTGTCTGTTAATTGATTTTGCTGTATTTCATCGACAGAAACAGTTTCAAATAAAGTCATAGCTGAACTGCTGTGCATCTAAATTCAAACACACTGTAAAACCGAACAGTGAAATGAAATGAGTTAATTTCACTCAAATAATAATGAAACTTCATTCGACTAAATTGAAATAAGTTCTGTAAACTCAAAATGCCGTTGTAGTAAGCTGAACTTACAATGATTGAGTTTTCTAGTTCCCAGCATGCTTTGCATCAGACAACAAGGAAAATAAAGGTTGAAATTAAATGTTATTTTGTGTGTTTTCCCTAAGATTAACATATGGAGACATACGTTAGTACTTAAATGTTGTGTTATGTTAGGATTTACATAGGTTTCGGTTATGATGGTTTTGTAGTGTTAGCATATAGGTGAAGAGTAGAGCCTGTGGTTAGGTCGAGGATGGACAGCAAATCTTAAAAACTGTATATACTGCATGCTGTATGACTGTTTACATGCAAGCGTGTAGTAAGAGTCTTTTTGATAACTACATTAACTTGTGCCAGTGTGATTTTGCTAACTAGCACTTAAATAGTTGGGGCAGTCGTGACCTAGTGGATAGAGCGTAGGACTTGGTAGGACTAACAAAATAATTGAGTTCGTTTCCTTAAATGTTTTGAATATTCTTAAATTATCAGGTTTTACAGTGGTGGTGTTTGTTTTTAAACAAATCTAGTGAGTCAGTGATTCATGATTACCCATTCATAAAGACTGCCTGCGTTTCAATGTGTATACTATCCAACCCTAAATCTAAATCTCTGTGATATTAGTAATTTTCAATACTATTTAGGGCAGATAGGGTGGATAGTATGCACATTGAGACCAGAGCCGATCCTCCCTATACGCAGAATACGCAAGCTGCTTAGGACCCCCGAAACACCAGGGGGCTCCTTGTTCTCAAAGATGTTTTAATTTTAGTTTAGTTTTTGAATTTGGCCAGCGGTTATGAAAACAAGAATGATCATTTATTTTAATGCGGTGCGCTGTCATGCTCTCTACATAAAAATCAGCCAAATCATGTAACGTGAATGTCTTGCTCTTACCAAAAAAACCCGAAGAAAATCCGGTGTTCGGCCGAATAAGCGAAAAGATCGAATAATTTGTATCGAACAATGACGTTACACGATCAAATAGAGGCGAGCACTAATGCAGCAAACACGTCTGCAGTGTGGAATCATTTAAAACTGTCAGAGAGAGAGAGACGCAGACATCATTACAAGCACGAAATACCGACAGCGAGAGACTGTGCCAACAATACTTTGAAAAACTATATTTTTATATTTATTAAATATACAAATATAGTTTTTCAAAGTATCGTTGACTAATTCTTAGTCAACATTACAGGACAGTAAAAGGACAGTATTGATAAAATAGTCATGAACTCTTCTAATGCACCTGGCTCTCATAAAAATGTATCACGCTTGCAAACACTTCAAGTTATTTACTTGAACTGGGTAAAATCAAATACATGATTCATCCAGTGAACTTTCAAATAAAATATACAGAGACCCCCCACCCCAAATGACTCCCCTTTATTCTGTCTTTCAGAACAGCTGAACAGATTTGCTGGCTTTGGGATAGGTCTTGCAAGGTAATGAAACCCCAGTAATTACTGCTTAAAGTGAAGTTTTATTGAAAGTACAATTATATTAAGATTTGTAAAATAATGTTAGTAAACTCGATCACTTTTTCATGGTTTGAATTAGCCTCTTCACGGAAAATGTCCTGGCACATCCGTGCATTGTGTTTCGACGTCAGTGTCAGGTAGGTAGAACAAACTTATAAACTTATAGATGTGTATATCATACATACTTATGTGCTGCTGATACACTACTTTTGCATTGCATAGTGTTGAAAATGTATGGATAATTAAAAAATGAACTGTGTGTTTCAGGTGAATTACCATGCCAGGTGTTATCACTTGTCCCCACTGACTGCTATCAGCGGGATGTACAATGTCACCAAAACTCAGGTATTACATGTCAGACATTTTGCTTTGCTGCTGCTCAGAAACGACATCTTTTAAAGAACAGTTCAAATGCAGGGCCTTGGAGTACCTTAAGGCTCAGTGCTAGGACCTATACACTTATCCGTTTAAGTTTAAACAGTTATTTTATCTCGTTCCGAAGACGAACATGTTAGAACAGTTAAGAACAGGTATTTTGATACAGCCTAATGTAATTATTAAACTTCAATAGGCTATCATTTGATTTAGTTCATGTAAACACTGTACATTGAAAATCAAAATGCAGTGCTTTTGTACATTCTACAGACTCGCTGTTTTAAAGCAGAAACCTACTGATCTTCTGATAATAAATAGACTATGACTGTGTTTACTTTGTGGTGCTTATATTATAATATGTTAAAGATGGTTGTAAGAGTTCATATTTGAGCTATTATATGTTTTTTTAACAGCTGGATGTGATACAAAATTGGGCTTGTTTATAATTAAAAGTTCTGTACTATGCAAAACATCTTTTTTTCTGTATATTCCCTTCACAGGAAGGAAGGACAAAGAATATTATTCAACTTAATTATGAGTTAACTTGAGTTTAGTTTTTTGACTTGAGTTTTAAGTGTGCCCTAACCCTTATTGTTGTATTATGCTGTATTATTTAAATTGAGCTTGTATGCGGACCCTCTTCTCAAAATTAATTCACAAGTTGTTGGAGATGCTATTGAGACTCATGTTACCCAGATGTAAATGGACGTGTCTCACCTGACCACTTGTGATCCGATTGACTAAAACGTATAGAATTTATATTCAAAGTCCAATTCAATCCACCCTAGTTCAAAAATATAATAAATACATGTACTGTATTTAAAATTAGCTTGTCACTTGTCCATTGAAGCATCCTCTCTCTCTCTCTCTCTCTCTCTCTCTCTCTCTCTCTCTCTCTCTCTTCTCTCTCTCTCTCTGTCTCTGTCTCTCTCTCTCTCTGTCTCTCTCTGTCTCTCTCTCACAGGGTCCAAAGGCTTTATGGAAAGGAATGGGCAGCACTTTTGTGGTACAGGGGGTCACATTAGGAACAGAGGGCATCATAAGCGAATGCACACCTTTACCAAGGTAAAAAATATATACAAAGTAAACTATCGCTGATAGGTGTCTTCAAAAGCTCCTCTTTGAAGATGAATCACTTTGATTTACAGCCTTATAATACACAGGAGGAATTACCTCTATATTTAGATCTATAATTTTAATAAATGATGGCAGCATGCAGTTTGCATGATTTGAATTTATTTGATCGATTCTCATTGTGTATTTCCGCCATTATTGAATTAAATTATGTCTGTCTAACATTATGTATGTTCACAGAGAGTTATCACACAAGTGGAACCCAAAACAAGTTGTGGGACACTTAGTACTCAAAGGGTAAGTTAAGACGTGCCTAATTTAGTTAACAGTGCATTTCTTGTAGAGAAATACAGTACATTTGCTTCTATTTTTGGCAATGTTTGGAAAATGCTATAAGCTGCAAGTTGTTTATCTCTTGATTATCTTGAGTCATAATTGTACCTTGCTCTTATATCTGGAATCTGTTTGAATAAGATTCTGACTAAGCTTAATATACAGGTCGTTGTTTATACAACAAAGTCCCACAAAGAATACGGAAAGGGAATTCCGTAGGCTTGACATTTGAATTATAGATCTTCTCCTTATCTCTTTTTGTGCAGTCGTTTGATCTTGTGAAATCATTTCTTTTTCTTTTCAGTTTGACGTATGTGGTTGCAATGCCGTTTTACTCAGCAAGTCTCATAGAGACTGTACAGGTAAGGGATTTTTAATACTTCTAGTTTTGGCTTGTATTGTGTATTTTACTTTTTTTTTTTTAACATTACAGACTCTTTTTCACGTTCTTGGCCTTTTTGTACAGAGTAAAATAATACATTCAGTGAATTTTATTCTTAAAACAAGTGAAAATATCTGCTAGTAGAACAAGACAAAATACACTTCTATTCTGTGGAAACTATATAACTATATCAGGGGTTCTCAAAGTTTACATTCAAAGGTCCGAATCTGAATTATCAAAGTCAAAAGGTCAGAAATAATTGTTATTATAAAACTTGTTTTTAATAAACATGCTTATAACTTTATACAACAATTCAACTTGATATATGCTTAATTATCATATTTATGATGTCATCAGGTCGTACTTGCGTTTATGAAAATTAACCATGGTTTTATACACATTAAACTATATAAATTGGTTACTATTAAATCATGATAACCACAAATTAACCACGGTCTTGCTACAGTAACCATAGTTTAACCATGGTATTTGTAGTCAAACTGGTTATATAAATTTTAATCAATATGCAAAAATAGGTTACTACACTTTTACTATAATAAAAACATGGTTATTTTTCATAAGGGTTACTCGACAGCACTGCATTTTATACAACTAAATGCCCAATAAAGCAGTTCTCATTTAGGCCTACATATTTTATGTTTCTGAAATAGTAATTCAATGTAACCTGCAGTCCCTTCAACTGAATTGCAAAAATCTTTAATTATATATATTTATTTAAATATACGTCCAAACTATGTGCATATTTCAACACTTTACAGACGAACTGTAAAGATTCATGTTCATATGCCAGACAGTCAACAGTGATAGGTTTTGGAAACGCTGTTTTGTAACGTTACTCGTTCATTCACATAAGTCTGCTGCGGTTCGGTTCTGTCTGTGAAAGACTGCGTCTGGAAGGCAAAAACTTGCACTCGTGGGGTGAAACCGGTGACATTATTCTACTGAATGAAAGCTAAGTTTTATTCAAAATGTCGCTAGTTGCTATACAGGTGCTGGTCATATAATTAGAATATCATCAAAAAGTGTATTTATTTCACTAATTCCATTCAAAAAGTGAAACTTGTATAATGTATACATTCATTCCACACAGACTGATATATTTCAAGTGTTTATTTCTTTTAATTTTGATGATTATAACTGACAACTAATGAAAACCCAAAATTCAGTATCTCAGAAAATTTGAATATTGCTTAAGACCAATACAAAGAAAGGATTTTTAGAAATCTTGGCCAACTGAAAAGTATGAGCATGTACAGCACTCAATACTTAGTTGGGGCTCCTTTTGCCTGAATTACTGTAGCAATGCGGCGTGGCATGGAGTCAATCGGTCTGTGGCACTGCTCAGGTGTTATGAGAGCCCAGGTTGCTCTGATAGTGGCCTTCAGCTCTTCTGCATTGTTGGGTCTGGCATATCGCATCTTCCTCTTCACAATACCCCATAGATTTTCTATGGGGTTAAGGTCAGGCGAGTTTGCTGGCCAATTAAGAACAGGGATACCATAGTCCTTAAACCAGGTACTGTTAGCTTTGGCACTGTGTGCAGGTGCCAAGTCCTGTTGGAAAATGAAATCTGCATCTCCATAAAGTTGGTCAGCAGCAGGAAGCATGAAGTGCTCTAAAACGTCCTGGTATATGGCTGTGTTGACCTTGGACCTCAGAAAACACAGTGGACCAACACCAGCAGATGACATGGCACCCCAAACCATCACTGACTGTGGAAACTTTACACTGGACCTCAAGCTACGTGGATTCTGTGCCTCTCCTCTCTTCCTCCAGACTCTGGGACCCTGATTTCCAAAGGAAATACAAAATTGACTTTCATCAGAGAACATAACTTTGGACCACTCAGCAGCAGTCCAGTCCTTTTTGTCTTTAGCCCAGGCGAGACGCTTCTGACGCTGTCTGTTGTTCAAGAGTGGCTTGACACAAGGAATGCGACAGCTGAAACCCATGTCTTGCATACGTCTGTGCGTAGTGGTTCTTGAAGCACTGACTCCAGCTGCAGTCCACTCTTTGTGAATCTCCCCCACATTTTTGAATGGGTTTTGTTTCACAATCCTCTCCAGTGTGCGGTTATCCCTATTGCTTTACCACATCTTTTCCTTCCCTTCGCCTCTCTATTAATGTGCTTGGACACAGAGCTCTGTGAACAGCCAGCCTCTTTTGCAATGACCTTTTGTGTCTTACCCTCCTTGTGCAAGGTGTCAATGGTCGTCTTTTGGACAACTGTCAAGTCAGCAGTCTTCCCCATGATTGTGTAGCCTACAGAACTAGACTGAAAGACCATTTAAAGGCCTTTGCAGGTGTTTTTAGTTAATTAGCTGATTAGAGTGTGGCACCAGGTGTCTTCAATATTGAACCTTTTCACAATATTCAAATTTTCTGAGATACTGAATTTGGGGTTTTCATTAGTTGTCAGTTATAATCATCAAAATTAAAATAAATAAACACTTGAAATATATCAGTCTGTGTGGAATGAATACATTATACAAGTTTCACTTTTTGAATGGAATTAGTGAAATAAATCAACTTTTTGATGATATTCTAATTATATGACCAGCACCTGTATGTGCTTTGTCTTACAAAAGTGTAAACACTGCAACGTGTGTGTGTGTGTGTGTGTGTGTGTGTGTGTGTGTGTGTGTGTGTGTGTGTGTGTGTGTGTGTGTGTGTGTGTGTGTGAGAGAGAGAGAGTCAGTCAGGTCATGCTCGCTTGCCGCACAGAGGTCTGAGTGATACGAGTGCGCTTGAAATACCAAGTGGAGGCGGGTCCGGATTGAATTCACGGCCCGATCCGTAGTCCGGACCTTGAGAAGCGCTGAACTATATAATATGTATTGCAGGTTTACTTCACAAGGTTATCTGTCTTGTTTTAAGGATGTTTAAATATTTTACTGGAAATCAAGAATTTGATATAAACATAATTTTATCAATTAATAATAATAAAAAAAATACTTAAAAAAATAAACATTACAAATATGTTTCCAGCTATAAATAAAGACTTTCCTGTGACACAACATCTTGAAAAACATCTTGTTCAGGCACGATGATCAGACTTAATGCTTTAGGAAACGCAGTTTGATTAGATCTTGTGGTAAATGAGCAAACCAGTTTTGGGTAACTAACTCAATATGTAGCAATATGTGTCCAGCTTCTGCATAATCTAATGATTTTTGGAAAATCTGAGGGGTTGCATTTACTTGCAGTTGGAAAATCTGATAACGGTATTTGTTTTGCTTTCATTTTGACGTTAGCTGTTTGGAATTTGCTGTAAGAATTGTACTATTGTAAACATTACAAACTATTTTTATGACAGTACAAGAATAGGAGATTAATTTTGGTAGCTGTCTATAAAAACTGATGTATTTTTAGTCAAGGAGATCTCGTGATATATTTGTACAAGAAAGCAAAGACTGCATTTATTTGATAATACATTAAATACAGAAATGTTGTGAAATATTATTACGACCTAAATATAATGTCATTTATTCTGTTTATGGCAAAGCTGAATTATCAGAAGCCTTTACTCCAGTTTTCAATGTCACGTGATCTTTGAGCTGCTTAATATTATTGTAGAAATGGTGATATTTTTCAGAATTGTTTAAAGGATTAGTTCACTTTCAAATGATAATTTCCTTACCCCCATGTCATCCAAGATGTTTATGAATTTCCTTCTTCAGTCGAAAATAAATGAAGGTATTTGATGAAAACATTCCAGGATTTGTATCATATATTGTGTCCCAGACTTTATGTAATGACGTTGAAAAGGTCACGCTTGACGTAGGCTCCATCTCTCCTTCTCTTCCAAGTTCAAAATCGCCCGACATCATTGGTTTACCTTGTAAACTCATTGAGTTGTAAATCCTTTTTTTGTAAACGGCGTTTGACTTAGTATTTACATCGTTCAACTTGTAAACACTGACTCTGTATTTCCACCAACATCAAGCGCGACCTTTTTAACGTCATTACGTATTACGTGAAGTCTGGGAAGCGCATCGCAGAACAGACGCGCATTTGTGTTTATAAAGCATATACGTTTATTTAATTTTTTTAAATTACCGATAGTCTCGTTAGATAATGCCCTTATTCATCGTCTGGTATCGTTTATAGCCCTTTGAAGCTGCACCGAAGCTGTCATTTTGACCTTTAACCGTTTGGAGTCCATTGTAGTTCACTATATGGATACAAATCCTGGAATGTTTCCATCAAAAACATTAATTTCTTTTCGACTGAAGAAAGAAATACATAAACATCTTGGATGACATGGGGGTGAGTAAATTATCAGGAAATTTAAATTTGAAAGTGAAATAATCCTTTAATAGAAAGTTGAATTAATACCGAGAGAAAAGAAAAGCATTTATTTGAAATAGAAATACTGTGTAACAATTTAATGCATTCTTGTTTAATTTTAGTTTCTTCTAAAAAAATTAAAATCCTGACCCCAGATCTTTTGAAAAGAAGTGTAAATACTTGCATAATAAACAATATAACTAAACTGTATTTTATTTTCTTAGATTCAACTTTAAAAGATTAAAGGATTTTGTTTAGATTGTATCAACAGTGGCTGTTGGTTGTCATGGCAAAAAAATAACAATTTAAGTGAATACATAATTTATTATTATATTAAATATATGCATTTTAGTATATACATAATTATACTGATATTTTGTGAAACCGCTGTAAAATACTGATATTTTTTTATTTATTATTGTTGTTATATTGCGCAGCCCAACTTCATTTTCTGCTTTCTCTCTCCCTCTCACCAGAGTGAAATAATCCGAGACAACCCCGGCATCCTGGACTGTGTGAAAGAGGGTATCGGGCGTGTAATGGGAATGGGAGTGCCTCATAGCCAGCGTCTCCTTCCCCTCTGGAACCTGGTGTTTCCCACGGTTCTCCACGGCATCCTCCACTATGTTATCAGTTCCAGCATGCAGTGGTTGGTTCTTTACCTGCTGCGGCGTCGGAATAACGGCTCACCAAAGCACTCGTCCCCTGACTCGCAAGCGGACGCGGTCCAGTCTATGCTGGATGCATACTTCCCTGAGCTCATGGCCAGCTTTGCTGCCAGCCTGTGTGCAGATGTGTTGCTGTTTCCTTTGGAAACAGTGTTGCACAGGCTGCATATCCAGGGAACGCGCACTATCATCGACAACACTGACCTGGGTTTCGAAGTGTTGCCTATTAACACGCAATATGAAGGAATGAGGGACTGTATTAATGCTATTCGGCGTGAGGAGGGCTCCTTGGGCTTCTACAAAGGCTTCGGCTCCATCGTGGTGCAGTACTCGCTTCACGCCACAGTTCTGCAGATCACCAAGATGATCTACTCGATGCTGCTGCGAAACGCTTAAATAGAATGATTCGGAAAACATCGATTCCTTCCTAATTCACTGAAAGGTCCTTTTTTGGTTGAGTTGGACATTCCAAAAATGTGTCCTAATATGAATTGATGATTGCAGACATTTGAGGTTCTCTTTCTGTGATTTGTTAGTCTACTTGTATCACAAAGCACTGGTTGTCTTGTTGATTGCATGACACATTTATGCAAAATAGTCTATATGCTTTCACATTAGCTCTGGATTTAAATTATTATTATGGTGACCCCCAACTATCCATCAGCGCCAAAACATGGCCTTTGTAAAAATATTCCCATACTGTTTTCTCCATTTCGTCAATGGCCACTAAGTTTCAAAATGTGGTGTGTGTGAATGTGATTGGTAATTTTGGCAACATTGTGCCAAGATCTTAAAGAAATGATGTAATTAAATTATTATTTGCACTTGTGCCAGTGTTTCAAACAGTGAACATGTGTCTATTTGTCAGGTTTAACATGATATAAGAAATACAAAATTCAGTTCATTGCATTGGAAGCCATTATATACACAAGAATGCATGTGTAGAACTAATCTGGTTCCTGGGTGATTAAAGATCAAGTTCTAATTTATTGTGCACCATGATTAAAAGAAATGTCTAAAATCTGTTTTGTGTGAACCTTGCATTATTAATATTATCACGAATTGCCATAGCATGTTACTTATGTTAATAAAAAAGATGAGAAATAGGCTAGATATATTATACTAATTAATAGCAAGGATGCATACATATGGTCAAAAGTAACAATAAATATATTATTACAAATGATTTATTATTACAAAGGCTATTTACACTAACTCTGCCCAAAAAAGAAAGAAAGAAAAAGCTAAAAAAAGAGCTCATTTTGCATCAGCTTTAGTAGCATGGAGGACAAAGTGCTTGCTTTTTTATGCGATCGACCCGAGTTCGAGTCTTACTTTTGCCGAATTTTTTCTCGCTTTTCAAATCTCATAGAGCGATTTTATTACTCATATAAAATAAGAATAATAACAACCTGTTTTGGTCACATTTACTATTTATTGCCCAGCTCCCCCGTCATTGATCTAGCACCCCTCAGCTACGTTCAACATTCTCTGGCGTAGTTGTCTATAAACACTGATGATTTTTAGTCAAACAGATCTCATGACACAATTGTATGAGCATGATTTTAGGGCTGACATGGGTGATTCATCAAATTGATTACATGTTAAGTAGAATCTTCACCATAAGTTTGGGGTATTTTTGGTGGAGCGTAAGACCCTCATTTAAAAAACGTTAGAACATTTTACAAATATCAAAGTTTTGAGCAGAACACTCTCAGGAAAAAAAACACAGTTGCTGTGCACTCGGTCAGTACCTTTTAAAAAAAGTGCAAATATGTAGCCTACAAATTAGGTACTAATATGCACATTTTCGATATAAATATGTACCTCTTTAAGGTACTTATGTAATCTTTAGGAGTAAGGTATTTTCTTTTGATAAGGTACCACTCTAGTGACAGCTTTTGTAACTTTAGTTTTCCTGAGCGTGTAGTTTATATCAATACATGCTTGCTGTTAACTAGTGATCCGAAAGACCTAGTGATCTACTGACTGGGATGTTTCACAGTGGCAACCTGCCATCAAACATTTGGGTCAGAGTTTCCCGTCTGAGTTGCAATTTAACACTTATTTAAAATGTGATTTGGTTCTTACACAAAGGTTTTATGAGATTGTATCAACTCTTATCTTATTTTGTGGGACAGAAATAGTGATCTTTATCCAACTTGATTTGAAACACCACATCATATTAATTTTGCGTTGCAATATTTGTTCTTGAGTAAATTCTTAGAATTGACATAAACTGTATTAAAAATATCCATACACACACCTGATCTGCAATGCTAGGTTTCTGTGTGATTCTGTCACATCTGGAATTCCTACGAAAACGTGTGGGGTGAAGACAGGCAATGTGATTTGAGTCATACAAGTCCTTGTACGTGTAGCATTTATCTGTCACATTATCTTTGGGTAAAAAAAGTCTTGGTTTTGGTGTATAAAAGAGGTGTCCGTTGTGATTTGCAATAGTGTTTGAAGATGGACAGCAGAAAGCTGTGTGGTAAGATCTATTTCCTTTGCATTATTCTACCGAGCATGTGTTTTTTCTCATCTCTTTTGACATTTTTTTCACAGAGTTGTTGCTTGTAGTTCTCACACTACACTTCGTCAGGTCAAATCGAGAATGCCTCAGGATTATTCAAAGATTCCCTTAACCTAATAAAACCTCACGTGGAGGTATGTTGTTATGCTGGTCATTTTAATATTTGTAATGCAAACAATTTTAATGTTTAATATTTTTTGAATGATTGTTTATTGACCTGGTTAAAACTAATATGCTCTATTTCCTACCAGAAATATGAATCTTGTGAGAACATAGTAAGTTATTTTACAGTTCACATTCATTTAAAATAATAATAAATAAATAATGGAAAAAGAGAGAACAGAAATTGTAATATTGCCTGTATATTCTTTTCCCAGTTTTAAATATTGTGAAAAAAGAACATCATAAATTATAATAGAGCTTACATTGCATTTACCTTTTGTTTTCCAGAAGCCTAGAAGAAAACATACTGGATGCATCTTTAGATGGACTCATGGAAACTGTTCGGAGTTGCTGGAAATACAACAGATGATAAGAGAAAGCAGTGTAAGAACAAATGTGTCACATTACAATTATTATATATATATATATATATATATATATATATTAACAGTGTTGTTATTACAATGTAGTATTGTAATTGTCAATAAATTACATGTATCCAATTTTCTTTGTAGGAGAAGTGTGTCGATAGACCTACCCCAAAATCCCCTGGGAAGTGCTCTAGAGACTCCTTCCTGAAATGCTGGTGTGGATTTCTTTTAACGAATGTATAAGAAAAGCTGTTCACAAATATGTTTAAAGCTGCTACTCTAATCTAAAAAAGTCTAAGCTGATTGTTGGCTATACTCTAGAATACACCATATATTACAAGAAGTTTGGAAACTGGATGTATTGATGGATGATTGTACAATGTACACAGCATGAATGTTTTATTTTCAAATATGTGTTAAACAAATAAATATTTAAAATATTTAGTCTGGGTAAATGCACTGTGTCACTGTTAATGTTTTCATATCTTTTTTATTTGATATTAACAAACTCTCTCGGTCTATGTGAGTGTGTGTGTGTTGTTATACAGAGTCTGGCAATAAAGTTAATGCGTTTAAATTAATTAAAAAACAGCTATTTTAAACAAAGACAATAAAAAAACACTTGACAATAAGATTAATGTTGTAAGGAGAAGCACAAATACGTTGTTTTGTCAACCGGCTAAACCTAAGAAGAATAAACGTTAGTAGGAACCTACTGCAGCGAGTTTCCACACGAACCGTGTTTAGTGTAACACTGTTTGACAACAGCGGCTAGTGATACAGAAATGTGGAGGAAACTGTATTAGACATTTATCAGGATTCTGTTTCCAGTCAGTGAAATTGAAGATTCCACGGGTGAAATTAAGCGAGCGGCATGTCTGCGGGAAATAAAGGAAGCGTGATCTTCTCTGGATTCAGGGCGCTGGGACTTTACTCGAATCATCTGGCACACGTGGTCCGCTTCCATAAGAAACACAGAGAGTTCTATGTGCTCACTGCAGTCGGACAGTGCTTCCACACCTATAATGTAAGTGCAGAATAAATGAACTGAGAAGAACTTGAGAGAATCATTTGACAACCATGGTACATAACTTACTAAAAGTAATAGCTTGCCATGTGTTTTTTGGACATGTGCAATTGTAGTCTTGAACGTACCATGTAATACACTGTAAATATGCTACGTGAATTTCTGTGTAAATTCAAAGTGTCAGTTTTTTAAGTATTGTGGTGGTACCATCGTACAGAGATGGTATGGAGACTTTCGTGGTATCCAAGAATACCGTGCTAAGTTACCACCATGTAAATGTTCAATATACGACGGTAGTACCGTGATACCACGTCCAAAAACAAGGTAATATATTGAACCTGTATAGTGGTAGTACTATGAATTTCTTGGAAGTACCCGGGAGTGCCATGTAAACAAGCTTTTCAAAAATCTGTTGAAAGTACCATTGCCGCGTGATACCATCACTGTACCACCAGTCCACCACATAGCCACAAATCCACATTTATTCTAAGTACGTTAACGTTACCATAGTACTTTTTGGTATTAAGGAACTAATCTACATATAACTAAACTGGTTATATGTATGTTTTCAAAGTGACAAATTAATTTCATGCATCCTTTGGTAACACTTTATTTTGCACAGTTTTATGCATTATAATTTCTTGCTATAGTATATTATACTATAGTTACAGTAAAGTGTCAATCAACTAAACCAAACTTAATACTATAGTTAGTACATGTTGTTATTTCATATTATTACACTTTAATTACAATGTAACAGGACCTCTTAAAATAAAATGGGAAGGTGGGGGGGGTGTAGTAATTAAATGGATAATTCACCTGAAAGTGAAAATTCTGTCATTATTCACCCTCATGTGGTTCCAAACCCGTAAGACCTCCGTTCATCTTCGGAACACAAATTAAGATATTTTTGAAAAAAATCAGAGAGCTCTTTGACCCTGCATAGACAGTAGGGCTGAGCAATTAATCGCATGCGATTCTCATGCGCATCTCATCAGTAAAGCCGGTTCTGTTCAACCTGCTTTCAGATGGAGCGGCAGTTAATACACAGTGCTGTAGTTCACTGACAAGCTAGGCAATATCGCGTTCATTATCACAGATGAATCACATTCAATTATGAACACAAAACTGCCTAACTTGTCAGTGAACTTATTAACTGCCGCTCCATCTGAAAGCAGGTGACAGCGATTTACTGCCAATCACGGAACCGGCTTTACTGACTAGATGTGCATGATAATCGCATGCGATTCATTGCACAGCCCTAAAAGACAGCAAGGTTACTTCCACGGTCAAGGTCCAGAAACGTAGCAAGGACCTCAGTAAAATTGTCCATGTGACATCAGGGGTCGAATAAAGTCGTTACTTTTGTTTTCTTTGCGCACAAAAAAATGATCATAGCTTCATAAAATTACGGTTGAACCCCTGATGTCACATGGACTATTTTACTGAGGTCTTTGCTACGTTTCTGGACCTTGATCGTGGTAGAAACCTTGCTGTATATACAGGGTCAGAGCTCTCGGATTTTATCAAAAATATCTTAAATTGTGTTCCGAAGATGAACGAAGGTCGTACAGCTTTGGAACGACATGAGGATGAGTAATTAATAACAATTTCCATTCACCCTTTTAACCAAATATGGAGGTGTTAAAATTCGATTATGTGCTTAGTAGCTGTAATTCCTAATTCTTTGCAGTATAAAACAAATCCATCTTTTTTCTGGCAGGTGAAGAAACTTGGAATCGTTGCAGTCAGTAAGTAGGATTCAGTGCATTCATGTTACAGTGATTTCAGTGCACTTTTTGCAAATCCAACAATTATAGTTTCCTTACGCATTTAATTAAAAGAGTTGTAATAACCACTTATACAGGTAATGCCCTCCCAGAAGATATTTCATCCCTGGCAGCAGATCGTATGCTTGTCTATGCCGCAAATGGAAAACTTATCTCTGCTTTTGCAAAAAACAAAGAGGTAAAGTGTCCACAGTTAGCGATATACTGTACTCTTTACGATGCATAACACTAAAGATATTAGTTAGACATAATAATGTGTTTTTGTCTCTTTCGTCCAGGTTGTTCACACATACACAGGACATCAAGCTGATGTGCATTTACTGTTGCCTTTCGGAGATCATCTGATTTCTGTCGACAAGGACAATGTTGTCATTATTTGGGATGTGGAGTCTGAGGGTTGGTTTTTTTGTTGTCTTGCTAGGTTTACTTTTATTTCTTGGAGCATAATCAAGGATATCTTCACAGTGTATGTAATATGTTCTGTCAATCTCACTGCAGACACATACCTGCAGATTTCATATGACAAAGCGTCATTTGAAGTGTCTGCTCTGATGCATCCCAGCACCTATCTGAACAAAATCCTGTTTGGAAGCAATCAAGGGAGTCTTCAGTTGTGGAACATCAAATCAAAGTATGTACTTGTAATGGATTCTGAATGTACTGTGACTTCCATGACATTTAAGTTTGTGTATGTACAGTTAAATCATGGAATATTGGTATGAAGATTCGAGGGCTTAATCTCACCAAAACATGCCATGTAATTTATATAAAAATCTAAATGGTAAAGATTTTGTTTTTCATTCAAAAAAATCAAATTTTTGTTCAATCACCTTTTTTTTTTTTTTTTTTTTTCAGCTAATTTTTATTACTCTGGTGTTGCTGGACCTTTTGAGTTTTTTATTGTTTGTAATTACCATTATTCTCAATTATAGTTTTCATTAATACCATTAATACGATTACAAGAAAAACATTTATTTTAACTTTGTAATGTTGTACTGTTATTATGTAAATAAATTTGAGTTTGACTTAATTAATATTTTGTACACATGATAGTATGTTATGAGAATGTTAAGAGGTTAATTTTCTATATGCCAAATATATCAATCATTGACATTGACAAATATAATGTATATTTTATCTTTTGATTGGGTGAAAAATGGCCTGGACATTTCTTGACAGACTTTTTGAGATTTAACCTTTATTTTAATTATGCAGTAATGTAGTACAGTAAATGTTATTTGATCATTAATAATTCTGCTTTTCCTACTCCAGCAAACTCCTGTTTACATTTCCTGGATGGGCATCTGCTGTTACTGTTCTTCAACAGGTTGGTCTCATTACTTAATTAATTTTAATTCTGCTTTATTCTTAACCCTGTATACATTTTAAAAAAAAATGCACATATTCACAATTGTCATATTCAAAGAGTAATATATGACAGATATTCAGCAAATGAAACATCTGAGTATTTATAAACTTTGCACAGAACTATCAAAGATGCTAAAATTCTCTCCAAGATACAGGGATGTCCTGATCAGTGTTCCAGCATTGCTGCTGAAAATATTAAGACTGAAACCATCTAGTCACTACTTTAATAGATCAGTGGTAACCAGTGTGCAATGTGTTCTGTCAAAATAACTCTTTAGACTCCAGCTGTAGATGTTGTGGGTGTGGGTTTAGCTTCTGGGCAGATCATCATTCACAATATCAGATTTGATGAAACGCTGATGAAGTTCCAACAAGACTGGGGTCCGGTCACAGCTTTATCCTTCAGGACAGGTAATGTTGTTACCCAAGCTTCACAAAGTTTATACTATACTTTTTGGCCCATTTATTGCACTTACTTTGTCCTTGGACAGATGGACATCCAATAATGGCGTCTGGCAGTCCCATCGGACACATAGGATTGTGGGATTTAGAGGAGAAGAAACTAGTCAGTCAGATGCGGGATGCTCACACAACAGCCATCGCTGGCCTCACGTTTCTTCAAAACGAACCCCTCCTGATCACTAACGGAGCAGACAATGCCTTACGGGTTTGTATTGTTTGCTGAGGCTTGTTTTTATTATGTGAATTATTCAGATGTAGTTAGGGTTGAGCGATATGGCCACAAATATTATCATAATATTTTTCCCATATCATAAGAGATCCATATTTATCACAATATTATTTTACAATTAATGGGGAAGGAAATTAGTTTGATGTATTCTGGAGTTTATTGATCCAGTACACATTTATCATAAAAAATGGTGTCTAGTAAAAAAACATTAATACAACATTAATAGTTTAATCAGTCTTTTTAAATAAAAACAATCAATTTACAACAAAACAATTTTGATGTGCATTTAATTTTTTTTGCCAAATAAGATGCTGCACAACAGAACTGTTTAAATGAATGATAAAATAACTTGGTTGTAAGATATTCCTTGAAAATATTATTATTATCAATGCTTTTAGAAAGACATTTTATTATGCAATAGATTCTAAAATATATATATGAATATTCCTGCCATAATTTCTTCGTCAATCCAAACATTTATTTTGACGGACTGTCATGAAGATCCTTCAGCTTCAGTTTTTGGCAGTGTAAAGCTGGTGAAGCAGCTCTGGAGATGAAGTTCATCTGTTCATGTCCTCAAATATTGAGATATTAAACACTGAAAACATGTGCATCGGACGAAACCGTAGCATTCATTACACAAACATTCAGAATATAAAGACTTATCAGCACCATGCACTGACTGTTGTCACGTTTATTTCTGCTGTGTGATAGGATGCTAGATTAATACATACGGAGTAAAATTATCCAGTGCTGATCATCGTTTTCGACATACAGTTGATCATGATATCACTTATCTCCCAGCCCTAAATAGAATTCCAATGTGTATTATGGCAATAAACAAGGACTTGTGTGATTTAGGTGTGGATTTTTGATGTTGCCGGAGGGGACGGACGTCTGCTAAGACAGCGGACTGGTCACAGCGCCCCACCAACAAAGATTCAACACAATGACCAGAGTGGCTTAAACATTCTTAGTGCAGGTACTGTCATAAGTCAATTATGAAGACTGAAGACAAGGGAAATCGTTGTAGATATATGTATTCTAGCATAATGATCTTAATGTGTTTTCTTCTCATAGGTCAAGATGGTACTTTGCAGTCATTTTCAACAGTTCATGAAAGATTCAACAAGAGTTTGGGCCATGGTAATACATTGAAATACTTGATGTGTTCTTGTTAGTGCATGTAAGCTGACACATAATGTGTCCCTGCTCTCCATATTCGATTACTGATTAACATCTCTGATTTTAATAAGAGGAACATTTTTTTTACATGGGCGGATTAGAACCCAAAACCTCCTACACGCCTAACGCAAATTCTTCCACTAAGAACGAATGTTTATTGCATATCTGTGCATTTATTCGCTGACGTGAGGAATATCGGCCTAATATTGTCCTATAATAATAATAATAATAATAAAGGCAAAAACGCCAAAACAAAAAAAGTGTCCCAGACACTTTTTAAAACAAAGTTACACCACTGGATGTAATGGACAGAATTTGTTATGATTTTTTTTAAATTGGAACAGTTTATAAACATTATTTTTAGACAATCTAAATCTGCATATGTTTTTGTTGAGTGTCATATTTTATACATCAGGTTTTTTTTTTATGGCTCATATTGTATGATATAGAACAATATAGACCACAGACTTGTGGAGGGAAAAACTGCGTATAATGTAATTAAATGCAGTGATGATTGAAAGAAACAAATAAACATTCCTCACAAGACTGATGTATCGTGTTGAACACTTACATTTAAAAAACATTTCTTAAAAAAATGATGTTTGGAAAATCAAGAACATTTAGGCTGCTTCAGTCCAGTAACTGTTAATCTTGAAGTATTACTAACGATATAAGAATTATTCTTGCGTTTACTTGATTAAAATTATTAAGGATTTCACAAAAGACGTATACCACATTTGTCCTCATTAAAAAGTATAAATTATCAATCAAATGACATAACGTATGTAATACAACAAATATTTTTGATATTAAGGTAAGTTTTGATCATGTTTAGGCCCAAATATGTTACAGTAGGCTTAGGGGTGTGCGATGTGATGATTTTTGATCGTGGACCTTGTACTTATTTTATTCCAGCATCATTTTTTTTAGTTATTTCAGATTTTTAGTAATAGCAATGCTTGCCATGTCTCCAAATGATCTTTCCCTTTTAAAACCCATTCAGCTCCATGTTTCCATCATTTAGTCAATTATTTGCTGAAGTATATAGAGGTCACTCCGCCCCCAAACTCACGCCATTGGTTAGTCAGTGCTGCTATAGTTGTTACTTAAACAAACAGCAGCCTACAAATAGTTACTTGTCTTTTCACATTAACAGAGAGTATTTTAATAGTGTTACATTGCACACTTCACTTTTAATTATGAGCATTTTCACATTATGGAGGTTGATGTCAGTTTTTTCGCCTCGTGTAATGTTTGCATTGTGTAAGGCTTCAGTGATCATTTTTACCAACAGGCACTCTCAACAAAACAAGAGCTAAAAAGAAAGGTGTGACGCATGACACAGCAAAACTTCCAGCCATCACAACTTTTGCCTCAGGTGTGATTATTATTTTGTTTTTAAATGTAATACTGTATATATTCTTAAAATCATTGGTTCACCCCAGAATGCAAAATTTTCATTAACTTATTAAACTTTTGTTCATGTTTATAACACAAATTAAGATATTTTTAAT
Organism: Gymnocypris eckloni scoliostomus; assembly: GCA_027564155.1. Taxonomy (NCBI): domain Eukaryota; kingdom Metazoa; phylum Chordata; class Actinopteri; order Cypriniformes; family Cyprinidae; genus Gymnocypris; species Gymnocypris eckloni. The sequence goes on along the minus strand of CM050414.1, from coordinate 1,245,042 downwards.
ATTCTTTTATCGATTTTGTCCATCCTTTGAAAGTCCACACAAGCAAAAGCTTCAATCTTCAAAAAGCACATAAAGATATTGTAAAAGTATGCAATTTTATCAATGATGGCTTTAAATTTGGCCTTACATATAAACATAAGATCAATATTGATCTTCATAAAAAAAAATCTGCATTTGTGTTCTGAAAATGAACAAAAGTATTGTGTTTTAAATGACACGAGGGTGAGAATGTACTTTTTGTTTGAAGAATTATCAGGTTTTAGATTTAAAACTCTGAGCTTGCAGATATCTTGATAGCCAAAACAATGTTCGAATGACCTTTAAATGAAAATCCTGAAAGCCATAACTGTGTAATGCTGTATTAATGCTGTTGTTTTGTATAGAAACTGCTCGTCAGAGTGACTGGGATGGCATTATTGCATGCCACCGTGGTTTCCTTGTGACTACGTCATGGAACTACCAGAAAAGTTCCATTGGTGCCCACAAGCTGGAACCTGAACGCTTTAACAAGAACCGTAGCCTCAATGTCCATGCAACTGTAAGTTTGTAGATAATCTGTGTGTTTACCTGATCATTCAGCCTTGTAACAGATTATTTCAAATCCAGTTTGGTCCTATGTTGTCCAGGCTGTTGACATCACATCCTGTGGGAACTTTGCAGTGATTGCACTGTCTTCAGGACACATTGATGTGTACAACATGCAGTCTGGTTTTCATCGAGGGCATTATGGAAAGGACAAGGGTGAGTTAACATACAGAACATCAGGGGTGAAATACATGCAATTTTAAGTCTGATTTCAGTGGCTTTTTGTGTGTGTGCAGCACATGCAGGGCCTGTTCGCGGGGTCTCTGTGGATGCTCTGAACCAGATGACAGTTAGCGTGGGAGCAGATCGCCTTCTGAAAATCTGGAGGTTCAAATCCAAGGAGCTGTTACATACACACAGCCTGCCAGCTGCCCCGGCGTCCTCTCTGCTTCACAGGGACAGGTATCAGAGACATTAATACATTTTCATTTTAAGTGCAGTATGAATTAGTGACCAAAAGTTAATTTGTAGTTTCGTCTGAAACCATTTTGGAGGGCAAAAATTATTGCCCGAAATGGTGGTTTAATTATCGCATTATATGGTTTTTGGCTAAATTAAAATATATATATTGCAGGGCTCTAGACTAACTTTTGCACTGGGTGCACTGGTGCGCCTAACTTTTCTTAGGTGCACCGGCACAAAAGTTAGGTGCAATATAGGCAATAGCTAGTAAACGACTAACTAACAATCTGGTCAACATAAAGTTCTTTATTTGAAGCACAATTCTACAAGAAAGGTAACTTACTGAAAAAGTGTTGGTGCTTAAAGTGCTTCACTGAGCAGAGATTTAAACTTAAAACATCTCAAGATAAATAAAATCTAAATTAAGTGTTTTAAGGCGTCAAACTGAACATCTCATGGCTCAATGTCTTATGGACTATCCTCCATTGCAGTCACATGCCCCTCGGATGGCCAACTCCTGTAGTTTAGCTTTCTTGATCTTTGTCCTTGGCTAAACCAGCTGGCCACACTCTCTAGCATCAACATCTTCCAGACTTGCCCTCTACACTGATTCTGATCAGATCTTCCACTGTGTCTGAAGCGAAGGGATGCTCTAGTGCAGTGCTTCTCAACCCCCTTAAACCCATAAAACAATCCTCGCCCCATCCCACCACAGACTACCAAATTATTAATAATTACACTAAACATAATGAAAAAAAGTATTTACAGTTTTTATAACCAATTCTTACTATGCAAAAGGAAGTATACTTAGGCCTTTAGTGTTATGTTAGAAGCATTTTATACTCATACCTTTTCTTGATTTAATATTTTGATTTTTTAGCTTTATTTTCATTTAAATGTTTAGTTTTGAAATGTTGTATGCATTTGTCATGTTTATTTCATGTCTTTATCTTCTTAAATGTGTGTATATATTATGTATAGTTTTAACTTTTAATTTTAGTTACTTTTTCTTATTTGTAAGCTGCTTTGGATAAAAGCGTCTGCTAAATGACAAAGTAAAGTAAAGAAAAAAATAACTGTTCTGTTCTGTCTAATCGTCTCTCTGTACTCATACTGTATTTTAATGCAGCCAAATTCTCAATAAAACTGTTTTACTTTATATATTTGACTGTTTATGTTGTCAGTCAACAGGATAAATATGAAATAATGACTGAAACACGTCCCTTTAAGAATTCATAACCAGCTCTCCCTTCCAAGAAGCTAGTCTGCACAAAAATACTAATTTATAATTGTATTGAGCCGTTGTCTGATGAAATCAAATAAGACACAATATAAGACAAGACAATTCCTGTGCTGTGATTTCTTCTATATTTGCATGTACATTTAGAGAAGCAATAATATCTGTTTTAACTGAACGGGCTCCTCTCAGACGCCGCTGAACAGAGCAGATGCAGAGAAAGCGCTGATCTCGCGCCGTTGCGGCGATCACAGAGACACTCTGAGAGACTCGATTTGTCACTAGTTGCTTTTTTTGGAAAACAAAAAGTTGCTATGGGGGTCTACAAAGGCGCTAAATGTCGCTAAGTTGGCAACACTGCACGCATTTCTACTACTCGCCTCTTTCTCTCTGTCTGACTGCAGCACACGTGACGCATTTGTCAACGCCACACACATACAGGGATATCTGGACCACGGCCAATCAGAGGGGGTCCGCCTTCACTATCTCTGATTGGTTTAGACCACGATATAAGCCTAACGGGGGTCTTTTTTTGAACCACAGAACGGGGATACTTTTTTTCTTTTCTCGAATGGCTGGACGCACCAGTGCGCCCTGGGATTTTTGTTAGTCGCACCCGAGAGAAATTAGGGTGCACGTGCGACCAAATTGGTCGCACTCTAGAGCCCTGTATTGTTTTTGGTAAAAAAAAAAATATATATATATATGTAATTTTGCTACATCAATTGCATTACTGTAAGTTTTAAAAACTTTATAACGCTTTTTCGATTACGTAAGATTAGCGGTTGAGGCATGAAACCACAAGTTGCTTAGGGAGGGATATTGTTAATGGGAGTTGGCCTTCGCTTAGCTCTTCAGTATAAATTAATTTGTTGATTTGGGGCGTATCATTGTACTCGTCGTTACTAACAATGGCAAAACTTGTAAGCTTCTTTCAGAATTTTTCTGTAGTGCAGTTTTAAAAGGATTTAGTAAATTGTGTGTTGTAAATGTCTATTTTTTGTAGTGTTCATTTAAAGTGCCCCTATTATGCCTTCTCGAATATTACCTTTCATGCAGTGTGTCATGTAGCTGTATGTGAACAAACTAGCTGCACATTTGTGAAGTGCACGATAAATATAGTTATTATCTATCAAAAAAAAGAGTCGGCTCGCAATCGCCTAAACGAGTCATCAGGAATTCTAATCTTATTCTGTTACGGCTGTACATCACGAAGTAACACATTTGCATAATGTCTAGTGATGTCCGGTTCGCAAACAAATCAAGATCCTGGAGTTATTACTCAAACTGAGTGAACAGCTGTGAAAAGAGAACTGACGATGAACACGAGCAGAGCAGCATGTGTGCCGAACGAACACGCCCCCTGCTAGAGCAGTTCTCGGTCTCGAGTCAAGAACCGGTTGCAGTGGTTTTTGGATCACCAGTATACTTAATCGAGAACCGTTTTTTTCAGACACGTCCGATTTGAGAATCAATGATCTGTTGATAATGCGCATGCGCGACTGCGTGTAATTTTTGTGGACGAAAAGCATGTTTCCAAGTATTTTGTTAAACATCAGAAAGTCTGATGATATAAAACTTGTTTTTGTTTTTTTTAAGATGAGTGTATCTAATCTGTACTTTTTTCAGTTGAAGATTCAGTTAGTTTACAGGCCAAAGGGGTTTGTCAAGGCTGTTGGACCATAATTAAGACTGTGTTTAATAGGAATAAGGGATGATTTATGAAATACCTGTGCTGTAATTATAGTTAATGATGACACATTCACAAATTGAGTTTGTATGAAACAGAACTGATGATGAGCACGAGCAGAGCAGCTGATACACTGAATGCGCCTGCAGTGTGCCGGTTAGAGCGGTTCTCGTTCTCGAGTCAAGAATCGGTTGCAGCGGTTTTCGGATCTCCAGTACACTGAACCGAGAACTGTTTCTTTCGGACACGTCCGATTTGAGAACCGATGAGATGAGGATTCTGCGCATGTGTGATTCAGCGAACAGTTATTGCCTTCTAAGACTGACACAGGACGTCTGAACCAAACTATTTCTTTAATACAACTGATTCTGTGCTAATGATTCTGTGCTAATGGCGCGGGTAAACCGAGGACCTGAATGAGGGCGAAACTTAAGTTTATTCAATAACAAAAAAATCGCTATAAGTAAGTGGATTATGGTTTCTGCGCTAATGATAACTAATTTATTCACTTTATATCTTCAAGACTTAAATCCTCGTATGCACATTAATGCCTGTACCTGTATTTGGGTGCTTGCAAAACTTAATTGTAAACTTTAAAGATCATGATTATGATGTTTTAACTGACTTGAAGTTATGATTACTGACTTTATATATTTGAATGTGTATTTTCATCCCGGCCCGGGACGATAGATTGATCATTACTTTATTGCGAATGACGTCGTTACGTTAGGGTGTAAAGATGAACCAATGAACCGTTTTTTTTTTAACCAGTTCATTGAAACGAACTGTCAGAAAGAACCGGTTCGTGAAAAAGAACCGGACTTCCCATCACTAATAATGTTTGTTCATATCATTTGCGCTGTACGTGGTAGGCCAATCACAAAGGACTGCACCGTCTGACCAATCACAGCAGGGAAAGGCGGGGTTTCTAGAGGCTGATTCTTCAAACTGTTTCGCACGAGTCGTTTAGGAATAATTTAGAAATTAGGTAAAATTAAAGCTATTTTTTGAGAGAACTAAAGTGTTTTTTACCTTGGATGCATTTAAACCTGTTTTAGGACACTCATAAAACAACATTAGCAACCTTAAAAATGGCATAATATGGCATACAAATTTGCACTTTAATGACAAAACATGCAGTGCTTATTTTCAACTAGATTTTTCTTGAATTTGAACTAGATTTTATTGAAATTGAAAATGTTTTGGATCTACCTGGCTACAATGGGTGTATGAGGAAAATAATTTTCCAGACAGTGTTTGAATAATGTTGATTTATGCTTGATCTCTCCAAACAGCGGGATGCTCGCCATTGCTCTGGATGATTTTACCGTTCACATTCTGGACATGGAGACCAGGAGAATTGTCCGCAGATTCTCTGGGCATCGTGGACAAATCAACGACATGGTGAGTTTAAGGGACGACTTTTTCCAATTCCATTTGAAATTCATGCATCTTTAAGATTAAAGTTCAACTTTATTTCCAGACTCAAGGTCCATTAGCAAAAGACAGACAATACAAACCAAAACAGTACACATTAAAAAAGACAGTTATGTCCATACTTCCTCATAGAGGACTGATATCACACTTCAGTAAGCCTAGGATTAGTTAGATTAATGTCAACAACATTATAATATTATTATGTGAACTATCCAGCTGACAAATACATTTATACATCACATTTCTCATTTATTTGTATTAAATATTGATTATTGATTGTATTAAGTTAAAAAATCCCATAAAATACAAACTGCTTGTATTAAAGGAATACTTTGACCTAAAATTGTTCTTATATTTACTCCTCCAAATGGTTTGACTTGCTTTCTTCTGTGAAACACAAAAGCATGTTCATTCAAATGTTCATGCTTATGGAATATGCAATACTACACAATGCTTGACATGTCCTGGTTGCCATTGTGTTTTATAATGTGGAAAAATTTGTTTTTATTTATGTTCCATGTAAGAAAGAAAGTCAAGTGCATTTTGCATGAGGAAATTAATGTATAATAAGTGTTTATGAAATGTGCTTTATGCTTTTTGTCCAGACATTTAGTCCAGATGGACGTTGGCTGATTACAGCATCTATGGACTGCACCATCAGAACATGGGATCTTCCATCTGGCAGGTATAACGTGTAGAGTTTAAAGCAAGACTGTTCAACTGGGATGTCAATATTGGGAGGAAGTTGCTGTGCTGCCTGATGTATTCTGTTCCATACATTAATACTTGCAAAGGAAAAACACCCACGTGAAGAGAATTCAAAGACATTAGTAGGGATGGGAGTCTTGAGTACCTCAGTCAGATTCTAAATACATTCTCGATTTGTATTTTTTTCTTATTAATTAATGAGATTAATAAATTCGTTTTTTTTATTAAATTACTTTCATAATTAGAAGTACTTTTTAAAATAATTAATAATAAAAATAAATCAGTCACATCTTAAGAATTTAACTAAATATTGCTTCTAAATATAAAGCAATAAAGGGTAAAACAATCATAAATATTATATACAGTATTTGATAGAATACACATCAATTTTTTTCTCATTTTAAACATGCTGACTTGCAAACTATATAATGCAATTAGCGTAATTTGTGCTGGATGAGAAAGATACATGAGCCTGTGTTCATTTGTATAGTGCATTTAATACACACCAGTTGTTTCAGTTCCACTTTAAATACATTCGTTTAGGCGGTTGTTTACAATAAAATTTGTGATTTCTTTTTTAAAATATATATAATTGTTTTTATTCCGGTTCTCTGAATATCATTACATTTATAGGATATATCGTGGAGTGAGGGGAGATAAAATGTGCTTTGGAGTATTTATTATATTAGCAAATGTTTTATTTGATTTAGTTTACGTGATTTTTTAAGTATTTTATTGTTTATTAGCTTAAATCGAATTCTTCTAAATATTTTAATATAGGGGTGTTTTTTTTTTTTTTTTACGTTAACTTGTTACTTACAGTGCTAAGATCTAGTAAAAGACTTTTTTTATTTGGACAATATGGCCTTGAAAGAATGAAGTAACTGTACCAGGCATGGTCCTGTAACATGTATGTCACAGATAATGCTTAGAGTGCTAAGTGAGATTGCATCATTGCTCTACTACAACCCACAAAAGTAGCCTTTTGAAGGAGGGAAAGACCAGGCCAGTCCAGTGACACCTTTTCAACTTTCTATATTATTTACTGGTTAGATATTTGTGATGACCTTTTCTGTTTACTCAGTCACCGATAGCTTTCAAAGTAACCAGTAAAGCCAAATTCAGAGATAAATATTATCTTTCTTATCTTAAGATGTGGCCGTAGTGACATTTAGTACATCGGATATGTTTTTGTTTTTCTAACGGGGATTCCTCTAGCCGATGAAGTCCCCTCTGGCCCAAGTGAGTGCTTGAATGATTTCCTTTCACACCTTCATACCTTCCACATTCTCTTGCTGTCTTTCATAGTTTGGTCGACTGTTTCCTGGTAGACGCCGCAGCCGTCAGTCTCAGTATGTCCCCTACCGGGAACTTCCTGGCCTCGTCGCACGTTGATGGCCTGGGTATTTATTTATGGTAAGAGATTGTCTTGCAGATACTGTGTCTTTCAACTCTTGTTTTTACTTTTCAATTAGTTATTTCACACATTTAAGATGAAGATTAGAACAGTAAAATTTTGGAAAGCAATTAGCACAATTGTCTTACTCGTCATAACTGAACCCTGGTATTGTGGGTTGAGTTCTTGAGGTTGAAACTTTAATCTGCTGATGAATGGCTTATTTTAGGAAACGTTTTAGTTTATTTACTCATGATAATGTTGTTTCCAAAGTATGATTTTGTTTTTCCATACAACACAAAATCAGATGTTTTGACAAATGCTCAGGCTGGACTTTTTCATGCAACAGAAACATACAGTGACCAGGGGCTGTGGAAAAATGATGAAAAGGAAAACAAAGCACTATCTATGAACTGTGAATATGTGTCATATATATATATATATATATATATATATATATATACATACATACATACATATGTATATAGTTAGGTCCATATATATTTGGACACTGACACAATTTTTGTAATTTAGGCTCTATTTGCCACCAGAATAGAATTAAAATGAAAAAAACAAGATGTAATTTAAGTGCAGACTTTAAAGTTTAATTAAAAGGCTTGAACAAAAATATTAAATTCTTTGGAATTTTTTATACAGTCTCCCCATTTTCAGGGGCTCAAATGTAATTGGACAAATATATAATCATAAATACAATTTTAAATTTAAAGATTTAGTTGAGTTTAAATATTTAGTTTGGTTGTTTTTGTTGTATGTTTTGGGTCATCGTTCATTTACACTATGAAGCGCTCTTCAATCAACTTTGCTTCATTTGGCTGAATCTGGCAAAGAGTATGTCTCTATACACTTCAGAATTCATCCGGCTGCTTCTGTCCTCTGTCACGTCATCAATAAACACCAGTAACCCAGTGCCACTGGAAGCCATGCACGCTCATGCCATTACACTGCTCCACCACGTTTCACAGATGATGCTTTGGATCATGAGCTGTTCCAAGCCTTCTCCATACTATTTTCCTCCCGTCATTCTGGTACAGGTTGATCTTAATTTCAGCCGTCCAAAGAATGCTTTTCCAGAAGTGATCTGGCTTTTTTAAATGTTTTTTTGGCAAAGTCTAATCTGGCCTTGTTTGCACCTTGTGGTGAACCCTCTGTACTTGCTCTCGTGAAGTCTTCTCTTGATTGTAGACTTTGCCAGTGACACGTCTAGCTCCTGGAGAGTGTTCTTCTCTTGGCTGGATGTTGTGAAAGGGTTTTTCTTTACCATGTAGAGGATCTTCCGATCATCCACCACTGCTGTCCTCCGTGGACATCCAGGCCTTTTTGTGTTGCTGAGCTCACTAGTGCTTTTAATTATTTATTTTTCATAATGTACCAAACTGTTGATTTGGCCACTCCTAAAGTTCCTGTTACCTCTCATGGATTTGTTTTGAACTTTGAACCCTAACACTTGTCTGTTTCACCTACATGGAGAGCTCTTTTGACTTCAAGATGTGGGTTCACACTTAGAATCAACCCCAGACCTTTTACCTGCTTAGTTGATGTGAAAATAATGAAAGACTAGCCCACGGCTGTCCATAAAACAGCTTTTGAATCAATTGTCCAATTACTTATGGTCCCTTGAAAAAGGTGAGAGGGGGGTACATATTAAAGTACTGTAATTCCTCAACCCTTTCTCGATTTTGATGAGAATAAATACCCTCAAATTAAAGCTCATAGTGTGCACTTTAAGCCCATACTCATATATTGTATTATATGACATCACAATATATAACTGTAACTTGAATATGTTTTGGTCAGAAGCTAAAAATATACATAGTGCATTCAGTGCATTGTGGGATACAGTGCCCCAGCTCTGTGCTCTTTGTCATTGTAGGCCAAGTAGGTATTTAATACACACTATGTGTGTTATATATACTTTATATTGTAGAAAAGGTAACTCTATATAAAGCCTAATTATATCATATTTGATAGGCAAATTTCTAAAGCCTCTAAATTATTAAATGATCAAAGCTTTGCTGATTGATACGTTTAATCCTAAAACTGTCCCCTTTAGGTCATGGTACATGTCTTTTTGCTGCGCTATCTTTTTATTGTAATGAAGTAAACATAATAACTTTTTATTGTTAGTTAAATGTCAACATGAACACTTGAGCACTGATTTTTCTGAAAATATGTGTGGATAATGAAGTTAAAATTGATCAAATTGCTTTATGAAATATTGTATGTTCAGCCTTGCTGTCTGTTTGGGTCATTTCTAGGTCCAATAACACACTGTGCAGCATGGTGTCATTGCGCCCTCTACCTGCAGACTATGAGCCGACTGTGATCATGCTGCCAGGCACCTGCCCAAGCAAAGGTGTGACCACATTATCATAGCGATTTATAATTTGAAAATCATTTCACTTGAGACTAAGTCCCGTTGATTGTGTGCTTGTGAACAGATATAGAAGAGGAGGAAGTTTTAGATGCTGACAGTTCTGAGATGCTTGAATACATTTCACCAGCACAGCTGGATGAACATCTGGTCACACTCTCTCTGCTTCCTGACTCACGCTGGAAGAACCTGCTACATCTGGACATCATCAAGGTATGTGCATGTAAAAATAGAAGAAGAAACCCCAGTAGTCTGTGCTTAATTGTGATGTGTTTGAAAGACTATTAAAAACCCTGTAAAACTGTGAAAAATCTTCACCTGCAGAAAAAGAACAAACCCAAAGAGCCCCCAAAATTGCCAAAAGCTGCACCCTTCTTCATTCCCACCATTCCCGGGCTGGTGCCCCAGTTTGCTCTACCCACCACCCCCTCAGAGGGCCAGGTAAGCACTCTCGATAGTGACTCTGTGGAGTATTTGTTGTTGGGAATTTATTTGTCAGTTTTAAAAGTATTGTATATATAAAATAACTATATTAAATTAAGTATATGTTTTATTAAGTTTGCCTGAAATATTGACTGGTAAATATGAAAACATTATTTTCTATTCATTAGAGAACATTTGGTTTATATTTTTTACCTAACCCACCATTAAAGAAAGAAAATAAATTCAGAGAGGACTAATTAAATTAATCAAGTGACAATAAAGACTTTTTCATTGTTACAAAAAATGCTTAGTATTCATAATAATAAGAAATGTTTATTGAGCCCCAAATCAGGATATTAGAATGATTTCTGAGGGATTGTGTGACACTAAATACTGGAGTAATGGCTGGTGAAATTTCAACTTAGATATATATATATATATATATATATATGTATGTATTTACTTGTTATTGTAATTAGCCTCTTTTATTTTAGTCTAAAGTGGTCAACTTGGGAGTGTTGGCACAGAAGTCCACCTTCTACCTTCAGCTTGAAAACGCTTTAGACAACAACTCGTGTAAGTACTTCATACTTGATGCTGTACTATTGAATGTGCAATAGCTGTGATGTGACCGATCAGTGTGTTAATCATCATGACAGACGAGGAGCCAGTGAAGCTGTTGAGAGAGTTGGGCCCCTCTGCCATTGACACTGAACTTCGGGCCCTGTCACCAGATATGGGTGGAGAGGTCCGAGTGATGCAGAGCTTCCTCAAGATGATCAGCAGCATTCTTCAGTCCAAAAGAGATTTCGACCTGGCTCAAGCCTACCTAGCATTGTTCCTTAAGGTACCATACGAGCAATCTGCTGATGTTTATGTATTTTCATATGCTTGCAATTACACAGATTTTCATATCAACTTAACTCAATAGCTTTGACTTGTATTTCCATTACAAAGCTAAGGAACCGCTTAGTTTCTGGCCTAACCATTCATGACAAAACTGCCGGCTGTTTGATTTCTGTTTCTTTCTAATCGTGTTGGGAAGCCCCGGTTCAGCATCAAACATCATTAATCTAAATATCCTGTTTCGCATTGATCATGAATCCACATTCCAAATAAAGACTGTCAAATGCAGCTTTTTTGGGGGGTTTGGACCTTAAAAATATTTGGTAAATATTTATCAATTATAATATTAATGTAATATTTATGATACAAATGTGAATATATTTGATAATTCAGTTCTACAGGAAATTAATATTTACAATAAACAATGAAGGGCTTAAATTGTGAAAACTGGGAAATTGTTGAAATCAAGGCTGCATTTATTTAATTAGAAATAACACTAAAATAACTTTCTATTCAAATATATTAAAAATGTCACATGATCCTTCAGAAAACATTGTTTTTGCTGCTTAATATTTTTATGCAAATCCTAATACACTACCATATAAATTAATAGTTTAATTCAGCAAAAATGTATTAAATTGATCAAAAGTGACCGTAAAGGCACTTATAATATTACAAAAATATTTTATTTCAAATTAAACCTGTTCAATTATCTTTTTATTCATCAAAGAAACCTGGAAGAAATGTATCATGGTTTCCACACAAATATTAAGCAGAAAAAAACAGTTTTTAACATTAATAATAGTAAGAACCATTATTAATAATTAACCACCAATAACACTTGAGCACCAAATCGGCGTATTAGAATGATTTTTGAAGGATCATGTGACACTGAAGGCTGGAATAATAAATAAGTCAAAGCCTGGGTGAGCGCAAGACTTCTTACAAAAACATTAACAAATTTGACCTCTCCTAAACGTTCAGTGGAAGTGGAAATGTTATTGTTCTACATGCTGTTAAAATTAGGGATGTTCATTTCGGTTATTTTTCCTAACCGACAACCGATGCTCATTAACCGATTATTAACCGTTAACCGAAAATATCATTTTAAATTAGAACTTAATTACATTTGAAAGAATAAGTGTCTGTAACCCGTTAAAAATACTAACATTTGGTATTAATTTTACATGCGCAAAAAACAGCAAACAACAGAACATGAGGATTCACATGATCATTAACATCACGCACCTATACGAGAAATATATTTTCACTTAAGAAAACAAAAGAGAAACTGTGCAACAAGTAGCCTAGTATGCAGAGTTTCGGTTCATTTTTGTGCTGCGCGAAAGGAAACCAGACGGCAGAATGCGGCATCCTATTTATTTAGACTTATTTTACAAAAGCGTTTATTGTGAATGTACACAAATAAAAGCAAACCTTTTACAATTATGTTTATCTTCATGATTAAAAGCAGTATTTGCTCCATGATTGTGATTGCTCCAGCGCCGCACAGTTAAGCATTCTACCTTCACAATGCAGCCTGTTCATTTATCATTATAAAAAACAATCAGGTCAAACATATGGAAAAAACACACTGCTCCGTTTAAATATGTAGTACAATCTGTGCTGTTAAGCGTTATCACCGTACCGCCGTGAAGTTATGCAAAACATCTTTTACATGGATATTGGAACAAGAGTGAACCTAGAAAACAGTAAATAGCCTACTATTTTGGTATTCAAATCACGAATAAAGAAATATTTGATTTTGTGTTGAACGAGAGACCCAACATTTGTTTCAGTTTCGTTTTAGCCTAAATTAATTCGTTTTGGTTTGTCATTTATATAGCGTTCTTACATTTTTAATTCTTGTTCTTTTCTAAATAGCCTTTGTTGTCTTAGATTTGTTATAATTGTCTTAGATTTGTTGTGGAGTGAGGGGAACTAAAATAGCCTAGCTATGTTTACAGTGTTTATTATAATGTTTGTAACTCGTGTCAGCCTATTTCTGAATGAAATAATAAAATGCTACTTATAAGCGACTTATGTTTCTCTCTCTCTAAAAATATGTTTTATACGAGTTACTTATTTTAACCATGCAGAAAACCTTTTCAAATATTTTGATAAATTACTGAAAAAATGTAAATAAATAAGTGACTTTAAACCGTTTAACTGATTGTATTAATCGGTCAAAATTTGTATCGGTCGGTTAACGGTTAAAATGAACATCCCTAGTTAAAATATATAAAATGTAATCTTTTATATGATTTTTCATATACAATTTGAACTTATGAAGTATACTAATGCAATCAATGTTACAATATTAACAAATTATCTCTTTAATTTTTTACATTTATAAAAGGGCTCCAACATGCATATGATGTGTTCTGATTTTTTATTTGTCTTTTTAAGCATAGATAAATTGTTCATGAAAGTTTTTTGCTAGAGAAGGACAAACTGGATTTGTTTGGTTTTTAAACAGCAGATGGCAGCAAATGTATATGCAAACATTTTCCTTTATGGCTGCACTGTAAATGCTACTAAAGTTATTCACTTTATATACAGTCGTGTAATTACATCTAAACAACATTTAGTAACTGAACAGTTTGGGGTGTTTGAGTGTCTTTTGAATTTTTAACTCTAAACATGTCATCTTGCTGTTCCAGCTCCATCTTCGGTTCATCGCAGACCAGCCTGAACTGATGGAGGAAGCACAGAGCGTGTCGGCACACCTGGAGAAGACATGGATGTCCATGCAGACGCTCTTAAATCAGAACATTTGTCTGTTGTCTTATATCAAGAGTGCACTATTGTAAAGCACATTTCACCATGTTGTTGAATGTTTGTATCAGACTAAATGTTCTTGCCCTGTTTTGTTAATACAAATTAAAATTATGCCAAGTCTATGTGATTTTTTTCTTATAGTTTGGGAAAGGACATAATGGCAGTCATATATTTTACATAATGGGCACTGAATGGGTGACAAAATAAACCAAGACCTTAAGGAATAGTTTACACAAAAAATGAAAATCAGCATCAAATGGACTCACCCCCAGGCCGTCCAAAATGTAGAGTTTCATCAGAACAGATTTGGAGAAATTTCACATTGCATCACTTGCAATGAATGGGTGCTGTCAGAATGAGAGACCAAACAACTGGTAAAAACATCACAAGTAATCCTCACAACTCCAGTCCATTAATTAACATCTTATGAAGTGAAAAGCTGCATGTTTGTAAGAAACAAATCTATATTGAAGACATTTTAATCTAAAACCATCACTTCTGTCCATGATAGTGCCTCCTCAGTGCAAATGTTCATCCTCTGTTGTCCTATCACGTAAAAATCCCTATTTTAGAACAGTTTTGGGGGCAAATAGTGCTTCTGTATCTCATATGTATCTCCTGATTCAGATCATAAACGTTTTTCACTGGAGAAAGCAATATCATGGATAAAGGTATTAGTATTTTAGCTGGAAGAAAATGTTTTAAAAAAACACATTCTTCAAATCTGTTCCGATGAAGAAAATCTCAGTCACACTTTATTTTAAGGTTCAATTCTCACTATTAACAAACCATTAACTATGACTTTTGCCTCTTTAAATTGCTTATTTACTGCTTATTAATAGTTAGTAAGGTAGCTAAGTTTAGGTATTGGGTAGGATTAGTGATGTAGAACATGATCATGCAGAATATGTGTTTTATAAGTACCAGCTTTTAGTACCTTTGGCAGTGTGGGCAGGTGCCAAGTCATGATGGAAAATGAAATCAGCATCTCCATAAAGCTTGTCAGCAGAAGGAAGCATAGAACTGTTTTTGATTCAGATCAATATCATGGATAAAGGTATTCTTTATTTTAAGGTTCAATTCTCACTATTAACAAACCATTAACTATGACTTTGCCTCTTTAAATTGCTTATTTACTGCTTATTAAGTAAGGTAGCTAAGTTTAGGTATTGGTTAGGATTAGTGATGTAGAACATGATCATGCAGAATATGTGTTTTATAAGTACCAGCTTTTAGTACCTTTGGCAGTGTGTGCAGGTGCCAAGTCATGATGGAAAATGAAATCAGCATCTCCATAAAGCTTGTCAGCAGAAGGAAGCATGAAGTGCTCTAAAATGTCCTGGTAGAAGGCTGCGTTGACTGTGGACTTCAGAAAACACAGTGGACCAACACCAGCAGATGACATGGCAGCCCAAATCATCACTGACTGTGGAAACTTCACACTGGACTTCAAGCAACGTGGATTCTGTGCCTCTCCTCTTTCCACAGACTCTAGGACCTTGATTCCAAATGAAATGCAAAATTTACTTTCATCTGAAAAGAGGACTTTGGATCACTGAGCAACAGTCCAGTTATTTTTCTCCTTAGCACAGGTAAGATGCTTCTGATGGTGTTTCTGTTTCAGAAGTGGCTTGGTAGCCCTTTTCCTGAGTGTGGTGACACTTGATGCACCCCATGTGAAGCTCTCCCAAATGTTTTAATAGGCTTTGCTTGATTGTATTCTCAAGCTTGCTTTCATCACTGTTGCTTGTGCACCTTTTCCTACCCAATTTCTTCCTTCTAGTCAACTTTGCATTTAATATGCTTTGATACAGCACTCCTTGACCAGCCACCCCTTTCAGTAATGACCCTCTGGGACTCACCCTCTTTGTGGAGGGTGTCAATGATCGTCTTCTGGACCATTGCCAAGTCAGCAGTCTTCCCTATTATTCTGGTTTCAAAGAACAAGAGATACCCAGAATTTATACTGTAGGGATGGTCATTAATTGAAACTCAAATGTAAATATTCTAATATTTTGAGATATTTTTACTTTCATTAGCTGTAAGCCCTAATCATCAAAATGAAAACAAAACAACTTTGAAGTGTTTTATTTTACATGTAATGAATCTATAATATATGAAAGTGTCACTTTTTAAAATAACTTACAAGAAAAAATGAACTTTTTCACCATATTCATTTTTTTTTTAGATGTACCTGTATGTATATATATATATATATATATATATATATGCATGGATGCACACCTCCATTATTTTGCATACAGCAAAAAATGATCCTACATCACCTCCCAGTTCTTATTTTTTGTATGACTGAGTATTAAAGAAGTGAATGTGTGAGAGGGATGCTGGTGGTTAGCTGGGATTGTGGTTGTTTTGCGTAGAACAGATACTGAACAGATGGGTCTCTCTGTGTGGGAGCCCAGAACACTCCTGCACTGCTTGAGCTTTAACGAATGACCAGTCATGCAGGCCAGTACAGATCTGGACTCAGTGTGGGTGATTTCTTTCTCATAGCACATTTAAATCGTCATTGAAAGTGGCATATTTGAAAAATTAAAGAAAAAGCTCCTCAATAATGCACATTAAGTCAAGCTTGGTAAGGGAATTTCTGTCATCCTGATGAAAGAAGACTGAAAGAAAAGTACATGCTTCAGAGGACTGGGGTAAAAGTTTCAATAAAACATTCTGGTGTTTCAGAACAACTTCAAAAAGTACTTGGTATCAGATGGTAAAGCCATGGTACTTTGATATAATCTACTGAAATAGAGATAAATATGTTATATAGGCTTCTTAAATGTAGACAGACAGACAGACAGATAGATGGAAGGAACAACAAATATTAATACAATATATACAGGTAAAGTTGTCCGTTTAAATTTGATTGTACTGCTCAATGGGTTTGCACTTTTAGAGCATAACAATGGTTCTTAATTAAAGGGGACACTGTTTCTCTAAATTGTTTGATTCAGTATGACACTGGTGTGTGTGGCCACAACTCAAAAGAGGACTGTGTCCTGATGAAAGCAAAAATAAAAAAGAAGATTTTCATTTCTAAATTATAAGGTTGCTCACTAAATGGAAACAAATATAATTGGGACAGTTCCTGTTGTTTTTGTTTCCACATTTATATTCCACAATATATTTATTACATTTATCGTTTAGCGGACGCTTTTATCCAAAGGGACTTGGAGGACAATGGAAGCAATCAAAATCAACAAAAGAGCAATGATATGCAAGTATAACAAGTCTCAGTTAGCTTAACGTAATACATGTTTTTATTTTTTAAATAATACAATAAAAAAAAGAAAACAGATAGAATAGAAAAAGAATAGATCAAGCTAATGTTAGAGGCCTTTTTTGCTTTTGTTAAAAGAAAAAAACATCTACAGTGTGTATCTAAATTACGCATTTTACAAAATGTACCTGCAATCATCCCTACATTTTGACCCGTATTTAAATAGTACTTTTAATTACTGTGATTAATATCCGTAGAAAAATAGCTAATAGGCCTACTAATAGTCATATGAATCTTATTCAAAAGCGTATGTTTCTTTATGCCAAACTTCTTAATTTATTTTATTTTTAGGAAGTGTATTCATCTATTTATTCAGTTAGTAATTAGTAAATATGCTACATCGAGGTTTCCCAAACCGGGCTTTGTAAAGAATAAAAAAATAAATAAAATAAAAGTAACTGTAGTCTAAGTAGGCCTACAAGGAGGTAATGCAAATTACAAGTAAATGTATTCAATGTAATTTAAGTTTATTTTTTGGAATCTGATTACAAAACCAGATTACGTGTTATCAGTTACCAGCGCTGATATAGGCCTACTAAATAAATGCATAGCCTATCGCCCTCTTTTCATGGTTATAGCCTCCTGTAAACGTTTCAAAAAGCAGAATTAATTAACGAAGAGAAAGAAAGAAATTAAGAAAGAAAGAAAAATAATCTATATGTAGCCCTAGCCTAGCCTATTTCAATAACAAATAGTTTGTACAACCTTTGTCGGATTAAAGACTCAATTAGGCAGATCATCAAATTCTCGAATCTCCAATTTTTGGTGAAATATGACCCCGAATTGTATATCAGACTTAGACTGACCCAGCTAGTTGTTTTACAGTGTGTCAGTAATGTGTTATAGACAGAATTGTGTCTTTCATAAATAAAGGAATTGATGAAATGTAGCTAGCCTATACCTTGAGATATTATAGCCTATACCTAGGATATTATAGCCTATACCTTGAGTATAGGATATTATAGAATATATCTATAATCATATCTAGCAGTAATGCAGCTGCCAAAAATATACCGGAGTATTGTTATGTAATACGTGACGTCCACTGAATCCAGGTAAATCATTACACACAGACAGAAATCAGCGCTCTACGTGGCGGCAGTAAGACCCAGTGGAAGCCGCGCGCTCCGTTCAGAGAGCGACATGACAACCGCGATCGACTGATGCTACACACACACGCCACACAGCGCACCTCACCAACACTCATTACAGGTAATACCAAGCTCTTTCGACAAAGATGTATGTCGTTCGCCTCTCCAGCCTGTGAGTCCGTTTCTTCCGTGTCATGTGGTGATGTTGTTGTTTCGCTCCGCTGATAGTGAACTGACGCTCTGGAGATGCTGAAAGTGACGATGCCCGCCTCTAGAGCCGCTCCTGAATACTGGATCGACGGATCCAAGAAAGAGACGCTGGCGGACTTCTATGAGCTGGAGTCTGAATTGGGACGGTGAGTGGAAGTGCAGCAGTATGTGAATACGCAGCTTTTCAAACGCTTATTGAAGACGATATTAACTGCTTGGACCTCTAACAAAATATACCAGAATAGTAACAGGGTTGCAGATTTCGCCTAATTTAATCTGAAACGCTCATGGCCGACTGTCGTGGGACCAAATGTTGGTTATAGTTATTAATTAACTTATGTTTCTTATGAATATTAGTTATTAGAAATAAACGGTGTTATTAATATTTATTTGGTATCAGGGTTGAGCTTGACCAAGATAGTCAAATATTAGGCTACCTAATCTCTAACAGTTGTCACTCCAAAGAATATGGGATTTGTGTGTTTATTCAGATACCAATTTTTGCCATATTCTTGGAAGTTATTTAATCAACTGAGATGATTTTATCTAAATTTAGCTGTCACAGTCACGCTCCTTTGAATTACGCTTCCCGTATACAGTCAATAATGAAACAGTTGTGTAAAAAATGAACAAGACTGGAATATAATATATTTAATAGTACTCCCCCCTTTCAGAGGGATTTGTGCCTTTGTTGCTTTAAAAGGTGAGCTACTAATTTGTGGATAAAAGTGGATGGTTTAGTCAAAAGATTGCTGTCACTTGCTGTCATGGTCAGTTAGTTTAGAAATCTTATGTTGTTATTGTTTTTAGATATTTGATACACTTATTTAAATTTGCAGTGTTAAAGAAATAATATTTTGCATATTTTATGAAATTGTTTTCTAGTAATAGGGTGGATCTGGACCAATTTAATCAACATTAAATTTGAGTTCAGTTTAGATGTATCTAATTTGGGACAATGGAACACCAGTTAGTATTTTATTAAAAGGAAAGTGCTTTAAATTTAATCTAATTCTGCAGATATTATATCTGCATATATTATTATTATATATTATCATATTTTTACATGGTCTTTTGCTCATATACTGTGTGTGTGTGTGTGTGTGTGTGTGTATATATATATATATATATATATACAGGTGCATCTCAATAAATTAGAATGTCATGGAAGAGTTCGTTTATTTCAGTAATTCAACTCAAATTGTGAAACTCATGTATTAAATAATTCAGTGCACACAGACTGAAGTAGTTTAAGTCTTTGGTTCTTTTAATTGTGATTATTTTGTCTCACATTTAACAAAAACCCACCAATTCATTATCTCAACAAATTAGAATACTTCATAAGACCAAAAAAAAAACGTTTTAGTGAATTGTTGGGCTTCTGGAAAGTATGTTCATTTACTGTATATGTACTCAATACTTGGTAGGGGCTCATTTTGCTTTAATTACTGCCTCAATTCGGCGTGTCATGGAGGTGATCAGTTTGTTGCACTGCTGAGGTGGTATGGAAGCCCAGGTTTCTTTGACAGCGGTCTTCAGCTCATCTGCATTTTTTGGTCTCTTGTTTCTCATTTTCCTCTTGACAATACCCCATTGATTCTCTATGGGGTTCAGGTCTGGTGAGTTTGCTGGTCAGTCAAGCACACCAACACCATGGTCATTTAACCAACTTTTGGTGCTTTTGGCAGTGGCCGAGAGAGCTCAACGCGCTGCAAATAGAACGCGCTGCAACTTCCTCAATTTGACCACACACACGCTGCAAATGCTCACAACACAACCAAAAAAGAAACGCGCTGCAAATAAAATTTATTTGTTTGTGTTGTGAGCATTTTCACCAACTGTTGTCAAAATGATGAAATTTTTTTCTTGATTTGCAGGCGCTTTTTCTATTTGCATGTGTTTTCTGAAGTTGCAGCGCGTTGAGCTCTCTCGCCACCGTACTTTTGGCAGTGTGTGCAGGTGCTACATCCTGCTGGAAAATGAAATCAGCATCTTTAAAAAGCTGGTCAGCAGAAGGAAGCATGAAGTGCTCCAAAATGTATTGGTAAATGGGTGCAGTGACGTTGGTTTTCAAAAAACACAATGGACCAACACCAGCAGATGACATCACCCAGACTCTAGGACCTTGGTTTCCAAATGAAATGCAAAACTTGCTCTCATCTGAAAAGAGGACTTTGGACCACTGGGCAACAGTCCAGTTCTTCTTTTCCTTAGCCCAGGTAAGACGCCTCTGACGACAACTGTAGCCAAATTCCTTGACACGTCTGTGTGTGATGGCCTTGATCCCAGCCTCAGTCCATTCCTTGTGAAGTTCACCCAAATTCTTGAATCGATTTTGCTTGACAATCCTCAAAAGGCTGCGGTTCTTTCGGTTGGTTGTGCATCTTTTTCTGTTAACATGCTTGGATACAGCACTCTGTGAACAGCCAGCTTCTTTGGCAATGAATGTTTGTGGTTTACCCTCCTTGTGAAGATTGTCTTCTGGACAACAGTCAGATCAGCAGTCTTCCCCATGATTGTGTAGCCTAGTGAACCAAACTGAGAGACCATTTTGAAGGCTCAGGAAACCTTTGCAGGTGTTTTGAGTTGATTAGCTGATTGGCATGTCACCATATACTAATTTGTTGAGATTGTTGTGAATTGGTGGGTTTTTGTTAAATGTGAGACAAAATAATCACAATTAAAAGAACCAAAGACTTAAACTACTTCAGTCTGTGTGCATTGAATTTATTTAATACACGAGTTTCACAATTTGAGATGAATTACTGAAACAAATGAACTTTTCCATGACATTCTAATTTATTGAGATGCACCTGTATCTATATATATATATAATGCGCTTGCTCTTCTCTATATTTTGTTAGGGATCTGGATATTTAGGATAATTGGATTTAACACAAATTCTATTCTTTCTCAAGCAGGGCAATTATTGATCATCGTTATAAATTCCTATATGCAAGTCAGACATTTGCAGTCTGTTGAAATATTTATACTAGACTCATGGGAAATGTTAAATCATTAGAAAAAAGTCTCATTAGTCTAAGACAGGTGTCATTAGTCTAAACCTGAGTGGTGTTTACATTGACACCTAGTCATTTGTCACCAGGCAATAAGTGTAATAAGAGAGGATATCCTCAAAGTACAAAGTGTTTCCAGGACACAGAGTCTGAAACATTTGGCAGTGACATTAAATCAGCAGAACTTCATAGTGCACTTTATTTGGCAAGCAATCTAGGATAAGATGCATAAACCACTTGCTTAAGCCTAGCAACGTGAGTTTTCATTTTTATTTATTTCCCTTTTGTGCAAAGAAATGCTTTTAAGATATTAGACAGATTTTAGGCAAATGTATTTGACTATTATATATGCAAATTTTATCAAAACAATAGGAAAAGTGTAACTCTTATTACATCATATTCACGTACCTTGATATTAACATGGAATATCCATAATACACATAAAACAATAATATACCATGGTACATGTCCAAACATCATGGATAAATCCTAGTACTTTTTGTTAGTGAAATCTCGCAAACAGGTTTAAATAACAACATATATGACAAGATGTTAGTTGTTCAGACACGATAGTGCTGTAGAGTAGCTATTGTTTTTGTTACTGCTCTCAAAATAAAGCTTCTTTATTGGCATTGATGGTTCCATGAAGAACCTTTAACATCTAACATCACAAAAGGTTCCACTGCGCATAAGGTTCTTTATAGTGCAAAAAAAAGTTTTAGATTATTAAAATGTTCTTTATACTAAGAAATTATTTTTATTTTAAGAACATACTGAAAGGTTCTTTGGGAAACCCAAAATGGTTCTTCTGTGGCACTGCTGCAAAACCCTCCTTTTGGAACCTTTATTTTTAAGAGTGTGTCATGATATTAGTTGGTATATCATGACTGTTTGTCTTTTTTAAATATCTGACATGCAAGGTTTTGTGTTCGTGCTGAACCTAAATTGTCTTGGATAATCAGATTGTGGTGTTTCAGCATCTCCGGACTGGGCACAGCACGGTGCGTAGGAGGGGAACATTCATCGATCTGTGACGGGTGGGCCATGAATTGTTGCTGAATGGCCATAAATTGTTTGCCTCTCTAGCAATGGCTACACAACTATATCAGCCAAAATGAGAATTACAGTCTGTACTTTCTAGGTACTCAGAGAGACCTGGGCCAAAGGGCCAAACATAGAATGGACGCTAGGGTACATGAATACAGTATATGTGCTTACTGTGTTTTCCTGGATAAATTGAATAGTATAACAATATCTTTCCACTGAATTAAAATACAGTACCTATCCTACAAAAACCTTTTGTTTAATTAATGTTTTTAGAGAGCAAAAATGAACAAGGCCTAGTTATAAAGCTGTTTGTAAGCTTGTGAGGTTTTATGACAGATGCTGAACAATCGCAATCAAGGTGTCTAATTTGAGGAACAGAAACCCAGCGCATGAACGAATTAGAGCACAACACCCGCATATGGAGCTTGTACAGCCTGCGGAAGCAAGACCAATCAACTTTGTCATCCGCTCAGCTGAGAGTGATGCATATCTGCGGGCACTTAAAGATAAATTCAGTTAATGCAATTAATCTTGGAATAAAATAAATCACATGCATCTGTGCTGACGGGGGTGTAATATATCTGATGATGTGATTATTTTCCGGACAGCTCTGAGGCACAGCATTACAAATGAACTCAGATTTGTACATTTGCTGGAAAAATGTGAGTGGTTCCAGCATGTGCAGAATCACTGGCAGGATGCTAGTGCATTGTGGGTGGCTTCCAGGGCAAAATAGTACTCTGGCGGTAATATAGTACAGTAATGATATCAGATAATGTACTAAAATTAACATATCTTGATATTTGCACGGTACTCCAATGTTCTGAGAATACCATAGCATTATGGTCCTTTTGGGACCTTTTGTGTATGCCAAGGTGTTGTGCACATTTTTGACATTTCTGTTTGTTAGGGTGTTCTGGATGGTTGTTAAATGCTTGCAAGCTTTTTATAGGTGGTTACTTACTGGTCTAAAGAGCCCATTACACATCTTTATGATATTCTGGTTATAGGTATGGTCAGGGTTCCTCAATGCATGTAGTTTAATTTCTGCTAAATTAAAACTTCTGCTAGTTGAAAACAGTAAGTCTGATCTTAAACTATCTTTTTGGTTTAAATGGTTTTGAGCTTGTGGCAAAGTTTATTATTACGGTTATGAGTTTATTGAAACTCGTGGCCCTAAGTATAAGCAACAGTGATGTTTGCCTTAAAGGGATTGTTCACCCAAAAATGAAAATTAAAGATGAAGAAAATGATATTTTGAAGAATCTTTATTAACCGCTTAAAGACCTAGATCATTTTTGGGGCACCTGACATGCCTGCACTTTTCTTTGTTTTTAAGTCCTGTTCTAGCAGTCAGCATCAAGTGCCATATATCATTATAAACAGCAGAACTTGAATTTTCAGTCTAGCTCATTTAAAGTCCAAATTTCCCTTTTGTTTTCTCTAAGAATGAATGAATTTCCAGAATTGTAAGAAAAACGCAAACAACAATTGGGTGTTTTTTTTTGTTTACTGTGAACTCAAACAGAAACTCCGAAGTTTGGATCTGGGTGTTTTACACTTCCAAATAAAACTGTGTCTACATAGAACATTCCCTAAGCAAGTTATAGCCATTTATTACAATATGGTTATAAGCACTTTTTGGTGAAAAACATATCTATGTTGTTTACTAATAATATAGATGTGTCAATATCAATGTATCAACATAAAAATGTTTAGGGAGTAAAGAAAATGGAATCAGTGTTATATAATAACAAAAACAGTCATAAGTGACTTTTCTCAGAGAAATATATGTTCAGTCGGAGTAGGAACAACAACAAACACAAACAGTGCAGCTAAAAGTAAAAACAATTGCACAAATTATTCTGTAACAAAAATACAAACAGTGCAAATGATTCAGAAACTACACACAAAATGAGTGAGAAATATACAGAATGCAACAGAAAAAATTGTGAAAATTATATTTACGAACTATATAATTATTGTTTACATATTATAAATGGATCGATCTGCTGGCTGTTCTCTGCGTCAGAATTGATTTTTCCAGGACATCGCCTAGTGACGCGAAGACATGAATTCCAGTGCTTTATCTGATATGTACCACTGTTTCATCCTTGTTTTCGGTTTGTTTTATATCAAAGTACTCAGTCGTGTGTTTTTCTGTGCTTTTTCAGAGAGTTCTCTCATGCAAATGTGTCATGTTGTGTTTGCTTTCATGCACGCATGACAGACTTTACTTTCACATTGCGTTTGTTCAAATTTCAAATGAAACATCATAAATGGTGGTTCAAAAACCCAAAACCTATGTTTATTGGTTGAATATGGGACAGTTTGAACCAACTAGGGCACAGGGGTGGGACTAAGCATCAACAATCGTTCCTGTTTGGCTCAGAGGAACGAAATGCATTGGTTTCTTCTGATGAATCAATGTTGTCAAAATGTGATGACGAAATCGCGTACACAACAGAGTCTCTGGATATTCAAACGAGATATCTCCGAAAAGCAGAGAATCTCCGCTTTACAACACTTTTTAAAGCATTCAGATAGGATTAATGGTTCAAAAGTTATTAAACATTTAAGAACAATGGTTATTTTAACCGCGGGTGGCTGTCTCGGTCTTTGAGGGTTAGTTTATGTTTTACTCACCCTCAAGACATCTTATAGGTGTTATGACTTTCTTCTTTCAGACGAATCCAATTAGAGTTAAATAAAAAATGTCCTGGCTCGTTCAAGATTTATAATGATATGGGCGGGCGTTTTTGTTTAACAGTCTAAAAGTAGTCAAATAAAGCGTACGCATCCATATTAAAACGCGCATCACATGGCACTGGGGGGTGAATAAAGGCCCCCTGTAGCGAATCGATGCGCTTTTGTTGTAAGAAAAATATCCAGATTTAAAACGATATAAAGAGTTTTGTATAACTTTCGCTAACTTGTACGTGCGTTCATGAGAGACTGCCTTTCTGGTGGATGATGGTGCAGCGCATGCAGGTGTGCGTCTCGCGAAAACCAACGTTTGTTTACAGGAGCAAAGGAAGCAAAGTTTCCTTACTTTAGCAAAGGAAAGTCTCCTCTTGGCTTATATCGAAATACTCTGTCATTTTTCTTTACAAATCCTAATTTTGTGCTTCTAATTGCTGACCGGCATTTGTTTTGTTTTGTTCTCTCTCCATCGCGCTTCCGCGTTCGTCACTAAGCACACGTACGCATACGTCTTACTTAATCCACCGAAACATCTTCCGTCTACGACAGTTAGCAGAAGTGAGAAAAAGGTGTTTATATTATTTTAAATATGGATATTTGTCATATAAATATGGATATTTGTTTTTTACAAAAACGCATGGATTCGCTACAAGAGACCTTTATTCACTCCCCGGTGCCGCGTGATGTGTGTTTTAACATGGATGCGTGTGCTTTATTTGACTGCTTTTAACTGTTGAACAAAAACACCCAGCCATGCCATTATAAAGCTTGAAAGAGCCAGGACCATTTTTAATATAACTCCGATTGGATTCATCTAAAGAAGAAAGTCATATACACCTCGGATGCCTTGAGGGTGAGTAAAACGTGGACTTATTTTCAACTAGCCCTTTAATATATTAATATTAGGAATTAGCTTTTTTTCTATTTCGAGATTAATTACTTTTAATTTTAGTATGTTTTTGTAATTAGGCTATTTAGTATTTTTGCTTTGTGCTTTATCTTCGTTATATTTTCTGTATAACTTTAATTTATTTTCAATTTCTAGCCATTTTAATACTTCAACTTAAATTCATTTCTTTCACTTTGTTGCCAAGGCAACATTTCTAATTTACATGCAAGTTTAATAAATGTAAGTTTTCCAACCAATATTTATATTTTTTATAATATTAATTTTGAATAGGTTTAGTTGAACGACATTACGTTGCAACCCATCGATATGAGTTCATTGTATGGACACAAACAAATTATAGTAGATATTGGATAGGATTAGGGATGTAGAATATGGTCATGAAGAATATGTGCTTTATAAGTAGTAATAAACAGCCAATGTTTTAATAATAGGCATGCTAATAAGCAACTAGTTAATTGTAAGAATTGGTCCCTATACTATAGTGTTACCAGAAGGGTGAGTAAATTATCTTAGAATTTGTATTTCTGACTGAACTATTCCTTTAGTAATATTTGTGATTTAGATCAATCTCTAACATGGATCTGAAACAAAGAATGCCATGAATAGAGGTTTAAAGAAGTTCATACATTAGCATTATTAGCTCATAGTTGGACAATCATTTTGGAGTGCATGGGCATAGATTCTGGACTGTAAAATGGGGCCAGATGCAAACCGCCCAGGTCCTGAAGAAGGCAGAGCGAGCTGAATAATGAGGCCTACCACACTCCCCTGAGAGCTACTCTTCCTCCCTCTCACACTCATTCTCTCTCTCAGTCTCTGCTGTGATTATATAATGCTCGGAAAGTAGAAAACAGAAACAGGAGCAGCTTGTGTAACATACACTTCCAGACTGACTCGGCTGTACATTATGTGCACAAGAACGCTACTTTTAAGAATCCATTTGATGGATGCGGTTACAGTAAGAGAGCCGCATTTATCCAAAACATTATTTACAGTCATATGCTATCAGCATTACAGTTAGATCAAGATTACTTTTTATCCACACAATATCTTTACAATTACAAACCTTTTCCATATAATTGTTGCAATTGAATTTAGTGGAAGAAATTGAAAATGATTTAAGCAATAACATATGAGAGGTTTTTCTATATTGTGAATATAGTCCTAGCTATGTGGTGTATTTTAGCATGACTGCAATGCTTCGTTAACCAGTCAGCATTCAGGACAGGTCACCCCCCACAAAGCTGATCTATCTCCAATACATATGTACTGCTGCTGTTTTGAAGAGCCATGTGAACTGCATGTATTATTATTTATGTTTGCCTGGGCTACCAACCACACCAACCACCTTACACTAGTGATCTATAGGCTATGTGTGCCTAGACTACCACACCGACCACCTTACACTAGTGATCTATAGGCTATGTGTGCCTAGACTACCACACCGACCACCTTACACTAGTGGTCTATAGGCTATGTGTGCCTAGACTACCACACCGACCACCTTACACTAGTGATCTATAGGCTATGTGTGCCTAGACTACCACACCGACCACCTTACACTAGTGATCTATAGGCTATGTGTGCCTAGACTACCACACCGACCACCTTACACTAGTGATCTATAGGCTATGTGTGCCTAGACTACCACACCGACCACCTTACACTAGTGGTCTATAGGCTATGTGTGCCTAGACTACCACACCGACCACACCACCTTACACTAGTGGTCTATAGGCTATGTGTGCCTAGACTACCACACCGACCACCTTACACTAGTGGTCTATAGGCTATGTGTGCCTAGACTACCACACCGACCACCTTACACTAGTGGTCTATAGGCTATGTGTGCCTAGACTACCACACCGACCACCTTACACTAGTGGTCTATAGGCTATGTGTGCCTAGACTACCACACCGACCACCTTACACTAGTGGTCTATAGGCTATGTGTGCCTAGACTACCACACGACCACCTTACACTAGTGGTCTATAGGCTATGTGTGCCTAGACTACCACACCGACCACCTTACACTAGTGGTCTATAGGCTATGTGTGCCTAGACTACCACACCGACCACCTTACACTAGTGGTCTATAGGCTATGTGTGCCTAGACTACCACACCGACCACCTTACACTAGTGGTCTATAGGCTATGTGTGCCTAGACTACCACACCGACCACCTTACACTAGTGGTCTATAGGCTATGTGTGCCTAGACTACCACACCGACCACCTTACACTAGTGGTCTATAGGCTATGTGTGCCTGGACTACCACGCCAACCGGCTTAACACTAGTGGCCTGTGGTCTATGTGAGCCTGGGCTACCACGCTGACTGGCTTAGCTCTAATCAGACACGCATGTGTGTAATGTTCACAAGTGTTAACAAGAATATGCATTGAAATCCGATAGGTAAGACACCAAGCCAGCATCCACCTGAGCAAATATAATAAATTAGTCATTTGATAACTTTAATTAATATAACAATATTCTCTAATTGAATAGATATATTAGGATTGAATAAAAGTGCATGTTTTTGGCACTGCATGCAGCTGAAATCGACAGCACACTCAGCACAGCTAATAAAACATCAAGTGTAGATTTAAACAAACGTTACATTGAGATTACTGAATATTACGAACCCCAGTTGAAATGCACACACGAGAATGCTTATTTAATTTAACCTGCTTTCATGTCCGTTACTATCAGCATGTCCTCCGATCACATGCTCTAGACCAGGGGTCGGCAACTTTTTCGGCATGACGTGCCATTTTTTTTTTTCTGGTTAACCACTGTGCCATTCTATCTTAATTCACACACATCGCACACAGAGATCGGAGATCACATTCAGAAGCTCATAAACGTCTTGTCAGTGCTGCCACACAACTTTTATTAATCGATACTGAATCGCTACTTTATATTTCTCAGCAAAGAGGGGGTAAAATTGCTGTATTTTAAGTAACTAAACTCAGCTTCATTGTTTGTAGAGAGAGATGGTCGCTTACAATTCTCACATCTCTCTTTCGCTCTCTCTCAAAATGGCCATATTTGAGAAACAAAAATTCAAGTAGTTTGCATTACTGGATTTAATTTGATTTGATTGGCCATCTCAGTCATTTTGACATTGACGAGCGCTCGCTGAGGCTTTGATCTGAAGCACCTATGTGCAGCGATCACGCGCACCTCCGTAGACTAGCGCAAGTTAGTTCTAACACTTTAATAGTAGCTCCTAACAGGCTGTGTGACTATGAGACGTTATTACATCAAACATGCAGTTTTCCCTATTGCTCACATGCCAGCGATTATCCCTCGGCACGCGTGCCGTAGGTTGCCGACCCCTGCTCTTTGACTCTGCTTTGCTGCAGCTGTATAAACACAGATGCTAAATGCTGCTGCTAATATGCTTAAAGGGTTACTCCACCCCAAAATGAAGGTTTTGTCATTAATCACTTACCCGCATGTCGTTCCAAACCCGTACAAGCTTTGTTCGTCTTCAGAACACAATTTAAGATATTTTGGCCCATTGACTGCCAAGTAAATAGCACTGTCAAGGCCCAGAAAAGTATTAAAGACATCATCAAAATAGTCCATCTGCCATCAGTGGTTCAATCAGAATTTTATGAACACTTTCTGTGTACAAAGAAAACAAAATATCGACTTTATTCAACTTTTTCTTCTCTTCCTTGACACTTCTTGCAAGGGCGTTCATGAGTTCAAGAGCAGCGCCTTCCGGGTTCTCTGTCTACAGGCGTACAGACGAAATGCCTCAGACGAGCGTGCCTCAGATCACGCACGACGCATGCAGCCTTGACAGTGATATTTACTTGGCAGTCAATGGGATAGTCTCAAGCCTCGGTTTTCATCCAAAATATCTTAAATTGTGTTCCGAAGATGAACAAAGCTTTTACCGGTTTGGAACAACATGGGGGTAAGTGATTAATGACAAAATTTTCATTTTGGGGTGGAGTAACCCTTTAATATTCCCTCCTCCATACTATGAAAACTGTTTCAAGACACTTTGTTTAAACTTGTTTGTGGTCGCTCATTTTTTTTATTCAATTTGGCAGACCAGGCAATATACATAGTGATCTGGATTAAAAGAGCATTCACTCATCTTAGATGTTGATTTCAGATGTTTCTGAAGTGCGTTGCAACTGCTACCACAAGCATTAGCCAAATATTTGAATGTTGAGCAATGTCGATACAGGAGAGAACCAATCAGGTGTAACATGTGTTAATGATGCCATTATGTTATATTGACTTTTTTGTTACATAAAAAAATCACCACATTATCAAACTTATGTTTGTATAGAAATGACTAACATTAATGGATAAGTTGTCTTTGTTTGTAAGACAACTTTCAAGACTAATATATCCAATGGACAAAAGTGGTTGAACATACTCTAGGCCTCAAAACTAGACACACTAACCTCAAGAACAGTGGCAATCAACAAATGCCAAAAAATGATCCTTTTACATCACAGTACAACAAATAACTAACAATAATGATAAACAACAACAAAACAGTTGAAATGTAATCAGCAAACAGCAAAACAATAATCCTATAACAGTAACTGCATAATTTATTCATGCTGAAATGCATGCTGGGAACTCACAAATCCTTAATATTTCAACAATAGTTGAAAATAAATTCTTTGTTCAGACAACTGTTTGACTAGTTTGGACAACATTTTGTTGGTCTGACTAGGGCTGTGCAATTAATCGCATGCGATTATCATGCGCATCTCGTCAGTAAAGCCAGTTCCGTGATTGGCAGTAAATCTCCATCACCTGTTTTCAAATGGAGCGGCATTTAATACACAGAGCCGTAGTTCACTAAAAAGCTACGCGATATCGCGTTCAATATCACAGATGAATCGCATTCGATTATGAACGCGATATCGCGCAGCTTGTCAGTGAACTACGGCTCTGTGTATAGCTTGTCAGTGAACTGCGGTTCTGTGTATTAACCGCTGCTCCATTTGAAAACAGGTGATGGAGATTTACCGCCAATCACAGAGCCAGCTTACTTACTTACTTACTTACTTACTGACGAGATGCCGATGAGAATCGCATGCGATTAATTGCACAGCCCTAGGTCTGACAAGGATTTTTATGTAGTTTCAAGAAAATGTAATTTTTTTAGTATTTGAAACTCAAAAGGTTTCGTAAACTGGAAAATGTGCCGTTGCATTTTTTACAGTGTTCGCGATAGGAATGGCTCACGCAAATCTCATCACACTTCTCGACGCGCAGGTGAACGCACACAAAGAGTAGGCTATATGGTAATTCACGCTTGCCACTCATAAGCTGCGCTTCGATGATATTGTGCTGATAACTGCTCTGTTCAGTTCGTACTTAAAGTTAGCACTTATAAAAGCGACAAAGGCATTAATTAAATAATTAATTAATAGCCTGATTCCAGGTTTTCATTAACCGTGGTATAAATATTGGGGGTACTTGCTAGTTTTGGTTATTGGGGGGAAACTACACCCCTGATTGGTTGATTTTGAGCTGTTAATAGTGATTGAGGACTGTAATAGGTAGGGCTCCCATCTGACATCCTGTTTGCATTCAGAAGGAGTGCACTATAGTTCATTGTTTCAACAGGTTATTTAATCTTTATTTTCCTTGAACAAGATTTGTAAGTTCAGGCTTGGTGGATCTGAACTACTCTGTGCCTCTGACAGCTCACCCAATGAGAGTTTATAAACTATCTACAGAAAGCTCAAATCTGATTTGCAGGCCTTTTTTCAATTTACAGAAGTCAAAGTATACAAGATTTTATCAATTCACCCAGGAAACAAGTTATGTTTACAAGTCCTCAGGCTGTTACAGCTTGTGGGAGGTTCTTGGCTAGAATATTTTGGAATGTGGACCAGACTTCATGCTGATAGTCAAACCTTTTGCTGCAAGTCTCTTGTGATCTTTTTAATAGAGTGATTATTATGAAAATAATATACTATAAAATAATATATTTAAATGTAAATTAAAAGTAATGTTTCGAACACTTAATTGCATTTTAACTGCAATTAAATAAAAATGTTATAATTTTAATTTATATCATATGCAGTTAGCTGAACTTAGAGTGTCACTTTTTGAGCCACTTAGGACTAATATACATCTTTACATGTAATTGTATAATTACTTCTCTTTTCTTTAAAATATTATTCTCTTTTCAAAAAAAATACATTCAAAACAATTAAGCACACTTCAGTTTTTCAGGGGAGAATAGTATTAAACACATTTCTCTGATCTTCTTCTGCTGGGTTTAGTGCTAATGCTGTCGTCATTTGTCAGCAGTTTATGTTCCCTTAGGTTTTGTGCTAGTAGTGACTGAAAAATACTTTATTTTATTTGTAATTTAGTTGTAAACTGCATTTTCCAAATTAGCTATCGCTCTTGGACAACTGTGTTACAAAACTGCCTAATCACCTTACAAATTAAATGCCTCTAATCTCATGCAAGTGTTTAATCAAACAATGCTAAATAGTCCAGTTGGGAGGTAATGAGATGGAAATCCATCTAGCATCTCATTCCAAGGAGTGAATGCTACAATAGAAGGAGGTTGACTTCATTAATAAAGATGGAGTGACTTATCGTTGGAGGATTTATTAAGATCTCAATAATTTATCCTGTGAAGAAGAGAAGACAATTCTGCATGGAATTTAAGCTAATTGAGCTTTTAAAACATCTTCTCAACGACTTAAAAATAAAACAAAAAGAACATAAAAAATATAAAAAAATAACCCTGGGTCACCATAATACTGGATTATCTTGTTTCATCATACATCACACAGTGGGGAGGAACGAGGAATATGGAGACGAGGATAAACTCAAATTAACAGTCTTTAACATAAACGAGGCAGGGCAGACACACAGGAACACAACATCCATCTTCCCCATCCCAAATAAATCCTAAATTACAGGACTAAATGAGGTCTGTGGACGATGCAGTCAACACGGGACTGCATTATGTTCTGCAACATCTAGACAGACCAGGGACTTATGAGAGGATCCTGTTTGTGGACTTCAGCTTGGCCTTTAACACCATCATCCCAAACCGCCTCCTGCCCAAACTAACTCAGCTCTCCATGCCCACCTCCATCTGTCAGTGGATCACGAGCTTCCTGACAGACAGGCAGCAGGAAATGAGGCTGAGAAAATACTCATCCAGCACCCGTACCATCAGCACCCTCATGGCTGTGTTCTCTCCCCACTGCTCTTCTCCCTGTATACCAACGACTGCACATCTAAAGACCCCTCTGTCAAGCTCCTGAAGTTTGCAGACGACACCACACTGATCGGCCTCATCCAGGACAGTGATGAGTCTGCTTGCAGACAGCAGGTTAAGGAGCTGGCTGTCTGGTGCAGTCTTAACAACCTGGAGCTTAGCATGCTCAAAACTATGGAGATGATCGTGGACTTCAGGAGAAACCCTCCTGCTCTCCCCCACTCACCATCATGAACAGCACTGTGACTGCAGTGGACCTCAGAGGACTATGGAGGGTAGTCCAGACTTCTGAGCGAACATTGGCACACCCCTCCCTACTCTCCAAGAACTGTACTTATCTAGAGTGAGCAAAAGGGCTGGTAAAATCACTCTAGACCCCTCACATCCAGCACACTCCCTCTTTGAACTGTTGCCATCTGGTCGAAGCTACAGAGCTCTGAGCACCAGAACGACCAGACAAAGATACAGTTTCTTCCCTCAGGCAATCCATCTCATGAACACTTCAGAATAATTATGGTACACACACTGTTTATACACTTATACACTTATTTATCTAACACACATACTTAGTCTACACTTCAATTGCACATAATATACCTGTACATACAAAACTGTCCATTGTTATATATCCGTACAATTGTCAATTTGTATATTGTTATTCCTTATTTCCCCTTTTTTTATTCTTCTTTTTATTATCTGTGTTTTTTTGTTGTGTCACTGTCATTCTGTTGCACTGCGGTAGCTTCTGTCACGAAAACAAATTCCTTGGATGTGTAAACATACCTGGCAATAAAGCTGATTCTGATTCTGAACACCGGGAGTAAGGAGTAGACCAGACCAAATCTAACTGAACAGACTGGAACATAAATACACAGGAAGAAACTAGATAATTAATCAAACACAGCTGAACTTTAACGAACTAATGATCACACTAAACGAGGACAGGAAAATAACCATATACAAGAGGACACAAGAGGCGGGAAACACACGACACAGGACTGACAGTTATTGACTAAATTAAATCAAAATTTACCCTATTTAACTTTTATTTAAATGATAAAATTACATGTAAAGATGTGTATGTTGTAATGATAACATATAATATATATATTGTTATAAGGGAAACAGGTCAATTTAGCTCAAAGGGAATCATTAATGATTTTATAGGGAATTTGAACAGACTCACTGTTTCACGGCGATTCACTGAACAAGCCGTATAACAAACTCTGCACTGGATATTAAAATCCCAAAATATAGTGCAAACACTATTAAATAGCACAGTAACAAAATCGACAGATTAAGGCATTAACTTATGAGCACAAAACACAAGATATTTCTCTTTTCAATATAAACAAGACTTTATTTATATAATGCTAAGACATGTAAACTAATCTACACATGAACACAAGCATTCACACATTCACGCATTGCAGAAAGAGAGAAAGTGAGGAAAGGATTAGATTAAGAGAATGAGAATTTGATATCCCACGTTGACAGCAATATGTGCAATTGCATAAACCTGAACAATCATCAATCACAGATTTAACACTCGCATTGACTTTTCAATGAGGCTAAAATCTATTTTCAATATTACACCAGTTACAGTAAAGTCTGGGGTTTGTACTTGCAGCTTTGTGTTTAAAGATTTCCCTTTGTCCTCCGTCTTTGCGGGAAAGGGTTTCTCCGAAGTCGCTGATTGGCTAAGAGTTCAGGAGTCGTTGAAGTGGGCGTTGGCTCGTGGCTGGCCCTGCAGAGTTTTGGGCTGGTTTCCGCTGGCAAACGTAACTTAGCACACGAACTCACGGAAAGAAAATAAACAAAAGTAAAAGAATAAAAGGACGTAAAGAGACTCGGTGGTTTTTCTTCTCATCATGGTCGCAACTGGCTGGGTGTGGTCAGAGCACATGGCTGAAGAGAGAGTTCATTTTTCCGGAGAGAGAGAGAGAGAGATCCAAGAGGAGAAGTTAAGAGAGCGGATTCAAGAGCGATTTCAAGGGGGTGTCCTAGTATTTATTCTCGGCCTTTTAGGGACCTCCCAATGGTTGTCTTGACCAATTAGATCCCATGCTGACTCTGGGTGCCGCTTTGTAGCTCCACCCACTTAATAAATTAACATGTCATGGTCAGTCACATTGCCCGAATTTTACATTCTCTTGCAAAATATCCTTTTGAATGTGATTTCTATAACCAGAATATGATGCATTTGACAGGAAATCCATCAAAAGAAATGATTAAAGCTATACTTATGACACTCATACATACCAAACATGACATTAACCCTTAAGGCTTAGCTAGTCAATACTAATTAAAAGCACGATAAACACAATGATTAAAACAAGGATATTCCAATTTGTGGGTCACATACATAATATGCAGCTATGCATAGAAATGATTAGTTTCATTAACCATGAGAATGAAAGTATTTTAAGATGATTCTACAGTTTTGTGAACCCAGGAATTTTAGCCGTTGTCCTCGAAGCCTGGTCGGGGTGTATTCCGGCGGGCTGGGGGTCTGATTTATGACTTTCTGCTGTTGTCTTGTGGAATTCGGCTTCTCATGTTTCAACCATGCTTCGATCGAATCTTGATTTGCCAATTATTCGTCCTTGATATTCTACACACCCCTTCGTTCGGGCGAGGTGTTTTAGCAGAAGACATCGTCGAGCGCTGGAAAAAACAAGGGCAGAAGAAGCAGACAAAACACAGCAAACAACAAGACAACACCTCCATGACAGTTACTGTACTGGTGCCGGGCATTAGGTTATTCAATTTTGGAAATTATTGTTTTAATTCTTCGATCAACTTTTGCGACTAGATTTGTGTGTTTCTTCTAAGTTGTCTTAACTTAAGAATGTTCACATTTAGTTTCTAGTGAACTAATTTGTGGTAAAATGAATCGACCTATCGTGCATGTAGCTCTCTGGCTTTCCTTCAGTCTAGAGTGGCTTGCGGATATTAGGGGTAGTGAGTCAATCCTAATATCAGACCTTTGACCCTTGCAGGGTGTCTAGGTGTTTCACCTACTAAAGAAAGAGGGGAAGGAAAAGGATAGGTAAAAGAGGAACAAAACAAAACAAAGCTGCTGTGGGTTTTCCTAGCATGATTTGCAACTACTGTTGAGCTAGGATGTCATGTGCAGCTAGGGGCCATGCACCTTAACTTCGTGTCAGGTGTTCTAACTCTTGTGAGGATAGCTATATGTTTCTTCATGGTGGTGTATGTAACTGTGTTGCGCTAAATTTGGATATTCTACTTGTGGGAAGAATATGTTTGTTGAATGTGTTATCAGTAGATGTGGTTACCTCTGGGTGTAGGTAATGTTGTGTGTGTTAATGGTGTAGTGTGTGGTCAGATCTG
Source organism: Gymnocypris eckloni scoliostomus (assembly GCA_027564155.1). Taxonomy (NCBI): domain Eukaryota; kingdom Metazoa; phylum Chordata; class Actinopteri; order Cypriniformes; family Cyprinidae; genus Gymnocypris; species Gymnocypris eckloni. Next base: position 1,208,279 of record CM050414.1, on the reverse strand, counting down.
TTCCATTCTGTGTCTCCCCTTTTCAGGTATGTTGATGAAGATTGGCTCTCTTCATCCTTGGCTTGGATGTGGGCATGTCCATGATCTAATGGGGATCAGTCCAGAAAGGTAGGAAGTTCTTTAGCAGACAGTCGGAGGTAGTTTGGCATGGCTGTGTGAAGCTGGGCTGCAAACTTTGTCTCCTTTGTTGCATTCCTCTTGTGCTACCTTCTGGATGTGGCAGACTTTCTGACCTTCTGTGCTTTGGTGGTTGCCTGCACAGACAGGAATGTGGTTCTAGGAGTTGGAGTTAATATAGCAATTTGCTAGTGAGTGATGGGTGAGTGAGGTGATGTTCTCTGGTACCTCAGTTTTCATCAACGGTTGGCCATGAGAGACTTGCTCGTCCTGTGTGGTTGTTGAACAGGTGCTTGTCATCTCGGATATGGTGGTGTACCATGCGATCGTCGGCCTTCCATTCTGTCGCTGGTCACAGCGAGCATGACTCAATTTCGTAGTCATCCGTGTTCAGCTTATCTTGAAGGAACTCGTTCAGTTGGCTCATGACTTGTTCCATGTCTTCTGACGGTAAGCTGTATGGTTCTGGAGCATACTCAGCACTGTGCATGTCTGAGTAATGCTGAGGTGGGTTTCGTTGTCGCTTAACCCTACGAGATGCTCTTGGATGAGTCAGGCGATTACCTTTGGATGTCTGGTTAGGTTTCCAGTTGTTGCTATCTTTTGCGTTTCTTGAGAAGCGTGGCTGGTCCCATGGATTTTTCCAGAAGTTGGGCTGATAGCTTTCGTGGACATGGGGATCACGTTCTCTGTGCTCTTGATGGAGGACTCTGGTTTTGTGATGCATCTGGGTGTCCTCCCGTGCAAGGCTTGAGTCTTTGTTGACAGAGTTCAAGAGTGTGGATGTTTTGTCACCTTTCTTTGAGGCCATCTTCTGCTTGTTGTAGGCCTTCTGTGTTAGGTCACGCAACTGTTGGATGGTCATGGAGCGTGGACAGGCCATGACGCCTAGATGGTGGCTGACTCCAGGGTGCAGATTTCTGAGGAAGAGGCTTTTGAAGTTCACATCCTCTTCAAGGTCAGGTTCGTTGTGTGCACCAAAGTAGGCTTGTCGGAGTCGGTTGTAGTAAGCTTGTGGAGCCTCTTGTCGACCTTGTTTGGTTTCTAAGGCAGTTAACAGTCCATGTTCGAGTCAGGGTCGGTAAACTCTTTAATCAGGACCTCACGAGTAGCTGGTAGTCTGACTTCGTTCGACTGGGCTGTCGATCTAGGAAGTTTCGTACTCGGAACTGGACGTGGCTCTAAGGAGGTATAACCTGTCTCTGTCAGTCACATGAGGTCTCATTTCTAGATAGAAGTTGACATCTTGAAGGTGGGCCTGGATGGTGTGGCCCCCTGTGGAGTTCGGGTTGAACTTGCTGATGTTTTTAGACAGCTTGTCGAGGTCTTTGATGGTCATCCCAGGTGCAGCTCCAAGGTCTGCTTGGATGGGAGGTTTTCTTTCGTTGACAGGAAAGAGTTCTGTGGCAAAGGCAGGTGAGGTTTTGGGTTGTGGCCCTTCGCTTCTTTCGCTGTATACGAGTTCTTGGACATGGGACTCTGCTCGACTCAGCAGTGGTGAGGCTGAGTGTGGTTTCTCTCGCTTTGGCTCTTGCTTCTGCGCATAAGCATGTTTGAGTCCTCTTCTGACCATGTAGAGCTGATCATTGGTATCGTCTAGTTGTGGGGTCAGATTGTCCATTTCAATTCTGTACCTTTCAAGGTGGTCCTTCAGGGCACTTATTTCAGCATTCTTGTTGCTGATGTCATGCTTGGCTTTCTCTAGTAGCTGGTTGGCATACTGAAGTCTGTTTACCAGGTCTTCCTGGGCAGCCTTTGCATGTTGTTGGTCGAGCTGAGCTGCTGTCAGGGCTGCTTGGAGCTCCTTAACTTGTTCCGTTGTTTCCTGCTCGCTCTCGTTGGGTGCTTTGAGTTGATCTTGAACTTTCACTTCCAGCTTGTCTATGCGACGTTGAGCACATGTCAGTTCCTCTTGAAGGTGGGTGATGTGCTTGTCGCTCAGTTTCAAGCTGGGTCGAAGGCATAGCTTAGGGAGCTGGCAATTTTGACTAGCTCCTCATGGTTGTTATTCTGGCTTGAATCTTGTGTCAGGAATCTTCTCAGGACTACGATTATTATTAAAAATAATAACAGTTCAAACGTCTTGGGGTGAGGCTGTCTGTGCCTCTCAGCCAAGTGTTCACATCTTCTCCTTGGGCAAGGGGGTCTGCAGTCTGCGGCATGTTGGCACGCTGGGGAGAAGAGAGACTGACACAGATCTGTGTGGAGTGGAAGCTTATGTGGGGTGTGACAACTAAGTGTTATGTCAGTGATTCTGAACCACTGGTGAAGTGTGGTGATCACTGTGTTGGTCTCAGAGTATCTAGGTAGACTAGCGATGTGAAGACTTCGTCACTCTAATGAGGAAGAGGGAAAAGAGACAAAAGGTGAAAACAAATTTAATAAAAAAAAATTCCTTTTCTATTTTTTTCAAATGAAGAAAATTCTTTCCTTTTTTTTTTATTATTAAATGTTGTTATCAAGGAGGCAAACAATATTATTAAATCTTTGTCTTAGACAAACGAATATAATAATAATTCTGATATCTCTTTTCTTAGTCTGACAGAATTGACAACGCAACACCTTACAGTTGGACCGCTCACCAGGAGGCTGCGAAGCGCCAGTTGCTCAACACTTATCTCTATTAAAATTGATCTCAGCGTTGCATGAGTTGTTCAAATTTGGATTGCGTTTTAAATATAGGGAGGTTATGAAGAACAAAAGTAGGTTTGATTGCAATCAAATTCGTTAGGATGATTCGCCTTTTGACAGGATTGTATATCTCATACACTTAGAATTGATTGATGGTTCTTACAGGTCCCTACAAATGTGAAAAGTGAAGAGGAAAGAAAGGAGGATAGAACAGGAGGGAAGAGAAAGAGACAGTAAGTTGAGTGGATCGGTCCACTAGCAAGCAGTTATGCCCGACTACGCGTATAGTGTTGTTTTCAGTTGCTACACAACTATCAACAAAAATAAATTTGGGGTAAAAGAGATTTGTCTCTCTAATTTATTTGAACTCGTAGTGAGGGATGACAATGTGTCCTATTAAGGCTCAGGTGGGTTCCCAAGCTAGGATACACAGAGGAAAGAAAATGGTAAGACAAAGTAAAATTGTAAAGTAATAAACAGGCAAAATAAGCAAATATGAAATTAAGTAAATGAGGAAATAAGTAAATACAATAGTGGTTATGTGTATAACCAAAACAGGAAGAATTAGGGGTAAAACGCAATAAAGTAATGAGTGAGTATAAGTCTGAATAGAATCTACTTATATGGGTAATAAATCAATTAGGTAGAATAAGTTTACTTAAACTTTTAAAGTTCAATACTTATTTGTACCTAAAATGATTATGCCCAAAAGGGAATACTAGAAGGAAGGATCCTATTAAACAATATGAGGGGGAAAATTAGAATGATTCCAAATAAATTTAATGTTTTAATTAAATTTGAATTTGGCACAATTAATAATTCTGGACTAGTATTTTCCTTTCTAGTAGAACTACAAATAAGTGGTAAAAAGGGAGAAATAAGGAAGATAAAGACCAACAAGTATATTAGTTTAAATGTTTAAAGGGTTAAACCACTTTAGCTTCTCAAAACACACACTTTATTCAACCATTGGATGTTTAATGCTAACTTCTAACCTTTGAGGCTAATGGCTTTAGCATAGACTTCAATGTAAACACCACCGTGCCATTAGCAACAGCATGGAGCTTGTTTACAAAAGCATCGATGTACTGCGCGTGCGCAGTTCAAAGTTGCTCCGGAAGTATGTTAAGACTTTCGTGTCACAACCGTATCTGTGGCAACCGACAAACTAGTGGCTAGCACATTAATGGTTGCATTACAAATACAGTTAAGCATGTTACATTAAATGTTGGCGCATCTCAACACTGTACAAATAACAACACCGCTTGTTCTGCGATGTGGCGCTTAAACTTTCAGTTCGTTCAGAGTTAAACTTAAACCTTATTCAAATAATAGCTTCGTGCTGCGGTTGAGGAAACAGTGAATCACAAGCCCGTGTCCGTTTATATGGACATAAACACAACAGGGTTTCTTCGCTGTTGGTTCAAAGGTAAACTTTACTTGATAAAGCTTTTAAAGCTCCCATTCAAATCACTCTCGGACACGCGCAGTGTTTCGCGAGATTTAATCCACTTTGTGAACAGTGTAACGTACACAAACAGGCAAGCATTATTCTCTAATGTTTAACCCAGGGAGTCATAGCATAACGTTATATGATCTGACAATGGAACACGCACTGACGATCAAACTATGAATAATAAGGCTTTGATAAAAAGAATTGAGGAACACGCTCAAAACTATTTTTTATCCACTGATTTATTTCCCTTTTAATTGCTGCAGTTTAGCTTCGTGCGGCTAACAGTTACTGAGATTATGGAGTAAGTTATAGCTATTAGATGACCTGGAACACGCAGGACATTAATTCAGCTATAAAACAAGGCATTACAAGAAGAGAGGAACACGCTCATCTCCAACCTCATTCTCCGATCTCAAATGTTAACTTTGAGTTCCCTTACTGCAGTTAAACAAAAAAAGGAGAGGCTGACTCGAGTTACAGCCTTCTCTGTGCTCATTCATTCAAGGAGGCGCGCGCTGCTGACGTCACTCACACATACGCACACACACACCAGTCTCGATCTCAGATCTCATCCGTAAGAATATAAAAGATTAAATAACTTGGTTTATGCTCATAATTTAGATTTATCTGCCCGCTTTTCCTCCACCAATATGTAATGATAACATATAATATATATATTGTTATAAGGAAACAGGTCAATTTAGCTCAAAGGAATCATTAATGATTTTATAGAATTTGAACAGACTCACTGTTTCACGGCGATTCACTGAACAAGCCGTATAACAGTGAGTCTGTTCAAATTCCCTATAAAATCATTAATGATTCCCTTTGAGCTAAATTGACCTGTTTCCCTTATAACAATATATATATTATATGTTATCATTACAATGTCACTGTACATGCTCAGCTTTTTTTATAATGATTGTCTGCAAGCTGTGATATCGATAGAAATAATACTGGAACAAAAACTTTAAAACTCTACTGACTTAAATTTTATTTAATTTGTTTATAAAACATTCCTCACTGAAATGAACAAACAAATACACTTGCACAACTCCGTTGCTGCCCCAGTGAAACAAACTGCGTCCACTGTTCCCTAAATGCTGGGTTCTTTAGGAAGCTGAACAAGGTTATCTTTCTCTCACAGCCAAATACATTTCTTTGGTGACATTGTTAATTTCGTGGTTTAAAAACAAAATGAAATCCTACTCGAGCAAGTCCTGTACAGCGCTGCCGAAAACTTATGAAAGCCGAATGAAGCGCATTGAGAGGCGAGCTTTCGCTCTTGCTCTGGTTGATGTGTGCGTGCGTTCTTCCAGCATCAGTTCCCATAAAGGAAATCCGCCCTTTGTAACATCATACAGGGCTATACTTGAAGAAAAACAAATCTATAACTTTTTATGAACCCCGAAGGAGTGTATTTGGCTCAGATATACTCTGTTATACATCCAGCTCATTTTTTTTATTTTTACTTTGAACATGAAAATCCAACTCTTTAAAAGTGTAAATAAGTCAGAATGCATGAAATAGCACTAGACCTCCCCTTTATTCAACAGCTAATAGCTTATTATAGAATGAGGCAACTGTTGTATAATGCAGTAAATTTAAAATCAAGTATAAAGTCAACTAGTCACCAAAGATATTCTCAGGTACCTATATACAGTATTTGTGTTAGGGTTTTGATATTATGTGTGTTGTGTTTTGAATGAGTTCATGATAAACATTTAGCATCTGGAGGGGAAGTGGACAGTCCATCACCTTGCAAGCCAAGAATCCTCATTAATATAGATCCTTCTGCCATGTTGTTTTATTAAGTTTTAATTATTAAATGAACTGAAGCATAATGAGTCCCAATCACAGGCTGAAGATCAGAGGTTTGAAAGGTTTCTGTCTCTCCATTGAGCTAAATTTTGACGTGCCAAAGAGATCTTAAATGAAATCCATATCAAATTTTATGGACATTTCCTTCAACTCTAAAACAAAACAAAATACAATGCATAATTCAAAAATGTTAGTTTTTACTCAAGTACTTTAAGTCTAAGTGCTAAGGAGAAGAGAAAGTCTAAACAGGGTTCTCTATAGACCCTTTTCATGTTAGTAAACATTGTGACGTATTTCTGTGGGTGGAGCTCAGGTGTTGCCAGAAAGATTCCACTGACCGCTTCTCTAATGCCAGCTATGAAGTCTGTTAGCTTGTTTTTTTAACAATAACTGGAGAAATTACGATTTTACCTGCATATGTAAGGGCTGCATACCTGCATACTGTCCGGGACCTTGTTATTTGAAAAGGTTAACTTTAACGGATTAAATTGGCCGACCTGTACTCACTCAAAGGATGGACGATCTGACAGGATCTAACATCTATAGTAAAGACAAACTCACCGTGTATCTAGTCATGATGAATATGTAATATATATTTCAATTTCAGCAGGCAATTGTTTTTACAGCTACATTATTATTCCAGCCACAATTACTCATAACAATGTATATACAATTACACTAAGCATATAAATCGTCAGTTTGTTGTTTTACACACATGCACATTATCTCATACACAATATAGTAGGCCTACTGAGATCCATAAGAAATCTTTAGACGTGCCCATAACAACAAAAGACAATACTTTATTGAACCTTTTCTGATAAGAAGTGTGCGCTGCCTGCAAACGCGAGCTATAAAGTCCGAAATACGAAATATAAAGTTGCATTTGTGAGAAAAAAAGTCTCAAAAAAGAATTGTGAGACAAAATAAGTAACGTTAAATGTATGTTATAGGTTTAAATAGTAATTCTGCTGTAACTGTAGGGTAAATATAAAATATTCCCTATGAACTGTATATGTGAATATTATGTAGACCAATTTTTTAAATCAAATTTATGCTTTAAAAGTAGAGTAATCATAGCAGGTTTCATTCATTGGTCTGTCCGTTTAAACGTCTGCGTTTAGCTTCAAATGGCGTTTTTGATGACAGTATTCTATAAGAATTATTTGCGTTCTGATTCTGACATCCAAAGGCACGATACATTTTATCTCTCATTCTGTGGATCTTTCCCGTTTCACTCCTCTTGTTGCCGTGTGTTTCTGCCACCACAATGTGCACGCAGCTGCGAGTGACGTAACTGTGACCGAGTGACGTCTACATGAAATTGTTTTTTACACTGAGGTACTTTGCTAATTGCCAGCTGATGTTGGCAGGTATATGGATACTTTCAAATATGGTTATATAACCAACTGAAATCAATATTTTTGGGACCTGTATGGGGATTATGTGGAGCAGATTGGAGCCACCAGCTGGTTCCTACACTCTCCTGATGTCTATTCACATGGAGAGTTAGTGGGAATTTTTGGTCAACATAGAGAGAGAGAGGGAGGGGATCTATAGCTGTGTGGATCTGGCACCGGTCTCCTAATGAGTACCCAGATGCTAGTTCTTGGACACTGAGGTGGCCTCTCCGCTTTAATTGTGCGTTAGCCAAGCTGTCCACCAAAATTTCATTTATTTGCACTCTGGACACTTTCCAGCTGACATGATTATTTGTAACTGCTGGCTGTTGCTTGTTTCCAACATATTGTACTGGTCCTGCGAAAAACCATATTTAGTGATCTGATTATGAATTAGATATTAAGAAATTTACATTTAGCAGACGTTTTTATCCAAAGCGACTTACAGTGACAGGATATATATTTTTTACATTTTGTGTGTTCCCTGGGAATCGAACCCACAACCTTTTGCGCTGCAAATGCAATGCTCTACCACTGAGCCACAGGAACACTGAAATTGAAAGCTCACGAAGCTAAACAACAGCTTGTTTTAACAAGGGTGTTGTGGGCTCTTGCTAGGGCATTGCTGTGCATTTACTAAAATGTGCTAGGTCTGTTTTTGAGTCAAAACTTGCTAACATGATTTCTGAATCAGCCCGACGATTTATCAGCCCAAGCTAATTGGTAAAATGTTTGTGCACAATGGTATTATGATCTTGTGTCTTTTGCAACACTTTCAAAGTGTTTTACTGACACTAGGTTATGTATATATATATATATATCGTATTTGGTTTTTGTAATATTTTGCAAAGAGGCTCGTTTTTCTAGTGTGGCAGTAGTTACCATTTGGAAAGTAATGTTTATCTAAATAGCTTGAATGGTTGAATCTTTTGGGTTTTGGTACTGTGTATATTGTAATGTATAGAGGATCAAATCAGGATTTCAGTGTCTAGGGTCTGTAGGGAAGGAAAACGGATGTAATTAAAGAGGTACCGTTGCCCAGGTGTAACACTGCTCTGTAGGTGTAAGTAGGACAGGCCATGCCTCACATAGCAATACTTAACTACAGTTTGATCCTGTTGAGGATTCACAGATGTCCATTTAGAATTATATAGTATCAAAATAACAAAATGTATGGCACCACAAGGAGTAAGATAATATACAGTTGGTTTTCTGATTAGAAGGTTAGCAAGAGATTATATCACTCCAATCTCATGTTAACATGTAAAATATACAAGGCTATTTTTATTGTAATTTTTTGATAATTCAAGTCAGGATAGTAAATTATTGCTTACTTATAGTACGAGGCTGTTTAATGCTTAAATCTTATTGGTTGACAAACGTTCTAAGGTGTTCAATCATTTCCAGGGAAACGCACAGCTAAAGTAGTTCCAGGCAGGTCTTGACTGCATTACATGTTAACATCACTTCGCCAAATGATTTCAGTTTATTTCAAAATTCCTTACTGTCACAGAATCTGAGCTTCAGTTTTAGCTTACCGTTTGGAGTCTTCCTTCTGGTTTTGATAATAAAAAAGCTCTAAATCATTCATCCCTTGTATGCCTCTCAATCCAGTTGTGACAGAAGACCAGCCCCTACAGAAGTATATTATTAAACGGATTGAAGCTTCACGATGGAGGCACGGAGCCCCCTCTCACCTGATCCCTTCAGCCTCCTCCTGTCATGCCATCAGCCTCCGCATGTCCCATGGCCAAACCCGCGACCTACTCCAGTGAGCCAGTCGCCTGTAGCGGGTTTCCTTCTCCAGTGCTCCCTGTACTTCGAGTTACAACCCCATCAATTTGTGAATGATAGAGCAAAGATCGCATTCATCATGTCTCTACTATTCGGAAGAGCGCTGCAAGGGGTGGAATTGCTCTGGAATTCGCTCAGTCCCTTAGTGTGCTCCCTGGATGCTTTTGTCGATCATTTCTGAGATGTGTTTGGCAAGTCTACCTCAGCGGCCTCCATGCATGATGATCTCTTTCAGCTACGGCAAGCGGATATGTCCATTCATGACTATACAGTACGATTCCATACCCTCGCTGCGAGCAGCGGATGGAACGAAACTGCTTTCTTATCGGCATTTCGACGTGGTCTAAACCCATTTATCAGACAACAGATATCCATCTATGAAGACACAGTGGGCCTTGAGCGTTTGCTGCAAAAGGCGCTTCGTGTCTCCCAACATCTAACGTCTTGCCACACTGGACTGCTTGTCAATCTGGATCCCCGTGGCTCCGTGGCTCACTCTCTCCTGCTGGATCTCCCTATAAGAATTAAGATAAGGACAGTTATTCCTCAATTTGATGAGCTTCACTAACTGTTTCAGTTTGATCTTTCAGTTTTGAGTCTTCCTTCAGTTTGTGATAATAAAGACGCTCTGAATCGTTCTTCCCTTGTATGCCTCTCAATCCAGTTGTGACACTGATGGACTACAACAGCAAAAGAACCAAAACCCACAAAGATAGTGTCCAAGCAAATAAATATAGCAAACAATAGGTTAAAAATGACAAATTATTTCCATGTTTTTGCCACAAAGTTGTTTTATTATGTACAGAAAGCACATACATTTCTCTTATGAGATGCCTTAGAATTTAATCCTACTCACAATAGTCCTTTAAAAAACTGATGAATGTCTTTAAATACAACATCTGAACAATCTGAACCTCGAGGTGTAATGTTCAGTGGTAGAGCATTGCGTTAGCAGTGCAAAGGTTGTGGGTTCGATTCCCAGGGAACACACATACTGACAAACAATGTATAGCCTGAATGCACTGTAAGTCGCTTTGGATAAAAGCGTCTACTAAATATGTAAATGTAACACACTTAATTTCGTGGCATTATTTTCTAATAATTCAACGGACCGTAGAGAATTATTCCTTATATATTCATCCACCTATAACTGTAGCTCCAGCACATCTTAAAACACCATTCTTGTATGAAATAAACACTTTTAATTCTTTAACGAAAATGTGAGCGGATATTTGATAGTTATTTTGTTGTACGTGTGAAAACACAGATTGTTTTTGGAACCTGACAACATGTCACATATACACACTATTAGCTGTCAATACTGCTTAAATACCTTTAAATCTAAGAGGTTATTATTATTATTGATTTTATATTTCAACATTTATCAACACTGTTCAATAGTTTGGGGTTTTCTTTTTGAAATAAATTAATACATTTATTATTATTGAGAATAAATGAGTCCTATCAATTTATGGACTTTTTTTGTCTCTTTGAAAGGCTTGAATACTTTTATTACTGGGAATAAATGAGCCCAACTGAATTATTTGTACCTGAATAATTTGCTATTTTTCTCTCTTCCAGGGGAGCCACATCAGTGGTGTTCCGATGCAGTCAGAAAGGCACCCAGAAGCACTATGCTGTGAAAATGCTGAAAAAAACAGTAAGTGCACTGACACATTTCTCTCCACATTTCTTTGTTCTACCTCGTATAGCCAAGGAGTTTCTGGTCAGGACTTAACCTCCAGCTGCTAAGATCTTAAAGACCTCACTTGTTGTCTTCCATTTCTCTACATCAGTCTGGTGAATCATGGATAATAAGTGCTGTCAGCCAAAACTGTTTTCAGAGCAGTACATACACTCTTAAAAATAAAGGTGCTTAAAAGGTTATTCACAGCAATTTCATAGAAGAACCATTTTTGGTTCCACAAAGAACCATTCAGTCAAAGGAACCATCTCTTTCTTACCTTTTTATAATCAAGAAGTATCTCCTTTCACCACCAATAACCTTTTGTGAAACAGAAAGTTTCTTCGGATGTTAAAGGTTCTTTATGGAACCATTTAGACAAAAAAAGTTATTCTATGGCATCGTGAATCACCTTTATTTTTAAGAGTGTACATTACTATTTACACCATAATTTGTGTTTTTGGGTCTGCGTAGGGAACACTAAGGCTATCTTAAGCCTCTGTAATACAGTTGAAATTATATCGTTGCATTTGTGCTATAATATGTAATGCATTAAATATAAATGCTGTAATCCTGCAAAGTTACCGCAAGAACTACTAAAGATAGCTGACAGAGAAAAAAATAGAACAACAATGTGATTTTTTTGTTTGTTTTTGTTTATCAACAACTTCATATACAGTACTGTGCAAAAGTCTTATGCCACTAAAATTTTCACCAACAAACAATTGTTTGAAGTCAGTTATTTTTCTCTTTTGCTGTAGTGTGTCAGTATGAAATATCAGTTTACATGAATTTAACCATTAATTGTAATCCAGTGAGATTTTTCTGTGAACAAGATTCTGACAACAGCCAGTGCTCCACACAGAGATCTGATCTGATCATTATCCAGTCTGTCTGGAATGACAAGCAGAAACAGAACAAACTGAGACAGACTAAATCCAGAAGAACTGTGGCAATGTCTTCAAGACACTTCAAGAACACCTCTGTGTGGAGCACTGGCTGTTATCAGAATCTTGTTCACAGAAAAATCTCACTGGATTATTAATTAATGGTCAAATTTATGTAAACTGATCATTCCTACTGACACACTACAGCAAAAGATAGAAATAACTAACTTACAAAATTTTTTCTTGTATTTATAAATATTTCAAACAAATATTTTCTTTATTTCTTTGTTTCATAAATGGCCAAACATTATAAATAACTCCAGAGTTGTTGTGCTTGTTTGTAGGGCTGCACAATTTGGACAAATGTTTGTATTTTATATATTAGAATTAATTATTATTATAATTAAAAAATAAACAAATTAAGAAATATCACTATTGTAATAACCCTATTTCAGTATAATATACAACACCGAGTATTTAAGAATAAATATAAAATAATAATTATCATTATGTTTTACACAAAACTTTATTTTTTTTATTTTTTTATTTCCTCACCCTCATATTGTTCCAAACCTATGAAAGTTGTTTTCCAGAATATTCTGGTGCTTTTCAATACAATGTTATTGAGCTCCAAGAGTGACATCCAGAAAATCCTGCAAAATAACTGTTTCAAATAACTGTGTTCCATTAAAGAAAATCTTACAAGTTTGATAAAGAATAGTCCCTTTAAATGTGGAAATGGCTTAGATTACTTTTATATTTTTATTTAAGTTTTTCACTCTGCACTGAGTTGATGTTGCTATTGCACTTTACCTGATTGTAATGGCTTTATAAATGTGCACCTTGTTCACTACTCAGACAATAGCTTTGTTGTTCTTTCAGGTTGACAAGAAGATTGTACGAACGGAGATTGGTGTATTACTGCGTCTCTCTCATCCAAATATAGTAAGTCTAAAGGGGCAGTTACAGTGTTTTACAGCTTAAAATATGCATTACTCTACAAGAACACTCGCTTAGATGTTCATCCGGCCTCTGCAGTACTGTCTGTGTTTGATTTAGTAAGGTCTAGTTATGCAAATGTTAGTCAGACATTATAGCTACCGTAGTCTACAGCAATAATTAACCATGTGATGTGTTTGCATTCCTCCAGTGAAACGCTCTCTCTTTTTTTCATGCCATTTTCTGTCAGATCAAACTGAAGGAAATCTTTGAGACCCCTGCGGAGATTAGTCTCGTGTTAGAACTTGTTACCGGCGGAGAGTTATTTGACAGGTCAGTTCACCGTGGGGGTAAATTGCTACATGCTAATAATGGCTGATTAAGTTGTGAACTCCATGCTGTGCATTGACACTTTTCCCCAGAACTGTAATTAAGGGTGTTTGTTAAGGCAAGAATCACTATTTCTATTGCTTATACTTAGAGTTAGCGCTTTCATTAGCTTTAACTTGTTTGTGCTGCAGAAATGGCACCATGATGAGGAAAGCAAGCAGACTTTTCGGCATTTAATGGCTGATTAAATTGGGTGATGGAGAATCTCATGAAAACATTGAAACATTCATGAGTATATCATGATACCAACATTTTCATGCCACTGAAAATGTATTCTAATATATAGAATTTTCCTTGATCAAGGAAAAGTAATCCTGTTTTTAGGACCATTAACATTTCTTTAAAGATATTTTGCATTGTCATTTGGTATGTATATTTTAATTTAAATACTATTAATACTTAAAAATTTAAATTGTATATATATATATATATATAAATATATATATATATTACACTATTGAACTATTTAATTGATTAATTGGTTGATTGGTTGATTGATTGATTGATTAGTTGATTGATTGATTGATTGGTTGATCGATTGATTGGTTGATTGGTTGATCGATTGATTGATTAATTGATTTATTGATTTATTGATTGATTGATTGATTGATTGATTGATTGGTTAGCTGATTGGTTGGTTGGTTGGTTGGTTGGTTGATCGGTAGATTGGTTGATTGGTTGATCGATTGATTGGTTGATTGGTTGATCGATTGATTGGTTGATTGGTTGATCGATTGATTGTTTGATTGGTTGATTGGTTGATCGATTGATTGGTTGATTGGTTGGTTAATTGATTGATTGGTTGATCGATTGATAGATTGATCGATTGATTTATTAGTTGGTTGATTGGTTGATTGGTTGATTGGTTGATTGATTGATCAATTGATTGATTGATCGGTTGATCGGTTGAGTGATTGATTGATTGATTGATTGATTGATTGATTGATTGATTGAGTAAAATATATTTAGAGTTGTGCCGGCAACCCTAGTTGAACCTGCTAAAATGTCATGTCAAAGTCAAAGTCAAGTCAAAATATTATTTACCATTACTGAATCAACCTAAATTATGTTATAACAATTTTTTTAATTTTGTTGGTGGTTATATCCAGTAGAAATAGCTTTTTAAGATAACAACTGCAGGTTATTACATGCAACCACAAAGTAATGACCTGGCAATCAGTTATTCTTCGGGAAATGTTCCAGTCTAGTTGGTCATGAGACATGGATTTACTTTCATCATTTGTTACAGAATAAAATATGTTTGTCTGTAATCATGAACGAATCACATAGCGAAACATTACTATAATAGAGGAACACTTATTGTTGTAAAACCCACAAATTTTACTGTTATTCACTCCATTTTATCCTCATTCATGGTTTTCTTATTTCCCATTTTCATACAGTTGTGTCAACATGAGTCATTTAAAAGAAAAGCCTCTTCTAACAAACAATCGATAGAAACGTCTCCATTCCTTCCTGTGTGCTGAGGTGTGGTTGACTCACACTAAGGCTGGAAAATAATGAAGTGAAAATTGGAGAAAAAGGCAGTGTTTGTACGCTCAATATGGAGTTACACTGGAGACCAAATGGTGCCTTCCATTTTTCAGGGTGGTGGAGAAGGGCTACTACAGCGAACGAGACGCCGCTGATGCAGTTAAACAAGTGCTGGAGGCAGTCGCGGTGAGTGTCTCACATTTCCTGTCTGAAAACCGTCTTCTTCTTCTGCTCTTTCTATTGCTTTTCCTGAACTAGCAGCTTTGTGTTTATGCGATAGTGGTCCTCAAATGGCTTTGCTTCAGGACCCAGATTTTACTTTGTATGTTGAGTGACAGACCAAAAAAGTTTCAAATAGTTTGTCAATAATATTACCCTGAACTATATTGTGTGAAAAATTATTAACAAGACAGCTAAATAAGCTGACTGTTTTGTTAATGCATAAACAACAGCAGAGGTGTGATTTGGCAGCCTAACACTGGGCCAAATGTTGTTTTACGCTTCTGAAGATGAGGAATGTACAACTAATAACTGCATACATATCAAGAGGATTTCAGTGTGTTTATTTCAAACTGTGGTTATACTTATTGCAATTTTTTATATTTTATTTTGTTCAGTTATTAAGGTTTTCAAGATCAGAGCATGCCATGCAACCTGTCCATGTTGGCATCTGGTTTATTTGGCTAGCTTGTCCAAAGTGACAGATGAAACTGTTGGATACTGTAGGGTTTGATTGGATGCACTACATTCGACCTCGCCAACAAAAAAATATGGCAAACATTTTTAACCAAAAAGAGCCATGAATAACCATCATAACTAGCCGCTTAATTATGTTCATTTTGACCAGAATCCACCCACAGGTAACCATTATAGAGAACTAAAACTATTAAAACATTTTGCTGATTAAAGTAAAGCTGAAATAAAGTAAAATATTAGATGAAAAAAAATAAGCTAAATTATATGTTGAAATGTTGCCTTGGCAATTAACAGAATTAGTAACTGGAAATAAATTAAAACTTGAACTGAAATAAAACAAAAAATTAAATACAAATAATATAAACATTTTATGGAAAGAGTGATAAGCAAAAGTATCATAAGAAAATGACTATAATTTAACACTTTAATATTGGGACCAGTTCTCACTATTAACTATTTGCTTATTAGCATGCATATTATTAACACATTGGCTTTTTATTATGCATATTATGCATGACTATATTCTACATCCCTAATCCCACCCAATACCTCAGTTTAACAACTACCATACTAACTATTAATAAGTAGCCAATTAGGAGTTTATTGAGGCAAAATTCATAGTTATTGGGTTATTAATAGCGAGAATTGGACCTTAAAATAAAGTGTGACCTTAAATTGAAATTAAAATATAAACATAAACGCTCATTCAAAATATTGCTAAAATAACTCTAATAACTAAATTTGGTAACACATAACCGCACATAAATGTTGGTTAAGCATAACCACAAATTTATCCATAGATAATCAAACATACAATTTTCTTCTGGCTGATCATAAAACAGGCTTTTCACATCGCACTTAACCCTGAGTTATTGTTGCTTTAAACCCCAGGTAAAGATACATTTCACACTTGTAATTTAGAAGCGGTTTTACCCAGAGGTTTAACCCTGCTCCTCATGAATCTCCTCATATTCTCCTCATATTGTCCTCGTGTTTGGACAGTTAAGGAAACACTGCATGTTGTATAAAAAGCCGTTTTAGTGTTTGAGAGGGAACATGTCGAATGAAATAGAGTGAAGAAATGTTTTATTCTTTATAGTCCACCAAGAAGTAGAGAAAACATTTTATGTACATTTTAGATAATCAGTGAAACCATTATCAGTGAAAGCATTATTATTATTAAACCATTAAGAGGAAGAGAGTCCTGTTTCCAGTATGAAGTCATTATAAGTGGATCTAGATTGCATGAAGACCACAGGACACCATTTAGTGCTTTTTTTCTGCTGGAATGGGCAAGCAATTCAGCTACATCCCTTTCTCTCTCGCTCTCCCTCTCTCCTTCCCTCCCTTCCTTGTGTTTTGTTCATTAGTTCATGGATCATAAGGCGTATTTTTTATCATCTACTGTATAGCTTGTACATACAGTTTCTGTTTGTTTCCGTCTTGAATCCATGTGCCTTAGTGATATAGCTGCCTGAATTAGAAAGTAGGCCTGTTCTTCATCTGTGTGAATGTATTTGAAAAGCATTTTCGTTTAAAGTGTGTTCTCCACCACACTGGCTCTCACTTCATCAAAGATGGCGGTTGCCAAGGAGATAGTAAGAAAGTGGGCACATTTATCATGGGCTGGATTCAGTTGGTGGGCTGCAATAAGAGAACGCCAACTCTCCAGCTCCCACCGGAGCATAAAAGAGAGCAGAGGAACGGAAATGTGAACGCTGCGAGTCCTTTTTGAAGTGGCCCACCTTTTCAGGGAGCGTTTTTTACCGTGTTATTGTGTCAAGAGTTTCACAGTTTTCCCTCACAACAGCAGAATCTGTGTGTCTGTCACATCAAAGCCAGCTGGCTGTGTGGCATCCCTCTGGATCTGTTTTGTAGTTTTATGCCAGTCTGATTGGCTGGGACGTCCTCAGTGGCTTGGGACTTTGCAATATCTTGGCAGTTTATACTTTTGAAGTCAGGAGCTCTCAAAGGTGATGTATTTTGTATTGCTGGAATTGAGAATCTTTGCTGCTGAGGTTTAAAACTAGTTGATGCCACTACGTTGATTCTGCCTTGTCATGAGCCTTTGAAATGGCTGTTGTGGAATACTGCACACTGTTTCACTTACTACTTAAAATCCCTGTAGGCAGAACACACTTTATGCTATATACAGAGCTGTGTAGAACTGATTACATGTAGTCTGAATTATGTAATCTGATTCCAAAAATATACTTCTAATTAGATTAAATTACATTGTAAAATACTCGTAATCCGACTACAGTTACTTTTAATTGATTACATGATTACATATTATTCACACAATAGCAGTCAATTATTCATAACTGATAGATTCCCCCTAATTCCTCTTTTTCTTCTTTTAAATATTTCTTTCTAAAATAGCCTACCGCTTATCTACTCTCAGAAATTATTGCCGTTTTGTGAACATTCACACAAAGACCAATCACTAGTCAGGTGGCTACAGCATATGACCACTGGATTTACAAAAATCATTTCAGTATTAAAGGGGTCATGACGTGGATTCATTTTTTTAATTTTTATTATTATAATAATAGCCTGATAAAACATCTGATAGCTTTTAATATTCATATGCATTTTTTAAACTTCTATTGAAAACCCCTGTCTTAAAGGGATAAACCACCATAAGTTCTAAGATCATTTACTCACACTCATGTCACTCTCAACAATGTCCATAATACTTTATCTGTCAGGGTTCTGTCACTTCGGTCTAGTGTTATTCATGGTTTTGTGACAGAGCCCTGATACTCCCGTCATGTCCGGGTTTTCATTCTCTCTCGTCTGCGTACATTGTTTTGTGTGGAGCGTGGTGTTTGGATCCCGGCACTCATGTCTTGAGTTTCGGTTCGTGTCGTGGTTCAGACACTCGCGCTCCATTTTCGGCCATTGTGTGAGTGCGCGGTCTCGAGTTCGCTCGGCACCGCGCACTCTTGTCCATGTGTGTTTTGTTGTGTTGCACGCAGTTCGTGCTTCTATCGGCTGCGTGCATTTGTTTTATCTTGTGCTGTGTTGCACACAGCTGGTGTTTTTTCATTAGCTGTGTGCTCTCATGTTGTCATGTCTTGTGTGAACACGTGGCTTATGAGTTTTCTCACTAGCTGCGTGTTCGTGTCTTGTTTTGCACATGGCTGGTGAATAGTTTGCTTGCCATGTGCTTGTGTTTCTGTTTTGTGTGAGTACGTGGCTTCTGTTCTAGTTTTCTGTGTGCCACGTGCTCTCGTGTCTATTTGTCTTGACCCCACCCATCTTGTTACCTGTTTATTGATTAATTTTCCCCAGCTGCTTTCCCTCATTACCCTCATCATTTGCTCCCTTTATAATCTCCTTGTGTTTGCAGTTACGTGTGGGTTCGTTACCTTAGGTTAGATGTCGTCTGTGTCCTGTCCAGCCTTGTCCAGCCCTGCCTTGTCTGCTAGCCAGCAAGTTTGTCTTTCCCCTACGGGGTAGTTTTTGTTTGTTTGTTTTATTTTTATTAAATAAGTTGCCCATAACCTGCATTTGAGTCCTTGCCTCATCCATTCACCTCATCCCTGACATTATCTTGCATTACACAAAAAAAGAAGTAATCTAGGACAGTGTGGTTAGTCCACTTACATTATTTGGTAAAGATTTTGCTTGATGTCTCTTTTTGTGTTCTATGAATTAAAGATTCATAGCATTAAGAATCAACTGTAAGCCATTTTAGGTTCCCCTGAAAAGTGCAAACACTGTGGCACTATCAAAACATTACAGTAGATTTTATGCATCCTGGCCAGCCATTGTGTCGAGAAAGCAACCATCCTACACAAAACACTTAGGAGATTCACACAGAAATAAGACAATCATCTTGGACAAAACTGTTATTTGAAGCAAGTTAAGGCTGATTCACACTTCACCGACAGATGCCAAGCAACACCAACATTCACCAGATTACATTACCTCACTTCTCACACATTCTACGACCTGACAAACTCCAATTGTTCAGTCTGCGAAAACAGGCGCCAACAGGCGACACATTGATCTGACAAAACCCACCAAATCTTTCTATAGCCGTTGGTCGGCGTCTGTCAGTGCAATGTGAAATAGGCTTTACAAAGCCAGAAGTGTAAACTTTGAAAATCATTAATTTTGCAACTTCATTTGTAGCCACTAGTGAAAACAGAAATTGTACACTTCACCTTTAACTGTGTGGACCTACATAACGAGGTTAGTTGCTAAAATAATCTTCATGGTGTGGGGACACAGATTGCAGCAGTGGCGAGCTACAGACCTCCTGCTCTTGTCAGATGAGAGGAGGAAGGGAAGGAGAGAGATGATGTACTTTATGTGTGTCAGCTCCACTGAGTTTTGAACAGGATGGAAGTATTCCCTTCGGACCCCAGTAAAAGATAACACTCCTTCGTGTCCCCATAATAATTGGTGTTGGGAAGCTGGCACACTGCACTGCTCCTCCTCTGAGGAATCATTCTGCGGCTCTATTGCAAACAAACCAGTTGGAATGCGTTTACACTGGGGACTGTGGTGACTCTGCCTTTATATGGCCAGTTGTGCATAACTAGTTTGACACTTAAGAGAAGTATTTGTCAGTATAAAGTTGGATTTTTCCCATGTGAATGATATATGGGAGAGCATTGGAACCTGACAATCCATATTTAGAGATGACAGATGTGGCGAGAGTCTATAATAGGCCTTTTGGAAGCTTTAGCTAAGCATGCTTAATTGCAAAGTAAATACTCCAAATAATGATAAACAAATTAGATTTTAAGAATAATTAACACTTAGATAAATAAACAAAGGTATGCAAAAGTAAATTGCACATAAGGCTATTTACATTAACTAAATCGAATGAGGTTATACAATTTATATTCATTGTTGAAATATAATAATTTACACAGTGGCTGTCATAGCTTGTTTTCATGACTTTAAACATACATACAAAAATGTAGACATCACTAACAGGTTAAGTAAAATATGACGAATATATAAACTAATATTTAACGAAATGCTCTTCTCTAGACTTAATTTCTCTACCGAACAAACAGGCTGTGGTCACAAATAATGACTTGCCTAAGGTAACTATATAACTTGAAACACTGATTGAGCGATTACATGAGACATGAGATGTTCAGTCATGTTTATTTCATGTTATAACTAGTAGTAAAGAGGAAGGGATGTTTTGTGCTGCCGTTTGAACCGAGGCACCTACAGCGATCTGTCACACCACATCAAAGAGCACTAACAAGGGATTTATTGTTTGCATTTTCTGAAAAAAGTGACAATAAATAATGATCATGTCATTTCCACTGCTTCAGGAGAGTGGGTAGAAGCTGAAGGGGTGATTTGTTTGTTTCTGTTCTCTGATTGGTGGAGAATCTCTGCCGAATGTAGTCTTTCAGCTGTTAAACAGAACAATAAGTTGAACTATTGTTGGCTGATGGTTTTAACAATAGCATATAGTGTATATTTACATCCTCAAAGCTCACTGTAGTTGTTTCAGTGGTTTATATTTCACTGAGGGAAATGAACGTGATTTTTTGTTCTGGAATCAGACTGTTGTACTTCAAGGTCAAGGTCAAGGTTTCTTTATTTGTCACATGATAAATTATACAGGGTATAATCAAAAGTGAAATGTAGTGAAATGTATACTTTATAGCATATATAGCTATACATAGTTAAAAGGAGTTTGCTCACTGGCCAAGTCAAATTTTTACTAATGTCCAATAGCAAATGTGATATTTGCTTTAGCAAACCGAACTGACCTTCCTCACATCTTCCTCATTTTGGTTCTCTATCGCGTTCATCAGTTCCCTCTGTAGCACATGTTAGATGTGACCACGTGCTGTTTCTCTGTAACCAGGCAGACTCGTGGCCCGTGCTACTGTTTAATGAGTTTCCGTGGTAACACTCACCAAGGCACTGGCAAGTGCATCGGGCTGATTACAAACACAGATCTGTTGTGAACAGTTGACGATGTTCTAATTATTAGTGGTGTTTGCTTAGGCAAGCGTCACTTTTAGCATTGCTCATGCTGAGGAATAGCGATCTGAACAAAGTCCTAACACTTTGGTGGAACTGGTCCATTTGTTTTATGCATATGAAATGACCCCACACACATAACAACAACCCATAAATCTGTAGCAGTTTAATAGTGTTAAAAAACACTGAGAATCCTTAAGTAACTGCAAAGCAAGACTTTGACAGTCACCCACAATAATCATGCCAAATGTTTTGTGGAAATATTCTCAAACAATGCTGAAAGGGACAGTTCACCCAAAAAACTAAATCCAGTCATCATTTACTCAAACTTTTATGTTGTTCCAAACATGTACGAGCTTCTTTCTGTTTCATTTTGAAGAATGTGGGTAACCAAACAGTTGCTAGTTCCCATTTACTGATATAGAATGAAAAAAATAATAATACAGTGTTAAGTCAAAGGAGACGAGAAACTGTTTGGTTACCAACATTCTTCAAAACATCTTATTTTATGTTCATCGGGAAAAAAATATATATACAGGTTTGAAATGAGGTTGAATAAACGATGACAGAATTCTCATTTTTGTGTGAACTATCCTTTAAAGCAGTAACAAAGCATGTTTTCCGTCCGATAAGAGATTTTTGTTTTGTGTGAGATGTTTTTGTTGCAGTGCTCCTATTATACCTTGACATCTGAAACTTTGGAAATTTGTAAATGTAATTAATTTAATTTAAATTACATTTAAATTAATTTCAAATGAGGGTATCTGTAAAATAGATTTGAAGTAAATCTGATGTAGATCTGAAGTAAATAACAGTGCTTGCAAGGCAGTTAAAAAAAAAAAATTATAAATAAATTACTTATGATTGAGGAAATGTTCAGTGCTACCTTGTAGTCATTGTAAACCGAAATTGGCTTATGAAATATATTAGTGCAGCTTGGTCCTTACTTTAATTTAGCTCATTATCAGGCCCAGATTAATCTGTTAACCAACCACAGGAGATTTCCATATGAATTTGAAAACTATAATTATTTTACACACATTATGGTGAAAGCAACATGTTAATTAGTGTTGCGTTATTGTACAGTCACACACCTCCGATTAATAAGAGGCAACCCGTGTCTACATGTCTGTTTGCAGTACCTGCATGAGAATGGTATAGTGCACAGAGACCTGAAACCTGAGAACCTGCTGTACGCCACCTCAGCGCCAGATGCTCCGCTCAAAATAGGTAAGGCTGGCTTTCAGCAGTCCAGCTAAACTTCTCTTGTTTGTGAATTAACTTGCATACAAGCAACTTGATCCTGTTGTAAATAGAGGATCATTCACTTTCAACTTTTAAGGGAGTATAATCTCTGAGATTATTGGGCGTGTTCATGAAGTATGGATTTGAACAAACTCTTAATATATGACATTAAACATCAGAATGAGATGCAATGTCAAAAACATGTCTAGGTCGAATTTCAGTACTATATTTATATATTATATATGTATATGTAGATGTATTCTTACTGACCCCAAATTCTTACTGCCCATAATGCAGGTAAATATGTTTTTAGATGATATATATTATATTAACAACAATAAAATAACAAATAATACATATGTTAAAAATAAAAATATTATTGTATTAGTGTTTATTGTAAAGGTATTACAGTGTGTGTTTGTATATGTATATATATATATATATACGTGTGTGTGTGTGTGTGTGTGTGTGTGTGTGTGTTCATGAGAATTGGGATATGCATAATTATCATTACAGTTACATTGCAATGCACACATTTTTAATGGTTAATTTTATTTTAGCAATTTTTTTATATTTATGTACTTGTTTTTCTTTTCTGTAAAATATGAACTGCTCTCCACATGTCATGAGATTCCCCTCACAGACTTTCACTAAAGAAGGGTCCAGAGCCGTATCTGGGGACCAGAATATTATAGAGACTTGAGCAAACACCTGGCAACCACCCAGAACACCCCATCAGCTGCTTAGCGATGCTCAACTGTGTCTTAGCAAGGTTTGCTTTTGCAAGAGCCATTTCAGAAAATGTAAAACAGTTTTTCTTTGGTGTGATTTATCTTTACAGCGGATTTTGGTTTGTCGAAAATTGTAGACGATCAGGTAACAATGAAGACTGTGTGTGGGACTCCAGGCTATTGTGGTGAGTTTATTAAAGAGGAGTTTTTTTCTTTTTAACAGAACACCATCTGTGGAAATCAGTTGCACAAAGAGAATTACAGAGAAGATGTAGTCTTTTTACTGCAGAAGTGTCGCCTCCCCCTTTATTCTTTTCTTCTGATCTTCTGTCTTTCTCTCCCTCAGCTCCTGAGATTTTGCGGGGATGTGCCTATGGCCCTGAGGTTGACATGTGGTCTGTGGGAGTTATCACGTACATTTTGTGAGTGACACAACATACTTGTCTAAAGTTATTCTTTCACAAGTATGCTGTGCTTAGTCATTCAATCTCTGTTGTGTCAATCGCGAAACACTGGTTTTGTCTCAGATCAGCCTCACTCGTGAAAAGCTTAAAGCATGTTTTGAACTTCTGGGTGTAATTCCAGGAATTGTATGTAGTTTATTTTACAAAAACACAAAGTCTAAGAGCGTTGGACAGAAAAAAATCTATCATAAGTAAATGTTTTAAAACCATTTCATCCATTTGTATTAAACTGACTGTAGTTATTCACTGAAAAACTGAGCATTTTCAAACAATAGATGATAATATTAGATGACAAGAAACAGCATATTAGAATGATATCTGAAGGATTATGAGACACTACAGACTGAAGTAATGGGTGCAAAAAATTCAGCTTTGCTATCACGGGAATAAATGACATTTTAAAATATGTAAAATTGTAGTTCAATGTCACTTTGTAGGGGTGAAGCTGTTGTTAACACTAGCACTGTTTTTTGTTTTTATCCTCTGTACAGGTTATGTGGTTTTGAGCCCTTTTTTGATGACAGAGGAGACCAGTACATGTTTAAACGCATCCTGAACTGTGAATATGAATTTGTCTCCCCCTGGTGGGACAATGTGTCTCTCAATGCCAAGGACCTTGTGAGTAAATCTCAATATACATAAATTCACTAATGAAATCCCTTATGAAGTATAAAATCATCACTCACTCACTCACTCACTCACTCACACACACACACTTACATATGGTGTTTTCCGGGACTCTTCATTTGCATAATAGTGTTTAATACTGTAAGAACTGTATTTTCTATCCCTTTACACTTACCCTACCCCTAAACCTTCTCCTTACACAAAAAATTCTGTATTTTTATTTATTTAAAAAAAGCAGGACAAAAAACAAGAAGTGTCTTCTACATGTCCTCATTACGCTATATATGTACACC
This sequence comes from Gymnocypris eckloni scoliostomus, assembly GCA_027564155.1. NCBI lineage: Eukaryota > Metazoa > Chordata > Actinopteri > Cypriniformes > Cyprinidae > Gymnocypris > Gymnocypris eckloni. The sequence continues at coordinate 1,183,637 of CM050414.1, read as the reverse complement.
CTCATAAACAATATATACCAGAACACACACACAGAGAATAACTTTTTGATGTATTTTAAGTACTTTCAAAGGGGTCATATGATGCTTTTTTAAAGATCATTATTTTGTTTATTTGGTGTAACAAAATATGTTAACATGCTTTAATGTTCAAAAACACATTATTTTTCAAATACTGTACATTATTGTAGGTCCTCTATGCCCCGCCTCTCTCAAACGCTTCAGAAATGTAACGCCCCTTTCCATAATCGCGAGCTTCAGCTTTCAAATTAAATGTAAAGACAGTTAATAATGTCCTTAGTCAGTTCAAGCTAGATGTCCTACAATCACGGGACCCGACCAGATTCCTTGCGCCGTGGGATTAAATTTACGAATCAAATGCGGTAGCGGTCGGTAACTCTGGTGTAATTTGAATGGGAGTGTGCGGTCTAACAATTTCCTGTTCCCAACGTCCTTTCAGAACAGCATATCTGTGCTTTATTCTTATCGAGCACCGGTACAGCCTGCACTCAGGACTGCTATGCACACGCTGCATGCATGAAAAGTGCTTTCTGTGTCACAAGTTTTATTTGCAGGGTCTGTGCGGCAGCAAGAGCATAACGGTTCTCAGAGCAGGCTGTACTGGTGGTAAATAGAAGGCCCCAGACAGAACAGGCAGGTTCTCCATCAGTGACGGAGCAGAATAAGGATGGAGCAAATTGTGGATGCGCTGTTCTTGAAGGACATTCAACTCGGGTTTGTTCATATTTTGCTTAGAAGTTTTAAATGACAGATGTCATTTATTTATAATTTTTTTCCTGCGACACTTTCAAAGAAAAACGGCAAACAAATGTAGTATTTTGACCTGACAAATAAAATTGCTTAAATAAATATTTTATTTATTTTTTCTCTCTGCAACACTTTTTCCTATGTTAAACGAATTGTATCCTGACAAGACGAATAATAATACAAAAATGAACTGTGACACCTTTTTTCCCCCTAAAATGTTAAACAAATTTTGATAGGCTAATTCCCATAAATTCAAATCAAAGTCTATAAATTCAAGACTCTTGACAAGATGAATAAAATAACAAATCCAATTTTGCGCAGACTACACTCTTATTTGTCAGCCTATCTCTCTTTCTTTCAGTAGCGGAAATTTAAATGTGATATTTGGAAACGAGATCTAAATTTAGTGGGAACGGTCAGGTCGGGAAGAAAATTATTCAAAGCGGACAGCGGGTGAACAAAGAGTGAATATATAGCGGGAGCGGGTGGGTGCAGGATATAACCTTGCGGGAGCCGGAATGCATTGTGATAACATCTGGGTTGTGCTGTTCTGTTGTAAATAATCTTAATGGTCCCTGAATCTACTTTCTGAAGGCCAAATAAAGTGCTTTTACTTTAGCCTAGAAACACACAGTTTCTCCCTGACACGGATGCTTCAACAACACGGTTACTGAAACCAAACCTGACGCAAATATTTCCACATCGTGATGTAGACATGTGGGGGCGTGTTCGAATGAGCTGTTTTAGGGGGGCGTGGTCGAGTCTTAACTTTGATAAAGAATATCTCTTTGGGTTTGAGTCTTTAGTCTTCGCACATTCAGGGATCTTAACTATGCACAATCAGCTTGTAACACTTGTAACAGAAAGCAAACTTGAAATCGCATCATATGACCCCTTTAATATCTGCTGTATATTATGTTTTATACTTTAAAATAGTTCAAATGTTAAGTTCGCCACTGTATGAAAAACACTCCCCTGTGAGAGCACATCAGTTAAATTCTATTTCATTACACGAAGTGCTACATTGCTTGGCAACAGTAAACTGCCTACAGTTATGCTAATGAACTATATAACTCTGTGGAAGAATTATTTAGACACACGCACACACATACACACACACACACACACACACGCACGCACACACACACACACACACACACACACATTTAGGGTTCCACAAAGTACCTTTCAGCAAACAGGTTTTTTGGTAATGGGAAGGTTCCATGGATGTTAAAGATTCTTTATGGAACCATAGATGCAAATAAAGATACAATATTTGAATAGTGAGAAAACCCACCCTTTATTTAGCACTGACCACTTGTAATCACCAAAAACAGGGCTTATTTAGCCGATAAGAACATTTCGCCAAACCGGAAATATCTCTACCTGTCAGTCATTTTGCTCGTTCAGTAACGCTGATGTTGGGTTTCAAATCTATATTTGTAAGTTGAAAGTATCACTCATCTTTTTTGGCTTCACAGGTGAAGAAACTGATAGTCCAGGACCCAAAGAAACGACTGACGACACAGCAGGCGCTGCAGCACCCCTGGGTGACTGGAAAGGCTGTTAACTTCACTCATATGGACACGGCTCAGAAGAAACTCCTGGAGTTCAACGCTAGAAGAAAACTCAAGGTTTGAGGTTTTTGGCTAAATGACACATTTTCATCAAGGTTTTACCCCTCAAAGCCTACTGTATTATATTTGATACCCAAATACCCAAAGGCCTCTAAATGTTTAGCATGATTGTCTGGGTCTAGTGCCCCCTCTGGTCTAGTGCCCTGAGCATGTGCCCTAGCTCTGTGTGTTACTCTGGCCCTACATGTCCATTTTGTTGTGAAATCGTTACAGAATTGTATTATGTACATGTAAGAATACATTTTATTTTGTTAGTAATATTTCAAGATGAACACTTAAGATGTCTTGATTATTCATACATCATTTTTTTTTTTATTCATGATAAAGCTGCAGTCCATAACTTTTTTTGTGTTACAAAATGTATTTAATTGGCAAGTACACCATGAATCCATTTTCCAAATCGTGTTTTTGGCTTGTCCTGAATCACTACGGTACACCTATAATAAGAGTTTATATTCAGACTATTTTAGACTGATTCGGGTAGGGTACCGCTGCGGAGTAGCCCAGTACCTGCGTGATTAATCGTAGACATAAACAGAGAAAAGTAGCTCCGGCTACTGTGTTTTCCACAAGACGCACACAGTTCTGTTTATTAACCGCTAGAGCACTAAAAGTTACGGACTGCAGCTTTAAAATGTGAGTATTAAATATGATTTTTGAACATCTCTCAATCATTACTGTATTGCATTGCTTTACGTGTTTTGCCCCACACAATAAAAATGACAGAGCTTTGGTCATAAAACTAATAAGTTTCATCTATGACATATTGATGGGAGGGAGACAGCTGATACTTATATGCAGTCTGCTACATTGTAAAGATCTCATTGATTTACATTACAAGCTTTTAGAATATCATCTTACTTTTTGGACATACAAATATCAGCAACTGCATCAAATTGAATATTTGTTTGCTCAGTATGGTCCACTGAATAAAACTCAATTATGAGCTCCATATTCTGCTTTATCATACTTTATGAGTATATGCATGTCAGGCTTTATAGGGTTGACAATGCTAAATTGTAAGTAAAAACTTAAACATGTATAAAAAAGCATTGCTCATGGCAAAAAAGGTTCCATAGATTTTAGACCATAAACCGCAGAGACCACAATATCATAAAAATATGTATTTGACTGGGGCAGTTTGGAACCACACAGAATACCCTTGTAGCCACATAGAAACATATTTTAAGAAGGCTTAAAGATGCAAAAATATTGCACAAGCAAGCAATACTCACACATCTTCAGAAATGTAAAAATTGAAGGTTATTTTTTCACGCTTGAGGCTGCTAGTGGCTTACAATTTATACATGTCTATTTAAAGAAATATTTCACCCATAAATGAAAATTAGCTGAAAGTTTACTCACCCTCAGGCCATCCAAGATGTAGATGAGTTGCTTTCTTCAGTGGAACAGATTTGAAAAATGAAGCTTTATATAAAGTGAATGGGTGCCCTCAGAATGAGACAAAAGCATCATGCATAATCCACATGACTCTAGTCCATCAATTAATGTCTTGTGAAAATGAAAAGCTGCATGTTTGTAATAAAAAAAAATCATAATTAAGACTTTTAAAACTTAGCTTAGAGTCCTCTATCCACAAAAGTGCTTTCTTCAGTGAAAAATTAATCCTGTCTGACTCATAAGAGAAATATACAGATCAAGCACTGTTTGCAAGCAACAATAGTCCAGAACAGTTTTAAACAAATATTTAGGTGGATTTTGATGTGAAAGGACAACAGGGGATTTACTTTTTTACTGCAGGAAACATTATTATGGATTATGGAGTCATATATTTGCCAGAAACAATGTTTTAAAGCTAAAGAATGGATTTATTTCTCACAAAAACGCAGCTCTTTTTCTTCTCAAGACATTAATTGATGTACTGGAGTCATTTGGATTGCATGTGGATTATTGTGATGTTTTAATCAGCTGTTTTAACTCTCATTCTGACGGCACCCATTCACTATTGGTGAGCAAGTGATATAATGCTAATTTTTTTCCAAATCTGTTCTGATGAAGAAACAAACTCATCTACATCTGGATGAGTAAATTTTCAATAGATTTATTTTTGGGGGGCAAACTGTTTGTTTAACATTAATTAAAACCAAACATTAACAAACAATAATCAATGCAACAAAATGTGACCCTGGACCTCAAAACCAGTCTTAAGTGTACATTTTTCAAAATTGAGATTTATACACAATCTAAAAGCTGAATAAATACGCTTTCCATTGATGTATGGTATATTAGGATAGAACAATATTTGGCTGAGATGCAACTATTTGAAAATCTGGAATCTGAGGGCGCAAAAAAATCTAAATATTGAGAAAATAGCCTTTAAAGTTGTCCAGTGAAGTTTTTAGCAATGCATATTACTTATCAAAAATGAATTTTAGATATATTTACGGTAAGAAATGTACTAAATATCTTCATGAAACATGATCTTTACTCAATGTCCTAATGATTTTTGGCATAAAAGAAAAATCGATAATTTTAACCCGTGCAGTGTATTTTTGGTAATTGCTACAAATATACCCCAGCGACTTAAGTCTGCTTTTGTGGTCCAGGGTTACAAATGTGCTTGAATATAAAGTTATGAAATTCTAAACAATGCACACCCCTGTGTTTATGTTTCCACAGGCAGCGGTCAAAGCGGTGGTAGCTTCAACTCGATTGGGCAGCGCAGGAAGCCATGGCAACCCAGACAGCAACAAAACCGACAGCAGTCCCTCCTCTATCAAAGAGAAGACAGCAGAGGTTCAGCCAGACACTGAACAGCCTCAGACTCAGAATGAAGGCTCTTAGATCTCCACAGAGCCTCACTGGAACTCAAACCTCTTCCCTTCAAGAAAGGAATGTTACTTTTCACAAGTGGGCCTCATAAAGGACAGAACGGATGGGCTTTGTTTGGTTCTCCTGCATGCGGACTTGTTTGTCTATAGAAACGTCCCACATTGTGACTCAGCCAGCTGCCATACCATGCCAACATTTGATAAGTCCGTAACTTCGGATTTTGTACAGTGAAGGAACATCATTGGATGGTAATGAGAAGAACCAAAAGTCTTCAGATGATCATTACATCTATGGCAGTTCATATTTATATTACCATGCTTTTTATAGATATTTGCCAAATTATCATAGTACTTTCAAGGACATATTTCGCTTTTTAGCTGTATAAATCATATTTGTGCTGCTTTTTATTGAAATTATTTTATTCATTAAGGTTTTTTACATAACATTGGTCACTGGTAGAGAAGGATGTGGACATTGAACTAAACCTTTACATAAGCTTCAGCTGAGAATGCCTTATCATATACCTTTTTATAATTCATTATATATAATACAGTAAATATACTAAACAATTTGTCTTAAACTTAGACAATAAGCATATTGTACTTTCTTAAATAGGGATATGCAGATTTCTTCTTTACTTTCAATTAAATCTGTTGAGAGCATGTTATTAGGCCTATCTGACACACACACACATGAACACACACACACACGAACACACACGCACACACGCACGCACGCACACACACACACACACACACACACACACACACACACTCAAATTGCAATGAAAAACACATGTTCTTCATTTTAAGTAGACTTCACATTTCACTCATCTCACATAAAAAGTCCTGCTAATTTAGGAATTTTCCTTTAAAATTATACAAAAATATTTTTTTATCTTAATGCTTTACTGGCAATTTAATTCATCTCACAAGTCAGTGCTTTACCAATGAGTCTGTGATTTAAACACACATAGAAGAACATTGAGGAGTTGTTTAATCTATTTAATATTCTTTAAAGCATGCTTGTATTGTACGGTATGAGGGAATGCTGTTTGATAATCCGATAATCACATGTAAGGAATGTAATGTGGATATACAGGGCTTCATGTTTTGCATGTAGGAATGTTATCTTAACTGCTGCAATTGTCTTTTTAAATGCACTGTATTTTACAGATAAAACTCGCTGTCTAATTAACAGTATGATATTGGAGGCCATTTGATGGTCACTTTGTACATGACACTCGTGTGTCAATTTTGTTTATCTGCCTGTTTCTTATCTAAGGACTCAAAATGACAATAAGATAGCACTGAATATTACTTGCAGAAATAAAGAATGGCAAAAAAAACACTGTTTCTGGATCACTGTGTAAGTTCTGTATGAATGTTTTTTCTCGATTGCTTAAACTCATTTCTTGAAATTATGCCTCTTTTCTAAACACAAATCCATAACTTCTAACTCAATCCCCCAAACTTCCTATATTCAGGTCAAAATTAAGCTCTCCACTCAAAACAACTCAATCTCAAGACTTTTTTGTTTTGATTTAATAGTTTTTATTGATTTATTAATTGTAAGGACTATTTTTGTATATTGTAGTTTTACTCAACAGTGGGCAGCCGCCCAAGTTTAAGCTCGAAGAGACAAAAAATGTCTGAGATTCTTTGCAATAAAATATAAAGCCATCTGTAAGCAAACGTTCCAGACTTTTTCTCAGACCTAACTTAAATATATATAAATATAAACTCTCATGTCAACCTCTCAAATTCACACAGCTCCAAAACAAACTTTTTTGAGAAAATTGGTGTGCTTCTGCTGTCTTAAAATAAATACTACTTGGTTTTATATTTACGGTTCCACTGTATTTCTGCATTTTGAATAATAATAAAAAAATCCTTTAGCTACAGTAGATGGCGATGTCTACGCTAACAGAACCCCCGTTCAAGAGCTCCACGAGTTTACCGCCCTTCAAACACCACAGAAGAAGAAGTAGAGGAGTGCTGCGCCCCCTGCCGGCAGACCACGTCCGCGCTTGCTCCGTCTCACACACACACACAGGCGCTCGATGACAGACCGGGAGGGGGAAGCGGAGAGAAGTAAGCCCCGGATCTATCTTCAAGAGAGAAAATAGGAAAGAAAGACCGCGTCCCACTTTTATTTCGTTTTTAGCGGCACCTTTGACGACTGATAGACGTTAGGGAGCCCGAGGAGGGGCTGTGTCACTGTCTGTAGGATGTCCCGACATGAAGGTAGGTGCGAAAAAACCGCCGATCGCTGCGTCGTTGCCTTGAATTGTAGGCCAGTGCTGACCCGCGGGGTTGCCATGTTTTCAATTCAAATGCACTGGGAAAGACTCATCATGGCGGCCGCCGTGAATTTCGCATCCTTTTATGAGCTTACACCGCGTCGGTGGCGCACAGGGCGTTTTCTGGGAGCCGCTTGTGTGATATTGAGCTGGGCCTCTGTGCTAGGCCGGGCCTGCTGCGGCTCGTTCAGCCGCGGGACTGAGGGTGAGTGTGTTCCCGCAGGTAGCTCTGGAGAGGTCAAGGCTTCGGTTGGGCCTGATTTAAGACGCTTATTTTTAAAGCTTTCTGCTTGAAGTTGCCCTGCCCTGCTAGAATGACGACCGAGGGCCTTCACTCGGGCGATTTAGTGGTTGTGGAGCTCAGTCTGACCGCTCTGGAGCTCGTGTTAGTGTGTCTCTGTGTGTATGAGCCGTCTTCAGTCATGTCATGTTTCAGGCCAGCACAAGTGAATGACTTGCACGTCTGGATTTAGCATTAGCTGGTGTCAGTGAAGCCATAGCTGTGATCGTCTACGAATCTTACTCAATTATTTCTGGAAACGCGTTTATATTTTTAGCTCTCTTTGTGAAGAAGACATTGAGTATTTAGTCAAACCAGTATGTTTGGATACAAGGAAGAGATTCAGAATTCAAGTTCTGGCTTGATCATGTGGCTTCAGACACATTTGTCCTGTTAAAAGTCACTTCGGGGGCACTTAAGTGCACTTAAAAGTCGGCAGAACCTTAGTAAGGACTGTCAGTTCAAAACTAACAAGATAGTAATACTTAAGAAATTAAACAACGTGCCACTGACATTGCTTTGAAATATCAGGTTGAGTCTGTCGTAGTTTATGTATAGGGCATGTCATTACCGTTTTACCATAATCTTTTGGACATCGTACCATAATAAAACTGTTTTTGAATATTCTACAGCGGAATTATAACCATGTTTTACCATGGTATTTTCCACAGTAGTGGGTCGTTTTGGGAATCTTGTCATGCTTATTGCGTTTCTCCCTTTCTTTTTCCTTTTGATGTCATGTGTTTATATAGTAAAGTGATATATTAGATGGTAATAATACCATACTTTTTTATATTAACGTATCATATTATTAATGATAGTGCAAAGAATGCTTAAGTTCATTTCCAAAACTAATCCAAGGATATTTTTTTATATTATTTTATATATGTCTGAATCGAACTGAATTCTTAGTAACTCAATGCGAGTTATTAAAGGTATAATTTTTTTTGATATTTGTTAAAGATTTGTCTCAAATCTTTGTGAGCTGCCTACCTAGATAGCATATCTGTGCATCATATGTGCCTGTGATTCCCAAATATGCTGTCAGGGTTGGCAGCTCACTAGATTTCAAGACGGCGGTTGTCACCTGCCTGTGAATGAAGACTGCTTACATATGCTTCTAGTTTCTCTGCAAACAGCACATGGTGCTTGAGAGTAGCTTTCAATCAGAGGATCCTGGTGCTGTGTGACACCTCAGATAATTATTGGTATATTATCTGGATTAGGGGTGGGCGATATGACCAAAATCTTATATCACGATATGATCAATTTTATATCACGATAACAATATATATCACGATATAGTGATTTTTTTCTTTTAAAAAGGTTTTTATTATATTAAAATCTTTAATACCATATAATTTGCATAATCCTAGTCACCAATGTCAATATCAAACTAATACAACCCTAAAAAGAGAGAGAAAAAACTCAAACTCACTGAAGATAATAAACAGTCAGTGATGAAATAAGGGTAAGAAACTAATTGCAAGCAATAGGACAAAAATACAATAAATAAGAAATGCTACATACATTGTGTAAATTAATTAATTTTCACTGTGTTAATTATATCTATCTATCTATGATAGATATAATTAACACGTGTATTATGTATAGATTATATACATATTATAAATATACCATTATTATTGTTATATATTCTCATTAAAGTTAGAAAAGTGATTTAGTCGAGGGCAGTGAGAGATTTTCTAGCAGTGTGCTATGATTAACATGAATGGCAGACAGAACGGATATTGGAACGCTTCCCCTTTAAGACCGAAGTCCGGATCTAATACACTGTTACATTGCGTTTTCTCTTTCTGCCGTTTACTCGCTCTTAAGACCTAAATCGCTGTGTTTATGAGGATACTTACAAAGACGGGGATTCTGACGCATATAAGTGTGTTTATGTAATTGTTCAAAGTCAGCAAAAAAGAAAAAAAAAGTTGCGCTCCTCTCACACAGACAGAGATGGCACATGCATATAGGTGTCTGTTGTTTGATTTTCAACGGCTTAAAATCGGTTGTTTTAAACTGCAGTGCTTAAAAATGCGTGACCATGCTACAGATGTAGTCCCTCGTTTAGGAGCGAGCTCCTGGTTGTGTCCTAGCTGGTCGTTCTCATCTCCACCTGCTTCTGTCTCCCCGTCACGCCGCGTGGTGGGTGGTGTGTAAAGACCGCAGTAACTCGAATGATGAAAAAGTATTACCGGAAACAATGTATTTTGCGACACCACGATATAAACGATAGAACATAATATGAAACGATAGACTTTTTATTTCGTCCATCCGATATATATCGTCATATCGCACAGCCCTAATCTGGATTGGTGTTTGGCAGCTGCTCAGCTCTTTGATTCAAGATCAGTGGCAGAATTATTCTAAAGTATGAAGAGAGGATATAATTTATGCTTCATGTTTGCTCAGATTGAAGGTATTTTATACAGTAGATATTTAAGATATGACTTGACAAGTCCATACTTAAGGAGTCCCCTTGAGTTAACACGTCAGCTGTCAAGAAACTTAAAGGTTTGTCTTCTGTGTAGCGATTCTTTTAAAAATATGCAAATTGTTGTTCAGAATTGATAAATTATGGGTTTTATTAAGTTGTGGTGTTTTATATCATTTAATTATCTATGATCCACATAGATGATGGAGGAGAGAGAGTTAAACGCACAAATATAACAGTTAATTATCATTTTCGAATATAGGTAAACACAAAAGTAAACAAAATTCTATATCATCACATGAAAGTATTCTGCTTTTGTATAACGGTGCTCTAGACTGCGACTATTTCTTGAGTGTGCAAGTACAAATTTGACATGGTCGCACTTGTGCGAGTGCATGGTCTGCTCTGCTCCAAAGCGTCTGCTTCATACAGAACACACTGCAGAGCCGTAGCAGGAGTCAGATTCCACTGATCATGTGAAGAGAGGCGCTGTCAGCGCGAGGCTAGCGCTTCGTGGGAAGAGCCTGGGTTGTATCTGAAATTGCCCCTTATACCCTGACATTTTAAGTTAGTGATCGCCGATATTGATTTTTTTTTATAACCGATACTGATACCAATTATTTGAAAGAAAATAACAATAAAGAAAAATAATAACAAAGAGAAGTGAGGGGAAAAAATTATAATAAAACAGAAAAAGGAAGCAAGAAAGAAATAATGATAATAACATCAGATAAATAATTAAATAAACTTACAGCAGTGTTTCCCACATGATTTTGTGAGACTTGTGGTGGCAGGTATGGTCACATATTAATTTGCATAGTCATGACGTCATCAGTGTTGGGGAACGTTACTTTTAAATGTAATGCATTACAATATTGTTACTCCCTAAAAAAGTAACTAATTACGTTACTTAGTTACTTTTTATGGAAAGTAATGCTTTGCGTTACTTTCCCGTTACTTTTTAAATATGAGCAGTTTGATTGTTTGTTTTTAATACAATAAGTTTTATTTATAGCAAATGTAAAAGCCTTTCACACCAAAAAGTGTAATCAAACCTCAGACTGAAGGAAAAGTAAATTCACGTCTGTACAGTAGAACGCAGGAGAAGTTGTTCAACACTCTTCAGCAATAAAAAACAAAACAACGAAGCACAATTGTTAGTTTATCTAAAGTAATGTTTGCTTATTAGTATGGTTGAACTGGATCATCAAAGGTCAGCAGCAAACACATTGGTTAATAAAATGAGATTAGATATGTGTGTTGTTTAATATATTTAGTTATTGCAGGTTTGCGTCATATTCTGAGTTTGCATTTGCACTGTTTTAATTAATTTTGATGAATACTGAATCTGATTTTTGCGAGTGGGATGAATTAATACACATTCACATTTAGTCTAGAACTACAGTAAGATCATGTTCACACAGCGCACTGTCCGTCAATAAATGGGAAAAAAGTAACTGACGTTACTTTTTTGAACAAGTAACTCAGATATTTTCTTGTAAATGAAAAAGTAATGCGTTACTTTACTAGTTACTTGAAAAAAGTAATATTATTATGTACCTCACGTTACTTGTAATGCGTTACCCCAAACACTGGACGTCATTGCGTCAAGTTTGCTTTCAGACGAGTTTTGGCACTTCAGATCTGTTCTACTTTATGAACTGTCACATAATACAATACAACTGAATGCCCAATAAAGCTGTCCACGTTGTATTTTCTGTTGTCATACATAAAACAAGTATAAATGGTACGACCCATTAATACTGCATGTTAACCAGGAATCACTCTCACTATACCCTTTAGTATAGCAGTCACCCTTTAGTACCCTTTAGTATAGTCGGCAGCCATATCACCCTGCAGCCCAAGACCGGTTGCCCAATGAAGCTAAGCAGGGTTGAGCCTGGTCAGTACCTGGATGGGAGACCTCCTGGGAAAAACTAGGTTGCTGCTGGAAGAAGTGTTAGTGAGACCAGCAGGGGGTGCTCACCCTGTGGTCTGTGTGGGTCCTAATGCCCCAGTATAGTGAAGGGGACACTATACTGGAAAAAGCACCGTCCTTCAGATGAGATGTTAAACCGAGGTCCTGACTCTCTGTGGTCATTAAAAATCCCAGGATGTCCTTCGAAAAAGAGTAGGGGTGTTATCCTGGCCAAACTAGCCCACTGGCCTCTGACCATCATGGCCTCCTAATCATCCCCATACACTGATTGGCTTCATCACTCTGTCTCCTCTCCACCAATAAGCTGGTGTGTGGTGGGCGTTCTGGCGCACTATGGCTGCCGTCGCATCATCCAGGTGGATGCTGCACATTGGTGGTGGATGAGGAGATAGCCCCCTTACTATGTAAAGCCCTTTGGGTGTCTAGAAAAGCGCTATATAAATGTAACAAATTATTATTATTATACTCCTTAAATCCTGATTTATAATCGTTACATTGTCTGATAAAATACATCTAACTTACACTAAAAAGTGACTATATGCTGTGGTTTTGGCTATATTACTGTTTTGTCTCATTCAGCGTCTGAGTAACAAATTATGTGCATATTAACAGATGAATTGTGTTCATATTTAAAGGTACAAACACTCCGTAAGCGACAGGTCCTAGTAAATGCTACTCGGGGCAGTACTGGAGACATCTTCCAACTGAACGATAGCTAATGTTTTTTCAAAAAAGTCACTAGGTTTGTCAATATGTACCTGTTATGGAAAAAAAAGCCGCCAAAAGGGTCTGAAAGTTGTTAAATATTGTGCTAAAGTTGCACTCGTGTGTGAGAGATGCGGGAGCTGAGGGCAGTGGGTGGTGGATATTGTTGCGGGCCACCACAAATAAATGGACGTATGGGAAACACTGGAGGTTGTCTGTGGGAGTGTCGACAGTTCTCGAGCACACAGAACAAGCCGTACAAATCGTTTAGAGTGAGTTGAGATTTTCCAATAGTTAATTGATCGTGGATGGTTTCATTATCTCGGGAGGATAAAAAAAAGTGTTAGAGATAATAATAGTAATAAAAACAAAAATGTGTCACCAAATATACTTGGGTGGCCGTTAATATACCTGTGCAGCCCGACCAGGTAAAGTCTATGTGTGGGAAACAGTGTACAGGGCAGTGATACAATACAGTCAATAGAAATGCACATTATGGCTGCATTCACAGTTCTCTTTGGGACTGACAGCAGTTGCTTACAGGTGAGAGACTTGAAAGGTTTTATTTATTCAGCAGATTAAAATATCTACTTGAATACATATCTGTATATGAATGAACTGCTGAAGTCACAACCGCATTCAGGACACGAGAGCGACAGATTCAAAAATGGTGTCACAACACCGGGAAGTTTTATCACAATGGGCAGCCCGTTTTAAATAAATGAGCCCAGTCGAGGCTTGTCCAATCCATCACACAGTTAAACATCTAACAATGACTTTAAAAGCTTTGTTAGCCAATGCAGTGAGAGCATTTGGTGCGTGCGTCCGAGAGCTCGGGACAAGACGAATCGCGCACACGGCACTGATGGTAGCTCCATTGGATCTTAAGATGAACTCTAACAATTTCTCCATCTCTGTGAGTGCATTAAACCCATCATGATTATGTAGGCAACTCGATGTCCCATGCTGTTCCGTTCATTCAGCACAGCTTTGAATGCGAGAATGCCATTGTGAATCCTGACAATGTAAGTTCAGCTATATATATGTAGTTCTGACGGTTGTATCATAATAGGAACCTATGAAGTGAAGTGATGTTGCCACACTAGCCTTTACCTTCCGTTCTAAAGTCTTGTTTTGTGTTAAACATGGCAGAAAAACAGTCTTAAGTAGGGATAACTGCAGGCGGAGCGGGAGAGATAGAGTATGTGCTTTTCCTACATAATAAAATGTAATTTTGTGGCATAAACATCGATATGATCTGTCGTTTTTATCCTTTACTATATTTATTTGTTTGGCCAGTGTCCTTGTGGGTCTTGGTTCTTTTGGAGTTTTAGGCTGTAAGGACCTTTTGAAATAAAGCAAATCAGTTGGCGAAGTGATATGGATATCAAGAGATGCCTGGAACTATGTTCGCCGTGGATTTTCCTGAAAATAAATGCACACCTCAGAACGTTCGTCAGCCAATCACATTCAAGCATTCAACGGCCCGTAGTATAATTTTGTTTTATTCATCCAAACCGTGACAAATTTCTTGACATTCCGTGTTCAATTGTAAATTCCGTTTTTAAACTAGGTTCCGCGTTTTCTGCATCGTGGAAATCATACAGCCGCACGCGTCAAGAACCGGGTTGACCGGGTACTCTGTACCACCGGTACTTTAAAAAACTTGGTAGAGTGACGTTTTCATTTTTTGAAAATCCTAACACTACTTGTTAGGATGCATTAGCTCGTTCCCATCAGGGTTTCTGCAGGCCCTTAAAAAGTCTTAAATTTTGATTAAAAAAATGCTGCATCTACCCTGTCCCATGCTTATCACACTGCCTCAGATGGGTCATGGCACCAATGTTACAGGCTGCGTTTTGCTCTGAGAGAGAACTGAACTCACAACCTCTGTACTGAGAAATAAGCAAGTGAATGAAGGAAGGCCTTTTGAGTGCACCTGTAGCCATGGTGCTGTTTTGATTATTTCGGGAGACGTGTCCACTACAGCGCAGACAGGTTCTTGACATTACTTTTGCCCTGTTACTCTTGGTTAGTTAAAGGTTTTTGTGGTGCTTGATAGTAGGGATGGCTCGATACCACTTTTTCAGAACCAATACCGATCCCAACAATTCTGAGTATCTGCCGATATCGATATTGATCCGATACCAGTACAGTTTTTTTAAATCAGTGTAGAATTTGTATATCTCAGTGTGTGTTGACCTGCTTATCACTCTTTTGTGTTTTACAGTCTACTAAATATAGACAACTTTACTGTAAAGAAAAACAACAAATGAATGGATACGTAATTTATAATCTATGAAAAAAATACTTTTATAAACTAGTTAAGTGGATAATTCGGTAGCAAAAGTTACTCTAGAAAAATCACGAGTGCACAATTTTATAAAATCTAAAATGTGTGAAAAAAGCATTATTGGGGAACAAAGAAAAGTGAATAAGTGTAGGACTAAATCTGGTCAAAATATATATATATTGCTCTTTGTATTGTTGTAAAATACATTCATGGAAACCAAGTAATATATTTATATAGAAATATATATGCTGTAAAATTTAAATATATTTCTTTTAAACGTACTGCACAGTAATGAGGCAGCACCATATGTCAGATGAGACGAACAAGAAAGGCTATTAATAATCTTTCATTGCGCAAGAATATAATACGAAAGGCTCCAATACAGAGCGGCATTAAACATTTATGCACATCACGGGGGCAGAATGATACGCTTGAAGCAACACTGAGTCGGAGCGCGCAGGCGCAGCGCTCTGGAGTCCGCATAGAGAAGTTCTTAGCACAAAGAAAATAGATATTAATGCGTAGTGTATTAAATCTGTGCCACAGTTTACTGAACCTTTTCTTTTAACCGTTTTAAACGTCAGTTACTGTGCTTGTGAAGAACCCTTCATAGTGCTCTCTACAACATTATTGTAATCTAACAGACACCTCATAGAAAGTAACATGATTTAGAAACAGCACGAGGCTGTAGCTAGATAAAATCCTTCTATGCAAAACCATTAGACTTTATTTACAAATCGAGTATAATAGGAACAGTGAAGAGAGTTTTATCGTCTTGACTCTAGTAACCGAATGCGGCACGCAGTTTGAAAGCTGAATGGAAGATGAAGGACAGCCGCAGCGGAGAGAAATGTGAACTTGACTTCTTAAATATTAATATGTACCTCACATTAAATTATGTAACAAAAACTTTGTGTTAAGCAGAAAATGCCAGTATCGAAGCGATACCGATCCTGAATATCAGATCGGCACACCTATACTTGATAGTTGCAATGTTGCATTTTAGTTTAATAACATCTAGATCAAATGTGATCTGGCAAATGACGCAAACATATAAGACAGACAAAGCCTCTGCCAGTGTGCCACACAACTTTGCCATTATAATTAAAATGGCAGGGCTGGGTGTCTGCACTGTATGCCGGCAAGTGGTGTACTTGCAAAATAATATTTGTTGAAGTTCACAATACTGCTGTAATGGTGATTGTTGACTAAGTTAACAAGTTTTAGAAAACATAACATTCTGTAGTTCATTTGCTAATCGTTTGAGGCCTGGCCGATTATCGGCGCCGATATTAAGCATTTTTATTATTATTGATATCGGCCATTTTCAAAACAGATTTGCCGATAATTTTTTTATTTTTATTTATTATGCAAACAAACATACTATTTACAGGTGACATTTATTTATTGGTGAATAAATAATACAGGTGAAATTATTTAATGTTTAAATTAGTGGTGGGCCGTTATCGGCGTTAACGTGCTGCGTTAACGTGAGACTCTTATCGGAGCGATTAAAAAAATATCGCCGTTAATCTATTCTCAAAGTTGGGTTGGGAGCTGGGTCTATACTACGCAAGCTATGATGACTTTCACCCTGATATTTTAAGCGGATGTATACCTAGCGAATTGCACTGTAGGGGCGAGCAGTCTTGAACTAGAGGCTGGCATTTTTTTGAATCGCGGGATGGGAAACAAAATCGCTTCTGAATTACGTGATTGGGACGGAGAGGAAAATATTTAATCAGGTGCGGGACCAGAATAGTAATGATACCCAACTTCACACACAAATATACCTTTTATATAAATAAACTATAAACTGTATATTTTAATTCTGAACTCAATTCTAGTTGCCCTGTCTCTTTATGCTCTCCTCCTGTTTGCTTTGGTGTGGCTGGTTAAGTGAATGACGCAGTCCGTGATGGACAGATTGTTAACGGCTGGTCTATGTGGTAATATACTCGGGCAGGACATCCAAACGCTCACCTATCATTCAACAACCTCAAATATGGCTTTTCCTCTGAAAGATGTATGTAGTAGCAACTAGGGCTGGGCGATATGGCCCAAAAAATTATCACGATAATTATTTTCATATCAGTTGATATCGATAATTATCACGATAAATGTGAAATCTTTATTTCTTTCAAGTTTAAAGCCAGATTTTTGCTCCAAAGTAAAAGTTTTAGAAACCAGACCATTAATTTTCCTTAACACAATAATGATCTAAATAGATATGTATTTCTTAGTTTCTGCATGTTCTAATGAGTTGATATTGTTTCAAAATCAAGAAACCGGTTTGGGTTGCCTCATAATATGAATGATAATAATATCACTTTTTTGTCTCCTTATAAATACACATTTGATCGTAGCTTGAGTTAGGATGCAGTAACATTTTTGTTCATTATCAAAATCAGTAACATCTGTACATCAGTAACATCTGTAGCAATCTCAGTTTTATATGGTATAATGTATTCTGACCAAGTTTTTATTTTTATTAAGAATTGGTCTCCTATAGTAGCATACATTTAAATAATGATAAACAGTTAAAACCACACATATAGCACCTCAATAACATGGTCAAAATATAACTAAATGGTTTTTAAGTAGTTTATTTGTATGAAAGACAGTAGTCTAAAACCATTTAGTATAAATGTACACATGCTATAGCTGCCTTAACCACACATACTTACTATACTTATATACCATTATTCCTGTAATAATATTAAATGTGAATATCCCACATTTCTGCCACAATACTATAGTGCAGTGAGTGTTACTACAGTAAATCCATGGTAAATAATGGTGATGTGCATATTGAAAAGCCTTCTGACTGTCTCGTTGCACAGTGTTTCTCATGTTCGGCTTGTGTTCTCACATGAGGCGTGTTCGACTTAAAGCGGCGCTGCACAGAATGGTCAGTGTAAGACATCAAAGTACCGCGAGAGCGATAAGAGCGCAGATTAAACCTATGCTTTCGAATGGCTCTCGCGATACTTTGATGTCTTACACTGACCATTCTGTGCAGCGCCGCTTTAAGTCGAATGCGCCTACTGACTGGATCTCACAGCACTGCTTAGTGATCACGTGACCGAGTAAACGCATCTGCTCTAGTGAGCTCATGCCGCGGCAGTTTGAACTGTGCAGAACTGTTTGAACTGTCCGAGCGGATAAACGGTCCGCGTGGCGCGATTCAAATGAGTCACGTGGTTTCGTTCCGCTTTTGGCGCATAAACATTATATTGAAACATTTTCTAACTTTTCATATCGTTTTAGAGGAAAATGATATCGCGATAATTATCGTTATCGAATTATCGCCCAGCTCTAGTAGCAACTTTACATGGCCGCTCAATACAGGGCTCTAGAGTGCGACCAATTTGGTCGCACGTGCGCCCTAATTTCTCTCGGGTGCGACTAACAAAAATCCTAGGGCGCACTGGTGCGTCCAGCCATTCGAGAAAAGAAAAAAAAAGTATCCGCGACTCAGAAACTCTGTGGTTCAACAAAAGACACCCCCGTTAGGCTTATATCGTGGTCTAAACCAATCAGAGATAGTGAAGGGCGGACCCCCCCTCTGATTGGCCGTGGTCCAGATATCCCTGTATGTGTGTGTGCGTGTTGACAAATGCGTCACGTGTGCTGCTGCAGTCAGACAGAGAGAAAGAGGTGAGTAGTAGAAATGCGTGCAGTGTTGCCAACTTAGCGACATTTAGCGCCTTTGTAGACCCCCATAGCAACTTTTTGTTTTCCAAAAAAAGCAACTAGTGACAAATTGAGTCTCTCAGAGTGTCTCTGTGATCGCAGCAACGGCGCGAGATCAGCGCGCTTTCTCTGCATCTGCTCTGTTCAGCGAGGAGCCCGTTCAGTTAAAACAGATATTATTGCTTCTCTAAATGTACATGCAAATATAGAAGAAATCACAGCACTGAAATTGTCTTGTCTTATATTGTGTATTATTTGATTTCATCAGACAACGGCTCAATACAATTATAAATTAGTATTTTTGTGCAGAGCTTCTTGGAAGGGAGAGCTGGTTATGAATTCTTAAAGGGACGTGTTTCAGTCATTATTTCATATTTATCCTGTTGACTGACAACATAAACAGTCAAATATATAAAGTAAAACAGTTTTATTGAGAATTTGGCTGCATTAAAATACAGTATGAGCACAGAGAGACGATTAGACAGAACAGAACAGTTATTTTTTTCTTTACTTTACTTTGTCATTTAGCAGATGCTTTTATCCAAAGCGGCTTACAAATAAGAAAAAGTAACTAAAATTAAAAGTTAAAACTATACATAATATATACACACATTTAAGAAGATAAAGACCTGAAATAAACATGACAAATGCATACAACATTTCAAAACTAAACATTTAAATGAAAATAAAGCTAAAAAAATATCTAAATATTAAATCAAGAAAAGGTATGAGTATAAAAATGCTTCTAACATAACACTAAAGGCCTAAGTATACTCCTTTTTTGCATAGTAAGAATTGGTTATAAAAACTGTAAATACTTATTTTTTTCATTATGTTTAGTGCAATTATTTAGTAGTCTGTGGTGGGATGGGGCGCAGGATTGTTTTATGGGTTTAAGGGGGTTTGAGAAGCACTGCACTAGAGCATCCCTTCGTTCAGACACAGTGGAAGATCTGATAAGACTCAGTGTAGAAGGGCCAAGTCTGGAAGATGTTGATGCTAGAGAGAGTGTGGCCAGCTGGTTTAGCCGAGGACAAAGATCAAGAAAGCTAAACTACAGGAGTTGGCCATTCGAGGGGCATGTAACTGCAATGGAGGATAGTCCATAATACATTGAGCCATGAGATGTTCAGTTTGGCCTTAAAACACTTAATTTAGATTTTATTTAACTTGAGATGTTTTAAGTTTAAATCTCTGCTCAGTGAAGCACTTTAAGCACCAACACTTTTTCAGTAAGTTACCTTTCTTAGAATTGTGCTTCAAATAAAGAACTTTATGTTGACCAGATTGTTAGTTAGTCGTTTACTAGTCAATATTGCCTATATAAAAATTTGGGTGCACCTAACTTTTGTGCCAGTGCACCTAAGAAAAAGTTAGGTGCACCCAGTGCAAAAAGTTAGTCTAGAGCCCTGCAATATGATGTTAACCTAGAGAAATATTGAAGTGTTTGTGGAGACTGGAAGCCGCGTTTGCTGCAGGACAGGCTCGATGCACGCTCACTTGCTCTTAAAATCTCCGTTATTTTGGTCATACAGATAAAAGTAGCCCAATACATCTTTTCGAATCTGTAAAGACCCCACGCTTATTTGTGCACTCAGAATAACAACGAAACGTTGCGCTTTTAAGCAAACAGGATGCGCTTTTAGGTCTCATGTGAACTTGAGCGAGAAACTCAAACTCCGCTTTGAAAAATATATCTATAGAGAGGAAATGTCTAAAAAATAAAATAAAATAGAAGACGTGTGTGTTAGCATGGATGATTTACATGAAATTTAATGTGCAACACTGTGCATAAGATGGCTTTCAGTTCAATATAATAACAAAAAAACTACATTTTGGGTTTTTATTCAACTAATAAAGTGGGCACGCTGTGATCTGTACTATATTTTTACTGTAATTGACAGTTATCGGCAAAAAAAAAAACCAACAACACGGGAGTGGGAGGGAATGGGAGTCATTCTTCCGGGAGTGGAACGGGACGAGATTTTCCCCCAGGTTTTTCGTGGGATTGGGACGGGAAGAGATTAATTTTTGTGGGAGTGAGACGGGAGAGGTTTGAGAATTCACTCCCTTGTCACCCTCTACTTCGAACCTGTGTGTATGCCTAACGTTACTGTGAAATTACCACATCAAACGTGACGTGCTAACATGGATGCAGCTATGAAGCTGCCGGGTTTGCTTCAGGAAAAACTTATTTTTAAGAAGCTTCCCAATGGAAACTGTAAACAGTTCATCATGACCTCTTATGTAGGCCTACAGTTCAAAATTCATGTTTAACTGAATAAACAGTTAGTAAACACAAGTACATCTTATTGAACATAATTTATTTTCATCACCAATTATCATAGTAGAACAGCTTTCTCAAGCAGTTTGTGATGCATTTTGGAAACAGGAGATGAGCCCCTGGTCTAATGCGCCACCTGGCTTGAGAAACCCGTTCTCAAAGACTTCCTTTTAGTCATTATTTGGGTAGCACACATATTCTGAATGCCTTCGGCAGAATTCAAATGAGCCATTTTAATCTAGATTAATCTAGATTAATTCCAAAATTACAGTGAGATTAATCTAGATAAAAAAAAGAATCTATGCCCACCACTAGTTTAAATGCACTATTTGGCTCGATGCAGCCTGTCTGAGCTCAACACTCTGTGGCCTAGAGCAATCTCCGCCCACTGCTCATCTGATATGTAGGGAGTCACGAGACCGACCAATCAACGCGGAAAACTGAAGGCAGTCTCACACCGAAAGCACTTGCTAACTGGAGCTGCCTCAGTGATCACGCATCAGTTGTCTCTCAAAGGTAAGGCAGCAGCAGATGTTGCTGAATTTGCAATAAATCACAATCCACTACACTGAAGTTGCAAAACACCTCAATATAACCTATGATGTCCTCAACTGGTAGAGCATGGTGTTAGCAACGCCAAGATCATGGGTTCGGTTCCCAGGGAAAGCAAGAGCTGATAAAATGTAGAAACTGTCACTTGAATGCAATGTAAGTCGCTTTGGATAAAAGCGTCTGCTAAATGCATAAATGTAAATGTCCGCGATGCGGAAAATACGGGTGGAATTGCGGAATGCAGTCATATAATGGAATTTACCGTATAACGCAGAATGTCATGGAATTTGTCGACGTTTGGATGAATTAATCAAAAGTAGGTCAGTACACTTAAATCGACTCGCGCTATGGACTAGTATCTATAAATATTAAGCCGCAAAAACACTATTTAAATATGAATCCTGCATGTTCTGCTTCTGCATCTCTGTTAATGAATGACACAGGCGTGCGGTTTCATTTACTGCACACATACTCTGAAGAGCGTGTGATGCTCGCGGTGTTTTCAGCCTCTGCCGTCTCACTAAATGAGGACATAAATACATGAACAACATCCCCATAACTGATCGGAGAGTCACTTCACGAGCATTTGACCGTTTCATTTGAGTAAAACGATCGTCATATCATATATACATAGGCTACAGAAACTTAAAAGGTCCTCATGGCAACCTGTCAAAATATAAGTTCGGTTTAGCCGAATATATTACTGTGGTGCAGTAGAATATACGTAATACAACTACAACAATTATTACAACTTTTGTTGTGAATAATCACACAATAAGCTAAATACGTTTACTTTAAGTTTTACAGAATGCTTCTGGGTGATCCCTGCACTTATGTTATTATTAATATTACTGTTTATTTAATTCTGTTGTTATTAACAGTATTCAGAATTAAAGACGTGTTTAAAAGCATTTAAAGAACGTTTTTTTGTCAGAGCTCTTGTTATTATTAATTTTGGCATTCATTTTCGTTTTTACACCAGTCACGTATATCGGTTCAAAATATCGGTTATCGGTCTACTTGATCTGTAATAATCGGCATCGGCCCTGAAAAACACATATCGGTCGACCCCTAGTTTTAATGCTTCCACACTGCAGACGTGTTTGCTGCATTAGTGCTTGCCTCTATTTGATCGCGTAACGTCATTGTTCGATACAAATTATTCGGTCTTTTCGCTTATTCGGCTGAACACCGAAAGAGGTTTTTTTCCTATTTTCGGCCGAACAATTCCGGTTGCCGAACATTCGGTGCATCCCTAATAAAGTCAGCATCACCTCAGGCAGCTATCCTTTTTTAGATGCTTCTTTTTTTTAATAACATTGCTGCATTATAATCATAATTTAACATCAAATCATCATGTGTTCATGTTTTCATAGACCTGTTTTTATGTCAAATTTGTATTTTTAACATTCATTATCGTAACAGTCTTAAGATATTTATATTATCTCCATTACGGCCATGCCCTGCACATGCCCCGCCCCTGAGTACTCGATTAATCGTTTTTGAAACCTATCGATGATCAAAATAAGAAATTGGCAAAAATGCCCATCCCTAGTTTATAACTCAGCAAACCTCATTTCTAACCCAGAGATATGTGAAACCACAATATCAGACGAAAAATGTGGTCAGTACTGAACAATGAAAATCTCTTAGGCTGCATATTTCTCTCGGGAACTAAGGCTATCTGATTCAATTTTATAAACAAACATTTAATTATTTAAATCTGGAATTAATTCCCAGTGTTAATTCCTCCCAGCGGTACATGGCAGCAGTTTCTCTGTGTAGATTATTGTCAGAAGCTTTTTTCTGCTTTGTCTCATTCTATTCACATTAGACTTGACGATGCATCCTAAATCACATGCTACCCATACTATAAGTGACTAGCTAATCATTCTTAAAAAAGCCCTGTGTACAATTTGGGGTCTCTTAGGGTTTGTGTAAGACTTGAACAACAGAAGAAATCTTGAAGAATATTGTGAACCAAACATCTTTAACTGTACTGAAGTAGGGGTCGACCGATATGTGTTTTTCAGGGCCGATGCCGATACCGATTATTACAGATCAAGTAGACCGATAACTGATATTTTGAACCGATATACGTGTCTGGTGTAAAAATGAAAATGAATGCCAAAATTAATAACAACAAGAGCTCTGACAAAAAAACGTTCTTTAAATGCTTTTAAACATGTCTTTAATTCTGAAAACTGTTAATAACAACAACATTTCCGTTGGTTTTAATTTACAGTACAGTGCAAATGAAGGCATACAACGTTAATTTAATTTATCTTTTAATCAAATGAGAGTTAGACTTTATTTTTGGCAAACAAATTTTAAACATTTTTTACTTAAGTTTACTATTAAAATTAAAACATGGAAGAAATAGCGTATTGTGTGATTATTCTCAACAAAATTTGTAATAATTGTTGTAGTTGTATTACGTATATTCTACTGCACCACAGTAATATATTCGGCTAAACCGAACTTATATTTTGACAGGTTGCCATGAGGACATTTTAGGTTTCTGTAGCCTATGTATATATGATATGACGATCGTTTTACTCAAATGTAACGGTCAAATGCTCATGAAGTGACTCTCCGAGCAGTTCTGGGGATGTTGTTCATGTATTTATGTCCTCATTTAGTGAGACGGCAGATGCTGAAAACACCGCGAGAATCACACGCTCGAGTATGTATGTGTGCAGTAAATGAAACCGCACGTCTGTCATTCATTAACAGAGATGCAGAACATGCAGGATTCATATTTAAATAGTGTTTTTGCGGCTTAATATTTATAGATACTAGTCCATAGCGCGAGTCAATTTAAGTGTACTGACCTACTTTTGATTAATTCATCCAAACTTCGGCACATTCCATGACATTCCGCGTTATACGGTAAATTCCATTATATGACTGCATTCCGCGATTCCGCCCGCATTTTCCGCACCGCGGACATCATAGGTTATATTGAAGTGTTTTGCAACTTCAGTGTAGTGGATTGTGATTTATTGCAATCGTATTGTACCTTTGAGAGACAACTGATGCGTGATCACTGAGGCAGCTCCAGTTAGTTCCTTCAGTTTTCCGCGTTGATAGGTCGGACTCGTGACTCTCTACATATCAGATGAGCGGTGGGCGGAGATTGCTCTGAGTGTTAAGGCCATAGAGTGCTGAGCTCAGACAGGCTGCATCAAGCCAAATAGTGCATTTAAACATTAAATAATTTCACCTGTATTATTTATTCACCAATAAATAATGTCACCTGTAAATAGTATGTTTGTTTGCATAATAATAATAATAATAAAAAAAAAAATAATAATTATCGCCAAATCTGTTTTGAAAATGGCCGATAACGATAATCGGTAAAATGCTTAATATCGGCGCCGATAATCGGTCGACCCCTATACTGAAGAGGATTTGCCCAGTCAACACTGCAGTCTAATCTAAGAGTTTAGTGTTTTAACTCTTGCTTCTGGCTACAGAATGATTTATTGTTGCTTGTTGTTGATTATATTATGCACAGCCCTAGTCAGAGAGTTACAATATGTGCCATGTCCTTATGCATTTTATTTGACAGTGTAAATTTTACCGTCTTTTAATCCACTGTCCAAATGTAAAATAAATCTAGTGGTCAGTGCTGTAATATGATTTCCTCCTGTTTTGCACAAACACATACACACACATGCACACGTCACTCATAACAAGGCAGAGCTCATTTGAATGAGTTTTCTGCCCTAGTGTCTGCTGCGAGTCCTGAGAATAATTTTTTTTTTTAGAATGGAAAGAAACTATCCAGGCGAACCTTGTCTGCGATAAATGCGATCGGGGTCTGCATGGGGTCTTCTGCTGTTGTTCTGAGTTAAATGCTTCCATGTCCTCCCACAGGTGTGAGCTGTGATGCGTGTTTAAAAGGGAACTTCAGAGGGCGCCGATACAAGTGTTTAATTTGCTACGACTACGACCTTTGTGCATCTTGCTACGAAAGTGGAGCCACAACAACTAGACACACCACGGAGCACCCAATGCAGTGCATACTAACCAGGGTAGACTTTGGTAAGCTGTGATGTACAATAATGTCATGCTTTACACTCTTTATCACATACATTTTTAAATGGCTCAATGCTCTGTTGTATGTATGTATACTTTGCAGGCGACTTGTCGAAATGAAAGCTTTGTGGTTGAACGTTTACAATTTTTTTTTATTAAGACATAAATATTAGTATTGTAATTTTATGTGAAGTATTTATGTAATTATATATAATTCTTACAAATAATATTAATTGAATTAAAAATATATTTTTTACATTTTAGAAGTTTCGGTATTACACCGTACTCATCCATGAGTACAAATCTTAATGTTTATGCTAGTGCTGTCAAAGTTAACACGTTTATAACGCATATTAGTTGCACAGATATTAGTTGCTTGCTTCTCTAATTTTACATGCAAGTTTAGCCAAAATCACAGCACAGCTATTGTCATTATCTTATTTAATCATACAACGGCTCAATTATAAGGATTTGTGCAGATTAACATCTTGTAAAGGAGAGCCAGTTATGCTGTCAAGGGCCTTCCGGTCAAATATTGCACTGCAACGAGCAATACTAGTTTTAACTTGTCTATAACTTGGCAAATGGTCATGGAATAAGCGGGATAAAAATATTTGTATACAATATTGTACAGAAGAAAATCTGTTTTTTGTAATGTTCAAAACATTACAGAATATGTACAGACCATCCTGACTGTTGAGCCCTTATCTTAGTAATGATGGTGATGGTAAATGTGTTTTATTGATTGTTTGACTTTTATCTGAACTCTCTGCAGACCTGTATTATGGGGGGGAGGCATTCTCAGTAGAGCAGCCGCAGTCATTTTCTTGTCCTTACTGTGGTAAAATGGGCTACACGGAAACATCTCTTCAGGAG
The DNA here is from genome assembly GCA_027564155.1 of Gymnocypris eckloni scoliostomus. NCBI lineage: Eukaryota > Metazoa > Chordata > Actinopteri > Cypriniformes > Cyprinidae > Gymnocypris > Gymnocypris eckloni. The sequence continues at coordinate 1,157,025 of CM050414.1, read as the reverse complement.
CACGTGACCTCAGAACATGCAGAGACCTCTACAGAGGTGGTGAGTACACGTGCTGTCTTTGCTAAAATCATGTGCTTTACTCAGTCTCCTAACTAAATGGGATGTGCTGAGGTTCCAGTGACAAGCAAATTCTGTCCACACTAGACACAACAAAATCAGCCAAAAGGAGCATGTTTACTCTTTTTGCTCTAGAATACATAAATCAACCATTTAAAAATAAAAATTATACACATGTTTACTGATACAATCTTTGTATAGAGTTCACAGCTTTGACCTGTACCGTTTCATTTATTTTCAATATCTGAGGTAAATAATCCATCGTCACTTTAATTGACTGGTGTGCTCAACGAAATTAAAATTAAAATGATAAATTAACTAAAATGAAATTGAATAATTTTAAGGTTATATAAATCACATAATCCATATGTGAGATAATATAAACAATTTCAGAAATAGAATCCCTGGTTTGCTCAGTAAAGAAACCTTTTATTGTGCATCACAGAGTCACGTACAGTAGGGCTGGGTACTAAGACAAATTTTAGGATTTGATTGCTTACATCTCAATTTGATTCGATAATAATTATTTTGGATATACAGACAGTCAAGTACAGTACAGGTCAGAATAATTTTTGTTTACATGAGCTTTTCTGAGGTAAATGTAATATTACGACATTGCTTGAACCGTTTACATGATGTCTTTCTGTGGTTGAAACACTGAGTGATTACATAAAATGTTATGTTTTGTGTATAGTTATTTTTTCATTCATGGTTATTTTGTGCATTAACTGATAGTAAAGAGTTAGAGATAATCATGCGCTTCATGCTCATGCTTGAAATAAGGCAATGTCATGCTGTTAAAGTGTGCCAAATGGTATTTATTGTTTGAATTTCAAAATAAAATTGACAGATTTTGAACTAACACTTTGTGTCATATCAGAAGTAACAAAGCTTAGATCGGAAGCTTGCTACAGATTTCCCAGTTTTGCTTGCACACCAACTGAAAACAGCATAAATCGATTCTTGGGATTAAAAAAATGAATGTCTGTTCCTTAAAATAAGAATAGATTAAAATTATAAAATCATTATTTTCAACCCAGCCCTATTGTACAGCAATGTCAGGTTTTCTTAAGACCTTTATCATCAAAGTTTAATGTAGCATTTCAAATAATGCCTGTTCACACTTCACAGCAAACACAGATCATCTGCAAGAATGTACTTCACAAATATTTACTAAGAAAGGGATGTGCATTTTCATCAAGCACAGGGAGAGAAAGTCAAATTCCTGACCCAGTCATTATTTGCTTTTAATGCAAAATACACTTGCTTTAAAATGTTAAACGTGTTCTCGTTCTCCTAGAATGGAAGATGGATAATATATAATAGAGAAATACAGGGATATATTACCACAAAATAATGATAATATCTGTTCTTGTAGTAGTAGTAATAATCTGCAATTGTTTTTATATCACATCTTTTGACTCTTCTTGCTGCTATGACTTTACACTCTTTGTCTTTCAATTTTAAGAATATCAACAGCTCCTCATCTGTCTGGTGTGCTGTTACAGCCACATGACCACAAAGATTTGGTTTTCCAGTGTTATTACTGTTATTTATGTTTTTGTTTTTTTTTTTCAAAATGAAACCCATGCTATGTAACAACAAACCTTTTGTGCCTAACCCATTTTTTTGAGGATTCCATAGCAATGCGTTATGTTCAGTTTACACACTGTGTGAATCCACCCTTTAGACTTGTTTCAGACTGAATTGGGTGTGTGATTTGGACTAGTAATATTAATGAGTGAATCCATGAAATACCATTTATGCACTACAGCTCAACCATGTTCTGTCACTTTGTACCTTTAAATATTAGCTTTAATTTGAATGAAAATAACATGACCATGAATAAGCATGTCCATCCAATGTGAGGTTACATTAATTCATTATTATGTATCTATTCTCCATTTCAGATTTGCCCAATCTGTGCAGCTTTGCCTGGTGGCGACCCCAATCATGTGACAGATGACTTTGCTGCTCATCTCACACTTGAACACAGAGCACCTAGAGATTTAATATCCTTTTATCTTAACCTAATGTGTATATGTCCGAGTATATTTATAATGGACTTCTTTCATAAAACCCTTCCATTTCAGTGTTCAGTTTATTCTTTACATAATAATGATTTTACATTTACACAGTGGTTTTGCTTGTGTAATGACTGAGGCTTGTGTGTTTAAGTTACTTCATAGATAATAACCTTACTAAGGTTTGAGGTTTTGTGTCGGTACATCTTTAAGAAATGTAAAGATTCTTCTCACAGAACCTAAAATTCTGCTTCATGTCACTCCAAACCTTTAGGATTTTACTTCTGTGTATTACAAAAAATATTTCAGAGTCGTTCTTGTTACAATGAGTGGGGGAAGCTTCCAAAAGAATGTCAATCTCTGATTTATGAATGAAAAAATATTTTGAATTGGATCAAAACCATTCTGAATGACTTGTTCACAACTGGGCTGATTCGCACATCGAGCTTCAGTTCACTTAACTTGATCTGGTTGCAGAATATTAAAGCTCACAGATTGTCAGTGAATTTAAATCAGATTTTTTTTTTAAGATTTATTTATGGGCTTTATGTCTTTATTTGGACAGGACAGTGTTGCAACTGGTAGCCAGTGCAAGGAGATAAAGAGAGGTGTAACATGGGCTCGTGGAAGACCAGTCGTGCTGCTGCATTCTGAATCATTTGTAGAGGTTTGATTGTGTTTGATGGATGTCCAACCAGAAGAGCATTGCAGTAGTCCAGTCTAGAAATGACAAGGGCCTGGACAAGAAGTTGTGCAGCATGCTCTGTCAGAAAGGGCCTGATCTGTCTTATGTTGTGTAGTGCAAACCTGCAAGATCGGGCAGTCTTTGCAATGTGCTCTTTGAAGATCTATTGGTCATCAAAGATTACACCAAGATTTCTGACCGAAGTTGATGGTTTAATTGTTGATGATCCTAACTGAATCGTGAAGTCATGCTGTAGAGTTGGAGTGGCAGGGAAGACAAGAAGCTCAGTCTTTGCAAGGTTGAGCTGTAGGTGATGTTCTTTCATCCATGCCAAGATGTCGGCTACCGTTGGATCATCTGGTTGAAAAGAGAGATAGAGCTGTGTGTCATCAGCGTAGAAATGGTAGGAGAAGCCATGCGCCTGTATGATGGGACCCAGTGATGTAGTGTATGTGGAGAAGAGGAGGGGTCCAAGAACCGAGCCGTTATTTATGATGACGCGATCAGGGCGTGTGCCGTGAGCACAGTGACGGCTGGCGCTCTGACAGTACACTGGCGTTTGTTTTGCTGACATATAGTCTAACAGCATCTCGTTGTTCTACCGAAGCTCATTTGGCTGATGTACCTTTTCCGCGCTCATTGGTCAAATGAGGTCAAGAAATGGTCAAACATATGTAGTGGTTGTACCAGGATGTTATCTGCAGTACAATCGCGTGTGTAAATTAAATCAAGTTGGTTGCCTGATTTGTGCGTGCTAGTAGTGGTAAGGCGTTTGAGATCAAATGAAGCTAGGAGTGAATGGAAGTCTGTAGCTTAATGCTTGTCTAGATGAATGTTGAAATCCCCAAAGACTAAGAGTGGAGTGCCATCCTCCCTGAAAGAGGACATCAGCCCGTCCAGCTCCTCTAGGGAGTTGGCTATAATTTGGCCAGGAGGACGGTAAATTACCACTATCTGGAATTTTATAGGAGCTATTACAGTAATGTAACGCATGAGATTCAAATGAGTTGCATTTGCATAGGAGAGAGTGGGTCGAGTATTTCCAATTGTTTGAAATGAGCAGACCAGTGCCCCCACCCCGGCCAACTTGAGGTGGGGTGTGAGGAAAAAGATAAATTGTTAGAGAGGGCAGCTGGGGTTGCTGAGTCTTCTGGACAAATCCAGGTCTCAGTCAAGCCCAAGATGCTGAGTGTGGATTGTAAAGAAAAAGCGGAAATGAAGTCTGCTTTGTTGACAGCTGACTGACAATTCCAGAGACCCACAGAGAAAGAAAGAGGTGTAGTAGAAGATGTAGAGATAGGGCGCAGGTTAGCAGGATTACATTGTCGTCTGCGTGTGATGTTAGAGCGTGGTTGAGAGACAACCGGAATGGTTTGGAAACGCATGATAGAGGTGGAAGGATAGAGGAGAGTGTGTGAGGGAAGATAGAAATTATACTTACGTTTTTTGCTCAGTGTCGTTGCTCGGTTAAAGTCGCGCAGGAAAAAGTTGTCGATCTTTACACTCGTCTGTCTTCACGCAAGGAGGCTTCCGCAGACGCTTCCGTGTAAGCGCTCGAACATCAAATAAATACACAGTCTAAGAGACTAGAGTGAAAACAGCTGTGGCCGGCTTCTGATTAGCCCAGCCTAGGAATGCTAATAGCTCAAAACTAAACTAACACTTTGCCCAAGGAGCAATGGAGGAGCTAATTATTATAATTACTAGTAAGTGCAATCAAAAATATAAACCTCAACGAAAATGCAGAGTAGAAATAGTTAGGAAACTAAGTATTCCTTCCTAGCAGCAAGTAAATAATTTAAACAACAGATCTACGAACAAGTATTGCAACACTTACAAGCTGCCATCCGTCTCTTCTGGTGACTAATCGGCTTCTCCCGGATCAGCAAAGGACCACGAGCCGGGATTCGAACTGAGCACAGTTGCACTGTATGTCGGCGCACTAACCACGAGGCTATTGGAGCCGACTTAAACCTGAATTTTAAATCATTATTATATTACTTAAGGGGTGTTTTTGTCATATTTGAATCTTCAGTCATGGCTCATCATAAATCCATTAACAATTGTGGCCAGTACAGTCTTCAGAAGAATTTCTCCTTTTGTTTTCCATAAAAGGAAAGACACACAGCTTTGAATTGACACGAGTGTGATTAAATGGCAGAATGAAATTAAATGTATTATAAACTCTTTATTTCAAGGATAACCTTGACAAACCTTGGCTTTATATTGTTGCAATGTTGGTAGTACTTGTAAATGAACAATGTGTACTCCTCTGTTACCTGCACTTAGTTACTCATATTATGTGTCATTAAAAGTTCACCTGATGACACATTGCATCATCTGGCTGATTTTTGACAGCTCCAGGGTTTTTGTTAAAACTGCAAATCGATCTTTGCATTTTTGTATTCCTGCCCATGAATTGTTGGATCAACAGTTTAAAACAGTTTTTAGGCTTTTGCCTCTATGCTTAAAGGGATAGGTCACCCAAAAATGAAAATTATGTCATTAATTATTCACCCTCATGTCGTTCCAACCCCGTAAGACCTTCGTTTATCTTTGAAATACAAATGAAGATATTTTTGATAATCAAGGATCCTAACATGATCAAAGCTCAAGATCAAAGTTCAAGAACAGCGTTAAGATTATTTTAACAATGTCCTTGCTATGTTTCTGAGCCTTGATCTCTTGGGGAGGGTCAGAAAGCTCTCAAAATTATCAAACATATCTTCATTTGTATTTCAAAGATGAACAAAGGTCTTACGGGTTTGGAACGACATGAGGGTGAATAATTAATAACATTTTCCTTTTTGGGTGACCTATCCCTTTAACAGATAAAGTGATGGAAAAGTGTGGAGCAAAGAAGGTAATAAAATCGCGACACATTATCAGACTCAAACCTGAAATCATGTTAGATGATTCAGGGTGGTGTGTGTGTTGTGACACATTCTCAACAGTTGCTCCTTAACCAGTGTGTGCACGATGAGAGCAGCGGCGTACGGCACGTTCGTCGGATGTTCCACCCTGGGCGTGGACTGGGCGGTCCGCGGGCACGCCGGACTAACATGCACTTTACCAGCAGCTCCACTGGTGGGCTCTCCTCTTCACAAAGCTCCTCCTACTCTCCAAGCAATAGGGAAGCCATGGACCCCATAGCAGGTGTGTAATACAGGCCTTAAATTAATTGGCTTACAGACTTTCATTTTGGTGATACAAGTTCTGTTTTGAATGTCTTCTCACACACTCTTTCTCTTTCTCACTGTGTCTACCTCACCAGAATTGCTCTCTCAGCTGTCGGGTGTGCGGCGCTCCGCAGGAGGACAGCTCAACTCTTCTGGCCCCTCGGCCTCGCAGCTGCAGCAGCTGCAAATGCAGCTTCAGCTGGAGCGGCAGCAGGCACAGGCGGCGCGCCAGCAGCTGGAGACGGCTCGTAACGCTACACGCCAACGCAGCAACCCTAGCAACATCAGCGCCAGCATCCCGCCGCCCAGCACTGCCACAAACACAGCCATGACTGAGAGCAACCCGCTGGCCTCCCACAGCTCCCAGTTTCTTCTCACACGGTACGGCTCAAACATAACCATACTCTCAAGATTATGTGTTAAAGAGATTCTTCTTACATCATCAGTTCTATTGACTTCTGTTATTTCCACCCCATAGAACACAATTTGAGATATTTAGCAGAATGCCAAGCTGCTCTTTTCCAAACAAGTAAACGCTTATAATGTCCTGATAAATGTACCTTAAAAAAAATTCCCCGTCTTATACATTTATTTAAAAAAATATACCTCCTCTATTAGCATGTTTTTGTACCTGAATTAGAATTTATACTTGAATATTTCAGAAAATTAAAAAACAAAAATGTTCATTTAACAAGAAAATGAACACGTGAACTTTATAGCTAGAGCTGCTCGGAGAGTTCAGTTCACGAGCATTTCATTTGTTACTATCACAGAAAATCTTCCATGGCCTGCCAAAATAAGAGTTTGGTTTCACTTGAAATTATGACAGAAATATATTACTTAGGTTTGTACAGTGAACATGCTTCTCAAAATGACAACTGTAATAATACAATTTAAAATATCATTTTAATGAATATCACACATTTGTTTGTTAATGTCGACATCACAATTTGACAAAATTGAGCTCTATTTGTGCAACTCTTTATTTGACAAAAAAAGGAATTCAATTTTAATTGTAATACTTTTTAAAAGATTAATGAAATTCATTCCTTTAATTATCAACATTAACATCCATAATTAATGCAGTCAACCATAAAACACAATATCCAGAAAAAAATTGAATTTCTGAAAAGGTGAAATATTTTATAGGGTATTGTTAAAAATTGCAGTTGAAATGTTATTAATTAATTAGACATGATCTTTGGTTATTAACTTGTAATTAATCTATTAAAGGGATAGTTCACTCAAAAATGAAAATTCATTATTAAAGTCATTATTTACTCACCCTCATGTAGTTCCAAACCCGTAACACCATCGTTCATCTTCGGAATATTAAGATATTTAATTATTATGATCAAATCAGAGCTTTCTGATGCTGCATAGACAGCCGTGCAACTGCAGTGTTCACCGGTCCAGAAACATAGCGAGGACATCGTTAAAATAATCCATGTGACATCAAGGGTTCAGCAATAATTTTACGAAGCTACAAGAAAACTTCTTGTGCACAAAGAAAACTATAATAACATAATTTATTCAACAATTATTTTCCCCCGATTTACCGTCTTCTGCCATTTTGGAGAGTACCCCAGAACGTAACCAGCGCTGTTTACGTTCAGCATGCACGCGCTGTCTACTTAACGTAAACAACACTGATGTCACATGGACTATTTTACCGATGTCCTTGCTGCGTTTCTGGGAACATTGCTGTTGCGTTGCTGTCTGAGAGCTCTCAGATTTGATCTTAATTTGTGTTCAGACGATGAAAGAAGGTCTTACGGGTTTGGAACGACATGAGGGTGAATAATTAATGACAGAATTTTCTTTTTGGGTGAACTAACCCTTTAAAAACGGAATTAAGAAAAGCGAAATCAAATAGAATAAGAGATTTTCTAGTTTAGTATTTGTCCGTCTAATTCCACCAGGTTGAACGAGCCGAAAATGTCAGAGGCAGAACGGCAGGCGCTGGAGAGCGAGCGCGCGGACCGCAGTCTGTTCGTGCAGGAGCTGCTGCTGTCCACACTAATGCGAGAAGAGAGCTCGTCTTCCGACGAGGACGAAAGGCGAGACTTTGCTGACTTCGGCGCCATGGGCTGCGTGGACATCATGCCTTTAGACGTGGCTCTGGAGAGCCTCAACCTGAAGGAGAGCTCCACGGGCAAGGAGCCTCCACCACCTCCTCTTTGATGATATCCCACCACAACGCAGACAATGTCCTCTGTGCTGTAACTGCCAATGACGGTGGGCAAAAAACACAGCTCTCTCTAATTTTTTCTTTTTTTTCCTTTTTTTTGGTGATTGTAATTTCAGGTCTGTCACCTTTGTTACATTGTATAAATCCATGAAAGGAGAGCGAGAGAAAAAAATCAAAATAAATCAGAACAGGCGTGTGAGAGAAACCGAGACACATAAACCGAACAAGTGAGAGAGAGAGAAAACAAGAAATATAAATATATAAATAAATATATATAAGTTGATAATCAATTCCACATAACTAATTTTTTCCTTTAGCAGGTGAGCGTAGGTATCTGTGGCAGACCTCTGCTTCCTGTGTCTTGCAAAAGGCTCTCCTTATAAATACTCCACATTCAAAAACTGAAGAGGAAACAAGAGACCTTCTCTAATGAAGCTGCTGTGTGTATTTATGAATATTAATGAATAAAAAGTGCTTGGATGGTTTACCATAACTACTGCATGAAGTTATTTGCAGCGTGCATGATTTTTAATGACCTTGTCATTAAAAAGGCAAAATATCCCAAAGCTTTCTTTAACTTTTTTTTCCCAGGGTTACTTGAAATTGGCCCATTTGAAATGGGTGAAATATCTACAAATTTAGAATTGTATTTGTTTTGTTTGTTTAATATTGAAATCAACAGCAAAATTGAAGCCCGCAGTAGCTTCACAAGAAAACCTGCTAAATGCTTGTCACTCGGCTCCAATCTGCCCCTCTTCATCTGTGACGCTGTAGAGTGCAACAGTGACCGCACACTTGATCAGCGACCGTGTTTTTCCCATTCATTTTCTCCATAAGGATTCAAAAAAAATTAAGCCAAAAATTTAAATGACCAGTTCCAAGATAAATCATACCATATGCAATTAAAGTGTGTATTTCAAAATAAAAAGGTATGAAAAAACATTAAGGTACAAGGTTGCGTATTCTGATTCATTGATGGTTTAAACCTCTCAACCCATCAAAGCATTGTGACCGATGTAATAAAATTTAAAACAATTACTGACTTGTTTGTCCTTATAAGGATAAAAACATTGCGTCATATTGCAACATATTTGAGGTGGATCAAAAAAGCTCATCAAAGTTGTCTTAAGACAAGAACGCATTTAGTTTTTAGGACTACTTTGATGAAAGGTTTTGATCCACTTCAAATGTTGACGACTGTAATTTAACATATAGACGTAGTTTTAATGTTTGAGGAGTTTTAATACTGTCAACACAGAATTTGCCACAAATTTGGTTCGATTTTTGCATATGAATTTCTCTGTTTAGACCAATGCACAAAAATGGAGGACTGGCTGAATAAAAATGCTAATTTAAACTGTAACAGTAAAGCTCTGGATATGTTACCATGTGAGAATCTTATTGGTTGGCCAGTTTTCTTAGCAGTGCAATGGAAAAAGTATAGAACCACCTTTCTGTTCAAATTCATTAGTTGTCACATTGATGGTGTATGAAAGGTTCATGTTTGTCTAAACAGACACATTAACAGCTGTTGATTTAATATTTTTAAACCAAATTGTCCCAACAAATATTCGTTTTGATGTGAACAAACATTTAATGGAAGCAGGTAGTCGTTACTGAACTCTTGCTGCAATGTTTGTTTCCATGACAGCAAAGTCTCTGATTGGTGGAGCTCTCTTCAGAATTATGGGTAGTGTAGTTCCTCATAGTAAATTATTCTAAAAAATTAAATGACATGAAACTTAGCTAAAAATTTTCAGAGGTTTTCACGTTAAAAACCAGTTTCTCTATGGAGTAAGTAAATGGGATTTTTACTTTCGAAACTGCACTGTTGCGCTCTATTGGATGATCAAATGGTCTGCCCTAATTGGCCGAGGCAAAGTAACACCTTAAAAAATGTCTTGTTGCCTACGAGAAAAAGAATATACAGGTATCGACATAAGATAACCTGCTTTATACCATTTTAACTTGACGTCGGTGTCTTAGTGTCTGTGTAACCACCAGATGTACTCTCTAACTTATGCACCTGTACAGACAAGCTAGGCTCTCATTGTCATCTCACTCTACTCCTCACATTTCTGCTTTAGTACGCTTGGAACCCCTCTCTCTTTATTGGTAAAAGGAGGGCGCGAGATTTGCCGCTCCACGGGCTTTGCTTTTATGTTAAAACTTCTCAAAAGATAGACCTGCTTATACTCTCTGCTAATAGACAGCACCTTCTATTTATTCAGGGTTGTTTTTATCTCTTGGTTCTGTTAAGCTTTGTGATTGATCATGCCACCTCCATGCCTATACTCTTATCCTCTATGTAAAATACAATGAGATGTATATGGAATTTGTGCGTTAACTTTCATAATGGATCTAGGACATGGGCAGACTTTCTTTTTTTTAATGTAAATTTAGAATACTACAATAAAAACGGCGCACAGCTTTTGATGAAAACCTAACCCCATCCTTTTACTCTCTGTGACTGTGGTCTGAATACTAGTCACACATCAACCTATTTAGAAACTTTACGTACTTCCTATTCAGACAAAAGTATTGCTACACACACAAGGTTTTGAGAAGCTTTTTTTTTTTGTCTGCCATAAATAGTATGAAAAGAACTGTATTCTTGATGCATGCCCACACAAAATCTTCCACCATGGGTGTTGCAGTGTGTTTGCTGAAGTGTTCTAAAGGGTTTCTACATTTTTTACATTTACATTTAGCAGATGCTTTTATCCAAAGCGACTTACATTCAGGTTATACATTTTCATTAGTATGTGTGTTCCCTGGGAATCGAACCCACAACATTTTGCGCTGCTGGCGCAATGCTCTACCACTGAGCCACACAGGAACATATTGAAATAATGCAGGTGCATAAGTGCATCATCTGGGTATTTTAAGTGCACTTCTTTATTGGAATTTTTAGTGTTAATACACACAACGCACACTTCTTATACTATAAAAATTAGGATGCACTTACTGTCTTCCTTTTTTTGGACAAACATGTAGTCCTGCCCTAAACTCACTCTATTGGTTGAAGCAGAAGTTGACACATTGGACTGAATAGTGGAAAGTATTCTAAAGACTAGTTTACCTAGAAATAAAAATGTGTTCACCCTCAGACCTCAGAAATCTACCATTACATTACTTGCTCACCAGTGAATCTGCAGTGAATGGGTGCCGTCAGAATCAGAGCTGATTATAATATCACAATAATCCACTTGTAATCTACACAACTCCAGTCTGTCAATTAATGTATTGAGAAGAAACAAAAAGTTGTTTGTCATAAATCCATCAAAACATGTTTAACTTCAAACTGTTGCTTCTGGCCAAAATATCTCCCCCGGTCCTCTATCCATAATCAGTGCTGGGAAGATTACGTACTAACTTTATCACATTGATTTAAATAGGATAATCTTGTACCATACTGGTATTAAAATAATACAAGGAGAAAGAAAATATACTCAATTCTTTGTTCTTAACTTGAAATGCATTTAACATTACATATAGTTTTCCCAAAGTGGCATGAAAAAGATTTGGCGGACAAAAGGTTTGGGAATCCCTGCGTTGCTGTTAATAAGATATAACGTGAATTTGTGCATTTAATGTATTGGAAAGACAAAGGTCTTCAAAGACATTAATACATTGTTAAATAACGCACTGAGGGATAATACAAATGTATGTTCATCAATAGTTGATGCAGAGATAAACTGTTGAGAAAACACTTCTTAAAATTGAAATGATTTTTGTTGTGTAAATATAATGTAATCGATAAAGAAGTTACTAGTCTGATTCAGAGTATTTTAAAATGTAATCTAATTACAAGTACTCTGTCCAGATTACATGTAATCAGTTACGACCCAGCATTGTCCATAATATTGCTCTCTCCAGTGAAAAATGTGTCTTGTCTGAATCATAAGAGAAATATGTTCATATCAAGCACCATTAATCAGTGAATACAATTCTAGAAAAATGTCATTGGTTTTTGACAGGACAACCGCATTATTATGGACTGGCAGTTTGACCAGAAGTTATTACAAACATGCAGTTTTTTGCTTCAAGATATTAATTGATGGACTGGAGTCATGTGATTACTTGTGAATTATTACTTAATAATTACGACGGCATTTATTCACTGCAGAGGATTCATTGGTGAGCAAGTGATGTAATGCTAGATTTCTGAAAATCTATTCTGTAGAAACAAATTCATTGAGTTGAGTACATTTTCAGTAATTTTCATTTTTAGATTTATAATATTAAGCTGCTGCTTTAAAAAGAAAAATAATACTGTGTGTTCCTCACAGGCAATATCACAAACACAGTTAATACTTTAGACCTCAAGCCTAAAGATACCTGCTGATGCTTTAACTGTTTACCTGCAAGGCATGGGCACATTGCCACAAAACTATTTAGTGCCAACTACTACAGATTGTCTGTGAATTGTGCCGTGGTTTGGAGCAGCTGGTCGTTCACTTCACCGGCTATTGTTTGACCTAAATATTAGCCTTGGGATTCCTTTCATGCCATACATGAAGCGGCCTTTCTACCAAAATAACACTGTGAGCAAGTACATAATGCAAACCATTCAACTCATTCAAATATTTTTTTTCAATGTCATAAAAATAGAATGGAGAAAAATAAGTGTCATTAAGTTCTAGTAAATAGTAAATAAGATTTTATTTAGCTACATTGTTGTGACGAATTATGAATGCATAATTTAATTTTATAGCCACAGGCCACTCACTGGTCCTTACACATGATATGTTTGTTTAAATATACCAAAAAGCAAACATTATGCATATACTATATGCTACAGTTTAGAAGTTTATAGTCAGTGATTTATTAAATTTTTTGGGATGATGCTTTAAATTAAATCATAACTGACAGTAAAGATTTCTGCAAACTCATGTGACACTGAAGACTGCAGTAATGGCTGCTGAAAATTCAGCCTTGCCCTTAAAAAAATAAATAACTATTTTAAATTCTAACAACTATGCAAATAGATATATAAAGAGAGAGAAATAGACACAACCACACAAACGCGTGTGTGTGTGTGTGTATGTATGTATGTATATATATATATATATATATATATATATATTTATATATATATATTTTTAAGTTATAAAGATAGACAGTAAATGAAAAGAGTGCAAGTCTAAAGGGGGAAGTTTTTTAAAGAATATAATTAGAATAGAGAGTGCTTGAGTTAGAGGGTCAAGTAAAGATGGAAGAGGTGTGTTTTTAGTTCATTCTTGAAGATGCTCGGATTGAGTTGGGCAGGTCATTCCACCAGGAGGGAACATTTAATGTAAAAGTCAGTGAAAGTGATTTTGTGACTCTTTGGGATGGTAGTGGTTGTTTTGTAGGCAAACATTAATGCCTTGAATTTAATGCGAGCAGCTATTGGTAGCCAGTGCAAACTGATAAACAGAGGTGATGTGCGTTCTTTTCGGCTCATTAATTTTTTTTATCTTTCTGCCGTGTTCTGGATTAATTGTAAAGGTTTGATAAAACTAGCTACAATAGTCCATCCTGGACAGAACAAGAGCTTGAATAAGGAGTTGTGTTGCATGTTCCGAGATAAAGGGCCTGATCTTCTTAATATTATATAATGCAAATCTACAGGACCGGGCAGTTTTAGTAATGTGGTCTGAGAAAGTCAGCTGATCATCAATCACAACTCAAAGGTTTCTGGCTGTTTTTGAAGGAGTTATGGTTGATGAGCCTAATTGGAAGGTGAAATTGTGATGAAACGATGGGTTTGTTGTAACCACAAGCAGGTCTGTCTTAGCTAGGTTTAGTTGAAGGTGATGGTCCTTCATCCAGCTAGAAATGTCTATTAGACATGCTGAGATGCGAGCAGCTATCGTCAGATCATCAGGATGGAATGAGAGGTAGAGTTGAGTGTCATCAGCATAGCAGTGATATGAAAGGCCATGTTTCTGAATGACAGAACCTATTGAAGCCATGTAGACAGAAAAGAGAAGTGGTCCAAGAACTGAGCCCTGTGGCACCGCTGTAGCTAGATGTTGTCACTTGGGACATCTTACCTCTCCAAGATACTTTGAAGGACCTATCTGAGAGGTAAGAGTCAAACCACTGGAGTGAGGTTGCTGAAATGCCCTTTGCCAACAGGGTTGACAGGAGGATCTGATGGTTAACAATGTCTAAAGCAGCAGACATATCTAGCAAGATAAGTATTGAAGATTTATAATCTGCTCTTTCCAGTCTTAGGGCTTCAACAACTGAGAGAAAGGCAAAGTCTTGGTTTAATGTCCAATTCTGAAACCAGACTGGTTTTATATATATATATATATATATATATATATGTGTGTGTGTGTGTGTGTTTGTGTGCATAGATGTAAAGATAGGTATACACACACATTTGTGTGGTTGTGCATGTGCATCTATTTCTCTCTTTATATTTGTATCTGCTTAGTTGTTAGTTATGAATAAAATGTGCAACATTATACACAATGTAGTAAGACATACCACTTTTATTAAATGCACAGTATTACAAGGAACATTTCCACTGACTGCAGAGAAGCTTCTCACAGGATGCACAAGCATAAAGTACTGACACCTAAAGCCGTGAGAGATTGAGTCTGCCTGGAGCACACACACACACACACACACACATACACACTCACTCACTCACAACCAGCGATCCAATCCAGCTAAACAAATAAAAGAAACGGGAACAAATGTCTAATTCCAGTTGCCTAAATTGGTGCATTTCACAAAGAAATGTCCAGGATGTATTTGATCTCAAAAAAGCTTAATTGACCTTAATAAATAGGCTAATTATCTTTTCATGTATTGTTTCTCTTTTGGGCTGACTAGGACATTTCGCGACACTTCAGTTGAGATTCACCCGACAAAGCATAAAATCTTGGCTTACAAAATAATGCATAAACAGTGTTCCAGTACTCAGTCACAGTTCTTCATTCATATACAATGTTAAGAGTTTTCCAGAAATCAAATGAGGATGGGCGTTCTCTGGGCTCTTTCCCCCCTGGATGTGGATCAACCATTAATTAAAAAAATGGTGCAGTAAGTGTCAGTAACATCAAATTGTTTACTACACAGGGGGAAAGGCTAGTTGATAAAATAAAATCAAACTTTTATTATGAACAACCACAGGAAAAATTATTTATACATTGTCACGCAAAATAAACTGTATTTACACTCACATATTGCCGGAGGCCCATTAGACATGTTTTACTTCCCTTTACAATATCACATTGACATGATGCCTGTTTGAAACAGAATATATAGAGAGAACATAATATTCATATAGACATATATTAGAACTGCACAGAATGGATTATAAAGTACAGGCTGGCTATTAGAACACAGAAATCTGTATAGCAAAAAAACGAAGAAAATGCCATCTTTGTTCAATAAAGTCTTCACATAATCAGTCTGCCACAACACAAGAAAAATTGTTTAGCGTAACTGACTGAATAGATTTCTTCAATATCCATAACATTAGCAAATAATCCGATTCAATGTAAATAACCTTTCAGTGCATTTTTTTTTAGTGCTTACAATTGTAGGGTGAAAACTACAAAAATATGAGCAGTACATCTATAAAGAAAGTGCAAAGCTCTAAGAGGTCATAAGTCACTGCTCAAAAAGACCATGACCATAATGACCGACACTTGACTCGATTGGACGCTGTTCGACAACTCATGATGTCGGGTAAAGTCGGCTGTTAAAAGTAGGTCCTGCCAATATACTGTTTGGAAAGAATTTGACATCAGTGTACAAAGAATGATTGATCCTGCACATGTATATTTACAGTCTAATTGCATATATACAGACGCTTTAAAAGCAACACATCTCTGGTACTTCACACCCCAAAGAATCAGTCAGTCGGTGCAAAATGTGTTGCTAGGGTCCACGAGGAGCCCCCTTGATCGGAATTGAGAAAAAAACATTTACTCCGGCAGAGGAGGACAAGTCGAATACTGTAGCCCTGGAGTAGTCAACAGCAGTGATGGTCAGATTGAAGAGATTTCGTTTTGACTGGTCTGGTTTTACATTTACAACTGAATTGAATATGTACTGCGTGCAATATTCAAGTAAGCCCTAAGTATGAACAACCGTAATTGTGATGCTTGGTTAGCAAACAGCACTATTGAAGTTATTACAGTGGATTCAGAAAGCATTCCGACTCCTTCATTTCTTCAGGTTAGTAAAGGAGCAGTCACAGTCACACACAAAAAAAAGGTCAGTTGTCAATAGTGTAATGATGTATGAAGCAAAACTCACACAGTAGTCCCTTTTAAACCAAGCAGTCTTGTGTTGGGGCGAACCTGTCAAATCTGCATGTATAAATCACTACTGAAATGACTGGATTTCATCAGCGAAAATTCGCAGAATGGTAAATGTGACCTCACCTTTATACTTAAATTTTTCACCTCAATCTAAAATCTTTACCACATAACAGAACCATCACATGGGTTGTACGAAGTATTTAAGGGCCTTGCGCTTTCATAACGACATGGCTGTTTAGAATGAAGCAAGTGAAGAACAATTAACTGAGCAACAGCTGATTTGCGTACTTTTTTTGTATATCCACAGACAAAGGTAGACTACGTGCTAGTTGGCCATTGATTGTAGTCTTTGTAGAGTGTTCAAACGCAACTTTGGCCAAAAAAAGAGTCCACTAGAACTTTCGTCTACTAGTTATTTTACATCGGTTTAGTGTGTAAATCACGTTGGGCCTCACCATTATGAAGCAAAAAACGAATCTGTGTACAGAAATAACACATTGACTTAATTATTCACATTCTTTGTTGTCACGTCAGACAGGACAGTGACTCTAAGCACACACCAAGATAATGCAGGAGTAGTTTAGCGACGACTCTATGAATGTTCTCCAGTGACCAAGCCAGAGCTCAGGCTTGTACCCTAACGTAAAAATCTCTGTCCACCGATGGTCCTCATCCAACCTGAGAGATTGAAAAGATTGAAAATCCCCATATCAGTCAAGCTTGCTACACTGGATCCGAAAAGACTTGAGGAATGTATTGCTGTCAAAGGTGCTTCAAGTACTGAGTTAAGGGTCTAAATACTTTAGTTATTGAGATGGTTTTTTCTTTTAATAAATTTCACAGATTTGTTTTTGCTTTGTCATAATGGTGTAAGGAGAGTAGACTTGTGTGGAAAAAATAAATGTTAGCATAGGGCTACAGCATAAAATGTGACAAATGAAGGGATCTGAATACTGTATGAATGCACTGTATAATGTAATGACAATTTGAGTTGTCATTCAGTCCTTTGTAGTCTATTTAAACCTGTTGGTTGTCAGTCCTCCTCCTCTGGTAGCTTGTTTAGTAGGGTTGAAACACACAGGTTGAATCTGGACGTCCCTTCATAGGGTCTTCCTGTCGTGACCTCAGGGACAGTCCGACTCGCATCATTCTCACATGAACATTCACTTCACGGTGCCCACCAAGCCCATCGCTTTGAAACGGCCCACAATACATCGAAAACAAATCGATCATAGATCATCACATACACATATTATTTAGCCGTTATTTCGCAGTTGATACATAAACAGATAATTAGGAATAATCGGAGAGCAATCAACAGCTGATCAGGCAGGTCTGTTGTATTATGAACAACATCTATGGATATACTCCTCAGGAACAGGTCTGAAAGAAGTCTTCAGTCTTCACAAAGGCAAAGTCCATCAAATTGCAACATGATGATGATTAAGGGTGCCTACACACTAGGTCATGCTACGTTGGAGAATGCTGGGAATTTGTTGATTTTGATGCTCCATTATGTGACCAAAAGTGGAGGGAATTGGTACTTTGGCTGTAATGCACGGTCACAGGGATCTGTGACTAATGAGAATCCCAAGGAGGCGGGTCCAATTGTGCTTTCAGAAATCCAGTTGGCTGCATTTCTGCTTTATTTCAAACAGCCCTGGCTCTTTCCATCCATCCATAATCCAAAACCGCTTGTCCAATGTAGGGTCGTGGGGATGCTGGAACCTATCCCAGCCTCTAGGGCCAAAGGCAGGGAAATATCCAGGATGAATGGCTCTTTCCACACCCTCAAAAACACAATCTGTCAGATTTCTATCCATCAAGTGTTCCGTCAAAACGTTTTCTAGTGTGTAAGCACCCGCACATTAAAAAAATTAGACAGTTACCACTGACACAAGAGCAGCATCTTTCCATTGTTCTTCCAACCTCAGTTAGAGAGACAAGTGCCCTTTGAATCAAAACTATGGCAGGGGAGCCAAACAAAGTCTGAGGAAATACTTAAGTGTCACTGCTGGTGACTTTGCCTCTGTGCTCACTCCAAACACTCTGTGTCCAACCTCGGCGTCTTTGTCGCTGTGCTTCTATTACGAAGTTCACGCTGAGTAAGATGGGGCGCACCGAGATGTCCAACGACGCCTTTCATCGACCTCAGCATTATAGACATCAAAACTTGGCACATAAAAGTCTAAAATTAGATCAGATGTGTTAAAAAAACTTCAAATGAAACATGAATCTGGCAGTTCCATGATTGTTACTCGATAGTTTGCGGTATGAATAGTATTGCGATCTGTGTAAAGTCTGCCAGAATGACGCCAGGGCGTTGACAGCGTTGTGCTAATGACTGGGTCCTCATCAAGTCTGAATTTTGTCCATCTCGATAAACAAAATGGTAAGAGAAAAACAAATATAAACTTTCCTAAACCAAATTTCCTTTTTCAAAAAGGTTGTTAAACAAAAGGTCTGAATTGTCTCTAACGCATATTTACAACAATCCGATGTTTCTGTTTGTTGACTATTTGGGTTTTTTAGAAAACATATTGATGCATGATAGATGGACATGTCCAGGATGAGGGAAAACTCAAACAATGCACACAGTCAACTTTAAGGCCTTTTAGTCTATGTGGTGAGAGTGCTGAAGCACAAGCCATTTTTATGAACACACACAGACGCACACACATCTATATTCAATCACTCATTCTAATCGAAATCATCCCTTACTCCTTTTATACCACACATTCTCACACACTTTTTCTTACTAACAATTACACACCCATACTGGCAAACGGATCAGCCCAGAATGTCCAAGTAAACAGGCGAGGCCTTGGCCAGGCTCTGGAGCAGGTTGTGGATTTCTTTGATGTTGAGTCTCATGTAAGGCTCCCTCTGCCAGCAGCCCAGCATCAGGTCATACACCTCTTTGGGGCAAGAACGAGGTCTCTGCAACACCCGGCCCTGTGTGATACACTCGATCACCTGCAGGAGGCAGCAGAAACACGGTCCAGAGTGACAAACTGAACACAGGCTCCACTAAGGGTGCATCAGTCTGCCTAGAAACAGTCATTTTTACAAGGTGCTGGGTTGATACAGTGAGTGCTTTTGAGGAAGAACTAATCACTATGTGAATAATTAGTATTACTTGAGGACTTCCATTCCTACTGAGATGAGATATACGTTAGGTACGACTGATGTGTCTTACCTCGTTGTTGGAAAGCTGGTACCAGGGTTGCTTGCCGTATGTGAATATTTCCCAGAGGACCACACCCAAACTCCACACGTCACTCTCTGTGGTGAATCTCCTGTACATGATGCTCTCTGGGGGCATCCAGCGGATGGGCAGCATGGTGTGACCACCCACCTGAGATAAGAGAGACAGGTTAAGTGACTGGTAGAAGCACATGCACTTATTAAACCCATCTCCTATCGTTTCATTTTAAGAGTCTTCATAATATGCTAAATAAACTAAATAATTTTAGAGAAGGACAATATATCAGCACCATCTTATCAGCTAATACTGTATTATAATTTTTTTTAAGTGTAACTGTATTTTGTTGATATTTCATATTTAATTGTGCAAGCTAACTTCGCCTGTTTATACATTTAGATCACTTCTGCCATTCACTAACACTCAATATTATTTTTTTATATATATTTAATAACATTGTTAAATATAAAATTTAACAAATTTAAAAATTCATATGTATTTTTATACTGTATATCACTTGTAGCATTTCAAATGGTTGATTCTTACTAAAGGAATATTGGTAGCACTTTTCAATTCATCTAAATGTTAATATCACCATATTAAGAGACATAAACCAATGTCCAGATGACTGTATGTCACTTCTCAGACATTCCAAAACCCTAAACGCAGATTCCAAAATGTTTAATTGGTGAAAATCAGCACAGATGAATGGCAATAGACATGGCTAACAATGAACGTGTCTGTCGGTACAGTGTGAATTGGCCTAAACAAACCAATTTTTTCACAAAAATAATAAGCAGCACAACTGGGACTCAGCATATTACAATTATTTCTGAAGGACAATGTAACACTGAAGGCTGGAGTAACGGCTCTGCCATGACATGAATCCATTGCATTTTAAAATATAGAAAACAGTTGTAATAATATTTCTCAATATTACTTTTACCGTATTTCTGATCAAATAAATGCAGACTTGGTGCACATAAAAACTCCATTCAAAAACATTTTGAACAAGTGTACATACTATATACTTACTAGAGGAATTATAATAACTGGGTAATAATTAGGTTACTATCATTGAACCAATCCTTTATCCCAAGTAGTTACTTTACTTAATACACATACTGTAAAATAAAGTGCAACCACAATGTACAAATAATAATAAAAATGCACATTGTCGAATGTAAATCCCCTCATGTTGTTTCAAACCAAGTTGTGTTCTAAACACCAAGTCTTCTGAAGCTGTAGAATAGCTTTGCAAGGAACAGAAGAAATTCATTGTTAATCTCAGCTCTCAGCTTTCAGCTCAAGTGCCAGATGCCATTGATTCTTGCAGCAGGACTGAATGTGCAAGAGTGTAAATGAGATTGAAAAGGGAATATATATAATCTATAATTCTGGGTATAATTCTTTCTTATCGCAAAGCTACTGTATGGCTTCAGAAGACTTGGAATATATTTTCCCGTGCTAATGTTTATTAGATAGCACAAATAACTTTCCACCTATTCAAGACCAAAATAATACAAATTGTGTTACCAAAAATCACTGTATCAATTTTATTTAAATGTGAGACACTTCAGATTGAGCATATGGGTCTTTTATTGCATACAACTACATAAAACCTCTGCAGTGTTTTTTACCACTATACGTTGTTTATTGCAAAACTTTGACCTCATTACCGTGACATTGCATTACAGGATTCCTAGTGATCATGCAAAGACAAAACCTGTGTTTGCTATTGTTATACGACAGAGGGCGCTGATATTCCTTCATCTCTCACACACATACACACACACACACACACACACACGGCTGCTGACACAGCAGAGTGTTTCCGGCTGTGATAGCAGGATGCAGGTTTGGGAGAGCCCTTGAGTGTCAGATGGTCTGGGCTTTTTCTGGAAGAACTCACTGCGGGGAACTGTTGGTTTTTGAGGCACTTTCATATTTACAGTATTTAAATCAGCTGTTCAGATGCATACATTTAAATAGTCATTAGTCATAATAAACCATAATAATGAAAGACAAAATAGTATATCATCATTTTATCCATTATGGACATCCACAAACTGCCTTTTGCTTTTTTTGTTCATTCTTTCCACATGAATTTGTCAGATTCATAGAGATTAGATTCAATAGAGGTCACAGATAACTTTTAATTCTTTCTTTCGTTCTGAAAAAGTCAGGAAACAGAAAGGAGAGGGCTGGGATCAGGAAATGACCCAAGCCAGAACTAACCTTAGATTAAACAAGTGTTACCAGAGAATCTCTGACAGTTGGCTGAACTGCTGAGGAGCAGGATGTGAGGAGTGTAACTGTAGTTTGTGGCATTTTCAAAACAATGCTCTGTTTGAGCGGCCCTGACTTTCACTGCAAAGGTCTTCTAGAATCTATAATTTGTTGCTTAATATGCCCTTGTTTGCATTCATATTTGTGAGTGGGAATGTTCAAGCAAGAATCTGACATTGCCCTGTGGATTATTTTCTGTGGTTTCTCTGAGATTTCCTGTTCACACGCTTCAGTGGCTTGTTTGAGCAACCAATATGGCATACATATCTGTAATCTTTTCTGATTTGATTCTGAACGCATAAAACTGTAGTGTGTATCATTTTGTGCTAGCAATCAGTGGCAACAAATGCAACTTCAATATGTTTATTATAGCAGCATGACACTGCAACATTATCTCTTTCTTTTTGCATTTTGTTTGGTGTCGCACTGCCACTTTAAAGGGGTCATCGGATGCCCATTTTACACAAGTTAAAATGATTATTTAGGGTCTTAATGAAAAGTTTATAACATACTTCGGTTAAAATTTCTCAATGGTAGTGTAAAAAACTATTTTTACCCTGTCTTAGTCACTTCTTCTGTAGGTGAAGCTGGATCACGAATGATTTGCGCGAACACAAATGCATTTAGGCAGATCGGGATCGGCGCATTCCCTTCAAAGCGAAAGTAACATTAATCCTCTGCGTCTTCAGCAGCTCAGATGTCAGGAGTAAATGACGACTGCTTTATTCATTATTACATCCAACAACAAAACACCTCAATCGCTTAATCGGACACATTCTTGTCTTCCCCTGCACAGAAGCTGACAGAATGGCGGACAGCTCAAGCTCACTTAGGCCAGGTAAGACGGCTTGTCAATCAACTCTCGTGGGAGTGGCCTGTACAGAACTACGTCATTCTGACAGGAATCTCAGAACAGCCTGATTTGAGAGAGAGGATTTTAAAATAGGGATTTAAAGACTGGGTGGATTTTTATCATTATAGGGTGGATGTGTACACACACATTTATGTTCAAACAACTTGTAAAGTGAATTTAGCATCCGATGACCACTGTAAATAATGCAACATCACAAATAGCAGTTTTTTCCTGTAAGAGGCAATTGAAGAAAAACTTAATACATTTTAATTTACTATGGGAGAATAGTTAATATTCATATTGATAAACAACAAATGCAATAAATACCTTTCAGTACCTATACTGGAAGTAATTATTTTATTTTCAATCTAAGCTGTAAACACATGTTCAGGATTTTGGAAGATGTATTATGTAAAATGTAAGTTTAATTTAAGATGCCAAGTTATAATTTAAGAACTATCCATTGAAGTATTCACATTGCTCAATAATCTCATTGTATATGTGGATAATGTTGTCATTATGTTTTTTAAGGAGTTTGTCATCTATGTTTCGTATTATATAACTGTTTGATTACTGTGATTTAAATGAAATCTTATATAATGCAGTTATGCATTCAGGTTTCAAACAAAATAAGACACTTGTAATAGATTTTGGGTTCCTTGGACAAAAATGACCACTGTGATATGGACATTTCCAGGGTGACCCACACTTACCCTATAGTAGTCGGTGCTGTACACATCTCTGGACATGCCGAAATCTCCTATCTTGACAAGCAGGTTCTCTCCCACCAGGCAGTTGCGTGTGGCCAGGTCTCTGTGCACGAAATGCTGTGAGGCCAGATACACCATGCCTGCTGCTATCTGCTGGGCAATGTGCAGCATCTGAGGCTGAGTTAACTCCACCAGCAAACTCTGCTGTCCATCTCCCATCAGCACTGCATCTGGTCCATGAGCCCTGTAAGAGAGAGTATGAAAACAACATGTGCATGGCTGAACTAAACTGAGGTCAGAAAGCGAACATCACACTAACACATTTTGCTTAGACTTTACAGATTAAATGAAAAATGTCTTTATTGAATAATCCATGCAAGCTTTTTTTTAAATAATGGGCTTTAAAATAAAATGTGCACTGCTGTAGAAACATTTTTGCTTTCTTTAAAAACCTGTATGAATTTCTTTCTTCTGCAGAAAACAAAAGAAGATATTTTGAAAAATGTCACACAGGTTTGGAACGACATAAGGGCAAGCGATAGCAGTTTTCATTTTGTGGTGAAACATAGTTTTAAAAAACTGTAAAAGCGAGTGTGATAAACACTCTCCTGCAAACCTGAGAAACCTGTTGAGGTCTCCATGTTTCATGTACTCAAACACCATGATGAGAGGGTCACTTTCTATACACACGCCATAAAACGTGACAATGTGGTCATGCTGCAGGTTGGTCAGGAGCTCTGCCTCTCGGTGGAAATCTGCTCGTCCACTTTCGCTGGCTTCCTTCAGAGTCTGCGAGTTAGGAAAGTGTGATCTTTATTACAGAAATACCTAGTAAAGCCTCATTACATAGCCACATCCTGAAATGTACAGAATCAATGTTTATGTACCATACCTTAACAGCAACCAAAATCTTCTCTTGGTCAGGAGACAAGTTATAGCATTCAGCTAAGAACACTTTCCCAAAAGCCCCTTCTCCAAGCTCCCTCTTCAGCAGAATGTTGTGACGTTTTATGTGTTGGACGACTGCAAAACAAGGAACATGCATAGTTAAAACAGAATAATTAGATTTCTCACAATTTCTGAAAACATTTGAGTGGTGTCACTTAGTGGTCACTAATGGTGTACTGAGTGAACTATTGATTGATTCAACTCGAGAAATTAATTTATAGCGGTTCGGAACAATATGAGGGTGAGTAAATGATGGCATCATTTTCATTCTTGGGTGAACTATTCCTTTAACTGCAGTCTGCAATTATTGGCTGGTGTTATTTTAGTATTATAGATATACAATAATACTTTTTGTTAACATTTTTTATAAGATAGTTTTTTCTTTGTTAGAGTGTTAGTAATTTATTTGTGTATGCATGTATACTGTATATATATATATATATATATATATATATATATATATATATATATATCAAAGTGAAGTTAAACATTTGTTTATACATTTTTCCTTTGTAAATTATGAAACTTTATGTAAAAAATGTGTCCCGCATTTTCTTGTCACTACCAAAACAGTGAATGTTTTAGACCATTGGCTAAGGCTGATTTTAACTACACCCCTAAATTTATGGTCAGGAAATACGTTTATGCATTTAGCAGATGCTTTTATCCAAAACGACTTACAGGCTTATTCAGGCTATTGTCAGACTTTGTCTTCCTCTACCTTTGTCTCCTCACCCTTATATGGTCCTTCCTGTTCCCCATCATTAGTTGATTAGTCTTCGTCTGTGTCTTGATTGTGTCCCAGGTGTTTCCAGTTATGTCTCCCTTTATATAGTCGGTTCTGCCCCATGTTTGCTGTGGATTATTGTTAATGTCAGCGTGTCAATGTTCTTACCTGTGTTCCTGTGCCTCCTCCGTCTGTTCGACATTAAATACCCCGTTTGTTTCTATCCTCGTCTCCTCGTTCCTGGATCCCCGTGCAGCACATCCGTGACAGAATAATCCACCCTAAAACGACGATGGAATTCGCCGCGGCGTTCGCCTTATCCGGCGGGATCTCTCATTTGTGGAGTTCGCGGGGAATTCTGCGGGCTCGCTCGGTGACGGAGCTCCACGCGGCAATCCTCCATCTATTTCTTCGGCGGGCAAAGTACCAGCGCCCTATGGATCTCCCAGACACTACAGGATTGTGTTGGAGAGGGATCTACCGGTGTCTGGGAAGTTACCGGTCCCGAGTCGAAACCAGCCCACGAGTGTCTCCGCTGGCCCCGTTCAGCTCTTCTTCGTCTCCGCTGGTCCTGCGGAGCTCTTCTTCGCTGGTCCCGCCCAGCTCGTCTCGCCGTCGGCTGATTCCCGCCGCCACAGCCCACGCTTCCAGCGCCGCCGAGCCCACGCTTCCAGCGCCGCCCGAGCCCCGCTTCCTGAGCGCCGCGCGAGCCGCGCTTCAGCGCCCGCCGCGGCGCTTCCGAGCGCCGCCGCGAGCCGCGCAGCGCCGCCCGCGCTTGCGCCGCCGAGATCCAGCGCCCGGCCTCGAGACTCCTCCAGTGCCTGCTCGAGACTGCGCCTCTAGTGCCTGCTCCGAGACTCTCCAGTGCCTGTGCCTGCACCCGCCAGTGCCCTCCAGTGCCTGCACCTCGCCAGTGCCCTCCAGTGCCTGCACCTCGCCAGTGCCCTCCAGTGCCTGCACCTCGCCAGTGCCCTCCAGTGCCTGCACCTCGCCAGTGCCCTCCAGTGCCTGCACCTCGCCAGTGCCCTCCAGTGCCTGCACCTCGCCAGTGCCCTCCAGTGCCTGCACCTCGCCAGTGCCCTCCAGTGCCTGCACCTCGCCAGTGCCCTCCAGTGCCTGCACCTCGCCAGTGCCCTCCAGTGCCTGCTCCTCGCCAGCGCCCTCCAGTGCCGGCTCCTCGTAAGTGCTCATCGATGCCTCCGCTGGTTCCGTCCAGCTCATCGATGCCTCCGCTGGTTCTGTCCAGCTCTTCAGGCGCCAGCGAGTCAGCGGCACCCAAGCGCCAGCGAGTCAGCGGCACCCGGCGCCACGAGTCAGCGGCACCGGCGCCAATGAGTCAGCGGCACCCGGCGCCGAGTCAGCGCCACCCGAGCACCACGAGCTTCCAGAGCCCCTGCTGGTCCTGTCCAGCTCTCCAGAGCCCCTGCTGGTCCTGTCCAGCTCACCTGGGCCCACGCTGGTCCCGTCCAGCTCATCCTTAGCTCCGCTGGTCCCGTCCAGCTCACCTCATGCTTCTCCGCTGGTCCCGTCCAGCTCACCTTGTACGCTGGTTCCGTCCAGCTCACCTGGGCCTCCGCTG
Organism: Gymnocypris eckloni scoliostomus; assembly: GCA_027564155.1. Lineage (NCBI taxonomy): Eukaryota > Metazoa > Chordata > Actinopteri > Cypriniformes > Cyprinidae > Gymnocypris > Gymnocypris eckloni. The sequence goes on along the minus strand of CM050414.1, from coordinate 1,130,305 downwards.
GTCCAGTCCAGCTCACCATTGCCTCCGCTGGTCCCGTCCAGCTCACCTTGGCCCACGCTGGTCCCGTCCAGCTCACCTGGGCCTCCGCTGGTCCGTCCAGCTCACCATTGCCTCCGCTGGTCCCGTCCAGCTCATCTGGGCCTCCGCTGGTCCCGTCCAGCTCACCTGGGCCCACGCTGGTCCCGTCCAGCTCATCCTTAGCTCCGCTGGTCCCGTCCAGCTCACCTCATGCTTCTCCGCTGGTCCCGTCCAGCTTCCTGAGCCTCCGCTGGTCCTGTCCAGCTCACCTGGGCCCACGCTGGTCCCATCCAGCTCACCCTTAGCTCCGCTGGTCCCGTCCAGCCCAACTTTCCCTCCGCTGGCCCTGTCCAGCTCGCCTTCCACGGCTCCTGGCGCCCCTGGGATGGGGAGCTTCCCAAGAAAATTTTGGGGGACTACCCTCCATGGCCGCCTGAGTTCCCCGATCCGCCATGGCCGCCCGAGCACCCGCTCCGCCATGGCCTCCTCAGTTCCCAGACCCTCCGTGGCGGCCTGATCCGCCCGTGGCCGCCTGAGTCCCCGGATCAGCCGTGGCCGCCTGAGTCCCGGATCCGCCGTGGCCGCCTGAGTCCCGGATCCGCCGTGGCCGCCTGAGTCCCCGGATCCGCCCGTGGCCGCCTGAGTCCCCGATCCGCCATGGGTCCCGGGCAGGGCACCGCCCTGGAGGTCACCTGTCCGGTCTCCAGGTCCTTGAGGCCTCCAGAGTGCCCACCTCCCTCCCTTTCGATGTCGTGCGCGGGACGCGCCTATTGGAAGGGGGGGGTAATGTCAGACTTTGTCTTCCTCTACCTTGTCTCCTCACCCTTATATGGTCCTTCCTGTTCCCCATCATTAGTTGATTAGTCTTCGTCTGTGTCTTGATTGTGTCCCAGGTGTTTCCAGTTATGTCTCCCTTTATATAGTCGGTTCTGCCCCATGTTTGCTGTGGATTATTGTTAATGTCAGCGTGTCAATGTTCTTACCTGTGTTCCTGTGCCTCCTCCGTCTGTTCGACATTAAATACCCCGTTTGTTTCTATCCTCGTCTCCTCGTTCCTGGATCCCCGTGCAGCACATCCGTGACAGCTATACATTTTTTTTAATCAGTATGTGTGTTCCTTGGGAATTGAACCCACAACCTTTTGCGCTGCTAACACAATGCTCTACCACTGAGCCACAGGAACACTATATTCCTGTGTCCCCCTCTCTCATAGCTACAATGTGTGAGTAGATAGGTCCCATCATTTTGACCTTTTTTTAAGTGTGCAATTACGCACACTTTTTTGGGAGTTATTCCATAACATTTCGTTTTTTATATGTACCATTTTTCAGAACTGTGCTGGCTAACCATATATACATTTTGGGTGTTATCCCATAAAATTGTCACTAACGAAACAGTCACGACCGAAACATATCATAATTTTTTCGGTAGTGACTAAAGGAAACACATAATCCTCATATTTGGGGAAAATATATTTTTTTTTTGTACAGTTATACAAATGTTATTTATTTTGTATTTTGTATTATTTTGTGCTTTAAAACCCCTACAACAAATAAAACCCTAAATATAGATAGATTGGGTTAGAGGTCACAAATATATGCATGCATTAATCATTCATAATAACACCAGTAACATAGCAATAACAAATAAATAGGGCCAATGTTGATTTCATGTTAACTTAACCCTACATATGAGCAACTATGTGAGTTGCTTGCTTAAGCAAACATCACAAAAAATCAATCAGGTGTTGGTAAGATTTACACGTGCAATATTTACAGATCCTGAAAAGTAAATGAATTTAAATGAAGATTTGCAGATCCATCTACAGTCAAACAGTGATTAAGTTACACAGCGTCAGCCATATCATCGCCATGGTGATAGAAGGGAAGGTTACTATGACAACTGACCAGTGGCAACCTAGGCTGGAATCTATTTCAGAGGATGGAGTGGGGCCGCTGACGGCCCAGCATGCCACGGTAACTCACAAGTGTCCGATTTCAGCATGCTGCCGGGGTTGCGGAAGTACTGGGGGTTCTCGATGACTGGAATCTTTGTCATTCCGATGATAACGGCATCTGGGCCCATCTCCGATGATGATGGCGTGTTGTTGCCATTAGAAACGTGGTGAAGCGGGCTGGCCGAGTCGTCGTCATTACTGATGACAGATGAAGAGCCTGGTGGGAAAAAATCAGACAATACAATAATACACAGAAATAATAGGAATTTCGCATTTTTATACACATGAAAAATGCATTATTATCAGAGAGGAAACAATATCCATAGCTTTTGTTTAGAAGGTGCAACTAATAATGTTAAGTCATAATATTCTGTATTTGTATGTGATATATGTTACAGAAATAGCTGATGTTACCTGCCTTTACTTTTCGTAAAATAATTCTTAGTGAAACAATATATTTAACTAGAAAAAAATGTAGGCCAGGATTATTATTATTTTTATAATGGGAACCAATTCGATTGTAAAATGTAGGTGTTCCATATCAAGATTGAGATAGACTTGTAAGTTTGCTATAACAATGCTTAAAGGAGACCTCTTCCCGTTTTACAATTTATTATATAATCCTCAGGTGTCCCCAGAATGTGTCTTTAATTAAATACCCCAGAGATAATTTATTAAATCATTTTGAGTGACATTTGAGTGGAAACAGAAACAGTTTCGAGCATGTCTCTTTAAATGCAAATGAGCTGCTGCTCCCCGCCCCCTTTTGCAGAATAGGGCTGTGCCTTTACAGCTCATACCAAAGATACTCTGATAAAAAAAAACATCTTTTTGGTTTTGATTATCATGTCTATCACGCTGAAATCATGCGTTTTGAACCATATCAGTTTAAACTTCTTATATACGGTTTTCAGTGCACACATCCGAAGCATGTGCACAGAAAGCGGACGTCCCACGACATACGAGTACTAAACTAAGTTCTCTTTCCTGTTTTATTGCACTTAAACTGTCAAATACACTCAAGTTTATCTTAAAAACACATGAGTTACAAAAACAGTCGGTTATATCTGTGAAGGTAAACAGCTGGGAAAAAAATTGCATGTTTATATTCAGTGGTGGATTGTAACAAAGTAATAATACTTTGTTACAGTACTTAAGTATTTTTGGGAGGATCTGTCCTTTAATTGAGCTGTTACAACTTTTACTTTTACTCCACTACATTTCCTAATTAAAATGTATAATTTTACTCCGATACATTTCCCCGAAGCATATTCAATACTTACTACAAAATAGACAGAAGTCAGAAGAACATAGACAGCAGGAAACGTTTGACGAATCAGTGATCTGGCGCTTGAACGTTAAACTCCTAAAAACATCTTTGCTCATGCAAACAAGTGCGCGCACAACCGCGGATGATTTCATTTTCCGCTCAAGTCGAGTCTGTGGTGTGCGATATACAGTAAATCTTCTGGATAATATGGTAAGTGTTGTTGTAATGATGTGCAATCTGACAATATTATTAAGTAGGCTATACCACCAAATCACACACAGATTAATGGATTAATTGATTTATTAAAATTCTAATTCCAGGCATTATAAATTGTAGATGGTAAAAATGCTTCTGTATGCTTTTTATATTTATATAATTAAATATAGTTAACTTAATCTATATCACACAAAGAATACTGTTTTCTGCAGATATCAGCATGATAACACATTTAATAATCATTTTATATAAGTTCAGTAAAGCAATAAGTGATTTACATTTTAGACATCACCAAACACCAATGACTTGTACATTCATTATATGGACAAAAGTACTGAGACACCCCCTTCTTTAGAAGGGAAAAAGGCACTTCCAAACTGTGGCAATAAAGATGGAAACATAATTAATGTACTTACAAATTGTATTTCCACCTCTGTTTCAATAATTTTGAAGTGTATGAAGTGACTGTACACATATGTACAAGTCATTGGTGTTTGGTGATGAATTTTTGGCTCAAGGTCTGCATTTAAAGTCACACCAGAGGTGTTCAGCTGGGATTAAGACTTGGCTTTCTGCAGACCAGTCAAGTTCTTCCACACTGACTCAATCAATCATTTTTCTTTGATCCTTGCCGTATACACAGAGGCACTGTCATGTTAGAATAGAAAAGGGTCCTGTCCAAACTGTTGCTATAAAATTAGAAGCACACAATTCCCTAGAATATCATTATATGCTTAAACATTAAGATTTATTCTCATGGAAATTACTAAAGTAGTCAAACCTTTCATTAGAAGGGGGTGACCCAATACTTTTGCCAATATAGTGTATATATATATATATATATATATATATATATATATATATATATATATTAGTGGTGGGCCATTATCGGCGTTAATGTACTGCGTTAACGTGAGACTCTTATCGGGCGATAAAAAATATCGCCGTTAATATTCTCAAAGTTGGGTTGGGAGCTGGGTCTATACTACAAGCTATGATGACTTTCACCCTGATATTTTAGCGCGGATGTATACCTAGCCGAATTGCACTGTAGGGGCGAGCAGGTCTTGAACTAGAGGCTCGCAGTCCGTGATGGACAGATTGTTAACGGCTGGTCTATGTGGTAATACAATCGGGCAGGACATCCAAACGCTCACCTATCATTCATCAACCTCAAATATGGCTTTTCATCTGAAAGATGTATGTAGTAGCAACTTTACATGGCGCTCAATATGAAGTTAACCTAGAGAAATGCTATTGAAGTGTTTGTGTGGAGCGTTTGCTGCAGGACAGGCTCCGGTGCGTTCACTTGCTCCTAAAATCTCCGTCATTCTTGGTCAGACAGATAAAGTAGCTTAATACATCTTTGAATCTGTAAAGACTCTACGTTTATTTGTGTGCACTCAGAATAACAATGAAACGTTGCACTTTTAAGCAAACAGGATGCGCTTTAGGTCTCATGTGAACTTGAGTGAGAAACTTGAAACTCCGTCTTTGAAAAATATATCTATAGAGAGTGAAATGTCTAAAAAATAAAAATAGAAGACGTGTGTGTTAGCATGGATGATTTACATGAAATTTAATCTGTGCAACACTGTGCATAAGATGGCTTTCAGTTCAATATAATAACAAAACGGCATTTTGGGTTTTATTCAACTTATAAGGTGGGCATGTGATCTGTACTATATATGTAATTGACTATATATGAGCCTCATGACCTATCTAAACAAAATGCAAATGGCTTAGAAACTTTCTCAAAGACTTACTTTAGTCATTATTTGGGTAGCACATATTCTGAATGCCTTCGGCAGAATTCAAATGAGCCATTTTAATCTAGATTAATCTAGATTCATTCCAAGATTAATTCCAAGATTAATCTAGATTAAAAAAATTAATCTATGCCCACCACTAATATATATATACATATATATTCTTATTTTACATTTAGAATTTACTTGTACTTTTACTTTCAATACTTAAGCACGTCTAAGATAAAACTAAATATATGTTTTGCACTAAATATCAATAAATTACACTAAAGTACAATAAATATCACATACTTTAAGACTTTTACTCAAGTAATATTCTAAATGGTGACTTCAGCTTCTACCTATACTAAGTCATTTTCTGGTAAGATATCTGTACTTTTACTTAAGTATGGCTTTCAGACATTCTATACACCACTGTTTATATTAAATCTGTGTGGCAGCAGTGTGATACACAGTAAATACATCTCTAAATCCATGAGTCTCTTCTGAGGCTCTAAATAGTGTTCTGTACTCCTCAGTGCAGCCAAAGACAGAACAGTAAGCATGCTTTGATCGAACATTCGCAACATCGGTGTAACATTCGAATACACCGTTGTCACACGTGAAAACACAATGGCAGTGCCGTGGGTGGAAACGTGCAGATTAAGGGGCAGTAATATTATAATAACATCACCTATCTACGTCACGGGGGGAGCAAAATCTGAGTTACTTTTTTTTCACAAGCTTGCAGAGAAAGGCTTATCAATAATAAAAGGCTTGTATTTTCATAATAAAATTACAGGCTTAAAAATATATACAGTTTTTTTTCTTCACGTTGAGGGTTGGGAGATGCACCAGGGACCCAAATATAGCACTTAAAACATGGAAGAAAATCAGATTTTCATGATATGTCGCCTTAAATATGTATATGGAATAACCAGGTATGTGTATTAAGAAGGTATGTTATATATTCAGCAGAAGTGAAAAGATAAAGTGGTGCACTCACCTTTCATACCAAACTTGGAGCTTCTGCCATACTTGAGGAAAACTAACATCAGGATACATCCAGTTAAAGCAATCCCAGCTATTCCAACCACGATATAAACCTAGAATATATAAAGGTACAGTAGATTTTACTGAAGCAAGCACGTCTGGGGTGGGTTTAAATTAATTTGTATCAAAGAAAGTCATTTACAAATAGAAATGTATTGCTTTAATGATATTGTCACACATGTAAATTGTCCAATAATAAATCAAACAATAAACAGAATATCCTAGGCGAATATATGTTAAGCTCTGTCAACAGAATCTGCAGCCTGCCGTCGATTACTACAGCAAAATTAAAGTAGTCCCACCTCAACAAAAACAATTTAGGCAACTTTACAGCTCAAATAAAATTTTTTACTGAGGTGCTTAAACAAAAGTACAAGCTTCATATTTCTGCCGTTAAACTGCCTAGAATGCTGGTCCCATAGACTTCCAGTGTAAGTACAAACTGATGGATGGGTCAAAATTGTTTTCTATAGTAATCAACAGCAGTCCACAGATGTTTGTCAATAAAACTTAAGATGTATTTAACCTGAAATGTTCATTTAATCGCACTATGCAAAAACATACCGCGACTTTGTCCTCCAGTGGCGGGATTTCTTTAAAAAAAGGCAGATGAAACAAATCACACTATTTAAAGTATTGCAGTTCAAAACTATAAAAGCATGAAGGTTTGAGCAAATTCATGTGATACAGTGATAAAGGGAGGAACAGACTTACCTGGACTAAATGTTGTGTCTGGGTTACATCATTTAAATGGAAAGAAAAATGGAAATGGATTATATAGTGATATATAACATTCTATAAACATCACAATATATAAATATACATATATTTATGAATTAAAAAGAGAAGCTGGGTGAATCTCATGAAACTCTAACACCAGAACCACACACCAAATCTGCAAAACCACTCATTCTTGGCATTTGACTCGGTTTTCGATTTCATAAAACACTTTTTACAAAACACAACACACAATTCTGCATGTAACAAACAACAATCTAATCTAGCAATATAACAATCAATTTTAAGGAATTAAAATTATGGCAAAGGTGTTTGCAAATGTTTGCTTCTGTGATGTGTTTGTGTTATTTTGAATGCAGTGCTCTATTTTGCAAGAGATGTGAGCCATTTTGCATTCTTGGATTTGTGTGTAAAGTTTTTAAAAAAGAGGTAAAGTTTACAAAATGTGTGTAAGCAGTTGAAAAAAACGGCAACATTACAAGAAAGAAAGAAAGAAAGAAAGAAAGAAAGAAAGAAAGAAAAATGTATTTGGTGGGGAAAATGTGCTTAATTCTTTTAAATAAAAAAAATTAAAAAATACTGTCACAATGTTAAAAATCGTAAAGGTCCTACAATGGATTGCTTTGTTATTTTTCGTTTGAATAGGGTGAACTTTCAGTGTCAAATTTAATTTAACTAACATTGTTATATTTACAATTTTGCTTGCTTTAATTAACCAAAACATTTGTTTTACAAGATAACTCACCATAATATAAGTCTCCATCTGTGGAAACAAAAATATGACAGATGTTTGATTGTACACATAAATAGGGTGTATTATTCATAATAATAAATAAAATAAAACATACATTTTAGAGTGATGCAAGAAAACCCAAGCCCACCTGTCCCTGAGTGGTCCACATCAGGTATGTGCATGAAGTGTGCTGACACGTTTCCCCTGTCCTCTCCGAACTCATTGCTAGCCACCAGCGTGTAAATGCCATTATGGATATGAGTGGGAATGACCAGCTGCAGACAGCCGTGGTACTCCGTATCCGTGATTTCATGGATTTCGGTCCTGATGTACTGCTGCTCCTCCAGTAGCTTCCCCTCGTGGTACCAGTGCAGATCAGGCCTCGGGTTGCCCGTCACAGTGAAAGGGATGCACCAGTCCTGGTTCCTCACAGGCTGGTACAGCTGCACGATAGTAGGGGGAACTGAGCCAGGAGAAAGAAGAAGGGGAAGAGGAACGAGAGAGAAGGAAAGATGGGAGGAGGAGAGGAAGTGTAATTACAGGATGTACCACAGGAGTAAACAAGAGGAATGTGGAAAAAAATCGCTGTTGTTTGACGAAAGGAAAGTGTCTGACAGCACATGGGACAAGGGGCAAGTAAAGGGTGAGAAACACAAGAGAATGATAAGAAATAAAGAGGCTTACTGTAATATTACAACACAACATGAAGAAACATGCAATGCATAACCAAAAGCAAATGGATAAAAGGATTTCAACAAAGGTTGTTAACTGATTTGATGCTGATTGGTGAAAATGAAAGATCATGTTAGTGTAACATACAGAAATGTTATGCACATATACAAAAGAGACTGTTTTGTTAAAGGAATAGAGTGCTTCTTATTGTTCAAAACCATATGATTTTCAAGCAGAATTTCCAAGCTGCTTCTCATGACGCATTGAGCCATGTTTGATATCAATGAAATCAAAAGTCACTGTTTCTTACATTGATTCTCACGGCCGTTTGCCATGAGACAAATTTGAATTTGTTCAAGCATGAATCATACAGCTTCAGGACATTTAAGATATTTTATGAAGCCTGTCAGCCTGTTTGCTGTATATTACCATTCAAAAATTTAAGATAAAAAAAAATGTATGCCTCTGATGGCAGGGTTTGTCACATGATCCTTCATCAATGAATGAAAAACACTGACTTCCTATTATTTGAAAATAGTTATGGTGCTTAAAATTTTTGTGGAAACGTTTTCAAGATTCTTGGATTTTTTTCAGGAAAGTTCAAAAGAACCATTTATTTGAAATAGGCCTAATTTTTTTTGTAACAATGTAAAAGTATTTAAAGCCACTTTTTAATTATCAGAGTTTATTGCATCTTTGCTGACTGAAAGGGATGAGTATTAATAGATGAAAAAATATCTTCAGCTTGGTAAGTCCCAAGGTGGAACTGTACGAGGACGCGGGGGATTCATTCTCCTGGGGCCTCGTAAAAATTGAGTTATCTCTGCCCACCGATCGGCCAGCAATAGAGGCATGGAAAGCCGCTATGGCTGCCGCGTAAACTTTGATGGTGGATGAGGAACGCTGTTTATCCAGAATCTTCTGCAGAAGTGAAAGAAACACTGACACATCGGAGGTGACCGGGTCTAAGTCGCGGTCTTGATACCTGGCCGAGAAAATGGACCATTTCAGAGAGTAGAGGCGTCTGGTAGAGGGGGCTCTAGCTTCTGCCATAGTGTTTAGGACACGCTCTGGGAGGAAAAGGCTCCCGTTGAGCAGCCACAAATGCAGGGCCCATAACTCGGGCCATGGATGCCATATCGTGCCGTTCGCTTGAGAGAGGAGGTCCCGTTTCAAGTGGATCGGCCATGGGGCTGCTTTCAGCAGCTGGAATAACTCAAACACCCACGGTTGGTTACTCCAGAGGGGGGCTATTAGAATCATCTTGAAACGTTGTTTCCTACTCGCCTGAGTACCTGCGGTAGCAGAGTGACTTGGGGGAAAGCATAGAGCGGAGGGCTGGGCCATTCGTGGGCTAGGACCACAGGGCGAAGGTCAGTTTGCCCTCGCCAAGCGCTCCCCAACCCTTGTTGGCAACGTCTGTCTGGACAACCTTCCTTCTGTGTCTGTGGATCATATATCACTGGTTCAGGTTTCCCTGACAACATTGCCAGGGCTGATACACAGAAGTCATTATCTGTGGCTACGCCAAGCAGATGGAGCCCTCTGCTTCAGCCAGAACTGGTTGGGTCGCATGTGAAGTAGATCCAACTGAAGTATTGGCGAAGCTTCTGCCATAAGGCCCAGCATTCTCTGGAAAGCTTTGAGCGAACGGGCGGTACCTTCCTTGAAGGAGGCTGCGTGGCGCTGAATTGTCGTGGTTTCTCCGCTCCGAGTCAATAGCTGTGCCCAGGAACGAAACTCGTTGGCTGGGTGACAGCATGCTCTTGGCAAAGTTGACCCTGAGCCCCAGGCAATCTAAGTGGCTGAGGAGGAGAGTTTTGTGCGATGTTAAAACCGTCGAGGTAGTTGAGTATGCGGATTCCCATCTTTCGCAGAGGGGAGAGAGCCACATCCATGCATCGTGTAAAAATGTGGGGAGCCAGGGATAGCCCAAACGGCAGGACCTTGTATTGATATGCCACAACTTCGAATGCGAATCTCATGGATTCCTGGATTACCTGGATGCGAAAGTACACATCTTTCAGATCCAGTGACATGAACCAGTCCGCTGGGCACATTTGCGTAAAGATCTGTTTCAAAGTGATCACCCTGAACGACCTTTTCATCAGGGCGTAATTCAGGAGTCTGAGATCTAGAATAGGTCGCCGTATTTTTTGGGGACGAGGATGTAGCGGCTGTAAAAGCCTGACTCGCTCTGGGCTGGAGGAACGATTTCTATGGCTACTTTTTCCAGCAGATTCTTCACCTCTGGCGGCTCACACGCTGTGCAGAAAGATTTTCGCCTCTTTTGAAAATGTCTTTATTTTGTCGGACACCTTAGTTGGCCCTCCCTGCTTGATGCAACTGGAAGCAGAGGAAGAGCTGGTGCGTTTAGGGAGGAAGTGTCACATCGCCTGAGACAACTTCTGAGCCTCCGTGAAGCGATCAGCAAAGCCCTCCACAGCTGGTCCAAACAGGGTGCCTGACGAGACCGGAGCGTCAAGGAAGGGAACTTTGTCCGCCTCTTTCATCTCCATCATCGTGAGCCAGAGGTGGCGCTCCAACACTATGAGGCTGGACATCGAATGCCCGATGGCTTGGGCAGTGGCTTTGGTGGCGCATAAAGCCAGGTCTGTCGCACTCCTCAGGTCCCTTAGAGAGGCTGAATCCAGACCGGCTTCCTCATTGGCGAGCATCTTGGCCTGGAAGACCTGGAGCACAGCCATCGAGTGAAGCACTGAAGCCGCTTGTCCAGCCACCGAGTAGGTGCATCCAGCGAGTAAAGAAGTGGCTTTACACGACTTGGACGGATGGCTCGCCCTTGCCTTCCATCCGATAGAGATGTGCAGCCACAGACTCATCCAGAGGAGGCAGGTGCTCATATCCTTTTTCTTCAGCGCCGTCAACGGATGTGAGAGCAACTGAAGCAGAAGGACGGATGCGAGACAAGTAGGGGGCGTACCATGATTTTGTAAGCTTGTAGTGTACTTCGGGGAAGAAGGGGGGCGAGTGTTGGCAGAGATCCTGATGGCACCCCAGTAGAAACCACTCATCCAGCCTGCTGCGAGATGGTACCTCAGGTACCTCACCACCATTTGAGCCCGAGCTCCTTGACAGCCTTTGTCATTACGCGGATGAGCTCTTCATCCACTCTGGCATTACGTGAAGCAGATGATGGCAAGAGAGCAGGATCAGTCACAGAGCCCGATAACTCTTCCGCGACTGAAGCCGCCAGAGAAAGGCTGTCATCCAGTTCATTGTCACTCACACCGAACGAGATCACGTCGCTCGCAGCCGCGGAGAGACGCTGATCGTGCTGGGTGAAGAGGACAGGCGAATGCTCTCTCTGCGGTGACGGTGAGGCACGCAGACATTGAGTCGGCATGAGTTAGCTTGTCACCGGCTGCTCAAATCCTCTGCCCCACTGCTTTTTCCTCACAGGTCCCTGGGAGGAAGAAAACTCTGACTGAAGACTGAAACTCTCGCAATGGGAGCAGTCAGTCCCGCTGAGCGCAGCATCAGCGTGGGATTTCCCCGAGCATGACACACACTCAGATTGAGTGTCATCCGTGTGCAGGGGAGACCTGCATGTCTTACAATGATGGCGCGGCATTTGCAACAACTCCGTGAAATTTACTCTTTTGTGAGGCTCTTTGGATGGGGTGGCGCTGACTCTCGTGGGCGCTCGGGTGGCGCTGACTCTCATGGGCGCTCGGGTGGCGCTGACTCTCGTGGGTGCTCGGGTGGCGCTGACTCTCGTGGGTGCTCTGGAGTGCTGGACGGAACCAGCGGGGAAACTTGAGAGCACTTGCGAGGAGCAGGCACCGGAGGGCTCTGGGCTCCAACTCATCCCCTCATATATCACCAACAAGCCCAGGGGCACATGAGCATCGGGAGGTGGGCTTGCGGTGGCTGGCGGACTTACGTGAGCCACGAACGGCCGCTGACTTCCCGCGAACGGCGGGCTTACGTAAGCCGCGAACGGCCGCTGACTTCCCGCGAACGGCAGACCAAGATCAGCTGCGGGCGGCGGCGGCGCTCCTCCATCTTTATTTTGGGTCCGTCAATCTGTCACAGTCGTGTTGCGGAAAGGACACGGGAGACGAGAGGTAAAAGGAATAATGGGATTTTAATGACGGAACACAGGATACACAACTACATAGACGAGTTGACGGACAAAGACTCAGGGAAAACTCAGGGCTTATGAATACATAACATAATCAAGGGAAACAGCACCAGGTGAGGAGCAAATCAAACACAGATGGGGATGAATTAACTAATGACAGGAAACAGGAAGGACCGTATATGGGTGTGGAAACACAAGGAAAAGCAAGACAAAGTCTGACATATTGTGGTTTTAAAGAACAAAAGATACCCAATATTTATACTGTAGGGATGGGCATTTATTGAAACTCAAATGTAAATATTCTAATATTTTGACATACTAATTTTTGACTTTCATTAGCTATAAGCTCTAATCATCAAAATTAAAACAAAAAAAAACATTTGAAGTGTTTTACTTTACATGTAATGAATCTAAAATATATAAAAGTTAAATTTTTTTAAATAAGTTACAATAAAAAACGAACTTTTTCACCACATTCTAATTTATTTATATGTACCTGTAAATGGGCCCAGGGATACTTTCAGAAACCACTGTCGGTAAACACAATCCGCTGTGCCATCTGCAGATGCTAACTAAAGCTCTATCATGCTAAAAGGAATCCATTTGCACAGTTTCCCCTACCATTATTTTACCATTATTATACTTATCTTATTTACATGACGGCATGCCATTTCCTTCTCTACTTTATGCTGTGCGCGATATAGAAAGCGTGACCATGGAGTTCAGCCCCGGTTCGCACACACACAAACGTACGCGCAGACACACACACAAACGTACGCGCACACACGTGAGCACGCTTCCACTCATATTTGTAAATATTAAGCAGCAAAATTACTATTTAAATATGACTTCTGCCTGTCTGTGTTAATGTATGGGGCAGACGCGCGGGTTTGTTTACTACTCATACAGAAGCTAGCGTGACGCTTCTGGTGATATTAACGTGAGGGCATAAATACATGAACAACATCTCCAGAACGTCTCTGAGAGTCACTTCACGAGCATTTGAAAAATACATAAAAGATGACCACAAACTCTTCAGCATCTGGAAACCTATATCAGGCAAGAATGGGACCAAATTCCAACACCAAAATTCCAGAAACTCATAAGCTCGATGCCCAGATATCTTCAAACTGTTTTGAAAAGAAGAGGAGATGCTACACCATGGTAAACATGCCCCCATCCCAACTATTTTGAGACCTGTAGCAGGGATCAGATTTGAAATTAGCTCATTTTGTGCATGGAATTTTAAAATGTCTCAGTTTAAACATGTGTTATGTTATATATGTTCTATTGTAAATAAGATATTGGCTCATGTGATTTTAAATTATTTTAGTTTTCATTTCATTCAAATAAAAAAAAAACTCCCAACATTTGAGGAATTTGGGTTGTGTATGGTCATAAGCAGTGTTGGGACAGCTTACCATGTAACCTGTTATACTATTGCATAACTCTTAAAAAAGTATTTAATTATGTACATTATTACTTTTTTATGGAAAAAACGTTGTTGCTTTTTTGGAAACTGACTGACTTTTAAGTGTTTATCTGAACATTTGTCATGCTCCAAAGGGACTACACACTCTGGGTACCTCTCACTCTCAATGCAAATACAATCTTTGGACTTTTATAAGTTGATAAACTGTGATACAAGAAATAAAAATCATCCTCTATATTAGTGGTTTTTAGCTGTTTTATCTTGCATAGTCTTCATTCATTGTATATAAAGATGAGGATGTCAAACTACCTTTCCATGTTGGAATTTGCCAAATGTGGATTGCTTCTCTCAAGTGAGACAGATTTGCACTAAAATACAATAAGGGGTGGGTTGTGAGATCAGTGGTGGACGGTAACAAATAATTGTACATTTAGTACTTGTGCATATTTTCAAACAATTTTTTTTTTAATTAAGGGTTTACTTTACTGCATTCTATAGCATACTGTCTTGACTTTTTACTCCACTTAATTTCAGAAAACAACATGCCATTCCTAGTTATTTAAAGTTAAGAATTTAAGACATCCAGTAGTGATGTGCAATCATTGAATAAGTGAATCATTGATTTTTTTTTTTTTTTCATTCAGTTGAACTGGTTCAAAGTTTGCAATTAATGTAGTTGCATCAGTTAACTCTGATTTAATGATCTGGTCTGAGCAAGTCTAAAAAGTTAACAAATCACTGTACTGGTCTTATGCGACTCAAAATAAACCAAGAACCGATAGTATTATGATCCTCCAGTGTGCTGACTACTAATAATTCATAATAATGTCAGACTGAGCTCTAACCATATCTTAGGTCTATTATATCTGAGTGACTGGAACATTAGACCCCTCTCTAAACATTAAATTGCTAAAAGAATATATAATAATAATAATAATTAGTTCTAACAGATCAGTACTTTTACTGAAGACACAATTCAAAAGGAGTACTTATACATTTATAAGTATGTAAGTATGGAGTAATATTTCATCAGGGTATCTTTAACACAAGTACAGGACTTGTCTACTTTGTCATGGCCCACCATTTGAACTAAAGGCCTTCTGTCACAGAGGACTGGAACGAACCTTAACTTGGGGCTCATTCTGTCAAAGCAATACAAAGCAAATCCACACAAAACAATGTGAGTTCTTACAAAGAATATTGAGAAGGACTGAAGCCTCAGTCTGGCCCACAATGTTCTCGGCACTACAGGTGAGCTCTCTGCCGTTGTCATCAGGTGAAAGTCCACTTAGAGTCAGATTAGACTGCAGCTCCATTTTGTGAGAAAACTGTGGGAAAGAAACCACAACTCTGATCTGATTATGTTTAAAAATATTTATTTTAAACATTTGGCATGCATGTGCTTTGTGGTTGACAGGGTATTCTGTGTTGTGGTTGCCTGCTGACCAAAGTCAAAAGAGCCCACACACAAGTCTTTCTAATATTTTAGCACACTGAAAATAAATATATACTTTGGATCAACTTAACAAAAAATACTCCAATTTGTTACAGCCAAAAGTGTCCTTTTTTTCTTAAATTGTGGTATTAACTGGAGCTAAATAATCCATGTTCTCGTTCTCATTCTACACCTCAGTGTATTTAATCTGTAATATAGGCTGTTGTTCTTACCTCGGGTGAAGGCTCCCTTAATGTAAGTAGTATAGTGAGCATTTTAAATATTAATGGAAACACAAAGCTTTTACGGGCTGGAGTCAGGCATCTGTGGTTACAGCACTGTGATCAATCATGATATTTGAAAGCACGTTATATGATGCTACAGAGATTAAGTGATTAAGTGTCCTAAATGTGTAAAACCGACATAAGGAGGAGAGAGGTTATTACTGATGAGAGGACGGCAGATATGTATAGGCCTACTAGACAGTAAATAGGGCTATCATAGACAGGGCTATCATAGTCTGTTAAAACACTGTTTTCCATTTAGTATTCCATCTGTAGTTCTACCTTAAAGGCAGAGTAAGCAATTTATCAAGTCGGGCCGAGTACCAAAACAAACATGTGGCCAATCAGCAGTAAGGGGTGTTTCTACTCATAATATGGAGGAGAGAGCCTTCAGTGAACAGCCGAGCCGAGTGACAGAAAGATAGAGATGGCGGATAAAAAACAAAAGAAGAAAACGTCTGCGGAACAATAAGGCAAGAAGTAGGATGCGTGTAAATATCCGATCGGATCAGCTTTCCAGCGCTGGAGAGAACTCAAGGAGCAGAAGGCCTGCAATCGGATGCCGAGGTTGCTTTGTTTCTTCTCGATAGGTGAGTAACACCGTGTCTGCACCGGACGTACCGCGCGCCACAACAGCTAAAGCCTGCCTACACTGGACGCTGTATTTCAGGCGAGAATGTAGTTGTTTAACACTAAAATCTGCGGTTTATTTATAAAAACAGCAACATTTGAAAATGTGCTTCACCGATTTCGGAGACGTGAGCTCCACGTGATCACCTGGCACTCAATGCTCATGTATCCCAAAGAGAGGAGCATAACCTCTGCTAGTCCTTCTGACATTTACCGCTGGCTCTGATGTCTCTGAAGTGGTTAAACTTAGATATAATTTGTTTTGGGTAAATCTAACAGGTAATTTATTCTACTGTTCTATTGATATGCTAAAATGAAAGTGAGAAAGGCAATGTTTGATATGATATTTAGTTTCATTGTAATGTATGTACGTTCCCTGAACTAAATTTATGCGGCTATTAATATGTTTAAATGAAAAGTGGTGTTTGATATATTTCGTCTGTAAATACAGTGAGGAAGATTGCAGCAGCCGAGGCGAGCTGACTGACGTTATCAAGTACACTGCTGTTTGCAGAATTACCGGCTGTTTACCGTCATTCCGTCCGCAGGATTCACACTCCCGAGTCTATTCGAAATTTGCGTACTTGGTATTGAGAAACACACGCAGACCTAACGCTAAGTCACCAGACTATTTGCCTAATCTTCTCGTTAGTTTAGACCGCAATGGAAATGCAGACAGCAAAGGGTCTGGGGGAAAAAAGATCCTGGGACATATTTTTCCAGGTAATTTCAGTGGAAAAGCTCCTTATGTTTCACAGAACTAATTGTTGCCTGGGTTGCGTATGCTACTGTCACAAATCTGGTTCATGGGCTTCCCTTAACTCACCACCAGAGGTCACTCGCTCACAACACGGACTCTTGCAGCTGATTGCACTGTGTGATTAACACAACCTACTTAAACCATGGACTTCTTCTTCCTCTCGGCCGAGTATTGTTTAGCATTTAGCATTCTCCTAATGTTAGCTACGTACCAAGCTTTTCCGTGTTTGTTTTTGTGTTCAGTCTCCTGTATTGTTCTGCGTTTTTTACTCTCCAATTGTTAGCTGCTTTATGGAGCCTTTTCTAGTTTTCCGTGTCTCATTTTAGTTTAGTCTAGTCTTTTCGTGTTGCATTCCCTGAAGCGATGGTGCCCGCAGCTGTTTCTCCAAAGGTTGGGCGGCGCATGCTGCAGAACCTCCCAAAGCGGAGGTGCTCGCTTATGAATCCCGGCCTTGCTTTGAACCGGCCATGGAGACCATATATGCTCTCCCTGTCTCTTGTGTCTCAGTTTCCCCTAGGTCACAAGACTGCTCTGTCTCTGCTCCGCCCTGGAGAGCGCCTGCTCTGTCAGCTCCGCACTGGTGGGCTCCTGCTCTGTCTGCTCTGTCGTAGAGGTCTTCTGCCCTGTCTGATCTACACGGGTGGACTTCTGCTCCGCCATGGAGGTCTTCTGCCCCGGCTGCTCCGCCCTGGTGGGCTCCGGTCTCGTCTGCTCCGCCCTGGTGGGCTCCTGTCTAGTCTGCTCCACTCTGGTGGGCTCCTGTCTCATCTGCCCAGCCCTGGTGGTCTCCGGTCTCGTCTGTTCAGCCCTGGTGGGCTCTGGTCCTGTCTGCTCCGCCTTGGTACTCTGCTCTGCCGGCTTTGCCTCAGTTCCTGGTCTCGTCACTTCCACATGGACCTGGCCCTCCGTCCCTCCCCCAGTTCCACCTCTGCTCCACCACATGGACTCTTGCACTACACTCACTGTTGCACTCCACCTCAGACTACAATTCCCATCACCCATTGCACTGACGATACACGCACTGAACACACAGCTGATTGCACTGAACACACAACCTACTTAAACCATGGACTTCCTCTTCCTCTCGGCCGAGTATTGTTTAGCATTTAGCATTCTCCTAATGTTAGCTACGTACCAAGCCTTTCCGTGTTTGTTTTTGTGTTCAGTCTTCTGTATTGTTCTGCGTTTTTCACTCTCCAAGTGTTAGCTGCTTTACGGAGCCTTTTCTAGTTCTACCTGGATTACCCCTCTTGTCAAGCCCTCTGGATATTGTTTGCCGATCGAAGACCACGCCCGTTTACTGGAGTACTCATCTGCCTTGCCCTCAATATACCTGTTTGCCAGTTGTTGACCTTGTCTGTGTTTTTGACCATGCCTAATAATAAAAGCTTGCACATGGATCCGCATGCCTCTCGTCTTGTCGGCGCCATTACAGCTACGTATGTCAGGGTTGGGGTGAAGGGATGAGGCAAGGACTCAGTTGTGCAAAGTGATGGGCTTTATTAGCACAAAATAAAATAAACAAAGCAACAAAAACTACCCTGTAGAGGAAAAACAGGACAGGGCAAGGCAGCAAGGGCAAGGCAAGGCAAGGCAAGGCAAGGCAAGGCAAGGCAAGGCCAAGACAATTAACATGAGAGCACTCAGACAAATGCCATGTGCTCACACACAAAAAAAAGCACATGGCCAGCAAAACAAAATCACAAGCCATGTGCAAAATAGGACACGAACTTATGCAGCTAATGAGAATACTCATAAGCCACGTATTCACACAAGACATGACAACATGACTGCATGCTGCCCATGAAAAACACAAGCACACAGCACAATACATAACATGAATGCACGCAACCGATAAAACACGAACTGCGTGCAACAACATGAAACACAACACACGTGAACTCAAGACAGGAATGCCGGAAAATGAAACTGAACATGGAGCGCGAGTGTCCAAACCTCGACACGAAACCGAAACTCAAGACATGAGTGCTGGGATCCGAACACCACGCTCCAACACGAAACAAGGCACGCAGATGAGAGAGCGACGGCTCGAGCACACTCGAAGCCGCACAATCACATAAAAAACGGTACATGACGGGAGTTTCAGGGCTCTGTCACAAAACCCATGACTGACACCGGACCGAAGTGACAGAACGCTGACAACATATATGTGGGACAGATCTATCAAAATAGGGGCGAGACCCTTTTTGGGTATGGGCGTGTTTGTTTTGATGATTTCAAATATCAACATTGGCTTCCAGAAATTGCTTACCCTTACCCTTTATATTAAGTTTACTTGGGATTTTGTGGAAGATCTCACTATGCTATGTGTCTACAAGGAATATTAGATCTGATGCTAAAGCTCAAGAAACTTGGCTGTGTTCAGAATGAATACTATCATAATCACATTGCATATTAATTTTTATTTTTAATACACAAAATTGAATTAGAAAAAAAATATTTTATATTTTAATTAAATAAAAAAAGTATTTTTCAAGAATGATCAAAAGTCAAAACAGAGAAACTGAACATTCTGTCAAAAGTCACTCACTGTCATGTCCTTCTAAACCATAAGACTTTCTTTTTTCTTTGAAACACAAAGATATTATAATGAATCCTGAGAGATTTCTGTCCCTCATTTGAAAGTGAATTTAACCAAACCTTTTATGATTCAAAAAGTTCATAAAAATATTATAATTAATCAAGCAGTTTAATCCAATACTATTATTATTAAGCAGTAAATAATTTTCTCAAGAGAAATGATTGCTTTATATGATAAACTTTAAATTTAGGCATTTATTCACACATACACATATATAAAGAATATCGAACAGGTCTCATGCAGTCTAATGAGAAGGCAATATAGGTTGATGTTTATGAATAAAAGGATATATTACATCTGTTTATCTTATGAAGTGATTGTTCCTCTTCAGAAAACTTGGATTAAACCACTTGATTCATGTGGATTTATTTTATTCTTTATCATATCACTTTATAAACTTCAAAATCATGACGCACAAAAAAAGTTTTGCTGGAATGGACTTTAAATGGAAAGACAGATATAATATATGATTAATAAATATATTTTTGTGCTTTCCGAAAATAAATACTGTATGAAATGTTTAGTTAACTGCATTGTTGTGGGATACAATATTCCATACTTGTTTTATAATACTGCTTATCTCAGCAAATGCAGTAGGTCAAGCACATATTCTGTATATCTACTAACATTCTATTTAACTTGCATTCTGTATACAGACAGAGTAAGAGCAACAATCTAAACTAGCTTTATACTTAAAATAGGGTGTTACCTTGTGGCTGGTTGAGAGAGGAGGATCACTGGAGATTAAGCTCCAGGAGAGCTCAGGGGTCGGGGCTCCTGACACATTACACATCACTGTGGCATCAGTTCCTGCCATTTGACTAACAACAGCAGGGATGACCTCGACACTTGGATACTCTGAAATAATGACAGAATTGACATGTTTGTGAGGATGATTTGTTTATATATTTCTTACCACAATCTGTGCAAATGGAAACTGCATTAATTGTGTTTCATTACCACATGAAGGAAGTGTGAGTCTAGAGAGGGCTTTTGCTCTTCCTCCTTCCTGTAGACACTGCAGCCCCTCTCTCTCACTGTCATCCAACCAGACTTTGATCCAGATGTTTTTACATTCGCATTGCAAAGGGTTCCCGGAGAGCAACCTAAAGCAAACCCAAACAGACTTCAGGAACAGAAAGATGCTTTCTTTGTATGGCATACAATCAGAGCACTGTACATACACTTTTGTTTTGTATGGATTTTTTTTTATATAAAAAAATAAAATCTTACAAAGTCGACAAGTTTGAATTACGAAGTGCCCTCCAAGACAGTGTTGATAAGTTATTGTCTCTGAGATTCCTACAGATAGAGTAGAAAAATACTTAATTAATTAAAAATAAAGAATAACATTTGTTCAAATTTGCTTTATAATTTTGTAAATGTAATAAAGTATCAATAAAAAAACTCACAGATATTGAAGCTTGGAATTGTTGAAGAAGGCCATCGTCGACACATATGTCAGGTGAGTATTGGTCACTGTTCTGTGTGAGACAGCATAAGTTGCTCACATAAGTTCTGCTATTTCATTAACATTTGGCAATACATTTTTAGATACTCACAAACTCCTGATATTTGAGTAGTACTTCATATGGTCCTCGTTGATTGTAAGTAGCCTTTTTTGATTTGAGATGTATCTGTGGAATTGAAAGGAATGATTAGGCACATTAGATACATAAACACAGTGGCATTGTGTACTGTGATAGCCTACACTACCCTCCAAAATTTGGGGTCATTCAGATTATTTAGGTTTTGCTAGAATTCGCATGCTCACCAATTATTTGATCAAATCTATACAGTAAAAACACGAATGTTGTGAAATGTTATTGCAGATTAAAATAACATATAGTTTAACATGTTATTTATTTCTGGGAAGGCAAAGCTGTAATTATCCCATTCTCCAGTGTCACATGATCCTTCAGAAATCGTTCAAATGCTAAATTGAAGTATTTTCTTTATTATTGTCAGTGTTGAAAACAGTTGTGCTGCACAGTCCTGTTGTGGTCATTTTGATGAATAAAGTTCAGTGAATAGACAGTCACAATGTGAAAGTTTTTATTTGTAACTTTTGTTAAATGTCTTGCTAGATAAAAAGGAATTGATTAAATTGGTTTTAAGAGTTATTCTACCTAGTTCAGATAATACTATTATCATGGTACCTTGACAAAAACAAAACTTGCCCTTACAAAAAAAAGTAGGTACAGCATGAAGAATACCACAGTACTTTCTATTTAGAGTTTCAGTAATATTATATATGAACGTAAAATGTAACTATGCGTGCGTCTAACAAATAAAATCAAGCCGAGGCATGCGAAAACATAGACCAAACATGGAAAATAAATACATATCAAACAGACCGTAGCTGGCTAAGACAGCCGCACCGTAATACGAAATAATTTTATCAAACCGTCAACATATGAACAAGTTAACAAAGGTGCGCGTAAAAAAGCCACGATTTCACTACAGCGCGCGCATGCCTTGAGTGGGTCCGGTGAGCCGTTGTCGTGGAAACGGAGTGACATGTTTGCGTAGGCGCCGATGCCTATTGCTCTGCGGACACGTTAGACTACTCCCCTACTAACCTATACACAACAATTCATGTAATAGCGTACGCGCAAAGCTTAATTTCATTTGTAAATAACAGCAGTGTATTATCGTATCCCTCGCGGCAGGCCTAAAAGCATTTTTTCCCCAAGACCAAGGCATCTGACGGTGTGTCAAGTCGGCTCGTCTGTCAGCGCAGGCACTCGAGCAGATCAGATCAGCACTGATACATCTCCATGAAGCGGACGCTGTGTCTTCACCGATGTGCATCTAATTGCGTTATGTGGTCAATTTATACATTCTAGTGTAAGGCGATAGCGCTGTCTTTTTTCCCAGTTCTGGTACAGAAAGTCAGGTGAGGTGAGTCAGCAGCCACACAAAATGTTCCTCTGAGTGACCATCTTTATCAAAAGAAAACCCTTTAGATGTGATATATTGCCAACGTCTTGCTTATTTGCCTTGCCCCCCACCCCTTACTCATCCTCCCTTCACACACACGACACTGATGTCTGTTGCATGGCATGCTATGATCGTGTTTGATGCCAAGAGCTCATACGCTAGATTGATCTCCACAGATGCTCATAACGGAAACGGGCATGTCTTGGGATAACAGTACACTAAACTTATTTTGGCCCTCGACGATTTGTGGAATCTACCCACACACACTCGCAAACACACACACACGCGCGCGCATGTTTTTTCTCTCTCTCACGCATATGTGATGCTGGAGCAGGTCTCCGGTTAATTTCTCCGCTAAAACCCTCCACTTACATATCCGTGATGTTTTCCATGTCAGACTCCGGCACCAAGACGGGGAAATCCTCGATCCCTGGTTCTTGATCGATACACGAGATCCTCGAGGCATTGCAAAAGCACGAGCCAGGACAAGCTGAGCTGAGCCTCAGCAGCCCGAATAAAAGCCCACACAGCCCCAAGTGAGCCATTCCACGAACCGCTGCGATCATGGCAGGTCTCGCGCGGTGCGTGCAGCGTCGTGTAATGTTTTGTAGTATTTTCAGCAATTCCGAGATGAGACGCCGCTACTGTGGGATGCGCAAAGACGTTGTGCGCGACGCGAGACAGTCATGGAGTGGCCTTATCTGGTCTCCGTAGAAAGGTGATAACGCAGCGGGGAAATGTTGGCGTGCCTATATGTTGCGCTATGTTCTTCCAGACGCGGTGGAGAAACGCGTGGCCGCGGGCTGCGTGTGTCTACGGGCTGCGGTGCTGACGTCTCGCATCCAGCGCTGGGCAAGAAAACAAGCGAGACGGTGTGTGTGCGTGCGCGCGTGCGTCTGCGCGCGAGTGTAGAGGCAGCAGCGCGTACCTGCTGCAAGCGTCTATTGATTACCCACCGCATCTCCCTCAGACACCGCTGCTGTAATTACATGTGGAGGGGGACGTTAAAGACGCTCTCGGCGATGCCATATCGGCAATCATTGATCAGATGTATAGTCAATGGGGCAATCTTTGGGAGATGTATGTTGACAGGATGGATATTGTTTTTTATGTCGAATAATTTTGGAAATTACTTAATTTTCATGTTTTTTCCCCCCATCTGTTTAACCATTCAGTCCGAGCTCGCTGTCTTGCTTTTCCATCGTGCTCTTTTCAACAATACCACAACTTCATGAATAGCCATTACTGGAGTGTGACGTGCTGTTTGACGCACAAGATGGGCTGCATCTAAAAAAATAATTGCTAAACAAAAATGCCTGGATGTTTTATTTTTTTTACTGGTTATGCAAATCTTGCATTCCATTCGCGGTGTAGCCTATGTAAAAGGATACGAAAGTATATTAGTGATAATCTCTCACTTTAGGGTGTTTATTATCGGTCTGTTTGAAGGGAACGGTGAGGAGCAGTGATGGATTCGGTAAATGCGCCTTTGAATCTCACATTTGACAGCGATGCTTGCATTTCTGCGTCCGTGTTCATCTTGAGAGAGATGGTTGAGCCCAGCTGCGCTAGACTCCAAGCGTTATATAAACATTTTGATTTTGTTTTAGCAAGAGTACACTGAAGGGCCTTGGTTTAGGAAATCACTACAGCGCTTGCCAAAAGATGAAGTGTGACGAACTGTTATATTTTACCAGGAGGGGGCGACAAAGTTTACACATTTTATCAACGGTCAATGTGAGCGGGATTGTCTTTTTTACCCAAATATATTATATTCCCATCCCAGTAATAAACACGGTCTTTGATCTTAAAATAAGGATAACTGTATTAAATAGGATTAGTCCGATCAGTTTGACTGGGGTTAGTATTTTTAACAATACTCTGCGAAGTTCGAACCAAACAAAATCCGATGCGAAAGACACGAGAGGCTGCACCATTATCGACTGCAAATCTGTCACTACAGACGGTGATAAAACAAAGTCTCTTTTTATTTATGGTAACGTTATATGATGCCAAGCTGTTAAACGCAAGATAAGTCGAGCGCTTCTCAGTTGCTATGACGATAGCCTATAATGCTAAAGGGCGGGACAACATTGCTTACCTGACAGCCCCCTAATCCAATTAGATTATTAGGTTTAATATTGACAGTGATTTGAACCAATAGACCCGCGCGTTTGAATTCCGGTACAGCCAATCACTAAGCGAAAAGTCGCACGTTAACCTACAATGAATACAAGGTAGAAGGCGCAGAAGAAATTTCGGGCGAATGTGGTTGTGACGGAAGAGCTGCCTGCAGGTTTGTTCAATATTTTGAGTCTTATTTCTACACAGGCACCTCCTTTAAGAACTGTGCAGTTATTTCCGGGAGTAATAAATAACAGAAGTGCCGAACGGTAATTAGGCCGTTAACTGTTACATGCGTCGCCGTGCTGTAAATTAGCCAGTTAGCTTGCTAAGGTAAGCAGTTCTCAAAATGGAGTTTCCTGCTGATCATACGCAACAGTCATCAGAAGATATTTTCCCTATCATCTAACCAAAGCGGAATCTTGCACACAGACGCAAACTGTATATAAATAAGTATAACTATACTAAATTGACTAAGTTAACTAAAACCCGTGTTGTCAATGTGCTCGCAATAAAAGTGAATCTAGAAAAAGCCATTTTGTGTCCATACATCGCAGGCGCATTAAGATTTCGTTTATATAATTGTTTTGGACAGGTGTTATTGTTATAGTATTTTTTATGCATTTCCTTCGTGAAGTTCAGTAAATGCAGCTGTGTTGACAGTAAATGCAGGCTTGTACCGTTATGGCAACTGTAACTGTAAGGCTAGCAGGCTAAATGCTACTTGCGCACCATTTTGAAACAGCCTTGACACAGCCCTAAACTAAGTGCTTATAATATATAACCAGTATGAATATTTCGATATCGTTAGGTCTCTTTTATTAATTAAAATAGTGACAACTGTTTTTGCAGTTTAAATAAATGCACTTTGCATTTGAATGGTCTTGTAACTGTTGAAATAAATTTATTTAGAAATATATATAAGCAGCCAAACGGCGTAAGTTTATTTCCTGAACTTACAACCTAGAACAAGGGGTATCAGGGGGCGTCATAACTCCCCCAAAACAAGATATAAACTCCCCCAAAACAAGACCTAACTTATTAATAAAAAAATGTATTGCATGAATCGCTGAATGTATCGCTTTCAGTGACTTAAATGTAAAACACGAAAGCTTTTTAATCTTTCTCCGATAGCCTTTTCGGCTCTATTTTCTTTCCCCGTCTAAACTGACCACGAGCTCGAGCTCTCCTCCACCTGGCAGCTCCCCTCAACGAACTCCGTCAGACGCATCGCAGATAACACAAGTGAAACACGTTCATAACGGGGAGCTAACGGCCTCGGCGCCACACTATATTTTGCGTTCTTTTATCGTGCATTCTTTTTATTTTCGTATTTTGAATTTTATTTTAAAGTAATGTTAACCGCAAGCTTAACTTATCAAACAAGAAAGTACTACGTAAATACCTTAGTGCGTGAAAATGGTCATATTTAGTATCATAGTATTGTCTTCTAATGATATCACTTTAACATGGTACAGGCACAGACTTGTTTGACTTTTTAGGATGGAACCTGATTTTATTAATCTGGAAATGATTGGATTGTGGAAAGTTGTGTCTGTATCAGTGGGTGGGTTTCAGATGAAGGGTTGCTGGTCTGTTCTGGTAAATAATGATGTAATAAACAAATTATAAAGTAATCTTGTATAGTTTGGCTGGAGAAATAAACAGTCTTAAAGTAGATGAGGACACGCTTCCTTTATTTTGTGGTGTCGTGATGATGTCAAAGGTCGTTAGTCCAATCAAACTCTCCAGTATTGTAGCACATTCATCTCACTTGGTAATATGCTAATAATAATAATATAAAGTTTGCCATGGTCTTTTTCTGCATCTACATTATTTGGTTGCACATCGACAGTCCACTTTAGACTTTCTACTAAGTACATTTGTAACTACACGCCAACTAATTCTCATTAATTTGCAACCACATGACTACTAACTCTCAGAGTAGACTGTTAGGGTAGGTTTATGGTTCGTAGAATAAGTTGACATATTTGCCAAGTTTCTCACATGTTGTGGACCTATCACAATAAAGTGTTAGAGAAAATTAAGCAGAAAGTCCACTAATACTCTAATGACTGCTAGTTGATATGTAGTTACAAAGTACAGTTTATTATTATTATCAGTTTATTAGTAGAATGTCTAAAGTGGACTATCAAAATAAAGTGTTACCCATTATTTTAATAATTTTGCATATTGTTGTAGTTCTGTGTAAATGCAATACCTGTCAGTCCTTATTTTAATGATTTGTGTTTACGTTTTGTACAATTCTGAATCAAAACCAAGAATCACTGACTGGTTTTTGGAGGTATTGTTTAAAAAGCTAAAAGTCGACCCTGATATAGAACAAGCAATTACATTTTGATGAAGATTTTCTAAAGTATTTATTTGGAATAACATAAACTTTCTACGTTGAGACCAGGAAAGTGTATTCATTACATTTACATTTACATTTAGTCATTTAGCAGACGCTTTTATCCAAAGTGACTTACAATTGGGGAGTACATAAAGTGATTAATCTTGAAGAGGCAAACATACAGAGGAAGTGCCAATAACACCAAGTCTCAGGCATTGTTCAAATAAGTACAAGCTAGCAAGGGAAGGAGAGAAAGAGAAAGATGAAGATTTTGAAAAAGTGAAAGTGTTTTTTTTTTTTTTTCATTAAGTATTATTCTGATTTCATGTTGTCTTTAAGGATGGTGTGTAGTTTCTGCATTGTTTTAACACTTGAAATGATATGTCTCTTAGAGTTACAGGTCGAGGACAGCCTATTCCACTTTCAACGCTGGCTGAAGACAATGGAGACAGAAATTGAGCAGCAGGAAGAAGAGACCACTTTCAGTAACAGTGACACAAACGGTAATGAATAGAGTTCAACTGTGTCTGTCCACTTTTTCTTTGACCTTAGTTTTGGAAGTAGTTCCCTTTTCTTTTTTTTTTAAATGTTTTTGTTCAATAATTATAAATAAAGGCTAAACAGCAACAGAACAGGTTGTGATGCAGTCTGATGGCCTGATAGCTTTATCTTTCAGCTAAACATAATATTCCCCCAGTAATGGTATGTTTATATGAATGATCGTGTTAAATTAGAAAGAATCCAAAATAGAAGAATTTTCTCTAGTGGTTGCCTTATACTCCACCTATGTACTCCATGCATGTATACATTTGTATTTTAACATGTTTTTATGGTTGAAAGATGGTTATTTGTTAAACCGCTTTCTGTAAGTCCTCAAATTTCATGAGAACTTCAGTCACTAATGCTTGGTTATGTTTTGGATTCCGTAATGGCATTCTCTCAGAACGAGCAGCTTGATAAACAGGAATGTCTTAATTGTTGTTGAGGCTCATGTGCCAGAATTTTGTTCCCTCAGGCAAGCGCCCCGCTGAGGACATGGATGAGGAACAGACATTCAAACGCTCCCGCAACACAGATGAATTGGTAGAGCTCAGGGTGCTTCTCCAAAGCAAAGTGAGTGAAGCCATACAAATGCACTTTTCTTCTCTTATTTCTTTGATATAGCAGACATTTTTAGAAGTATCGTTTTTATGTTTTCAGAATGCAGGGGCTGTGATTGGAAAGGGAGGCAAGAACATTAAAGCCTTACGCACAGATGTGAGTATTAAGACCATGCTCCATGCTTATTATGAACCTTTAAGCAAAGTTCTCTTATAGTCAAGTTTTAACGAGACTTCTGACAGCATTTTCAAATCCAACAGTTATTTTCGTGAGCATTTCAACTTTGTCAGCATAAACACAAATCAGTCGGATTTGAAATCACACAAATCAAAACTCATGACACCAATCCGTCCATTACAATCCCATTAAAATCCTACAAAGATTTTTATGCATTTGATCTTGAGGGCAGATCTTCCGTTTTGTAGCTATAGGTTGGCTCATTTGGACAGACAAGCTCTCTGAAATGAAGCTATTTTGTGAGTCTTTGACATTGTGTATTAAAGGGGAAGCACTTCTCGACTTTGTTCTTGAAGACATTCTCTTTCACTCTCCCCCACTTTGAAAACCCAATTACAGATGTCTTGACTCTTGAGCTGACCCATAGTTCTGTGTGAACCACTGTTGCCCAGTGGTTCTACATTAAAAACTGACTTTAGATCTGTCCAGTCCTGTTTCTTGTGCCTTCATTGCATAGTCTCTTCAAAAAAGAAAATTGGACAGTAGGTTAATGAGTATAGCCTTGTATTCAATTAAAAATGTATTCCTTCTCCCCCTCTTCCCTCCTTTACTTTTTTGTTTTTGGCCACCTTCCTCCGTTGCCCATGTACTGGATCGACTTGCCCCTCCTGCGTTGCCCACCTTGATGTTGGCCCAACCTCCGCCCCTGAATGCCCGCCCGCCCACCTGACACCCCGGTTGGCCCCGCCCATAAACGTGCCCCTCCTTAAACGGGCACCTTACTTGACATCATGTGATTGAATGCCCTTGCCCAATGCCAACCTCCACGACCAATGCAGTACAATGCCAGTGTATCAGTCCCAGACAGCAGTGGCCCAGAGCGGTATGTCCCACCAGTTATTGCCTCACTGCCTGATTAGAAAGAGAACACATGTCTTTGATAACCTGACTTCTGTTTCATTTTAACATTTTCACACATATAGTCCCCCTCCCCTTTTAAGAAACGTGTATTGTTCCATTTGACTTTTTTATTTTTCTTAATTTATTTTTGTATATATTTATGTTTTCTCTCCTCCCCCAACACCCCCATTAAGTCTTTGAATATAATTTGCAAACTTTTTGTCGCACAGAATTGTATATAATCAATCGCTTGTCAGATGGGGAGAGACCTCACTCATATTAGTCTCTGCTGAATGAAATGTATGGATTAGGGGTGGGTGGTATGACAAAATTGTTATTTTGGTGTGAATTAAAATGTATATAACCATGCTGCGGTTACAAATTAAAGTTAGTTTTTATTTTTAACTTTTTATGAATCCAAAATATCAGATTATTCATAACATATGATTCTGAAAGCAAAAATAGCTGTAACACGTGTAAAACCAATATTACAAAAATACAAAGATATGCATTTATGTACACATGTGACCGTCAACTGACCACTATTGATTCCTCAATAACCACGAACAACTAAATGTTGCATTCGTCCCTCTTTATTTTGTAGTGATGCACCTACATTTTAAGCAACCTAAAATATACTGCATGAAAAAATGCAACAACAGGTGGCAAGTGTGGACGCACTTTACCATGACCATGTCAAATTTTGTTTACGAAGAACTGCTTCTGGTTTATTATATATTAAAAGAGTTCAGTTACTAATATTTAATTACAGGAAATTTATTTTCAGTTATTGTCCAAATCAAAACTTTTAATTTAATTTTACCAAATGATTTGGTGCATCACTATTATTTTTGAATTTCTCCTTGCAGTAACTTAAAACTGTATCTCACATTAACACAAGCATATATATATATGTAACGTAAAACAGCTAAATATCTATCAATTTTTACACCCTATGCATCATACTGCCCAGTCCTAGTTTGGATGATTATTTGAATTTGTTGAAACTGACGGTGAATTGTGGAGAAGGTCATCTCTTTTCGCTCTGTCCTTGTTGAACCCCAACCCCTGAGCCCCCCTCCCTCACTGTTCCCAACATCACTGTCCATGATTCTGAGCTTGCGCCGTACCGCAGCCCTCTCTGTCACTCATCACTGTTGTCTTTGATTTTTCTCTGGTGCTGCATTTCCTTGTTTTTTTTCTTTCTTTCTTTCTCTTAGCCCACATACGTTCAGGCTCCTTATCTGCAAATAAGTCTATCATTCTTCACCTCCTTCGCCTCGTTCTTTTGCTTTTTCTGTTAGGTTTTGGTTTGATTTCTCTCGTCGTTGAGAGAATGTGACGTGCTGGTGGCACCATAGAGTGATTTGCAAGATCCTTTTTTTTTTCTCTCTCTCCTTTTCTCCCCCAAATGTTCTGGTGGTGGGGATAGTGGTAAGCAGGCCTGTCATGATCTCTCTCTTGGCTCATGTAGCCATACAGTGCCTGTTCAGTCTCAGCCCTCCTTCTGTCGCCCATCTCTTCAAGACAGTGCATGTCAATTGCCCGTATCTCAGTCCAGTGTTGGAAGACATAAAACATGTGTTCAGCAGTCCTCTTTTTAATTTAATGTTTTTTTTATTTTTATTCAAAGTCTTATTTCCCCTTCTTCATTGCTTTGTGGTATGCAGCAGGGCTCAGGATCTAAAGTTTTGTATCCGTTTATTTTGCTTTTGTCTTCCATTTGACTTGATGTGCTGCTACAGTATCCTGAGTGTGAGTGCAGATATAGAGACCATTGGTGATATTCTGCTGAAGATCATCCCTACACTCGAGGAGGTGAGCATATAAAACCATGTACTGAAAGCCTTAACAACACCATTAAATCAACTTTAGTGTTTTGTATACATTATGTTTGTGCCGATAGACAATAGTATCGTGTATCGACGATAGTCAAAGATATCGCCTGTGGCTGGTGCCTTTGATGATAGCAAGACGATTATTATTATTATTATAAGACTAGTAATACTATCTAATATTAGGTCTTATTTGTTGCATTGTATTTATTTTTCCACGTTTTTACAGTATTGCGTGTTATAACAATCACAAACAATTATGTTGAGCTTATGAATGCAATGGCCAATCAGAGACTTTCAGATGAGTCATCGCTGAAACAGCTGAATTCTGACTCCCAAATTCTCTTCATAAACAACAAAGTGCAGATGTACGTGTGATGTAAGTATATGAGATTGTATTCATCATACAGTGTAGATTAACTGATTTTAACGGGAGTGTTTTTAAATTGCATAAACTCTCACTAGACCGAGCTTGTGATGATGTTCTTTGGTAATGTAATGTTCTTTGCTCGTTTTCTGTAACTGGTAGCTGCTTTTTGAATAACTGAGGTAATGTAAGCATTATAATTAGTAGGTCTGGGACGATAAATCGTTGCAGAATCGATTCCTGGATCGGTTCTGAGATTTTCCGAATGCACCGCGATTCCTCTGGAAACGATTCTGAGCTTAGATTTTAACAGCAGATGGCACTCTAATCTAGTTTTTATCCGCACATTCAAATGCTCACGATGAAGAATGCTGAAGAGCATTTGTGTGTATTCGGCTGAGTCTGTAATAATAATGCTTTTATGACACAAGATTAATATAAACACAGCCCACTGTGAACACCTTGTAATTTGCTTCTACCTTTTTGAATTTTATGAATGATTATTTTGGGTTCAAGTATGTGTAAGTATTTGGAAACAAGCAGAGTACGGCTGTTTCTAAAGCATGCAGCGCCATCTGCTGTTCAAAACTAAGCTCATAATTGATTCCAGAGGAACTGCGACACATTTGGAAAATCTCTGAATAGATTCTGCAACAATTTATCGTCCCAGCCCTAATAATTACTTACTTAACGTTTCTATTAATTTATGTTAAATACCGATTCAGTCATATTGAAAACATTAGGCTGCTTTTAGTTGCTGGAGTTGGTTCACTTTCCAATGAATCGAAGTAAATAAATCAGCACGATATCGGCGATCTCACAGGCTGACGATAGGACGATATGAAAATTGAGTTCAAAAACAGTTGAACTCGATTCATTACCGTTTGTGTCAGTGTTACTGAAAGTGGTCTCTTCTTCCTGCTGCTCAATTTCTCGTTTTCATGAAGATGCGGATGTGACGATGTCTATTGGTTTGCATGTGTCCTTAAATGTTCCTTTACTCTGTATGTTTGGCAGTATCAGCACTACAGTGGGACTGACTTTGACTGTGAGCTGCGTCTGCTGATTCATCAGAGTTTGGCCGGAGGCATTATTGGAGTCAAAGGTGCCAAGATCAAGGAACTGAGGGAGGTAAGCACAGCACTAAAAATACCACATATCGTAAAATAGATTTACTAACCAAGTGGCGTAATATTTAAATTGGCTTCACAAAAAAATTGAATTTCCTGACAATTACATTTTTTTCTCCAATTTAAGAATACCCAGACAACAATCAAGCTCTTCCAGGAATGTTGCCCCCACTCCACTGACCGTGTAGTGCTAGTCGGGGGTAAACCTGAGCGTGTGGTTGAGTGCATCAAGGTCATTCTTGAGCTGATTTCAGAGGTGAGATGACATACTGACAATATTTTTTTTTTACATTTTATTGTCCTTCGACATTGTAGCAAAATCCAAGTTTCTTCTTGGTTGGTAAATAAAGCTTACATTTGTCCTGCTTTATCTTTAGGCTCCCATTAAAGGTCGAGCCCAGCCCTATGACCCAAATTTTTATGATGAGACCTATGATTATGGCGGCTTCACCATGATGTATGAAGAAAGAGGGCGCCGGCCTATGGGCGGGTTCCCAATGCGAGGCAGAGGAGGATTCGATCGGATGCCTCCTGGCCGTGGAGGTCGTCCCATGCCTCCATCCAGACGGGATTATGATGATATGAGCCCTCGTCGTGGACCACCTCCACCCCCACCAGGCAGAGGAGGACGTGGGAGCAGTAGGGCCCGAAACCTGCCTCTGCCTCCACCACCACCACCTAGAGGAGGGTAAGAGAATGTAGCAGTGATTTCCTCAACCTACCGTAACCTACAGGTTTTCAGTAAGTGCATTAATAAATAACAACAAAATGAAATTACATGCAAATGCATTTTTATTTTGTGTTGCAGTCAGGTGCCTTTTATTATCTTTTCCACAGCTGTTTAAGTGATTACCATTGATATTGTCGAATTAGGGCTTCACGATTTTGATAAATCATAATTGTCGATTATTCCCTTAAGATTGTAATTGCGATTATTAATAACTACTATTTTAAACAGATCTATGCCATTTTTTGAAACTGCATGCAATATTTTTATATAATATATATATTTAAAAAAGGCTGAAAACACTCTTCCTGAACTTCATTATACCAGCATAGAACTACATTTGTGTTAGTGGGAAAGTAATATCTGATTACATGACTTTTTGTTTCCAGAGGCGATCGATTTTCCCACCAGAGCTATCACAGCAATATGGACGACAGACCAAAGTAAGTAATCGGAAAAGCTGTAGATTTAGCTGACCTACGCCCTAGAGACCGTATACAATCAAATGACGGCCTTTTAAATGTAAATATTTATCTGATATCTGTTATTTCTAGTTTATCTGTCGGTAGTTTTTATTAATTTTTTTGTCCACTCGGGGTGTTGGCCGCGCCCATTATGAGCAAATACAATTAAGCGTGTCTCTCTTCCTGTAAGCAGTGACCGAAGGGGGCGACCTGGAGACCGCTACGAGAGCATGGTGAGCATAAATCATATGAATTTGTAGTTTTGCAGCATAAATTGAGATTCATAATTTGATGGTTATCTATCATTGTGAAGGATAGTTTTTTCTTTCATTAATGGGCACTTTCAGAAAACGAGGAATGGCTTGTTCTTTCTTTCTGAAGTGACCGTGTAGTAGATGCATGTGTGGAGCTCTTGTGCCTAGTGCACTGGTTTGGCCTGCTGTTGCCTGGCAACAGATTTCTGAATCACTTGTTGCCTTGGTTACCAAGGAGCAGTTAAATACGTAGGTGAAAGCAATGAACTTTGGGCTTTGCTGCTCTGAGTGCGTTGAGTTCTGGAGATGCCGAGTCTGACCGTGTCCACGTAGAGCATCAGCACCTGCATGTCGAGTTCAACTCTGAAATCTGAATAAAAGCCGCTGTAAAACAGCCGAGTTCAGCAGAGCTCAATCCAGGCCATGTTTCTTACAACAAAATCATGATTAATATCAATGACGCAATTCGTTTTATAGAATAAATATTAGTTTATTTTTTTCAATTATATGTTTTGCGTTTATATTTTATAAAAGCAATAAAAAGGCTGTTTTTGACACTTGCAAATTCATGACAAATGAATATATTTCCTCGTCTGATTCCTGATACCATGTTTTCCATTTTAATGGACATTTAAACTGAATGCGATTTACAAGAAGTAAAAATGGGATAAATGTCTAATTGTCAATGCAAAACAAAGTGCATTTTATCATTCCACAGTTTTTTATAATCGGTATACTTCGAACCCAGGCATTACAACGGTTTTACTGCAGTTACAGGATGTTAGGTGTGTGGCGAAGCGGTGACCTAAACCCCCTTTAACCGTGGTAGACAATCACTGAATCGCATGGCCTGGAGTGGTTTATTGCTTTATTTGAAATAGACGTGTCAGTCTGGAAGCTTAAAGAATCCGCGATCCATGTGCTTTTGCGTTCACGCTTGTGCTCTCTGAATTAACTCCAGGTGTTTTCTCTCTCTCTTTCCCCCATCATTGCACACAGAGTGGAGGTGGATATGGTGAGTGCTCTTCAGCTGCACACACACACACACACACACACACACACACATCAGCTCAAGGTTACCTCAGTCAAACGGAGCACTGCACTCCTCAGTAGTGTAGCGTTTCCTGCTTTTCTCTCTCTATCCTTTACTGTCATAGCTCTGATATCTTGATCACTTTTTCTATCTTTTTTCTTGTTTCATCTGAAGACAATAATTCTTCTTGGGAGCCCTTCCAATCTGGTGAGTGTATCAGATATTGTGAATATGGATTGTATATTTATTAATTCTGCATGAATGAGAGACCTACATGCAGGCATTGTAAGATGTTTGTTTCCTCAGGTGGTCGAGGCTCTTACAGTGACATTGGTGGACCTGTTATTACAACACAAGTGACTATCCCTAAAGATGTGAGTGCAAATGGCACACAACATATTTGTAAAAATTTAGTTTGTTTTAATTTTAAAATTAATTAAATATTTTCTTCTGGTTTTTGTTTGGTGGTGCAGATAATGAGTGATTTGAAACAGTGGGAGTGGAAAATGACCTGATTCAAACTCAGTTTGGCCACACCTAAGCAGCAGTGCTACTTGAATATTATTTATCTTCTATTACCATATTTCTCAATGTAATTAGGTGTAACACTCAGCCTTATCAGCCAAGTTACAAGAGTAAAATGGGGTTCAGATTTAACTGTGAGATGAATAATGGATAAAAGGATGAGACATAAAAGGAGATTTGTTTAAATAGGATAGGTGTATTTAAAATGTTCACATAAAAGACTTTAAAACAACACGATAAAACCAGGCAAACTCAGTCTGTTAAAAGAATACAGTTCGTTTGTCCATACCCTAAAACAGTCCAAGAATCCTAGTGTGTTCAGTCTAATGTGAGTGTCCACCCTTATATATATATATATATATACAATCCACAGACAGTGTAATCCAAATTTTGTAGATGGTGTCTGGAAAGGTGAGCTCTGAAAGTTATAACTCCTCAATCCAGTTAGGTGATTGTCACCCTGTTTGTTTGTCATGCTGCTCTCTTCGGTTCAGTTGTAGTTTCCTACTTCCTGTCATGTGAATAGTCACAAGACAGGCCAACCTTGCATTTCTTAAAGATATACACACACTTAAAACATTAAGAGGAATGAAATGGACCAACAAACATGTAAACCAATTAAAACTATATAATACATTAAATCATTGTAATAAATAGAGCGGTGAAACATGTCTTTTGTGTGACATTGTCAAAGGTATTATTTGTATATTTTCTGGTTATTTTAATGTAATTCAATTTTTTTTTATATATATATTTATTTACATTTGCTTTCATTTATATTGTCATTTTAGTATGTTCGTTTAAAGGGATACTCATTTATCACTTATCCCCATGTCTTTCCGAACCCGTAAAAGCTTAATTCGTCTTCAGAACACAATTTAAGATATTTTGGATGAAAATGCAAAATGCGTATACTTTTCTGTATCCGCCTCGACACAGGGATGCGTCTTGCATGTCGATTTACAAACAGCGCAGCCTTGTGGCCCGGCTGATACAGAAGAGCGTACGCATTGAGTCCAGGGGATAATCTCCAAAACGGCACTGTGCTGACGCAGAGGAGACATTACGGTGCCTAAATGTTAAATAAAGTCATTATTTTTTTTATTTCCGTACAAAACGTATACTCGTTACTTCATAACATTACGATTGAATCAATGATGGCAGATGGAGTATCCTGGTGATGCTTTTCATACTTTTCTGGACCTTGACAGTGCAATTTACTTGGCAGTCAATGAGACAGTCACAAGCCTCCCGGTTTTCATCCAAAATATCTGAAATTGTGTTCTGAAGACGAACAAAGCTTTTACGGGTTTGGAACGACATGGGGGTAAGTGATTAATGACAATATACATTTTGGCGTGGAGTAACCCTTTAAATGTAAGTGTAATTTATTTTTCCTCCAATTAATATTTATATTTAATTTGATCTCAACTTGATTGCACCACTGCTATACAGTGTGTTACTGCAATTGAGTTGGTAGTATAGTATACTTTAGCCAAAATATATTTTTTTATTTAAGAAAAGTGGACATTATAACTATATATAAATATACCAAAAATAAATCTGAATCTAATCAAAATCAAATTGAGAGCTGAAAAACAGAATTAATCTGATTTTAGAAATCTGTTTGGATACCTGATTTTGACATAGCTATGTATTTTTGTTGTTTCAATTAGTATTTCAACCATTGTTTTTAGTGTAGTTTTAGTGGAATGGGTGAGATTTACTTCATGTCTTGTTTTAGCTGGCCGGCTCTATCATTGGAAAAGGTGGCCAGAGGATCAAGCAGATCCGTCATGAGTCGGGAGCATCTATTAAAATCGATGAGCCTCTGGAGGGCTCAGAGGACAGGATCATTACCATCACAGGCACACAGGACCAGATTCAGAACGCCCAGTATCTACTACAGAACAGGTGAGCCTATCGCCTATTCCAGCACTTTACCAAAACCCCATCCTGACACCTAACATCATGTGTTTTAACCAGGTGCGACAGCTTTCCAATTTTGGACCAGTGAGATTAAGTGTGGGCTCTGAATTCATTTAACAATTACGGATGCTTAATGGTTTCATTTATCAATCCGTATAGAACTAATTCTGAATAAGAATCTCTATTCCCAATGCTAGTTAGGACCAAAAAAAGAAGATATTTACCTACTTTGTTGTCACACCTGGTTTGGACACAAGGTACACTTAACCAAACAAATCACAGTTTCCTGAATATGTTAAGTCTTGTATTTTGTTATGGGGAAAATACAGGTGCTAAACTGCTAATTCCAACTGCCTGTCTGTCTTTGCTTTCTATTTGGAACTAAAATGTATTTTCAGTAGTTCTTCACACTTTCTTTATGCTTCATATACATTTGACTGCCGTTTCATGCACTTCTTTTTGCCTGACCTAACAGCTTCCTACTTCAGGGGGAGTTTCATATTTCTTTTCTTTTTGTGAAATGTGTACAGAAGGGTTTGTTATATTAGTTCCATTTGGGATCAAATCCAAATGTAATTTACCAAGGGGCAAATGAGCGGGACCCAGGAGCATGGAGTGAACGCTGGCTTGCTTCTGTGTGGAAGACTTGTGATTTTGTTGTTGTTAGTTAGATGAAGTGACAACAAATCACAGTCTGCCCTACAGCACAGGCCCAGCATCATCTGCCCCCACCCTCAGACACATTTCACCCACCCTAACTGAAGAAGCCTACTCTGACTAACATCTGACCTCACATCTGACCATGTCAGTGCTGGCTTATACTCTGTCTGAACTCAAGCTGGTCTGATAGCATGGGTAAACCGATCATAAACCAACTTTTCTACTGTAACATGCTAGTGTGACTGCTTTCTAACGCAAAATGCTAACCTGTCTCTTGTCTGTATCATGGTATTATGATATCCTCAAGCAAATGAACCACTGTTATTATTCACCTTGTTTGGATGTAGAGTTAATAAGTCATTTTGTTAAATTTAAAGCAGACATGAAATCATAATTGACCCATTTACTTTGTGAAGTGATATAAATGATTGGTCTTTTTGAGAATTATTCATAGTTGGACAGTGTAACTGATTATATGCATAGACGGAGTTTCACATTTTTGCCTGGGGGGGCACCTACCGGTAGACCATGTGCTCTGATTTTTATTTTTATTTTTTACATGAATTACAAATAATTAAGCCTTAACATACTCATTAAAATACGATAATGCAAATAAAATGAGACAATGTGAAAATATTTTTGTATTCATAGATCTGACAAAATCGATTGGCTCTGATCTGGGGGGGCAGTGCCCCCGCCCCCCCCCAAACTCCGCCTATGATTATATGTATCACAATAGGTATTTGTGCTGGAAATAAGTTTGTTACAATACCACACATTTATATAATATTGAAATTCCATAAGTCTCTGAACAAATTTTCATATCATAGTAAAGTTCTCTAGTTTATTAAAGACATGTAAACAATCAATAATAAATTAACATAAACTACAAACAAGTGGGCAAATAAATATATATTAATTAAATATACAAATTAAATGCTTTACATTTTTCATATAGGTCTGTGCTACAAAAATACTACAGTAGTTTCATAATCAAATATAAAATAAAACTCTGGATATTTTTCACTCTATTCATTGAAGCTTATAAACGTATTAATATCACAGACATTACTCCGTTAATAACAGTGAGTGATTTTGTCCTTTAATTGTTAGATTCATGTTAAGGATATAAACAGCAGTTGTGTCATGTGAGTGTAATAATCCAAAATCAAGACAATAATCCAAAATCTTAATCAGCGGTCAAATTTCTACCATTATTCATATAAGGATACATATTTTCAAAACTGACTTCAGGAAGCTGGGTATAATTGGGATATTTTTTAAATCAATGTATTTCTTGGGGAATATATAGTTTAGATTTTAATTTAACGCATTGCTGATAAAATATCAAAACAATAGATGAAGAAAAACTACTCTACTGTACTAAACGAATATTAGGTTTTTGGACTACTACTCTTAAAAAATAAATAACTAAAGTATGAAATAAAAAGGGTTAGTAATGTTTTTTCATGTTGACTAATGCCTGTTGCTTGCTCGTATGAGTAAACCTAAAATATGCTAATAACAACCTTAAAATGCTCTCTTAAGTAAATCACCTTGTTTAATGATCTTTTATACACAGTGTATTATAAACTAAATGATGTACTCATGCTTTGTCAGTAGTGTGTTTACTTTATTATAATACTATATATACAGTTTGTTTCGTATTGTTTATCGTAACGGCATATCCAGACTCTAAATCATTTGGCCGCTGGCTGAACTCTCCCAGCACGATGAGATTGTGTCTGGTCTTAACCGTGTCATTTCCTCTTTCAGCGTGAAGCAGTACTCGGGTCGGTTCTTCTAGAGGGTGGAGATCCAAGCCGAACTGCCATACCATTCACTTCAGCTTGTTTTCAGAGCCTACATTCCTCTGCTTCTTGGGTAGATGTGCTCCCTGCCATTGCTCCTAACAATGTTTTTTAGACAACATATTTGAGGGAAAGTTTTCTCGAATGCAAGTGGATCCTCTCTATTTCTTTAACCATTTTCTTTCTGCACGTGATTTTTCCATTTATTGGTTGATTGTACTGTTTCGTAATTCGAGGGAGCCCGTCTGTGATGTCCGCTGTTGGCCTTACAAGAGCTGCATGCTTAGTCTGTGCAACATGCAGAATGTAATCTTAAGTTGTGTTTATTTTTGTTATTTTCTTGCCAATGAAGTTATTGTCCCATTATCTTGTCTTGATGATGAGACTTTTGGGGGAAGTGTAAATATTGAGTTCAGTTCTTTAAAGTTTTAATATCAGTACAGTTTTATTTAAAGGATGAACTTCCACTTTGATTTGATAAACGGGGGGTATTCAGGCTGGGAACAGGATTAATTGCTGAGAGAATTTTTTTGTGCTAGTTTTCTCAACCCGGTTTTCAGATTCGTAAATCTTCAGAAGATGAATTGACCGTTTGTAGTCCATTGACATTGGGATCCGGTAAATGTGGCTAGCGCTTGTTTTGTACGTCTGTTTGTAAGCATTTTTACCATTTTAGATGGATCTTTCTAGACACCTTTCTCTTCACAGTTGGGGGAAATAAAAGCTTCTCTGTAAAAAAAACAACAATTGTGGCATGTCTCTTCCATGTTCTTGTATCTTTCTTTTTCTCTGTCCCTTCTAGTGTCTGTAGAATGTGCTGCAAATCTAAAAAGATAAATAAATGAAGTCTGTGCCACCTTTTACTAAAACAGTGTCTGTGTTTTGGTTGTGGTACTTTTGGAAAACATTTCTAGTCAAAGTGTGCAGCTAAATGACTTGTTCTGTTGAAATGAGATGTGTATGCATTGAGCGGGTGTGTGCCCTTAACAGAGTAGTAGATACATTTTTCAAAAATGCTATTAATGTGTATTTGACAAATTATGTTTCTATAAAAACTACAGATTTTTTCCCCTAAAAATAATCAGAAGAATATGCAATAAATTAGAATAAAGTCAAGGCTATATGAAACTAACATCCCCATCCAAAATTAATTTGTATTTACAAAATATATGTGCACTGTGTGTATATATACTATGCATATATAAATATACCCACATACAGTATATATTATGAAAATATTTACATGTATATATTTATATTATAAATGTATATAGACGTAACTTTTCTTTGGTGTGTATTTATATACATTTACTTGTATTTATGTGTATATATATATTCATATAATTAATATATAAACATAACATATTTTTCTTAAATATATACACAGTGCACACACACATACTATGTAAACAAAACCTTTTGGATGTGATTAATCATTTGACCGCACTACTTAAAATAAATATTAGCTGACAAAATATAAAATAATTTACTTGTTTTATTTCAGCTATGTTGCCATTTCTCATTTTCATTTGGAGTATAACTAAACTTAACTATAGAAATAAAAACATAAATAATAATCAATGATAACTAAAAACACTGAAACTAGCTAAAACTTAAATCTGATTATTTGATTAGAGCAGTTTTTTTTCCATTAAGAGGTTTAAAATAATTTCTTATAAGTTTATTTTATAGAATTGGCACATGAAATAACTAAAAACAAGAAATATGTAAATAAGTGAAAGAACTTTCATGTTCATATTTAATTTTCCAACACTAAGACAGGGGTGCCAAATCCTACCTTCCTGTAAAGTTCAGCTCCAACCATGTATGTGAAGTTTTTTTTTTACTACAGATGAAGTTAAGCAGCTCCTTGGACTATTGTATCCTGACATAAAAATATTGTGATATGTTGGAATCCTGAAATAATATTTTCATAAGGATAATTTAGGCGCAAGACTGGTCCAGTGTTTTAAGTGTGAGCAATTGTATTGTTTTGACCAGCTGCTCCTCCTCAATCCTGCGCGTCACACAACAGGGCGTGGTGGATGCTGTTGCCTTTAATGAACATCGCATATGCGAGTCGGTTGGTTCGGACGTTTGATTTGAGTCGATTTCAAACACCGATTGGTTTGAATCACTCCGGTACAATACCTTTACATATTTTACTCATTATTTATGTAGCTAAATAATTTCAAGGTTACTTGAATATAATTAGAATTAAAATGTACATATTTTGAAAGCACAAACTGTCCCCGTCCTATAGTTTACTAACAAGAGTTCTAGCATACTGATTCACAAACGCGTGCTTATCGGTTCGTCCGAATCGTTGAAAGAGCTGCTTCGAAAGAATGATTTGTTCGCGAGTCGGACATCCCTATTGCATTATGTAAATCGAGCCTATTCAAACTGGGATTTAAATCAACAGGAGTGAAGACCTCCATGGACTGATTTATAACATCTCGTCAGACGCGTGGACGCTACCGTCGAGGTGCTGTAGTGTTCATGTAGTTCATTTACTTTGGGAAACGGTTTTCCAGGGATTTGTCGGACTCTGGCATATGCAGCGAGACCACGCCCGGAGTGGGGGACTTTAACACGGGGGCTACACCATTAATGCAAATATTCCCAACCACAAGTTCATGGACTGGAGACTTTAGTACGGTCTAGAGAGGAACTGACGTTACTGTGTTGTATTGACTTTCAACATTGAACGCCAAATAGGCAATACAAACCGTCTGCAATGGAGTTATTAAATCCGAAGGATCTGTTGCTTTTCTGAGTGATATAAAACACAAAATACGGTTTGCTGTAACATTTGACTGCCGTTTTATATCCGCTGCAGATATATTAGGGGTATTGACGATTTCTGGTTTGGATTCTCTCCCCAGCGCGCGGCAGGGA
Source organism: Gymnocypris eckloni scoliostomus (assembly GCA_027564155.1). NCBI lineage: Eukaryota > Metazoa > Chordata > Actinopteri > Cypriniformes > Cyprinidae > Gymnocypris > Gymnocypris eckloni. The sequence continues at coordinate 1,087,415 of CM050414.1, read as the reverse complement.
AACTCTTTCTCTGACTTTATCTGAACGATTACATTAGAGTCGGGACTGGAAATCTGTCTTTGGAATTGCTGAAAAGCTTGTAATTTTGTAAAATTGTAAATTGCCGAGGAGAATCATGACGCTAGGCACCATCATGGCGTGCTGTCTCGGCGAGGAGGCGAAAGAAGCGCGACGGATCAACGACGAGATCGAGCGGCAGCTCCGCCGCGACAAGAAAGACGCTCGGCGCGAGCTCAAGCTGCTTCTGCTAGGTACGAGGTGCTTTCGTGTCACTCTACCAAACTTTCGTGCAAGGTGTACATAGTTTTAGTTTTACACATGTGGCATCTGAAAATAAAAATCATTAATATCATTCATTAAAATACATCGCGTATGTAGGTAACTGTTTCAGTGCACGTCTGTTTTTCTGCAAAGAAAAGATCAGCCCTCTTTATTTAATTCATATAAATAAGCTCGACAGGTGGGACAACTTTTGCAGATGCGATGGGATGTGATTGACTCTTAACATACTTATGCTTTTGTACAAAATGTGATGTCTTTATTATAGTGACACTGGACCAGAAAACCAGCCATAAGTGATTTGATTTATACATCAGCTGAATAAATGTTTACATTGATGTATGGTTTGTGAGGATAGAACAACATCTGGCTGAGATACAACTATTTGAACATCTGGAATCTGAGGGTGCAAAAACATCTGAATATTGAGACAATTGTCCAAATGAAGTTCTTAGCAATGCATATTAATAATCAAAAAATAAGTTTTGATATATTTACGGTTGGAAATTTCAAAATATCTTCATGGAACATGATCTTTACTTAACATCCTAATGATTTTTGGCATAAAAGTAAAATCAATAATTTTGACCCATATTGTTGGCTATTGCTTCAAATATACTATGGTATATTGTACTGTGGTATTTTGTTTTGTGATCCAGGTTCACATGTGATTCACCAATTTTTTTTTCTTTTAATTCGGTTTTGTTTATTTGGTCGAGTCCATTCGCTAAAGAAAATATGATTTACTCGTTTGGAAAGAAGAAATTGGTTGCCATCTACATTATAGGCCTATTAGAAATATAGCCTAATATTATTATAATATAAAATAAAATTATCTTAAAGATTTTTTAAGATTTATTTATTAAGAATCCAATAATTTTTGTTTATGCATTCATTTATACAATGTCTTAAGATTTACCCAGTTTCAGAATAATAAAGATAGAGACATCTCTTTTGGAAAATTAAGTTCAACTCTAACCGTTGAAACGTGGCAGTACCTTTCTTTTAACTAGTCTAAACTCGTAATTACCTGGTCGAAGTGTAGCATAAACATAGCCACTATGTTAAGTCTGTGTCTAAAAACCAGTCTGACCAACACAGCAGTTTTTTAAGGGGTAATCAGCCTCACGTTTTGGACTCAAATTACACTGAATGAAAATGCTGCATGTGATGGGAACTCATCTGGAGTAATGATTCAAGTGAATCTGTGAATCGCTGCCATTCAAGAACCTTCCAAACAAACTATTTAGTTCCACTGAATCAGATTTCCCACAGCTAACTCTTCACTATTCACATGCGTCCACTTTCAGGAACTGGAGAGAGTGGGAAAAGCACCTTTATTAAACAGATGAGAATCATTCATGGCTCAGGCTATTCAGAAGAGGACAGGAGATGCTTTACCAAGCTGGTCTACCAAAACATCTTTACATCGTTGCAGGCCATGATTTGGAAAGAAGAAATTGGTTGCCATCTACATTATAGGCCTATTAGAAATATAGCCTAATATTATTATAATATAAAATAAAATTATCTTAAAGACTTTTTAAGATTTATTTATTAAGAATCCAATAATTTTTGTTTATGCATTCATTTATACAATGTCTTAAGATTTACCCAGTTTCAGAACAATAAAGATAGAGACATCTCTGTTGGAAAAGTTAAACTCTAACCGTTGAAACATGGCAGTACCTTTTTTTTAACTAGTCTAAACTCGTAATTACCTGGTCGAAGTGTAGCATAAACATAGCCACTATGTTAAGTCTGTGTCTAAAAACCAGTCTGACCAACACAGCAGTTTTTTAAGGGGTAATCAGACTCACGTTTTGGACTCAAATTAGACAGAATGAAAATGCTGCATGTGATGGGAACTCATCTGGAGTAATGATTCAAGTGAATCTGTGAATCGCTGCCATTCAAGAACCTTCCAAACAAACTATTTAGTTCCACTGAATCAGATTTCCCACAGCTAACCCTTCACTATTCACATGCGTCCACTTTCAGGAACTGGAGAGAGTGGGAAAAGCACCTTTATTAAACAGATGAGAATCATTCATGGCTCAGGCTATTCAGAAGAGGACAGGAGATGCTTTACCAAGCTGGTCTACCAAAACATCTTTACATCGTTGCAGGCCATGATACGGGCAATGGATACTCTCCAGATCCACTACAAATATGAAGATAATAAGGTACAGTAATTTGTCTTACCTAATCACTTATTAATCTGATGTTTCTATGGATTTGTTATGCATTCTTTATCTTGGTCGCACAAGGTCTTCTCTGAACTTTTAAAGCGCAAGCAAAAACCTTTAGTAGTAAGGAAATAGATGCTATTGAATGTTATTGGTGCTGTGAATATTAGAGTGTGGCATCTTTTTGCATCTTCTGAAGTTCGGAGAATCAGGGGAATGTTGCAAGTTGGACTCAATTGTCTGCATGAGAGTCATGGCTCAATGTGTCAGAGCACTCAGATAACTTTGCCATGAAGTAGGTCAGACATCGAGTCAAATACCCCGAGAGAGATACAATCATTTTGGCTAATCATGTTGCATAGGCTTAAACACAATTACCCCTTCAAGCTATGAAATTAATTATACCATTTTACTGCCTTGCAGAAATGTGCGATCTAGATTTTTTTCTCCATTTGTAGATGCCCCCAAAGACAAACCTATTTTCCATTGTGCGTAGTTGAAATATTTTGGAACACAGCCTCAATCAATTTCCATCTTATTGGGTCAGGTGTAGTGAGATGGAGAACTTCAACAAATTTGAGTCTTAAGTAAAATGGGTCAATAAAGTTGTAACCAGGTTATGTATAAGTGGGCTAGGATGTGACTCAACGTTTACTGTTGATTGTGTCCCATTAGCCCAGGGTTGCCGGATCTGTGTAACAAAACACACCCAATTGGAAATCAAACTAGCCCAATCGAATTATGGGGAAAAAACCCACCCAATTGGAAATCAAACTAGCCTAATCGAATTATGGGGAAAAACCCACCCAATTGTAAATCAAACTAGCCCAATCGAATTATGGGGAAAAAGTGACTAAATCAAAATCGCCCTAAATTCGCATTCCTGGCAGTCAAATCTCCTTCCAGGTTGTTCCACTTGGTCAAAAATGCTTTACCAGTGACAAGGGGGTTTTGCTTCAACCTGCAGACAAAAAAACAACAACCTATGACTGCTTTCTAAAATTAGCTCAGTTCCATTGGAAAACCATAGTCTTGGCAATACTTCATTGGCTGAAGCATTAGCTTTTAACACTGTTTTAATTGCACTACTTTTCTCCTCGCAGGCCAATGCAAACATTGTCAGAGAAGTAGATGTAGAGAAGGTCTTCTCGTTCGTCAACCCCTATGTAGATGCCATCCGGAGTTTATGGAATGACCCAGGAATTCAGGAGTGTTATGACCGGAGGAGAGAATACCAGCTCTCAGATTCCACAAAATAGTGAGTGCATCTTAAACCTGTCACCTTCCATAAGAAAGAAGAAACAAAATGAGATCGCTCCAATACAGCTTCTGCTAAACAGCAATAAGATTAAATGCAGAACATATGTGGCTTTTACTGAAGACTTCTGCTTCTCTGATTTGAACGTGTGTCTTCTAGAGCTTTATAAATGATCTCAACAATGTCTCACTCTGCGGTTTGATTTGCCAAGACACCAAAGTCTGCTCTCTCAAGTTCTCGTCAAAACATTGCTAATCAAGTTCACCCAAGATTGAATGATCTGAGCCATGATATTCAAATTAATATTAGTAGCTCTTTACTATCACTATTTTAGTATACGTTACAAAGTTAATATTTTCACTCTGAGCAATATATTTCCTCTTAATTTTAGTCTGACAAACAGTGAGTAAAGTGAGTTTTTGCGAATGTAACTAAATGCTAAACCAACATGTCATAATACAGAGTAACTATGAGCTTCCATATTAAATGTTTAGATTATTTTATATTCCAATCTACATAACCAGTTGCCTTAGGATTATATTTGTTGTCATTAATGAATAAGTAAACTGAACCAATATGACTGTCATACCTGCCAATAGTAGTTTGGGAATCAGCATTTGAAGTTTCTGATAAATTATTAATAAAGTATTAATACCAGCTTATATATTCCATGGAGACAATTGAGCCAATTCCAGGATCATTAAAATCAATCAAGCTCCTGCTCCAGTTCCAAAAATATCAGTTTCATTACTGTAGAGAAAAGTTTGTCATTTTTCCTGCATGATTCAAACAATTTCAATTAAATGTTATGCTGCTAAACAGTGCTTAACAAATTATTAGACCCCGTCATAATAAGGAGAGCAAACTAATATTTTAGTAATCTGTCAAAAATGTACAAATTGTTTAAACCAAATATTGTATTGTCATTATTAGGCAAATAACAAACTGAAACAACAGTTGTTCCCAATAACTTGGTTTTAAAACGTTTGTATGATCTATCTTTGAATATATTAAATCCAAACAATAATTATATTTTAGCATTCAAAACACTACCGTGACTAAAGAGTTTACAAATACTGGTGTGGATTAACTGATTACAGAAATTGAAAATGATTTTGGTAATCACCAGTATTATTACATAAGGGCAGCTCTTGCACAAACCTTATAGCACTGTTTGTCCACAGTTATCTAAACTCTCTGGATCGCATTGCCGCCCCTTCCTATGTTCCCACCCAGCAAGATGTGCTCAGGGTCAGAGTGCCCACAACAGGGATCATTGAATACCCCTTTGACCTACATAGTGTCATATTCAGGTAAATCTTCTATTCATAGTTACTCTTCTAGTTCATCTGGTACTGCATTGATACAAAATGCTCAGTTCGGCTCAGATGCCTGATTGTAAGTGTATGAACTTTCAATCTGATGACTTGTCCTCCTCCATCAGGATGGTAGATGTAGGGGGGCAGCGGTCAGAAAGGCGGAAGTGGATCCACTGCTTTGAAAACGTCACCTCCATCATGTTCCTGGTAGCACTCAGTGAATATGATCAAGTTCTGGTCGAGTCTGACAATGAGGTAAATGAACTACCAGCAGAGGGATCCAAAGTTGTTACTAACCATGTTAAATGTTTTCAGAATTTCTATTTTGCGTGATAGCTTGATGCATATGCCTTTCAGCACAGACACATTTATTTTTATGAATTAACATTCTATTTTATTTATTTGGGGGTATACAATCCTACAATCAAGATTTGTTAAAAGTGTACATTTCTTGGTCAAAAAAACTTTGAACTTTTTGGCATAATCTTATCTAATTCTTTTTTTATAAAAACTAATGAAGCAGTATTAAAATATTACTAATAAAATAAAATGTATAATATATATATATCTTACTGACATGTGACAAAGCAAAGCCAGACATATGATAATTTTGTGTTTTAAATAACACATTTTGGATAATACATTTAATATTATTTTACTTAATGTTTATACCGCTTGACATTTTAGTCATAAAATTAAACTTGATGACATTTTTATTTGTAATTAAAATAACCCCATAAAACGTTCTCTGACTGTCGGATCATTTTCGTCCTGCTTTACTACAGCAATCAACACTAACATTCAATTCACTGCTTCTGACAAGTTCAGAACAAATAATAATAATTTCATTCAAACTCTGCTAAAGTGAGCACAGCTTGCCATTTTAAGTTAAGAATGAAAACAATAGTTAAATATCTACTGATTATATAATCACAACCACTGAAATGGCCCTGTGTTATTTCCCCCACAGAATCGAATGGAGGAAAGCAAAGCATTGTTTAGGACGATAATATCATACCCCTGGTTCCAGAATTCATCAGTTATTCTTTTTCTGAACAAGAAAGACCTTTTGGAAGATAAAATATTGTTTTCACACCTTGTAGATTACTTTCCTGAATATGATGGTAAGTTTAAAAACATTGTGATATGTTGTTTTTCCTGATTATTCTGTGAGATTTTATTAAGATGATCAGTCATGATGCGCTTATTGGACTGATGGTCTTTCCATGGTGCTGCTAAAGCATCGCTGTATTAAATCAAATTCAATCACTTTTATTGTTACAGCACATGTGCCTTGGTGAGTGAAATTCTTGAGAGCGTGCTCCAGAAACAATTTACATATAGACAGTACATATTTACAGACTTATACAGAAGACAATGTGCAGAATACACATACATATACTCAGTACACACAGTGTACTATTGGACATACTTAGTTATCAATACACCATATGTACACATTCTACATTATGTACACATATATACACACAATAATATGCGAAGGTGCAGCAGATTGCTGGATACGCAATGTCATGGATGTTCATTAGATGATATCCATCGATAGCAGATAGGTTGTGTTAGTGCAGTGTGTGCGTGTAGTCCAGTTGAGCTGTGTTAGAGTTCAAGTTAAAGTGCAGTGCATGGCATACCGTAAAGTGGGAGTGTGCTGTAGGGCATATTAGTTTTTGCTGTTCATTAGCCTAATAGCCTGAGGGGAAAAGCTGTCCCTCAGTCGGCTAGTGCGGGATCAGATGCTGCGGAGACGACTTCCTGAGGGCAGCAGAGAGAGCAGGCTGTGGGACGGGTGGCTGGAGTCATTGATGATCCTGCGGGCTTTCCTTATACACCACCTGGTGTAGATGTCCTGGAGGGAGGGAAGCTCACCTCCAACAATGTAGCGGGCAGTTCGCACAACATATTATTGTATTATTGTTTGTATTATTGTTCATACTTCAGGTTCTAAGTTATTTTAAGTAAAAGCTCTGATTAGTTTCAGGATGACCAAGCTAACCAAAATCGATCAATTTTTCTCTCTTAGGACCCCAGAGAGATGCTCAAGCCGCACGGGAATTCATCCTGAAGATGTTTGTCGACCTGAATCCAGACTCCGAAAAAATCATTTACTCTCATTTCACCTGTGCCACTGACACAGAAAACATCCGATTCGTGTTCGCTGCGGTCAAGGACACCATCTTGCAGCTCACACTGAAGGAATACAATCTAGTCTAAACAACGGCCGGTTATGGTTTTGTTTTTGTCTGGCCCTGTTAAAAGACTCGTCAGTTTGCTACTAAAGTCTGCCGTAATGCTGTGATCCACTACAGTCTGCTTTAACTGTTCGAGCAGTTCGCTGATTCTGCTCTGAAATTGGACACACATGTTTTATCTGTAACACAAGCTGCTCACTGCTTCGTCATTATTTATTTGCACCTCAGAGCTACTTCACAGGGTTCAACTTGAATGTTATTATTCCATTTTAATGAAAAACTTTGTTATTTACATTTTTAATAAGGTTTATTCTGTAGCAGGTTCTTTTTGGTTTTCAAGTTGTATTCATTGAGCTGTTTGCTATAAATGTTATGTAGATTTCTCTAACTTGGACATATGAATTATTCTGTGTGGTGAGGTCTTTAGAAAGCAATGAAGAGTACTTATATGGTATTGTAACATGGTATTTTATTAAGAGTCAAAGCAAGCTTAGTATATAAGTGTCTTTTCTCATTTCCAAGACACATGCATCGATAAAGTATAGATAACCGCTAGTTTACATAAACATTTACATTAAAAGTGCCAAAGTTTTTCATATGTGATTGTTTTATATATTGCCAAACTAATAATCATACCACAGGCAATAAGTTGCCCTTGCCAGTATCATTGTTACATCAAGCCTGAATTATGTGCCAAGAGAGCCGATTCCTGTGCACACTCATCTTAAACTACTAATGTGCCATTCAGAGGTTTTCTGTAACACTTGCATACTTTTAGATTTTGTCGTAATAAATTACCCAACAGATGTTCTCAGTGAGGCAATGATGCTCTTACTGGTGTTGTACTGACTTGACAGTGTGGTTAGTGTGGTGTAATAAAGCTTTGGTCAACATTTGCAGTTGCTTTTAAAGACAGTACAGATTTGTAAAGAGTTTCATTTTGTGTTGAGCCAAGAGTAAAGGACCAAATTTGTGTTGTGATCCTCTGAAATCTTTTTGGGAGGTTGAAGCTGGCATGGTTTACATAGTAGACAGTGCTGAATTCAGGGTTATCACTGGAAAGGTGTTATTTATTTATTTGCAATAAAATCTGCTATTTTAGAGAGCAGTGTATAATATTTGCTGCTGTTTTAGAGAGAAGTGTATATGATGTGACCCTGGACCACAAAACCATTCATAAGTAGCCAACAATAATTGTATGGGTCAATATTAACAATAAAAATCATTAGGATATTAAAGATTATGTTCCATAAAGATATTTTGTATATAAATATATCAAAATGTAATTTATGATTACTAATATGCATTGCTAAGAACTTCAATTAAAATTGGATAACTTTAAAGGTGATTTTCTCAATATTTTTTTGCACCCTCAGATTTTCAAATAATTCTCAGCCAGATATTGTCCAATCCTAACAAACCATACATCAATAGAAACGTATTTATTCAGCTTTCAGATGTATAAATCTCAATTTACAAAATGTACCCGTATGACTGGTTTTGTGGTCCTGAGTCACATATTTGCTGTGCAAATGTAAAAATCATGAAACTCGTACAGTGGGCCAAAAAAGCATTTGGACACTTATGCTTGCAAAACTGTCACTGCAATAAACAAAATATTAAAACAAGTGGCATTAAATTAAATATTAAATTGTTTTTAAGGAAGATTTTAAGCAAAACATTTTACAAAAATAAAATGGTAGATTGTATTGTTGATAACTTTTAAAAACATCACATTAAAATGTAAGTAAACAACTAAACCCTGAAATATGAAATATCTAAGTCTGAAAGTTAAAAAAAGTAAATCTCTTTACCTTAATTACATCTACCTGATCTGTGTGTCGGGTCAGTAGGTTAATAAATGTGCCTAATGATTTAGTTGTTCGGTTTTTAGAACAAGTAAAACAACAGGTTTGTTGTGACAGGGATTTTTTTAATGGGGTGGCACAGGGGGCGATGAAAAGTCATGTGCCCCAACACAAGTGGGATGATAGAAAAAGGGCACTGCACAAGTGCCTGGGCAATAAATCTCTCCTTTTCTAAATAAAAACCACTGAACAGAGACAATACTTGTTATCAACTTCTTACATTGTCCAAACAGACGTGTGTGCGTGTCTAGTGAATGTTCTGTAAAAATTGCTCATGTTCTCATGATCTGTCTGCTGCGAATAGATGGCTGCTGGTGTGGTCCTCACTGGCCGGCTCTGACCTCTGTCCTCTATCACAGGCATGGCGGTGTAACCCTGCTCCACCGACCCCACAAGGTTGGTGAAGTCAGCCGCTGCCGCGTTAGTCAGGTGGGATGAAAACGGCTGTTTCCAGGATCTGGAGATCTCCTGATGCTGATCACCGAAAAACGGCAGCTTCCTCCGTCCAGGACTGGAATTTGGGCCGCTGAGGAACCGCTCGTCGAGTTTCGACGCTTGAGACTCGCGGGGCTCATTGGGCCAATCCAGCGAGAGCTTCTCAGTAGCGCGCGAAAGCACATCCACGAGCTCAGAGTAGGCTGCGGAAGGCTGTGCCTCCTGACCGCTAAGCTGGAGCGCATTTGCTAAAGCAGGCCCGAAATCCTCGGAGTCGGAGGCTGCAGTTAGCAATATATCATCTAGCCCGAATGAAACGGTGTCACGCGCCCCCGGGCTAGGATAAAGATAGTCATGCGCGAATTCAACCGGTGAATTCGAGGGAGGGAGAGAAAAGGCGAGGCCTGTCTGCTTACTCTCCATCTCCTCGAGCTCAACATTCGAACCCCAGGTCGCGGATTCACGAGAGGCCGTGGAGGCCTCCGGAGCGCGACGGGGAAAAATGGATGACTCCTTTTCACACACCTCAAGCCGAGGGTTAAGAGACGGAGATTCTCACAATTTACATTTTGAAATCCCATAAACCGCATCGCGTGCATGCGAAAACCCCAAACATTTAACACACTTACTGTGTGGGTCATACTGTGTGGGTCAGTGCGCATGGCGGTTGACAACGGCGATATTCCATGGCACTTCACCGCGAGGAGAACAAAGTTCCGCTGTATGCAGTCGCAAACGGAGTGCAATGCAAGTGCAAACGGAGAATCCGTGTCCAAAATACGTAATATTGGCCCAGAAAATCGCAACAGAAGGGCAGCATGGCCACTTCATGAAGGCAGAGAAATCTGAGGAGTAGATGGCGCGTTCGCAGATATAAGCTGACGACGTGAGTGCGTCAAGGGCGGCGTCGCGCCATCAGCCAATGAATTGGCGTGATTCTATAGGGTTTCAGACATCGGTCACGCAGGAGGCGTTCCCAAAGCGTGAAGCTCATGCAGCATAAGTGAACCTATGAAACAGAATGCGCTTCTCCTTTTTGAGCTGTGTAATTGCTCGGTGCCACCCCCACCCCCCCTCTAGACACGCCCCTGGTTTGTTAGACATGGAATAACACAATGCTTGGAACCTTTATACATGACCTATGACTTCAATGCCTAGGGTCTTCTCACATGACAGATATATGTTCAGTGACTGAATATAAACAGACTATTCCGATCATCAGGATCATGTAAAGGCCAAGACACGTTTACTGTGCATTTACTGAATGAGAACTGTGATACATCCTCCTGATGTAGGTTCAAGGTTCAAGGTTCAAGGTTCTTTATTATTTGTCACATACACAATCATACAGGGTATAATCAGTAGTGAAATGTAGGTCGGGACAGGTCCGCTCAATGGAAAGTGCAAAAAAATAAAAAAGATAATAATAATAAAATAGAAAATAAAAATTACATCAGCAATAAAACAATGAAACATAACACAAGAGAATATATATATATATAAATATAGGTGAGAATGGGAACAAATAATAAAATAAAAAGTGTAGGATGTGCAATGAGATAAAATGTGCAATACAGTATACTGTGGATAATAAATATTAATAAAAAACACGGATGTGCAAGAGAATGTGCAAATAGGTTGTACCGGGTATGTACACATAGCAGCAGTGTGGATGATGGAGAATAATGGGTGTGTTTACAGTTTATTAAATTGAGTCCTGTGGATGTGATGGTGTTATGAGACTGAGTTAGTTTTTCATCATCATGTACTTCATCATCTTATTTATTCAAGTCAAGTCAAGTCAAGTTGAGCTTTATTGTCATTCCGCTACATATGTGGACATATAGCGGGACGAGATGTCGTGTCTCACAGGACCATGGTGCTACATAAATACAGATATACAACACAAAGTAAAACAGTATAAACCTATACACAACTGACCTACTGTCAGCTTTGACTATACATATGCTATATGTAAAAGTGGTTACCTATACATAAAATAAAAAATAAAAATAAAAAAGTATTCTTCTTCTATTCTTCTCTTTTCTTCTTATTTGTCTTTAATAATATATTAAATCCATTTTAGTAGAATCTTTATTTTTTTACCATTGTGCATGAAATGGGCTAAATAAACTTACCTTGCAATCCATTGTATATTTCAGGAGACTTATTAAACTTATAAAACGTATTAAGTTGAAATACCAGTTTAATAAGTTCTGTACTGGTCTGGAGCTGCTATTTATGCTATTTAATAGCCTGTTTTTGTTCATACTTCCTCATACCATCCAAAACATTGCATACGTGTTCTGTGACACAGGACACCTTACACTATTATCTCTTCTCTATCACAGATATCTCTTAATAGCCATGAAATTCTATTTTGTATTACTTTAAGTATATTTTGTTCCTATAAGTATAGTGTATACTATAAGTATATTTTTACTTTATGGCAATACAAATATTTAGCAGGTTTGTTTTCCTGTATGTTTGTGGCAAACAGAATAATTACTCATAAGCATGTATACTAGACAAGCCAGTCTGTTTCTATCATGCACATACATTTTGTTCCTCATATTTTCATTTTGGAGGATGTAATGAGAGAAAATGCCATATGTGCAACTTATGAAATTCTGTGCTACAGCAACAAACATATATATTTAAATATTTGTTTATTTAAAATATTTAAATTTGACATTTTATTCTTTGTTACTGTACTCATCCTCATGTCATTCCAGGCCTGACTGAAGCCTAATAAAGTGACATGCATGCAGTTAACCCACAAAATGTTTAAAGCTATATTTAGCTGTAATGATGTAACTAAACAAATGAATGCCTTTTTTTATCAGCAGAAGTTCTGCTAATGTATATGTTTAATATTTATTAATAAATGTGTTTATATTAATTTATTAATTATTTTAGAATTTGATTATGTTTGGTACATTTCATTGTTATTTTTCAAAATATGTTTGAATGAAAAAAACGTAATACAAAACTATTTATTTTAGGTTTAGCTGCAGGTTTGATATACAGGTGCTGGTCATATAATTAGAATATCATCAAAAAGTTGATTTATTTCACTAATTCCATTCAAAAAGTGAAACTTGTATAATGTATTCATTCCACACAGACTGATATATTTCAAGTGTTTATTTCTTTTAATTTTGATGATTATAACTGACAACTAATGAAAACCCCAAAATCAGTATCTCAGAAAATTTTAATATTGTGAAAAGGTTCAATATTGAAGACACCTGGTGCCACACTCTAATCAGCTAATTAACTCAAAACACCTGCAAATGCCTTTAAATGGTCTCTCAGTCTAGTTATGTAGGCTACACAATCATGGGGAAGACCTTAAACGATCTGAGATGACCGAACACCTGAGAAGAGACGATGACAACCCCTCCGAGGACCTCAGAGGAAGCCAACCATCAGCGATTATACTGCCATAAATGGAGGATCAGCACCTGGAGACAACCTTTACAGCCCTGACCGTCAGTGGAGTCTAGGACACATAGATGAGCCCCAGAGACAGATCTCCAGTGAGGACCTCGTCACCTAGACAGCCATCGGGGAAAGACCCCTGGAAGCAGTGGACCACCTACACTCTGACTTTGCTGCATTTGGAACAAACTATTGGTTCGTCTGGCCGGAGGGGAACTGGCCCCCCGACTAAGCCTGGTTTCTCCCAAGGTTTTTTCTCCATTCTGTCACCGATGGAGTTTTCGTTCCTTGCCGCTGTCGCCTCTGGCTTGCTTAGTTGGGGACACTTCACTTGCAGCACAATCATCGACTTGATTGCACAGATATTATTTAAACTGAACTAAGCTGGACAATGCCATTACTAAATTCAATAATGAAATGCATTCAGCTGATAAATTGAGTGTTAAATCCTGTCATTTTACATTATTGACACAATTTGTCTATTTTGATATTGTGCAGTGCTTTGTTACAATTTGTATTGTTAAAAGCGCTATATAAATAAAGGTGACTTGACTTGACTTGACTGCTGACTTGACAGTTGTCCAAAAGACGACCATTGACACCTTGCACAAGGAGGGCAAGACACAAAAGGTCATTGCAAAAGAGGCTGGCTGTTCACAGATCTCTGTGTCCAAGCACATTAATAGAGAGGCAAAGGGAAGGAAAAGATGTGGTAAAGCAATAGGGATAACCGCACCCTGGAGAGGATTGTGAAACAAAACCCATTCAAAAATGTGGGGGAGATTCACAAAGAGTGGACTGCAGCTGGAGTCAGTGCTTCAAGAACCACTACGCACAGACGTATGCAAGACATGGGTTTCAGCTGTCGCATTCCTTGTGTCAAGCCACTCTTGAACAACAGACAGCGTCAGAAGCGTCTCGCCTGGGCTAAAGACAAAAAGGACTGGACTGCTGTTGAGTGATCCAAAGTTATGTTCTCTGATGAAAGTAAATTTTGCATTTCCTTTGGAAATCAGGGTCCCAGAGTCTGGAGTAAGAGAGGAGAGGCACAGAATCCATGTTGCTTGAGGTCCAGTGTAAAGTTTCCACAGTCAGTGATGGTTTGGGGTGCCATGTCATCTGCTGGTGTTGGTCCACTGTGTTTTCTGAGGTCCAAGGTCAACACAGCCGTATACCAGGACGTTTTAGAGCACTTCATGCTTCCTGCTGCTGACCAACTTTATGGAGATGCAGATTTCATTTTCCAACAGGACTTGGCACCTGCACACAGTGCCAAAGCTACCAGTACCTGGTTTAAGGACCAGGTTCTTAATTGGCCAGCAAACTCGCCTGACCCATTGTGAAGAGGAAGATGCGATATGCCAGACCCAACAATGCAGAAGAGCTGAAGGCTACTATCAGAGCTCTCATAACACCTGAGCTCTCATAACACCTGAGCAGTGCCACAGACTGATCGACTCCATGCCACACCGCATTGCTGCAGTAATTCAGGCAAAAGGAGCCCCAACTAAGTATTGAGTGCTGTACATGCTCATACTTTTCATGTTCATACTTTTCAGTTGGCCAAGATTTCTAAAAATCCATTCTTTGTATTGGTCTTAAGTAATATTCTAATTTTCTTAGATACTGAATTTGGGGTTTTTATTAGTTGTCAGTTATAATCATCAAAATTAAAAGAAATAAACACTTGAAATATATCAGTCTGTGTGGAATGAATGTATACATTATACAAGTTTCACTTTTTGAATGGAATTAGTGAAATGAATCAACTTTTTGATGATATTCTAATTATATGACCAGCACCTGTATATATAAAACTTTTTTTTGCCTTTGTTATGCATTTAGCATATTGCATATTTTGCCCTGTCCAATATGTTGATTTCCAGCAAGTGTCACTACCTTAGATCTTTCTTAAAAAAAAATGATGAAAATGCCTGTTAAAACAAGAATTAAAAATAATAAAATTATTGTGTGTTAACCTAAAGAGCACACTTGTTTTCACAGATCTTATTGTGTTGCTAGAGCACATGTAATGGCTGTTAACACTTTGGGGCATAATTAATTCCTTATAATCAATTGCTAAATGTAATAATAATAATTGTAATATCATTATCACACTGATGCATTTTTACATCCCTACATTTGGATCATCATCATGCAAGCTGATTATCTGGGTGACATTTGCACATCATTGGACAAGCAAGTGGTTTAAGCTCGTTGAATGAATTGTGGCCTAGTGGATAGAGCGTTGGACTTGTAATCCAAGGTTGTGGGTTTGAATCTCGGCTCCGGCAGGAATTGTCCACGACAGAGGTGAGACCCTTGAGCAAGGCACCGAACCTCCAACTGCTCCCCGGGCGCCGCAGTGTCGGCTGCCCACTGCTCCAGGTGTGTGTGTGCACTTGGATGGGCTAAATGCAGAGAACACATTTCACTGCTGGTTATAATTGTGTATGTGACAAATAAAGCTCATCTGAGCTTAATTATTATTATGTACTCCCATTCACGTATAACCGTCTGGAATGCAATTGATATCTTATCTGCCTCAAATGTGATAAAGTTATCATCATTGCCTCATTTTGCCTTGCTGAAAAAAACCTGGTCTCCCAGCCTGGCTCAGCTGGTGTTTAGCTGGGCTCCTAATCTGACCATCTGAAAAGTGTTCCTGTGGCTCAGTGGTAGAGCATTGCGTTAGCAGCGCAAAAGGTTGTGGGTTGAATACCCAGGAAACACATACTGACGAAAAAAGTTGTATAACCTGAATGCACTGTAAGTCGCTTTGGATAAAAGTGTCTGGTAAATGAAAATGTAATGAACAGTGCCCCAAACCCGTCAACAAACCAGTTTTGTTTCATGGGATTTTGAGCAAGAGGTGTAATGCTACAACAAGTTCCTTGTATGTGTAACACCCCCCGACACGGGTCTGCACCATCCCAACTCGTTCTTGTTCCTAGCGGGTTTCGAACCCAGGATTCCAGCGCGGGAGGCGGGCGCTCTAACAAGGAACGCCAAAGGTTACAGCCTCTAGCGCGCCTCTTTTTGAGGTCAGGAGAGTGAGGTTTACACACCGCCCTTACTGGCATACACATCTGTTACACACTCACCCCCCTAAACCTCACTCCCGTCCTGGTCACGGCACCAATGTAACCCCCCCGGGTCCGCACCATCACTCCGAGCGGGTCTCGAACCCGGGATTCCGGCGCGGGAGGCGGGTGCTCTAACAAGAGGTTTACACACAGCCCTTACTGGCATACATCCATTACACTTGCAACATGATCTCAATTCTTGGATAAGGTGCACAAGAAAAAATAATAATACTCAAATTTAGTCACCCTTATGCCATGCCAAACATAACAGTTATGGAACATAAAAAAGAGGGATTTTTAAAGAAAGATTCTTTCTATCTTTCTTATTTTTTTGTTTGTCAATTAAATGGAAGTCAATGGGTACCAAAACAGTTGGATTAAACATTCTTTCTAAATGTTGTGTTCCGCAGGAGAATGTTACACAATGTACAATTGTAAAATGGCATCCTTCAGTTCCTCTGTTCATGATTTTTTTCCTGTTTGTTTTAATAGAGAGCAGTTGAGACTGGTGCAGAGGAAAAAGGAAACGAATGCATAATGTGACACAACCCACCCCATCCTTTGAACAAGGAAGAAACTATGCCTGTAAATTACAGTTCATCAGACTAGTCCTGAGGTAGGCGTGTTTCAATAGGTTTTCTTGAAGACAGGTTTTTAACACCTCAGTGATTAATGAATGTGTTGACTGCAAAGTCCTGGAGAAGCTTCAAGCTGTTCAGGATGGGGGACTGCTGCTTGTCGGGTGAACACAGAGAAACCATCAGGATTCACCAAGAAATTGAGAGACAGCTTAAGATGGACAAGCGGGATTCATCCCGACAGCTGAAACTTTTGCTTTTAGGTATGTACTTTTCATTTTTGTTTGTTTGTTTTATTTTAGGTATGTAGATTTCTATTTTATTTTTAGTGACACCTGAAAATGTGTAATGTTCAGTGTAAATAATTTGTTGTTCAGCATCTTCAGAATCAATCATTTATTGACATTACATTATAAAACAATTCCCAGATGATGTGTATTAAAGCTTTTATACTTATAAGGCTCACAAAATTCACACTTCAAATGTTTAGATGACATATTTCCTCTGACTGTTAGCGGTCACATGCAAATAAATGCAAAAGGATGTCAATGGAAAGTCATTCAGTCTCATACAGCACGTCATTATGTTCTTAATGAAACTAAAATGCAAGTAAGCACGTAAAGATATTTGCTTTTGCATGCAAACAGGACCAACGTGTGAATTCCTAACATAGAATCTACTGATAGGATTAGCTCCATCACATCCTATACGTGTACTTGCGTCATATCGAACACAAGCAGTTACTTAAGTGTTTCAGTTCATTTATGTTTTCCTTGATATGTACTTATGTTTTTGGTTAAGTTTGTTTCTAATCAGCTGAGCCAATGCCAGTATTATAGAAGAACAGATGATTGAGCTAATCCAGTGTTTCCTTGTTTTAACCATGATAAAAACTCCACCCTTTTGGCAAAACTCCCGATTGTCAGACCTGTCTGGCATGTACTGTAATAGATACAACGATTCACATCCAGCACTGCAATGTCAGAATTATTTTTGTGTGGGTGCATGTGGCTTCATACTTGGTTACGTGTCATCAAACTCAAAAGACTTGAGGTTTTCTCTACTATTCAGTTTTGAAGCAAAAAAACGCTTTTGATGATGGTCGACTTGATTGCACAGATATTTTTTGAACTGAACTGAGCTGGATTAATTTGATTGTTTTTTCTATTTTCCTATTTAATACTGTAAAGTACGTTGACACAATTTGTATTGTTAAAAGCTCTATATAAATAAAGGTGAATTGACCACAAAAAGAGACACAAAATAAAACGTTCATCATTAATCAGCAATGCTTATCACAATAATCTCATTTACAAGTTATTGTATGTAGTGTATAGACTTTTGTTAAACGAAAGTTTCTAAATTTAGTTGTTGAACTATGGTTTCTTATTAAAACAAATCATATTCAAACCATTCACACCTCACTGGCAGACCATTCTGATCACACAATCACAATATTCATATCCTAAAGCAAACATGCAAATCAGAAAATCCATACTAGGTGTCTTTGTCAGGTCTCTGTGCATGTCCAAAAATGAGCACAAGTGAATAGATAATTTCCTGACACGTTTTTGCAAGATAATTTCTAATAACAGTTTGAACACTCACATTATTAAGAAATAGTTCACCCAAAAAAGAAAATTGTGTCATCTATTCATCCTTTTGTTTGTTACAGACTTCCTTTGCTATGTGTAACAAAAAGGGAGATGTTTTAGGAATGACTAAGCTGGTTTTTATGCCATACCAAATTTGAATATGTAGAAGTGCACATGAGATACGAAAACTGTGGCTGAGAGATGATTATTAGAATCAGATAAGAATCAATAATGCAAACTTCAGGAATTATGAGACAAATTCAAATGTAGCTCTAGTAGGTCTATCATTTAGTAGGGGTTAACGTGACCAACAAGACGACTTTGGACCTCCATATTTGAAAAAGCAGCTAAACACGAACACGTTGGATTCGCCGTGTTTGGATGCCGATTTAGGTTCGCAAAGCCATGAACATGAACATCAATAGCAACAAAACGTCCGCCATTGTTGATAGTTTGTTTAGGCTTGTTCGGGATGGGTGCAGCCGCGCCAGTGAAACGAAACATGAAACGTATTCAGTGATGTAAGACCTGGGTCTGTATTGGCTCTGAACTAGCACCTGGTTCCTGCTGGTGGAAAGGGGATAACAGTAATGCATGATATCTCACAGAAAAAACTTTCCATGTCCTTCGACAGGCACAGGGGAGAGCGGGAAGAGTACTTTCATCAAGCAGATGAGAATCATTCATGGCAGGGGCTACACAGAGGAGGACAGGAGGGCCTATGCCAAGCTGGTGTTCCAGAATATCTTTGCTTCCATTCTCAACCTGCTTCAAGCCATGGAGCACCTAAACATTCCTTTTGTTGATGGAAAAAACAAAGTATGCACCAGGAATTCTGAGACAAAGCATATGTTTTATTAGACATGTTAAATATCTTAGCTCTCTCCTCAAAACTAAAATCTAATCTGTTTTTTGTAGACACATGCTGCAATGCTTAACAGTGTGATCCCCGAAACAGTACAGTCACTGGAGCCTAAACATGCTGAAGCCATCAAGAGTATCTGGAAAGATAAAGGTCTGCAGAAATGCTTTGAACGAAGGAGAGAGTTCCAGTTATCAGATTCAACCAAATAGTAAGTGCAGTGAAGATTTCACTTTTCACACTGACAAAAAGTACTAATTGTATTATATACCACATTTTCGACAGGGCACCATGATAATGCAATGTGTGTGTGTGTATTCTTTATATTCTTTGGAATACCACGTTAATACAGTTGTATCTGAGTATGGTAATCATTGCGTACTATGGCATGTGAATATGGGGACTGAATGAACCATACTCGGTGCCCATGAGCAAGGCATCATACCCCTAATCGCTCCTAGGCACCGCTGCACTGCTCCGGGTGTGTGTGTTCACTACTCACTGCTGCATGTGCACTTGGATTGGTTAAATTAATGCAGAGCACAAATTCCAAGTATAGGTTACCATACTTGGCATACATGCCATGTTGTCACTCAAAAAATAAAATAAAATAATTAATTAATAATTGATGAAGCAGTGCCAGAGAGTGGTAATTAGTATTTTGTTACGTTAAAACGTATGACTCTATGAAAATATGTTGCACATGACTTGTGTGTGTGTATATATATATATATATATATATATATACATACACTGAACAAAATTATAAATGCAACACTTTTGTTTTTTGCCTCCATTTGTCATGAGCTGAACTCAAAGATCTAAGACTTATTCTATGTACACAAAAGGCCTATTTCTCTCAAATATTGTTCACAAATCTATCTAAATCTGTGTTAGTGAGCACTTCTCCTTTGCTGAGATAATCCATCCACCTCACAGGTGTGGCATATCAAGATGCTGATTAGACAGCATGATTATTGCACAGGTGTGCCTTAAGCTGGCCACTATAAAACATTTAATGTGATCAAATTTGGAACTCTGGTTGAAAATCTGTTGGTGTCTGGTGTGCTGTCTTCGTCACGTCACAGAACACCACACACTATAGGAGCAAAATGGTTAAATCTAGGATTTGTTTTGTCCTCATGTGTGTGGTCTCTCACATTTTGAAGATCGTATAAGATTTAAAAAATATTTTAGTGTGTACCCAGCATAAGGGAGAACAGAGGACTTATAAGCATGAATCAAACAAAGGGAGCTAAATCAAATTAAATCAAATCACTTTTATTGTCACATCACCACAGCACAAGTGCCTTGGTGAGTAAAATTCTTATGAGCGTGCTCCAGACAGCGCAAAAAAAAAAACCAACAACAACAATTTACATATGGACAGACATTGCAAAAAACAACAACAAACAATTTACATATGGACAGACAGTGCAAAAAAACTGCACTGGAGCATTTACAGTGCTCCAGACAGTGCAAAAAAAAAAAAAAATGTAACAATGATTAATAGACAACAGGTGAACTGAATGACATAATCAGGCAACAAGAAAACTAGGTCACAAGGGAGAGAAGTGAAAACAAGGCATACATGTAACAGTTCGCCCCCTCTCGGGAAGGCACGTCCCTGCTCCATAACAAAATCCAACTTGAGGGAGGGTGGGGGCTCTGGAGGACCCAGATGGTGCTGACTGAGGGTAAGCTAAGGGACTGACAGGCACCAGCGGAGATAGGGCTGAGGAGTTTTAAGAGAGAATCTCCCATTCCACCACATCCCAAAGGTTCTCTATTGGACTGAGATCTGGTGACTGTGGAGGCCATTTGAGTAAAGTGAGCTCATTGTCATGGTCAAGAAACCAGTCTGAGATGATTTGAGCTTTGTGACATGGTGCATTATCCTGCTGGAAGTAGCCATCAGAAGATGGGTACACTGTAGTCATAAAGGGGTGGACATGGTCAGCAACAATACTCAGGTAGGCTGAGGCATTTAAACGATGCTCAATTGGTACTAAGTGGCCCAAAGTGTGCCAAGGAAATATCCCCCACACCATTAAACCACCACCAGCAGCCTGAACCGTTGAGACAAGGCAGGATGTATCCATGCTTTCATGTTCTTTACACCAAATTCTGATCCTACTATCTGAATGTCGCAGCAGAAATCGAGACTCATCAGACCAAGCAACGGTTTTCCAATCTTCTATTGTCCAATTTTGGTAAGCCTGTGCGAATTGTAGCCTCCATTTTCTGTTCTTAGCTGACAGGAGCGGCACCCGGTGTGGTCTTCTGCTGCTGTAGTCCATCTGCTTCAGGGGTCGATGTGTTGTGCATTCAGAGATGATATTCTGCATACCTTGGTTGTAACGAGTGGATATTTGAGTTACTGATACCTTTCTATCATCTCTAACCAGTCTGCTCATTCTCCTCTGACCTCTGATATCAAAAAGGCATTTTCATCCACACAACTGCCGCTCACTGGATATTTTCTCTTTTTTGGACCATTCTCTGTAAACCTTAGAGATGGTTGTGCGTGAAAATCCCAGTAGATCCGCCGTTTTTGAAATACTCAGACCAGCCTTCTGGCACCAACAACCATTCCACGTTCAAAGTCACTTAAATCCCCTTTCTTTCCCATTCTGATGATCGGTTTAAACTTCAGCAAGTCGTCTTCACCACATCTAGATGCCTAAATGTATTGAGTTGCTGCCATGTGATTGGCTGATTGGTAATTTGTGTTACCAAGCAATTGAACAGGTGTGTCTAATAAAGTGGCCGGTGAGTATATATATATGTATATATATGTATATGTATGTATGTATGTTGAGAGACTTTTGACTGTAAGGATCTGATTTGCAATTGGATGAGTGAACCCCCTGGGTGCCGGTTAGAGCACAATATTATATAAGGATGAGGAGACAGGTGATTGGGATTAGATGATGTATTGATATGAGATGATCGATTTACAGGCAGTAGAGGCATTAGTCTGGAATACAAGAAATACAATAAACAATCATGAATAACAATAATTAAGCATATACATAATGATAAATATCCATTTGTACATAAAGGCAGCCAAAGTATACTAAATCCTCATCTGTAACATTTCTCAGCGAACATTACAGTCCAAGAAAGGATAATAAAAGTATCACGGTTTGCACTATACGCCATAAACGTCCCTCCATATATATAGCTATAATCACGGCACATCAGAATTTGATCGCTAGTTTGGTATAAACAGCTCAAAGTAATCAATATCACATCACCGAAGTATCATGGAAAACAAACCAATGATATACATATCAATAAAGAATAAATAATCACATCTCGAGCAGCATCATTAAGCTAGATTAACAGAAACAATGGCTGAGGTCATATCTATACATGCACGGGTGATGCAGTTATGCAGTTATAAATAATTAAATACCGATCTAAATAAACAAAAACATAATGCAAACAGGCTTACTTGTAGGTCAATGACTAACACCTCAAGGTAACAGCTGCAGGAAATATCGCAAATGAACAAGTAGAAATGTCCTTTCAGCGATCGACAGATGTACACTTCAGCAAGCAACAGCAGCTTAACTAACGAGACTGCTCATATGATGTCAGAATAAAAACCCTCTCTTAAAGGAGCCTTTACAACAATGTATATATATTTATATGCATATATGTGTATATATACAGTATCTCACAGAAGTGAGTACTCCCCTCACACTTTTGTAAATATTTTATTATATCTTTTCATGTGACAACACTGAAGAAATAACACTTTGCTACAATGTAAAGTAGTGAGTGTACAGCTTGTATAACAGTGTAAATTTGCTGCCCTCTCAAAATAATTCAACACACAGCCATTAATGTCTAAACAGCTGGCCACAAAAGTTAGTACACCGCTAAGTGAAAATGTCCAAATTGGGCCCAAAATGTCAATATTTTGTGTGGCCACCATTATTTTCCAGCACTGTTTTAACCCTCTTGAGCATTAAGTTCACCAGAGCTTCACATGTTACCATTGGAGTCCTCTTCCACTCCTCCATGACGACATCACAGAGCTGGTGGATGTTAGAGACCTTTGCTGCTCCACCTTCCGTTTGAGGATGCCCCACATCTTACCTTTACCCTCAGCTTCCTTAGCAAGGCAGTTGTTGTCTTGGAGGTGTGTTTGGGGTCTATATCATGTTGGAATACTGCCCTGCGGCCCAGTCTCTGAAAAAGGGGATCATGCTCTGCTTCAGTATGTCACAGTACATGTTGGCATTCATGGTTCCCTCAATGAACTGTAGCTCCCCAGTACCGACAGCACTCGTGCAGCCCCAGACCATGACACTCCCACCACCATGCTTGACTGTAGGCAAGACACACTTGTCTTTGTACTCCTCACCTGGTTACCACCACACATGCTTGACACCATCTGAACCAAATAAGTTTATCTTGGTCTCATCAGACCACAGGACATGGTTCCAGTAATCCAATGTTTGGGGGCTTTCTTCTGTATCATCTTTAGAAGAGGCTTCCTTCTGGGACGACAGCCATGCAGACCAATTTGATGCAGTGTGCGGAGTATGGTCTGAGCACTGACAGGCTGACCCCCCCACCCCTTCAACCTCTGCAGCAATGCTGGTAGCACTCATATGTCTATTTCCCAAACACAACCTCTGGATATGATGCTGAGCACGTGCACTCAACTTCTTAGGTTGACCATGGCGAGGCCTGTTCTGAATGGAACCTGTCATGTTAAACCGCCGTATGGTCTTGCAGCTCAGTTTCAGGGTCATGGCAATCTTTTTTCAAATTCTTTTCAGATCCTCAGAGGGTTCTTTGCCATGAGGTGCCATGTTGAACTTCCAGTGACCAGTATGAGCGAGTGAGAGCAATTACACCAAGTTTAACACACCTGCTCCCCATTCACACCTGAGACCTTGTAACACTAACGAGTCACATGACACTGGGGAGAGAAAATGGCTAATTGGGTCCAATTTGGACATTTTCACTTAGGGGTGTACTCACTTTTGTGGCCAGCGGTTTAGACATTAATGGCTGTGTGTTGAGTTATTTTGAGGAGACAGCAAATTTACACTGTTATACAAGCTGTACACTCACTACTTTACATTGTAGCAAAGTGCAATTTTTTCTGTGTTGTCACGTGAAAAGATATGATAAAATATTTAACAAAATTTGAAATATATATATATATATATATATATATATGTATATGTATGTGTGTGCCATTCTAAAGTTTGGGATCAGTAAGATTTTGTATGTTTTTTAATGGAGTCTTTTATGCTCATCAAGGCTGTATTTATTTAATCAAAAATACAGAAAGAAAACAGTAATATTGTGAAACTTTATTGCAATTTCTAATATTGGTTTCCTTTTTATTATACTTTCCTTTTTATTTCTGTGATGCAGCGCTTTCATCAGCCATTACTCCAGTCTTCAGTGTCACATAATCCTTCATAAATCATTCTAATATGCTGATTTATTATCAGTGTTGAAAGTGTTGTGCTGCTTAATAACTTTTTGGAACCTGTGATACTTTTTTCTTTGATTATTTGATGGATAAAAGTTAAAAAGAACAGCATTTATTCAAAATAGAAAGTCTTTACTATCACTTTTTATCCATTTAACACATCCTTGCTGAATAAAAGTATTAATATCTTGAAAAAAAAGAAAGAAAATATTTACTGACCCCAAAATTTTGATTAGTAGTGTATATTGTAACACAACATTTATATTTTGAATACATTTTAATGTTTTACTTGTCAAAGAATCCTGAAAAAGTATCACAGGTCCCCAACAATATTAAGCAGTATATGCTTTGCTTTGCTTCATAGGAATAAATTATATTTTAAAGTATATTAAAATGTTTATTTTAAATTGCAATAATATTTCACAAAAAAAAAAAATCTGTATTTTTTTATCAAATAGATACAGCCATGATGAGCATTATAAACTTCTTTAAATATATTTTACAAATCTTACCGATCCCAAACTTTTGAATGCAGAGTGTGTATATATAAACATTTCATTACCAATTTATACTGTCACTGTGTAATAGTGCTTTTTTTCTAAGCGCTCTACTTTCAATTTAGAAGTATACTGTAATTTAGAAGAAATAAGAAGCTGTAGTTCAGACTTTAGTGCAAATCCCTGGTCATTGGTTGGATTCAGGGAACTCATGAACTGATAAATGTATGCAACGGAAGACTCTTGTTACCTCAGCTCACAATCAAGTGTTTTACTTCAGAAAATACAAATATTAAGACATATTTCATGTTATGTTATTTAAAAATATGTATAGCTTTATTATATATATTTATATATATGAAATTGAAACTTTCCTTTATTTTGTGTTTGGTGAATTTTGGTGGCCATTTAGACTTTTGGACAAATAACTAAAAATGCATTTTCATGGTTTCTCAAAGTCTTTTATTTTTTTCTGTTTACTAGTTACCTCGATGACATTGACAGAATATCTGCATCCTTTTACATGCCGACTGTTCAGGATATTCTGAGAGTCCGAATTCCAACCACAGGCATCATTGAGTATGTCTTTGACCTCCAGACAGTCATATTCAGGTAACTCTTAATTATATGGTGGTGTGAAGATGGATGACTTAATGTGACCCATTTTATAATTCTAAACCTCTTGTATTTGTAGAATGGTTGATGTTGGAGGCCAAAAGTCAGAAAGACGGAAGTGGATCCATTGTTTTGAAAATGTTACTTCCATCATCTTTCTGGTGGCTCTGAGCGAGTACGACCAGTCCCTATATGAGTGTGCAAATGAGGTTAGTCACTTCCTTGCATTGTCTTAGTAGCTTTTCTGAGTTAGTGAGATCTTGCATCATTACATCATAGATGATTAACAGTTGTTAATTCTGTTGATGTGATTTTATACCAGAACCGTATGGAGGAGAGTAAGGCACTTTTTAAGACAATCATCTCCTACCCCTGGTTCCAGGAGTCCTCTATCATCCTCTTCCTCAATAAAACTGATATCCTGAAAGAGAAGATCCCAAAGTCACATCTTGTTGACTATTTTCCACAATACAAAGGTTAGAGTGCCAAAACCCCAGCTAAAGCATTTGTCTTGTTTTTCATTGAAACAACACACATTTACATAAGAAGCAATGTATACATAATTTGTCTTACCAAACTGGCAGATTTATCACTCGTTTCTGATATAAAAACTGAAACAATCAGTACAGTGAGATCTGTACATACTGTTGAATGAAAAAGCTACGCTCTCTGATTAATTGTATTTTAAGCTGTTTACTGATTACAAAAATATGAATACATGTCATTTATTGCAGTAAACGTACTACAGTGCTGTGTTGGGGAAGCTATTTTAAAGCCATGAATAAATATTAGATATTATAATGAATATATACACTCACTGGCCACTTTATTAGGTACACCTTGCTAGTACCGGGTTGGACGGTACTAGAAACATTCCTCAGAGATTTTGGTCCATATTGACACAATAGCATCACGCAGTTGCTGCAGATTTGTCGGCTGCACATCCATGATGTGAATCTCCCGTTCCACCACATCCCAAAGGTGCTCTATTGGATTGAGATCTGGTGACTGTGGAGGCCATTTAAGTGAAGTGAACTCATTGTCATGTTCAAGAAACCAGTCTGAGATGATTTGAGCTTTGTGACATGGTGCATTATCCTGCCGGAAGAAGCCATCAGAAGACGGGTACACTGTAGTCATAAAGGGATGGACGTGGTCAGTAACAATACTCACGTAGGCTGTGGCGTTTAAACAATGCTCAATTGGTACTAAGGGGCCCAAAGTGTGCCAAGAAAATATCCCCACACATTACACCACCAGCCACAGTTGAGACAAGGCAGGATAAATCCATGCTTTCATGTTCTTTACACCAAATTCTGACCCTACCATCTGAATGTCGCAGCAGAAATCGAGACTCATCAGACCAATCAATCGTCTATTGTCCAATTTTGGTGAGCCTGTGCAAATTGTAGCCTCCGTTTCCTGTTCTTAGCTGACAGGAGCGGCACCTGGTGTGGTCTTCTGCTGCTGTAGCCCATCTGCTTCAGGGTTTGACACGTTATGCATTCAGAGATGGTATTCTGCATACCTTGGTTGTAACGAGTGGTTATTTGAGTTACTGTTGCCTTTCTATCATCTCTAACCAGTCTACCCATTCTCCTCTGACATCAACAAGGAATTTTCGTCCACACAACTGCCGCTCACTGGATATTTTCTATTTTTCGGACCATTCTCTGTAAACCCTAGAGATGGTTGTGCGTAAAAAACCCAGTAGATCAGCAGTTTTTAAATACACAGACCAGCCCGTCTGGCACCAACAACCATTCCACGTTCAAAGTTACTTAAATTCCCTTTCTTCCCCATTCTGATGCTTGGTTTGAAATTCAGCAAGTCGTCTTCACCACATATAGGCTGTACCCGAAAACTGAAAAATGCTGCCTTCGGAGGACGCATCAAGGCATGTCCGAATCCAAAGTTAGCTTCACTTCCTGTCTCATGAGATACCTTCATCTGATAGATTTTTTAAGGCAGCATAGATGTATCCTTCGCTGCCTTTGATATCCCACAATCCTGTGCGTTTCATTCCGTGATGGTTGAGCTAAAAATAAAGATGGTGTCTGAAAGTTGCGTTTGGTGGTTAGTTTGTCTGTAAATGTATATTTCTGATTAACTTTTTGCACTTTTGATGTTATTATAGCGATAAATCAGTATTATAGTAGTTAAATATTTGTTTAGTTATCACCAAAACTTGTTCAATTTTGTTGTAGACCATTAAACCATTACACTGCCTCAGAAGCCTGTCAGAAATCAGTTTCGTGAGGTGCCTTCATGCAAAAATGCTGCCTGCAAAGTCATTAGGTGTGTTCAACTTGAAGCGATGCCAAGCAGAATGATCAGTATATGACATCATAGTACCGCGAGAGCGATAAGAGAGCAGACAGATCCTATGCTTTCGAATCACTCTCGCAATACTGTAATATCATATACTGCTCATTCTCAGCACTGCTCATACTGCTCGGCGCCGCTTGCCCACACCAACTTTTGGTGCTTTTGGCAGTGTGGGCAGGTGCCAAATCCTGCTGTAAAATTAAATCAGCATCTTTAAAAGCTGGTCAGCAGAAGGAAGCTTGAAGTGCTCCAAAGTTTCTTGGTAAATGCCGAGATCAGTAGTCTTCCCCATGATTGTGTAGCCTAGTGAACCAAACTGAGAGACCATTTTGAAGGCTCAGGAAACCATTGCAGGTGTTTTGAGTTGATTAACTGATTGGCATGTCACCATATTCTAATTTGTTGAGATAGTGAATTGGTGGGTTTTTGTTAAATGTGAGCCAAAATCATCATAATTAAAAGAATCAAAGACGTAAACTACTTCAGTCTGCGCATTGAATTTATTTAATACACGAGTTTGACAATTTGAGTTGAATTACTGAAATAAATTAACTTTTCCACGACGTTCTAATTTATTGAGATGCACCTTTATTATAGTGAACTGAAAATTAAAATCCATTCATCATTTCCTCACGCCCATGCCGTCGCAAACCCATAAGACTTCGGTTTATCACAAATTAAAACGTGTTTAATATTCTTTCATCATTTTTGTCCATCCATGAAAAGTCCACCCAACCAAAAAAATGCTATTAGTAGTTTCTCCCAAACACCGCTATAGTGATTTTTGCTTACTACTGAACTCCACTGAAATGATGAAATCTATGTTATCTGCTCATTTCACAGGCCCTAAAAATGACCCAGATGCTGCAATGAAGTTCATCTTGAGTATGTATGAGGAACAGAACTTGGACACACATAAAAACATCTATTCACATTTCACCTGTGCAACCGACACTGAAAATATCCGCTTTGTTTTTGAGGCTGTGGAGCACACCATTCTGCGGAACAACCTGTCCCACTTTAACTTGGGTTAAACGACAAAAGTACTTTTACATATATGGCTACATTGACCTCTGATTCAGTGAAAATATTAATGTGATCTGTGTGGGAATACTGGGATTATGGCAAAGTGCATTCTGTGAATTTAGCATGTAGCCTACCTGCATTGGCGGATATTAAAAGGATTGTCCACCAAAAAATAAATATCAAATTTTTCATTTTGCAGAAGAGAGAAAGTCATACAGGTTTGTAAAAATATGAGGGCAAGTAAATGACAGGTGAATTGTCCATTTAACTTTGTTATTAGGGACAAAATGTATCCTCTGGAACTGATTTTCAGGGGCTTTTTTTCTTCATGAGGGCATTTTTCTAATCATTTTAAAACCCAACTTATGCTTTATAGGCCCACAATAGAATAGAATAAACTTTAACAAATGCTGTATAACAACACAAAAACCAATTCAATTATATTATTAAATTATGTTTCCCAGCCCTACCAACTTCCCATCCATATCCTATTCCTGAACTTCCCAGTAAACAAAATCCACCCAAAGTCAAACCTTAAATCTGTGGTATCAGGTAAATGGCTATATTTTATCCCTGACACTTAATGTGGCCATCTTAGTGAGTATCTGCTATTGCAGTATCTGTTATTCTATTTCCACACAAGATTTGAATGAAATATGAATTAAGACAGGCTGGCATAAAAGACAGACTTTGAATCCATGCAAATCAATTGTAGCCGCGGTCTTTGCTATTCAAATAGTTTCTTCAACACTGACATGGAGACAAGAATGATACTTCTTTAGACTCTAAAAATAACATGTTTGTAAATATTTACTGTATGTACAGTTACAATTTCTAGTGTGACGAGCTAAATTGATATGTAACACTTTAGCATGTCATTAAAATGTACAAAACATTGTTGCATGAATACATCACAAACATCATAAGAAAAAAGTTCAGAATATTGTTTTTGTGTGTGCTACTTTTACATCCTTAAAGATCTTGTGAAAATCTTACAGTAATCCTATCAGTGAGTATTTATTATTAATCACATGACAACTCAGCTGGTGTTAATGCAGAATTTCTTGTATTATTTATACACTGTTAGTAATAAAAGTGGACAAAATAAAATAAAAGCCTGGTGGAGACACCAGCAAGATTTACATTTACATTTATGCATTTAGTAGACGCTTTTATCCAAAGCGACTAACAGTGCATTTTAGGCTATACATTTTATGTCAGTTAGTAAAATACAGTAAGATTACTTTCTTTTTCTACCAGAAGTCTGTTCATGTGCAAAATGTCAATGTTTTCTATATTAAGTCCTAAAATATTTGTATGCAATTATGATTATATGATTTTAACTGAAAAAAGAAGATTTAAATGTGTGTAGTGTATGTGTGTATTTTTGAGCACTGAGATTGTTCGACAGAGCTAAAGAGTGAATCTATAACTCCAGTTGTGATTTATAACTTTACACTTACAGTAGTTATGTCAGGTGTGGCAGTTGCTGTAGTAATGAACATTGGACCAAACACTTTCTGAGTAAGAGGTCATAGAGCACCGCCCATTGCTTCCTTTAACACAAGAGTCTTGCAACAGAAAGCAGGTGAGTAGCTGAACACACAACACTGTTCTCGGTTCTCTCAACACCGTGGAGATCTTAAATCATAGAACATGACAAATCGTGATAGAGCTGGAAACAACATAGCTTTGAGTAAATTATATATTGTGGTTTAGGTGTACTCTCTTTTATGGACACATTGACAGGGCAGATTCAAAGCAGTGAATGTTTATGGGGGATCAGGTGAATGATCACCTTCTAGCACAATGCTCTGTTTACAGTATAAAGCATTGTGACCACAGGCTATGCGATTTGAGTATGAATAGTTAGTGAACCGGTTAGTGTCTTCTGCTAGTTATCGAAGCATTAAACAAATATCTAAAGTGATAAATAACAGATTGGATAATAAAATAATAGCAGATTTGTCTCATTTTAGATTAAACATTTACTTGAGCCAGAAATATAATTTTACTATGGTAAAATAAATGTTCAGCAATATCTTTTGGCACACGTTTTTACTCTATATAATGTTGATATGGTAACTAGTAAATACTGTAAATTTGGTTATGCTAGCATGTGTGAAGTATTAAAAATAATGCATGTTACAACTAACTCGCGTTACTTTGTGCCCCGCGCTCCCCCTAGTACTGTAGAACTGAGGAAAAGTAAACAGTAGTGGAAAATGGAAAGCACCCAAAGCATAATATACACGTGATTAACATTAACCTTAACATACAACGTCATTCTAACTACTGTTTGATTTATCCTGTCCACAGTGTCCAGGCATAATGATTAATTTACTACCAATAATACAATAAAGTAAAAAATGAACAACAATAATAAAGCTATTTATAATATACATTAATTCACAATACAGTAACAATAACTAAATTATTATGTGGATGAGAATTTGACATGAAAGAAGTGAAAGTGACATGATATACGGCTAAGTATAGTGACCCATACTCGGAATATGATTTATGCTGCGGTGACCGGGGAGCAGTTGGGGGTTCGACGCCTTGCTCAAGGGCACCTCAGTCGTGATATTTAGGTGGAGAGAGTGCTATACATTCACTCCCCACACCTACAATTCCTACCGGACCTGAGACTCGAATTCACAACCTTTCGATTATGAGTGCAACTCTCTAACCATTAGGACACGACTTTCCCCAACAATTTGTGATGTATGTGAAAATTGTCATGAAAATTATTTCACAATGCATTTTAGTGGTCCATATGCTTCAATTTATTTATGCATTTTTTTAAGTAAATTACAATATTGGTCAGCTACCATTAGTATCCTTTGTGAAATAGAAGTGTACCTAGTTGTATATAATGTGTACTTGTACTTCAAACCTTAAAAGTATTTTAAAAAACTGTACTTGCAGAAAATATTATATTAAGGAAATTAAAAGACACTTACTCTGTGTATTTATACTTTAACAATCTCTTACCTTGCTTTAAATAAACACAGATTAGTATGTGTTGACTAAAGCATATGTAAAGTATTTGATTTTAATTTTAACCGTAGTGTAGTTAGAGTTCAATATTACTGTCACGATCTGTTGTTGCAGGAGTCTCAAACTAAACTTGAATAAAATGTAATAATGAAAAAGCAGGGTACATACAACTCAGGAGCAACTTCTAACAACTAGAAACAAAGTAGACCTGGCGAAGAATGAAGGAACAAACAGGAACTAATATAAAAGGATAATTAACTAAACAGGTGCATAGAATAATCAATCAACTCTACAAAAAACAGGAAAATAACCATATAAGGAAACTCGGGAACAAGGACAGGGGTCAAACACGAAAAGACCAAAACCCTGACAATTACATTTAAAATTAACATAATTTAAACATACTAAATTGCAACATATTTAAATACAACATACAAGTTTCAATATAAATTACATTAAGTATATAATAGTTTACCGTAAATGCTTGTCAGTACATTCGGCAGTACACTTTAACCATATTGATATCGTATTAATATTATTTAAATTGCATATAAAGATACTTACATAAGTCCATCTAAAGTGGGTCAAAAACTAAAAATAAATAATAAATAAATACATTTGCATTTAATATTAAATTTGTATATAACATATTGTCTTTTAACTCAATTTCCAAATTAATTAAGAGTCTGAAAACATTAAGCACTGAAATATATTATTTTAAAGTATATTATTTTAAGTATTTTAACTCTTTTTAAAAGTATGCTAGTGTTTTATTTTATTTTTTATTTTGTTGAAGTGGATACATAAAATGCATATAAGGTAGAGTAGACAGATACATCGTACATCAAACAAACATGAGCATGAGATAGATGCTAACAGATGCTGCACACATAAACCTTAATTTAACATCCTAAACGCAAGTCACTAAGTATCTAATTTATCCACACCTTAATTATATCTTGTTTCATTTTTCAAATTGAACTGCCCAGGAACTTTAAAAGAGGACTGTGGAGTGTCTATTAATAGGTTGAACCAATGATATTTTAGTTCTATCCTTCCAGTTAAATTTTTTAATTGTTTAACAATTTTAATTGTTTTGCTAGTATGTATGAGGTAAAGATACATTTTTTGTTTCTTGTGAAGAATTAATGGAAGAAAAATGTCCAAACAGAAACATTGAGGGTGATAGCGGGAGATTAATATCTAGAATCGTTCCAAGTTTACATTTAACTTCAGACCAGAATTTCTTTATTTATATACAACTTGATATAATTGTCTGAACTATTTTGGCAGCATGTACATGTATTAAAATTGACAAAGCCTGTGAGAGACAGTTTACATTTTGTGATATGCACTTAATATAGTATTTTGTTTTGTATAAATTTTATTCTGGCATTACCACAGCTGTATTTTCACAGTGAAGATCATTATTCCATTTGTTTAAAGGCAAAGAGCTTACAGGTTCATTGGAGGCTAAGAGATACATTTTTGTGATAATAATTTGATGCGAGGTAAGAATTACATTTTTCAAAGAGTTCATGAAAATGATTCACACAAGTATTACAAATATTAAGTTTACTTTTAATAGCTTCCTTTAATTGTATGTATCGGTAGCATGCATTTTCTGGTGTGTTTTATTTTTCAAAAAGGACATTCAGTTTCAGGGGCTTTAGTTTATATAATGAGCCTGAATGGGCTCTGGGTAAAATCTCTGGCTCTCACAGACACTCATTCATGTCTCTTTACTCATCTGCACAGCCAGACTCACTCAAAGTTCACCTGTGCAGTCAGACCCGTCAATTTCATTTATCCTCACAGCAGTGTTGCTGCTGAGTCTCCCTCATTTGTATCTCAAGTTCAGGGCGGAGAGAACAGCCTCACGCCCTTATTTGGAGCTAGAGAGGGTCACATGGCCACAAAATGGTGGAGGTTCTCGGCAGTGCGTGAGCCAAGCATCCCTGACGCTGAGAGACACACAGGCACACACCCATGATCTGAAACCCAGGGCAGACGACAGAACTGTGCCTCAGCCGTGGTGGTGAGTGCACTGGGGGTCATTCTAGCCGGGCATGAAGGAAGCATGTTATTATTTGAAACTCTAAGCATTGAAATGGGAAGGAAAGAGGGAGGGATGGGAATTTATTTGTGATGCATCTTTGGTAGCGGAAGAGGTTTAGCATCAGCATCCTTTATGATGCAAGACACGGGCAGCTGCTTTTGTTTGCGTTTGGATCATAAATGAGTATTTGTCATGTTGAATACAGGCGCATGTTGTATCTTAATAAGTCTATGCACAGTTGACCTGCTTTTGGCCATTATTCAAATTCATGTCTCTGCATGCATGGCTCATTTATTTGCCTATGTGTATGTGCGATTGCATGTTTGTAAATGCCAGTGTGTGGACACTAAGCGGAAGAGTGATTCATAAAGAAGAGGGGAGATAGAGCAGAAAAGAAGTTAAAAGATGGGTTGATGATGATGACATAATGCCCTCCCACTTTTCCTGTTTCCTGCTGTGGAGGATGGATGGATGGATGGATTAATCCAGCATCTTGATGGAGGGAGAGAGCAACAGACCTTTCCACTTTCACCCTCACCCACTCTCTTTCTCTCCATCAACACACATTCTCTGTTTGAGAGCCAGCAACCATCTGGCAGCCTATTGTAGATACTCCCGTGAGACAGGCTTCCCTTCTCACGTGGCTCTCTGTGTGTGTATGTATAAATTCACACATGCATTGACACTGCTTCGAAATTCCAAATAGGGATGTTAAAGCAATGGTGTGGATAGATTTTTAGAGCAGATAAGATTATACAGACTACGTTTTCTGTTGACAGGCAGTTAGTTGCGTATTGCAGCTGAAGCAAATGCAAGACTGATGTGGCAATATATTGAAGAGCTGAAACATTTCCGGATTCACAGTTTTAAGTGCATCTACTCTGCTTGAAGCTCATTTGAAACAGCTTTTGTCTGTGAGTCCTTATTTTGTAGATCTAATTTAAATCTGTATAACCTGTAAAGACCAACTGGATAATTTATTCTTAATCTTGTTTTTGTTCTTCTTGTTGGTTGTTGTTATTGCACATTTGACTAGAAGTCTATATGTGAAAATTATCCATAATTTATTATTATTATTATTATGATTATGACAATAATAATAATTTTATGTATATGTATTTATATATATATATATATGTGTTGTTATTGCTGTTGTTATTGCACATTTGACTAGAAGTCTTAGTGAAAGTTATCCATAATCTATTATTATAATTATGTTTGATTATTATTGATATTTTTTGATTATTTGTTTGTAGAATGCATTTAACTAGAAGTCTATTTGTGATAGTACTGAAAGTACTTACTTATAAGAAGAAGAATATTTGTATTATTCCTTGACAGAACAATTTGAGGGCAGTGATGATGATGATGATGATTACAGTGGCTTTACATTTGTTTCTCATAGATCTCCTTCTGGCGATGTGGGGATGGACCAGACTCATGAACACAAGATGAGTTTTGAGGGAGCAGAGGGTAGACCAGGTGAGACTGACAAACACTGACACTCTAGAATATGCCTCAAAACATCACTAGAAGACTGAATACCTTTACAAACTGACAGAACAATGAAACTGTTATGAATCCAAGGTATAAAGTAACTCTCTTCTTCTACACATTCTTATTAGGCTTAACATGGTTTAGTCAATTTGGGCACATCACTTAATGCTTTTCAGTCCTGGAACAATATTCAAATGAACCAATCTGAAATAGTATAATGAACAGATGTATCATTTTCTAAATGTTTATCGATTGTCTGTTGAATCCACTAGCTCCACCCACCTCCCTGCCCCTGCAGGGCCAAGGGGGTGTGGCCTCTCAGAGGAAGAAACTGTCGGCTCCTCGTATAAGTCTATCCTTGGACCAAAGTGAGGATGACCTGTTCGACACACCAGATGACCTCGACATCAATGTGGATGATCTGGACACACCTGATGAAGCAGATTATACTGACCATGAAATAGACTGGGAAGGTAGGACATCAAAACTGGTAAACAATTGTTTTAATAGTAAAAAGAGATTACTAATATCTTGACACAAAAATTTTCAGAGCCTCAAGCATCCCAGAGTGATTCTGTTAAAGAAACAGTCGAGCCCATTCCCACATACAGTGCTCAGGAGGAGCGGCAAGATTCCAAACTCTGGAGAACCGTCATCATTGGAGAGCAAGAGCACCGCATCAACATGAAGAGCATTGAACCTTACCAAAAAGTCATATCCCATGGAGGTACGTTAAAGGAATATTTCAAAGAAAATGCAAACCAATGTTTTGGGTTAAATGTAAAGTAAAGATACTGGTTCACACAGAGACTCTTTTCTTAGTGTGCAAATACATGTGAGAAATGCATGTATTTTCTACAATGGAAGTTTATGGGGCAACTACAATGGAGTAATTGTGAAGCTCCTATGTTAAGGGACTTGGACCTTTTAATAAAATGTTTGATATTTGAGCTGTAATGCCTTAATAATCCACTTGCGGATTGGTGTAGAACATTTAAAGGTTATGGTTCAGGGATTATACTTTCAGCATTTGTATTTATTTGTGGTCCTGTACACGTGCCCAAAATGTTTTAATTTTAAGCAGTATTGTTGTTGTTTTAGCACTTCAGCATACTTTAAAAAAGAGTGCTTATTATATAAATACTACATACTAGTTATTACGTACTTATAACAACGAAATACACGTTAAAATAATATACTTAAGTGTGAATTCAACAATGTTTTCAGCCACTTTTTTCAATGTTTTCAGCCACAAGTGGAATATTTACAATTAAATTAAGTTGTATTATAGTCTCAATTTATGTTTTTTGACATAGGAATTATGAATTTTTGTTATTGATAAAACGTTTTGTTCCCTTATGCTAAATGCACTTGTTGTATTCTTGATTTTTAAGTTGCTTTGGATAAAATAATTTTCTAAATAAACAAATGTGTTTTAAATATTTTATAATTTTGTAATTTATGTTGTCTTTCAAATATGGTTAAAGTGTACTGTTGAATGTACTTACAAGCATTTATCATATACTGAATTATACTTTAATATCTATTAAAACACATTACACATTTGTAATGATACATTTGTGATTTAGAACATTTAAAATTAACTTTTTTAAACACAGCATAGTTACAATTATAATACTCGTGCTTTAATATGTTAGTCAACAAATCAAAATGTTAAGAAACAGTCATGAAAGTTTACTCACTTTAAATACACCTAAATGGCATTTTATTCCATTGTTATTTTATTTAATTAATATTACCTGCAAGTAGTTTTTTTTCTAATATACAATACCACATTTAATACACTTAAGCACAGTTTGTTTATATATATAATATTAATACATATATATATATATATATATGTGTATATGTATGCTGTGACTGATTGCAGTGATTCTTCAAAACTGTTCTTTTCTTTACCCACAGGGTATTATAGCAATGGCACAAATGCCATCATTGTATTTGCTGCATGCTTCCTCCCTGACAGTAACAGAGAAGACTATCACGAGATCATGGAGAACCTCTTCTTGTGAGTTCAGTCAAACCTAAAATAGAATAATATTAGCTATACTGAGAACAAATCACTAAATCAATGTGATTTACTCCTCAGTTATGTTATCAGTACACTAGAGCTCATGGTAGCAGAGGATTACATGATTGTGTACTTGAATGGAGCCACTCCACACCGCAGGATGCCTGGCCTCAACTGGCTCAAGAGATGCTACCAGATGATTGATAGGAGGTATATATTATATACCTGCTGAATGTACTGTACATGAAATACACAATATATACAGTATATTTAAAACATTTAAACAAAAACAGGAAGACTAATGTTGTTGTTTACACTTTTTCAGGCTCAGAAAGAACTTAAAATCTTTCATCATTGTTCACCCATCATGGTTCATTAGGACATTTCTAGCCATCACGAAACCGTTTATCAGGTATAGTGAAAGTATTTATTTATTGATTGATTTACGTATTATTATTTATTTATTGTACATTTTTACACTTGTACATTACAGACAGTAAATCAAAGTTTAAATAAAGAATCAGAATGAGCTTTATTGCCAATGC
This sequence comes from Gymnocypris eckloni scoliostomus, assembly GCA_027564155.1. Classification (NCBI taxonomy): domain Eukaryota; kingdom Metazoa; phylum Chordata; class Actinopteri; order Cypriniformes; family Cyprinidae; genus Gymnocypris; species Gymnocypris eckloni. The sequence goes on along the minus strand of CM050414.1, from coordinate 1,049,226 downwards.
CAAGTATGTTTACACATACGAGGAATTTGTTTTCGTGACAGAAGCTACCGCAGTGCAACAGAATGAAAGTGACAGAACAAAAACACAAATAACAAAAAGAACAATTAAATAAGGAATAACAATATACAAATTGACAATTGTATGTACAGGTATTTTATGTGCAATTGAAATGTAGACTAAATATTGTGTTAGATAAATAAGTGTATAAGTGCTAGTGTAAATGGTAAGTTAATTTTATAATAATGATAATAATAATAACAAACTAAATCAAATTGATTTATAAATGTTTTCCAGCTCAAAGTTCAGCAGTAAGATCAAGTATGTGAACAGCTTAGCAGAACTGGAGGAGCTCATCCCAATGGAGTACGTCCACATACCCGAGTGCATCATCAGGTGAGCCACACGTTTAACTGACTTACATATATTAAGGTATGGCAAACTATTTTAGGCACTGCTCTGTGCATTACAAGAGTAAACAGAGGAAGCATCGAGGCACTGATCAGCTGCACACATACTGTGAGAGCGAGACGATGCATGAGCAGCTGTAGCTGATGAAGAGGTGTTTATAACAATCTCTACAGGAGTTGAGACTCAGTAATTTAAAACCTGTGAAGACACGTTTCTATGGGAACAGACATTTAAAACACTGGGGTGAATAGCAATGTTAGATGGTTAATATGCTTTATCAGGAGTCCTCAACCTTTTTTGTCTACCAAACCCCTAATCTAACCCCTAACTAACCCCTAACCAAACCCCTAATCTAACCCCAAACCCCTAATCCCTGACAGCTTTTTCCTCAGGCTATCAGGCTAATGAACAGTCACAAATAACTCACCTACATCACTCCCTCACACACAACATGCCATGCACTGCACACCGTTCAACTGGACTGACGCACACTGCACTAATCACAACCTATCTGCTATCACTGGACACCATACAATGCACATCCACGACCTGCATATGAATAATCTGTTGCACCTTTGCACATCTATCTGCTGCTCAACCAACCAATCTGCTGTTAATTTATAATCTGTTGTCACATTATTACTATGCATAGACATTATGTATAGTGCAACTGTCCATGCAGATGTGTTATCTGTGTATAATGTGATTGATAATTAAGTATGTCTTTATAGTACACTATGTGTACTGAGTATATGTAATGGTTACACATTGTCTTCTGTACAGTCTGTAAATATGTACTGTCCATATGTAAATTGCTGTTGTTTTTTGCACTGTCTGTCCATATGTAAATTGCTGTTGTTGTTTTTTGCACTGTCTGGAGCACTGTAAATGCTCCAGTGCAGTTTGCACTGTCTGTCCATATGTAAATTGTCTGTTGTTTTTGCACTGTCTGTCCATAGGTAAATTGTCTGTTGTTTTTCTGCACTGTCTGCACTCATAAGAATTTCACTCACCAAGGCACTTGTGCTGTGGTGATGTGACAATAAAAGTGATTTGATCTAAAATATTTAAGTGAAGTTTAAGTAAACGCAATTATTGAATTGTATCATTTTTGAATATACAATCAGAGTAAAGTGTTATTTATTTTTTAAATACAATTTAAAGAATGTTTTTGAGCTAAAATATAATGAAAAATAAGTTTCTTTTTGCCTCTCTAGACTGGATGAGGAGCTACGGGAAGCAGCAGAGAGCTCTACGTGAGTATTATAGAAGATGTTTGAGACCTTTAACTTTTTTTATGTCATACTACAATAGAGTGCTATGGCTATATGAACATGGGTGTCTTTTTCATTTCTTTATAAAGAATCAGCAGCTTTCTCCAAGGAAGTGAGAATCCACAAGAACCAATGTAAGATTTCTTAATCATGTAGTATATAGCCATTTCAAGTCAAGCATTATGTTTAAAGTCAACATGAAATCACAACATACCCTTTTTACATATTTTTCATGATTCATCAGTGCATGTTATTTTTTATGTTAAACTCTAATGTTATGCTGACATCACCAAGAAAAAATGTTGACAATGAAAAATAATTGTTGACAATGCAATAATGTGAGTGTCACTGTCACTGTGTAGTGCACACACAATAGCCCCATGAAGATGAAGATTTTAAGGGAATAAGGTATTTAATAAGACTCACGACAGGGAAGTTCAGCACAGACACAGGGTAACATCAACAATAACCGACAAACTCAAACGACAGGAACTAATATAGGGTAGATATCGAGGGGCCGACAGGTGACACAATGAAGGTGGTTAATTAATAATTAGACAATGCACTAAGGAGAACCAGAACAGAACCAAATATGGGCAAACAGGAAGGGAACACAGGCAGAAGACAAAACTTGAGTCCAGTGGGTTGTGACAGTTCACCCCCCTCCCAGGCATGACCTCACATCGTAGAAACAAAGGGAGGGATGGAGGGGGACTTAGGAGAAGGATAAAGGAGTGGATGTGGGATGGTGACAGGGGACGGCGAAGGGCTGGCAGAAAGGCAGGCAGATATCACTGGAGGAGGTTCAGGCAGAGGACAGACACCCGGGTCCTGAGGGGACTAACAGAGTCAGGGTGGATCATGTCCACAGTCAGGTGAGGCAGGAAGTACCCACATGAGGCAGCAAGGCCCTTGGAGCAGGACAACTGCTCACGTGGGACTCAGGCCACAGTCACGATGGTGACCCATGGAGGAGCCGACGGAGAGAGGAGCCATGGTGGACGAGTGGGCGCTGACTCCATGGAGTTGACCAACGGCGGCAGAACAGGTGGTAATGGAGCCAGAGGCGGTGACAGAGAGCCAAAGAGCCAGGGTGAAGTTGAGGATAACCAACAGGTGGCACAATGAAGGTGGTTAACTAAGGTGTAGACTGAGCTGGGGAGCCCAATGGAGCCAGTGGGCGAAGGGACAAGCGTAGCCAGAGCCAGTGAGGTGGAGTGAGATGCTCAATGGTGACTGAGCCTCTTTAGGGACAAGGGAGCCCGATGGAGCTGGAGGACTGGAAATACAGACTCACGGTGGAGACAAGGAGCTGTGAAGCCATGGGTGGAGCCACTGTGAATTCATGTAGATTTAAAGTGATTTTTCGAAATCCTCCAGACTCAATGCTAACAGAGCTGAGGATCGGCAGACCAGCGGCGAGCCCACGCCACAGATGGGGAGATGAGGGTGAGCAGGGTGGCTGACGAGATCCAGTGAAGATGGTGCAGAAACAGATCCAAGAGAGGAGGTGGGAGATGGAGGTTGGGTGGGATATTTTCCCAGGCATATAATTCAGGAGATGGCTGAAGGACGAATATATCAGAGTGAAAGTCAATTAAATTTCCCAGGTCCGGTTTGTGCTCACCCCCAGCGGTGGTGCCGTGGGTGGGTCTTTCCAAAGCCCCCACGATCTCCACAGCTGTGTCCACCCTCGCTTGTGCTGTCGGCTCTCGCACCTTGTCAGATATTTGGGGCTCTGGCTCCGGGATGATCGTCAGCTCTGTCGCTCCTGATGGCTCAATGACCGCAGCAGGCTCTGGCTCTCTGTCTGCTGTGGGCTCAGACAGTTCCGCATTGCACCCTGTTAGCACTAATGCTAACTCTCTACCCTCTCATGCTAAATTGATGACTTGGGGACACAGAAAATAGAGCATTAGTTAATTATCGCTATTGTCAGAAACAATATGAGTCAGGTTTAAATTTAAACAACACCTCATATCACTTTATATGTATGGGTTCAAAATCAGCAGGAGAAATCTCGGGGTCATGTCGGACAAAATGTTCCTCTATTACTTTAAGCCCAGGTTGACTTCCTGAACAAAGTAACATAACATGGCTCTTTTAAAACATTTGTGCAGCCAGTCATTACAAGCATTAGCAGATATTGCCACAACATTTTGTGAAATGGTTTGAAAACATTTGTGAAAACCAGTGCTTGCTAATATAAACTGCTATAGACTGCAACAGTGTCTGCTATCAATTTCTTTTTACGGGTATTCTCACTTGTGTTTCACTGTGTAGATTTGAAAAAAAGTCTTCAGACATAAGCTATGAACCAAACCAAAAAGCTTAATTAATTATTTAAGCTTAATTAAGGCATTACAAAATTCGACAAGTAACAATAAATGATTATAAATCAATTCTTTAATGGAGAAAATCAATGCCTTTTATTCTGAAACCAAAATGTTGCATATATTACTTTTGCTCATATTTTCAAGTTTAAAGGGGATTTCAAAACCACTAACTCTAAATATTGATCTTTAAATATTGCAACTTTTGTGGAGAGGTGTGCTATTTCTTTTCCAAGAAATCAGACTTATATTAAAACTATAGGGGTGCTGGAATGACACACTTCACCTTTAAGAATCAAGCCATAGTGATGCATTAGTTGTTCTTGTGCTCACAACATTAAAATCAGTCCTAGATGTTTCAGAACTTTGATGTCTATTTGAGTGTTGGACATGTATAAAGGTAAAAAATAGTCCACAATCAAAGATCTGTCAAATCCTAAGAGCATGCTGTTTCCGAGGTTTTCACATTTGGTGTGACTGCTCTGTCTACTTTTGAACTCTTGTGTCAGTGTGTGAGGCTGTGTATGTGAATAGGTTTGTGCGTGCGTGTGTGATCATCTGTTTATGTGTTTACATGCTGTTAGGTCTCCCAAGTTCTTCCTGCTAACAGGTTTGGGAACTAAAATAAAGCGACTTAAAAAGATTGCTGTAAAGCACAATATTGAAATTAAGTCTACAAGTGTGTGTGTGTGTGTGTGTGTTTGAGAGACATTATGTGTGTGATTGAATCACTGCATGTGTCCCTGGTTGTTGATATATGATCCTTTTAGACTGAAATTCTACTGATTAATATGAATAGATTAAATTTGTTCCAGAGGCCTTCTCCAGCAGAGTATATTGAGATTGAGATGTATGTCATATTGCAGAGTAAATCAATAAATTCAAATTATATCTGAGCAGTTGTGTTATTGGTTGTATTGAGAATATTACATTAAACAGTTAATGTAATATTCTCATACCATTTATTTTAAAATCGTATTATGGTTTATTTATATTTTAATACATTTGATATTATAAATTCAGTGTAATAATTTTAAATTAATTTAATTTTACATTACAAAACCCTGTATGTTCCAACACTGTCCAGTTCTTTAAAACGCACATTTGCTAATACATTTTTATGTTGTTTTATTTTAGAATAGTTTACACAAAATTGAAATGTCTTGTATTGATTATTCACAGTTATTTTACCCATATTTTAAATTGCGTTTGAATTGTATTTTAGGGTTAAAGGAAATGTCTGTAAAATTAATGCATAATGTTCTGGTTGATAACACAAAGTCCTGTTTCTTTTCTTATATTGCAGGTTTTTAATTACATTCAATATAAATTATTTTGATATTCTTTTATTATTTGATTAGTAAAAATGCAAAGCATCATAACATTTGGTTCAATACCATTTCAATAGTTCAGTTTTGAATTATGTTTAAAAAATACGATGAAGGCACAAATGTATCTGGAGGGACAGAAGTAGAATCTGAATTTGGATAATTGAAATAGAAAAAATACCAAAATAGTAAATTAACACATTATTATACTTTTATTAAAATTCATAACTGACACACTTTCACAACAATAAATAACCAAGGTCAAAATCATAAGTGGGGAATTTTGTACTCGTTTGTACTTCTGCTACTATCATGTAAAGAAAAGTACTGCACAGGGACTGTTGACATAATGCACATATTCCAAAAAAATAAGTAAAAATGATTCACTCACAGGTAGAACAAAACAAAAAGTCTTCATAACAGCTGAAAGATAAAAAGATCAGAAAAGACGAGCAGCTGAGAGAACTATTTAATAAAATCTTAAGCTACAATTTGTCATTGTCACTATATCACCATAAACAATAATTATTCACATTTCAGATCAAAACCTTTTCTGAACTGTCCAGACAATTTTTTTTATTATACAATGTTGCTTTTGTATTTTAAGTGACTAATTTCAGTAACCCTGCCGAATATATTTTCATTTAAACAGCTGAAGAAGTTATCGGTAGCTGTAGCTCTCATCGTCATATTCTAACTCATCCTCCTGCTCGTCTCCCAGCTGCCCATATCTGAATTTGCGATACACAGTGCCGTCCTGTCCCATGTATACAATATCTTCGTCTTCATCTTCATCGTCATCATCTCGATTCCCCTTCTGGTCACCGAGGTCAACCAGCTGCGACTCACGGAACCGTCCAGAACTAGAGCTTGCTTGAGCACCGTAGGCGGATGATGATGTGCCTCTGTATAAGCTGTCTCTGCCGCCACCGTTGCCTAGTTTTTCATACCCACGTGGGACAGAAGTCTCAGGCATGGGTCGTTTGGCAAGAGAACGCTTAATGAGGATGATTACAGCAATCAAGGCCAAAACAAGCAGGATGGAGGTGGTGATGAAGAGTGGCAGGTTTCCTATATATTGCTCCTCTTCATGGTTACGGAAGGCAAAGTTAGTGCTGAGGACACACTCACCTTTAATAGAAATAAAAGTTTATTTTAAAGCCTCACATAAAGAACAAAGAGCAGACAACTATTATTAGTTCACCCCAAATAAAAATCCAAGAATCATTGAAAAAAAAAAACATGCAAATTATCTGTAAAATATTACTATGCTTTTAGCAAGTTTTGCAACACTTTCAAAGTGAAATGTCCAGTGAGTGGAAGTAAAAGCACGTTCAGTTTTATTCTAAACAAATAAGCATCAATCTGGCAAAATTTTATTACTCTGGTTGCTTGCTGTACTGAGCAAGTTTACTTCATCAGCAAAGCCATACATATGGAGCTTATGTAATGCATTAGTTTACAAATTATGCTCCATGATAAAAGTGTTCTGAGGTCAGAATATTGCAAGGATTCGTGCAAAGGGCTTATTTTGCTTATTTATCGGGGCTTGGCTAAAAAGGCCATGTGATGAGTGGGCTGGAGTCGAGAGCCGTTAAATGATAATTAGCGACACCTACACCACTCATCAGTCTCGAGTCCCACAGAGGCGGGAACCGGCGAACATTTAAAGATTTAAATAAAGAAAATAACCAAACACAATAGTAAAGCAGCAGCCCCTCATGGACGACTGCCGCACACAAAACCTGGTGCTGGTGTTTTCATATCACTGTATTTCTGATGGAAACCGACTGTTTTCATAACATTGTAGATGTCATTTTCATTTAATCTTACAAGTAGTTTCTAAAAAGCAGCATTTGTGAGCAGAGCTCTGTTTTGTGTACACAGTGTTGCCAACTTCTTTAGATGGAAAGTAGAAAGTCTGTTTGAAAAGTCGCTAAATGACGTCATATGCGTCATACGTATAATTAGCATATTCATGATGTCATCGCCTCATATAGATTTTTACATTTGTTTGTCTCTCTGTGATCTTACTGTTTTTTAATGCAGCCAAATTCTCAATAAAACTGTTTTCCTTTATATATTTTACTGTTTCTGTTGTCAGTCAACGGGATGAATATGAAATAATGACTGAAACGCAGCCCTTTAATAATACATAACCAGCTCTCCCTTCCAAGAAGTTAGCCTGCACAAATATCCTAATTTATAATTGAGCCGTCGTCGGATGAAATCAAATAATACACACAATATAAGACAAAGACAATTCCTGTGCTGTCATTTAGGCTATATTTACTTGTAAAATTAGAGAAGCAACATAATATCTGTTTTAACTGAACGGCCAGCTCCCCTGAACAGAGCAGATGCAGAGAAAGAGCTGCTTGCGTGCTGATCTCGCGCCAATGCGGAAGTACCTGCGATCACAGAGACTCGCTAAGTTGGTTGTGTGTACAGCATTACCAGGGAAACCTCGAGCTCTCCCGCTCCATCAGCGTCTCCCGCTGGTAGACAATGAATTTGCATATATATGCTGCTACAAATGGTGTAAGTCAGTGGGACTATTATGAAGGTAATTTTACGTCATAAAGATTTGCATGCGTATGGTAAGATTTGTGAAAGTGTACATAAGACTGCAAGCGCAAATAAAATTTGCAAGCGCAAGAGAAAGCTTTGCAAAAGGTGTAAATCGTGTTATAAGCGCAAGAAAAAAGATTTGCAGCGTTTTGCTGTTACGTAAGTGTAATTCATGTTTTGTGAAACTGCAACTTCATGCTGACACTAAATAAATATGATCTGCATTCGTATGACTTCCATTTTTCCGCTTACACTTTTGGCACGTTTTTTCGCCAAAATACGGTCAAAAGCACTGCAAGCCTGTGAACAGTGATTTGCAAGCGAAAACAGCAGTTTAAAGAACTGCAAAACGGATTGACGCGTAGAACCAATCTGTATGTGTAAAAAACTGACTGTCACATGTCTAAATGACTTGTTGTGTATGTAGGGTTAAAAGTTCGCGAAATAATCCGACTTGTACAGCTCCGTCTTTCTTTTTCCTGCGCTTGAGTTTTGGCACGATTCTCGCACTAACTGAGATTTGCAAGCGCAAAGGGAGGCGGGTCCACCTTCTTGTAGCCAATCAAATGAGGCTCTCGCTGACTCTCCATTTACTCTTATCTGATTGGTTCAAATAAACTCATCAAGCAAAGACATTTATCTTCATTTAAGTTCGGGGACGTTCTTGCTGCGGAATGATACTTTTATTCGTACACATGCAGTAAAAAACAAATAAATACCAACTTAATTAAAACATTATATTTTATAAGTGTACCATTAAGCTAGACTCCCATGTGTTCAAACTGAATTACGAGCTGGTGTTAACGTTATTTGGTTTGGTTTTGCTTTACATTGAAATAGTATAATCTGATTAAACTTTATAATTAAAATGATGTTATGTGAAAATGCTCAACACTATGGTATCAGAGTGCTACACTTTGTAAAACCTTTTTTTTGCTATGCCAATAAAGCTACTTAAATCTGAACTTGTCAATTTTTCAAACCATGTCTCTGTTTATGGATTTTAACACTCAATTGTATATTTTGAAATGTCAGCATTGATTCTGATAACGTTCATGTGACCGATCAAGCTATTATATGAAGCAAGAATGAGTAACACAATACTTTATTTGTGTCCAGATATGACTAATGCAAAAACTTTGATAAATATGTATTTAATCATGTCTAAATATATATCCAAATTCAAGTAACTAATTATGTGGGAATCCAAAGTTCCCAGCCACACAGACATGTTTATGTGTTTATATAGAGAGCTAAACATTCATCTAGTGGTTACGATGGTATTACAGATGATAAATAGTGAATAAGTTATAGATAAATATTTTAGTAATATTTTGTAAAGTCCCCTTAAATTACAAAATGTTAAAGAAAAAAATATTATTGTTGCTTCTGTTGGTTCAATTATTATTGAACCAAATTTTTGTTAAAACATTTAACCATCCCTGATCAGTAGACAGGTGAAATGATGCATGTATTAGGCTATGCAGATACTAGGCCTTCTTTAATTATCATTAAAATTACAATATAATATTAAAATAAACAAAATATATCATATAGCCTGTTTAGGAAGAGAAGGATACTACACAGCTCGTAATTCAGTTTGAACACATGGGAGTCTAGCTTAATGGTAGACATATAAAATATAATGTTTTAATTAAGTTGGTATTTATTTGTTTTTACTGCATGTGTACGAATAAAAGTATCATTCCGGCAGAACGTCCCCGAACTTAAATGAAGATAAATGTCTTGGCGTTTGATGAGTTTATTTGAACCAATCAGATAAGAGTAAATGGAGAGTCAGCGAGAGCCTCATTTGATTGGCTACAAGAAGGTGGACCGCCTCCCTTTGGCTTGCAAATCTCAGTTAGTCGAGAATCGTGCCAAAACTCCAAGCGCAGGAAAAGAAAGACGGAGCTGTACAAGTCGGATTATTTCGCGAACTTTTAACCCTACATACACAACAAGTCATTTAGACATGTGACAGTCAGTTTTTACACATACAGATTGGTTCTCGGTCAATCCGTTTTGCAGTTCTTTAAACTGTTTTCGCTGCAAATCACTGTTCACAGGCTTGCAGTGCTTTTGACCGTATTTTGGCGAAAAACGTGCCAAAAAGTGTAAGCGCGGAAAAATGGAAGTCATACGAATGCAGATCATATTTATTTAGTGTCAGCATGAAGTTGCAGTTTCACAAAACATGAATTACACTTCACGGTAACAGCAAAATGCTGCAAATCTTTTTTCTTGTGCTTAAAACACGATTTACACCTTTGCAAAGTTTCTCTTGCGCTTGCAAATTTTATTTCGCTTGCAGTCTTATGTACACTTTCACAAATCTTACCATGCATGCAAATCTTTATGACGTAAAAATAACTTCATATGTGACAGTCTGTTTTTTACACATACAGATTGGTTCTGTGATCAATCGTTTGCAGTTCTTTAAACTGCTGTTTTGCTGCAACACTGTTCACAGGCTTGCAGTGCTTTTGACCGTATTTTGGCGTGCCAAAAGTGTAAGCGGCGGAAAAATGGAAGTCATTGCAGATCATATTTTTAGTGTCAGCATGAAGTTGCAGTTTCACGAAACATGAATTACACTTACGGTAACAGCAAATGCTGCAAATCTTTTTCTTGCGCTTAAAGCGATTTACACCTTTGCAAAGCTTCTCTTGCGCTTGCAAATTTTATTCTTGCAGTCTTATGTACACTTTCACAAATCTTTACCATGCGCAAATCTTTTGCGTAAAATTGAAGGTAATTTTCGTCAAAAATTTGCATCGTGTTAATGTCTTAACTGCAGCGCAACAAAACCAGCGCAAGACTGCAAAGGTGTAAATCGTGAAAGAAAAGATTTGCAGCACTGTTACTAAATGTATTCATGTTTTTAACTGCAACATGATCATGATCTGCGTGTATGTTCCATTTTACGTTTCGCCAAATGATCCGCACTGGTTCTACCTGTGCAACGATTTCACAATTGATGTCTGTAAAAAAACGACATCATGTCTAAATGACTTGTTGTGTATGTAGGGTTAAAAGTTCGAAATAATCCGATTTGTACAGCTCCGTCTTTCTTTTTCCTGCGCTTGGGTTTTGGCACGATTCTACTAACTGAGATTTGCAAGCGCAAAGGGAGGCGGGTCCACCTTCTTGTAGCCAATCAAATGAGGCTCGCTGACTCTCCATTTACTCTTATCTGATTGGTTCAAATAAACTCATCAAAGCAGACATTTATCTTCATTTAAGTTCGGGGCGTTCTTGCTGCCGGAATGATACTTTTATTCGTACACATGCAGTAAAAACAAATAAATACCAACTTAATTAAAACATTATATTTTATAAGTCGTGTTCCTTTAGGCTAGACTCCCATGTGTTCAAACTGAATTACGAGCTGTGTAGTATCCTTCTCTTCCTAAACAGGCTATATGATATATTTTGTTTATTTTAATATTATATTGTAATTTTAATGATAATTAAAGAGGACTAGTATCTGCACTAGCCTAATACATATCATTTCAGCTGTCTACTGATCAGGGATGGTTAAATGTTTTAACAAAATTTGGTTCAATAATAATTGAACCAACAGAAACAACAGTAATATTTTTTTTTCTTTAACATGTTGTAATTTAAGGGGACTTTACAAAATATTACTAAAATATTTATCTATAACTTATTCACTATTTATCATCTGTAATACCATTGTGTAACCACTAGATGACTGTTTAGCTCTCTATATATAAACACATAAACATGTCTGTGTGGCTGGGAACTTTGGATCCCCACATAATTAGTTACTTGAATTTGGATATATTTAGACATGATTAAATACATATTTATCAAAGTTTTGCATTAGTCATATCTGGACACAAATAAAGTATTTTGTTACTCATTCTTGCTTCATATAATAGCTTGATCGGTCAAATGAGCGTTATCAGAATCAATGCTGACATTTCAAAATATACAATTGAGTATTAAAATCCATAAACAGAGACATGGTTTGAAAAATTGACAAGTTCAGATTTAAGTAGCTTTATTGGCATAGCAAAAAAGGTTTTACAAAGTGTAGCACTCTGATACCATAGTGTTGAGCATTTTCACATAACATCATTTTAATTATAAAGTTTAATCAGATTATACTATTTCAATGTAAAAAACCAAACCAAATAACGTTAACACCAGCTCGTAATTCAGTTTGAACACATGGGAGTCTAGCCTAAAGGAACCACTTATAAAATATAATGTTTTAATTAAGTTGGTATTTATTTGTTTTTACTGCATGTGCGAATAAAAGTATCATTCCAGCAAACGTCCCGAACTGAAGATAAATGTCTTGGCGTTTGATGAGTTTATTTGAACCAATCAGATAAGAGTAAATGGAGTCAGCGAGAGCCTCATTTGATTGGCTACAAGAAGGTGGACCCGCCTCCCGCGCTTGCAAATCTCAGTTAGTCGATCGTGCCAAACTCAAGCGCAGGAAAAAGAAAGACGGAGCTGTACAAGTCGGATTATTTGCGAACTTTTAACCCTACATACACAACAAGTCATTTAGACATGTGACAGTCAGTTTTTACACATACAGATTGGTTCTCGCGGTCAATCCGTTTTGCAGTTCTTTAAACTGCTGTTTTTTACAAATCACTGTTCACAGGCTTGCAGTGCTTTTGACCGTATTTTGGCGAAAAAAAACGTGCCAAAAGTGTGCGGAAAAATGGAAGTCATACGAATGCAGATCATATTTATTTAGTGTCAGCATGAAGTTGCAGTTTCACAAAACATGAATTACACTTACAGTAACAGCAAAGCTGCAAATCTTTTTCTTGCGCTTATTGATTTACACCTTTGCAAAGTTTCTCTTGCGCTTGCAAATTTTATTTGCGCAGTCTTATACACTTTCACAAATCTTACCATACGCATGCAAATCTTTTAAAATTAACTTCATAGTCACATGTCTAAATGACTTGTTGTGTGTAGGTAAAACTCCGAAATAATCCGATTTGTACAGCTCCGTCTTTCTTTTATCTGCGCTTGCAGTTTGCACGATTCTGCACTAACTGAGATTTGCAAGCGCAAAGCGGGTCCACCTTCTTGTAGCCAATCAAGCGAGGCTCTCGCTGACTCTCCATTTACTCTTATCTGATTGGTTCAAATAAACTCATCAAACGCCAAGACATGTATCTTCATTTAGTTCGGTCGTTCTTGCTGCGGAATGTTACTTTTATCGTACACATAGTAAAAACAAATAAATACCAACCAAAACATGATATTTTATAAGTCGTTCCTTTAGGCTGACTCCCATGTGTTCAAACTGAATTACGAGCTGTGTTATCCTTCTCTTCCTAAACAGGCTATATATTTCGTTTATTTTAATATTATATTGTAATTTTAATGATAATTAAAGAAGGACTAGTATCTGCACTAGCCTAATACATGCATAATTTCAGCTGTCTACTGATCAGGATGGTTAAATGTTTTAACAAAATTTGGTTCAATAATAATTGAACCAACAGAAATAACAGTAATATTTTTCTTTAACATGTTGTAATTTAAAGGGACTTTACAAAATATTACTAAAATATTTATCTATAACTTATTCACTATTTATCATCTGTAATACCATGGTGTAACCACTAGATGACTGTTTAGCTCTCTATATAAACACATAAACATGTCTTGGCTGGGAACTTTGGATCATAATTAGTTACTTGAATTTGGATATATATTTAGACATGATTAAATACATATTTATCAAAGTTTTGCATTAGTCATATCTGGACACAAATAAAGTATTTTGTTACTCATTCTTGCTTCATATAATAGCTTGATCGGTCACATGAGCGTTATCAGAATCAATGCTGACATTTCAAAATATACAATTGAGTGTTAAAATCCATAAACAGACATGGTTTGAAAATTGACAAGTTCAGATTTAAGTAGCTTTATTGGCATAGCAGGTTTTACAAAGTGTAGCACTCTGATACCATAGTGTTGAGCATTTTCACATAACATCATTTTAATTATAAAGTTTAATCAGATTATACTATTTCAATGTAGTAAAACCAAACCAAATAACGTTAAGACCAGCTCGTAATTCAGTTTGAACACATAGTCTAGCCTAAAGGAACACGACTTATAAAATATCATGTTTTGGTTGGTATTTATTTGTTTTACTGCATGTATGCGATAAAGTAACATTCGGCAGCAAAACGTCCCGAACTAAATGAAGATACATGTCTTGGCGTTTGATGAGTTTATTTGAACCAATCAGATAAGAGTAAATGGAGAGTCAGCGAGAGCCTCGTTTGATTGGCTACAAGAAGGTGGACCGCCTCCCCTTTGCGCTTGCAAATCTCAGTTAGTCACGAGAATCGTGCTAAGCGCAGATAAAAGCGGAGCTGTACAAATCGGATTATTTCGCGGAGTTTTTACCCTACATACACAACAAGTCATTAGACATGTGACAGTCTGTTTTACACATACAGATTGGTTCTCAGGTCAATCCGTTTTGCAGTTCTTTAAACTGCTGTTTTCGCTTGCAAAACACTGTTCACAGGCTTGATGCTTTTGACCGTATTTTGGCGAAAAAAGCGTGCCAAAAGTGTAGCGGAAAAATGGAAGTCATACGAATGCAGATCATATTTAGTGTCAGCATGAAGTTGCAGTTTCAAACATGAATTACATGATAACAGCAAAATGCTGCAAATCTTTTCTTGCGCTTAAAAGCGATTTACACCTTTAAAAGCTTCTCTTGCGCTTGCAAATTTTTATTTTCTTGCAGTCTTATGTACACTTTCACAAATCTTACCATACATGCAAATCTTTTAGGCGTAAATTACCTTCATATATCCTCTTGTTTAATATTCTCGGGGTCAGAATTGATATAGCAATATTGACGAACTAGCTGTTTTGGCAAGGGGCGTGGCAGTACTGAAACGCCGTCTAAGCTGTTCACCAATCACAACGCACTGAGACAGCTAACCAATCACAATACATTTCGTTTTTTGGAAGGCGGGCCTTCATCAAACCCGGAACTAATTGAGTCATTTGTGCCAGGCTGGGGATATAGGCGATTTTCGAACCACCAATCATACGAGCATGTTCTAGTACACCCCCAAAACCAAATCAAGACTTTGTAAAAGAGCAAATAGGACCCCTTTAAGTAAAGAAATAAAAAGTAAACAAAAGTAAAGTGGCAATAACAGAATCTACAAATTTATAAAACTGTTAAATTTATAAAACAAATTTATAAATCCAGCAGTGCCACAGGCTGATCGCTTCCATGCCACACCTCACTGATGCTGAAATTTGTGTGATAAAGGAGCCCTGACAAAGTATTGAGTATATAAATGAACACACTTTGAAGAACTAGAACTTTTCTGTTTGGCAAATCCTTTTTTTGATTGATTTTAGGAAATATTCTAATATTCTAATAATCATGAGCTCTAAGCTCTAATAATCAAAATTATGTTTTACTTTACATGTAATGCATCTAGAATATATGAAAGTTTCACTTTTTTTAAATGTTACAATAAAAAAAATACTTTTTCACTATATTCAATTTTTTTTAGATGCGCCTGTCAATTATGTCACTGATCAACCTCTTAGTGCAAGTAATATTTTGAAGAAGAAAGGTCACTTTTATGTCCAAATACCTCTGGTCTCGGTACAGTTACAGCACTCCCGCTGAACTGCAGCTGTGTCTTCCTGTTTTTCGTTGGTGCAGCAGGGCAGACAGCGCCCCTCTGTGGTCAGAATTAACTGTGCTGGGCAGATGGTGCAGTTATGAGGCCCAGGACCTTTGCATTCTAAACAGGACTCATCACAAGACACACACTTATAGCCCTGTTCCTGTAGAGAGATCACAACAGATACCATGTGACAACATTCATAAAAAAGGTAAAAATTGATTAGTAAGTAAAAATGTTTGAATAGACTGCACAGGAACAGAAGTTTACCTCAGGCTCAGCGTATTCTCCAGTGAAACAGGGTGACTTGCAAACTCCATCTGTGTGTGTATAACCTGGGTGACATGAGTCACAATCCTCAACACTCATGCCTGTAAAATGACATTACAGCATTTTAGGCTTAAACTGTCAAATGGTTAATGGTTAAAAATATAATTTTAAAGTGTTATTTAAAATAGTTATATGCACAGACCATTTGAAAGTTTATATAATTCCTGAAGAAAAAAAAGGCAAGTCAACCTGTAATCACCTTGTAAAAAAAGCATACTTTTAAAACTGCTTATTATGGAAATAATATACTTGAATGGTTAGATCATAGTTGGGTGCAAATTGAATGTAATGTTTTCTGACACTTAACTGCATGCTATATATTAAATTGAACTTAAAAAGTACTTGAGTTGAAATTATGGTAAACGATAAATATTGCGTTTAAATTATGTTGGAAAACCCCAAGTATCAGTGAGAAAATTCAATGCATGCAACGAATTAACAGGACATTTCTTCATTTTTTTCATTTACAATAAAACTAAGTTGCATGAAAAAAAACATAACACTGTATTGTACAATTATGATAAAATATATAACAATTTAATTTAGAGGAATTTAAAGAAAAAACACCCAATGCACATCCTTTATTCATCATTAAATAGACGTAAATTAAATCACCATCTTACTCAAATCAAAGTGATTTGAATGCACCTGACGTCATAATTACAACTTATAAATACAAACGTCCCAGGAGGACTCGAATGAATAATTCTTTATAAACTGTCATTTCTAAATTACTTCTTTTGTCTTTGAAATATGATCAATTTACTAACAAATGCTCTGAAAAACATATGGTAAACTGTAATTTAATGTTATTTCTTTTTGGAACCTTTTTTTGGAATATATTTTTGTAATTTGTAAGTTGCACATTACAACAAATGTCTTTTTTGGAACAAAATACAATTCCTCCAATTCTAGCGTTTTTACATTGGCTTCCTGTAAGGTTTAGAATTGATTTAAATTATTTGATTCTTTGTGTTCAAAGCTTTATCTGGCCTTGCATATACATCAGTGACCTTCTGATTCCTTACTCTCCTCAAAGAGCACTTAGGTCTAATAATCAGCTTTGTTTAACTGTTCCACGTTGTCGCGGTAAAACCAGGCTTTTTCAGCTGCAGCCCCTAAACTTTGGAATAGTTTGCCTGTAAATGTGAGACTTGCTCCTTCACTAGCTAGTTTTAAGTCTGTCCTCAAATCTTATTTGTTTTCTCAGGCTTTTGATTAATGCTAGATCAATTTGCTCTGATTCTATTTTATGTGTTTAATTTTCATATGATGCATGTTTTCTTTTACGCTTTTATATACATTATTTTGTTGAACAGCACTTTGGTGCAACTCTGTTGCTTTTAAATGTGCTATAGAAATAAACTTAGAATTGACTTGACATTTTTAATGACAAAGTTTAGCATTTAAAATACATTTACTTAAATATTGTACATTTTAAATATCACACTACAGCTAAAATTAAGTACTTTACAAGTGTTTTAGTAAGTATAGTAAGTCAAGACATCAACATAAGTGTATTTCTTTAAAGCATGATAAAAAAAGGATTTAAAATGCATTAAAGTAAAACTTTTAATCAAATTAAAAGTGTACCTAATTGTGTTAAGAAACATTAAGTCATTAAAGTGTGCTCTCTGTATAAGTATACTTACTTTAAGTATTGCATTATTATTTTATTATCTGCAAATACAATTTTTAGGGGGCAGTAATGGCCTAATGGTTAGAGAGTTGGACTTGTAACCCAAAGGTTGCAGGTTTGAGTCTCATGTACGACAGGGATTGTAGGTGTAGTGGACAGCAAATTCCAGGGCCCAGTTTATGGCGGGGCCCCTCTCTGACCACTATAGTTGACAGACATTTTGATTGGATCTTGGTGGACTAACATAAGCAAACTGTCCAACGCCATCAGATAAAGATGCCAGGACAACAGCCAGATACCTCTTAGAGGGGAAGGAGAAGACCTTTGGTACAAAGCCTGCGAAGTACAGGACTTCTCATTGGTCAAAATGCAGTTTCTACCCTTCACCCACCAACATACTGATTACTAAGGTTTTGGCCGTTAACCACCATAAAAAGTCAGAGGGTGAAACAAAGAGAGATCACAAAGTTCCATCCAAATCCATTCATAACTATGTTCTCAAACCTTAAACTGATGAAAACTACAACACACACATCTTATACTTATTCAGAGAAATATGTATTCTTAATGACAGCGACGTGTAGTGCAACATCTTACACAAACCCAGCTGTTGATGGACAAATGAATACATGCATGAAAGTTCAATCTTCTTCCAACATGTTTGGACTTAATGTGTTCGTAACATTACCAAAGGTATTCTGGTAGTGGTTTGGTAAGTGAATGATGCATTGGTAAAACTTTAATGACACTTTTCTAAATGTGTGTTTGGACTATGTAAATAAGTTCCACAGGAGGAAAGAAGGGTGGGCCACACTGTAGCCAATTACATCCTGGAAATGGAGAAGCGCCAGATTGTAATCTCCTCCTCATATAAAGGTACCTTCCCAAAAGACACTCCTTGTTCTGAGTCTGAGTTCTGAGTCCTGTAACTGGGAAGGCAGCAACAGAAACAACCCGTTCTGAGTCTGAGTCCCGAAAGGGAGAGACACTAACAGAAACACCTCCGTTCTGAGTCTGAGTCCTGATACTGGGAAGGCAGTAACAGAAACAACCCGTTCTGAGTCTGAATCCCGAAACGGAGAGACACTAACAGAAACACTGGAGTTTCTGAGTCTCCGGCACGTCCATAGAGACACTAACAGAAACAACTCTGTTCTGAGTCAAGGTTCAAGGTTCTTTTATTCGTCACATGCTCAATTATACAGGATATAATCAGTAGTGAAATGTAAATCAGGACAGGTCCGCTCAATGGACAGTGCAAAAAAAATGAAACATAACACAAGAGAATATATATAAATATAGGTAAAAATTTAATAAAAATAATAAGAAAAAACAAGGAGTAAAATGTGCTATAAAATAACAAGTGCAATACTGTATACTGTGGACTTAATAAATAATAATATAAACAGGGATGTGCAAGAAGAATGTGGAAACAGGTTGTACCAGGTATATACACATAGCAGCAATGCGGATGATGGAGAGTAATGAATGTGTTACAGTTTATTAAATTGAGTCCTGTAAATGTTATTTGACCGAGTTTGAGTTTAGGAGCTTGAGTTTAGGAGCCTGATGGCCTGAGGGAAGAAGCTCCTCCTCAGTCTCAGTTTTTGCCATCATGCTCCTGAAGCGCTTGCCAGATGGCAGTAAAATGAAAACATGGTTACCGGGGTGATTTGAGTCCTTGGTTATTTTAGCAGCTCTGCTTTTGCAGCTTTGAGGTAGATGTTCTGCAGAGAGGGGAGAGCAGACCCTGAGATGCGCTCAGCTAAGCGCACGACTCTCTGCAGAGCTGTGCAGTCCTGATTTGAGGCATTTCCATGCCACACTGAGATGCACTGAGTCAGTACACTTTCTATGGCCCCTGAATAGAAAGTTTTCAGGATAGCTGGTGAGACCCTGAATTTCCTCAGCTGTCGCAGATGATACAGTCTTTGCCTGGCTTTCTTGACCTGTGTTTGAATGTGTGCAGTCCAAGTCAGGTCCTCGGAGATGTTTACACAGAGGTACTTGAAGCTGCTCACCCTCTCCACAGGGGTCCCACTGATCATAAGAGGAGTGTAGGGCCGCTGCTGTCTCTTCCTGAAGTCTACAATCAGCTCTTTAGTTTTGCTCACGTTCAGAGAGAGACAGTTGTCCTGGCACCATGATGTAAGTCTCTCTACCTCATCCAAGTATGCGAGAGGACACACAATCGTGTGTGTAGAGAGAGTAGAGCAGGGGACTCAGGACACAGCCCTGTGGGGCTCCTAAGTTCAGGGTGATGGAGTTGGAAATGAACTGGCCCATTTATACCACTTGAGGTCTGCCGGTGAGGAAGTCTTGAATCCAGTCACAGAGTGAATTGTTTAGGCCTGAGGTCTGAGAGTTTAACAGCTAGCTTGATGGGGACTATAGTATTGAAAGCTGAGCTATAGTCAATGAATAGCAGCCTGACATAGTTGCCATTTTTGCTGTCAATGTATGAGAGGGACGAATGCAGGACATGAGAGATGGCATCATCAGTAGACCTATTTGGGCGGTAGGCAAACTGAAGAGGGTCCAAAGCTGCAGGGATGGAGGAGCAAACATGGTTCTTTACAAGTTTCTCAAAAACCTTCATGACTGTTGATGTGAGGGCAACTGGACGATAGTCATTCAGGCAAGAGGGTTTACTGTTCTTAGGCACAGGGAGGATGACAGATTTTTTAAAGGGGGTGGGAACCACAGAAGTAGAGATGGACTCATTGAAGATGGATGTAAACAAACCAGCAAGCAGATCAGCGCAGGACCTCAGGACATGGCCAGTAATCCCATCAGGTCTGGCTGCTTTCCTGACGTTCACTCTCTTTAGTTCCCTCCGAACCTCGTCCTCCGACACGGTGATTACATGATCATCGCTGCTCTGTCTGCTGCTTCCTGATGCGCTGATCGGCAGAGTCGCGCTGCCGCCATTACATTCAAAGCGGCCGTAGAAGGTGTTTAGCTCTTCGGCCAGCAACGGATCTGCTCTCACCTCAGCTGAGGATTTATTTCCAGAGGAACAGATGGTCTTCAGTCCCTGCCACATGCGTAGAGAGTCATTGAGCTGAAAATGTGACTCAATTCTCTCCCTGTATCGGAGTTTTGCGGCTCTTACTGCACGTCGGAGAGCATAGCACGATGCTTTGTTCTCGCTCATGGTTAACAGTATCACGGATTGATCTGTCCACCCACGGTTTCTGATTTGAGAATGTCCTTGTTACCGTTTCAGTGGCTTGCTCGGTTAGCGTGTTGACAAAGCTCAATGCTACATCCGTGAACTCGCTGACGTCAGATGAACTTGCCCGGAACATGTCCCAGTCGACGTCATCAAGAGCAATGATCCAGTGTATTTGGTCCTTTAGTTGGACAGGATACATGTTGATGAAAGTTCGGCATGACCTTCCTGAGGTTGGCTTTGTTAAAGTCCCCCGCGACGATGGAGGCAGCGTCAGGGTGTTTGTTAATGTATTCACTGAGCACATCGTGGAGTTTGGACAAAGCCAAGCTAGTGTCTGCCTGTAGTGGAATGTAAAAAGCAGTAGCCATAATCGATGAAAACTCCCAGGGCAGATAGAATGGGTGGCAGATAATGGAGAGATGTTCCAGATGAGGCGAGCAGGAATGCGACAGAATGGAGATATTCCTGGGGTCACACCATTTCTTGTTAATCATGAAACACACTCCACCTCCTTTGGTTTTACCGGCCTCGGCTGTTCTGTCCATCCGTAAAACAGAAAAGTTACAGCGGTGTCCGGGGCCAAGGGCGTGAGCCATGTTTCAGTCAAACAAAGGATGTTACAGTCCCTTATGTTCCGTTGGAAACTTATCCTGGCTCTAAGATCGTCCATCTTATTCTCCAAGGATTGGACATTAGCAAGCAGAATACTCGGTAGAGGAGGACTGTGAGCCCTTTCCCTCAGTCTGTTGCAGATTCCAGCAAGTTTCCTGCTGTATTTCTTTCGCCTCCTGGGGTTATTCAGGTGGCCTTTGTTCACCTCGGTGTTCCGAAGTTTCTCCAATGGCCACGTTGGATTCGTAGATAAAGTGTCCTGAAGCAGGTTAATGTAGCGGTGTCCAATGTCCAAAAGTGTTCTTTTGTCATAAATAAATACTGCAGACGTTATGTGTAACAACGTTCGTAAGAAGGAAGGAAGCGGACAGGGTTGGCTCGTGAAGACTCGGGTGATTTATTGCAAACAGATAAACTTAAACAGGTGCGCACTCTGCGCGTTCTCGGTACATCAACTCTCTCGGTTGTCTCAGCGTTCACTCTCTGTATTCGTTCTGGCTGTCTCCCTCTCACAGACCATGCGCCCGAGTCTCCACTCCGTCTCTCTCCTCCAATCCCCGCTCCACGGTGGCTTTATTTGGTCTCTCCACGCCAATTACTGCAATCAGAGACAGGTGTCTCTCCTCACCCCCACCTCCTGGGTCAGGACAGCTCCCAGCCCCGGTCTGCAGCAAGAAGAGAAAAGTCAGGAGAGTGCAATAGCGGCCCGCCACACAGAGCAGCCTTTACTTGGGTGAAAGCCTGCTGGCACCGCTCCGTCCACGGGACCGTATCTGGGACCTCCTTTTTAGTGAGGTCAGTCAGCGGGCTGGTGAGCTCTGAATAGTCAGGAATAAACCTCCTGTAATACCCCGCCAGCCCCAGGAACTGCCTCACCTCCTTTTTGGTCTTGGGTCTCGGGCAGGCCGCAATAGCTGCCGTCTTATCAATTTGGGGACGCACCTGTCCGTGACCCAAGTGGAAACCCAGATAACGAACCTCCACCCGCCCAATCGCACACTTCTTCGGGTTGGCCGTTAGCCCCGCTCCCCTCAGCGCTCTCAGTACCTCCCGCAGGTGCACCATATGCCGCTGCCAGTCCTGACTGTAGATGATAATGTCATCCAGATAGGCAGCGGCGTATGCGGTGTGCGGTCGGAGGATTTTGTCCATGAGGCGCTGGAAGGTAGCGGGCGCCCCGAACAACCCAAACAGAAGTGTGACAAATTGGTGCAATCCAAACGGCGTTGTGAAGGCTGACTTTTCTTTGGATAAGGGCGATAAGGGGATCTGCCAATATCCTTTGGTTAAGTCCAGCGTCGAATAAAAACGAGCGGTACCCAGCCGATCAAGCAACTCGTCAACCTGCGGCATTGGATAGGCGTCGAACTTCGACACCGCATTCACCTTGCGATAATCCACACAGAACCGAACTGAGCCGTCTGTTTTAGGAACCAAAACGGCCGGCTGCGCACTACAATGCCCGGCTCTGTCTCAATATGGTGCTGGATAAGGCTGGTTTGACCGGGCAGGGGCGAGAACGCATCCGCAAACTCCTTCTGCAACCGGGCTACATCGGTGAGCTGGGAGGGCGAGAGGTGATCCCCGGGGCCAGAGTGAGTGATGGGATTTTGGTGTTCACTTCTGGCCCGAGATCTTCTCGCCACACCGTCGCCAGCATCACCGGCTCCACCGCTCCATTTTTAAGGAGGTTGAGGTGGTAAATTTGCGTGCCCGCTCCGGTCCGTTCGAATCACCTCATAATTGAGATCCCCTACCCGCTGTGTGACCTCGAACGGTCCTTGCCACTTGGCGAGTAATTTAGAGCTAGAGGTGGGGAGTAACACAAGCACTTTATCTCCCGGTGTGAAATTGAGTAATCTGGCCCCCCGATTGTATAGCCGGCTTTGCTTGTCCTGGGGCCGTAACAAATTCTCCATGGAGAGCTACCCCAGAGTGTGGAGTTTTGTTCTCAGGTCCAGCACATGCTGAATTTCATTCTTGCTCCCCGAAGTTCCCTCCTCCCAAGTCTCCCTCAGGACGTCCAAAACCCCGCGGGGCTGGCGGCCGTACAGGAGCTCAAAGGGGGAAAACCCCGTGGAGGCTTGCGGGACCTCCCGCACAGCGAACAAAAGGGGTTCCAGCCACTTGTCCCAATTTTTTGCGTCCTCGTGAACGAACTTTCGAATCATTGTTTTCAAGGTACGATTAAATCGTTCCACCAGGCCGCCGTTTGTGGGTGGTAGGCGCTGGTGCGAACCGACTTAATTCCCAATAATCCGATAAAGCTCGCGAATGGTTCGTGACATGAGCGCCGTGCCTGGTCGGTGAGAATCTCTTTGGGATTCCCACCGGAGATCATACTGAACAGAGCCTCCGCCACACTTTTGCGTAAATGTTGCAGGCGCTACTGCCTCCGGGTATCGGGTTGCATAATCCACCAGAACTAATGCAAATCGATGGCCTCGTGCGACCGTTCAATGGCCCAATGAGGTCCATACCAATTCTTCGAAGGGGACCTGCATTAGCGGAAGGGCGCAAAAGGCGCTTTTGGGGAGGCCGGGGATTCACTAGCTGACATTCACGACAAGCCGCACACCACCGCGTACATTCTCGTGAATGCCCGGCCAAAGAAGCGGGCCATTAAGCGGTTCAGTGTTGTCGCCTGCCCCAGGTGCCCGATAGATTACAATGAGCCACCTGGAAAAGCATTTCGGACGGCTTTTGGGTACCAACAACTGGGTTGTATCTTGCTTTGATTGAGCGTCCTGGGTCACTCGATACAATCTATCTTTCAAAATAGCAAAATAGGGATAGGAAGGGGGCCGTGCGGACTGGAGAGGCCGGCCGTCAATGGAACGGACCTGATCGAACGCATTTCTCAGGGACTCGTCCTGAGACTGCTCCAGGGGAAAATCATCACGCTCCGTGAGGATTAGCCTCTCGATCGCGTTCCGTTCCCCTGGTGCCGCCTCAGAGAGCCCAGGCTCAGCCTCCCCCGTGCGCACGGCCGCCTCCCTCCCCGGCTTTTCTTTTCCCCAGGAGGCATCCACACACAAAACTCCCAATAAAACTTTAAATCCGGGCCAATTGGTTCCCAAAATCAGCGGATGCCGGAGGTGGGGGTTAACGGCCACCTCCACATTATGCTTTTGTCCCCGAAATTGGATGGCTAAACGCACTACTGGATATTCCGCCACGTCCCCGTTAGAAAACTACAGACCTGTCTCTCTCCTTCCATTCATTGCCAAAACACTCGAACGAGTTGTCTTCAACCAGGTCTAATTGTTTCTTTCACAGAACAACAAACTGGACGCTAAACAGTCAGGTTTCAGGAGTGGCCATTCAACTGAGACTGCGCTACTATCGGTCACTGAAGCCCTGCGAATTGCAAAAGCCGATTCCAAATCATCAGTCCTCATTCTGCTGGATCTGTCTGCTGTTTTTTACACTGTCAATCATCAGATCTCTCATCACTGGATATCACTGGGATTCCACTTCGCTGGTTTGAATCCTATCTCACTGGTCGGTCTTTCAGGGTGGCCTGGGGCGGGAGGTATCCAAAGCACATCAATTGGTCACTGGGGTTCCCCAGGGCTCGGTTCTTGGACCCTCCTCTTCTCCACATACACTACATCACTGGCTCCCATCATACAGGCACATGGCTTCTCCTACCATTTCTATGCTGATGACACACAGCTCTATCTCTCATTTCGACCAGATGATCCAACGGTAGCTGCACGGATCTCAGGCTGCCTGGCGGACATCTCGGCATGGATGAAAGAACACCATCTACAGCTCAACCTGGCAAAGACTGAGCTTCTTGTCTTCCCTGCAACTCCAACTCTACAGCATGATTTCACGATTCAGTTAGGTTCATCAACAATTACCCCATCAGCTTCGGTCAGAAATCGTGGTGTAATCTTCGATGACCAGCTGACCTTCAAAGAGCACATTGCAAAGACTGCTTGATCTTGCAGGTTTGCACTACACAACATCAGAAAGATCAGGCCCTTTCTGACAGAGCATGCTGCACAACTTCTTGTCCAGGCCCTTGTCATTTCTAGACTGGACTACTGCAATGCTCTTCTAGCTGGACTTCCATCAAACACAATCAAACCTCTACAAATGATTCAGAATGCAGCGGCACGACTGGTCTTCAACGAGCCCAAAAGAGCCCATGTTACACCTCTCTTTTGGCGCTTTTCCACTGCATGGCAGTTGCACGGGTTCGGCACGGCAGTGCATGCGGCTCAGTTCAGGTCGGTTTGCGTTTCCACCGCAGTTTAGTACCGCTATAGAGTGGGCGGGATAATTCACGTGTCATTAGAGTTGCGCCGCCTCTACTGCCTTGAAATCATCGTAAACACGCCACAAACAAACTCACAACAAAGAAAGGAGACGGAATAGTGTTCTTCATTCTCGGCATGTGGATGTTTTTAACAACAATGGAGAGGTCTATGAGAATACTTGTGATTTACCCCCAGCAGCAGAGACTGTGGTGGCAGTGCCACGGGCTGTAGAGGAGGAGGAGAGGGATGTTTTTAACAGCAATGGAGAGGTCTGTGAGAACGCTTGGGATTTACCCCCAGCAGCAGAGACTGTGGTGGCAGTGCCACGGGCTGTAGAGGAGGAGGAGAGGGATGTTTTTAACAGCAATGGAGAGGTCTGTGAGAACGCTTGGGATTTACCCCCAGCAGCAGAGACTGTGGTACAGTGACACGGGCTGTAGAGGAGGGCAGAGATGTTCGTGCAGGTGTGCTGCGTTACTTGATTAGTTAACTATTCATGTAGCGTGTTCTGTAAAGTGAATTATCAATAAACTTTTGAATATTTCAAGATGTACAATGTATCCCTTGTTTTTTTTTATTTATGTGATGTTTTTTATAATCGCGGCATTAATCATTTGTCTTTTTCAAGAGGTTCATTACGTGCTCATACAATGATACATATTTAATATAGTCTGGAGGTACATTTATTCGATCAGATTGTTTTTAATTGAAGCAAAACACAGATACAGAGGTAAAAATATAAACAGAAAACATACTCTGAAAATATAACAAGTTCAAAAGTAACGTTATATACATAAGGCTTTTTCCTTCGGCGTCGTGTCATCAAGCTCTCACTGGATCCGCTTCTCGGCTATCAACGAGAAGAACATCTGTACTTCCTCAACAGACAACGACACTGCTATTTTGTGGTTGATGCAAAAATGTGCGTTTGTTTAAACAGAAGTTGCGTCCGATCCTTCGCTGGCTGTGCTGATTTAAATCTAGCGGGTCGGGCTGTAGAGGAGGGTCTTGTGTCGCAAGTTCAGTGACGCAGTAATGACGATTTTCTCTGGCCAATCAGTGATCAGCAGAGTTTACACGTCACGTTTTGGTAACGGTACGGCTCGCTTGGAACCTTGACCGAAGTGGTACTAAAAAAGTATCAGGTACCAGGTACAGTACTCAGTGGAAAACCCCCCAAAAGTGAACCGTACCATACCGTACCGTGCCGTACCATGCAGTGGAAAAGCGCCATTTGTCTCCTTGCACTGGCTACCAGTTGCAGCTCGCATCCAGTTCAAGACACTGATGCTTGCATATAGAACAACCACAGGCTCAGCACCCACCTACTTCCACTCACTATTACGAATTTACATCCCCTCCAGAAGTCTGAGATCTGCTAGTGAGCGACGCCTCGTGGTACCATCACAGAGAGGCTCAAAATCACTCTCCAGAACATTCTCTTTCACCGTTCCTGGCCGGTGGAATGATCTTTCCACCCCCATCCGGAATACTGGATCCCTGTCAATTTTCAAGCTACAACTGAAAACTCACCTCTTTCAACTCTACTTGACTACTTAAAAAAAAAATATATATATATTATAATAATAATAATAATTTAACTTTCACTTTTTCAAAATCTTCATCTTCTCTTTATCTTTCTCTCCTTCCCTTGCTAGCATGTACTTATTTGAACAATGCCTGAGATTTGGTGTTATTGGCACTTCCTCTGTATGTTTACCTCTTCAAGATTAATCGCTTTATGCACTCCCAATTGTAAGTCGCTTTGGATAAAAGCGTCTGCTAAATGACTAAATGTAAATGTAAATGTGAAATGTCCCTGTGTACACACCTCACCCGAACCATGCAGCTCGTATCCAATGCCTCAGGCTGAACTAGGCTTTGATGGATCGAGGTTTGGTTACAGCCTGAATCCACCAAAGCCCAATAAGTACCTCCCTTAATACTCACAGGTATCTGGTACCCGCCAACCTGATCGGGGCCAGCCTGCGGGGCGTCCGGAACCCGGACCAGTGTCCCCACCTCCATCACTGGACAACGATCGATAAAGTGGCCCGGGTCCCCGCAATGCCAACAGGCTGGCCCAGGCTTCCCCGCCACCCTAGTGGCGGGAAGGGGGACAAGGAATTGGCGTGGAGACACTGGGGGAACGGGACTAGTAGCGGCGCTCGGGCTGGCCGACCCCGCCTCCCTGGCGTGGGCTCTCACGGCTCACCTCCCCTCCATCGGGGCTGGACTCGGGGTACCACGCCGGCACGGGACCTAGGCAAGAAGGTAGGGGGAGAAAAAGAAGGGGAGGGGAGAGAGAGAGACGGTAGGGTTTCGCCAACCCCGTGGCACGCCACCATCTGGTCCTCGGCGAGTTGGATGGCCAGGTCCAGCGACGCCGGGCGGTGGCACTGGACCCACTGCGCTGTCTTCTTGGGAAGCCGCGCAATGAATTGTTCCAGCACCACACGGTCGATGATCTGCTCGACGCCGCCTTCCCCGGCCAACAGCCATCTGCGGCAGGCGTCCCAGAGCTGGTGAGCCATCGCGAAAGGCCGGCCGTTCTCGCCAGCTCCAGCGATCGGAAGCGCTGGCGGTGCTGCTCGGGGCTCTGGCCGACCCGCTGGAGGATGGCTCGCTTCAGGTCGTCGTAGACCAGGATGTTCTGAACTGGCAGCTGCTGCGCCGCCAACTGCGGTTAGCAGGGGGATGAGGCGCACTGGCCAGTCCGTCTGGGGCCACCCACATGCCTCTGCGGTCTTCTCAAAAAGTTCGAGGAATGCCTTGATGCCGTCCTGCGGCCCCATCTTCTGTACCGGCATGTGGGTGGGCGGGGCCGGGGCTGTTGGACTCCCCCCGGCCCGAACCTCCCGGTCCATCCAGCTCCGGAACAGCTCGCGGTCCTCCCGCTGGTTCTGGACGAGGGCACAGAATCGCCTTTCCAGGTCCGCCCTCATGTCCAGCAGCGCTTTATGGTGTTCCTGGTGGAGTCCCGCGTGCGACTGGATGACATCCGCAAATGGCGAACCCGTCGGTGAGGACATGATGGCAGCGGCGTTCCGGCTTCCAGGAACCAGTGTAACAACGTTCGTAAGAAGGAAGGAAGCGGACAGGGTTGGCTCGTGAAGACTCGGGTGATTTATTGCAAACAGATAAACTTAAACAGGTGCGCACTCTGCGCGTCCTCGGTACATCAACTCTCTCGGTTGTCTCAGCGTTCACTCTCTGTATTCGTTCTGGCTGTCTCCCTCTCACAGACCATGTGCCCGAGTTTCCACTCCGTCTCTCTCCTCCAATCCCCGCTCCACGGTGGCTTTATTTGGTCTCTCCACGCCAATTACTGCAATCAGAGACAGGTGTTCCTCATTTTGCACTTGACCCACTTACTTACCGCTGTCTCCTGAGTCTTTCTCCCGCTGCAGACTTCGCTGAACCACGCCCCCCTCGCCACATTATGCGTGTAAAAAGAGAAAGTAAAAATACGTAAAAAAGTAAATAAAAGCACAATTTGAGCGGAGATATCCGAAAGTCGACTGAACACAGCAGCGCCATCATGGATAACCCTCTGAGTACTGCAAAGTCTGAGTACTGCAATGGAAATGACATTAACAGATACACTGTTCTGAGTCTCTGGCCTGTGAAGGTGAGACTGCAACAGATCAACCTCCGTTCTGAGTCTCTGGCGTGTCCAGGAGACCCTCACAGATCAAGACGTTCTGAACCTCTGGCCCATGAGGGAAGAGGCAAGTTCAGACTTCAGAGTCTTCGTCCAGCAAGACAACAACAGATGCAGCACGTCCTGAGTCTCCATCCTAGAGAGACAAAGCGGATCAACCAAATTCTGGGTCTCTAGCCCAGAGAGGCAGAAGACACACAGACATTTGCAAAAAAATTAAGCTCTGGCAAGCAAACCTTCACTCCAAGGTACCTTCTGCACCTACTCCCGGGCCACATAGCTAACATTTAACAACTTTAATAATAAAATAAAACAAACACACGAAAAGCGGCAGCCCTCACGGACGACTGCCGCACAAAAACACAAACTAAAATCCAGGTTTGGTCCTCTCGCCTTCCACTGTCGCCACTCCCTCATTTAACCCTTCCAAGCTCCTCCGTGGGACTCGAGACCGGTGAGTGGCGCAGGTGTCGCTCATTACCATTTATCCACCGGCCTCGCCTCCGCTCCCACGGCTCTCGGCCACATTGACATTAGATGTTATATAGCTGATTGCAGTTGATAACAAATAAGCTTTCAGGTATTTGTTTGATACATAATAAGGTTCTTCACCTTACTTGTTTAAAAGTAGTAAGAGTTTATCTTTCCAGATAACATAGCTCTGACATAGCAACATCCAACATAATCACTTGTATTTTATGCATCTTATGCACTTTATTCCTTTCCCATTCATGGTATTAATTTAGTAGTTGTTGATTACTCTTGTCTATATTTTGTTAATACAATCTATTTTATTACACTTGTGTCTTCCTTGTGTTGATAATGCAGTAAAGGACAGTAAAGTAAATTTATTTCATACCTGTGCATGTTCTACAGCTGGGGTGACAGGCTTCACATGTTTTGTGGTTTGTATCATGGTAGTACGCTTCAGGACAGTAAGACACACAGCGCCCCTGTTTCCTGATGAACAGCATCCCCTCTCTGCAGCTCACACACGCCTCGGCACCAGCCTGAAGACACTCTCCACAGCTCTCGTGACAACGCTCACACGTCCCAGAGACAGCTGAGGCGTAGTGACTGGAAAATATTCAGTCAAAACATTTGAAAACAGAAAATGCAAAGCAATCTAAGAAGCCAGTCCAGTAAGACCTATACTTCTGATTAATCGGCCTAGGTGAAATAGTGTAATTTATAAGGCTGTTTACAAGGCAACACCGGCCAAATGCCTTGCTACAGGCATTGTAGTGTTGTAGTTACCCAGAGCGGCATGTGTCCACACATTCCTTGATGTCTCTGTAGAGGTGAGCTCTGCAGCTCAGGCACTCGTAGCTGTGCCGCCCCATGCAGGTGAAGCAGTTAGGATGACAAGGCTCACAGCGCTGTGTTTCCCCTCTGAAGAATTCATCTGGACACTGATACACACAACTGCCATCTGTGGATCAAGTGGAATCTTTGTTTACACTAAAGCCTATGAAATATTATTTGAGTATCAGGAATTATCATTACATTTGAACAAGTGGAATTACTGTAGACAATATGGTTAAAAACGTCTTCATTTGAAATTTTACTTAAATTTAATGTCGGTATTATAACATTACCATACCATTAATGCAATTATACAGACATCATAAAAGAGTGACAACTGAAGTTTAGATATTTGGGAAGAAAAATTAGTTCAGTAATATATGCATTTATAAATGACAAAGTACAAATAAAGTCATCAATACTGTGTGTTTTTCAATTATTGTGATAAAAAATGTCAGACTTTAAACGTAATTATTTTATGATTATTAACTTATATTATCTAATATAAAATATGCAATTACATGTATTCCCATCAATGTTTTGTTTATTATAAATTATGAACAATTAGCCCATGTTCAAAAGTTTAGGGTCAGTAAGATTTAAAAGTCTCTTATGCGCACTGCAGATATTTGATAAAAAATACACTAAAACAGTAATATTGTGAAATATTCTTACACTTTAATATAACTGTTCCTATTTTTAGATATATTTAAACTCTAATTTATTTGTTTAATGGCAATTTTGCAGCAGGCAGTACTCCAGTCTTTGATGACACAGTCCTTTAGGAATTATTCAAAGATTCAGATTTTGTGCTCAACAACAATTCTTATTATTATAAATGTTGAAAACATATGTGCTGCTAAATATTTTTATGGAAACTGTGATACTTTTTGTCATTTCATGATTCTCTGATGAATAGAAAGTTAAAAAGAGCATTATGAACATATTATTGATCATTTTAAATACCGTGTTCTTGCTGAATAAAAGTACTGACCACTTTGCAATATTTATGGCCCATGTTTTGTTGCTGATTCATGAAAAGATGTTGGTGCAGTACAACTTCTGAAGTACCAAAAGGTCCTCCATTTGTACAATTTGTATTTAGCTATCACAGGAATAAACTTAGGACTTTAAATGAGCTAGAAAATCTAGAAAATGAATTTGATTTTTTCTTTTTCTTTGCACAAGTCATCTTCCCCTTGTGAATCAAGAGCGTATCAGGCCTCATTGGGATGAACTCACTGAGTAGATAGTGGTTCTGGTTGCAGCTGAGGCACTGGTCCTGATATGGGCCAGAGCACTCATGGCAATACTTGTGACACAAGTGACATTCTCCATCTTGGTTGCTGTAGTGGTTTGAGGGACATGTGATGGGTGTAGCACAGCGCCCGTGGGCATCCATTGCCAGGCCCTCAGAGCAGCTGGTGCAGGATGTGTCGTGCGGACCAGAACAGGTTAGACAGGAACCGTCGCAGGCTGCAGAACACCAGCAGAACAACAAAAAAAGACTTTTCATTAACATTATGTGATCTAGAGACAATATGAAAATTTCAACCGTCACCTGGATCACCTAACCATGTCAGTAATTGTGTCAGTCAGTAAGTAGTCTTGTCCCTACGCCAAATGAATTGAACAAAACCTCACAGGATTCATTAATTGAAATAATAATGAATTAATTACTCAAATTAATTAACAAATTAATAGCAAATTATACAACTACCATAAGGATATACTGTACAACCTTAACTACGATACAATACGCTCACATCAACAAATATAATAAAGCAAATCTCGTCTGTGTTCTTGTTTAAATCATTGTAAAATGTAAACTGTATTATTGCAACTCTTTGTAAAGTTACCTGTATATTCTTTCCAACTTTATGTAAAGTGATATATATACTATATAACAAATCTCAACCATCATGCTTATGTAACCCTTACCTTTACCCTTATGTAAAATTAATTTTCATCTTATGTTTGTGTTCATCATTTTAAATATATTTGTTAGAATTGCTATTCATTTATTTAGGTGTAATAAAGAATAATTCAGTGGAAAAGCATGACTTAGTGCACTTTTAATAGTAATAGTAAGGAACGTCATGTAGTCTCACCCATGCATTCTCCAGACCTGATTTCCCTGTACATATGTGCGGGGCAGGGGGCTAGACATGCTCCGCTGTGCAGAGTGTGGTCAGTGTTGGAACAGGAAACACAGTTGTCTGGTTTGGGCCCATCACATAGCTCACAATCGGCGTGACAATGCTCGCAAATGCCTTGATCCGTGTCCTCAAAAAACCCATCAGGACACACCACTATACACTGACCCTCATGCAGGAAGAAGTCTTCCCTACACTCTGAAGTCAAATGAACAGAAGAAAATGAAATATATTTAACAATATGCTAAGATTGATAAAGTTAGAATTTCTAAATTACTTCAGTATATGTAACAGCACCTATTTTGCTTATTTATTCATGCAATGTCATTTATATATTTTTACTTGGACTTTGATCAAGTCAGGCTTTTTTGGGAAATTGAACCCATGACCCGTCCATGTTTTATTGTTTGACCTTGAGGAAAGTTTAATTATCAACATGTATGAAAACTGTATAAAAACATATGAA
The DNA here is from genome assembly GCA_027564155.1 of Gymnocypris eckloni scoliostomus. Lineage (NCBI taxonomy): Eukaryota > Metazoa > Chordata > Actinopteri > Cypriniformes > Cyprinidae > Gymnocypris > Gymnocypris eckloni. The sequence goes on along the minus strand of CM050414.1, from coordinate 1,016,009 downwards.
ACACTGTTGGTATTAATGCTACTGCTATTATTATTTAAAGTGGGTAATTAAATTGAACTTTAATTAAATTAATCTGCACCTTTTAGGGGGATATAAGGTACATAAGGTTTTGACAGTGACGGCTGTTGTAGATAGAAGAGTGTAGAAGACTTTTGCAACATCAATACAAATATTTGTAACTAGTTATTTTCTTAACATAAAAGAAGAGTTCATGAAAACATGCAAAATTGTGATGAATTTCAGTCTCACCTGTACAGAGTCCGTCCTCAGGGCAGATAACACAGCTCTCTGGACACTGTACACACTCCCCGTTCCTCACTGTGTGTCCAGGCGGACATCTCTCCACACACTCATGTTTGTGGAGCAGTAGCGTCTCCTCACAGCCCAGACAGTGTGTTGCATTCTTCTCACAGGACGTACAACCAGATGCACAGCTCTTACACACCTGACCCACAGAATACCCTCTGAACACAAATAAACATGCACATCATTTAATACAGTATATATCTACAATATAACTACTAAAATTGCCTTATATTGTTGTTTTATTTTACAAAATCCATCCTGGAATTGAGACTTTTTTATGAGAGAAGTTTTATTTTTAACCCTAAAAAGCCTACAGTATCATATATGCTATACAAATTAAGTCCTCGATATATTATCAACATAATCAAAACTTTGTTGAAAAAGCTGTTGTATGTCTTCATCTGATTGATAGATTGATGGTTTATACATTTTTTTGCAATTAAATTTCCTGAAACAACTGTTTTATTTGTTTAAATAAATGATTAAAAAACGCCCCCTTGTGGTACAATTGCATTGCATATATGTTTTACCCTCCACAATAAAATGCAGAGCTTTAATCATAAAATCAAACATTTAAATATCATCTTAATAAGTCATATTATTGGGAAATATAGGTAGCTGATATTTATGCATTTTTATATAAGTTTAATTTTACAAGCTATAGAATTTCCTCTTACTTTCGGCTATGTAACAATCAGCAACTGCATCAACTTGCATATTTGGGCCTTTTGGACAAAAAGTCTGATATGACAAATATGATATATAAAATATGACAGTCAACAAAAAAGCTAATAAGCAATATTGCATAAATTTGCGTAATAAAAATGTATTTACACTGTAATTAATGTAATTGATTTAGCTTAACATTTTAACTAGAGAGTTCATGCGAGGCTAATTATAACTAAATGGGTGCAAGAAACAATAAAAAGGGAACCTGAGGGAAAACAGTACATCATTAGCTTTTCATTCCTCTATACATTAATGTTTGTTAATGACTAACCTTGTGCACTTGCGCACACACTGTCCGGCCTGCAAATAAAGAGGGCTTTTTCGTGTTGACTGGCAGCGTGTGCAGAGCTGCTCATCCTGGCACTGGGCACAACCTTGAGGGCAAGTCTCACAGTGCCCGCTCTCCTTACTGCCAAAACTGCCCGCCGGGCATCGTGCCACACACATCTGATCTGCATTCAGATATCGACCTAGAAGACAGAGTGGTTAAAACACACATAAATAATGTATAATTATCCATTCACCTAACCCTTTATACAACCAACCAAAATTTTTCCATTCATCATATTCGTCTTTGAGTTGTATTACCTTTGACACAGGTGTTGCATTGAGTCTTCATTTCCCCCCAGCAGGATTCACATGACGAGTGACAGGCCTCACATTCCCCATCATCTGAGAGATGAGAGCAGGAGCAGTTATACCCAGCAATTATTTTATAGCAAAAGCATAACAAAATATCAAATTATATTTTAATATTGTACTTTCAAAAAATACAATATTTTCCAATTAAGGTCATACGTGTACTTGAAGAGATAACACTTTCATGATTATGTTTCTTAACACACTTAAGTACACTTTGTAATAATATCAAATAAAAAATATTAATTTAAAGTACATTTTAGATCACTATGTTATGGATGTGTTTTGACTAACATAATGAAGTACATGTAAAGTACTTGCGTTATTTGATATTACATCTAAAGTTAATACATTTAAAATATAATAAAATGCAACTTCTTCATTAAATAACCTAAAATACATTTTCTTTGTTAATGAATGAATCAACAGACTCCAAATGATCTAAAGAACCAATATAGTAAAATAGACAAAGTCAGTCAGATAAATAAATGAATAAATGTATGAATGAATGAATGTTAAAGTAACTTATCTAACAACTAAAGGGTGCACATTAGTACTTTGGAGTAATAATATGCACCCGTACTACTATCATTTTTTAGGGGAAAATATGCTGGTACTGCCCCAGTGACAAGCTTGTAAGGTACAATTGTAAGGCACCTTACACTCTGAGAGTGGACCTACAAAGAAATGACCATACAGACAGCTCAAGGTTTATTGCAGTCATTTTGAATTCAGTCATTTGACTTTATATTTCTAATAAGTTAATTATAACAGATATGCCATAGGTTGCCAAACTAAAACATTCTTATATAATATTACAAATATTTCATGCTAAAGCATCAGTTGATAATAGGCTTTTCCAAAGCTAAGCACTTGAAAAAGCCCATTATGTATTGGTGGAAATAAATTCTGAGGCTCTGTGGTTAAAAACTCTGTTTTGTTTTCAGCAGGATCCTAAAATTAATGAAGTCATGCAAATGCTCCAAATTGTATCCTGAGAAAAGGCCTTTGGTAATCTGTGAACTCTTCAGCCCTCCTCCAAAAGAGGCAATGTCCTGCAGAGTTTAGCTCCAAACCTAATCAAACACACCTGACCCAACTAATTAAGGGCTTCAGCATCACTTTTTCCAGAAAATCACATCAGGCAGGTGTGTTAAAGCAGGCTGGAAATAAAGGGGCAGTGGGTCGTTTTGAAGACCTCTGCGATGTAGTTTCAATTTCTAAGACAGATGATACATTGAGAAACTTTTTGAGCAATGTTGCTGTAAATGGGCAACCAGGTGAGACACCGGGCCCAAGACTGATCTAAAATATCCAGATAGAAATATGTTACCCATTCTCAATGGAAACATGCCTAAGTAACATTGCTTAAAAAGTTGGCCCGTGTATCAAGACTGTGCTCAAATATAAGTCTGCAATCAAACATTAGATTTCAAAAGGAAGATATCAATATGACTGTGATCCTACATAGAACCAGCAATTTAGAACCAATATGAATAGTACTAATATGAAGCCATATGAAATCTAATTCTTCCAAGACCAATTTATCTGGACTATACCATGAGACAAAGTTAACTCCAAAGTTATCTCCAGAGCTACGAACAAGCAATCTCTAAATAATACATTTTCCCTCTCTGAAGTGTTGCTCTCACCTGTGAGGTATGTCTGGGCAGGGCAGACATCCTGTTCGGGCACACATGCTCCATTATCAAGCATAAATCCATCGCCGCAGCTGTCACAGTCACTGTCCTCCGGCCCACTGCATCTCCTGCAGTCTGAGTGACATTCCTCACACTCCTGAGAATCTTCATCACCATAGAAACCATCGGGACATTCCCGCACACACTTCCCATCTGCAGGGTACAGTATAATAAACACATGAACAATCTGGTCCAATTGTGTCAAAAGATCATGCAAAATTAGTTTAAAATAAAAATAGAGTGTCTTTTAAAAGTTTCAATATGTGTTTAAAACACATAAATTTAAGTGTTATGCTCTGTGTTTTGTACATTTGGTTGTCTCTGCATATAAAGTTAGAAGAATGTAGTGTTCGGATATGTAGATTAGGATACTACAGCACAAGAACTTAATTTGATCTGTAGTATGTTACTTGATATTACATTACATTACATTGCAAATGTATCATTCTATATGTGTACATAAATACATGATGTACAAGTTTCAACAGAAAGTATATTTTAGTTTACCATAAATGCTTGTGAGTACACTTAACCATTTTTCATATTCAATAGAAGTAATTATTAAAAAGAAAAATAAATATAACTATTAAATATAAATTACTTTAATTTATCCTGCTTCAGTGAGTCAAAAAGGCACTCTAAAATTCAGTTAATTGCATTTAATATACATTTAAAATACCCATAAATACATTTACATTTGTTTGTGATATGTGCAATTGAGTGTCCAAAATGTACATTAAATATGCACTTGTGCATTTTTAAAGTAGTCCTATATTATTTCTGTAATAAGTACTATAAAAAAAAAAAAACTTGCTTTTCACAATATTATTTAAGCTCATGTTTATTCATCAGATGTCCCTCTGGTAATTCTGTTGTAATAAAAACAAATAAACTAAAAGTATAATGTATAAAGTATAATAGTATAATGTTGTACATTACTTTTAGTCTTTTTTCAGCATTTGTCAATATAGCTAAATCTAAATTATATTAAGACGCATTGGGGCACCACTGTAAGCTTGCAGAGGCCCCCTACATTTTAAACATAAAGGCTTTATTTCTATTTGTATAAAATCATCTTCCAAATGCATAAATTTAAATGTAAATGTCCAACCTGACAGGAAGAGGTCAGATTCACACCAGTAGCACTCATCTTCATCACAGCTGACACAGTCAAGCTCACAGGACACACAGCTCATGGTCTGCTCCACTGTGTATGTCTTAGCAGGACAGTGCTTATAGCAGCCCTCTTCAAACCTGTGCAGAAAGAGCATGCCGGTCACTTCTCAGAGTGGCACACATCTGTAAATTAATGTTTATTCTGTCTTTCACACATACATTCCAGCAGATGGTTCTGTTACATCATTTAAATGTTCCTTACTTGAAATATCCATCAATGCAGGACAGGCAGTGTTTGGGATTATCTGCAAAGTGAAGGAACTGTAAATTATGTAGAAATATCTGTCTGTTCAACTCAGTACATTTCATGGTGGAATGTGAAGTCAAAATACACTGTCACATCCATCATTGATGTTTTAAAACAACTTATTTAGATTTACTAAAGACATTTAGTTGAAAGTCCAACAAACAAATACAAACATCAGCCATGTGTTCCAGTACAAAACTAACCCCATGTATGAGCAATAGTAAATGCCTGGATAAAGCACAGAACAGATAGAATGCTGAACTTACAAAGAACACACTTATGACATCCCTCTTCACATGACATGCAGTCATCATATTCTGGGTCTTCTACCTCCCCTAACACACACACACACACACAAAAGTTAGTTACATACATTGAATGATGTTAGTCGTGGACGTAAAAAATACTCCCAAAGCCAAGCATCGTTAATAACAGACATTGTGCTAAATATCTCTTTTTTAAATAAGCAACAGAACAAGTGACACTTGAACTGCACATGAAGATAAAGTCAGACCTTCACCACACTCCAGTTTATTACAGACTCCGTCGTTGGGGTAGAAGGAGTCCTCACACCTGATGCAGTGTGTGGCTGAAGAACAGAGCTTGCAGTGTGAAGGACACGGCTCACATGCCTTGAGCACTGTGTGGAAATGAGCCTGAGGACACACTTCTACGCACTCGCCACGGTAGAGGTACCTGTCCACCCCAAACTTGTCTACAGCACACACAAACAAAACATGATACACACAAAATTACCAAACCACCCACACAGGGACACATACTGTTAGATGGTGGGACCATCATGATGTTACTCGTATTTTCATTTTGGTGGCTTGAAGTCAGGAATTAAATTGTGGAAATTAAAAACAAAACAAAAAAAAGTTTTCTCTTCCAAGCCAAAGGCACATTAAAATAAAAGCTAAGGTCAGATTTGCTATTAGATGTGAGACAGTAACATTGGATTGGATTGGGATTTTAATATAAACTATTTGCATAAAAAATTTTTTTTATTTAATTTGCTTGCCACTAAACAGCAAATGAAACACAACTGCATTATGAAGTCCATTTTATTCACATTTGGTGCTTGCCAAGTTTTATTCTGGACACTGGATGGAGCTCTTATAAATAAGATTAACTGGATTGCGGCTCATGCTAATTTAATTGAGTTATTGGGACAGAAGCCATTTGGACTATGATGAGAAATGAATCCTGACCTGTATCACAGCTGGTACAGTTAGCAGGACCAGCATCAACGCACTGAGCACAAGTGTGGTCACAGAGGTGACACTGTCCACTGGATGGGTATTTCCCATTTGAGCAGCTGACCACACATCGCCCCTCATCCAGCCAACTACAAGAGCAGGACAGAGGAAATGCATATTAGTGGCAAATAACTGTATAATAAATGTATAGCCTAAATGCACGGTCAGTCGCTTTGGATAAAAGCGTCTGCTAAATGCATAAATGTAAATGTAATAAAATGCAATGAAATAATTAAGCAAAAATATAAAATAATAATTAAGAATTGTTATTGTTTTGTCTCTTTATTTGATCAAAAACACAGTAAATATTGTAGTTGTTCATTACTGAAAAAATATTATTGTCATTTAAAAAACTGTTTTATATTTATATTGGAAAATATGATGTATTCCTGTGATGGCAAAACTGAGTTTTTCAGCATTACTCCAGTGTCACGTGATTCTTCAGAAATCATTCTAATATACTGATTTGGTACTCAATTATTATGAATTATTATTGATACTGTCACGAATCCGGTTCATAGGCTTCCCTTAACTCACCACCAGAGGTCACTCGCTCACCACATGGACTCTTGCACTACACTCACTGTTGCACTCCATCTCAGACTACAATTCCCATCACCCATTGCACTGACGATGCACGCACTGAACACACAGCTGATTGCTCTGAACACACAGCTGAATGCACTGATCACACAACCTACTTAAACCATGGACTTCCTGTTCCTCTCGGCCGAGTATTGTTTAACATTTAGCATTCTCCTAATGTTAGCTACGTACCAAGCCTTACCGTGTTTGTTTGTTTTGTGTTCAGTCTCCTGTAATGTTCTGCGTTTTTCACTCTCCAACTGTTAGCTGCTTTACGGAGCCTTTTCTAGTTTTCCATGTCTCATTTTAGTTTAGTCTAGTCTTTTCATGTTGCCTTGTTGTCTGGGTCCTGATCTCCTGCCTTGTACCTGGATTACCCCTCTTGTCAAGCCCTCTGGATATTGTTTGCCGATCGAAGACCAGGCCGTTTACTGGAGTACTCATCTGCCTTGCCCTCAATATACCTGTTTGCCAGTTGTTGACCTTGCCTGTGTTTTTGACCATGCCTAATAATAAAAGCTTGCACAAGGATCCGCACGCCTCTTGTCTTGTCAGATACTCAATTTTTATATGATATAATGATTGTCAAAAATTATTATAAAAAATGCTACATACTATAATAAAGTCATTGTTGAAATTGTTTCTTACTGTGTATTGGAGCAGCTGAGACAGTCCACACTCGTTGGACCTTTACATCTATGACAGGACTCATCACATGGCTGACACTCTCCACTCTCATCCTGATATTCCCCTTTAAACACAAACATAAATCGATTAGAATTATATATGAAATGGGTAGCACTTTATTTTAAGGTGTCCTTTTCACATGTAATTACTATTATAATAACTATACATTATGCATAATTACATGCAAGTAACCCTAAGCCAAACCTTAATCCCAACCCTAACCATATAAGTACATGTAGTTAATTAATATTACTCAGTAGTAAATGTATAATTACACTGTAACAAGGACACCTTAAAATAAAGTGTTACTCTGAAATGTCACAACAACTCTACTTCAAATGGTTGCATATTCTGGTTGGAAACAACTGAGTTTACCATCAACACAGTTGTGGCTGAGAACACACACACCATCCAGAAGTGTGTTCCCATCTACGCACTCACTGCAGTTTTCTTTACCTGGCCCGACACAAGCCAGACAGCTCGCATCACACCTGCACATATACACACACTTTAAGAATCAATGTATAGGAAATTATGATGAATGCTGAAAGGATGAGAGGTTGTAGCAAACACCTTTTACAGGTGCTCTGAGTGTCTGCGCTGTCAGAGTTCAGTTGAACAGCGTAGAAACCTTGACTGCAGGAGGACACACATCTCCAGTTCTCCATCAAGTAGCCTTCAGCACAACGATTACATGACTCTAGACCTGCAGCTGTAGAAAAGACATGATCCTTTCACATCGACACAAATGCAAACTCAGTTAAAGACACAAAATGTCATAGTCACAAGATCATGTACAGGATTCCTATTGGAAATCTGAACCAAATCTTAATGATGATATGTATAATTCACACTAAAAATAAAGGTGCGTAAAAAGGTTCTTCACAGCAATGCCATAGAAGAACCATTTTTGGTTATACAAAGAACCATTCAGTCAAAGGTTCTTTAAAGAACCATCTCTTTCTCACCTTTTTATAATCTGAAGAACCTTCTTTCACCACAAAGAACCTTTTGTGAAACAAAAAGGTACTTCAGATGCTAAAGGATCTTTATTGAATAATTTAGATAAAAAGGTTGGCATCGTGAAGCACCTTTATTTTTAAGAGTGTAGAATTACTTGCTTGATAGTCCAATGTGATATTTAAACTAAATAATTAGAAATAAACAAAAGAAAGTATATTGTTGGTACACAGTGTTGGGGAGTAACTATACATATAGCCTAACATAATTATGTAATTTAATTACAAAATAAAACTGTAATCCGTTACAGTTACTGAGAAAAAAAATCTGTAATTCAATTACAGTTGCTTGTGAAAATGTTAACGATTACAAAGGGAGTTACATCTGAATATTTTCACACACATACAGATTTGACGGATTCCTTAACAAAACTACATTGACTTCTGTAAAATATGAGACATCAATGTTTCAGGGGTTAAGGACACAGAAGAGAATGCATGCTTTTCTGATAACTTTTTTATTTCCTTTTTGAGTTATTTTTTTAATTAACTGTGTTTTTTTCAAAGACATTGTTTCATATTTAGTGTATTTACGGTATTTATGATATTATGATATTACATATTTACGATATTACGATATTATATACGATATTTCATTCGTACTGCGTTGGAGATGCTGTATGGGAAAAACTCATTTTTTTCTCTTCAACTTAAGCCTTTTCAATCACGCAGTAGAACTGCATGTCCATTGGTTCATGCAGTGCTATAAAAATGAACCAATGGCTCGGCAACGGCGTTGAGCGAGTCCTATGGCTATGCAACCCTCCATAGCCCGCCAAAATGGGCAGGGCCTCTGGGTATATAAGTGGCAGCTTCACCACCGCATCTCAGATTTCTTCTCTTCAGCGATGAAGTTTCTTCCTCGCTGACTCTTCATTGATGCCGAGATTCGCAGTTGAAATGCCTCAGCAGTCGGATTGGACCTCTTGCAGCGCTCAGCTTGCAGATCCCGGTCTATCCCCTGCCGCCATCCGGTGACTATCTAAAAGAGCCTAAAAGAGCTAATTTTATGGCGTTATTGCAAATGCCGTGCCGTCATTGTAAGGCGTGCATGGCTCCCCTGCATGCTGATGATGGTCACGCTGAGTGATGGACTGCGCTCAGCAGGACTGACTGCTCTCATTGCGAGAGTTTCAGTCTCACCTCTCTGCGCTCGCGGATAGCTTTCTTTTCATAGCGACTCCGCCCCTCGCGCCCTCCCATTCTCTTCCTCCCAGGGTCCTGTGAAACAGCAGGGCAGAGGATTCGAGCAGCCGGAGACGAACATGCTCACATCGGTTCAATGCCCGCATGCCTCGCCGTCACCACAGGGAGAGCATTCGACGGTCCTCTTCACTCAACATGATCAGTGTCCCTCCACGGCTGCGAGCGACATGAGTTCGTTCGGTGGGAGTGACAATGAACTGGATGACAGCCTTTCTCTGGTGGCTTCGGACGCGGAAGAGTTATCGGTCTCGGTGACTGACCCCGCCCTCTTGCCGCTGTCCTCTTCATGCAACACCAGACCCAGAACGGATAAGGAGCTTGTCCATGTCATGACAAAGGCTGTCAGTGAGCTCGGACTCGAGTGGTCTCCGCCTGAGGTGCCATCTCACAGCAGGCTGCACGAATGATTTCTCCCAGGGTGCCATCAATCCCCCCGCCAACGCTCATCCCCCTTCTTCCCCGAAGTACAAGACAAAGTCACCAAATCGTGGCGCACCCTCTACTCATCTCACATCCTTCCTTCTGCCTTCTCTGCCCTCACCTCCATTGACAGCGCTGAAGAGAAGGGATACGAGAACCTGTCCCCTCTGGATGAGTCCATGGATGGAAGGCGAGGGCAAGCCATCCGTCCAAGCCGTGCAGAGCCACTTCTGCACTCGTTGGACGCGCCTACTCGGCAGCTGGACAAGCGGCTTCGGCGCTGCACTCTATGGCTGTGTTCCAGGTCTTCCAGGCCAAGATGCTCGCCAGTGAGGAGGCCGGTTTTGATGCAGCTTCACTCAGGGACCTGGCCCTACGCGCCACCAAGGCCCACCACCCAGGCCATCGGGTGGTCGATGTCCAGCCTGGTAGTGTTGGAAAGCCACCTCTGGTTCACGCTGGTGGAGATGAATGAGACGGACAAGGTTCCCTTCCTCGACGCTCCGGTCTCATCAAATAGCTTGTTCGGGCCAGCTGAGGATGGCTTTGTGGGGCGTATCAATACAAGGTCCTTCCATTTGGGCTGTCCCTGGCTCCCCGCACTTTTACACGATACATGGATGCAGCTCTCTCCCCTCTGCGACAGATGGGAACCAGCATCCTCAACTACCTCGACGACTGGTTCATTCTGGCCCAGTCAGAGGCAGTTTCAACATTGCACAAGACCCTCCTCCTCAGCCACTTACGTTGCCTGGGGCTCAGGGTCAACTTTGCCAAGAGCATACTGTCACCCAGCCAACGTTCTGGCTGAAGCAGAGGGTTCCATCCGAAGCTTAGCATCACGGACGCCACCGCATAACGGTGTGTATCATTCCTGTCCTGGTGGAAGGACCTCCTCAGGCTGAAGCAGGGCATGATCTTAGACACGGCGCACAGAAGGAAGGTTGTCACAACAGACGCCCAACAAGGGTTGGGGAGCACTGTGCGAAGGCAAACCGACCTTCGGTCTTTGGTCCGAAGAGGAGTCGGGTCTCCACATCAACTGCCTAGAGATGCTAGCTGTGTGCCGTGCCTGTCAATTCTTCCTGCCGAACAACGTCTCCTCAGAGGAATGTACACTCCACCCGCTCGGTTCAGAAAATCTGGGAAGACTTTGGCAGAGCTCGAGTAGACCTCTTCGCCTCCGAAGGCAACTCTCACTGCCCAATATTTTTCACAAAGAGCACGGATGCCCTGGCCCATGAGTGGCCCAGTCTCCCACTCCATGCTTTCCCTCCAATTGCTCTGCTACCGCAGGTACTCAGGCGAGTTAGAGAACAACGGCACAAGCTTTTTCTAATAGCTCCCCTCTGGAGGAACCAGCCTTGGGTGTGTCAGAGTTATTCCAGCTGCTCGAAGCAGCCCCTTGTGGCCAATCCCCTTGAGACATCCTCTCTCAAGCGAATGGCACGCTATGGCATCCACGGCCCAAGTTTTGGGCCTGGTTTTTCACCTGGGATATGAGGAAGCCTAATTTTAAAAGTATGATTTGTAGACCTGGAAAAGTTAAGTAAATAAAATGTTAAAACAATATTCCTTATCCATTAAATCACATTCAACTGGAAAAGTCATGCAAATTAATTCGTTAAAAAGAGTGGGAACCCTAAAGAATATTAATAACTTATGGAATCTTGGAATGTAAATATGTATTTACCGAAATAAACTAGAAGTAATTTAAAATAATATATTAAAACAAGTTTTGAAAACAAAACTAAATCTATGAAGTCTTTGAATATTGTTGTGGAGATTGTTGGGGGTCCAACTAGGGTTGGACTCAGGCATGTTGATCTGAATATATTTGGTGGGATATCATTGACAGTGTATTGTATTTTTGTGGATTGTACCAGCGCATGTAGCACAGGCTGGGTGGCAGGGCTCACATGAGTCCTCCGTCTCACTGTAGTAACGGCCCACCTCACAACTCTTCTGACATCTGTTCCCCACCAGACTGAAAGGGAAAGTCATCTTTCATTACAATGAAAAGACTTTCTAAAAGCTACATTTTGTCATGAAATGTAAATATTTTATTTAAATCTATTACCTTGTGCCTTCAGAGCACGCCGTGCAAATGGAGGCTGAGGTGCATTTCATACAGTTCTCAATATTACACTTCCTGCACACGTTTTCCTCTGCATGGCAAAAACATTAATAACACAAAATTAGACAAATGTATGTCAACAACGTAAGTGAAGTTTAAAATACAGCTATGTGCTTTGGACCAATTGCGATCTTGTGGCTGGGGCTTTACTTTTATTGTCTATAAACAAAAAGAAAAACATTTTGCAGTGGAAAGGATTCATTGACATCAAATATTGTTTATGGAACCACAGATGTCAATAAAGAACCTTTATTTTTAGAAGTATTTCCTTTGAGTAAACAAGTAAGTGCTTGTTTTGGTGCCATCACTCTTACCATGGTAAAGATAGTAGCCATCCTCACAGTTGGTCACACAGTTGTTCTTTTCCTCATTCAGATGAAATCCAGACTTACAGGCTGTGCACTGATCACTGCGGCTGCCCAAACATGACTTGCAGGAGGAGTAACACTTTTTACACCTCTTCTTATCCCCCCAGTACCCACTCGGACACTCGGACACACAGGTCCTGAAAAAAGAGTAGAAGTAGTATTATCAAAAACCTTGTGAAGGAGAGAGACAGTGTGTGTGTGTGAGTGTAAAAGAGAGAGAGAGAGAGAGAGAGAGAGAGAGAGAGAGAGAGAGAGAGTACAGAAGTAAAATTTTCGTACCTTGTGTTATTTTTAAGCTTTAGGAAAAAGTGCAAGCAGGAAACACATTGATGGGGTCCAGGTCCTTCACAACCATTCTCACTACATTCTGGATCGCAAGAGCCTTATATAGAAGAGAGGGACAATTTATATGTTATATACAATAAGTGTTCTTGTGACCAAAGAAGTACACTTTAGCATATTTGTATTATTACTTTACATGCACTTTGATTATGATAATCAGAAGTGGGAAGTTAAGCCCACTTAAAAATATATAAGCTAAATGTCATTGCATTAGAAAATAATATATATAAACAAGAGGCATTTATTTTACAGAAAAATAGCACAAGTACACTTTTCAAAAACAAAACAAAGGTACTGACTTACATCCATCCAATACAACCATCACTGTTACCCAGTTAGTAAAAAGTCTTTGAATTATGGCTTAAAAGGCATTTGCAGATGCCATTAGGTTTTTATTAAATTAAGTGTCCACTGTATATTATAATAATTTTTTTAAATACAAATTATGTTATGTAAATTTGTTTGGTTTATAAAGGTAAATCACCATTGTACTCCTCTGTGGTGTCGTCTTCAGAGAGCAGTCGGGCTGAGCGGGGCTGCTCATGTCTAATGTATGGATGTGTGGATGTCCCATAAAGCACCAGGGACCATTCTACCAGTTTTCCTAATGTAAACAACAAAGAGGGAACAACATTTTACTGTACATTCTATGGCAGGTGTACTTGACTTTTAATACATATACCATGGATGTTACCGCAATATACATTGACTACTTTGAAGCATCTTGAATTTGGAGTACCATTACATGGTATTACATGGATATGGTAATCATATAGTATAGAGTTACTAGGTGGTGCGCGCGCACACACACACACACACACACACACACACACACACACACACACACACACACACACAAAGATTCTTTAGCGGTTCTTTGGGGTGGTTGAGGTGCTATATACTGTAGCACCATTACCATATTAAAAACCTGTTAAGTCCAGTATGGTTGTTCAGTGGTTCTTTGGGGTTGTTAAGGTGCCATAAATGCTATATAGCAACACTTCCATTTAAAAAAATTAAAAAATAATTAAGCACCTGGTCAAAATAGAGTGTATTTCCTGAATATAATGTAATTGTGGTAAATTCCCATTCATAGCAAACATATGAGAGTGGAGTAACATATCTAAAATCAACGGAGGAGAATGGGGTTCCCCTTATGGTTCTCATAGCACCATTTGACAAAGGTGCTGTATAGCACCTTTAAAGATAGGTGCAATATTGCACTTAAAGTGGTTCCCCTTTGATTATTTTCAGGCCAATGAACCACTTTTAGTGCTATGTAGCACCATTTTTGTTTAGAGTGTGGGCACCCTGTAATCGGCTGTTTCTCCGTGGAGATGGCGAGTCTCTGATGTCCAGGATCCAGTCTCCTGCTGGTCTTTCACCCCAGCAGTGAGTCGTCATGAATTCCCACTTTCGGAAACCCTCACTGGTGTGGTCATTCGGTCTGAAAGGAAAAAGCACCATGTAATCCCTAAGAATTAGTGGGAAAAATGAACTTTCTGATATTTAAATGGTCAAGTAAGATGAAATTCTGATAGCTTGTAATATAAATCAATGAAATATTTATAACAGGATAACAGACTAAATGTGTATACTGTAAATATTAGTTGTCACTCTATGTCTCCCAATAATACTGTATGTCTTAGTTAGACGAGATTTAAACGCTTAGTTTTATGTTCGCTGTACTGTAGATTTTATGAATGAGAAATGCATAAATAAGCACACATCAAAAGCCTGATCTATCATATTTTATACTCATTTTAACAAGACTTTTTTTAAAGTACGTATTTAAACTTAGGTAAACCGAAGTTGCTTCAGTCCAGTAAGTGTTTATCTTGAACTATTAACAAAAATGCACAATTTATTCTTGCATTTACTTTATAAAAATCCATAAAAGTTTCATTGTAAAAAGTAATGTTAACCATGAGCTGAAGGTGGACATTTTTTTTTATTCTACTAAAAGGCCCTTTTACTTGCTAAACAAATAATAATTTAGAGAATGTCATCAAATATGATATAGTAGGCTTTGAAGGGTTAATCATGTACTGTTTTTCAATAAATACAGTTATTATTTTAATTCCAGCCCATCTGAACTGGCTCAGTATATTTGTACCTGTTTGTGAGAAGCTGAGATCTGGTTCCAGCGGGTGATGTCAGTGTGATCGACAGGTCTCCACGGTGAGGATGTGTTATTGTGACACGTACAACCACATGCTCCAGATAAACCACCCGCTGCAGACGCTGAGAAGAGCAGCCTGAGGACTTGAACACTGACCTCAACACCCTCTCTGCACTGATGATCCTGAGATACATGAAATGCAGACAAAAAATACCATGGCATTACTATGATATCTTTGACATATTTTCGATGACCATGTAAATATGGTATGATATAAGAATATGGTAATTCAGTGCCATAGTACACTGGTTCTCAGACTTTTTACACCAAGTACCACCTCAGAAAATATTTAGCTCTCCAAGTACCACCATAATGACCAATATTAAAATACAGTAGCGTAGTAGGCCTAATTATTCAGCTACAGCTACGCACAGTTTAAAAAATGAGGCAGTTTTATTCCTAATAAGAATATTTATTATTGTCGGCCACTTTAACATTGTAAATACACAGTTTAAACATTAACACTGCACTTTCCTTACATACAGGTAAATAAAAAAACGTAAATGATTAATTTTAACTGTACTGTCCCTAAAAGTTAAATAAAACTGTACTGTACTGTACTTAAAAAGTAAAAATAAAACTGTACTGTACTGCACTAAAATGTCAATATAAAAATGTACGGTAAGATAGGCATCATTTAGCCACTTGCGAACTTTTCAAAAGTGTTTTAACATTAATTTATATTTAATTCAGTGATACCTCTGCGTACCACTAGAGGGAGTACGCGTACCACTTTGAGAATCAGTGCCATAGTGACTAAACCATGGTACCACCACGGTACTTGCACCGTGATAAAGCATAAAGGTTATGGGCAAACAGTTACCTGGCAGTCTGGACTTTGTTTTCCTCACACATATGTTGGGGAGGAACCTGCTTCCAGGTCTCTGCTTCCTTCACCATGGCTTCAGCATCCATCAAACCAAACCCATAAAGGTGACTAACTGCGCAACAGCCAATGATGAAACAGTTTATAACATACTGCCAATGAAACCATGCTTTATTTCCCATGCAATTGCATATTCAATGATTGATGACTGCATAAAGGTATACACTATGTATGTACTACTAAAAGTATGTACCGTATACTAAAAGTATGCAGTGGAGCCCCTGTTAGTAGATGCTTTAACTACACCATCCGGTTCCAAAACTATATTTAATATATGCACAGTATATAATATGTATGTTTATTTTTCTATTGATTTCAGTATACATGTATTAGAAGAATGGGGGTGAATATGTTTTAAAAGTAGCACAGTAGTCAAGATATATAAATTAGATCAGGTGTGTAATCTTGATGATGATGTGATAATGGATTGTATTATAATTGTATTATACTGTATTTATTTTTTTCTCAAAGGACATTGTGCTTTCATGCTTTTTTACTATGATACGTTTTTAAGCTAAATTAAATACATGTTGAATAATATATTATAAGAGACATTTCCAAGTTCATTTTACCATCATATCCAGCTCCATTGCTCTGCCAGTCTGAAGCACTCAGGTGACCACGGCGTGAAGTTTTCACCACAATGTGCTGAACATCTCTCCAGGTCAGAGCTGGACTGAGCATGAAAAACAAAGAATGAGTTTATTCATCACATGCTCAACAGGGATGCAGTGAATATTTTATCCTACAGTGTGATCGGCTCAATAAGACCTGAATGTGAAACTTAGATCCCATGAGCAAATATTTGACCACAAATCACTTGACAGATGACCACATTTAACAGAAAGAGCACAAATAAACCATAACTGCTTACTTTGCCTCCAGTGCGAGGGCGATGATTCCTGCAGCCATGGGGGCTGATGCTGAAGTGCCAGAGTGCTTATCAGTGCAACGCTGCTTCAAATCTGTTGTCACCTGAAAACATACGAATGAATGGAGCCGGTGAGAAAACAACAACAATTTCTGACATAGAATCAAAGAAATACACACTGAGTGACTCACAACGCCCAAGCTGTGAATGTCTCCACTGCTGTAAGTTGTGGCCAGTGTAGAGGAGCACTCCTCCAGGTACCACGGCTTTCTGCCGCTCTGAGTGGTGCTGCCTACTGAGATGGTGTAAATGCTGTTGGTGTAACCGTCACATGAACAGTGGTCTTGACTCTGCCCACCATTTCCTGATGCCCACACAAAGATGGAGCCACGGCCCTTTCTACCCTGAGAAACAAAGAATTTGTGGATGATTACTGTTTAGTTATTAGTAATTTCAACATTAAAGAAATTGCTCATTAAAAAAAAAAAAAAAAATGGAAGGACACAAGGTAAAAATTTACAGGAGACTTTTGTATGTCAGGTGGTAGCCCTTATACATTCAAATGTATTAGTTTTTCTCAAATCATAGTTATGGTTTGGTTCAAACCTGTATTTTGTTTATATAATAGGAAAATATATTTAATTGTTGCCAAAAACAATAACATTTAACTAAAAATTATATTAATTATAAAGTCCATGTACTTAATATATTTTCTTTAGACATAAGACACTTATGTTTCTTAATGCAGTTACATTTTTAGGCTTTTACAACTTTATTTCATTGTAAAAAAGCGACACTGTGTTTAATTGAGTTACTTAGTCACTTACTATAAATTACTGTACATAATGTTTATTCTCATCATAAAAGAAAAAAAAGAGAAAACAAAAGAGGAAAAAAACAATAATTGTTCTATTAGACCAATATCAAAATGTGCATTAATTAAATGACATGGCTGTTTCAATTTTTATGTATTATTACATTTAAATATTGAATAATACACAAACTTAAGTACATTGCACCATTCCTTGTTTTAATTGTGATGGCAATGACTTAATTGAAATGAGGGAAGAAATTTGACAAATGGTCTAAAATTGACGGAACAAACTGCACTCCAGTACTCATAAGATTCATCCGTATAGAACAGCAGAGCTGAAGCACAAATGATGCATTTACAAAAACAATGTTCCTCTGCAAATAACTTAATCTAAAGTAAAACTCCAATGGCCTAAAGTTACATGTAGCTTTAAGTGCAGCAAAGTAAAAGTACTTTCAGTACTTTCCACAACTGGTCAAAGGGAGTATTGGTCTTTGGGTCTTGTAAAGTCTGGTCTTGACTGAAACTGCACGTCATAGACACACAAACACACACTAACTTTGCGGATGCCATTTTCCAGAGCGAGCCTTGCAAGAGGGCCGGGGCCATCTACCGTTCTGCCATCATCATCTGGACCCCAGCTGGAGCTGTAGATGTCAATATACTGCTGTTTTAGACTGAGGGATTGGGCTTCCACCATATCAGTCATATCGCCGTCCAGCATGCGCACACCTACATGTGCAGGGAAGAGAAATGAGGAAACACAGCTTCATAGATATCAATTATATTAAATACTACTTATACCAACTATTTATTGTTGCATGAAGGATAACAACAGGCAGTATACCAAACATAGCCATATAAACATATGTATGCAAACATAAACAAACATTTCTGAAAACTCACCCCCAATTTTTGCATTGTAGGCAATTCCGACAATACAGAGGGAATTGTTTGCAGAGGCAGCCACCACACCAGCACATCTTGTCCCATGCCTTTTTGTGAAATTGCAAAGAAAATAAAACTTCAACTTGTCTGGAGCACTTAATGCAATTTTAAAATCAAAACATTCGGAGAGAGAAATGGACTGACTTATTTTCATTGGTTGCGTCATAACGTGGTGTTGGATCGGGATCATTGCCGTTAACATCATAGCTGGCACGTGCATCCTTAAAAAGATAGAATGACACATTAAAGAGACAGTTTGCCCCAAAATGAACATTCTGTCATCATTTCCACTCTTCACTTGCTCCAAACCTGTATGAGTTTCTTGCTTCTGATGAACACAAAAGAAGATATTTGGAATAATTTGGTTCTTTTTGAAGAAACAAACAGTTCCATTGACAGTAGCCACTGACTTCCATATCCAACCCCCAAACACACGATGGAAGTCAATGGCTACCATCAACTGTTTGGTTACCAGTATTCTTCAGAATATTTTCTTTTGTGTTCAAACCTGAAAAACAAACGTACAGGTGTGGAATAAGGTGAAGGTGAGTAAACGATGACATAATTTTCCATTTCGGGTGAACTATCCTTTAATAACATCTGTTAGCATATAGACAACATATTAATAGACCTTCATATTTTTAATATCCCGCTCACAAGTTTAAATATTTAAAAAAAAATGTGACTAATATAGGGGTCTTGCTGATTATTCACACAGTATTTGAGATCTTTGACAAGTAACAATTTCAACTTGGCTGAATACTAGAAAATAAACCACCAGGTTTGTCAATGGATAATATTTAGATTTTTTAGTACATATAATAATTTATATAATACACATACAGTATATCAGATTATGTCAGACACCCTTCTCTCTAAAATATGCCAACGGCTTAAAAAAAAAAACCTTAATGATATATGCAATTCAATTTATTTACATTTTAGTTCCTGAGATTTCTTTATGATATCTCATTTGTTGTTTCATGAACTTACATAGTTCTGTTTTAGATCTGGATGCTGTCTTTCTATACCGTCATCCAGAATGGAAACAACAACCCCTTTCCCAGTGTAGCCCCTGCGCCAGGCGGCCTGGATGTTCATGTCGGTCAAGCAGTTGTGATCACAGTGCTATGGAACAGAAGGCAAATATAACACATTTTTGTGCGTTTTTAGTAATTATATTATTCCCATAAAAGGTACTCTTTTTAAAAGTTTGCAAGGGATATTTCAATATAATATAACACATTTTATAGAAATAATATGTTCAATTTAATAATGTATTTTAACTGAATATAACATTTCTGATTGTAATGTGTTGGATACTAACAATATACCACATGCTGTCCCATTTAGGGTCATTGAAGTTGGCGGCGTGGGTTTGGTCCATTGTGTCAGTTCTTTTTACTCTCTTCTGAACCATCTGTTGCTGGATCCACTCCACCTTTAGCATTAGAACATATTTGTGATGTGCTGCTGAATACATAACATGCTTTACAAACTACAGGGAATTAAATGAAATATTCACTGAGAGCCTTTATCAATGTCTCATTTAGTTTTTGGCAAGTTTAAGAAGCATCCGTGTGGTTTGGTGTACCGTCTTAATCTGTTTTGGTAAGTGTGCGTGGTGTTTATAGGGTGGTGTAATCTAACTTATTAACTATTCAGTGGTATCTCAGTGACTGAAGGTATATGATCCTTGTACCTTGGTCTCTGTGGCGATGAGACTGTGGTTTCCTCTGCTTTTAATTGTGGACCGTTTGATGATTCCACTGTGGTGGAACTGGTAATGGTCCACTAACCCACCAATCTGCAGCGGCACAAGGGGAAGAAGATTGTGTTTTGTATATACAGCCGCTGCTGAAGTGTGCCTGACAGAGATATAAATTATGTATTCATCCCTGACGCATGCCTTTGAAACAACAAAAAGGTTATCCTACACCGCTGATAGACTTACCATCAGAGGCAACCTGAGCTAGCACTGCACGATTCAGCTGAGCTTAAACTTTGGCTGCTGGTTACTCTTTGACACCCTGTGCCTTGACATTATGATGTTGGCCGAAGCCATACCAGATTTAACTGGAACTAAACAGTCCCGCTGTGGATGGCAGTTACACATTTAATTTGACTGAGTTGAGGAAGTCACCATCTTACTTGCTAGCAATTAGACAAAGCAAAATAAACTGTCTAATCGAACCGGAATTCAAACTGGCCTATTTACAGAAAGGACAGCATTTTCAGAAATCTGATTTAGAAATCAGAAATTGTTTCACGTTTTTGTTATGTTTCTTCATTATGTTAAACTGATTTAAATGTTTCCCACAACAATCTACACTCCATACATCATGATGACAAAGCAAAAACAGAAAAATTAAATGTCACAAAAATAAAAAAACTGAAATAAGTACATTGCATAAATATTCATACCCTTAACTCAATACATAGCTGAAGCACCTTTACAGCCTCAAGTCTTTTTTAGGTATGATGCGACAAGCTTCGCACATTAGCATTTGTCAATTATCTGCCATTCCTCTCCTCATCTCTTCACGTCTCAAACTCTGTCAGGTTGGATGGGGCAGACGCACATTTTCAGATTTCTCCAGAAATATTTGATTGGGTTCAAGCTCAGGCTGTGGCTTGGCTGCTCAAGGACATTTACAGAGTTGTCTGTAAGCCACTCTTTCTGTGTACTTAGGGTCATTGTCCTGTTGGAAGGTGAACCTTCTGCCCAGTCTGGGGTTCTGAATGGGTTTTCATTAAGGCTATCTCAATTTTTTTGGTGCATTGAGCTCTTTTTCTACTCTGATGAGTCCCTCAGTCCCTGCTGCTGAAAAACAGCCCCACAGCATGAGGCTGCTACCATCACACTTTACCTTTGGGATGGTACTCTGCAGGTGATGAGCAGAGCTGGTTTCCTTCAAACATGATGCTTGGAATTGAGGTTCATCAGATTAGAGAATCGTGTTTCTCACAGTCTGAGGGTCCTTTGGGTGCTTTGTTGAAAATTACAAGTGTGGTTTCATATATTTTCGCTTCGCAATTTTTTGACCTCAGGGCTTGGTTTTCACTTCGATATTCAGCTGTTAGACCTTTTATTAAGACGTGTGCGTTTCCAAATCATACCCAATCAATTGAATTTGCCACAGGTTAACTTCACTCAAAGTGTAGTAACATCTACAAGTAATATGAAAGCTCAATATGAGAGTAACATTTATTTAATTTTTTTCCTGCTTTTCCATTATGGTGTATTTTACAAATATTCTCTAATAAATAGAAAGTTCTCTGAAACAACTTTTTTGTAACTTTATGAAATTATATTTACTTTCGCTTTTGATCAAGTTAATGTGCCCTTGCTGAATAAAAGTGAAGACAAAATAAAAATTATGTAAAAATATATAAATAAATAAATAAATAAATAAAAGTCTTACTGCCTCCAAAGTTTTGAACAGTAGTGTGTATATTGACAGTTTTACATTTTACTCAGTTTTACACGGTGGGTCAAATGTACAGTATTTGCATAATTTGGATTACTTCAATTGCATTCTTATATATGCACCCCTTTGTTGCTTTTTTACTTATTGTAAACCTCAAATATTAAATTAAGTTAAAATCACCTCTAAAATGTTTTTGCACTGTAATTTCCTTACTTATTTTCTCTTCTAGGAAAGAAAGTGTGCCTGTTGGTTAAATAACTGAAGTATGGTATAAGATGCCATGGAGGTTAGGAGCTCATCTTGCATGGTTAAGCACATTTATTATACAAGAGTCAGTGACCCAGAGACATGGGCTCAGCAAGAATGAAAGACTTATTTGAAAGAAAACTAATTCTAGGAAGGATTAGAGCTTGTGTTTACACAGAATGTGTTCATAAGAATGAGTAGGTCTATGAAGTTTAATTCTAGCAGTAACTGGACCTGGTGAAACATCCTCTCCAACTTTCAATGACAGTAAACCAAGCTTGACTTGAATAACATTTCATGCTTTTCAAAGTACCATGGCATTAACAACTGTGACCATCACTGTATCATAATGAATGCCGTAGTTGTCAATTACAATTTTGGGATCATACAGAAAACAGGAGAACACAAAAGCATACTATCTATTTTGATAAAGCCTTTGAGATATATAATAAGCATTCCAATAAAGAAAACATTTTAAATAATACATTCAAAGTAAAAAACTAAAAAGATAATACCAGTTTATATTGTGAAAAGTGAGACTGTTTAGCTTTTATCAGATGTTACCAAACGAAACATACTTAACGGGCAATATATTTCTGTCAATTACTTACCTGGCCCATGTTCACAAATCTGTACTTTCCTGCAATAAGATCAGCAGCATCAGGACCTCCAGTTATTTTAACCGCCCAGCGGTTTGTGTAGATTTTTGTCTGGACACATTGCAGTCCAATCCAAAGTAAAAATGCATATGGAAAAAGTGCTGTAGGAGACATCTTCAGATGGTTATGCTCTCTGCTTCATGCAGAAATGTTGGTCTGATGACACTTCTCATTGAAAATTTCTCATTAAAAGGTGGCTTGACATTATCTACAACAGACTGAACTGTCAAATGATCGTAAAAAAAAGTTCCTAAAGGACCTAGTTTGACTGTTAGCGCTACTCCATTGTGATGGCTCCGCTGCATCTGTTGCCTGTGGCACATCTTCTCCAATTACAGTCCTATCAGTTTCTACAGGTGCACTGTGTGCTCGCACAGCAAACAAGAAACATGGGAAACACAGTCCAAGATAATAGGCCTAATGTCTATTCATGACATTATTATATTAAACAGCATTGTGCATAATCAGTGTGCTTTTTAAAATTATTTGCTTGCTGCATACTTATTTGTATTATTTTATTTCATTATTTGATGTTTGGTTTTATGTTGATGTCTTCATTGTGTATGAATATAATTACCTTCAGGTAATTTACACATGTGTTTCTGAATTTATTTGTTTTCGTCACATTAACTCAAGAAATGATCAATATCAAGAATAAACCTCAATGCATTGAATTACACCAAAATACGTGATCGGATCAGGAAGAAATAGCTCCTTGGAAACAACAGTATGTTTTCAGTTACAGAGTGCATTCCAATGTCACAAAACTTTGAGAACCATACAGCGTATTTGCACAAATATAGAACTGTAGATGTAGAAGTTTTTCTAAACTAATTATTAATCTTACTTTAAAGTATCCTGAAACACTTAAACCACATGCTTTTGAGTGTACTGGTCAAAGAAAACTCTTGCACAATGAGTTGCACAAAGGGTTTTAATGAAACACTCCTAAAGAGACACACCCTGAGGAGATTAGGTGTTTACACGGGTCATGAATACACCCATTTAATGAACAGATGTGTTCTAGCGTGATCCACTTGAATAAAGATATTTATTGTTGTCTACGGAGCCCCACAGATACCCAGAACAATCTTCTCATAATCTCCACTTGTTTCTTTCTGTAAAAACACATAAGCCACTTTACATTGAGGTTTTAAATACGAGTCATCTAAAAATGAGAAATTAAATTCAAAAGCTTTTTAGATCGCCCACTACGAGTTACGTAGACTCACCAGAAGATCTTCCTGAAGGCTTTTGCCATACATCTTCTTGTACTCTTGCATGATTTTCAGCAGGTCGATTTCTGAACGACTCACAATGATTCTAGTCAATGTGTCAGTGGTGGTTCCCAATCCCTGTAAAGCAAGACCATATTACAGTTTAACTGATTTGATGATGTGACTGAATTATGTTGGTCTGAATTTTTGTTAGTCCTTTTGTTAATAGGATATGCTAGCACTTGTACCAAAGAAAACGTCTCAGGCTACACATGTAACCATGGTTCCCTGAGAATAGGGAACGAGACGCTGCATCCTCTAGAGGGCGCTATGGGAACGCCTTCAGTGTGACCGGTGTCTGAAGCATGAATGAAAAAACCCAATGCACTTGACATTGGCAGGAAGCCCAACAACACTCAACCCTAGTTGAGGAGCTCTTAAGAGTGCAGGTCTAAGCATAACAACTCTCTAAAAACGAGAGGAGACCTGGCTGCACTTAGCGTAACAGACAGCTAGCGAGGCTCACAATAGAGCCTACATATTAGTGCTGCCTAAGCGGAGCTCTGGAGCGGAGCGGAGGCCTCAGCAGAATGACTCTTAAACGAGAGGAGGCCTAGCAACACTCGATCCTGGTAGGGGAACTCTTAAGAGTGGAGGTCTCAGCATAACGACTGTAAAAAGAGACCTGACTACACTCAGCGCTAGAGACAGCTAGCAAGGCTCACAATAGAGCCTGCATATTAATAGTGCTGCCTAAGCAGAGCACTGCAGAGTGGAGACCTCAGAAATAACTCACCAAATTGTGAAATAGAGAGAGAGACTAACAACGCTTTATCCTGGTAGGGGAACTCTAAAGAGTGGAGATCTCAGCATAACGACTCTACAGCGAGAGGAGACCAGGCTACATTCAACACCAGAGGCAGCTAGTGAGGCTCAAAAGAGCCTACATACTCCCATTACTGCCAGAGACGGAGTTCTGAAGAGAGGAGGCTTCAGTAGGACAACTCTCTAAATGAGAGGAAGCCTGACAACGCTCAACCCTAGTTGAAGGGCTCTTAAGAGTGAAGGTCTCAGCATAACGACTCTCTAAAGCGAGAGGAGACCTGACTATACTCGGCGCTAGAGACAGCTAGCGAGGCTCACAATAGAGCCTACATACTAATAGTGCTGTCTAAGAGGAGCTCTGGAGAGCAGAGGCTTCAGTAGAATGACTCTCTTAAACGAGAGAATGCCTAGCAACACTTGATCCTTGTAGGGGAACTCTTAAGAGTGGAGGTCTCAGCATAACTTATAATTTATATAAATTCTAAATTTATAATTGATACATTTATAAACATATTTATAAATTCTAAATTTATACATTTATAAACATACGTTTATTATTATTATAACTAGTGATCGACCAATATTGTTTTTTTTATACCCGATACCAATTATTTGCATGTTTATGTACCCGATAACCAATATGCACAACCGATATTTATTTACTGTTATAAAGTAAATAAATAACAGAGTGAAGTAAGTCCATTCTTCACTTAGTTTTTTCCTCCTTTCAGTAATCTTAACAAAAAAGTTGAAATTTAAAATTTTCATATAAAATGTAATCTTCAAATTACAACAATAAAACCATTTTATTCATAAAAAGCATCATCAGCAACACTGATATTAACAATAAGCAAAAGAATGTCTAATGTTTTCAAATGGAGAAAATAAAGGACAGAAGTCATATCAACTTCATGTTAAACTACAGTTTTAGTAGGTTTATAAGCGGTTTAATAGACTAAAGAGTGAAGAATAATTCACTGGATAAATGTTAATTCACTAAATGATATTCTCTGTAATATTGAAATAAGCTATAACAAACAAAACATCATATTTTATTGCATTTCTCAACTGGCATGTTATATCACAATTATAAAAAAATGTGTCATTTTAAATTATGAAATGCCTGCTGACAGCATGGTTTATCTATGCATACTCAAACTGCGATCGCTTGCGGAGATAATAAATAATTAATTTAGATAAAGATGTATTTATTTAGATGTTTATTGGCGAAATAATGGTTATATAGTAAATGTTAATATAGTTTAGCGTGTTTCAAACAAGTGAATCTCGTAAAAATTCACGGCGGTGGCCATGCTGGAGCATTTCCTGAGCATAAACCGCTGAGTAAACAGCAATATGAAAGCGGCTTCACGAGACTAGCGATAGGCATTGACAATAGAGAGAGACTTAAATTCAGCACTTTTATTTCCAACATGCGCTCATTCATGGCTGCATATGATTACATTCAGGCAAAGTTACGTCTTTATTGTGAAAGTGACGGATTATCTTATGTGACTCCGTGAGTTTGTGTCTATTTCTTAGAGCCAAGCTGCATGAACTGCATATCAGGCATTTATTTAATACGTCCAATTTGTGCATTAATGGCTGTTATGTTAAATAAAGTTTACTAACTACAGCAAATCAAGTACCTGTGCACGCCGCCGTTGTTGTTGTCTCCTCTCAGACGCGCTGCAATGGCGATCCTGCGCGCAATTCTCAAAACATCCACAAGATGGTGGCATTTATTGGTGAATCCGATATTACAAAACCGATATCCGATTATGGTAAAATGCTTAAATATCTGAAAAATATCGGGAAAACGATATATCGGTCGATCTCTAATTATAACGACTCTCTTTAGGGAGAGGAGACCTAGCTGCACTCAACGCCAGAAGCAGTTAGCAAGGCTCAAAAAGAAAATAGCATATACACTCGTATTACGACCAAAGACGGAGTTCTGAAGAATGGAGGGTTCAGCAGCATGACTCTGTTAAACGAGAGGAAGCTTAGCAACACTCAGCCCCAGACTTTTTTTTGAGGTGCTTTTAAAAGCCTGGAGAGCTCTTAAAAGTAGAGATCTCAACAAAACCCCTAAAAGAGAGGAGACCTGACTACATTCAGTGCTAGAGACAGTTAGTGTGGCTCAAAAAAGCCTACACATTATCACTGCCTAAGCGGAGCTCTGGAGAGCAGAGGCTTCGGCATAATAACTCTAATGAGAGGAAGCCTGACAACACTCACCCTAATTTGGTACCAGCAGAGCATTTCCTGCTGGATCAGATGATGTAAGTGACAATGATCATCCTACTCCAGCAGTTCACCCTCGTCAGCCGCTGACCAACGCGAGATATTGTCTGTTTCTCAATTCCAAGAACGCAAAGTACAGAATTGTGTTCTCGTGGAGACTGGTCCTGCCAGGCTTCCTTGGAAGACACGTTTTGCACACGGTTAATGATGCAAGATCGCTGAAGAATGCATATTGAGAAACAGCCATAACTCCTCTCTCAAACTCGTCAGCAAGCTCCATCTGTGATCCCCACGATCTCAGGCTCCTCGCTGCCTCAGCAACGGCCGGACCCGAGCCGCTGGGGGCAGATGATTATCCAAATTCTCTTAAGAAAAGGGACAGACGAGAGCGGAGCTTTTTCAAAGAAAAACGCTCATAACAAACGCACTCCGTTCCCTCAAGAACAGAGCACGCATGCTCTTAACCCACACATACGCATAGGTTGTGTGTGTCCACACTTCCTAAACGTTTCAAACTCACACTTCAGAAACCAAAGTCCCCTGAAGACAAAGAGAATGACGTATTCCACAGGCGCCCTTTTATTTCTTTACATCATAGGCTTCCACCTGCCAATGTCAAGTGCATTGGGTTTTTTCATTCATGCTTCAGACACCGGTCATACTGAAGGCGTTCCCATAGCGCCCTCTAGAGGATGCAGCATAGAGTTCCCTTCGAAAGGGAACTTTAAACTCCTCAAACTTTGATATGCAGTTATAATGGTATTAGTTAAAATGCTAAATCAGACAAATTCTGGAGTTATTTGTGAAAATACAGATTTGCTTAATATAGTGATATATAGATGTGATAGTCATTTTCATCAAGATATTGATGTCCTTTAGGCCAGAAAAAGTGTAATTTGAAAATCTCCATAAAAACAAGTGTTCTATCCTCTTTGATCATTGGGCCAGATAAGAAACAGATATTCACTGACAAATTTGATAAAATTGACAACATTTTATGAATAGCTCTGCAACGTTACCTTCATAGCCAGGTGGAGCCTTTCTGCAAAGTAGACGTTTGTTCCAAGCAGCCTTAACTAAAACATGAGAAAGATAGTAAGAACATTATAAATGCTTGTTAATTATAATTATAAATAATAACTAAAAAGTGAATTTGAATTTCAACATTACATATTTTTTTGATATAAACTTGATTTTAATTTTGGATATTTGTACCTAACCTAAGTTTTCGTGTGTGAGAATCGAACCACCCCTAACATGTACAGCTGGAAAAACAAGCCTGTCTCTTAAACAAGTTTTTATAGAGCTGCTTTTATCCAAATGGCCACTGAAGCATTTAAAATGACTAGTTTCTCTTTCACACACACACTAAGTCTTATATATTTACCCAGGGTCATCAGGCAGTCTTCAAAACTTCCATGCAGTTCACCCTCAAGATCTTTGGCAAAACCATCTTTGCTCAGTTGGCCATAACATTGTAAAACTGTAGATTTTAAACAACACTGTTAGTGCTAAACTACTCCAAAATGGCATATTATAAAAATCAACTATCTCTGAAGAGGAATTTGATTCCTCCACTTGCCTTTGCACAACTGAGCTTCACTCCTGTTTGTGAGGACGTCAATCAGAACAGAGCAAACAGTACCAATCCGATTCTCTCCTGCTTCAAAAAGAGCCTGAAACAACAACATGGCAAAGTCAGAGACAGCCAGAATCAACATTGTTTGTTTTCATTTATCATTTTTATTACATGGATTTGTGCAAAAGTCAGATACTTTTTTGACAGCAAAACTTTATAATGGATAAAATACCCATGGTAAAATATCCATGTAATTTACAAGTTTTCTGTAATTCTGCGGTTTCTTGTTTTTCATACCAACACAATTTAGAATAGCTAAGTACCATTTGGCAACTTCGGGATTATTAATATATGGCGAGTGTAAAACTGTCGATAGATGACTGGAAGGCTGATTTAAAACCTTAAGATGGAAATGTTGAACATAAGAATAACATGTCGCTAAGCCTAAGTATGTCAGGGTCAAGATTTATTTAGCAATAGCGACCAGACTACATATTTCATTGGCCATATAGTGTAGTAAATAATCTTTACCTTTGCATCACTCTTAGCAGCACCATCATCAATGTTACGGTCTTCACTCCTGGTAGCCTGAAGTTATTAGATACAGTAATATTTCATTGCACTGCACAAAACAGTGCTTTTTGTTGCTCTGTAACAAAATTGTCACTGAACTGTGTAGTTTTTACCTTGCAAAGGGCAAGCAGGGTGGTCTCGAGATGTCCTTTAACATCACTTTTAATATTTTCCTCCAGCAGCTCTCCATAGACTGTACAACAGAAAGAGGTTAGCAGCTACCTCTGGTTTTAGAATGAACATGTACAGTGTGTATGTACATCTTTCTTGATACCTTCTTTGAAAGAAGTCTTCAATGCTGTAATCTCCTTGTTTGATCTGGTCCCCAGAATTTCATTCAGGACGGCCTCATTTGTCCCAAGACCCTAATTATCAATAACATTCTACTATTATTAAGTAGATTTTTAGCAACATATTGCAATAAGAAAAGTCAGAAGTTGTACCTTCATGGCTTGTTTCATTTCAAAAGCATCATATTCAGGGGGTGTCATCAGCAAGGCAAGGACCACTTCCTCAAAATCTGACTTCAGAGCCTTTTTCAGCGCATCCACCAGAGGCTGAGGATTTATAATAAAACAAAAGCTATTAGTACAAAACACAAAATAATATTGTAAACAGGCCATGCTGAAAAAAATTAATCTCATCTGTGTTTCTTAAACTTGGACCTACAGATATTGTAAATGACTTGGCTCACTCATCTATGTTGTTTCATTGGTCAAGTTCAAGGATCGATAAAACAAAAAAACAAAAAAGATTGGTACAGTAAACATTTCAGATAACATTAAAACCTTGTATCAACCGGCCTTGCCATATTTTACACAACCATATCAATGACCAAGAAAGCCTGAGCCGAAATGGGTAGACGGCACAATGACTTCACTAATTTATCTGTGTTGTCCCATATTGTTAAGTTCAAGGGTCTATTAAAAGGACTGTTAAATTGAAACATTTTCAGTTGTTAATCTTTCATTATTTTAAGAACAACTGGAAAAAAATATTTAATGATTATGAAATATCACCTTAAAATGTTATTTAAGATGGAATAAAACGCATCAATAAGTAATGCATGCATAAGTAACTGTATTCAAATAAATACCGAATACTTAAAAATATGTAAAAATGCTTACTTTTCCTGTACTCTGCTTATAAGCTTCTTTGATCTGTTGTCTTTGTGCATTGCTCCTCTTTGCTATCACCTCCACAATAGTGGCTTCGTCCACACCTTCATGAGAGGAAATACAGGTAAAATCACATCGGTTTTCACATGAGCAGCTGTTTACAGAGTAATACTGCTGGATCCTAGTATTAATGGCAATTGTTTTGTGTATACCCACTTAAAAAAGTATGCGGACACGTAACAACAACATCATTTTGTGACAGACCTTCTACAAGTTTATTCATAAATTCACCCAGTCTGTGTTGCGATTGCGAAGCACCATCTTTCTGATAGTTACACCGTATTTCTGTTGACGACTATTGCTAAGCTTGAAATTAACTAATAAATGATACGAAACGAATTACACCCTTTCAGTGTTTTCGTAAGCCCGCCCCTGAAGCTGCAAACACATGACAGGAACGTTAACATTATAGAAACAACAGAAAATGAGCCAGAAGTCTGATACTATCCTACTCGGTTCAGAAAACGAGGCCGATGCTATCGTAACGTTACCTGGTATTTGGTAGAGTATACATGGTCATTAACTTAACTGTAACAACA
Organism: Gymnocypris eckloni scoliostomus; assembly: GCA_027564155.1. Taxonomy (NCBI): domain Eukaryota; kingdom Metazoa; phylum Chordata; class Actinopteri; order Cypriniformes; family Cyprinidae; genus Gymnocypris; species Gymnocypris eckloni. Next base: position 984,991 of record CM050414.1, on the reverse strand, counting down.
GGGGATTGTTGGCATATAAGAACAATGAGTGATTTAAAAACTAAAATATAATATTAAGTGATTTACACTGTCTGACTATAACTATAACGCATGATTTTGCTCTATTTTGTCAACTAATATAGTTTCAAATAAACTCACAACTGAGCTGCTGAACATCTCCATTCAAACACAGCGTTTTTACGTTTAAGAATGAATCTGCGCTTAAACGAATCCAGTGAGTCAATTCAATTGCTCATTCATAAAGACAGTCACTGCCTGAGTCCCAATGTGCATACTATCCATCCTAAATGTGATTTTAGTAATTTTCAATACTATTTGGGGCAGATAGGGTGGATATTATGCACATTGGGACGCAGGGACTTGCTTTGTTCCCGAATGAATCAGCCGTTCGAACGAATCAATTGAATGAATGATTCAGTGATAAAATCAGTAACTTGCCACCATCTAATGGCAGTCTTAGTTTAATTATAATTTAGAGTTATTTAAATCATTGAATATTTCTCTATTCAAAATGTTATATTTAAAACTTTAATCTTAACATGAAGCTAATTGCACTCATGCCACCTCTGAGTCTCATTAAATCTCTGTCAATAAATTACAAGCCACTTCTGTGTTCTTCTGTAGTGCAAATTAAGTTTGTTAATAATGATTTTATTTGATCGGTAACCTATTCTTCTTATTGCATTGTTTTAATTAAAAATTGAAGAAAAAAAAAGCTTATAACATACACTTTTGAATATGACAAAAGGTAAAAGGGTAAAAAATGCTCCTGTAAATCATTTTGAGTCCAAAATTACTTTGTAATGGGAAGGCTAATTTTGGTTATTGAGGAGGTGCTCCTGATTTTTTATTGTGCTCCTATTTTTATTTTTTAATTTTTTGCACAAGAGCTCCTAAAATGTAAAGTAAGCAAAGAGCCCTGTTTAGTGAGTGTGGTGGTACTTATGAGAGGCTGTTCTGGAACGGGTGAGTATGAGACTGGGAAGAAAAATAAAATAAAAAATCACAGTATACTCACTACAAAAAAACTAGACTACACCATTTGGATAAGCATAATATAAACATTATAATACAAGTCCCAACAGATCTCTGTATTGGGATATGACTCATGACATATATATTCCTTCTATGACGTAATTGTTGGGGTGTGTCCTTCAAACATGCAACACACACAAACATTTTTTTTTTAACTTCTACTTGATTTTCAACACCAGGAACATAAAGGCATATTAAACGTGTTTAACTTTGCATTTTACCTTTGGTCTCAATGGCTTTCTTTAATTTTGCAGCATCGTTCTGGGCATTAAAATTAGGATCAGCCTTGACTGTTCCAAAGTATCCCGTCTCAACAATAGGAGCAGGTTTAAAACCCTAAGATGAAGCATATTACAACACATGTAAGTACATACAAGTAATGCAAAGTTTCTTTAGCTAATGCTAAAGTGTGCTTGAGTTAGTCACTCCCTACAGGAGACCCATCTAAAGTTGATCTTTTGAGATGACAAGAAGGTATGACATGTTTTTACTGACCTCGTTTTGATTAACTTGCTGGAAAAAGTTGTTGAAAAAAGCCATTTTGTGAGCTTTGAATACGCTATAAAGAACAACGCGAATGAAGAAGTTATTGCAAACATTGTGCAGATTAATCTACTGCAGAGTGTCATATCAATTCCAATACCACCAATCACTTCATTTTGAGCATACATAGCATCATGAATTGTTGGCAATATTAATCAGGGCAAGCTACAGACAAGGACATGCAGTGAAATGCATTTATAAATATAACTCACCTGTTCTTCGGTGAAGTCTGTAAGAGCTGATCTGAAGTAGGTAATTTCAGGAACAGTACCTGTCTTTTTATTCCTTATACACACCCACTGCAAAAGCGTTGGGCTGGGTAAAGGGGTTAGACCAGGTTGTTCTGGTTGTACCTGTCTAAGACTGGTTATAATCTATCATTTAATGTATTTGCTGCCCTCACCCCCAGTTGTAATCTAAACCTAATACAAGACAAAGTTTACATTGAAACTTACGAACACTTTAGTTTGGGGACCAGTTCTCACTAGTTGCTAATAGCATGCATATTTACTGTTTTTAGTACTTAATACATTCACATTTATGCATTTAGCAGACGCTTTTATCCAAAGCGACTTACAGTGCATTCAGGTTATACAGTTTTTTTGTCAGTATGTGTGTTCCGTGGGAATTGAACCCATGACCTTTTGCGCTGCCAACGCAATGCTCTAACCACTGAGCCACAAGAACACAGGTATATAGGTAATAACCTTATTCTGCATGACCATATTTTAGATGCCTTAATCCTTCGTCATACCTAAATTTAACCTTACTTAAACTACCTTGCTATTAATAAGAAACAAATTAGGAGTTTATTGAGGCCAATTATATAGATAAAAGTTATAGTGAGAATTGGTCCCCAAACTATAGTGTAACTATAATGAATGTCCACTGAAGGCGAGTGTAGTGATGAACCCAAGTGCAGTTTATTTACAAAGTGTAATACAAATATCCCAACAGACTCCAAACAGAGACAGCCTTGACTTGACAAGAGAAAGACTTGGTATGGCATGAACGGACTAGACTCACCAACAGCAGGTAACAACATTAATACACGACCCGGAACAAGACAATGACATGGCTACTTATAACAAACAGAGTGGGTCACATGACATGAACAAACCAATGAGAACATGACACAATGAACAAGGGAACCAATAGCACAGAGACATGAGGGCAAGGGAAGCAAGACACAAACGAGAAACATGACTAAATTCTAAATAAAAGACATGAAAACAAGAACATGGAACAGAACCAAAAACAGACCTTACAGTAACAAAACTTGCATATGAAATGATATTGTTCACTAGAATTAGCATAAGATGCAGATGCTTTAAAACTACAGGTTTAAAGAGTTTATTAATTATGGAATTTGTCTCTTTGATTATGAGAACAGACACAGGTTAGGACACAGTTCTCACATACTGTCACATGCTAAAGAACCCAATATGTTCATCACAATGCAAAATATTGCCACAATTTACAAAGCGATTTATTACAATAATACTAATATATACAGTTGCCATGTAATTAATATAAACACTTGAATTACCACTAAGACAGAATGCCAAGTTGTAGCTACGCATATTAAACTGACAATAACATTCACCGAGTGCATAATTACATTTTTTTATATATATATTTAAATTAAACAGTTTTCATAAGCCTAAGGGGGATTGAGTTGTGCCAAAATGGGTAGTTAACATAACCATGTAATGAATCTGCAGATGTTTTTCACATAATTCAGACATGTGAGAGATGATTACTGAGTGCCACAGAGAGTCAGCAGAATCTTCTCATAGTCTCCATTCGTTTCCTTCTGTAAAACCAGAAAAGGGATATGTGTAGATGTGAACTTGACTTGAATTTGTAGGAAATTGACAGGATCATGAAAAGCAATAATTTCATTCCATAACGGATGTGAAGTAAATTGGCAGTAATTTTTTTTCTTTCATGTTAGCATCAAACTAGATGTTTAGAGCTTTTCAAATGATGGAGACTCACCAGAATGGCCTCCTGAAGGGTTTTGCCATACATCCTCTTATATTCTTGAATGATTTTCAGCAGGTCAATTTCTGAACGACTCACTATGATTCTAGTCAATGTATCAGTATTGGTTCCTAACCCCTAGAAAACAACATTACATTACATTATCCATGTAAAAATGTTAAATAATAAATACTGAATATATCTAAAGCATATGCAGCACTCACAGTGCAAAACTACATGGGTGTACTAAAACACATTCCATAAATTCCTTTGCAACTTTACCTTCATAGCCAGGTGGAGCTTTTCTGCAAAGAAGGCAGGTTTGTTCCAAGCAGACTTCACTAAACATACAAATAAGAATGTTGTGAGGTTTGTATGTTTGTAAAAAACTGTTATGAGCACACAAACGGAAGATGTGACTTCATACTGCATGGTTAAGTTACTATTGTATCTTTGTACATATCTTTGTGGGATAAAGGTTTGTGTGATAATGCTGACTGGACCAACCCTCGACACGCAGAGCAGGAAAAACAAGCTTCCTAAAAGCTTTGCTTTGAATAGTCTTTCGATCACAGCATTTAACATGTCTAGAATCTCCCTCACACACCCACAGGCACTCACAAACTAAAATTAATGTTTCCTTACCCAGGGTCATTAGACAGTCTTCAAGGTTTCCATGTAGCTCACTCTCCAGCACTTTGGCCAAACCCTGCTTGCTGTATTTCCCATAATGCTGGAAAACTGCAAACACATTTTTAATGACACTATTATTGTCTAAAAATTTAAAGTCAACTCTCGGTGAAAAATAATCATGTGTGTAACATTTGTATTCTGTCATAGATGTTTCTCCTTACTTTTAACTTACTTTTGCATAACTGAGCTTCACTCTTGGATGTGAGGACATCAATCAGGACAGAGCAAACAGTGCCAACTCGATTCTCTCCTGCCTCAAACAGAGCCTGTATAAAGCAGAGACAGTGAGTACATTTACATGCACACCAGCATTTAGGTAAAATTACGATTGTTGAGTTATTATAAATTATAATGCATACTTCTGTGTTCCATTTTATAGTATGCTTCAACCATGTTGTGAATACAGTTTGTGAGAAAGTTTGTCCACCAAAAAAGAGTACCAAGGCACTGCACACAATGTACTTTAGGTAAACTGAGCAACTCCACCAAAGAGCTAGACATTTTGTTGTCCTCCTCTCCCAAAGATGACTAAATGTGTTTTCAGTTATGAGTAGTATTAATATCTTTTGCACATCTAGGCGTATGTTTGAGTCTAAATCTTACACCTAATCAAAGGTAGGTGTAATTGGGAAAAGTCATGATTTGTTCAGACATGATTCGTATTTAGTGAATTAATTTGTGAATTAATTATTACTGCAGATGTGAACTGTAGCAATCATCCAGATTGGTGTGGACTACCACATTGCTGACAGTGCTAAATTACCTTACACAAAATATATTTCTGTATGTAATTATGTAGTAAATTATTACATATGTAAACACATGTACATGTATCATGTCTACATGATTGTAAAGCGCTTTGGGTGTACGGCAATACACAATAAAACGCTATATAAATTCATCATTCATTTATTCATTCATTCATTCATATGATCTGGGATCATTAGAAGAAACTGTATCATGCATTATCTTGCTTGGAGATATACATTATAAATCCATGGAAATATTATTTCACGTCAGTAAGAAACAGAACAACTTACTGAAAAGAATCATGTCTATTGTAATCTCTCAATCAGCGTTTAAACCGCAAAAATACGTCAGTAAAACAGCTTGAACAATACGTCACATAATGTCACATTTACCTCAGGAAGGACATTCATCGTACATAAAATCTATAGTTTAGAGTTCAGAAAAATAACTATTTTAGTTATTTCGCTAGAAAAATAAGTCTAGAGAAGAGAATTTTGATAAATATTTGCACGTTACATTCATTACATGTTACTTAACTTGTCGTCTTAATTTTTTAATGAATGTTTGATTACATCTATCATAAGAATGTGCAGGGAGACTTCATATAAAAATGCAAACTTGGGAAACGTTTGATCAATGGAATCATGGTGCAGGGACTTTACTTGTTATGATGTCTTGAGCAGTTCATTCTTTATTATTAGGGGTCAAGCACTATAGGTGCTTAGGCACCTATTGTATCCGTTGGCTTATTTTTCGTCTTCTTATTATTATTCCACTCAGGGAGTCTATAAAGTAGAACCATTTGTGGGAAAATTATGAAACTTGGCACAAAGATAGAGGACAGTCTTTAACTCAAACTCTCTAGCACCACCAATAGGCCAAATTTCCACTCATATTTCTGCTAAGAATTTTTTAACCCTGAGGTATAGAAGCAAAAATTCCTCTGATTCCTTGGCTCATGGCTGCTCTTTTTTTCAATATGCACCTTCATCTCACTGGACCAAATATAAAGCCACAGCTTCTACTATCACTGCTAAATGTAGTCCCTGCCTGAAGACCCCGCAGCTTTTATCTAATCTTTCACATGCCAGCTAAGTAAGCGAAGAACCTTGTTGTAATGTGTAAAGCACTTGTTAAACCAGAAAATCCTCACTGTCCACATCTTAACAACCACCCAGTTATGAAGATGACCACTTTACAACATCAAAAAAAGAACAAAATAAAAATACAGTCCCTACCTATATGAATAGAACAAATCGATCCTGGTTCATGCTATTATCATCCTTAAGACTACTGCAAGAATAGATTCAGCCTATATGGATTATATAGAACGCAATGGTACATTTTGTTCTTCAACCCAACAATCAAAAAAGATCCTAAAAAGATCTATTAGACTAGAGCATTATTACTTTCAAAAGATGCCTGAAGACACAAATACTAGGCACTTCACATGCTTTAAGCTAGCCATAACAAAAATAAAAACTACTAAAACTGTTGTCTCATTTGTATATATTTCTTTTGTTATCCAAAGATGCCACAACATTTCACAACATTAGTGCTGAATTTATAAGTAGGCTACTTTTTACTTGCAATTTTACGTTTCAATCAAAGATGGCAGTAGTGCACTTTTAAAGAAAATAGATGGCTATATTTTGTTTAAAATGTTAGTTACCCGATATTAACTTTCGTGGATAAATGTTGTATGAAAGCAATATCACACTTGTAACCATATTGTTGCACTCTTTCAAACAACACTGACTTATCCACCCTTTTCTTCCCGTAAGAGCAGGAGTAAAATTTGATGGGTCTAGCTTCCGGTCTCATCCAGCTATTTTTAGCTGTACAAAACAGCTCGTTTTGCCACTTTATATTGAAAATTGGTGTGTCCATATTACCATATTATTTTAATGTATTGTCTTAATTATGAACACACTGGTTTGTAGTGCAAACAGTTTTACCGTTAATGCTTGTTTTTATTATTCTCGTTATTTCTCTATAGCGGCTAATGAACCAGACTCACCCATAGGCTTAATTTCGCATTGAAGAATAAGGTGGATAGCTTCTACAGAACCATACATATAGAGTACATGGAGAAAATGAATGGGATACTTCCAAATGCCTACCAACCAATCCAAATTCAAAACCGGTTACTGGAAAATGACATAGACCCAGAAAAATCTGCTTATTTAAACACAATAATTAATAACATGTCTTGTGTGTTGTTTAGTTTAGTTGTTACAGTGTTGGTGTAGAATCTGCCACAGTACCTTTGCAACACTTTTTGCAAGCCCATCGTCAATATTACAGTCTTCACTCCTGGTAGCCTGTTATAGGATATATATTCATTACACATAAATGATTCAGTTTCTTATGGTGTAACATACGTATACTAAACAGCATAATGTTTGTACCTTGCAAAGGGCAAGCAGGGTTGTCTCAAGATCTCCACTAACTTCAGCTTTAACTTGTTCGTCCAGCAGCTGTCCATAGACTTTACAACAAAAAGAGGTTAGCACTTAGCAGCAACACACACATCTGCATTCAGGAAGCACATGTATGTATTTGGATCTGTGTTGTTACCTTCGTTGAAAGTATTTTTCAACGCTGTGATCTCCTTGTTTGATCTGGTACCTAGAATTTCACTTAAGACAGCCTCTTTTGTCCCAAGACCCTAATTATAAATTGATTTGTAGTGTTTAAATCTTTAAATAAAACCTTGGATGGTTGTGTATCTAACATTTTAAAATATTTAAATATTTACTGTCAAGGTTTAAAACACACACATACACACACACACACACACACACACACACACACACACACACACACACACACTCAAATAAAAAAAAATATTAGACCTTCATGGCTCTTTTAATTTCAAAAGCATCATATTCAGGGGGTGTCATCAGCAAGGCCAGGACCACTTCCTCAAAATCTGCCTTCAGAGCCTTTTTCAGCGCATCTGCCAGAGGCTGAGCACAAAAAAACAAACAAAAAAACATAGTACAATTCACTATTACACACACACACACACACACACAGTTGGTTTTTATGGTTTACGGGGACTCTCCATAGGCGTAATGGTTTTTATACTGTACAAACATTGTTGGATGTAAAAATGCTTACTTTTCCTGTACTCTGCTGATAAGCTTCTTTGATCTGTTGTCTTTGTGCATTGCTTCTCTTTACTATCACCTCCACAATATCGGCTTCATCCACACCTTCATGAGAGGAAAACAGACGAAAGAGAGCACCTTTTATGATCAAACTAATTCTGGTGGGTTAAAATGAACCATGTTGTTAAAAGGTTTTGTTGAACTTATTTTTAATTTGTTGGATCAGTGCTTTTTCTGGTATGATCATGTGATCTCCTAAATCATTGTGTGATTTCTTAACTCTTAATCAGACCTTGGGGTCAGGCTGACCCCAAAAGAAGTTTCCTTTATTTTTTAAAGTGTTCATCTCAGGGGCATGAGACTCTGTGACTTTTCCTATATAATCGATCTAAACATGCACAAAAAATCTGGGCTTGATTTGGTTGTTCTAAAGTTTTTTTTTTTTATGTATGACCGTTAAAGGAATCCCTGGGTATTAAGACTTTTATGGCTTAATATAACGTAATTGATGTATCTTACCGAAATATGTAGTAGAAAACACATGAATGCTTATGTTATTTAAAAAAATCACATCATTGTATACATATTTTTGACTAAGGGGGGCGCCATTTTTCTGATGACGTAAAATGTTTGCACATGGTGAGCTAGAGCGCTACCTGTTGCTATTTTTACCACGATACAACTCGGAATAGACAACTGGGAAAATAAACTATTGATATGATGACCACAGCTACCGAAAGAGCTTACAGGTGGCGATGGATACAAGTATAGGTTTAAACCAAATGCTATACCATGGATTCCCCACAAGGAGTCTAAACGCCTCTGTTATTGAGTAAGATCTGTGCTGAGAAACTCCTCTAGCGGCTGCAGCGTTTTCATCCTAACAGATGGCATCTAATGTTTCATTGTCTCAGCCATTTGTAAGCTCTGTCAGTAGCTGTGGTCTACTAAAAGACTCAAAGGCATCAGGGCTAAAGTGGAGAGAAAAATTAGCGGGTCTTTAGGAAGTTTTATTCGTCCACGGGCATCTTCCCATTCTTTTCTCCTCTTCTTATAGCTTCGAAAGTCTTACATTGCTTCTCTTGTTGCCCATTGACTGAAAATTACAACCAAAAGCCACACAATGTGGTATCGTATCAGTATTTTATTTTCTGAGTTGTGGATTCTGAGTTGTGTTTTAGTAAAAAGCCAAAGGCTATAGAAATAAGTGCCAGTAGCTCACTGAGTGCCACCATATGACATCATCGATACAGAATGCACTGTGCACACAAAATAATGGCACCCAGCATAGTCTAAAAACGATGTCCCCGATGATCCCTTTAAGGTCCTTGGGGTCAGATTGACCCCACATTGAAAATGAATGGAAAAACTGAAAAAAAATGTCTAAATTTGAAATGTTTTACATTTTTATAAAGGCCTCGATCTAGAGCACAAATCCAACTTGGAAATACATTCTATCTCATATGCGCGCACGTGTGTGTGACTGCAATTTTATAGAAATTGGCATATAAAATAAAAACATTTGGTATAAATCTGAAAATGTCCACTCATAAATGAAGGACTGGTACTGGAGCACAAATGCAACATGAAACAAGCATGTTCACTCACACATTCACACACACACACACACACACACACACACACACACACACACACACATGTTGGTTTTTATGGTTTACGGGACTTTCCATAGGCGTAATGGTTTTATACTGTACAAACTGTATGTGCTATTGCCCTACACCTACCCTACACCTAAACTTAGCCCTCACAGGAGACGGTGCATTTCTATTTTCCCTCAAAAAAACTCACTCTGTATGATTTATAAGCGTTTTAAATTATGGGGACACTGAAAATGTCCTCATAAATCACCTTCTCCTTGTAATACCTATGTCATATCCATGTCATTATACAAATTTGTGTCCTCATAAACCACATAAACATGCCCCCACACACACACACACACACACACACACACACAGGTGTGACATAGGTGTCCAGTGCATTTTTTAGATTTTGGCAAATAAAATGCACGGAAAATAAATTCACAACAATGTGAAGGGGTAGACATAACACACACAAACACACACAGAGTGAGAGAGAGAGAGAAATACATTTCTGAAAATGTATGTAACATCATTTGCAAAAGCAGACAATTCAAAAGACATCAGACAACAACAAAATTCCAATCTTTGACAAAAATATAGATTTTTTTGTATATTTTATAATGTTTAAATATATATTCACAAAATATATATCATATAGTTGCGAGTTGAAAAAGTTGAAACATGAAAAAATTGACTTGAAACTGAACTGAAAATGAGTCCATGTGGAGCTCTGCTGGATATATGTGGTTATTGCACTTTCTATCTGTAACTGTAATTGTCACAATGAAGACGGGAGGATTCAGTTGCGGAAAAAGAGAGTTTATTACAAGAAGTAATACACAGCGAGAAACTAAGCGGAGCTTTCCGTGAGCAGAGGCGGAGCTTCCGTGAGCAGGCGGAGCTTTCCGTAGGCAGAAGCGGAGCTTTCCGTGAGCAGAAACGGAGCTTTCCGTAGGCAGAAGCGGAGCTTTCCGTGGGGCTGAGGCGGGTGGCGCGGGAAGCAATGGGCAGGCAGGTCTCCGGCGATCGGAGTCCAGGAAAGCAGCAGGGCTCAGGAATCGCGGAAACCAGGAACCAGAGCGCCGAACGTGGCGTCGACCGCAAACTGCAAGGATCTGACAAGAGGGAGAGCGTGACAGGAACTGATATAGCCCAATGGTGATGACTCTCAGCTGGAGCGAATTAGCCTCAATCACACACACCCACAGACACCTGCTCACACATACGCACACGCATACAGACAAGACACGGTGAGGACGGGACCGGGAACCCATGAACCGTGACAGTACCCCTCCCCCTAGGAGCGCCTCTCGGCGCTCCCAGCCGACCTTACCTGTTGATTGTAATCATCAATAAGGGAGTGATCCAATATGTCCCTGGCCGGAACCCAACTTCTCTCCTCCGGACCGTAACCTTCCCAGTCCACCAAGTATTGAAAACCTCGTCCCCTCCGCCTCGAGTCCAGAATCGATTGACCGAATAGGTGGGTTCCCCATCTGAGTCGCGGCGGGAGGAACCGAGTAAGGCGGATTAAGGGGAGACCAGCGGGTTTAATTTTGGATACATGGAAGGCGGGATGAATTCTCCTGTCGCAGGAGGGAGTTTGAGGCGGACTGTCACCGGACTAATAATTTTAGTGACAGGAAACGGGCCAATAAATTTGGGAGCCAACTTATTGCACACGGATCGGAGCGGAATGTTCTGGGTAGAAAGCCACACTTTTGACCAACGACGTGAGACGGGAGGCTTGACCGGTGGCGATCAGCCTTAGCCTTGGTGCACGCCCCACCCGGAGGAGAGTCTCTCGGGCTCTCGTCCAGGTACGGTGACACCTCTGGACGAAGGCGTGAGCAGAGGGACCGCGACTCGGATTCCATACTAGGGAAAAGAGGTGGCTGGTAACCTAAACTACACTCAAGCGGCGAAAGGCCCGTGGGCGACACCTGTAACGAGTTGTGAGCGTACTCAACCCATGAAAGTTGCTGACACCAGGAAGTGGGATTCTGAGTGACCAAACATCGCAACACCCTCTCGAGATCCTGGTTGGCCCGCTCAGTCTGACCGTTGGTCTGAGGGTGAAACCCAGAAGACAAACTCACAGTCGCCCCAGTAGTCGACAAAACTCTCCAAAATTTGGACACGAATTGGGGACCCTGTCGGAAACCACGTCTGCCGGGAGGCCATGAATGCGAAAGGCGTGATCAACCACCGTAGCCGCTGTCTCCTTGGCTGAGGGCAATTTGGGCAAGGGAATAAAATGGGCCGCCGAGAACCGGTCCACTACGGTTAAAACAACCGTATTACCCAGGGAGGGTGGGAGGGCAAACGAAATCTAGCGCGATATGGGACCAGGGTCTTGAAGGGACTGACAGCGGCTGAAGTAACCCCTCTGGAGGTCGATTGGAAGTCTTACCCGAGCACAGACTGAGCAGGCCAAAACAAACTCGGATATCGCGAGCCATGGCCCGCCACCAGAATCGTTGTTTAATCAAAAACATGGTGCGACCGATTCCTGGATGACAAGCCACGTTGGAACAGTGACCCCATTGGATGACGTTGGACCGTAACCCCTCCGGCACAAACAACCGGCCCGTTGGGCATCCAGGCGGAGGCGTTACCCCTTCCAAGGCCGTGCGGACCTTCGATTCGATCTCCCAAGTGACTGCAGAGACAACCAATCTCTCAGGTATAATGCACTCGGGAGACACCGGGCGGTCGAAATGTCAAAAATGCGTGACAAGGCATCGGGCTTGATGTTCTTAGAACCCGGCCGATAGGAGATGGAAAAATCAAAGCGTCCGAAAAATAGTGCCCAACGCCTGCCTGGAGTTAAGACGTTTGGCGGACTGAATATATTCAAGATTCTTATGGTCGGTCCAAACTATGAAAGGAACCCCGAACCCTCTAACCAGTGACGCCATTCTTCCAACGCTAGCTTGACGGCCAGCAACTCTCTGTTACCGATGTCGAATTGCGTTCGGCAGGAGACAGTCGATGGGAAAAACGCGCAGGGATGCACTTTGTCGTCCGAGGTGGCCCGTTGGGATAGCACTGCACCTACCCCCACCTCTGGCGCGCGACCTCCACCACGAACTGGCGTGTGGGATCAGGGGCCCGGAGAATGGGAGCGAAACGAAGCGGCCTCTGAGTTTGGTAAATGCGGCCTCGGCTGCATTCGACCACCTGAACGCGTCATCTTGGTGGAGGTCAAGGCAGTCAGAGGAGCGGCTAGTTGGCTGAAATTGCGAATAAAACGCCGGTAAAATTAGCGAACCCCAGAAACCTCAGCAGGGCCTTGCGGGAATCAGGGGTTGGCCAATTTACCAGCCTTAACCCTGTCAGGATCCATGCGAACCCCCTCCGGCGACACTATGAAACCCAGGAAAGGAACCGACTGTGCATGGAACGCACTTCTCCGCCTTTGACAAAAGCCCATTCTCTAACAACCTCTGGAGCACTCGTCTGACGTGTTGAACATGTTCCTGGAGAGAAGAAGAAAAATCAATATGTCATCCAGGTAGACATATATGAACTGATCGACCATATCTCTCAACACGTCATTGACGAGTGCCTGGAAGCGGGAGAGTTAGAGAGCCCGAAAGGCATAACCAAATATTCAAAATGCCCTCTGGGGGTATTAAACGCGGTCTTCCACTCATCCCCTCTCTATGCGAACCAAATGATAAGCGTTTCTAAGATCTAACTTAGTGAAGATGGATGCTCCTGCAACCTCTCGAAGGCTGAAGACATCAACGGCAAAGGATAGGTATTCTTTACCGTGATGTTGTTCAAGCCCCGGTAGTCAATACAAGGTCGCAGAGAACCATCCTTCTTCGCGACAAAAAAAAATCCTGCCCCGCTGAGAAGAAGAGGCGGATGAACCCGGCTGTCAGAGAATCAGAAATATATTTCTCCATGGCCTCCCTTTCCGGAACAGAAAGCGAGTATAATCTGCCCTTAGGCGGAGACATACCTGGTACTAAGTCTATAGCACAGTCGTAGGGACGATGAGGAGGGAGAGAAGCGGCCCTGGACTTACTGAACACCTCCTTCAGGTCGAGATACTCCTCGGGGCACGTTAGACAGGTTCCCCATCTCCTCCTGCAACACAGAATCACACACAGAAAACCCAGCAGACACAAGACAAGAGGCATAGCAGGCTCGACTCACTCCGACACGGTGTTACGACCCCAATCCACCCGAGGATTGTGTTGAGTGAGCCAGGGTGACCCAACACCACGGGGCCAGGGGTGAGTGGGTGGCGAGGCGTGATGGTCTCAGAGTGGTTGCCTGAGGTGACGAGGGTGATGGTACCGTGGAGACTGATCGGAGGAAGTGACTGTCCATTGGGCGCTGACAGAGATCTTGTGACGGAGGAACCAAGGGAATGTGAAGGAGTTGGGCCAGGGAAATGTCCAGCAGGTTACCCTCGGCTCCGAGTCTAGCAGCGTCCCTCATGTCGTTCGCCGCCCATTGCAACCTCACGGGAGGAGGTGGTGGATGAGGCTTTGTTGAGAGACACCCCACCCGACAGTAGCCTCAGACCTACTGTCGGGCCTGGTCTTTTACGGGCACTTCACCAGGAAATGGCCAGCCGCCACAGTACAGACATAGTCCCCTCGTCCTTGACGATCTCTCTCCTCCCGGGAGAGCCGAGCTCTACCACCTGCATGGGTTCGTCAACCGGCGACGGTGACCGACCGTATCGCCGGTGTCGAAGAAAGGATATCTCGGTGTTAACTTGCGTCGGCGAAGATCGCGTTGCTGAAGCCGTGCATCCAGCGTGGCCAAATCCACAAGTTCGTTCAACCCGAGAGGTAACTCCACCACGTCGATCTCTTGTTGGATACGGTCGGCCAGCCCATGCAGGAACATGTCCCACTGCGCCTTCTCGTTCCACTCACACTCTGCCGCCAGGGTCCTGAACTGGATGGAATAATCAGAAGCGGACTGCTCCCCTGGCGGAGATCGGGCCAGCATCTTGGCGCTGCCTCGCGCCCGACCAGCGCGATCGAACACCCTCCTCATCTCCTGAGAGAGTGAGTGGAGCGAGGAACAACAGGGATGGCGATTTTCCCACCGCCGTTCCCCACAATGCTGCCCTTCCTGACAGCAGCGTAAGCACTAGTGCCACTCTGGAAACTTCTGTGGCAAGCGTCAGTGGCTGGGCGAGAAAACAGAGAACACGCCGTCAGAAAAGCTCTACAGAGGTTAGGATCTCCGGCGTACATCTCCGGCGCGGGAGTCTAGGTTCGTGCTGAGGGCTGTGGTTCCCGGGGATGGAAAAGCTAGGCGGTGTGGGTGGCGCAGCGGGTGATCTTAATAACTGTACCTGGGTTGTGAGCTCGGACACCTGCGCTACTAACGCCTGCACAGCTCGCCCGGTGTTCAACATATTCTCCTCCTGGAGATCCATACAGGCGTTGTTGCGGCTAACAGTTCCTGCAAACCCACGAGTCTCCGCTGAATCCATGAAGATTGGTCAGATCCTTCTGTCACAATGAAGACGGGAGGATTCAGTTGCGGAAAAAGAGAGTTTATTACAAGAAGTAATACACAGCGAGAAACTAAGCAGACTTTCCGTGAGGCAGAGGCGGAGCTTCCGTAGGCAGCGGAGCTTTCCGTAGGCAGGCGGAGCTTTCCGGCAGAAGCAGACTTTCCGTAGGCAGAAGCGGAGCTTTCCGTAGGGGCTGAGGCGGGTGGCGCGGGAAGCAATGGGCAGGCAGGTCTCCGGCGATCGGTCAGGAAAGCAGCAGGGCTCAGGAATCGCGGAAACCAGGAACCAAGCGCCTCGTGGCGTGGGCCCGCAAACTGCAAGGATCTGACAAGAAGAGGAGGCGTGACAGGAACTGATATAGCCAATGGTGATGACTCTCAGCTGGGCGAATTAGCCTCAATCACACACACCCACAGACACCTGCTCACACATACGCACACGCATACAGACAAGACACGGTGAGGACGGGACCGGGAACCCATGAACCGTGACAGTAATTCCTAAAGTTTTTACTCTAACCTACAAATGGCAGTATTCTATCCCTAACACATGAGCAATATGTAGAAATATCTAGAAACCTTTTATATTTAATTTAGGTCATCATTTAAGTGATTGTATTATTATTTATTTTTTTCATAAGGAAATTTATGGCGTAGTTGAGTAATTGTGCAGTAAATAGAAAAAATACCAAATATCCACAAAAACACAGCATAAATGCATAGTTGAGAGGTAAATAAAAATGTATATATAGTTTATCATATAAAAAAATATATTTCCTTATGCAATTGCTCTGTAAAAGTGTGGGGTCCATATGACCATGAACCTTAGACTAAACTCAACTTGGGGGACAATTAAGGGTTAAATCAAGATGGCTCCCAGTTTCAATATAGGCGCGTTCGACTTGAAGCAGCGCTGCGCAGAATGATCACCAAAATGTATGACATCAAAAGCACCGCGAGAGTGATAAGAAAGCAGTCGGATCAATGCTTTCATCTCGCTTGTGACTTTTGGATTTTTGAGAGTGTGCAGGCTTTTTTCAAGTATTTTACTCATTGGGAAGTTTTTTTGGTCTTGGTCGGATTTTTTTAAATGCACGGTGAGTTTCCGGCTGTTTCTTTGTTAAAATGAGCCATTGCATCATGCACATAACTCATTGTGCATAAGAAGTACAACTATAACTGTGTATTGGGGGATATGTATTTAAAATAATGCTGAATCATCAGAACAATTTGCTTAATAAATGTTTTTTTACATTTAAATGAATCAGATGCGGTTACAAGAATGTTCTTAAAACAAATGTGAAATCTGAGTAAAGTGCTAGTATTTTATTTTGACAGTACACATTTTTTGTATCTGAGGGTGTTGACACACACTAAGTAAAACATATACAACAATGGAAAGAACACATGTACAAAATATATACATATGATATATTTGAAAAAATATATACATTTATGAAAATACAAAATAATTCCTTAGTATATAGACGATTATTTTGTCATGTGGCCAGTTTTGTTCTAGTGCTCATTAATTAGTGTCATTAAGCCTGTGCTTTTCAGCTAAGCCAATGTAGATCTGGGAAAGTTTTCCAGGTATTACAGGGGTGTGTCCTACTAAACACGACAACACTCCAATAAACACATAACTTATACATCTAGTTGACATGAACAGTCTTTTTCATACTTTGTCAAAAACACAGCATCCTTACATTATTTTTAACATTGGTATCAGGAACATGAGAGCATTTTATGTCTTTAATGTTTTATTTATCTTAATGTCTACACTGATTAGGATGTTTCCTTCAACATTATAGCACAACACTGCTATGCGCAATTCAAAATGAGTAAAATACCTGTATTTACAGCAAAGTATTTACCTTTGGTCTCAATAGCTTTCTTCAATTTTGCAGCATCATTTTGGGCATTAAAGTTTGGATCAGGCTTTACTGTTCCAAAGTATGCCGTCTCCGCTGGACCACCTTTAGAACCCTGTGATGAAACATGAAACACCCACTGAATGTCAAACCATGGACTAATTACTAATATACTGTAAGTAGTAATGTTGAGGTGTACTTCAAAATATTCAAATCATTGGTTATATATATACTCTTTACTTACCTTGCTTCTGTCATCATCACAAATTTTGTCGATAAACTTCTTGAAGAATGCCATCTTTTAAAACTTTTGAAAAAGCTATGACAAGTAACAAACAAACAAACACATACATACATAAATCCTATGTGCTTATGAAATGTCATTACTAATATATGTTTGTAAGTCATTCATTCAGTGTCAAATGATTTCAAAGAGCTTTTTAAAAATATGCTACTGATAACAACAGTAAAACACATTTACCATGATATCTCACCTGTTTCCCTGGGAAGTCTGTGAGAGCTGCTTTGAAATGGATAATTTCGAAAACCTAACCAGGGCTTTTATTCTTTAGGCACATGCTAAAAAAAAAACTAAAAAAAACGGCTGGGTGGAGGGGTTGGACCAGGTTGTTCTGGTTGTACCTGTCTTTAGTCATTCAATGTGTTTGCTGCACTCCCCTCAAACTGTAGGAGTATTGGTTTGTGCTAGATAAACTGTCATACAATATGAAGCCTAAACAAAAATCATATACATGAAGTGACAATGTTCACTAGATTTTGCACAAGACTGCAAATGCTTCTACATAGTTTCATATTATTCTATTCTATTCTATTCTATTCTATTCTATGCATGTAGTTAGTTCATCCAAAAATGGAAATCTTTCATCATTTACTCATTCATTGTTTTTCCAAAAACTCATGACTTTCTGCTGTGAAAGGCAAAAGGAAGAGAATGCAGATGTGTGTCCTTTTGTGTTCCACAAATGAAAGAAAATTACTGGAATTACATAAGGGTGACAAACTGACATTTCCGGGTGAACTGTCCAAGGTCAAGTTACAATTCCTGACTAGAGTTTTCTCACAATACAGATGTAGAATCAAAGCTGTGGGGTCAATTTTAGGTGACAGGACAAACTCTAAAACACGAGGTTTGAAAAAGTAATGTTGTATAACTGGGTTCAGGGTTTGTGTCATGCTTTTGCACAAAAGATACATGCCTAAATGTTCAGAACCAGTTTGGGTGCATGTTGAGTGATTCATGTATCATAGTGAGCATTAGTAATCCAATCTTCACAATGCTCAACTGTTACTAAAGTAAAGAAATGACAAAACATTCTTAGGTTTTAGATTTATTATAAAACACAAAACAAAATAGACAACAAATGTACTGTAAAGGCTAAGGTATACTTCACTTTGTACGTGTACGCAGGGGACAGCGTACAGTGTGCTTGACGCAAATTTCGTCATCAGAATAGTACGCACGTACTGTATTTTTGTAACCGCGCATACTTTGTCGCACAGGTCGCACATGCACATTAAACATGCCGTGGGGTATCGATTCACAAGGTAGCTGAAGAAAAACTGCATATACATATAGCTTCACACACCTCCGGAATAAGCTTAGATACTGTCCGACTTCCCAAACGGTAGCTTGCAGCAATACTTGGTCACGGCTAGCCTTTCCGCTGTGCTTACTGGACTTCTATGAGTTTTTATTTCGTGTCCTTCGTCACACTGTAATCTTCATAACTGCTCACTACGGGCCCCGCTAGGCCAGGAGAGGTATTGCAATTTGGCGCAAAGTGCATGCGTCTAATGTCTGTGTATGTGTACGAGTCAAATTAAGTACACTTTGCAAGGCTGCGTGTATGGCTGTGCGCATACGCTAATGTACGCGTAAAAAAAAAGAAGTATACTTAGTCCTTAACTGTAGTTCAATAATAAAGCAGTTATATGTGGTGGTATAATATACATGCATTAAACACATAACGCATACAAGTAGGCCCAAAGAGAGTTTAGACACTTTAGACACAATTCAAAATACATCTCACTGCATCAACAAAATACCAAAGCAAGCATTTAGTTTAAAGGGGTCATATGATGCGATTTCAAGTTTTCTCTTTGGAGTGTTACAAGCTGATTGTGCATAGATAAGATCCCCGAAGTTGCAAAGACCAAAGTCTCAAAACCAAAGAGATATTCTTTATCAAAGTTAAGACTCTGCCACGCCCCCCTAAAATGGCTTATTTAAACACGCCCCCCACATGTCTACGTCACAATGTGGAAATATTTGCGTAATGCTGCCCAAATGTTCACACAGATTGCTATGATAATCTGGCACTTCTGAATCAGCGACTGCAACTATGTTTTTGTGTTAGTTTAAGTATTTGCTATTGACTGTTCAAATGCTGAGTTTTGCACACTCGCGCGTGTGTATGTGTGCTCGCGTGTGTGAGAAAGGGAGACAAGGTCACACAACGGTGGCTCGTGTGCAAATACATACGCGCATCATCACTGTTCCTCTCTCGAGCTTGAACTGATGCTAAAACTAAGGACATTATATACTGTCTTTACATTTATTTTGAAAGCCAAATCTTGCGATTATAGTAAGGGGCGTTACATTTCTGACTCGTGCTTGTGGTGTTCGGCCAATCACAATGTAGTGTGCCAGTTGGCCAATCAGAGCACTTGTCGGAAGAAGGGACTTTATAGAAAACGAAGCGTTTGAGAGAGGAGGGTTATAGAGGTTAATGTTTTTGAACATTAAAGCATGTTCATATTCTGTTACACAAAATATACAGAATAATGATCTTTAAAAAAGCATCATATGACCCCTTTAAAATTAAAATTAAAACCTAGAGAGAACACTTTCAAAGCTAAATGTTTTTCTTTAAATTATCAAACAATCTGTTCAATACTGTTCAAAATGAAGACAAAAAATATTTGCACTCTTTTTTGTCCAGTGTTAGTTGAAGATGTTGATAGGTAAGGTTGTTTGATGTGACTTGAGTATCCAAATTCATTTTGAGGCCACTGTAAGTATATGATATATGCAATATACTTTAAAGGAATGTATGATAATTATTATGATATCTCTCAATTTCTTTAAATATTAATTTATCTAATAAAACAAACCAACGTTTACATTAATTATAGAGTGTGTAGACTGACAGAGCACATAATAATGACTAGATCACACATTACTGCCTCCTAGAGGGTGGCCCTTGACCCCTGCCTGCCCCTGGTTGGCCAGGTAGAGGTCCAGGTCCCCTGGGGCCTGGAGCTCGAGTCACAGGCCCCCGGGCGTTAGGATTAGCTGACGCGAGTGACACATCTTTCTGCAAATGCACACCGCCTCCAGCTGTGCCTGGTTTCACTTTTGGAGATTTTCCACCCTGGCCATGGTTTTTTTCTAAGGAAGGAAAAAACATGGAATTGATTGAGGGGCAAGAGTTTAATCTAAAGCATCCGCTTCTCAAGATTTACTGTGTTTATAAGATTTTTAAATGTTTTAGAAATCTTATGCTCACCAAGGCTGCATTTACTACATTAGTTTTTTTTCAGTTGCTAACATCCTTTTGTCCAATCTGTAGTCACATTTTCAAAACTCTAAACGCAATTAGTATAACATCCGTCTGTTGTGACCATACCATTAACACAATTTGTGTGGTTTTCTCACAATATGCAGTCAATTACCATGTTTCTAAAATGCTTACATTTTCTTTTCATGCAAGCTTACCCAAAACCAACATCATGGATCTTTTTAGTCATATTTATAAATGCTTAAACACAGTATGTCAGAAATGAAGACCCAATGTTCCAAACATTAAATATAGTATAAATGTTCTACTTTTAAAACAACAGCAGCTCAGATGTTTTGAAAAATATCTCTATATAAAATATTGTAACAATTGATAAGCATTTTTAAATAGCAGATCACTTAAATATTTAGAAATAACTGATTCCAGTCTCAGTTGGGGGAATAGTCAGGTGTTGAAGCTCTTTCTATTACTTCAACAACAACATAGAGTAAAAAGACCTCTTTAAATTGGTTTTGTGGATGCAGAACAACACAGAATGAGAGAGAGAAAGAGAGAGAGAGGAAAAATTATTTTAAGAAAAGAAGTGAAAATGTGTGTTGACTGTGCATTTATTATGTTTTTTTTTTGTTTTTGTTTTTTCCTTACACAAGTGGAACCTATGAAAGCTTATTTATGCCATGTAATATAAAGGGTAATAGGGACTTATGACTTTATCTCAGATTTTTTATTCTTCTTGCAATTGTGAATTTACTGTATCTCACAATTCTGAGAAAGTCTGAATTCCAAGATGTAAACTTGCAATTCCAATATAAAAGACCGAATTGTGAGATAAAAAGGTCACAAATATGGTTTTTACTTTTTTTATTCTGTCATGGAAACAAGCTTGCATAGTAACCAAAGGTCATGTATGTTGTAATTTGGTTCCAATTGAATTTCTGCATAGAGGCCCCTAATTTTCTATTGTACATTCTATAAAGTAATGACTCATTACATTTTAGATAGTATGTTGCAAAGAATGAACATATTCAACACTTAAAAATATAAAATGGGTTTCAGTTGAAGGTAAACTGAAGACTAAATTACAAAAAAAAACTATGATTTTTTATATTGTCTATTATATGCAGGTATAACTGAGACATGAAAAGTAATGCAGGTTTTGTAATGCCGTTAATTGTTTTCATTTTGACAGTCAATGCACTATTTCTGTTGGAAAGAAACTAGTGCTAATGTTTTGAATGTTTGGAATCGGGTTTGCTGTGTTTTGATAAGAGTTAGTATATGTAGAAAAAAGTATTCAGCAATTTGAAATGTAGATTTACCAAAATGTGGTTTTGGCCAGAAAAATGTACTAATTGGCTAATTGTGTGATGTAGGTGTGTTGCTGTGTTAAGAGTTTAGAAAAAGTACTTTAAGTATTGGTAAACGCTGTTAGCAATTGAGAAAAACTGTAAAAATACAGTAAAAACAGTATATTGTTGTGAAATATTACAAAAATTTAAAATAGCTGTTTTCTATTTGAATATATTTTAAAATAAAATGTATTCAAATGATGGCAAAGTTGAATTTCTAGAAGCCATTACTCCAGTGTTCAATGTCACATGATCCTTCAGAAATCATTCTTATATGCTGATTTGGTGCTCAGTTAACATTTTTTATTATTAATATCACAACTGAAAATGGTTGTGCTGCCTAATATATATATATATATATATATATATAGGATTCTTTGATGAATAAGAACTCCAAAGGAACAGTGTTTTTGATCAGTTTAATGCATCACTGCTGAATAAAAGTATTATTTATATATTTAAAACTTTAACAGTAATAGCAAAAGCTAATCTGATAATGTTACCAATTATGCTTATATTAATACTACCAGATGCAAATGTAGAATTGTTCAGTAACAACATTCTATGCAATACAAACCTGCACTTTTCTCTGGATGAGCAGGGGGCGCAAGAGAGCTCTTTGGAAGTAGATCCTCCAGGTCCTTCATCACCTGGTTAGTGCTGTCTTTGTTGTTCCGTCTGTTCTTGTCCTCATCTCTTGCCTAGAAAGTTATGTAAGAAGCACAAACTGGCTGAAATTGTAACAACTCTCTGCCATCTAACAAATCTTACTATGGACTGCTGTGCTTCTGAACAATAACAATACTAACCATCTGCATTTTCTTTTTTAGCTCCATGTTGGCATTCTGATACGCCTCTGACACAGAATTCAGGTAGTAAATGGCCAGACTGTAAGAAATACAAAACAAAAATGTAAGAGATTTTGCTTGTATTACGCGATTAAGAAAAAAATAATGATTCCCTTACACCATGAGAAGAACTGCTGCTATAATGAGTCCAGGGTTTGCTAAATAGCCAAAGACCGTCCCCATAAAAGCAGGTAGATCCAGCGCAATGGACTCCATAATGACGTCAATCATTCTGTCTTTCCCACTGTCATAATGAAGATGAGTACATTTGATAATACAACTGAATTTGAGGTATTATAGCATGTGCATGCATGTGTTTTTGTGCATATGTGAGCTGATACCTGAAGGGTCCACAGTCAAAAGAGGGAGGCAAAGACATGATGGTGTAAACCACAGGCAGGAGACTCAAGAAGAGGATGAGCAGTAAAAGGCCCATGTAGAAGTTATTGGATTTTGAAGCTTTAAAGACCCTCTCATGTGGGACATTACAGGCCATTACAGCCCAGCATTGATAGTACATGGAGCTCAGGAGCCGCAGTACATTGATACCCAACAGACCGGGAGCATAGAATGCCCCCATCCTGTCAAACACATAAAAGCAGCTTGAAATCTACAGGTGCAAAAGAGTATGGTTAATTATTCTAATGAAAATTTGATAATAAAATGTTTATATCTCAAAGCCTTTTAAAAAGCGTCAACGCCTTTACAGTAGCCCTGTTCTAGAACCTGGTGTACTGCATTGAACCTTGTAAATGACCAAACTTGAAATCTCTACATAGATAGCAAGTCTCGTATTGTTTACTCAAACGTGCCACACGGATCGTTTTTGTCACGTAAAAAACAAGTTTATTCCAATAGTCTGATGCTATGCTAATAATTTATTGATATTAAACAATAGTATTATATTGATCTCTTACACTACACGGCACAAATAAACACTGAACTAATATTTTATATAAACTATATTATTGACTACTTGGTTACTGTTCTGATGACGTACGTGATGTAAATTATGTCTGCCCATTTTCATAGACTTTATGTGCATTCACAGTATGTCAGAATTTCTGTAATTACAACATTCTGACTTGTAGAAGCTGCACACATTCTTGTAGGAACTCATGATTACAACTTGTAAACTCTAGATTTTCTGAGATCTACATATAACTGACCACTGCGACGTCAAATGGAAACACTCAAAATGGTGGCAGCTTCAATGTAGTGGAGCAGTTATCTTGTAAGATTTCTTCTTAGTAATTCCCATAATTGACTGTTATAAATGTCTTAATAATGCTATCTGAAAATAAATGAACAACATGCAATACAGTTTAAAGATAGAGCTGTACAAAATCTAATATCCTGTTATAAGGCAAACGTTAAGCTTATTAACAAGGCATTTGCATAACAACTGTTACTTGTGTATTGGTTTTGTCCAATCCTTTCTCAGAATTCAAACATTTATTTTGGTGTTAATTGTATATCCCTAGAAATGTATTATTCTGCATCTGAGGACATGAAAACTCTGAGTTTGGGTCTAGTAATTACAGACATTAATACATTACATACAGACATTAATTAATACAGACATTAAACATGAATCGAGTCATTCCATGAAACCGGTACGATTTGAGTCCCTCTGACCTTTTAAAGTGTCTTTTATTTATTGGGTCACCAAAATCTATTTTTAAAATCTTTTTTTGTATTAATTGAAATGTCTCCTTTAATAAGGTTTAAAAACATGACATACATTTCATCTATACTGTATATTAGAAATGTTCTTGTTTTTTTTCAGTTGATCTCAGATCAATGATCTCTGTTTTTTCAGAGACGATCTGTGGAAAAAGAGGTCAAGTGAATAAAACTAACACCTACATCTGATTATAGGGGAGAGATGAGAGAAAAGCGCCCCGCAGACCGGGGAGAGGGAGAGAGAGAGAGAACGAACGCAAGTAGAGAGGGAGACTCTTAGTGTGTTGCTGGAGTTCTGCAGAGAGCCTGAAAGACCCGTTATTATTGTTTCTTATTTTATCATTTTGTTGAATAATAAACAGCTTGCTCGCCACCCCTGACTTCCTCGTCCTTTGTCCTATCGAACTTCATTACACCCATCCTTCAAAGATAGCTTGTTTTTTTTTACTATTAAGTGTGAGCCTCTTCAGATTAATATTTGCTGTTCACAAAAGCAAGGAGCCAGATTTACTAAACTGGGCAAATGAATGTGATACCATAAATTAATCCGTTCCCACCCTGAGTGTTAAGCAAACACGAGATTGGCTGTAACGAGAACGTGATACAATTTGATAAATTAAATGTGGCTGTTATCTGATTGTCTTGAGTAGAGTGGCTATACTCAGCCAACTATGCACTAACCTATACGTTTTTATTTTTTCATTGATACCATTGCTTATATTTTAAGGTGTGTTGTTTGTGCATTTGTTCCTACCAGATCATTCCTTGGTTAAACACCAAACCAAGCACGTTGCCGCTTATGTCAAATTCACCGTAGGAAGGCTGAGAATATAAAAGGCTGTTAGTTATCAAAACAGTTTAGATTGTTGGGGATGAGCTTATATATTGGACTCACCCAGCCAGCTTCCAGATCCCAACACCAGCAGTAGTTCAAGAAACGCACAATCAGTGCTCTCAGGAAGTCACCAATGAGGATGGTCAGATAAGTCACTTGTATATCTGATATCGTCAGCTTCACAAACTCCTAATGGTGGATTTTGAACTTTTGAGGTAAATGCTTTAATTTTGACCAGATTTGCAAAAAAAAGTTTAGATCTTATAAATTAAACAAAATAAATTCTATATATGATTTCTGCCGGATGAGCTACAGTAGGTGAACATTAGACACATTACCATTCCCACTGTAGTTTCCCAACATGAGCCTCTGATGACATCACCGGGGTCCATAGGAGGTGGAGTGCCTGTGTAATTTGGGTTGTTGGCTGAGTAGTTGGCATAATACTCATTGATAGACCAAAGGCTGGCATTTTTTATCGATTCCTCCTGTTCAAGCTTGAAACCAATTAAAAAAAGAAAAAACTGTTTTGTTCGCAAAAAAATCACTGATACCCAATTAAGAATAGAAAGTAAACACTGCTATCATCAAAAAACTTACTTTCGCATTGACATCATCGAACAGAGCAAGCAAAAATGTGTAGAGGTTACCAAGGAAGAGTGCAAATATACGCCCCAGCTGCCACTTTAGAGCTATACGTGGATGGTATTCCTCCAGCTCAGCGATGGTCTCAAAGAGCATTGGACCCACCAGCCCCAGCAGAGACATGATGATCTCAAGCTGCGATACAATGTTATTGTGATTACATACTAACTGGTCTATCTCGTTACAAAATGCTGTATGTGGTTCTGTGCAGGCACATGCAGAAGGGGGGTTTTGGGGGCTCGAGTCACTGCACTTTTTATTATTCAGAAAATTATTCAGAAGTGCCCCTCTGGGACAAATAGCAATGATATTGTGGTCAATAAAACAAAATGCATTTTAATTCTAATTAACATGACAATTTGTACAAAACAGTAACTACTCGAAAAAAACATATGTAATAACTACTACAGAAAAAAATGTATTTGTACATATCTGTCAATCTGAGGCATTGCTATGGATTGCATGTGTTTTCGGAAACCATATAGGCTCTCGAGCCATATATGGTTCTTTCAGTAAGTGCATATGGGTTGACGGAAGGAAAAAATAAACCAAACTACTATATTTGAAAACAAAATGATCAATAATCAAAGATAGTGTGTCGATTTAATTAAAAATCCATATGACATATTTTAGAATATTACATAATTCATCCATGCCCATTAGTCATGTAGTCATAGGCCTAATACCCCAACCAATCATGATCTGGCACAAGAAGTGCACATTTCATTGGACAATATGTGAAGTGGAGTGGTTATTTTCCATTCTTATTCATAACTCAGTTGGTAATTACATGGGACCGACAAGCTTATTTGTGGAGCAATCTGGATTTGCGGTTTGTCTCATTTCATAAATCAAATTACATTGCTGGGAAAATGTATGCTGAATGATTACAAAAGCACTGCACAAAACCGTGCAGTGCCAAAAGTCGCAATAATGGTAATCAGTATTTAATTAACTTATATTTATGTATGATATATACTGTACACAGTTTACTATTTGATGAAAATCTCATAGTTAATGAAGCCCAAGTGCCACCTACAGGCCTATTATGTGAAGTGTAAGCAGGCGAAATTGTGACGTGAAAGGACTTTATTATACAGTATTACCATTTTTTATAATTATGCAGGATTATGAAAGTGTCTTATGCTCATCAAGCCTGCATTTATTTGATGATCAAAAATACAGAAAAAACTGTAGCCTAATGTTGTGAAATATTATTACAAGTAAAAAGAATGTTTTTCTATTTTAATATACATTTATACTATTTTAATAAAATATCATTTATTTCTGTGATTCGAAGCTGAATTTTCAGCATCATTACTCCATTCTTCAATGCATGGTCCTTCAGATATTATTATAATATGCTGATTTATTATCAATGTTGGAAACCGTTGTGCTGCTAATTTTTTTATTTTTATTATTGGAACCTGTGATACTTTTTTGGTGATCATTTATAAATAAAAAAGTTTAAAAGAACAGCATTTATTCAAAATAGAGATGTTTTCTAACTATATCAATCTTTACTATCACTGTTTCTATCAATTTAACAAATTGTTAATTCAACATTGCATAAAATGCAAAGTAAATTAATAAAGTATATTTAAATTTGATTTGATCAAATAAATGCAGGCTTGATGACTATAAGTGACTTATATAAAATAGTAATTTATTCAATCTTTTGACCTATAATCACCCCCCTCATTTTGC
The DNA here is from genome assembly GCA_027564155.1 of Gymnocypris eckloni scoliostomus. Taxonomy (NCBI): domain Eukaryota; kingdom Metazoa; phylum Chordata; class Actinopteri; order Cypriniformes; family Cyprinidae; genus Gymnocypris; species Gymnocypris eckloni. The sequence goes on along the minus strand of CM050414.1, from coordinate 957,282 downwards.
CCCCTTTTTTTCATTTGAGCCCCTGGCCCTGAGGAACTCTCTGCACATCCCTGGTTTTGTGTTTATTTTTACCTCATTCTTCTCATACCATGAGAGGTTATCCACGTTGGCAAACTCTTGGGAACGTTTGACCACAAAGTAGATGAGATAGCCACTTCCTCCCAGGGTACAGGTGATGAGAAAGTTGGCTAGGACACGTAAGAATCTCCTTAGATGAATGTTCTCATCCTTTTGGTTCTCCTGCTCATCCACAATGGACTCCTGCAGAAAACATTAGAGTTTCCTAACTGAGACAAAGTCTTGAATAGAGCAACAGAACACGTATGAACATTTATATAAACCATATCAATTGATCTGGCCAGAGGATTTATCAAAGCATTGGCAGGTATGTGGTCTTACAGAGAGTTGACCTCCTCAGGTGTCTGAAAGGACAACCAGACCATGAAACAAAAACTGCAGTGGTCAGCACACACACATCGACACCACTTCCACGCATACACACACACAATCACATACTTTGAAGCTGGTGGTGATGGAGGCGTATTTATTGTCGGCTGTCTCAGCGTTTCCAATAAGATAATCCCAGCTGGTGAACATCTTCCAGGCAAAGGTGAACTCATTGTCTTCTCCATCCCCTCCCCCCACATCTGCGTTTTTAGCCATCCTAACAGCGAGAGTGGACTTTATTCAACACTTGTAAAGAATCCATTCTCGCCGGCAGGATAACAGAAGCGCAATTTCTAATTGCAGTCAAAATAACAACAGTTGTGTTGGCAATATACTGTAATACAATAATGCTGTGGTGAACTAATTTTTGGGATACCTGAAGAGAAGGTTTTGTATTTAAATGTGAAGTGTTTATTGTTTTTCACATGAAAATCTCTCCTGGCCTATTTAAAAATCATTATTTGAGCAATAGCTCAACCTCTGGCATGACCTATGTGATGAGTTTGGAAGCTGGCATGGTGGCTGATATGGTAAATATGTCTTAAGGTTTTCAGTGAAAAAATACTTCAGTTTCAGTCAGTTCAGGAGGGTGTATAACTATATATCTCACAAAAATGTGTCTTTAGTTTTCATAATTATAACTGTTAATTAATTTTATACCTCACAATTGTGACTATATTTCTCATTATTGTGACTATTTCTAACAATAGAGACTATATTTTTTTGTAATTTGTAATAAATTGTAATTTTTTGTAATTTCGACATTGTCTCTCAAAATAGCTTTTATTCAAAATTACAACTTTTTAAATCTCACAATTACATTATATTTTACTCTGAGGTGCCTTCATATTTCTCTGACAAAACTCATAAGCTTGGTCCTATTGGTCCTACAGTGGTGGGCCTTTTCTGCTGACCCTATAAAAAATACAATTGTGTGAAAAATGTTTTTGATTATTTAGGTATTATTTTCATTTGTGCAATGTCCACAAAATTGCATATGATTAGTTTAGTTGAGGCTGAACTGGAATGTCCTACATAAAAATGTCTAGGCCAGCACTACAGGTAGTGCTACCCTTTTGTGGAAAGACGTCACATCTGATTTGTTACGAGCATTACTGACACATATACCCATCTACTAAAAATGCCTTTTTCATGGCGCTCTTCTGCAGACAAAAGAGAATAACTGAGAAAGGAAGACCTAAACTGAATTCGCTAACAAAGGCCAGCAAAAGGTTTGTGCGCCATTTCAAAGATTGCAACTATGAGAGCTATGAGTGGCTAACAGCTAGCACTGAGCACAAGTAATTTTGTTGGCCGTGTTTACTTTTTAATCTGAGTAAAGTGACATGGAATGACAGACCCATGGACTTTATTTACAAGTGACAGGTGAGAGCTTTAGTATTTAATGAGTGTTGTATCATGCACATTGTTATGGAGGTGTACGTGGTGCATTGATAATACTGTAGTGCAGTGTGTGGATGTCCAGCGTTTGTACAGTTTTACTGCTTTGGGCGCGTCGTCATTTTAGAGTGACGTAAATGAGCATAGTGACCCGTGTATTGGCTGATTACATTACACTGATTACATCTGGCCTACTATTAAAATTGTTGATCAGCCGCCATTGTTGTTGAGAGCCTGTGAGCGGCATAATATGTGCATTATATGCATATGGCTGTGTTTGTTAGCTTTATCAGAGATGTGTACAATGTGTTCATGTAGTTTACAGTTGCTTACTGAAGGCCCTGACTGAAACCCCATGGTACGCCACTGCTATTATAGGATGTTAATACAAAATGTCACTCTTTGAATCAGGCATTTTGTTTCAAATGCATGTGGCAAACATGTAAATCAGATTGCAGATATATATAAACACCACATTTGGAATCTACACACAGGCTGATCTGAATTGCAATTTATAAAAAATCTATGCATTTAAACAACCACTATATGATGGGCTCTGGTATAAGGGTTAGTAGAAGTGTTAGCAGAACAAATTAGTTTTATTATTATTATTATTACACTGGTGCCAAAATTAACCACTTCACCTTTAGTTTTTTTCTGCATAGCTGTCTAATATGTCTACACAGTTCATCTTTTTAACCATCTTAGAATCAAAGACAATACACTCTATTCTACCTGTACATCTTTGTGTTATTCAGTAAGAACTAATAACAATTATACTCTTTCAAATACACTTTTTGTATAGGCATAGAAATTCACTGTCACGTACTTCTCAAAAACCTTTCATGTCATTGCTGTAACATCTAGCAATGAATGAAAAAAGGACTCACGTTCTGATCACAACCATGATGCTATACCCGAAGGTCCCAATGCCCACCAGGAGGTAAGACAGAGGGAGACGAAACTTCAGGAAGCCAATGGTTCTCTGGTTATTATAGTATCCATAGAAAAGTACTGAGTACTTGCAGTAACCCTGTCAAAGAGAAGGCATCAGAGAGTGTTACTGATAACCATACCAAGGAAAATATTTTCAGAGGGGTCAAACATCTGAGACCGTTTTGTTAAAAATTTGAGTTTTAAATTTAATTTAAACCTGGAAATAAACTGAACATTTTAAATAAAGGATACTAAAGGAAATTAAATGTCAGAATCTGCACTATTTTTTTTTAAGTTACATTTTTTCTTGTGTACTTTTTTTCTTTAATATATACACATATAACAGAAAATATGCATATTTTAAAACGAGTTCTTTCAAATGTCAAAAATCTCAAAGTTTCAAAGTCTTAATTTATAGTAAGTAAACTAGTTTTTAGATTTTTATGTTTTTACATTTTCGGTAACCCTTTATTTTATATTAACCAATTCTCACTATTAACTAATTGCTTATTAGCATGCAATTGTATTAGTACTTATAATGCAAATATTAATGCCTTATTCTGCATGAGCATATTTTAGATCCCTTAATCCTTCACCATACCATTTATTTATTTATACTAAACAAAATTATAAGTATTGTATTGTTTTTGCCCCCATTTTTCATGATCTGAACTCAAAGATCTATTTCTCTCAAATATTGTTCACAAATCTGTCTAAATCTGTGTTAGTGAGCACTTCTCCTTTGCCGAGATACTCCATCCACCTCAGATGTGTTGCATATCAAGATGCTGATTAGACAGTATGATTATTGCAGAGGTGTGGCTTAGGCTGGCTACAATAAAAGGCCACAGTCTAAAATGTGCAGTTTTACTGTATTGAGGGGGTCCGGGGGGGTACAAAAGCCAGTCAATGACTCAGTATCTGGTGTGACCATCATTTGCCTCATGCAGTGCAACACTTCTCCTTCACACAGAGTTGATGTTGATTGTGGCCGGTGGAATGTTGGTCCACTCCTCTTCAATGGCAGTTGTTGGATATTGGCAGGAACTGGAATGCGCTGTCGTATACGCCGATCCAGAGCATCCAAAACATGCTCAACGGGTGACATGTCCAGTAGTGATGCGCGGATGGCGGTTATATCCGCTGGCGCTGCGGATGATCCGCGGGTCGGGTGGGTTGGGTAATAAAAAAGTGTTTTCTGATTATTTGCAGGTGGGTCGCGGGTGGATAAGATAAATTATTAATTATGCAAATATTAACTACATTTTCTAAATAGGCTACAGAAATCGAATAAAATGTAAATGAACATATTAAAGTTATAGACAAAGAAAGTGAAACATTTAAGTTTTGTTCGAATTTGAGGTTTTCACAAAATGTAGTTAATTAAACCCTCTTCTAGTGATCCAATGCTCCAAATAGTAATTAAACATCTAAAATGAACTGTATTTGTACGTTTTCTAAGGAGAACCATTTTTCTGCTCGCTTCTGGATGACTGCTGCTGCTCACTACGAGTAAGTATATTGTTGCAAAGCACAGCATTCCAGCATTGTGAATATTTATATTGAATTCTCCATGACATGAGTCCAGACCAGTGAAATGTGATTTTTAAACCCATGCTGATGAAAACAAAAGGATTGCACCGCTGACTGACATTCGCCAAGCGCATGCATAAGACGTGCCTTTCCGAGAGCGCAATCTCACTTTAAAGTATATTATTGGGAAATATGACTTGGCAAGATTCACACATGAATAATGTTGTCTTACATGAACGTTTAGTTAATGGTTGGGGGTTAAGTCTGATGTGTAATATTATATTTAATCCGTGCATTAGGTAATAGTATGGAAGCTTGTTTCCGCCACTGATTAAAAAATGTATCTAAAATGGTTTATAAAGATTATTGATTTTTTTCTCATAATTTCCTGATATAATCTCACAATTCTTTTTCGCAAAATTAATTATATCTCGCAATTATGATTTTTTTCTCGCTTTTTTAAAAAGTAGCCTAATAATTGTGAGATAAACTCGCAATTCTGAGAACATATCAGTCTTTCTGCGACAATTGCAAGTTTTATCTCGCAATTCTGACTTTATAAATCGTAATTCTGACTTTATAACTAGCAATTGTGAGTTTATATCTCATAATTCTGTGAAAAAAGTCAGAATTGTGAGATAAAAAGTTGCAATAACATTTTTATATTATTCAGTGGCAGAAAAGAGCTGTTTCAATGTTAATCAAACATTAAAAGAAAAGGAATCACTCGTTGCTCTTGATTAAACTAATTTGTATTTTTGTTCTTGTTTTTAATAACAACACTTTTGTGAAAAAAAAAGCTATATTAATAATTATATAGTAATTATTTTAAAGAAAAGATTAGGAGGAAACTTGTGGTTGAAAACAGAATGATTTTGTTAATCATTTAATACTCATGTTTATCTTGAATATGTTACAATTTATTATTTGTCTGTTTCTATGAATGTCTCACATTGGATTTTTCACATTGGGCTGTAACAGCCAGCCTGCTGGTGGAAAATTCCCAGAACCTCTAAATCAAGTTAGGGTGCGGTACGAGATGACACCAGCAGGGGGAGGAGCTAGGGGTCTATCTAGGCAGAGAGCAAGGGCATTGTTTTCACATGATCAGCCAGAAGAACATCTGGGTGAAAACTTTCAGTTTCGTTTGGGCTGAAGACGATTCTTCAATAAAAATCTTTTTATTCTTAAAACATCCTTCGTCTCGACTATCTTCATCCAAAGTTTCAGAGATTGGATACAATGCTCAACACTGCAAAAACACGTTGAAATAGAAACCGATCTCTAGAGCGCAAACCATAACGTGCTGGATAGTTTGCCAAATAACTGAGGGTGCTTTTGATTTCATTTGAGGGTGCTAAGCACCCTTTACCATTTTTTCTGTTTTTTTATGTCCGTACGAACCCTGAATGTGCCGATCGGGTGCGGTTATCTAAATCTGACAAAAAATATAGGTGCGGGCGGTTGGCGGGTAGATAATTTATTTGAAGCTGCGGATTCGGGTGACGTTTTATCTCATCCACGCATCACTAATGTCCAGTGAGTATGCTGGCCATGCAAGAACTGGGATGTTTTTAGCTTCCAGGAATTGTGTAGAGATCCTTGCAACATGGGGCCGTGCATTATCATGCTGAATCATGAGGTGATTGTCGTGGATGAATGGCACAACAATGGGCCTCAGGATCTTGCCACGGTATCTCTGTGCATTCAAAATGCCATCAATATGCACCTGTGTTCGTTGTCCATAACATACACCTGCCCATATCATAACCCCACCCGCCACCATGGGCCACTCGATCCACAACGTTGACATCAGCAAACCGCTCACCCACATGATGCCATACACGCTGTCTGCCATCTGCCCTGTGCAGTGAAAACCGGATTCATCAAGTGAGAGAACACCTCTCCAAAGTGCCAGACACCATCGAATGTGAGCATTTGCCCACTCAAGTCGGTTACGACGACAAACTGCAGTCAGGTCGAGACCCTGATGAGGATGACGAACATGAAGATGAGCTTCCCTGAGACGGTTTCTGACAGTTTGTGCAGAAATTCTTTGGTTATGCAAACCGATTGTTGCAGCAGCTGTCCGGTCTCAGGTCTCAGACGATCTTGGAGGTGAAGATGCTGGATGTGGAGGTCCTGGGCTGGTGTGGTTACACGTGGTCTGCGGTTGTGAGGCCGGTTGTATGTACTACCAAATTCTCTGAAACGTCTTTGGAGACGGCTTATGGTAGAGAAATGAACATTCAATTCACGGGCAACAGCTCTGGTGGACATTCCTGCAGTCAGCATGCCAATTGCACCCTCCCTCAAAATTTGTGACATCTGTGGCATTGTGCTGTGTGATAAAACTGCACATTTTAAAGTGGTCTTTTATTGTGGCCAGCCTAAGAAACACCTGTGCAATAATTATGCTGTCTAATCAGCATCTTGATATGCCACACCTGTGAGGTGGATGGATTATCTCGGCAAAGGAGAAGTGCTCACTAACACAGATTTAGACAGATTTGTGAATTTTTTTGAGAGAAATAGGCTTTTTGTGTACATAGAAAAAGTCTTAGATCTTTGAGTTCAGCTCATGAATAATGGGGGCAAAAACAAGTGTGGCATTTATAATTTTGTTCAGTGTATTTTTTATTTTATTTTTTGGATTCTGCTGTCAAAAAGGCAACATAAAACTACTGTACTAATATATTCTAAAATGTATTTTTTTTTTACTTCAACTTTCACTTCAGTTGTTATAAAATCCTGAAAATTGTATTTTCAAATGCAAATGTTTTCAATAGTGGTCTCAGACCTCTGTATAATCCATGTATCATTATCTTACATTGAAATCCATGAGTACAGAATAGTCCATAGCAGTGTCTTGCTCTTCTGTCGGTACAGTTTTTCGAGGAATGGACCCATATGGAAGCCCCATGAGAACCTTGTGGAAAATCATTTGTTAAATGAATAGTTCACCCAAAAAACTTTACACTAGTGCTTCCGGCCAATACTATGCCATTAAATACCAGTCCATAAACCATAATAACACTTTCTCTTTCTTGTCCTCTCACAAGGTATTTATTTAGAACTGTTTTGGACTGTTTTCAGGAGTAAATTGTGCTTGATCTGTGCATATTTATCACCTGATTTAGACAAGATAAAGCCCTGGAAAAAACAATATTACGGACAGAGGACTTTTAGTTTTATTACAAACTGCTTTTTGCATATAGCTAGACATTAGTCAATGGACTATCATGCTGACTACATTCTGTAGATTGTTCATGCTGACTCCATTCTGTAGATTCTGTGTTCCTTATTATTCTTTGTATAATAATTCCTGTTTGTTCCTTTGTTCTTCGTTGGGTCTACATGTTATGTTCACGTGTTTGCTGTTTCCTGTGCTGGATTTCCCCTGTGTGTTTCATTATTAAAGACTGTTTATGAGACTTCGCGACTCCTGAGTTCTCCCTACAACACAAGTGTGACAGCGTAAGGAACAAGTGGATATTTGTTTTTTTTAATGGCATTTAATCTGAGTATTTTGTTTTGTAAACAAGGCATGGAAACATTTGTTGAAAGATGAAGAAGTACTAGATCTGACTGCAGCTGCATCACAAACTGTAAATAAATGATTTCATAATGCATTATGGTCTCATAATGCTTTGTCTCATAATGCTTTGTCTTTTATTTTGATTATGTTGTCTGTACACTCAGATGCAATAGAGAGGGGGTGTTGATACTGTTTCCTATTCAATGATGTTAGCCAATCATAACATTGGCTAATTACTGAGAAGCCTTAAAGGACATGCCCCTTAAAACAGGTCGTTTTTAGACAGAGTCAGAACGAGGGTTGAAAATAATCATTTTTCTACATACTTATTTGTATTTTTGAGCAACAAAAAAAAACTGTATTAACATTATAAGTGAACCTGAAGGAACGCATTAAAATAAGAATTGTAAAAAAATGTACGTCATGACCACTTTAAATACATTTGAAATATTTAAGGGTGGAGATAAAGTAGAACGACACTGTACTGCTCCTTTACTGTAAAGCAAAAGGGTGTAACTGATTATACACTGACCTCTGGTATCACAACCAGGCCAAAAGTCAAACTGAAGAGGACCAAGTTCATGCCGTACATCCAACGGAGGAAAATAAAGTATGAAGCAACTGAGGAGCCAAAGTGACCTGCAAATGGATGAAACATCGCCAGAGCTCAGGATAAAGAACATTCGTGAATACCTATTTTTTGGTCACTTGGAGGAAACATTCAAGTTAATATAGTTTAATTCCTCATTCAGTATATGTTCAATAAATAATTTTCTATCATCAATAAGATATAGGATATGCATCATTCCTCTTGGAGGAGGGGTCATTAGTACTTACTCTCAACTTCCTTTATTTTCCGCTCCCATGGGATGCACGCTGTCCTAAAATTCTCAAAATCTCTTTGAAACTTTATCCATTTCTGTATGATGAGACACAAAGAATATAGGGAAAATTAGGCAACTATAATTAACTAGATTTTTACATTTTAGATTTTGCTATCATGAAGCTTTGGTGTAGTGGGTGGTTAATATGGGGTTGCTAATTTATCTAAATAGTGTTTTAACCCATTGCTATAGTATGATCTGGGTGATTGTTAAGGCATTGCTAGGTGGTTGCATACTGGTTTTAGTCAAAAGTGTCCACTGCAAAGTCACTATGACATTCTGATCTCTATATTTAGCTTGGATCTTCTTTGAAATGGGATTTTTATAACATTTTATTTTCAGCAATAGTTATAGTGATTACTTCAACAAAATGTTCCTGTGGCTCAGTGGTAGAGCATTGTGTTAGCAGCGCAAAAGCTTGTGGGTTCGATACCCAGGGAACACACATACTGAAATAAATGTATAGCCTGAATGTACTGTAAGTCGCTTTGGATAAAAGTGTCTGCTAAATGCATAAATGTAAATGTAAAATCCACAAATATAAGGTAAACTGAAGATTTTCATGTTCCTACCTTCATCATCATGACTTTGTAGGCATACAGTTTCCTGCCTTTCCCTTTGCCCAAAGCACCTTCAAATTTATCTACAAACTGCTGAGCCTCTCTAGAGACACAATTAAGGAGAACAGTAAATAGTTGTAGTACTTGAAGCAGATTGATTTGTTACAATATTGCAGTTAAAATACACATTATTTTACACATGAATCTATTAGAAACAAATATAATGTAAAACAGATGTTTACCAGATATTGTGCCACTGCACAACAGTCATAAAGGCATATTAAAGTACTAAACCCTAAAATCCATCAAGTATAAAACTGCTACTCTACCCCAAAGGTTTGTCATCCTTTACTTACTTTGATATTGTTTCAATACTGTATGATATACTTTTGTCTGGGCAACAAGTTTCTTTGCTACAAAGTTGTTTGGTTTCCAACATTCTTCAAAATATTTTCTTTCGAAGAAGACAGACACAGGTTTAAAACCACATGAGGGTGAGTAAATGAAGACAAAATGTTCCCTTTTTATGCCAGTGAATATATATTCTAGTGGAAGAATGAATTTTATGAAATCATTTAATAAAATAATGTCTCCATTAAATTTGTTCTTCATACTTTTATTTAGCAGTAATTGTTTAAGAAAAACTTGCTGTATTGTGAATTTAGTCCTGGCTACTTGTCTCTTCAACCTTACTGATTTATTTTTTAAAAAAAATTCATAAGGCTCCCCAGTACTTGAGGACGTTCAGTCGTCTTTTCATTCGCCAGGGCTTGCTCCTGATGTTTGCTATCAGTTTCTTCTTCTCCTCCACCTCTTCCATCAATTTGGCCATTTCTCCTTCAGACATGGACTCATCCTCTTTATCTGAGTTGGAATCATCACCACTAAGACAGAAAATTAAGTGATAGAGTGCTTCATTCTTACAGTCCATTATTACGTTTAGTTATTTTGTCTTATTATTGACTTGCATAAACAAACATGGTTAGACTTAGACTTAAAACGACGACACAAAGATAGAAAGATTTAATAATAACAAGAATTATAATGAAAAAACATATTGGTAACCCCTTTATTTGAATGTTTCCTTGTTACACATAAAATGCATATTCCATAGTAATAACATTAGATTATGCTTAATTACAAGCAAGTAACGACCCTAACCTAAACTTACAGTAAACAATTCTGTGTAACAGGAGCACATTAAAATAAAGTATTACTGATTTTCAGATATGCTTCGTGAAAAACAAGAGTATTTTTGTCTTTGTTTCCAGTGTACCCATGACTTATCGTGTCACTCATTGTGTAAATGTTCCTACACACATAATACTAACACTATATTTGAGCCTATTGTTGAAAGTATGTTTTTTAGCAAAAGGCTGTGCTTTTACAATGGAGATTTAACGGCACTGAAATCGAACAAGTACAACTGAGCCTAGAGCGTATGGGTAGACATAGTATTAAAAATGCAATGGGTTTAAATAGTTAAAATGATACTGTCACATTATATGGAACGTCTGGAATAGTTGAGCATATATTTTCTAACAAAAAATCTATAATAGGAGTTTCAGGAAAGTTGTAACTTACATTCAGTGATCTCTTGGTTTATGTGTCGTGAGGAGTTAATGAAGTAAGTAATTATCAGTAAATTATTTAATTCTATCATGTGACCATTTGTGTCAGCATACCTACTGTTCTTTTTCTTCTTTTCATCTTTGTCGCTGTCTTTGTCATTGTCCTTGTCTTTTCCTTTCCCCTTACCATCCTTCTGTTTTTTTTTTCCACCTCTCCTGTTTTTTGTGCCGGACTTCTCATTTTCCCCATCTCGGCCACTCTCGCGTACTTTTCCTCTTCTCCTGTTCCCGGCACATCGCCTCTGTGGAATATCATCATCGCTGTCTTCCTCATCTGCCTGAGCTGCTTTTTTTTTTTTGGCTGTTCGACGACCTCTTGGAGGTTCATCATCCTCATCTTCATCCTCACTGGCAGCTGCTTTGCCCCGCTTACCAGCTGCTTTTTTTTTAGTACCCTTGCCTTTTGCTTTATTGTCCTCTGAGTAAAATATGGTAAACCGGTATATTTTTAAAGGCATATCATACATAAAAAACGTGACATTCTTGCTGAAAAACGCAAAACACACAGAGAGATCTGTAGAAATTCTGGAAAAAAGTGAGACAATTCTTCTTCTAGACAATGAATGATAGAAATATTGATGTTTGCACCACTAATTAAATAAAATAAAGAGGAAAATAAATACATATTGTTCTTACCTTCAGCACTCTCTACATCTCCATCAATTTCTATTCCCACTATATAAAAATATATAATTAACTCTCTAAGTACAGAATGTAAACAGCTGACATAATTTTAAACAACATTTGAAATAAATGTATTACTCACCATCTTCCAGTTTTCTTGTTGTATCATTTTTCTTTGGCATTTTGCTGCCCTTCTGATCTCTATTAGTTTCTAAATTTCTTCTCTTGCACCTGTGGTCTAACAAATTACTGCACAGGTGTGCAACTACTCTTGAGTAACTGACTCCCTATTGCCATAGCAACACCTAATAGCATGACCTCACGTGTGTAATAGCGATTTGTATTATTATATTAGTATATTAGTATGAGCTGAAAAAATGGTCTGGATGATAAGAGTTCGGCTTAAGTCTTTTAGAGAAAAACAGTTCCATTTAAGACCGGAATTAGTACAACTGCCAAAAATAAAATAACAAACAAAACTCAATATTACAATAATCTGAGAACTTACATGAAGTAAAACAAGTCTAGCTCCTCAGATGACCAATTCAAATTCCATCAATGTTTCAATATTACAATCACAAAGCATTCTGGATGGTACGCCGCATCCATTTAAACTGTTTTATGCACTCTCACTCATTGGGACACATGACACCTAATGCTGCTGTCACAAGAAGAGGCACCTTAAAGATTTAATGAAGGTTTAGGTTTTCCTTCAAAACAATTAAACTCATTTCACAGTATATTAAGCTTTGCACTTTCAATTTTAACGTGCACTTTCTTTACAACTATGGTTAGAAATTCACTGCAACACAAATTAATCCAAATAAACATTTGCAGTATTAGACAACTGTCAACAATCACTACACCATACAAGGAATCTGACTAATGCCATTTTTAACTAGCCAAAAAAATTATAATTATAGCAGAAGGCATCTTAACCAGTGTGTTTGATATGTGCGGTCCCCATTCCTGTTGAAGGCAGAAACACATTATAATATGCAGACACTCAATAACAGTGAAACACTAAGCAGACAAACAGATATATGTGATCTCCCGTCTCGTCTGCACCATGACACCTGGTAGATGACACAGCATCTCAGTTTTCACAGGCAAGTCATTACATGCTCATTAGTGCGAAAAGGCAAAAACAATGCGTGCACACATGCATAACATTCCTGCACATCTATGTGTATATACAGTATCTAGGTATAATAAAAATAACAATAAATCATTTGAGTAATAATTTTTTATAACATCACAACCATGTTGATGAAGACATATTCATGTTAAACTAAACAGAACTAGCATGAACTGCCAAAAGAGTATTCCCATTGCATCAATCATTATCAGTTTCAAAGTAAGAGACTTACAAGCACGTATAAACTCACTAAAGCATCTAAATTTGAACGGCAATTACATTTCATATTGCAGTTAGCTGCTTTTGTCTACTTAATAACTCTTGTTCTGCTCTTGTTCTTACTTAACTTCTGTACAGGCACATCACACATAGACATCCCTGGGCAGAGTCTCTGGGGAATTTTTATTTTTATAAATGTGTGTGTGTGTGTGTGTGTGTGTTGTGTGTGTGTGTTTATATATCCTGGTGGGGACTTAAACCTGAATACACACGGTGTCACGTGTCACGGTGGGGAGCTAAATTGAGGTACCCATGGGTACAAAAGCTTTTAAATCATACAAACTTCGTTTTTTGGGAGAAAGTAAAAACGCACAAAGTTTCCTTGTAAGGGGTAGGTTTAGGTTTAGTTGGTAGAGGGCGACAGACAATATAGATTGTACAGAATAAAAACCATTATGTCTATGAAGAGTCCCTACAAGGATAGCTGACCAGACTGTGTGTGTGTGTGTGTGTGCGTTTCAGTTTGTGCACAGCTTTCCCTGTCAAACAAATACAAAATAAAAAATCTGCTCCGCGCAGCACAGTGACAGCAGTGCAGCACACATTGATCGGCATGCACATCACAGACAGGCAGAGAGCCGCAAAAGTGAAGACCTCCCTTCCTTTCCATTTGTGTTTGTCTTGGTGTGGAGATGAGTGGTGATGAACAAAAGACAAAGCTACCCGTGCCTCGAATTTACAGCTAATTATCCAAAAGACAAAAATAGCCTAACTTAGTCAATTTGTCTTGCTGACATCCTGAAGAAGAACCTGTAGAAGACACATCAGCGCCTCTTCTTCCTGAGACAGCTGTGGAAGTTTGTAATGAGCCCTAGCATCCTCAGATCCTTCTACTCCTGCACTGTGGAGAGCATCAATTCCTGACCGGATGCATCACCACTGTAACGGCGTCGACAAGACGAGAGGCGTGCGGATCCTTGTGCAAGCTTTTATTATTAGGCATGGTCAAAAACACAGGCAAGGTCAACAATTGGCAAACAGGTATATTGAGGGCAAGGCAGATGAGTACTCCAGTAAACGGGCGTGGTCTTCGATCGGCGAACAATATCCAGAGGGCTTGACAAGAGGGGTAATCCAGGTACAAGGCAGGAGATCAGGAACCAGACAACAAGGCAACACGAAAAGACTAGACTAAACTAAAATGAGACACGGAAAACTAGAAAAGGCTCCGCAAAGCAGCTAACACTTGGAGAGTGAAAAACGCAGAAAAATACAGGAGACTGAACACAAAAACTAACACGGAAAGGCTTGGTACGTAGCTAACATTAGGAGAATGCTAAACGCTAAACAATACTCGGCAGAGAGAAAGAGGAAGTCCATGGTTTAAGTAGGTTGTGTGTTCAGTGCAATCAGCTGTGTGTTCAGTGCGTGTATCGTTAGTGCAATGGGTGATGGGAATTGTAGTCTGCGTATCCAGTTTATGTATAATCTGCTGCACCTTCGCATATTATTGTGTGTATATATGTGTACACAGGGGCGTAGAATCATTTCAGAAGTGAGGGGGACAGCAATTATATATATAAATATATATATTTAGATTATATCAAATTACAATATAACATTTCTGTAATGTATAACTGTCACGAATCTGGTTGCCTCTCACCACACTACAGCTACACATCACCCATGGACTACAACTCCCATCATTCACTGCACTACGACATACACATATCCACCATTGCACTAATTACACAGCTGTCACCAATCACTCATCAACCCTGATTGTCTTGCCACACCTGCACCTCATTCACTCACCCACATATAAGCAGCACACTTCCCTACACACGTTGCAAAGTCTTGTTTTGCACCGGCTGACATTCTGAGCGTTTCCCCTGTTTTCACCTGGACTGCCTATTTACTCTGACCGTTTGCTGCCTGCCTTTTGACCCTGCCTGCCTTTAGATATCCTCTCTGTCTGCCACCTGCCCCGACCTTTGCATTGCCCCTGTTGTTGATTCTGCCTTGCCTTCATTACTCCTGTTACTACCTTTGACCATTGCCTGTATGACCACCTCTTGTCTATCAATTGTCACGGTTCATGGGTTCCCGGTCCCGTCCTCACCGTGTCTTGTCTGTATGCGCAGCGCGTATGTGTGAGCAGGTGTCTGTGGGTGTGTGTGATTGAGGCTAATTCGCTCCAGCTGAGAGTCATCACCATTGGGCTATATCAGTTCCTGTCACGCCTCCCTCTTGTCAGATCCTTGCAGTTTGCGGTCGACGCCACGAGGCGTTTCTGGTTCCTGGTTTCCGCGATTCCTGAGCCCTGCTGCTTTCCTGACCCGATCGCCGGAGACTCGTCTGCCCATTGCTTCCCTGCGCTACCCGCCTCAGCCCCTCACGGAAGCTCCGCTTCTGCTCACGGAAAGCTCCGCCTGCCTCACGGAAAGCTCCGCGCCTGCTCACGGAAGCTCCGCCCCTCTGCCTCACGGAAAGCTCCGTTAGTTTCTCGCTGTGTATTACTTCTTGTAATAAACTCTCTTTTTCCGCAACTGAATCCTCCCGTCTTCATTGTGACAGAAGGATCTGACCAATCTTCATGGATTCAGCGGAGACTCGTGGTTTGCAGGAACTGTTAGCCGGCAACAACGCTCGTATGGATCTCCAGGAGGAGAAGATGTTGAACACCGGGCGAGCTGTGCAGGCGTTAGTAGCGCAGGTGTCCGAGCTCACAACCCAGGTACAGTTATTAAGATCACCCGCTGCGCCACCCACACCGCCTAGCTTTTCCATCCCCGGGAACCAAAGCCCTCAGCACGAACCTAGACTCCCTGCACCGGAGATGTATGCCGGAGATCCTAATCTCTGTAGAGCGTTTCTGACGAAGTGTTCTCTGTTTTTCTCGCTCCAGCCACTGACGTTTGCCACAGAAGTTTCCAGAGTGGCACTAGTGCTTGCTGTCAGGAAGGGCAGCATTGTGGGGAACGGCGGTGTGGGAGAATCGCCATCCCTGTTGTTCCTCGCTCCACTCACTTTCTCAGGAGATGAGGAGGGTGTTCGATCGCGCTGGTCGGGCGCGAGGCAGCGCCGCATGCTGGCCGATCTCCGCCAGGGGAACAGTCCGCTTCTGACTATTCCATCCAGTTCAGGACCCTGGCGGCAGAGTGTGAGTGGAACGAGAAGGCGCAGTGGGACATGTTCCTGCATGGGCTGGTCAATCGTATCCATCAAGAGATTGATGTGGTGGAGTTACCTCGGATTGGACGAACTTGTGGATTTGGCCTCACGCGTGATGCACGGCTTCAGCAACGCGATCTTCGCGGTCGACGCAAGTTAACACCGAGATATCCTTTCTTCGACACCGGCGACACGGTCGGTCACTCGTCGGTTGACGAACCCATGCAGGTGGGTAGAGCTCGGCTCTCCGGGAGGAGAGAGATCGCCGGAGGACGAGGGACTATGTTTATACTGTGTGGCGCGGCTGGCCATTTCCTGGTGAAGTGCCCGAAAAGACCAGGCCCGACAGTAGGTCTGAGGCTACTGTCGGGCGGGTATCTCTCAACAAAGCCTCATCCACCACCCTCCTCCCGGTGAGGTTGCAATGGGCGGCCGAACGACATGAGGGACGGCGCTGCTAGACTCCGGAGCCGAGGGTAACCTGCTGGACATTTCCTGGCCCAACTCCTTCACATTCCCTTGGTTCCCTCCGTCACAAGATCTCTGTCAGCGCCTCAATGGACAGTCACTTCCCAGATCAGTCTCTCCACGGTACCCATCACCCTCGTCACCTCAGGCAACCACTCAGAGACCATCACGCCTCGTCACCCACTCACCCCTGGCCCCGGTGGTGTTGGGTCACCCCTGGCTCACACAGCACAATCCTCGGGTGGATTGGGGTCGTAACACCGTGTCGGAGTGGAGTCGAGCCTGCTATGCCTCTTGTCTTGTGTCTGCTGGTTTTTCTGTGTGTGATTCTGTGTTGCAGGAGGAGATGGGGAACCTGTCTAACGTGCCCGAGGAGTATCTCGACCTGAAGGAGGTGTTCAGTAAGTCCAGGGCCGCTTCTCTCCCTCCTCATCGTCCCTACGACTGTGCTATAGACTTAGTACCAGGTATGTCTCCGCCTAAGGGCAGATTATACTCGCTTTCTGTTCCGGAGAGGGAGGCCATGGAGAAATATATTTCTGATTCTCTGACAGCCGGGTTCATCCGCCCCTCTTCTTCTCCAGCGGGGCAGGATTTTTTTGTCGCGAAGAAGGATGGTTCTCTGCGACCTTGTATTGACTACTGGGCTTGAACAACATCACGGTAAAGAATACCTATCCTTTGCCGTTGATGTCTTCAGCCTTCGAGAGGTTGCAGAGAGCATCCATCTTCACTAAGTTAGATCTTAGAAACGCTTATCATTTGGTTCGATAAGAGAGGGGATGAGTGGAAGACCTTAATACCCCCAGAGGGCATTTTGAGTATTTGGTTATGCCTTTCGGGCTCTCTAACTCTCCTGGGTCTTCCAGGCACTCGTCAATGACGTGTTGAGAGATATGGTCGATCAGTTCATATATGTCTACCTGGATGACATATTGATTTTTTCTTCTTCTCCAGGAACATGTTCAACACGCCAGACGAGTGCTCCAGAGGTTGTTAGAGAATGGGCTTTTGTCAAGGCGGAGAAGTGCTGCCCATGCACAGTCGGTTCCTTTCCTGGGTTTCATAGTGTCGCCGGAGGGTTCGCATGGATCCTGACAGGGTTAAGGCTGTGGTAAATTGGCCAACCCCTGATTCCCGCAAGGCCCTGCTGAGGTTTCTGGGGTTCGCTAATTTTACCGGCGTTTCATTCGCAATTTCAGCCAACTAGCCGCTCCTCTGACTGCCTTGACCTCCACCAAGATGACGTTCAGGTGGTCGAATGCAGCCGAGGCCGCATTTTCCAAACTCAGAGGCCGCTTCGTTTCGGCTCCCCATTCTCCGGGCCCTGATCCCACACGCCAGTTCGTGGTGGAGGTCGACGCCAGAGGTGGGGGTAGGTGCAGTGTTATCCCAACGGGCCACCTCGGACGACAAAGTGCATCCCTGCGCGTTTTTTTCCCATCGACTGTCTCCTGCCGAACGCAATTACGACATCGGTAACAGAGAGTTGCTGGCCGTCAAGCTAGCGTTGGAAGAATGGCGCCACTGGTTAGAGGGTTCGGGGTTCCTTTCATAGTTTGGACCGACCATAAGAATCTTGAATATATTCAGTCCGCCAAACGCCTTAACTCCAGGCAGGCTCGTTGGGCACTATTTTTCGGACGTTTGAATTTTCCATCTCCTATCGGCCGGGTTCTAAGAACATCAAACCCGATGCCTTGTCACGCATTTTTGACATTTCGGACCGCCCGGTGTCTCCCGAGTGCATTATACCTGAGAGATTGGTTGTCTCTGCAGTCACTTGGGAGATCGAATCAAGGTCCGCACGGCCTTGAAGGGGTAACGCCCGCCTGGATGCCCAACGGGCCGGTTGTTTGTGCCGGAGGGTTACGGTCCAACGTCATCCAATGGGGTCACTGTTCCAACGTGGCTTGTCATCCAGGAATCGGTCGCACCATGTTTCTGATTAAACAACGATTCTGGTGGCGGGCCATGGCTCGCGATATCCGAGAGTTTGTTTTGGCCTGCTCAGTCTGTGCTCGGGGTAAGACTTCCAATCGACCTCCAGAGGGGTTACTTCAGCCGCTGTCGGTCCCTTCGAGACCCTGGTCCCATATCGCGCTAGATTTCCACTGCCTCCCACCCTCCCTGGGGTTGTTTTAACCGTAGTGGACCGGTTCTCGGCGGCCCATTTTATTCCCTTGCCCAAATTGCCCTCAGCCAAGGAGACAGCGGCTACGGTAGTTGATCACGTCTTTCGCATTCATGGCCTCCCGGCAGACGTGGTTTCCGACAGGGGTCCCCAATTCGTGTCCAAATTTTGGAGAGAGTTTTGTCGACTACTGGGGGCGACTGTGAGTTTGTCTTCTGGGTTTCACCTCAGACCAACGGTCAGACTGAGCGGGCCAACCAGGATCTCGAGAGGGTGTTGCGATGTTTGGTCACTCAGAATCCCACTTCCTGGTGTCAGCAACTTTCATGGGTTGAGTACGCCACAACTCGTTACAGGTGTCGCCCCACGGGCCTTCGCCGCTTGAGTGTAGTTTAGGTTACCAGCCACCTCTTTTCCTAGTATGGAATCCGAAGTCGCGGTCCCTCTGCCCACGCCTTCGTCCAGAGGTGTCACCGTACCTGGACGAGAGCCCGAGACTCTCCTCCGGTGGGGGCGTGCACCAAGGCTAAGGCTGATCGCCACCGGTCGAAGCCTCCCGCTCACGTCGTTGGTCAAAAGTGTGGCTTTCACCCAGAACATTCCGCTCCGGTCCGTGTGTAATAAGTTGGCTCCCAAATTTATTGGCCCGCTTTCCTGTCACCAAGATTATTAGTCCGGTGACAGTCCGCCTCAAACTCCCTCCTGCGTACAGGAGAATTCATCTGCTTCCATGTTTCCAAAATTAAACCCGCTTTTCGGTCTCCCCTTAATCCGCTTACTCCGGTTCCTCCCCGCGACTGTAGATGGGGAACCCACCTATTCGGGTCAATCGCATTCTGGACTCGAGGCGGAGGGGACGAGGTTTTCAATACTTGGTGGACTGGGAAGGTTACGGTCCGGAGGAGAGAAGTTGGGTTCCGGCCAGGGACATATTGGATCACTCCTTATTGATGATTACAATCAACAGGTAAGGTCGTCGGCTGGGAGCGCGAGGCGCTCCTAGGGGAGGGTACTGTCACGGTTCATGGGTTCCCGGTCCCGTCCTCACCGTGTCTTGTCTGTATGCGTGCGTATGTGTGAGCAGGTGTCTGTGGGTGTGTGTGATTGAGGCTAATTCGCTCCAGCTGAGAGTCATCACCATTGGGCTATATCAGTTCCTGTCACGCCTCCCTCTTGTCAGATCCTTGCAGTTTGCGGTCGACGCCACGAGGCGTTCTGGTTCCTGGTTTCCGCGATTCCTGAGCCCTGCTGCTTTCCTGACTCCGATCGCCGGAGACCTGCCTGCCCATTGCTTCCTGCGCTACCGCCTCAGCCCCTCACGGAAGCTCCGCTTTCTGCTCACGGAAAGCTCCGCTTCTGCCTCACGGAAAGCTCCGCCTGCTCACGGAAGCTCCGCCCCTCTGCTCACGGAAAGCTCCGTTTAGTTTCTCGCTGTGTATTACTTCTTGTAATAAACTCTCTTTTTCCGCAACTGAATCCTCCCGTCTTCATTGTGACATCAATAAAGCTGCAATTGGATCTAACTACACTGCCTCTTCATTACAGAGAATGATGGGAGTTGTAGTCCATGGGTGATGTGTAGCTGTAGTGTGGTGAGAGGCAACCAGATTCGTGACAATAACAGTCAAATGTTTTTGAAGAGTAATATTTTTAATGTTTTTTTTTAAAGAAGCCTCTTCTGCATTGATTTGATCCAAAATACTGTTTAACTATGTACAACAGCTGCTTTCTATTTGAATATTGTAAAATGTAATTGATTCCTGTGATCAAAGCTGAATTTTCAGCATCATAACACCTGTCTTGTGTCACATGATCCTTCAGAAATCATTCTTATATGCTGCCTTGCTGCTCAAGAAACCTTTTTTAATTATTATTATTAATACGATTTAAAACAGTTGTGTACATTTTTCAGGATTATTTGATGAATAGGAAGATCCAAAGATCAGCATTTATCTCTAAAGCATTTTTTTGTAACATTATACACTATACCAAGCATCCTCAAATCTGGCCACTCCTGCAGAGTTTAGCTCTAACCCTAATCAAACGCATCTGAGCATGCTAATCAGCTCTTCAAGATCATAAAAAAAATCACAGGTAGGTGAGTTTGATCAGAGTTGGAGCAAAACTCTGCAGCAGATTGGCCCTCGAGGGAAAGATTTGAGGAACCCTGCACTATACCATTCAAAAGCTTAGAGTCTGTATAATTATTATTTTATTTATTTATTTAGGATAAGAAATGATATAAATTAATACTTTTATTTAGCAAGGGTGGTTTAAATTGATCAAAAGTGATGATAAAGACATTTATAATGTTACAAATGTTATACATACTGTATTGCACATATGTTAAAAAATTCTACTCAACTGTTTTCAACATAATCATAATAATACATGTGTTTTTTTTAGCAGCAAATCAGATTATCAGAATGATTTCTGAAGGATGTGTGACTGGAGGAATGATGCTGAAAATTCAGCTTTGAAATCACAATAAATTACATTTTTTAATATATTCAAGTAGAAAACAGTTATTTTAAATAGTAAACATATTTCACAATTTTACTGTTTTGCTGTAGGTCTACTTTGGATCAAATAAATGCAGGCTTTCTGAGCAGAAGAGACTTCTTTAAAAAACATTAACAACTTTACTGTTTAAAAAAACGTTTGACTTGTAGTGTATAGGCAACTTAATTTTTTCTCTTTTTCTAGCTTTTAATTGGCTTAGAAATCAGACACACTGCTGGACAATAACCAATAATAATGATTTGTTTATACTACAAACACCTTTTTTAATCACATAATAAGGCATAATAATTTCTATGTAATAAATGCTATGTCAATTAGCCCTGCATTGTTCATATACTTTATTTATTACCTGGAGATGACTTGAAAAACACAAATAAGCCATATATTGTCGCAATCTCAAACTCGTCCGTTTTTTCTGTGAAAACAGCTGTTTACATAGGCCCTGTCCCAAATTGCACCCTAAACCCTCGCGGTCTTCCTCCGAAGCTCCGGCACTTTTGTGAGGTAATGCCGCTTTGACTGTCGGGTAGAAGTCTGCTGCGGAGCTTGCCCCAGTGCGGGCATGAAGTGTTCCATTTGGGACAGGGTCATACTGGACATTTGTCCATATTAGGAACTTCCGGGTGCACTTTCTGCACGAGAGCGCCCTCCGGCATCCAGTATGAATGAACACACACTGCAAGTAACGAGTGTTTAGCGAAATGTGATGTTCATCTTGTCTTATTCTGGGTCAGAATAAAACATCAGGTCATTCACAGACTATCCTGTCTCTTTGAATTTAAATCTATATCTATTCACACCGCTCTTAAAAACCTCTATGCGAACACACTTGCCCGAAAAACACACTTGCCCGCGTGATCTACGCCCCTGTGTGTACATAATGTAGAATGTGTACATACGGTGTATTGATAAATGTAAGTATGTCTAATAGTACACTGTGTGTGCTGAGTATATGTATGTGTATTCTGCACATTGTCTTCTGTATAAGTCTGTAAGTATGTACTGTCGATATGTAAATTGTTTCTGCACTGTCTGGAGCACGCTCTCAAGAATTTCACTCATCAAGGCACATGTGCTGTGACAATTAAAGTGATTTGATTTGATTTGATTTAAATGAAAGAGCTAAATTTCCCATAGAAACTTGACTAGACCAGCCAATGCACATGCGCAGTATATAAGCATGTTATGACACGTTATGCCTGGTCTAGCCTGAAAAATAAGATTTTTAAACGCTATTTGAGCAAAAGAAACAATATTTATGGGACAATTAATTTCAGATTGTTGTTGCTGATATGACATATGTAATTTAATTGTGAGTTCAGCGAGCATTTTTTGAGATTTCAGGATTCCTTCATTCATTAAGATAGGACTTGGTTTTGTATGCGCTGCCCCGGAAGCATTGCAAATATGGCCACCAAGTGAAGAGACTTTCCTCGAAAGGGACTTTGTTTTAAAATGATTTATTTTCATTTCAATTTTTTTATGATTTAATTAATTGTCAGCTTTTCATTAAACTCACAACCCCCCTGCAGTTCCTTTACGAACCCTAGTTTGGGAAATTGTAATGTAAAATAATGTTTAATGCACTTCATGTTGTAAATTACAATGAATGGTAAAGTTTAGTAACATTTAACAATTTAACATGTAACATTGGTTTAATGGTTTAATTTAACATTTAACAATGGTAACATTTAGTGAGTTTTCTTACTCTTTGCATTTTTTACATCATTATGCTACAAGACAATCCTATTTGAATCAATGTGATAAACGAGTTAAATCAAAAGTAATCTAAAAGTAATCTGATTATATTACCTAAAATGTGTAATTTAACGGATTACATTACCAACTACAATTTTTGTCATGTAATCGAGAATCAGTGACGGATTACAATTAGTAAGTAATCTACCAAGCTTTGCAAATGTGATATTGATTTTATACAGCAGTTCAATTAACAAGAATCGAATATTAAGACAATTAAGTTTCAGATACAATATTGACTGTTTTTGCTCTATTTCGCCAACAAATAGAATTCCAAATTGCGTCTCTGAGCAACACAAGGCTGTTTGTTTGTTCCTGAATGAATCAACCGTTTAAATGATTCTGTCGCAATGAATCACTTATAACAGTGACTTCCTGCCACCTACTGGCAGTTTTAATTTCATATTTAAAGTATTTATTTTAAAATATAATTTAAAATATCAGTATTCAACGTTTTATGTTTAAAATATCAAAACATTATTAATGCATTTGTAACTGCAGGTTAAATTGATTCATGTCCTGCATTAAACAGTGTGTAAATGCATCTAAATGCCACTTCTAATGCAGCTTCTGTGTTTTCTCTATATTGGAAATATGAATTTAGTCAAATATTGCTATTTTTTTTCACAATGTAGACCTACTAGCTCCAGTTCTAAATGTGAAGTAGTTGTGCTCTTCATTAAGATAGGAATACAACTTTAGAATAGTAGCAACAAACATTACATAATGCTTAACAGATCATTGTTTCAAATACATTCAAATGTTTTTGAAAATCATGTTTAATAATAGAAAAGGCAAACCTAAATCCTACCTAGTGTCAATACAAACTGTAGGAATAAGCTATAATAGTTAAACTACTGATGTGTTAAGCCAATGACTGGTGGGCAGTGTGACGGGAAAAAAAGTTTCAGACAAAACGTTTGAAATTAACTTCACCCCCCCCCCATTATGCATTATGTTCACTGTAGCCTAAACCTCCAGGCCACCGGGTGGCGCTGTTGTATAAGCATCGCTCATCCCCTGACTGCTGTCTGCAGCATCCTGTGCTAGCCAGGGTCTCCTGCAGGTTAGTGCCTAGCCGATAGCTAACCACTCTGGTGCACCACTGTAATATCAGAGTATTGAATCTCCGTCTGGAAATGAGCGGGATGCCCGGGACGAATGTGATTCAAATCACTAACCTGTCGTCGGCGGTGAGCAGTGATCAGATGATAACTCTATTTGGCTTCCTGGGGGACATTGAGGAGCTGCGACTATACCCGCCTGAGTGAGTCACAACAATAACACACGCTCCCGAGAAAGTCACAACAAATCATATATATCGGGGACACACATTCCAGACAAACATATCAGACCACTTATAGTGATGCCAACACAGCATCAGCGTCACACATAACGTTTCACACGCACACATTAAATACATGACTACATACACTCATCATCACATACGTACAAATGACACCTATACATATTAAACACTTGCACAACCTATAACATTACTATAAACACACCACAACATGCCATACACTTCAGCCAATAACACAGACCCCACATGCACATCAAAAACAACATGCATCCACACACACTATGAGAGAAGTTTGGCATATCATTCAAACGTCTCACATCACATTAGAGGCCTTGGCAATGATGGCATGACATGTGTGAACCCTCTTGGACTTGATTATGTGCTATTTGAAATCATGTCATGCTGTGGAACATGCTGTGCACTACCATAACGCGTTGCACATTGCTTAGTTACTCCACTATACTACTTACCCCACTTGAACAGATTTTAAGGGGTCGTAAACTGAGAAAACAAAAATCCCTTTATTTTTTTGACATGTAAGAGGCACTAGTGTAACTGTTAGCCAGAAATCTTTAAGTGGGTGGGCCTACATAAAACTGGGTAGGCCAGGTGTGTAACATATCAAAACTAGGGATGCAACGATAAAAAAAATTCAGAACCGATCCGATACCGAAAAATCTGAGGATCGGCCGATACCGATCCAATCCGATACTAGCACAGTTTTTTTATTATTATTCATTATTCTATCGTTATTTTCGTAACTTGATATGAAATAAAAAGTCTCTCACCTCAGAAAAAATGAACTGTCCTGTCAGATGTTATACTGTGCTGGTAGCGCACACTCTTCTATAGCACGCGCGAACGCGGTGCCGCACTGTATATCACTAAAGCGCAGAAACTACGAGCATGCAGCACGTGAAATAAAAGTACAGTACCAATAAATCACATATCTATACTGCGTTTGTTAGCTGGGAAGGATTTGCATGAAGGTATGATATTCATTCTATTCAGGAGCAGTTTCCACGTTTCATTAACAGTTATTCTTATATATAAAATACCTTGTTATTTTCACTTTGTGTCATTTTGTAGGCTATATGTTTAAATGTATGGGGTGGCTCATACCAACCCCATACATTATATTGTATTAACAAAAATTAGTTTGGGACTGCTATTTAATAGCCTTACATTATACGCTGTTTATTCAGTCATAACCATCTTAAATTTTGTGAAACAAACTTGCGTTATTTTGTTTTATTTATATATATATATAATTAAAAATATATAATCATAATCTTTATCAAAACACTATTATAAACTAGTGTAGTGGACAATTCAGCAGCAAAAGATACTCTAGAAAAATCATTGGTGTACAATCATTTTATAAAACCTAGTGAAAGATTATTTATAAATAAAAATGAATAAGTGTACGACTAAATCTGGTAAAATGTCACACGTTGCTCTTTGTATTGTAAAATACATTCATGAAAAAACAAGCAAATATATTTATATATAAATATTTACTATAAAATAAATAGATTTTAAATGTTTAGCACAGTAATAAGTAGGGTTGGGTACCGAAACCCGGTACCAACATGGCACCGGTACCTATGGAACCGGTATGTACTAGAACCGAATCAGAACGCAGATTTCGGTGCCATGCCTGAGCGATCGGTTGAAATATTTGCCCTTTGTTTCTCCGAAACGGACGTAAGAAGAATCATCACCGGCACCACACGTGCAAAATAATTTCCCGACTGAGAAAATGCACATGAACTCAATTCGGAAAGCTCTAATAATACAAGTCCAACAAATCTTTATAGTAACCCGAGTGTGCGGTTTTCACATTCAGACTTAAAAGCACAACTCGGGAAATGAGAGCATCCGAGGTGCGCATGAATGCAGTAATTACACTTGCTCTGACGACCTTCCATTAACTAGCTAAGCAACTACTACCCCATGGGCTACTAATACATCGATTAGCAATGGATTATAAATATACTTAATCATTATGAAAATACCAGAGATGGCTTGAATAACACAGATAAACTATGCATTGTCTGTGCTAAACAACGTTTATATCTTCTGTTTACTTATCCATATCACGGTGGAAAAAGAGTTCGCTACTTCTGTGACTGGATCTGTGAATTTTCTGTGCGAGGGCGCCTTCTAGTGTCCAGTATGAATTAAAAACACATCACCCCCCCGGTTTCACAGACATAGCTTGAACCTAGTGCTAGACTAAAATGTAACTCTTAGCTGTTTTAACTGAAATGAACTTGCACTGACTGATCCTAAAATATATCAGTGCATTTGTTTTGTCTCAAGATGCACCCCAGTAATGTTTTTTTTTTCTGAGCGTGTTTATAAAAAAATACTTAAATGTCATAATTGAACTATGATCTAATCCTGGTTTCATTTAGTAATTTTGCAGATGCTTTTATCCAAAGCGACTTACAATTGGGGAATACATTAAGCGATTAATCTTGAAGAGGCAAACAGACAAAGGAAGTGCTCGTGACACTAAGTCTCAGGCATTGTTCAAATAAGTACAAGCTAGCAAGGGAAGGAGAAAGATAAAGAGAAAGATGAAGATTTAGAAAAGTGAATAATCAAATTTTGATAAAGAGAGGTGTAGTCTAGGGTTAATCTAAGCCCTGTCTGTGGAAATGGGCCCATGTATTTAGTGCTAATGGCCAATCCAATTATTAATTGGTAATTTTTCTTTTTATAAGTATCGGTTCAGGCACCGGTACCGTTTTAAAAGTATCGATTAAAAAGAAAGTCTGTGGCATCCAACCTGTCATTCTTCACATTTAACACGAAAAACAGCACAAATATTTTTACATACAGTGGGGCAAAAAGTATTTAGTCAGCCACCAATTGTGCAAGTTCTCCCACTTAAAAAGATGAGAGAGGCCTGTAATTTTCATCATAGGTATACCTCAACTATGAGAGACAAAATAAGAAAAAATCCAGAAAATCACATTGTAGGATTTTTAAATAATTTATTTGCAAATTATGGTGGAAAATAAGTATTTGGTCAATAACAAAATTTCATCTCAATACTTTGTTATATACCCTTTGTTGGCAATGACAGAGGTCAAAGATTTTCTGTAAGTCTTCACAAGGTTTTCACACACGGTTGCTGGTATTTTGGCCCATTCCTCCATGCAGATCTCCTCTAGAGCAGTGATGTTTTGGGGCTGTCGCTGGGCAACACGGACTTTCAACTCCCTCCAAAGATTTTATATGGGGTTGAGATCTGGAGACTGGCTAGGCCACTCCAGGACCTTGAAATGCTTCTTACGAAGCCACTCCTTCGTTGCCCGGGTGGTGTGTTTGGGATCATTGTCATGCTGAAAGACCCAGCCACGTTTTATCTTCAATGCCCTTGCTGATGGAAGGAGGTTTTCACTCAAAATCTCAGGATACATGGCCCCATTCATTCTTTCCTTTACACAGACCAGTCGTCCTAGTTCCTTTGCATAAAAACAGCCCCAAAGCATGATGTTTCCACCCCCATGCTTCACAGTAGGTATGGTGTTCTTTGGATGCAACTCAGCATTCTTTCTCCTCCAAACACGACAAGTTGAGTTTTTACCAAAAAGTTATATTTTGGTTTCATCTGACCATGTGACATTCTCCCAATCCTCTTCTGGATCATCCAAATGCTCTCTATCAAACTTCAGACGGGCCTGGACATGTACTGGCTTAAGCAGGGGGACACGTCTGGCACTGCAGGATTTGAGTCCCTGGCGGCGCAGTGTGTTACTGATGGTAGCCTTTGTTACTTTGGTCCCAGCTCTCTGCAGGTCATTCACTAGGTCCCCATGTGGTTCTGGGATTTTGCTCACAGTTCTTGTGATCATTTTGACCCCACGGGTGAGATCTTGCGTGGAGCCCCAGATCGATCGGTCTTGTATGTCTTCCATTTTCTAATAATTGCTCCCACAGTTGATTTCTTCACACCCAGCTGCTTACCTATTGCAGATTCAGTCTTCCCAGCCTGGTGCAGGTCTACAATTTTGTTTCTGGTGTCCTTTGACAGCTCTTTGGTCTTGGCCATAGTGGAGTTTGGAGTGTGACTGTTTGAGGTTGTGGACAGGTGTCTTTTATACTGATAACGAGTTCAAACAGATGCCATTAATACAGGTAACGAGTGGAGGACAGAGGAGCCTCTTAAAAAAGAAGTTACGGGTCTGTGAGAGCCAGCAATCTTGCTTGTAGGTGACCAAATACTTATTTTCCACCATAATTTGCAAATAAATTCTTTAAAAATCCTACAATGTGATTTTCTGGATTTTTTTTTCTTATTTTGTCTCTCATAGTTGAGGTATACCTATGATGAAAATTACAGGCCTCTCTCATCTTTTTAAGTGGGAGAACTTGCACAATTGGTGGCTGACTAAATACTTTTTTGCCCCACTGTAAGTATTTATGATTATCAACCAGTGGAATATTACATTATTCATTCAACAAAAAATTTGAATGCAGCGAGCTTGTCACGACTTCATATAGCTCAACTTGACTAGACTTGATAAGTGGGAAACAGGATGTTTCAGATAGCAAGTGAAGGTGGCAGAGAAGCGCTCTCGCTCAGCACAGTGGAGTGCATCGTTTTGCTAACTTTGTGGTTTATTATTTTGAGTTGTTTGGGATGCTGAAACAAAAGGCCCTCTCAATCAGGCTGCACGTATCAGAAGTTCCGTGCTCCGGCGCGGTTAGCGTTCACACTACATATGTGCCACGCCCGAGTCCAAATGAACCGCACTCTGGCCCACCTCTTACAACCAAGCCAGGGCCTGCTAAACGAACCACGCCCGAGCGCGGCACGGAGCGATCACATGAGTCAAACGACCAGGGCTTTGGGGCTCAGACGCGGCTCGGGGATGTTTCAAAACACCCAGTGTGGGTACACCTTTAGAAAATAAACACAACCTAATCGATATTCTATAATTAAATCGACTAATCGAATATTCGAAAATCGTGACCCATCCCTAATTGACACACATCGGATTTTCTCCCAACTGTTCTCATTCACTTTAAGACATAAACTGTGTTTAAGTGAATACTCTCAAAGCCTGCCATTTTACATATTTTTTGTGTATTTGATCGCTTGGACGCGCGCCCAAAGCTCAAAGTGTAATTTGCTTGTCAGTTTTAGAGCGTGCCACCCAGGCACACACACATAGGGATGGGTATCGTTAAGGTTTTAACGGTACTACTACTCTTATCGATACTGCTTATCGATCCGGTGCTTTAACGGTATTCTTATCGGTACTTTTTGTTATTTATATATATATATATACATACATATATACATACATACATACATACACATATATGTATGAAATATATATTTCTATGATAGATTAGCAGCTTAATTAACATGGCTTTATATTCCGAGATGTTAAATAAATATTTCATTAAATAAATATAAAACATCAATTTGTAAATGCAGCAGTGTGCAGGCATTTTTTGTGTTTTATATACATAAGATAAGATAGAGTAAGAACATGAACAAAGAAACAAAGTTAAACAAACTGACAAATATACCATTTATTGTGTGTGTATTTGATCGCTTGACGCCTGGCTTGAGCGCCGCCATACGCACACACACACACATACGCGCGCAAACACACACACATACACGCTCACACACACACACGCACACTCACACACACGCACTCACACACACACACACACGCGCGCAAACACACACACACACACACAGGGGCGCGGGAACAGGGGGTGCTGAGGGTGCTGCAGCACCCACTGTTTTTTTCTGTGGGCAACTGTAAACTGTTGTGAATAAAAAAATATATAGGCTAAATTTGTTATAATAAAGATTAATTTAAAAATGTATATGGTTGCTCCGATGTTTATAACATTTAGTTTACATTGGCTATTTTGCTATCTATTTCTATGTGATCTTCGACATATTTACCATTTGCCCATTAATTTAACAGTTGTAAGAATTAAAGTTATCAAAGTTATTAAACTGATGCAGGGCTATTTGATGCGCACGCTGCGCACATCCTGTCAAATCACGCAGCACTGCCAATGCTTGCTTTTATGTTTGTGAATGCTATGATTGTGTTGAAGAATTTGTAGGTTGTGGCTTAAAAGCGGAACATGGAAATATCATGGATGTACTTTTTTTTCTTTTTCTCAGCGATATGAGTCTTTCCTTCTCCCAAAACAGCTTATAGCTAAAATAGTTCAGTTTTGTATGTAATGGAAAAGTGATTAGACGATGTTTCGCTTTTTTTTTCATAAAGTTAATTTAGAAAAACCTTGGGAGCATTTTTTGTTCGTTAAATGTTTTTTTTCTTTTAAGCAACGACCAAGCGGCCAGCATCAGAGTTGATCGCCTATGTTTGATTAATTTAGCCTTATCAAATCATCAAGACTTGACTAAAATAAAATCGATAGATAGGCCTATAAACAGTTCAAGCATATCACAGTGTTAGTTTAAATGTTTAACCTATATAAATGTGCAATATCCAACAGTTTGTGTGGAGAGCTGAAGCGAGCTTTACAGGACATGGAGGATTTTTTTCTTACAGTAAAAACAACTTAAAATACGCCGTGTGATTTTTTTTTTTTTTCCTCATAAAGGTAAGAGTAATATATCATTTTGAACTGTAAAGGGTCTACTTTTATTTGTGTGCATTCACAATATCAACATTGTGCTTTTATAAAATAGGAAAACAGAGAATGCACTTTCTTCCGGTTTTGAACAAGAGGCTTCAATGATGAACCGAAACTCAGCAACTCGAAACTGGCTCAGAGATATGATAAATATATCTATAGAAAGCTTTAAAATACTACTTTAAAACGAAATAATTCAAAGCAAAGCAAAAACTCTTCGTTAGCCTATGTAATCCGTTAAGATGCATATATTTCTCCAATGAGGAAATGGCGAGTCATTTTTCCCCGTCACCTCACCATCTAAAATATAAAAATAAGGGAAAGCCTAAAACAGGCCCGATTATAATTTTGCGTTTTATTTTATAATTGTATTCAATAAAAAAGTATGTAAATCTTTGTCCTTGAAATTTAAAGGATTTGTTGCAATGCAATTTTGTCTGACTGATGTGAATTATTTATTGGCCTATCGTTTTAATCCATGCAGCAAATGCTGTAAAACAGCTTTAAAATTACTTTATTGCATTCCAGATGCTTTTAAAAAACTTTTCACTATACATTTTAAGGGTTTTAAGCTTGAATGTAACTTGAATGTAAAACATTGTTATGAATTCATTGTAGCCTATTCCCATTTGTAAAATAGCTAATTGTTGTCTAACACGATCTCATGAAAGTGCGTAGGCTATAGCACGATTTTCTGTTTCTATTTGGCGTAATATTTATATGCAGAAATTGACTACCCCCCACCACAGCACCCCCTACATAAAACACCTTCCCGCCCCTGCACACACACACACACACACTTCAGCCTGAGGAACAGCGTCTCGTGTGGATTGTACTTCCAACATTTCATTATCAAACATGTCCAGCAATTTAGTAACTGTAAAGACGGCATTTTACAACAATCGACAGACGATTGATCTGATTCTGATGTTAAGTTTTGGTCAGGGAGGAAACGAATGCGCGCCGCTGTGAAGAGAAGGAAGTTGTGTTAGAAGAAACACGGCTATAATCTTTGGAAGCTAAAAAACATTAAATAAACTCAGTTTAATATAACAGCCACAGGCCTAAAGTGTAAGCATGTTTTAATGGTTAGTTCTCTCTTCTAACATAAACAGGGCTTATGTTGCTGCTGAACTCATCCACGTGAGCGATCGCGCTTCTGATTTGGGAATAGCAAAATGCATCATAGACAAGAGTTTGAATATTATTGCATATAAAAACAGCTGGTGACTCTGGCGGGATATAATTTGCAAGATAATGTGTATATATATAGCAATAATAAATGTATGTGTGTTTTCTTAATTTCTCCAGTACCGATAGCAGAACCGTTAACGTCAGAGCTTATCGATACTCCGGTCTTTTATAATTTAGCCCCGAGACCGATTAAATACCGAGTTTCGGTACCCATCCCTACACACACACACACACACACACACACTTCAGCCTGGGGAACAGCGTCTCTCCTGCGGTTTGTACTTTCAACGTTTTATTATCAAACATGTCCAACAATTTAGCAACTGTAAAGACGGTATTTTACAACAATCGACAAACGATTGATCTGATTTTGAAGGGGAGGAAGTTGTGCTAGAAGAAACGCAGCTATAATCCTTAGAAGCCAAAAAATAAAAAAACTTAAATTAGTTTAATATGACAGCCACAGGCCTAAAGTGTAAGCATATGTTTTAATGGCTAGTTCTCTCTTCTATCATGATTAAAAAGGGCTTTCATGTTGCGTGTGCTGATACTCTTCCACGTGAGCGCGATCTCGCTTCTGAATTGCAAATAGCAAAAATGCATCATAGACAAATGTTTGAATATTATTGCACATAAAAACAGCTGGCAACTCTGGTGAGATAGAATTTGCAAGATAATGTGTATATATAGCAATAATAAATGTATGTGTGTTTTCTTAACTTCTCCAGTACCGATTAGAGATCGACCGTTATGGGTTTTTCTATAGCCGATGTTTAGAGGTCAGGGTCAGCCGATTTTTAGGACCGAAATCTTGAAGTTTTCCCCTTCATTTGCATGCTAAAATGTCACACTAATAATAAGTGGATGCACAACATTTCTAAACTTAACATCATTTATTGAACACTGAACTGACTTCAACCATGTCTTGAATCTTAATTTTGTGCACTGCACGGTATTCAAATTAAATATTTATCCAAACAAATCAATAAACTGACCAAGTATTAAATATATAAAAAAGGTAATAAATAAAAAATTAAATAATTTACATAAACGTTTTAGAGCATATATCAAGCAGAATTGTTCATGCTTGTTGGAACATAAATGTAAACTTAAATATAAATTTAAATTAAATAAATACAACTTTATAAATACAAATCAATTAAACTGAAAAA
Organism: Gymnocypris eckloni scoliostomus; assembly: GCA_027564155.1. Classification (NCBI taxonomy): domain Eukaryota; kingdom Metazoa; phylum Chordata; class Actinopteri; order Cypriniformes; family Cyprinidae; genus Gymnocypris; species Gymnocypris eckloni. The sequence goes on along the minus strand of CM050414.1, from coordinate 923,988 downwards.
TATAAAAAATAAATAACAGTAGTGCTGCAAACACACTAGCAACCAGCAACATTTGTGTTTGGTTTAAATGACACAGAACATCTAAAGTGCATTCTAACTTTCTGCTTTTTGCAACTTTCTGCATTTTTATATAAAACAAAGTCCTCAAGCAACCAACTGTGAATGCACTTGACTTAGCAGCATCAAAAATCTATTTTAGTGCAAATAACATAGCAGCAAACCCCTTATTTTGAGTGAAGGAAATTATGTAAACATTACAGAACAGTATAAAAAGGACTGTGCTTTAATTTTAACTCAATTGCAGTCCCTGAGTCTTCCTCACTCAACCCATCTTTCACTGAAAGTTCTCCGTACTCCCAGTTTAAGAACAGCAGGTTATCTTGCAGGAAACACAACTGTTCTGCATGTTCTTTCTCAGCTGAATACGTTAACTTAAGACATAACCGACTGTGTTTACCAGAATACTTGCCAAAACGGGTATTTTAACAACTTTGTGTATGTATCCTTTGAGGCATTGTCTGAAACGCGGTATCTGAATCGCGCCCCTCTCTCTCTCTACATGCGCGTATGGTTGGGAATCGAAAATCGATTCCGATTCCAGAATCGGATACCTAAGGTCAGGAATCGGATACTTGTTGTCAAATTAAAATGTTGATTCCGCCTATCGATTCCTATGCGCTTTTTTTTTTGTTCATCTGTGAGGACAAGTGTGATCTAGCAATCGTTAACGATCGTGAATATGATTCAAACACCAACGTGATTCTATTCCTAAATTAAATTCCATTACCCTGCAGTTTTTGACTCCTTTTTCTTGACAAGAAATGCCTTTATTAAGACGCGGAACTGGTGTATTTTTCTGCATCCAAATCAAATGGGAGACTTTTCAGACGCGCACTGCAGCTTTGCCTCAGTGCCAGGCGCGAGTCAAATGAACGCGGAAAAGGTACATCAGCCAAATGAGCTTCAGTAGAACAATGAGATGCTATTAGGCTATATGTCAGTAAAACAAACTTTCCTGTCCTGTCAGCCGTCACTGTGCTCACGGCGCATGCTCTGATCGCATCATCATAAATAAGCGCACAAGAAACAGCATACGAGTCTGTCGTCAGTTAAGTCATGAAATTACCAAAAAGGCGATTAAAGCTGCAAACTGCATGCATTTATGAATGCATTACATTTCAGAACGTCTCTAAAATGCATGCTAAAATATAGGCTCTCGTGCGATTCCAGATCACAATAAGGTGCAAGCTGATATGTATTTTAATTTGTAATTTAATGCACAAGCAAATGTGAGAACAGTGCACTTACACTAGAAAACATGCACAATTTTTTCATTCATTTTAAAAGTACAAAGGAAAATAAAACCATTTAAATGCATAAAAAAATAAAATTTTCCAATCGGGCATTTATGTGCTGTTGTCTTCCGGCCTTTTTCACATTCTTATCACTAACATGTCTCAAGTCTCATCCATGAGTATGTAATAGGGTTGCACGATATACCGGTACTACGATAGTATCACGATACTAAAGCTTAAAAATACCCGCGGTGCCATTGCATTTTTTAAACGGTAGTATCGTTCATACAGTAATACCGTAATATATGTTGTATGCACGGCTGGCACACTATTTAAAATGCTGGCATGCATGTTCAAATGAACAGAAACATTGTTTGCCAAATGCCTTTTTGCTGTGCTCTGTGTAGTATGGTGTGTGTTTACGCTTTATATCGTAATGTCTGAACGATCTGCCGCTGCTAGGATTTGCGGCTGCTCTCTCTCTCTCTCTCTCTCTCTCTCGAAGAAGAATGACAGACAAAAGACGCTCCGTACCATATGCGGATGCGCGCTTAACTCGCTTGTCTCTCTCTTCCGGGTCCTGAACTCCCGCATTAACACTATCGTTGCCGGAGCAAAACAAATAACAGCAATTTCCCATTGATTATTAAGTCTGTGCGCTACAATATGGTGTTTCCCGAGGCTTCAGTTCAGATTGCAATGAGAAGTTGTACTTGCACGTCGTTGTTCATGCTGCGGAAGAAAGGGTTTAATTCAGGCCGTCTGATCTCATAAAAAAAAAACAGCAGCTCAAGCATCACTTAGGCCTATTCAACATCATAACATCTTACAAGAAAGTATTCTCACAGTTGTATTAATTTGACTACTTCTAGAACATGTAACAGTTCATTTCTGGAAGCATCTTTGCGATCATGAATGCAATTACATTCATCAACATAGTGGCTTTGCACTTGGTTCTTATCAATCATCATAATGATTATATATATATATATATTAACATTATAAATAAATATGTTTTAATATACATGCTGCTAACTTGTAAATTTCAAGATATGCGAGTAAAAATGCTCCTGACAGTTCGGCAATATGACACGAGCGAGAGCGCTGTTTTTTTTTTCATTTTGTGTTCGAATCCGAATCGTTGGCTTGGGTGAACCACTGATTCACTAAACCATTCATAAAAACAGTCATTTGATTCGCTCCAGCAGTATTCAGCCGTTTTTAAAGAATCGTTTGAATGACTCAGTGATTCAATAACGAACTGCTGCCACCTGCTGGCCGTTTTTACCAGTTTCTTTTCTAAAAGTAGGCATATACATTGTTTTCCAACATATTTCTACATTCAGAATTTTGTATTTAAAATACATTAATCCCATAAAATATTTTATTCAATTATAAATAATAAATACAGTCTAAATGTACAAATGCCACATCTAAATGTCACTTCATGCTGCTTCTGTGCAGTGCTAAGATGAGTTTTGTTTACATAATTTCAGGGAAAATAATAGCCAGTCATTAATTCACATTAATTAAGTATTCAGAGAAAAATATTGTCTGTTTTAATTTATATATTTATACAATTTTTGATTCATTTTGTAGAATTTAATTTTAAACTGACAACACTGCATGGATGGGATCGTGATACTACTTGGTATCGTGATACTTCAGCTGGTATAGTATCGTATAGGGATGGGTACCGAAACCCGGTATTTAATCGGTCTCGGGGCTAAATTATAAAAGACCGGAGTATCGATAAGCTCTGACGTTAACGGTTCTGCTATCGGTACTGGAGAAATTATGAAAACACACATACATTTATTATTGCTATATATATATATACACATTATCTTGCAAATTCTATCCCGCCAGAGTCACCAGCTGTTTTTATATGCAATAATATCCAAACTCTTGTCTATGATGCATTTTTGCTATTCCCAAATCAGAAGCGAGATCGCTCACGTGGATGAGTTCAGCACGCACAACATGAAAGCCCTGTTTATGATAGAAGAGAGAACTAACCATTAAAACATGCTTACACTTTAGGCCTGTGGCTGTTATATTAAACTGAGTTTATTTAATGTTTTTTTTAGCTTCTAAAGATTATAGCCGTGTTTCTTCTAGCACAACTTCCTTGTCTTCACAGCGGCGCGCATTCGTTCCTCCCTGACCAAAACTTAACGTCAGAATCAGATCAATCGTCTGTCGATTGTTGTAAAATACCGTCTTTACAGTTGCTAAATTGCTGAACATATTTGATAATAAAACGTTGAAAGTACAATCCGCACGAGAGATGCTGTTCCTCAGGCTGAAGTGTGTGTGCGTGTGTGTGTTTGCGCGCGCGCGCGTGTGTGTGTGTTTGCGCGCGCGTGTGTGTGTGTGTGTTAGAGGTCTGCTACCCGACCCGAACCCGCGGGTCCCGAAATACTGTCGGGTTTCGGGTCGGGTTTCGGGTTAATGTTTAATGGATAGCCTCGGGCTCGGGTCGGGTTCGGGTTTGTAGCCAAAACTATATGCAGAGGCTTTGCTGCTTTCATAGGACGCACACACACATTACAGATATCAGAGATCGCGAGCACAAACATCACGGACACTTTTATTAGTAAAATAGCTTCGACAGGCTACTGACTCGCAAGTCACAACATTATATTTATCTGCAATGAGGCGGCAAAATCGCTGTTTTTGAAGTAACTAAGCCTCATTGCTTGTAGAGAGAGACGCGCAGACGCAGGTTCACACGCACGCGCAACATTCCCCCTTCTCTCTCGGTCTCGGTCTCTCTCTCTCTCTCTCTCTCTCTCTCTCTCTCTCTCTCTCTCTCTCTCTCGCTAATTCAAATAAATGATTAATGCATTCAAATAAATACAATCTTATTTAAGATCTTATGTCTGATTTAAAGTAGACAGAATGCTAACGAGCCTTAACTGACAAAAAATGACCATAATTTGTACGGTGGAAGAATTATCTTCTTGTCCATACAAAATTCATAAACTCGGCAGAGCCTTGATTAATCTATTTCTTTGCATGCAATCGTGAAATGCTGCCTTTTTCCTTTTTTTTTTGTTGGCTATTCGTTGGGGAGGATCTCGGGTTGGGTTCGGGCTCTAAATTTAACCGTGCCGCTCGGGTCGGGTCGGGTTGGGTCAGACAATCTCGGGTACGGGCCGGGTTCGGGCTTCAGTTTTGAGCCCGTGCAGACCTCTAGTGTGTGTGTGTGTTTGCGCGCGTGTGTGTGTGTGTACGTGCGCGGCGCGCTCCAAAACAGACAAGCAAAATACACTTTGAGTTTCGGGCGCGTCCAAACGATCAAATACACACACAATATGTAAAAACGGACGGCTTGGAGAGTATGCACTTAAACACAGTTTATATCTTAAAGTGAACGAGAACAGTTGGGAGAAAATTGTGTGTCAATATTTTGTCTCAGTGACAGATTGGAGCTTCTTCAATGTTAATCAAAGAACAAAATACAAAGACAAAATCACTCACAGCTCTTAATCTGAATAAAGTAATAGCTTTAATAAGCATTAATATATCAATACATATAGTGAAAACGATGCAGTGTTCATTTATATTTGATCACTTTTAGATTTATTTTGTAGCTATTACTTATCTGAACATTAATGTTAGTAGACCATCATAGATAAATGAAAGCACTGTTTTTTTTTTTTTACATTTGTTTTATGGTATGACAAATGGTTTATTTGTCAGTTTATTTAACTTTGTTTCTTTGTTCATGTTCTTTATCTTATCTTATGTATATAAAACACTAAAAATGCCTGCACACTGGTGCATTTACAAATTGATTTTTTATATTTATTTAAAAAAATATTTATTTAACATTTCAGAATATAAAGCCATGTTAATTAAGCTGCTAATCTATCATAGAAATATATATATTTCATACATATATGTGTATGTATGTATGTATATGTATGTATATATATAAATAACAAAAAGTACCGATAAGAATACCGTTAAAGTACCGGACCGATAAGCAGTATCGATAAGAGTAGTAATACCGTTAAAACCTTAACGATACCCATCCCTAGTATCATACAACATTTTTATGGTATCGTGACAAGCCTAGTATGTAATGTTAGAGAACACGTTTTGGGGGGTTTTGAGTGCCAGAACTAAACTAACAGAGCAATTAAGCTATAGTGAGCAACTTTATTAAAACACCTGGAGGTGAGGAGTAATACAAAAATTTGTCATATTCACTCAATATTAGTTAATATAATAATTTACAAATATCTAAATTACAATTAAGTATAAATTAATTGTATTCAGCTGTGTTTTAGGCACTAAAATAATTCTAGTATTTTATAGTCAACCACATTTTTATATAGAAATAATGTAGATTTATATGCCACCCCAGGCTGGTTGCTGACCCCTCCCTGGCCACCCCTATGAAAACATCCTGGCTCCGCCACTGCCGTGCAGCAAACGATCACATCAGTCAGTTTCAACATTTTAAACATTTAAACCTGTAGTCTCGCTGCCGCTGACCTAAAGAGAGCAGCTGTCATGTATATGAATGAAACAGCTTCACAGTCTCAATCACACAGTATCATTACATTTACAGAAGCACTGTTATACATGTTTATAATTCAGATATAAACTCTGATATGTACAGTAGCGATTCAAATAGAGTACATCTCCTTTTGAAAGTAATTTGATACTACAAATGAGAATTTATCGATTACATTGCTACACCAGTGGGTGGCGAAAAGTGTCTGTTAAAATGTATTTGTCTTTGAATCATACAAGAGATTCATTAAAGGATGCTGATTCATCCAGTAATGAAACAAGTACATCTAGAGTGCGTTATTCATAAATTGCATGTGATTTTAGTTGTCTAATATTTTTTTCTTCAGAATCATAAGAGAACCACAACTTCCATTGGGAAAAAATGACAAAATTCAATTTATCCAGAATCATGCAGCTCTATTTTGCAAACAATCAGCTGTTAAAGAGTCCAGTTTTTATGTAGCCTGTTGATTTTATTCATGGTATTCAGCTCCAATAAATGGTTTGCTAAAAAGAGACTCAGGATAAATGTTTGATATCATTATTTAATCACATTAAAATCGAAAAGAATCGGAAACGATAAGCGGAATCAGAATCGAAATTGATCAAATTCAAACGATGCCCAACCCTACATGCGCGTGCTTCAGTGTGCGCGGCAGCGGAAGATGTCTGATGTCCCTTTTAATTAGCATTACACAGTTGATGGAAACATGCGCAGATGCGCATATTCCTGAGCTGAATTTTCATTAATGCAAATAAGTTGGATGGAAACCTGCATCAAACCATGCTTCTGAACAAACACCGTCATACACCGTTCTGGGCTGCTCCAGGACAGCTCTGTCTCCGAGCACGGTGCTGTCTGTGAGCAGGGCGGAGTAATGTAGCCCTCAATCACGCTGCAGTGTTTGTTAGAGCTGCCGCCTTCACCCCACGCACAGAGTGAAATTCTCCGACTCAGATACAGGAAAAATAAAACCGAACTTATAACATTGGGGCTAATATGTTAGCAAGCAAGCTGCTGATAGTTTTCGACTACAGTCCTTAAAGTTAACTGCAAGTAAGCGAACCTTCAACCAGCTGTAGCATTATACCAGTTCCCGACGGCTCTATGCTATTCGTTTTTTCTTTCTCTGAGTGAAGCAACACTTCATAGTTTACTAGTAATATATAGTAAATATATGGCCATAGGATATCACTTTGAAATATCAGAATTCATTCCTTGCCTTGCCTTGCGATATGATGCCTTGCCTTTATCTCCCAGGACTGTTGTTGAATCTTCTAAAAGTTTTGGCTTGGGGTCCTTCACATGCGGCAGCACACGTTCCACCGCACCAATAACACGGGGCTGCCCATGGACGTGCCTGACTTTAAATTGGCGCTGCTAAACACGGATATCGGCCGATGCCGATATATTAAAACATGACAAATATCGGCCGATATATCGTCCGACCTCTAGTACTGATAGCAGAACTGTTAACGTCAGAGCTTATCAATACTCCTTTCATAATTTAGCCCTGAGACCGATTAAATACCGGGGTTTGGTACCCATCCCTAGTGATAAAGGCATTGCATTATAAATATACTTTATTATAATGCAAACTATAATAATAACTAATAAAAACATATATTGTCATAGTCATGTGTTTATTAGACATGTTGAATCAATGAAAGCAGTTAAATATTCTCTTTATTCAGCTGCAGCGATCACCCATTTCCTGGGTTTCGTCTGCGTGGCGTATTTGGAGTTTCCGCGTGAGAGCGCCCTCTGGCCTTCGGATGAAGATATACTGCTCATTACAGAACTGTGCTGTGCTTCACTGAAAAATATGCATGACAATCGCAGCTTCTGTCTAATTGAGATTGTGATTTTATTTCGATTTATCGTGCAGCCCTAGTAGCTTGTCAGCGAACTACGGCTCTGTGTATTAAATGCCGTTCCATCTGAAAGCACGTGATGGAGATTTATTACTAATCACAGAATCCGCTTTACTGATGAGATTGTCATGACAATCACATGCAATTTATCGTGCAGCCCTACTACAGTCTTATACAAACTTCAACTGTATTAAAAAAAGGGGAATTAAATCCTTGTTTTTCTTCTCTTTCAGCAATGCACCTCTTTCCTTTTCATCCAAAGTTTGTTACATAAAGTATCGAGAGCCTTCCAGTGTTGGTGTGGCACAACATTTAACCAACACTGTGTTTATTGACAGAGCTTTGATTGTTGTGCCCTGCGCTGAAGGTTAGTACATTGGCATGTGTGTTACATTTGTGTGCTTGATTAAACAGAGACTATCTAACTTCAAATCCCACTTTTGAAAAGAACAATTCATAATTGGCTTCCCAGCATTATTTTGTGTGTTTTTGTGTCCCAGATATATGATAACCATGAGTCTGTGTGCTGAGGTATCACTGCTATTTCAGCTCTCTTGTTTATCAGTTGAGCTGGAGGATGTGGAACTGATGGGGGTGATTAAGATCATACTCAGTGTTATGTAACAGCATCAGGACTGTGTGAACACGCATTTAGTGTTTTGCTAAACTCAAAAGAGTATTGCTACACTGTCATTAGTTCATATTCATAAATGGTTTTTGCCTATTAAATAGGGGTTTAACAATTTCTAGCATTGCTAGAAAATTTGAAAAACAGGGTGGAAGGATATAAACAGAGTACAGAATCACTAAACATCATGTGTATGGAGGGCTAGGAGTGACACTTAAAAATGAAATATAAGAATAAATGATAAATGTATTCATTAACAAAAACTATATTAAAAATCAATTGACATATTCAAAAGATTGTGGTCTGTAAGATGTTTTGAAAAGTCCTTTATGCTATCCAAAGCATTTATTTGTTTTAAAAAAAACAGTAATATTATAAAATATTACAACAATTTAAAAGAAGTTTTTCTATTTTTATATATTTAAAACAATTTCTCTTATTATTTTGATGGGAAATGGAATTTTCAGCAGTCTTTATTTCAGTCTTCAATGTAGGGCTGGGCGATATGGCCCCCAAAAAATCACTTTTTTTCTTTTACTTTTTTTTCGATATCGATAATTATCACGATAAATGTCAAATTATTATTTCTTTCAAGTTTAAAGACAGGTTTTTGCTCCAATGTGAATGTTGTCAAACCATATGGTTAATTTTGGTTTTTAAACTATTTATGGTCAAAACATGACAAACACAAATTTAATTATTTAAAATTTTCCAGTCATGTTTCCTTAAAATAATTATTTTAATGGAAAAATGCATGTTCTAATGAGTAATACTTAATACTGTCTCTTAGAAATACACATTTGATATTAGCTTGAGTTAGGATGCTGATGTAGATTTATGGTCATTATCAAAATATTAGTATTATATTAGTATTATCTGTAAAAATTGTAGCAATCTCAATTTTATTTGATGAAATTTGTATTATTTCCATAGTAGCATTAATTTAGATCATTATAATCCGTTAAAATATATCACCTCAATACCATGGTAAAATGTTTTATATATGTTATACCTAGAAGCCCTAGGTATTTGTTTTGAAAAACAGTAGTCTAAATACATTTAGTATAATCGCATAAACACTATAGCTTAATAACAAAATAGTACTGTAATTTTATCCCATTACTCCTTCAATTAATTTAACATTTTTACATTTATAATATTTACATTAATAAAATTATAAAATTTGACAGGAATAGCCACATTCCTGACACAATACCATGGTGTTGTCTTGAGTACGTTATTATTTCAGCAAAAAACTAATAATTTGAATGCAGGGAGCTCGTCACGGCTTCATAAGTGGGAAACAGGACGTGAAGGCAGCAGAAAAGCACTCTCGTGCATCGTTTTGTTAACTTTGGTTAATTATTTTGAGTTGTTTGGGACGCTGTAACAAACGGCCCACTCACAATATATTGCTTAACAGGTCTATTGTTCACGCAATCAGCCTGCACGTATCAGAAGTTCCGTTCTCCGGCATGGTTAGCGCTCACACTACATGTGTGCCGCGCCCGAGTGTCGACAGCGCAGTTTGTGTGCAAGCACGGAACAGAAGATGCTCTAAAATAAAACAAACAAATATCCTGTTGATCTGTGCATCTGTACTCCAGTATATAAATTCAATATAGATGAATTATTGCTAAAGTTACTTGCCAAGAGGGGTAGTTTGACATACTTCATGTATTTGCCCGTTCAGGCGGCTCGCGCGTGTCAGAGACGCGGCTGTCGGTGCTCGCGCTGTTCACACGGAACAGAACACAACGCGCATGTACTGAAAGGAGTTGTCTTTCGCGCCCAAATGCTTTTTAATCGCTTACATTTTTAAACAAATAAGGCTTAAAAACGCATGCAAATGATACAATTTAGTGACCACCTGCAGTGGCCCGATCTGGCAAGTGACAAATCCGAGCGTCCTTCACGCCATCGGACAGTCTTTATTGTCAAGCCCTGGTACACCTTTAGAAAATAATCGCACAACCTAATCGATATTCTATAATTAAATTGAATATTCGAAAATTCAAAAATCGTGACCCGTCCCTAATATATATATATATATATATATATATGTAATATTTAGGGTAACAATAACATACTTAATATCATATTATTGATATTAATAATATGACAATATCTGCAGTCAATATTGATTAAATGGGAGGGGGAAATCTTGCCCATACCCTGCTAGGAAAAAAAATGATAAAAGCACTTACGGAAGTGCTATTCTGTATATATACAAACAAAACAAGTGGATAAGAAAGACATGATTTATACTAAGCAGAAAGTAGCTGTTAGAGCAGTAATCCTATTCATCAGCCGAATTTAGAAGATACACCTGGGATCCTTTATTTGAACAATTAAATTAGTGTCTAGTGTGTTTGCTTTGAATTTGCATGGAATACAAACTTCTCTGCTTTTACTTTTGCAGCTATTTTGTAGGGGTGTAACGATTATCGATACGATGTATGACGATATGATGCATCAATGCCACGCATAAAATATCGATATCTGTAGTATAAAAAAAGCACCTTTACTGTCCACATTTTCACATAATGTCCGTCTATGCATTACCGCCAATGCGTGCATTCTCGTTCAATCTCACGTATCAGGACTCGATATAAGGACTGCCCAAACGCACAAGGCGAGCATAAAAAACGCTCGGGATTGTTGGAGTAACAGTTGAGCGCTCTGTGAGAAGTTTCCAGCGCACTTCTGAAGCGCACGAACACAGACAGCCGCGTCAACTCTGCGCGAATACTGAATTTAGCTCTCCTCCGCTTTTTTGTGCATGGATGAATAAATACAGACAAAACTACATTAAAAAGCATGTGTTGGCTAGTATAATTGTAAACAGTCGTTTAAGCATGGCATATGTCTTAATGTAAAGAGTGGAGAAAGAAAAGGCATGTGTATCAGTATATTAAATCTGTGCTTTCGTTCTTAAAGTGAAAGCAAACTAATAATAAATCTAATGCTGTCAAAGAAAAATACAAGTGCTCACTGCTCCTGACTATATAACCTTTGTAACATCAAAAAGTGTTAATTTATAGGCTATTTAATTTATACAGTGAAGACTATAATTTTACATTTGATTATTACATTTCTGTAGTGTACCTGAAAATGTATTTTTGACTGAGCTGAAAAACCTGAAAAGCACTGTTTATTGAACTTGTGTCTTTGTTCTTTTGTATTTATTTTCTGCTATTGCTTGTAATTTGGTTATCTGTAGAAAAGATGTTTAGGACTGAGCCCATAGCAGCATTTTTAGATTTATGATTTTGGTTACATTTGTGAGTTTATAAAAATTTAGATGGTTGTTTAAAATAGTTATATAATATCATAATATTGATATATCGATCGATATACTCCTGTATCGAATTGTATCGTTTTTTTGAGGTATCGGCAAATATCGTATCGTTGGGTATGAGAATCGATATCGTATCGAATCATGACGAACAATCCGATTTACACCCCTACTATTTTGCTAGTCAGCTCCAGGCTAGGGTTGGGTATCTTTTTCTTTTCTTTTTCGATACTGATGCCATATCGATACTTTTAAAATGGTACTGGTGCCGGTGCCTGAACCAATACTTATACAAATACAAAATTACCAATTAATAATTAGAGTGGCCATTAGCACTAAACATATGGGCCCGGTTTCACAGACAGGGCTTAGTCTAAGCCAGGATTAGGCCATCGTTCAATTAGGACATTTAAGTAATTTTTATAAACATTCTTGGAAAAAAAACATTACTGGGGTGCATCTTGAGACAAAACAAAGGCACTAATATATTTTAGGATCAGTCAGTGCAAGTTTATTTAAGTTAAAACAGCTAAGAGTTACATTTTAGTCTAGGACTAGGCTCAAGCCTTGTCTGTGAAACCGGGGGATGATGTCTTTTTAATTCATACTGGACGCCAGAGGCGACATATCCAGTCATAGATGTAGCAGAACTCCTGAAGCTCCAGGAATACGGATAAAGGCATTGTTATTGCTGTAACTGAGTTAACAGAAGATATAAATGATCAAATAAATACAATAAACACTCGACTACAACAATGTATAGTTTATCGGTGTTATTCAAGCCCTCTCTGGTATTTTCATAATTAAGTATATTTATAATCCATTGCTAATCGATGTATTAGTAGCCTATGGAGTAGTAGTAGCTTAGCTAGTGAATGGAAGGCTACCTGCTGTCATCAGAGCAAGTGTAGTTTCTGCATTCAAGCACTCCTTGGATGCTCTCATATCTCGAGTTGTGCTTTTAAGTCGGAATGTGAAAACAACACACTCGCATTACTACAAAGATTTAAGGGAAATTATTTTTCATGTGTGGTGCCGGTGATGATGCTTCTTATGTCTGTTTCGGAGAAACAAAGGACAAATATTTCAACAGATTGCTCAGGCATGGCACCGAAATGAGGCACCGAAATCTGCATTCTGATTCAGTTCTAGTGCATACCGGTTACATAGGTAACGGTGCCATATTGGTACCGGGTTTCGGTACCCAACCCTACTCCGGCGCGATGTCATTCATTGTACGCTCAAATTCAAAGCGTTGCATCTAGGTGCGTCAATGGCACTTGTGCTCCTGCTCCTGCTCCTTTAAACTCGTAATAAAGCGGTCAATGATCGATTCCAGATATTATGCTGATAGACAGAACAATTTTATGTTCAAAATATATTGCAATCACTCCAAAATAGATGACAACAACTCACACACCTGCATTAGGAGCTATACTTCTTTGCGTGCCTATTCAGCCTTTTGCATCGCATAGTTCACAGCACCTGAAAGATGTGTTCTTTAACGCAAACATTCAGAAGCCGGGAACCACTTTGAAACTGCAAAATGAATTGGTTTAATTGCAGATGAGTGACAATTCAACTATATCCAGTGAACAATGAGGCTTGAATCTGCTGCCCGCCTTGACTGGTGGATAGGGGATCTTACGGTTTTGGAGCCCCTCTGCCTGCTCTTCCTATAGCTACCGTAAATCTATGGTAAATTATGGCAATTTGTAGATCAGAAAGTCTTCTAACCGTATCGTTGTGCAAAGTGTCTCTGCTATTTGTCAGCACTGTTTAGTGTCGCGAGTGAACGCATCTGCTCTAGTGAAGCTCGCGTCGCTGTTTGAACTTTGAGCCCAGTGGATAAACGGTCTGAGTGATGCGTTTCAAATGAGTAGTGCTCTTTCGCTCTGTCTTTGACTCATAAACATTGTATCAAACATTTATTGACCTCTTGTTATAGTTTATCGACAATTTATATCACGCAATAATTATCGATTTTCGATTTATCGCCCAGCCCTACTTCACTGTTACATGATCCTTCAGAAATCATTCTAACATGCTTTGGTTCTCAAAAAATGTCAACTATCAATGTTGAAAACAATTGTGTTAGTTAATATTTTAGTAGAAATTGTGATACGTTTTTAAGATTCATGAATAAAAAGAACAGGTTTTTTTTTGTTGAAAAAAAGGGGGGGAAAACTGTTTGCATATCGCGCCTAAAAACTTGTGGAAAACGTTAGGCACGCCGATTTTTTTTCTTCTTTCCAAAGCACGCTGTAGCTTGCACTCACGTGGCATCTGACCTGCACTCTTCGTAAAGACGCGGAAGTTTCAGCAAAGGATAAATAGATTTCCAGCACTAAAAATCGCTTGCAGTAGCTCTGGTACTAAATTTATTTAAAAAAATGATCCATGTACAGCTATGAGCTGTTTCTGCATCTTGCTTGGCTGAGATTTCAATGTTGTTGCAGGAAAGGATGAAACTGATTGATTGTTTCCTGTCACATGACATGTGGTGCGCTTGCGGCATTCTGAAAAGTTTAATGTTTTTATCTCGATGTGGCGCAGACGTGCCTGGAAAAAATGAGCGCGTCGCACCGCGTTCTTGTCGTTTCCATTATGAGCACGCATATACCGCGCGTCTACATTTTAAATAACAAACTTGAGCTCGCAAAAGATGTGACAAGGGAATGGCCCCTAATGTATCTTTTTTTTTCCCAAACAAAAATTATACCGACCTGATAGTGAACGATAGTGTAAATATTAAAATAAAACAATAAACTAACTAATAAATCCAATCAGCTTTTTGGCTTAGTTGAATATGACACAGCATGAATGCCCATTACACATGTGGTAAGAACAGACTGTTTTAAATGTCTATCTTTTGCCAGTTTGAACATTGCTTTTATTCACAAATTTTTATATATTTTTTTTTAATACATTTTTAAGTAGCACTGTTAGATTGCATGACCAAACGTTTATTAAATTCTACCAAAACATTTGATAGAGGTGTTTTATTGTCATTCATTTGATTTATTCTGTAATTAAAAAAGAAAAATCAACTTGAAGAATTGAGTGTAAATTGTTACACCCCATTCGTTTAGTGGTCAATTGTTCAGCATTATGTGTTCCGAAAGAATAATAATAGGTATGTGCGTAATTGTTTGATGCTGTCATTAATTGTTCTTGCTTGCCTGGTGAACAAAGCATTGAAGTTTGAATTTGAGTTGTTTGATATGTGTGAATTGTGAGAGATTTTGTCTGATAAAACATTAGATGTGTTGGCTCACAGAAACTTCAAGAATAGCTAACAGTACACCAGATTATAAACACAGTAACAGCTTTTCACTCTGGCACTTTCATGCAGGCCCCGATATACTTCAAACAAAATCGAAGAACGAACTGATATGATGTAATTTCGAACAAAATCAGGCCAAAACTAAGTTCGTTTTGAGTTTGTTTCGGCAGTTCGAAACAGCTCACCAAAGCGAAATTGCAGCGAAGCTTGTTGTTGAAGACCCGGAGTTATGCAAAATGCAATAGAGAAACATCAGATTCAAGTTTTCCAAAGCCATGAAAAGAAAGAGTAAAGATATAAGGTAGCAAGTACCAAATACATGTTTCAAATAAAGGTTACACCATACTGCTGCTGTTGTTCTTTCAATAAGCAAATTTACAAGGTAGGCCTATACAAGGTAGGCCAATCTTCTATACAATAAATTAAATGCCAAAAGAACATACAATAATAAACATTTGTTTTTATCAAATTATGATAACACATAAAATTTGTAATAATTTATCCAGTTTAATAAAAAGCTAGATACACCATCATTGCATCGTTGTTGTTTTTAAGGCAGACGTGCGAGCGTGTGACACATTTACATTCAGCAGTGCGGGGGTGTTGGAATGTTCAAAAACAGTATACCGTCACTCAGCCTTTTCGAACTTCTTTTTGCCCCCGAACGAAAACGAACTTTGTTTGAAGGATATCGGGGCCTTGAACGCAGTTTTTCAATCCTGTTAATTTATTTGTAAAAAATAAATAAATAAAAACAATTATTTATTGGATGTTATATATTTATTTATATTTTTGTTAGTATTAATATATGTTTATTTAAATATATTTAAATAACTAGCTGGCCACAACAGCTAAGTGATTCATTATACAATTGCAACTCAGGCTTATTCTTATATGTATATGTGCCTGCGTGCGTGCGTGCATGCATGCATACAGAGCTGGGTAGTAACTGATTACATGTAATCTGGATTACGCAATCAGATTGCAAAAATTAAGTACTTGTAATCATATTAAGTTACATTTTTAAATACTCGTAATCAGACTACAGTTACGTTTTATGGATTACATGATTACATATGATTCACACAATAACAATAAATTATTCATAAAATCATTAATTCTCCATAATTTCTCTTTTTCATCTTTTAAATGTTCCTTTTTAAAATAGCTTACCAATTGTATACATATTATATATGTGTATATAGTTCAGTCTTGTGGTTATTCACACAAAGATCAGTCATCAGGTGGCAACTGCATTTAAGCACTGGATATACAAAAATCTTTTCAGGTTTAAGAAGGGTTTCAACATTGCATCAACCACTGATGAACACATACATTTTTATTTGAATTATTTCTCTGTAGGTTTTTTTAACCATGTATTATTAATTATAACTAATTAAAATGCACATGTTCACGTTATTTCTTAGTTGCATGTAATGCAGGCATTCCAAAAAAAATTGTCATCTAAACCTTGTTCACCAAATATATTTGCTTTAAGTACCCTTGAGACTTTAAAATAAATATTTCAATAATTGCATGAAACATTTGCATGCCCAAAGTTTCTTTGTTGATTAATGATCAAATTGTTTGCAGGTAAATCTAAATATTTCAGCTTTTTTAGTAAGTGCCTTTTTGTCTGGTCTAGCCTGAAAAAATAATATATTTAAACGCTATTTGAGCATAAAAAACAACATTCATGGGGCAATTAATTTCAGATTGTTGTTGCTGATTTGACATATGTAATTTAATTTTGAGTTCAGCGAGCAGTTTTTGAGATTTCAGGATTCCTTAATTCATTAAGATAGGTCTTGTATGAGCTACCCGGATGCATTGCAAATATGGATGCCATGTAAAAAGACTTTCCTCGAAAGGGAGTTCAAATAAAAATTAAAAAGAAAGAAAAAGAAAGGGATTTTGTTTTTAAATTGTTTATTTTTTATTAAAAATTTGATTTAATTAATTGTCAGCTTTTCATTAAACTCACAACCCCCCTGCAGTTCCTTTAGGAACCCTAGTTTGGGAAACCTTGATATAATATTTAATGCACTTTATGTTGTAAATTACAATGAATGGAAAAAAATGTCTTACTATTTGCATTTTTACATCATTATGGTACAAGATAATTCTATTTAAATCAATTTGATAAATGAGTTAAATCAAAAGTAATCTAAAAGTAATTTTATATTACCTAAAATTTGTAATGTAACGGATTACTGACTACAATTTTTGTCATGTAATCTGGAATCAGTAACGGATTACAATTTGTAAGTAATCTGCCCAGCTCTGTGTGTATGTATATGTATATATATAATATTATTATTTTATTTTCTTAATTTGTTTGGTTAATCTGTATTGAAAATAAAGAAAAATACAAAATAACATTATTTAGTTTTAAGTTTTAAACTATATTCAGACATGTGCCACATGGCATATTAAAAGATACTCAATAAAACATTTAGTTTTGCTTCCTTGGATGTTTGAAGGTCAAGCTTCATTCATTAAGCAAGAAACAATAGATCACTTGATTTAAAAAAAACGTTTCAAACCTTGTTTTTGTGCCCTTTTCTTGCAAAGGGAAGTCAAATTATAAAACAAGCATTTCTACGCAGAATATGAAGCAAAGGGTGTGAGGTGAAAGGGTGAGGTCCTCTCAAGTCTAACTGTGCAACCACTTGCTATCCACAAGATTTTTGAACATCCGTATTCATGTAAAATATGGTATCTAAGCTTCCCTCTTGCCTAAAATGCTTGTCCTCCTGACTTGGTTCTGGATGGTTTACTACGTTGATTAATTTGGTTTCTGTATGTTTTTTCTGTGTTGATTATGTGTGCATATCAGATGACTAGAGTGACCCAGGCTACACTACTACACTAGCCTGACTCAAGGCTTTGTTTTCCAAGCCACTATACCCGCCGGGGCCCACGCTGCCTTCAAGGGGGGAATGTGACCAGGAGCGTAGCCGCTGAACCTTCCGAGATGGACACCTTGTCTCTTTTTGTTTTGTTTTGTTTTATTTTTATTTTTTATTTTTATTTCTCTCACATGTTGTCCCTTTTTTTGCCTCTTAGAAGAGTTGCATATTCATTGTATTGTTTTTCTTTGTTGTTTTCCTGTCCCCTTGTCCCTCGTCCCCAATCCCACAGTTGCACCCCTTTGCCTGTCTTTGAATGCTGTCCAGGTTGACTTGCCGCCCATTATTGGAGGGAAGTTTGAACGGTACAAGGGCAGCTCTTCCTCATATCTATTGCATTAAGATTTCCTCCTCTCTCTCTTTCTCTCGCTCCTCTCCACTGATCTGCTCAGGGTTTTACTTTGGAAAAATTATATATTCCTTCATTATTTAATATAACCACACAGTGCCTCACAAAAGTATTCAGACTCTTCACCAATTTTCTGTTTTTACGGAATTATAAGTACGGAAATACTTTTTTTCATTTTCTCATAGCGCTAAATTGAATGACAGGTTTTGTTAGAAAGTATTCTTATATGTTCTTAATTCTATCTTAATTATTATTGTGTTAGTTGTTTATATCATTTATTTGTGATATTCTTACAATACTTTTAGTAGCAATAACTTACATTTTGAGAACAGTATATAGTTATCTTTAGCAGTTTAATGCTCAAATATAGCTGCATATTCAATGTTGGATTGAGATCAGGAGTTTCATTTTGTAAGCTAAAACAGGTTCTCTTGCAGTATTTATTTAAATACATATTTTCTAGGGCTGCTCTATATATCAATTAAATTGACATTGCAATATGGCTAAGTGTGATATGACTAAAATAGAAATAAATGTGCAATGGGTTTTGGAGTGAAGCGCAGCACTGTGTGGAGCTTGATGATTCTAAGCTTAATAGTTTAACATTTGTAAATATGTAAATAATAGCATTGTAATTTTGTAAAAAGTCTGTAAGAATTCTGTAAAAAGACATGCTATGAAATCAAGTTTTAATACTTGTTTTTGAAAAATATTGCAAACTATTAGATTTTTGATGTCTGATCTTGTGCAGCCCTAATATTTTCTAACAGTGTCTGTTTAGGATCTTTAGTTCAGTAAAATGACAGAATTGCTAGTAAAGACTATTTAGAATTGCTTATTTTTGCAAGGCACTTTTATTGTAATGACAAGATGTTTTATTTCTTGTCACTGTAATGACAAGAAATAAAACGGGTCTTATAAAAAAGCTCACAACATTGCACATTTAACTCCATTGCATGGTTTTGGGGAACATTGTCTTTAGAGTAGTACCGAAGTGGCTGAAAGTCACATTTGATGTTTTAATATACAGGTGCTGGTCATATAATTAGAATATCATCAAAAAGTTGATTTATTATACTAATTCCATTCAAAAAGTGAAACTTGTATAATGTATACATTCATTCCACACAGACTGATATATTTCAAGTGTTTATTTCTTTTAATTTTGATGATTATAACTGACAACTAATGAAAACCCCAAATTCAGTATCTCAGAAAATTAGAATATTGTGAAAAGGTTCAATATTGAAGACACTTGGTGCCACACTCTAATCAGCTAATTAACTAAAAACACCTGCAAAGGCCTTTAAATGGTCTCTCAGTCTAGTTCTGTAGGCTACACAATCATGGGGAAGACTGCTGACTTGACAGTTGTCCAAAAGACGACCATTGACACCTTGCACATGGAGGGCAAGACACAAAAGGTCATTGCAAAAGAGGCTGGCTGTTCACAGAGCTCTGTGTCCAAGCACATTAATAGAGAGGCGAAGGGAAGGAAAAGATGTGTTAGAAAAAAGCGTACAAGCAATAGGGATAACCGCACCCTGGAGAGGATTGTAAAACAAAACCCATTCAAAAATGTGGGGGAGATTCACAAAGAGTGGACTGCAGCTGGAGTCAGTGCTTCAAGAACCACTACGCACAGACGTATGCAAGACATGGGTTTCAGCTGTCGCATTCCTTGTGTCAAGCCACTCTTGAACAACAGACAGCGTCAGAAGCGTCTCGCCTGGGCTAAAGACAAAAAGGACTGGACTGCTGCTGAGTGGTCCAAAGTTATGTTCTCTGATGAAAGTAAATTTTGCATTTCCTTTGGAAATCAGGGTCCCAGAGTCTGGAGGAAGAGAGGAGAGGCACAGAATCCACGCTGCTTGAGGTCCAGTGTAAAGTTTCCACAGTCAGTGATGGTTTGGGGTGCCATGTCATCTGCTGGTGTTGGTCCACTGTGTTTTCTGAGGTCCAAGGTCAACACAGCCGTATACCAGGAGGTTTTAGAGCACTTCATGCTTCCTGCTGGTGACCAACTTTATGGAGATGCAGATTTCATTTTCCAACAGGATTTGGCACCTGCACACAGTGCCAAAGCTACCAGTACCTGGTTTAAGGACCATGGTATCCCTGTTCTTAATTGGCCAGCAAACTCGCCTGACCTTAACCCCATAGATAATCTATGGGGTATTATGAAGAGGAAGATGCGATATGCCAGACCCAACAATGCAGAAGAGCTGAAGGCCACTATCAGAGCAACCTGGGCTCTCATAACACCTGAGCAGTGCCACTGACTGAACGACTCCATGCCACGCCGCATTGCTGCAGTAATTCAGGCAAAAGGAGCCCCAACTAAGTATTGAGTGCTGTACATGCTCATACTTTTCATGCTCATACTTTTCAGTTGGCCAAGATTTCTAAAAATCCTTTCTTTGTATTGGTCTTAAGTAATATTCTAATTTTCTGAGATACTGAATTTGGGGTTTTCATTAGTTGTCAGTTGTAATCATCAAAATTAAAAGAAATAAACACTTGAAATATATCAGTCTGTGTGGAATGAATGTATACATTATACAAGTTTCACTTTTTGAATGGAATTAGTGAAATAAATCAACTTTTTGATGATATTCTAATTATATGACCAGCACCTGTAGTTCTTAACTCAACACAAAAGCACAGATATACCAAGCAACAGTTAGTTTACCCATGAATACTGTAGTCAGTATAAATACAAAGCATGCGTAAATACTGTATGTTGTACCACTACCAACATTTTGGCTGAAACATATTTGGAACAATTATTTGTTGTTTACTTTATTGTGAAGGCAATACATTTAGGGCAGACAATTCGAGGGGGGATTTATCAAAGACACTTAAAATGTTCTTCTTTTCTGTATCTGATGTTCTATGTGCTATTAGTGTGATGCAGCCAACATGAACGGTTGTCTTGTGTTGCACACCCTTTCCAACACTGCGACACGGTTGCCCCAGGGAGAAAAGCGCCCATGCTTGATATCGTATGGTTCATGACCAATATGTTTCCAATACAGGTGACCCATACCACAAAGTGTTAACTCATTCTCTACATGTTCTGTTCTGATCTATTTTTCTTTTTTTTTTAAGAGAGAAAAGGACAAATCAGAATGTTCTTTTCTCTGTTTTTGTGCTAAAGTCATCCTGTTTACAGTATGTCTTGTGTTGATAGTAAAAGGAGAGTAGCTATGCTAGTGCAGATTGTTCATGGTCGGGGTTGAAGATGCTTAGGGTGGGTGTTAGAGCGCTAGGCTGTTGGACGACACTCCTCTGAATCTTGGGTCGTAGGTGAAGCAGCTGGAGACGCCTCCATTGGCCTCTCTAATGCCGGTGTTCTTGTTCTTCAGGAAAAATCCCTGAAGAGGCAAAGGCGCTCTCGCTTTTGGCCCCCGCCGCACCAGTGGCCAGCCTGATGAGCGGAGGAGGACTTCTGCCCATTCCTAGCCCCGCTACACTACAGAATGTAAAAATCTCGCAGTTTAAGGCTGGAATACACTACCACTGCTTTTTTTACAGGTTTTTGCCCAGATATGCAATTTGGAGGAGCCATTGGTAGTTGGTAAAAGACAACAAGTTTGCAGATTTTGGCCAGTCAAAGTCAACACTTTTCACAGAAAGTCACATAGTGTGTGATGGACAACAGATGTGTTTTTAGCTTTAGATTGTGATTCCATCCAGTCGCAGTATGTTGACATTTTTTATTTTGAGGCTTTTTTAGAACACGTATGTGACAAAACCTTAAGTCACACGGGTGACTTAGCCAACAAAACATTGTATGGGTCAAAATTATCGATTTTTCTTTTATGCCAAAAATCATTAGGATATTAAGTAAAGGTCATATTCCATGAAAATATTTTGTAAATTTTCTACTCTAAATATATCAACTTAATTTTTGATTAGAATTATGCGTTAATTTGGAAATTTCTATTTAAAGGCGTGTATGATGATAAGCTTTTCATTTTCAAAGACGTCAAGTGTATAATTCCAGGTGTTATAAATTATTTTCAGATTTAAAAGTTGAGTTGTGTATTCCAGCCTTTACTGAATTATGAAAAAAATCACCTACATCATGAACTGCATGCTTGATTTACTGCATGATTTACTATATTTTATTGTCAGTTGTCACTAAAGTGTCTTATATTTGTTGGCGGACAGCATGGTCTTCCTTTAGCTAATCTCGGGGTCCTGAAGCCTAGTTTGGACACTTCTGTGGCAGCTCTAAATGCAATTGCTTCACAGCCTCTGCTCACGGGAAATGTAGATCCCTCTAAAATCGATGAGATCAGGAGGACAGTGTATGTCGGCAATTTGAATTCACAGGTATGTGTAAATTAACCGAATTCATTCTTAGCAAGTGCAGATAGTGTTAGATACTAATACTTATATAGTGAAAGATACTATTTGCACTTCAGTGTATTTGTAGTACTTTATAAAACAGCATGCATTAAGCTTTATTAATCAATGTGTCATTGAATGTTTTAGAATGAAGGTCCAAGTCACTCCTTAATTTCTATTGCCACTACATGGCAAATGCGTAGAAAACTGAATGTAATTAAAGTGGGCATAAAAAATGACTCAAGATTTGCTTTTGTTTTTCAAGCACACATTGTACTTGTTTTGCCAATGTCCTGTAGACTACCGCAGCAGAGCAGCTCCTCAGTTTCTTCAAGCAAGTTGGAGATGTTAAGTTTGTTAGAATGGCAGGAGATGAAACCCAGCCTACACGTTTTGCTTTTGTGGAGTTTGCTGACCAGGAATCGGTGGCACGAGCGCTTACATTTAATGGAGTCATGTTTGGCGACAGACCATTAAAGTGAGTGTTCTTTTTTTTTGAGAAAACGATTTTCTAAACCCTTTAAATACACAGAACAACCTACGAGATTTCTTCAATGTAATATTTTCAGTTCATCCTTTTTATCTATGTGCTAGCATTATGCATTTTAATAGTTAATAATCAACTTTTTGTAGGATTAACCACTCCAATAATGCCATAGTGAAGCCTCCAGAGCTCACACCTCAAGCTGCGGCCAAAGAGCTGGAGGACGTGATGAAGAAAGTCAGAGAAGCTCAGTCAACCATTGCTGCTTCTATCGAGCCAGGTATGTCCTCTCTAGCCTGGGCATACATAAACAGAGTGAGGCTTTCTCAAAATGTTTTTCTTTTTAATTAATGAGAGTTTTGATTGTTTCCTCCAGCAAATGAAAATCGGTCATCCAGTAGATCCAGACGTTCCAGAAGGTCCAGATCTCGCTCTCGCTCCCCATCACACTCACGACGAAAACGATCCAGATCCAAGCACAGGTAAATTACGCACATCCTTAAACATGCTTTCCATGTTAACTCATGAAAGCTTAGCAGTTGGCTGCTCACAGTTAAGTATTTAAAGTGCTATCAAGCTAACCTTGTAAAAAAGTAATTAGCTACAGGAGTTATATAATATACACTAATAAAAGCATGCTACCTAACTCTATGTGAGGGGTATCTAGCAATGTATAATATAAAGGGAAATATAGTTTGTTGTATAACTATTGTTGTGTAATTGTATACCTATTAGATAATATATATTTTTTGTAATAACAGTAGTGAAGTGAATTGGTGAATAATTCATTAAGTGATTTGGTTGGGTTCTTTGAAATGATCTTTCAAACAAGCAGATTCACTAAATTGAATCAGACTATTTAGCATTGCAACTTTTCATTGCTTCCCAAAACTTCACGATCATCATTACAGAGACCCTGGGGTCAATAAAAAGTCTTATTCAGTTTAATCTAAATTTAGGGTCTTGAAAGTCTTAAATATCTTGCAAAGAATAAGAAAAGTCTTAATTATCATTTTAAGAGGTCTTAAATTAGAAGGCAGAAAAACACGAATCATGAAAAAGCCTACTGTAAACCATTTAACTGATTTAAATAAATGGAAGTCAGTTCAGTTTGCAGTAAATTAATTCCATGTTTATGCCAAGTGATTGCTTATGATGTACAGTTGATTAATTATAACAATGTTTACTTTATGGTATTTATATTGTAATATGTTGTAGATGGCTGTAAGTAATTATTTTATTTCCTTCATTTCAATTTGAATGAGCATCTGGAAGTAGTAAAGTATAGACATCTCAATATAAGAGATGTATTTAAGTTTTTTATTATTAAAGGACCCATATTATGCACATTTCTTTTCTCCCTCTGTTATTATTGGTATTTTTCCACGATCTTCTAATTTGGATGAATTGATAAATGTATATATTGTATATATATTGAATAAAAATGTGTTCCTGTGGCTCAGTGGTTAGAGCATTGCGTTAGCAGCGCAAAGGTTGTGGGTTCGATTCCCAGGGAACACACATACTGACAAAAAAATGTATAGCCTGAATGCACTGTAAGTCGCTTTGGATAAAAGCGTCTGCTAAATATGTAAATGTATGTAAATGTAAAAAAAATGTCTTGCTGTTACCCTGTTTTGCTGATATAACCAGTATTAAGTCCTCATTGAAAATGTGCTTCTGGCTGTTTAATTAAGTAAAAGAATCTGAATTATTTTGAGATTATATTTATTCTGTATCAACAGACAGTATTAATTTTATTGGTTCAGATCTTAAAAAAAAAAACTCTGCAGATACGCTGTATCGCATAACCTGAGCTTTGCTTTGTTAGCTATGTTCGGGCATAATTTCCATTTTATTTTTAGTGTTATTAATTTATGTTTCAATGGTGCAATGGAAAATTTACTTTTTTCATCAATGGTGTTTAAAGGGGACGCCTGTCCCAAAGATCACGGCAGAGGGTGAACGACTCCCGTGGGTTCCATAAGAGGCGCTCACGTTCCCGAGAAAGGAAACACAGTCGAAGCCGATCTCATTCTAGGTTAACCTGCACCACCAGATCAACCTCTTTATACTCATATTCTGTTTTTATTTTTCCAACAAAGGGCATTTTAGACCAGTGTTGTTTCTTATACACAGGGACCGAAGGAAGGACAAGGACGGCAAAGTAAGAAAGGATGATGACTGGGAAGAAAAGAGGCCACGGGAAAAAAAGGGAAGGACACCTCTTAAAGGCTACAGTGGCTCTAAACATTCCCACAGCATAAGCAGGTCAGAAGAAAGAGAATTAAAGTGGTCATATGATGCTATTTTAAATATAATTATTTGGTGTATTTGGTGTAATAGAATTAGGGATGGGTATCGTTAAGGTTTTAACGGTATTACTACTCTTATCGATACTGCTTATCGGTCCGGTACTTTAACGGTATTCTTATCGGTACTTTTTTTTATTTATATATATATACATACATATATACATACATACACATATATGTATGAAATATATATTTCTATGATAGATTAGCAGCTTAATTAACATGGCTTTATATTCTGAAATGTTAAATAAATATTTCATTAAATAAATATAAAACATCAATTTGTAAATGCACCAGTGTGCAGGCATTTTTAGTGTTTTATATACATAAGATAAGATAGAGTAAGAACATGAACAAAGAAACAAAGTTAAATAAACTGACAAATATACCATTTGTCATACCATAAAACAAATGTACAAATGTAAAAAAAACAAAAAACAGTGCTTTCATTTATCTATGATGGTCTACTAACATTAATGTTCAGATAAGTAATAGCTACAAAATAAATCTAAAAGTGATCAAATATAAATGAACACTGCATAGTTTTCACTGTAGGCTATATATTGATAGATTAATGCTTATTAAAGCTATTACTTTATTCAGATTAAGAGCTGTGAGTGATTTTGTCTTTGTATTTTGTTATTTGATTAACATTGAAGAAGCTCCAATCTGTCACTGAGACAAAATATTGACACACAATTTTCTCCCAACTGTTCTCGTTCACTTTAATATATAAACTGTGTTTGAAGTGAATACTCTCCAAGTCGTGCGTTTTTACATGCTTTGTGTGTATTTGATCGTTTGACGCGCTCAAGCTCAAAGTGTACTTTGCTTGTCTGTTTTGAGCGCAGCGCCACACACACACACACGCCGCTGGCGCAAAACACACACACACACACGCACTTCAGCCTGAGGAACAGCGTCTCTCGTGTGGATTGTACTTTCAACGCTTTTATTATCAAACATGTCCAGCAATTTAGTAACTGTAAAGACGGGTTTTACAACAATCGACAGACGATTGATCTGATTCTGACGTTAAGTTTTGGTCAGGGAGGAACGAATGCGCGCCGCTGTGAAGAGAAGGAAGTTGTGCTAGAAGAAACACGGCTATAATCTTTAGAAGCTAAAAAAAACATTAAATAAACTCAGTTTAATATAACAGCCACAGGCCTAAAGTGTAAGCATATTTTAATTGTTAGTTCTCTCTTCTATCATAAACAGGGCTTTCATGTTGCGCGTGCTAAAACTCATCCACGTGAGCGCGATCTGAATTGCGAATAGCAAAAATGCATCATAGACAAGAGTTTGAATATTATTGCATATAAAAACAGCTGGTGACTCTGGCGGGATAGAATTTGCAAGATAATGTGTATATATATATAGCAATAATAAATGTATGTGTGTTTTCTTAATTTCTCCAGTACCGATAGCAGAACCGTTAACATCAGAGCTTATCGATACTCCGGTCTTTCATAATTTAGCCCCGAGACCGATTAAATACCGGGTTTCGGTACCCATCCCTAAATAGAATGTTGACATGCTTTAATGTTAAAAAAACATAATTTTTTTATATTCAAATGCCGTACATTATTGTAGTTCCTCTATGCACCGCCTCTCTCAAACGCATTGTTTTCTATAGACCCCTTCACGGTATACGTCACAGAAGTTCGCAGTGCGCATGTCGGGGTCAGAACGTTCATTCCATCCCATTGTGTTAACCAGAGAATTTCTCGTCAAGACAAAACTTAGGGCTGTGACGGTGGCAGATTTTTACCACCGCGGTGGTAATGGACCAACTACTACAGGTGGCGCGGTGTTGTGATATATATATATATAATTCTGAAACCCAAAAATAAATAAATGAGGCTCAATCATCTATTAACAAACATACGTGTTTATTTTTAGCACTTATGTCAGTCAACACTCAGCCTGCAAAACACTAAAATAAATATCAAATAAATAATACAGTTAAATAGGAAAGTAGCCTTAAATGAGAAAGTTAAATACGGTTGTCACGGCCACCATCACAGCCCTAGACAAAATGCCTACTTGTTGCGTCGTGGACTGTGAAAATCGCACCAGTTCTGGAGTCAAGTTTTTCAGGATTCCTGCAGGATCTCATCCGTTTCAAAAAATAGACGACATCTGTGACTGCAAGCTATTAAACGGGCAGACTGGGACAATACTACGATCAAAGAGGCTCGTGTTGGTAGCGCTCACTTCATATCAGGAAACGTTAAAGTCATCTTTATCATCCCTTTCTGTTTGCTTAAACTCGAAAGCCTGGATTGCATGAACAGTTTTCTGTACGTTAAGCTATGCAAGTTAATAGTGTTGTAAATGTCATGGACCTGTGTCATGCTACAGACGTAGCCAGCTGCTAGTAGTTAGCCGCAGGTTAGCGCCAACATTGTGCCAACAACGGTAGAGTTAAGCCATGATAAGTAAACAAATGTTTTCTGTAAACTGTTGACTGATTTAATAGTTAGGTGAAGTTTGATATCTGGCATAAATTGTGACCTGTGGCATGCTACAGACTTAGCAGATAGCAGACTAGCTTTACATTAGCGTTTTCACTATGACAACAGCAGATCGTGTTGTAATTCTTTTTTGTAGGAGAGGCATAACTTGACTCCAGTAGTCCTGAATTTGTGCCCTCCTTGTTTGTGTACACAAAACAAAGCCAGACACCTAAGACAAAAATGGAAAGTTACAAATAATAATAAAAAAGTATCTTATCTATCTATAAGGCTTGTCTGTTTCTCCTTGACACAATATGCCAGTCTATTAGCCGCACCATTTTTCTGACCCCAAGCTGCGCGCGCACCCAACCTAGGCTTCCGATGTTTACAAACATTGAAGGGGTCTATAAAGCCCCGTTGTTTTCTACAAAGCCCCTCATTCCGACAACTGCAGTCTGCTCTGATTGGCCAACTGACCCAGTGCATTGTGATTGGCCGAACACCACAGCACGAGTCGGAAATGTAACGCCCCTTACCATAATCGCGAGCTTTGCCGTCAGCGAGCGACGGTCGGGCTAGTTTGTTTGGTGTGTTCCACTCGTCGGCTCTCGTCAGGCTCACGTGGGTGGAGGTTTGCTGTTGAGTCGGCGAAAGGGAGAACTCTGATTGAATGTTCAGTTTAGCGAACGAGTCAGTGCCCGAGAAAACGTGAAAGGGATGAAAACAAGCATGTAATTGAAGGCGGTACAGACAAAAGGCTGTTTAAATGTTACATGATCTTTCCCAATCATTCTAATAAGTGAATGTTTTCATAACATCAGCCGTTTAAAATGATTAACCTGTTAAGCTGCATGAGGACAGTGGCGTCCTGAATGCTCTTTGTTTGCACATGTCGTCGTTTACGAATAGATTAAATGAAACGGGACAACATTAATCTTGACAAAGTATATATCATTCTGAAGGTCTAAGCCTCAATATTGACGATAGAGCGCTGTTTTTCGGTGGAAAGCTTATAAGGAATGTATTTGTTAAATTTGCGTACACAACAAAACATCCATATTAAAAAAAGCATTACTTACCAGCTTTGTGTAATATTGCGTCACAAACGTCCACTGCTGTAAATCCCGGTTTAGTTAGAGGTAATAGTCCATGGAACAACATCACATCGAGCAGTTTGTCCAACGAAGCAATAACGTTGTTATATGGACAGATATTCCTTTGTTTACGTCTCCTTTCTTCACAGAGAGTTATTGTTTGTATCCGTTTTGGAAAAGCTAACGCTCAAAAAAACTCCCTCTTGGTTGTTAAAAACTAGTGATCGACCGATATTTATTTTTTATAACCGATACCAATTATTTGCATGTTTATAAACCCGATAACCAGAACCAATATTTATTTACTGTTATAAAGTAAATGCATAACAGAGTGAAGTAAGTCCATTCTTCGCTTTGGTTTTTCCTCCTTTCAGTCATCTTAACAACAAAAAACTGTTGAAAATAAACATTCTTTCATGTTAAATTTAATCTTCAAATTACAACAATAAAAACATTGTATTTATAAAAAGCATCATCAGCAACACTGATATTAACAATAAGCAAAATAATGTCTAATGTTTTCAATTGGAGAAGATAAAGGACAGAAGTCATATCAACTTCATTTTAAACTACAGTTTTAGTAGGTTTATATGCTGTTTAATAGACTAAAGAGTGAAGAATAATTCACTGGATAATGTTAATTCACTGAATAATATTCTCTGGAATATTGAAATAAACTATAACAAACAAAACGTATTTTATTGCATTTCTTAACTGGCATGTTTTATCAGAATTATTCAAATGTTTTTGTCATTCTAAATTATGTAAACTGATGACAGCACGGTTTATCTATGCATTTACACAGAACTACACTCAAAGTGCGATCGCTTGCGGAGATAATAAATAATTAATTTCGATAGAGATATGTTTATTGGCAAAATAATGGTTCTATAGTAAATGTTAATATAATTTAGCGTGTTTCAAATAAGTGAATCTTGTTAAAAGTTACATGCGGTGGCTGTGCTGGAGCATTTCCTGGGCATCAACCGCTGAGTGAACAGTGCCTACTGCTCCAGGTGTGTGTGCACTTGGATGAGTCAAATGCAGAGTTTTTTTTTTTTTTACAAAACCGATATCCGATTATGGTAAAATGCTTAAATATCAGTAAACCGATATATCGGTCGATCTCTATTAAAAACCACATGTTTTTGTAGTATACAGAATGAGGACATAAAAGCGGAAAATAGTTTATTTGAATTCTTGCACTCTCTCCCGAGTGCTGTTACGCAGGCTGTAACACACTTGTCATGTGATGGGGGCGGAACATAGCGATGGGCTTTGTGGACAAAATAAACCTTCTTTTTTTATTTATTTTTTTACATTTTTCATATATGTGTATGTGTGTTTTGTGGGGAACGTGGCTTTATCTGTATGATTAGCATCTGTGTGCATATTATTAGACTATCTATATATAGTCCCAGGAAAATCAAATTTTTCATGGTGGTATCTTCAGATTTGAAATATAAACTTGCGAGACATGTGACTTTCAACCCATTACTTTTCTGGATTGCTCCAGGACATATTTCATGTATTTTTATATGAAATACAAATATATTTTTTTTTAATTCAGTGTGGTACACTTGTTTCAAGGCACTTCAGTCTCTATAACTTTTTATATTTTTGAGCACTATCAACTCTGGATGATGGATAGTAAAGCCCAAAGGGTCTTCTTTGCAAAGACTCAAAAATGTTGTGTGTTGCACACTGAAGTCAGGAAATGTTATCATTTTAAGATTGGGACATATTTTTTAACTGTGAGTCCAAAAATCCCAAAATTGGGGCTGCTGGCTAACAGGTGAAAGTTATCAACGTTACTGATATTCAAAATGGCAAGCAAGCGCTGCTTTGTTTACATTTCATATACAATATCTCACAGAAGTGAGTACACCACATTTTTGTAAATATTTTGTTATACTTTTTCATGTGACTACATTGTAGCAAAGTGTCATTTCTACAGTGTTAGGTAGTGAGTGTACGGCTTGTATAACAGTGTAAATTTGCTGTCCCCTAAAAATAACTCAACACAGCCATTAATGTCTAAACCGCTGGCCACAAAATTGAGTACACCCCTAAGTGAAAATGTCCAAATTTACACTGTTATACAAGCTGTACACTCACTACATTGTAGCAAAGTGTCATTTCTTCAGTGTTGTCACATGAAAATATTAGTGCTGTCAAAGTTAGCACATTAATAATGCATTAAGGCAAATTCCTTTTAACAGCACTCATTTTATTAACTTAGCTTTTGGGCTCGTTGAAGACCAGTTGATGGAAGTCCAGCCAGAAGAGCATTGCAGTAGTCCAGCCTAGAAATGACAAGGGCCTGGACAAGAAGTTGTGCAGCATGCTCTGTCAGAAAGGGCCTGATCTTTCTGATGTTGTGAAGTGCAAACCTACAAGATCGAGCAGTCTTCGCAATGTGCTCTTTGAAGGTCAGCTGATCGTCTCGGGTTACTCGCAAAACCCTTGTTCTCTGAATAGGGAACCAGCCCATCATTGATGCGTCCGTCGTGATCATATGGCGACGGTGGATCGCACCCATTCTCACCCCACTCTGGAGAAAAGCGGGGTCCCGCCATTGCAAAAGGGGTCGAGAGCAACTGTGCGACACCCTGATAAGGCGAGTGGCTGGTATAGTGGGGTGTAACTTCAGCTCTTTCATTCACCAAAGGAACGGCCTCATGTGAAGCAACCCTAGGGGCAACACAGGGGAGGCCGCTGCCATGAGGCCTAGCAGCCTGCAGCAGGTACCTACAGAGACATGACGGCCTAGCTTGAAGCGGGCCAGACATGCTGTAAAATTGGATATCCGGGCAGGAGCCAAACGGGCCTGCATCTGAATACAGAAATACGGTTCGCTGAGATGGGAGGAGCACACTCTTCTTGGCGTTCATTCTGAGGCCAAGAGAATGGATGTGGCGGAGAACGATATCTCTGTGACGACTTACTAGCTCCATGGAGTGAGCCAGAATGAGCCAGTCGTCCAGATAGTTCAGCACACAAATGCCCTGGAGCCTCAAAGGGGCCAGTGCAGCATCCATGCATTTTGTGAACGTTCTCGGCGCCAAGGCCAGGCCGAAGGGCAGGACCTTGTATTGGTAAGCCTTCCCTCCAAAGGCAAACCGAAGGAACCTCCTGTGTTGCTGAACGACCTGGATGTGAAAATATGCATCTTTTAGGTCGATAGTGACAAACCAGTCCCCTCCTTGAATCTGAGACATGATGGTTTTCATTGTCAGCATCTTGAACTTCCCTTTGTAAAGGGAAAAATTCAGACGCCGCAGATCCAGAATGGGCCTCAGGCCGCCGTCTCTCTTTGGAACAAGGAAGTAGCGGCTGAAGAACCCTCGTTCGATGTCCAACTGAGGTATTTCCTCTATCGCTCCTTTCTGTAGGAGGGAGGAAAGTTCTTGTTGTAGAACAGAAGCCTTGGAGGTGCTGTTTACTACTGTCAGCTGAACCCCGTCAAAGCGGGGGGGGATTTCTCCCAAACTGAAGTGTGTAACTGTGCGGAGAACCCAAAGCGATACCCCTGGTAGACGCTCCCATTCGTGAATGAAATGCGATAGAGGAAGCAGAGTGTCGTGCAAAGGAAGACATACCTGAGATGGGGTGTCGAGAAGGCCTGGAAGAAGTGACGCCCTCCACCACGAAGGAAAGCCCTCAGCGTCCTTGTTTGGGTTGATGGGGAGTGAAGTGCTGGACTGAAAGGTGGCCGGCACGGGGTCCGTAGGAGAGAACCGACTGTGTCCCCTAACACGTGGATTGCTAGCGGCAAAAGGACGGACTTTAGAAAGACGGGAAAGGGGGAAAGACGAATGCGTCCCCAACTGCCTGAAGCGGCTTTCCTCATTCCAATGGTCAGGAACGACTCGGAGGAGCCGAAGCGGCAGGCCTGTTGGGCCGGTTCAGGTCAACCCGTCTGCGTGGTCCTGGCGAGGGAAGGGGAGGGTGCGCAGCCTGGGCGCCACTCCTGCCAGAAGGCTCCTTTCTGGGTAGCGTTTGCTCCCTAGACAAATAGGAGGAGGGAGTGGAATGGTCCCTCGTCCTCCTGGGCATGAACTGCTTAAGAGCAGCCAATTGCGTCTTAGCTAAGCGGAACTTTTCCACTACCGAGCTAACCGCCACCCCGAATAACCCAGACTGTAAGATGGATGCATCCAGCAAGAACACCTTCTCCTTCTCTCGAATATCGGTGAGATTCAGCCATAAATGGCGTTCTGCGGCCACTGAACCCGCCATAGAGCGCCCCACGGTGCGTGCGGTGTGCTTAGTGGCTCTGAAAGCTAAGTCAGTGGCTCTGCGCAGATCTTTCACAGCCTCTGGAGTCAGACCAGTCCTTTCGTCCATCTCCTTAAGCACGTCCGCCTGGTAGGCTTGAAGGTTGGCCATCATGTGGAGGGCCATGCCTGCCTGACCGGCCGCGATGTAGGACTTACCGATAAGGGCGGAAGTGGTCCTACATGGCTTAGTCGGAAGGAGGGGGCGGGACTTCCAGGAAAGCGCCAAAGAGGGTGAAAGGTCGGAGGCCAAAGCGTGGACAAAGACATGGGGGCGTGTTTTCGTGAGTTTTAGCCCGGTCTGGATCAGCCTTCTCTTTTAGATAGAATAAATCCTTTTGTGGGAGACTTTGAGCTTTGTAACTCTGCAGATATTATACATGCACAAACAGCTACATAACACACTACAGAGGGTTTCTAGAAAGATTATCCTAGCTCATCCAAAAACAAACTCCAGCATATTCAGTTGTCAGACACGACTGGAACTTCAAATGGCACTGGCTTCTATGGTCAGATGAAACTAAAAAAAATAGCTTTTTGGCAGCAAACATACCAGATTTGTTTAGTACAAACAGGGATAAAAAATACCCCATGTCCACAGTTAAATATACTTCTGGATCTTTAATGTTGTGGGCCTGTTTTTCTGCCGGAGATCCTGGACGTCTTTTTCAGATGCATGGCCTCATGGATTCAATCAAATACCAACAGATAAAATATATAAACCCGACTGCCTCTGTTCGAAATCTTATAATGGGCCGTGTTTGGATCTTTTATCAGGATAGTAATCCAAAACAAACATCAAATTCCACAAAAAATGGGTCACTGAACACAAAATGAAGCTTTTGCCATGGCTGTCCCAGTCCTCTGACCTGGAACCTATAGAAAATGAGTAAGGTGAACTGAAGAGAAGCACCAACATGGAGCTGTGAATCTGAAGGATTCAACTCAGAGCCATAATCTTGGGAAAAGGATTTAGCAATAATTACGTACCAATAATTGTGGCCAACTAGAGAAAGCATTTATTTCACAATTAATTTTCATTCCCCCAATTTCAATTGTTTTACAATTGTTTAAAAAAAATTTTTTATTAAAGGTCAAAAGGATAAACAATGCAGATTTAGTTGGAAGGATAATTTTTGACTGGGGAAAAGGTACTTTTTTTTCTTTTAAATTTTTTTTTTGTTCTGTCAATCGATTTAAAAAAAAGTATAATAATTTCAATATTTTTTTCTGAAATTAATCCTGATGAATCCCACCTAACATTAAACAAATTAAATATACTTTTATATTGCAATGATTTCCCATTACTCAACTCAAAACTATCTACACATAAACCCATAATAATAAATGTCATATTTAAGATCTGACACATGCTTGTTGTTTCATTCACGCTTTAATATGAAATGATACAGGCTACAGTGCGCGCTGATGTATTTGTGCATGCAATTGAAGAGCATGAGCTACAAGCACAGTATAATGGCTAACAGTTTTTACTGACATATGGCCTGAGAACATATCATCTGACTGCAGTTTACTGTTCTTCTGAATCTCTTCGTCATCTGTATCGTTTCCACACTCGTTTGACTAGCGCCTGGTGCTGAGGCGAAGTAGAGTCTGTCTCCTGTTTGATGTGTTTGTAAAGACTTTCTGTGTCGAAAATAAATGCAATTCTTGCCAAGAAAAAAGAAACCCAAGCAGCAGTTGTTTGTGAGGTGGCCAACCCAAGCTCCACCCCTGCGTTAAATATTTTTAACATGATTAAACTGGAAAAAGTAATCGCCTGCATTTAACACGTTAATTTTGACCGCGCTAGATTTTTTTGAAGTTAGTTTGTGTGTTTAGATAAAGATAATTTTTTCCTCTTTATCTCACAGAGGCCATAAGAAAAGAAGCAGATCTCGATCCAGGTCACCAAGGCAGAGAGCCATTTCACCATCGCCATCTAAAAGGTTTACTGTGTGTGACAATTTGTGCCTGACATTATTGTTTGATCAGACTCATTATTAAAATCTTAATCTCTTCTATATATTTTCAGAGGCAAGAAAGATAAAAAGAGGGATAAAGGACGGGACAGTAGCAGAGAAAGGACAGAGAGCTCAATGTCCAGGAGGAAAAGCAGGGATTATGAACATAAAGCTAAACCACCACTGGTGTGTCCAATTTATATTTCAAACGCATCTCATTTACCTTTACACATTCAGTTTAATTTATGAAACAAGCAAAATGAACTTGTATTGGTGATTTGGGGCAGTAATTTTGGTCTGAGGTTTTGTAAATGAATGCCAACACAAATACTCTGTGACTTATAATGTTAGTAGTGCCATGTAAGTGAAGTCACTTTATACATATTGTGGTTTTCATGAAACTACGCCATTACCAGGTACAGCTAATATCTGGAGGCGTTGACGGTTAGAGCAGTGTGGTGCTAATCAGATTGTGGGTTTGGTTATGGGAGAACAGTTAGTCAATAAGTCTTCTTCTGACCAAAGTCAATTTATTATGTATTCAGCTTGCTGGATTAATAACCAGTTTGCATTGATACTATTATATTATATTGCTATTAGATTGGAATGCTGAAGTGATAAATGAAAATTCTGTACCTCTAATGCTCATGTTGAGTGACTCATTGCTCCCCATGCATCTCAAAGAGCTCACCGTGCATGTTTTGTTTGAATAATTTGCACAACATGAAGCTCAGCTGAATCTCAGAGTGCTGCTCTAGTTTTTATAGATAAGAAACAGGTGATCACAGCTGATCCTCTCAAAGATCAACTTTCACAGTCTTTGTTATCCTGTTTACCTCTGATAACCATCAATATGACTGTTTTAACTGTAAAGCTTTTCTATTTCCCCCAAATCTTACATCTTTCTGACGAAGTGTGAACTGTTCTAGAGGTTTTTGTCCTTTGTGACATTTTTGCCATTCGAAGAAAACACTTTTGACATTAAAACTTCAGTCTGAAAATGAATACATCAGTTACAGAATCTAAAAATCAATCATACATAGTGTAGTGCGTTACTAGCTTTTTATGCATTTATGTGAAATTTATAAATATGATTTATCACATGATTAATTTGCATTGGCCAATAATAGACAAAAAATGCAAGAAATCTAATAAATTATGATTTGATGAAGCACTGAACAATATTATAATATATATTCAACACTTTAGGGTAAGATTTATTTTATTTAGTTTGATTAGTAAGATTTATGTTAATGTTCACCAAGGCTACCTTTAATTGATCAAAAATACAGTAATATTAGTAGGTAAAACACTAATATTGTGAAAAATTATTACAGTTTTCTATTTTAAAATGCAGTATATTCCTGTGATGGCACAGCAGCCATTAAACCAGTATTCAGTGCCATGTGATCCTTCTGAAATTATTCTAATATGCTTATCAGCAATGTTGAAAAGATCTGCTTCTTAATATTTTTGTGGAAACTTTTTTCGGGATTCTTTGATGAATAGAAAAAAAAACATTTATGTGAAATATAAATATTTTGTAACATTCTAAATGTATTTGCTGTCACTTTTGATCATTTTAATGCATTGTTGTAGAAATTCCCCAATGCACCTGACCTGTGGGCGTCTACTGGCGGCACCCGAAGCGTCAACATTTACAAAGTTTATACTGTAGCCAGTGCGCTTACTGGAAACACACTAAGGAGTCGGACACTAGTTTGAACACTATCACTCAGGACTAATATCTTTAGTGTTATACTAACCTGCTGCGCAGCAGAAACCAGACAGTGCCTTTGAATATGAAAATCAAGTCAATCCCAGTGAATCCCCCTGACAAAAATAACACATTTTGCTGAGATATAATTGGTTCTTCATATGTGCAGTTCAGCAAACCTCCTCTCTGTTACTGGCAAAACAAATTTGGTGTTTGATTACTTCAGCTTGTTACTCATGTCTTGGATTGCAGTTATGTTTATATTCAGATATACGTCTATAGTAGACACCTTGTCATTGCGCAACCTTTATTGCAACATTGGCCTAAGTGTTGAGGACATTTGATGCTTTCAGTCAGATTTAATCTTGTGTGTCCTTTCCTGACTCAAGTTTTGTTTTTTGCAGATGGAGAGGGTCTACGAGCAGGCGGACCAAGAGTATGACACTGACATGGATGAGTCGGGTTCTGGGGGTACTGAAGACAGATCTCCTCAAACTCATCTCAACGGCAGCTATAGGAGCATTTACGCCGAGGAGGATGAGCTCTCTGCAGCTGAGTGATTCTCGTGTATCCATAAGGCCAAGAACAGTGGTGTTGTCTGGAGAGCACAGCATCATGTATCATACTCTAATAGCTGTCACTCCTTTTGAAGTGCTTTCTCTTGCGTCCATTGCTGTGTGATTGTAGGCTTCTGAAAACATTTTCTACTGCTGTGAATATGCTACCTGTCATATGATATTCATATGGATGAAAATGTAAAGTTTTGGATAGATCTTTATTGTGCTGAGAGATGCGGTGTATATTGAATGAAAGTGCTTGTGTTGAGGTCAATTTTTTTTAACCGTTTTCTTTGCATGTAACTTTGTGTTTACAGTCTTGTGGGAAGATGTTGTTTTATTCTTTTTTTTGGTCTATCTTACTAAAACAAGCCATTATTAGTGTGAATAAAAAAAAAAAAGTATTTTACCCCAATATCAAAATAACATTTAGCATAAAGACAATAATGCATATTTATGATGTTTTTCTTTTGACATTTAAGTAAATTTTGCTTAAAACTCTCATTATTGCTATAATGTAGAAACATCCTCCCTGTACAGACTTTTTAAATTTAATTGTACAAATTCACATTAAAGTGGAAAAGGAGTTGCTTAATTGTGATGAAAGCAATGCCAGAAATAGATTTTGGGGTACCTCGAGATTCACTCACTTGACTTGGTCTTTTCCATCATTTCTATTTACTGAGTTAAAAACCGAAATACATTTAGTACATGTGTATTATAACACTCCAGGTGAACTGTGTAAGAAAAGCGGTGCATGTTAAAAAAGTGCCTAGACTGAGTTTGTGTGGCAAAAAAAATATTTAATGAAAATCAAGTCAAATGAGTTAAACGGATAATATAGGAACGCTTGTGTAAAATGCATAGTTTTATCCTTATTTTTTAACAGTATTTTTTTTTAACCAATGTATACAGTCCTACAGTAATCTTGTCATACAAAGTATTGTTGTGTGACATATTCAGATGATTAATAGGTTTTCTAAGAAGCGTTTACTGATTGATGAGAACAGCAATGTTATTAACAGTGACTGCTGTCGCGTCGCGTTCAGAATACTACAATTTAAGCTTCTGAATATTATTTTTTTTATATATATATATATAGTCTTTTTTTGTTCAGTCTAATTTTGTAAGTGGGCATATATAATTATATGTAGTACTTGTTAGCAGCAGAACTAATATGAATAAGAAGTAACTTCTTAATGTTATTGGTTTGTGTGATTCTGTGCATCTGTTTAGACATACGTATATAAAAGATTTTCCCTAAAATAAAATTTACATTAAAGAGTTATACTTCCAGCTAATCAACTGTAGTGTTCTTAGTATTGTGTAATTTAATGGTGCTTGCTATTTACACACACACACACACACACAAATATATATATGTATGTGTATATTTATTATGTATATACTTTGAAAATATTTACGTGTGTATATATATGTTTAAATTATTATACTTTATACATTTAATGTATAAATATAACAAATGTTTCTTAAATATATACATGTGTTTGTATTTATATATACACAGTATACACATCAAAACAAAAACTTTTATTTTTGGATGCGATTAATCGTTTGACAGCACTAATATATATATATATATATATATATTAGTATGTGTATATATATATATACACATTTTTTTTTAATATTTAATGTAACATTTTACATTAACAAAAATATAGTATATAGAGTACAGATCTTATTCAATAATGGTTAAAGCGTCAATATATATATATGTTTTTTTTTTTTACACAATTAAACTGTTATCCAATTTTAAGATCTGAAAATTATTTTCATGTAATTGATATAGTGGTCTCTGTCATGAGCACTGGTGCTTCAGAGGTAGAATTCGGAGACCTGGGTCCAGTTCACTGTCAATACAAGTGGCGTAGAGGCTAAAGCTCAGTCAGAAAGAGGACAATGAACGCTGTACCCTTAAATGAGGCTACTAATCGCAGAGTGCTAGAATAGGATTGTACTGTAAGTAAGTACTGTAAGTGTCCTCTAAATAACCAGATAAAAGCATCTCAGGACACTGTGATTTATGGGTTAAATAATTCAGTACCGTTACATGCCCCTGGTGGGTTACTGGACTGTTTCTTGCGAAAAATAGGACTGGCGAACATAATCCTGCCCTGGATGTATAGGAACCAATCCTCCAGGTTTCACTGTTTGTATGGATGGACCCTGAATCCCAGCCATAGTGACCTGCTGAAAGATCTCCATGGTAGTGTAATCGCTCATGAAAACCACTGCAGGCTGAGATGCTGGGATGAAGTCTGATCCTGTCGTGTTGGAAATGGTCTCTCCAGGGTCTTTGCTTTCAAAGGTTGTGATTTCCTCATCTACAGAAGTGTTCAAAGTGGAGTCTGTCTTAGTAAAGTCCATAGGGAAGGTCTCTGTGGACTCTGACTCGTTAGTGGGGACATGTGTTGGGGTGTCAGGTGGTGCGATCTGCTCCTGGATGGATGGGCTGTTCTCATCTTCACTGAGGAGAAGGGTGGTGGGCACACCAGCCTGAGCAGTGGGAGGGCTACAGAGAGGAGATGCCCCCCTCTTGCTCCCAACGATACACACTGTACTGGAATCACATCCCTCACTTTCCTCTAAGCGCTGTCTATTCAGTGGTTCCAGGATACCCTGCAGAAGAATCACATGGCAGAATGTGGCCAAATGATTCAAAAAGTGATTTCACTCATAAATATGTTCAAACATCTCATCATGAACTGGAATGTAGTTAAAAATGTACTCTTACACAATACATTTCCATGGAATGTTAATGGCTTTCTTGGCATAGTACCATTGTAATATTGTGTTATTTTGGACATGTACCACTATGATGGCGTACCATATAAATACCATCATATATGAACATGGTAATCATTCAGTATGATTCATGGTAATCAATTTATTTAAAAACCATTTTATTGCCATCTCCTGTCTCATACTAGTGTTTGTATATCAATTTTTGTATATTCCTTTCCTTGACAATTGTTGTATTGTCTCAGTAGTGTTTATATACCATTTTTTGTATATTGACAATTAAATATATTGTCAACATTATATTGTCTTTTGCTTACCAATTCATAGGCAATTTCTATTTTCTGAACAGCATTGCTGTTCTCAGGGTTTGGTATACTCGGCCACAGCAGTTTCTTGGCTCTGTAGAAATGCAGAGTAAGCTCCATTAGA
The DNA here is from genome assembly GCA_027564155.1 of Gymnocypris eckloni scoliostomus. NCBI lineage: Eukaryota > Metazoa > Chordata > Actinopteri > Cypriniformes > Cyprinidae > Gymnocypris > Gymnocypris eckloni. The sequence goes on along the minus strand of CM050414.1, from coordinate 883,391 downwards.
TAACAGACATGCAGTGATAGTGATTGGTCATATAGTGGCAATATTTCAGAACATAAAATGCATATGTCTACCTGTTTAGAAGTCGACAGCTGAGATGAACTGCTATTAAAATAATTATTATTCCCACAACGACCGCGGCTATGCTGTTCAAAGCTGTGAATTCTGTCAGAATGATCCATATAGTCAGTACGTATGTGACTATTTCAATCCATGTAATTAAAAAACAAAACTCTTGACATTTACTCTGTATCATGAACAGATAAAGCTTGAATACCAGCTAACAAACATTATCATCTCATGAAACATTTGAGTTTACCTAGCAGATTTGTGACAAAGTGTTTGAAGTCACTCCGCTCTCCTTCCCCAGCCGCTGTAAATGCAGACAGCTGCACACGGTATGCACTGTTGCTTTCAAGATTCTGCAGCTCATAACTGTTTACGCTGGGATCCGCTGTGAAGGCTTATATGGTATAAGCAATATGGTAGAAAAAAAAACAAAAAAACTGCCATTAAAAATTTCATATTTTCAGTTATCATTTGGGTTTAAACGATTCTTGAGAATCAGTTTTCTATTTAATTTAATTATTTTTTTCTATTACGAACTTGAAACTCTCATGGTCTATAAATTTACATTAAATCTGGTAATTTGTTTTCCAGTAAGTAGTGAGCTATTACCTTGGGAATCATTTTAAAAATGAAACTAATTTTAAGAACAGAAAATAAACAAGTGGTAAAAAGATTATCAAAATGTTAGCTTACTGCACAAATATGTGTTTGTTTGTTGTTGTTTTTTTTGTCCGATTTCTTATCTATTTTTTTTTAGAAAAAGTGTTGAAAATCAGACACAAGTTTCCAATCAATTAAAAAAACTTCCCAATGATAATTTACAATCTACTAGTAATGTGCATAATACTTATTTTTAAATATTAAATAACTTAAAAATAAAACATTAATACACATAAATGTAATAAACTAGACTAACATAAATTAATTAACTTACAAATTATTGACGTCTACTCACATGTTTCACTATTGTTCCATGTCAAGTAGATGTAGTAGCCTAATAAGAATCCACGAAGGTCCTCATCAGACACAGGGCTCCATGTGATTACTGAGGAATACTGGGTAATATTCAAAATGCTCACATTCCCAGGAGCACCGATAGGACCTAAAATCCCAAAGAGCTTTAGCTCATTCAGACACAATGATGCAGCGGTTATCTAGATTCTTCTTATCTGCTGCTGTAACTATCACCAGAAAACTAGAGTAGAGCAGCTATAACTCTAGATATTCTGACTGTAAATACTGTACATTGTCAGTGTTTATCCTTTATATTTACCTTACACAATAGCAAATTTTTCATATATATATGTGCCATGGTCTGTCTGAATACTATTCTGATTTGCTGTCAGGTTAAATTCATTTAACTGCACAGGTAGTTCCAGGTCAGTTTAATCACTGTTTCATATTAACACGATGCTTTAATTGATGCATTGCACACTAAACAACATGCATCACTCCGCACACACACACACACACACACATGGAGAGAGAGTGAAAGATAGAGGGAGAGGTCAAAGATCGCAGATAATTGTTGTCAATGCTTCCCCGTGATTTGTATTCCTAAAATAAAAGATAGATACTAGATCGCTACACTATATTTCCCAGGTGATAAAATCACTGTTTTTGAAGTAATTGTTTGTAGAGAGAGAGACGCGCAGCAAGCAAGTACACAACTGTCATCTCTCTCTCTCTCTCTCTCTCTCTCTCAATCGACAATTAATTGAAATACATGCCATAATTCATTCAAATAAATGTGCTTACCGCACTATTTAATCTCTGTGTCTGATTTGAAGCTGGCAAAATGTTAGCGCTAACGAGCCATAACTGACGAAAATAACAATAGGTTACTGTCGTAATCCCGGTTCTCTGAAACATCGAGTGGAGAGTTTCCCCTATGAGAAGGGCATCTGCCCCTGACCTCTGCAGAAGCATCCAATTGCACCAAGTCTGGCTTGACAGACAGGAGCACATGCCCAATGCCAGGTAAGGAACCACCCCCTTACCCAACGCATAAAGGGAACTGTACGCGCTACCCCTCCTCAGTGAGCATATTCGCTTCTTGTGCAGTAAGCTGGGCAAGCTTGGTGGATCTCTTCACTCGATGTTTCGGAGAACCGGGGTTACGACAGTAATCTATTGTTCTCTTTCATCATCTCGTGTTCGAGATCCACCTATGGGAGATATGGACAGCTCCCCGATTGCCCAATACACCCACAGTAAGGTCCTGACAACCAGAGGACGCTCACCTGGAAAGGTGGTGCACGACACGTCACAAAGCAGCAACCCTGCATGCAGTGCATAAGCCACATCAACCATAAAGGAATGCCATGTGGTAACATGTACGCCTAAGGTCTGACAATGCACATCATGAAGGAATATGCATTGTATATACACATTGGCCATTAACTTATTTATTTATTTGGGGGGTATAAATGGCATGCTTAAGGACATAAATAACCCAAGCTGAATAACCCAGGCAAAAGGGTGAGATGGGTGTAAAAGCACAAGGCTACGAAGAACCCCCACACGTAAGACAGAATGAACTACCGGGGTCTGAATAACATCAAGCCGGTAGTATCTGGCAAATATATGTGGAGAGGCCCAACTTGCAATGGCACAAATGTCCTGCAAAGGAACCCCTTTAAACAGTGCCCAAGAGGCAGCCATGCCTCTTGTGGAATGAGCTCTGAGACCCCCTGGAGTCCGCACTACCCTAGACTCGTAAGCCAACGAGAGCCAGTGAGAGAGGCGCTGCTTAGAAATGGAATTCACCTTTGTTCGGTGGGGCCCAAGAAATAAAGAGTTGGTCGCTCTTTCTGAAAGGGCTAGTCCTATCGATATAAACCCTAAGGGCACGAACAGGACACAAAGCATTCAGCCTCTGATCCTCTTCAGAAGAGAAAGGGGGAGGATGAAAGGCAGACAGCTCAATCACCTCACAGATGAATGCTGGAAAGCATTTAGGCATAACGGACGGGTCAGGCCTTAGGAAAACCCTGTCTCCACTGAGAGAGAATTTAGTGCACTAGGGATGAACAGAGAGTGCATGCAACTCACTGACACGTTTGGCAGAAGCCATAGCCAGAAGCAGATCTGTCTTGAAAGACAAAAGCTTAAAAGAGATATCCGCCAGGGGCTCAAAAGGTTTTTAAGAAATGTCTCCAGCACCATGGAGAGGTCCCATTCTGGGACTGCTCTCCTAGTGATCAGAAGAGAATGGCGGGCACCCTTCATAAACCTATGAATAAGGGGGTGTTGCCCCAACGTAGTGCCGTCAAATCCGATGTGACAAGCAGCGTTAGCCGCTACGTAGACCTCAACAGTGGAAAAAACTTCCCACCATCAATAAGGTCTTGCAAAACCCCAACATATCAGAGACTGAGCACTGATATGAAATCAGCTGGCGCCCATCACACCACTTCTCGAACACACGCCCCTTGCAATCATACAGGGATTGTGTAGAAGAGGCTTTAGCATTCTGAATAGTGGCAATGACACATGGGGGAAGACCCAATGTGTTCAAGTTTGTCCTTTCACGGCCAAGCCCAAAGAGCCAGCCTGTCTGTATAGGGGTGGAGAATTTCCCTGTTCGCCTGGGACAGGAGATCTGTGCGTGATGGGAGGGGCCACGGCTGGACGTACAGAAGAGAAATTATCTCTGCCAGCCAAGGAGCCTTGGGCCATCTGGGTGCGATCAAAATCAGAGCCAATCTCTGTTCTCTCACCCTAACTAATGTAGGCATTATCAGACAAAGAGGAGGAAATGCATAAAGCAGAGCATTGGGCCATGGGTGTGCCAGTGCGACCACACCGAGAGGGGCATCCTCGTCCCGTGGCGAGAAGAACATAGGACAATGGGCTTTTTTTGCGCGAGGTGAAGAGATCGACGGCTGCCTGGTCGAATCTCTTCTATAGCAGACTCACTATCTGAGGGTGGAGGCACCAGTCTCCTGAAAGCGGGTTCCCCCTCGACAGCAGATCTGCACCCCTGTTCAGGACGCCCGGGACATGCGCCGGCGGTAACGACAGAAAGTTATACCTGCTCCATACTAACAGCCAGTGAGCCAGAGAATGAAGCTTGGATGAGCGCATCCCCCCCTGGCAGTTGATATGTGCTACGGCTGTGGGCTACGGCTACATGCAAGTGGGGCAGGGAACGATTCAGAGCCTTTCAAACAGTGAGGAGCTCCAAATAATTTATATGGGCTAAGAGGAGTGTGTTTGGCCACACACCATTCACTGTTCTGCCCTCCTGGGTAGCTCCCCATCCTGTCAAGGAAGCATCTATTGTTACCACCTTCCGCAACATGATGGCCCCCAAGGGGGTCCCATGCACGTAAAACTCTGCTTTCCTCCAGTGCCGCAGCGCTGCTGTGCACGAGCGCGTCACTGTGACTGAGCGGCAAAGATTGCATAAGAGATAAAACCCACTTCATGAACACCCTCATTCTCAGAAGGCCTAGAGGCAGGACATGGATAGCTGCAGCCATGAGACTCTGTAATCTGAGACACGTGCGATACTGTACTCTCGCACCCTCCCTGAACTGCAAAAGGCACTTCACTGAGGAGAGAATGCGCTCTTGCGTTCGGCGCATTGTGATGGAATTTAGCTCCAGACCTTGAAAATTCACATTCTGGGCAGGAGTGAAATTGCTTTTCCTCACATTCACTCTGAAGCCGAGCGCTGTGATGTGAGCGAGCACACGGGCAGTGTTTTGCATCCCTTTCTCTCTTGAATCGGCTATAATCAGCCAATCGGCTATATAAGTCAGGATCTTGAGACCCGCTATCCTTAGCGGGTTCGAACCCGCCTCCATGCACAGGCAAAAAGTCCTTGGACTGAGGGAGAGGTCAAATGGCAGGACTGTAAACTCGTAACACATGCCTTGGTAGGCGAAACGAAGACATTTTCTGTGCGGAGAATAAATGCTTATGTGGAAGAAAGCATCTTTCAGATCGATCGATGTAAACCATTCGTTCTTTTTTATAGAGCGTAAACGAGAGCCGTGTGTTAACATTCTGAAATTGTATTTCCTCAAATGTTTGTTCAACACTCTTAGATCCAAGATAGGACAGAGGCCACCGTCCTTCTTGGGAACCAGAAAATACCAAGAGTAAAACCCCTGTCTGCTCAAGTAAGGGGGCACCACGCAGACCGCCCGGTAAGCGGATTTTTGACCGGCAGCCTGAGAACCTGGACCGTGAGACCCCTGAGAATGAACCTCAGGTAGGCCTCCTCCTCTTCCCCTCCGAAGGGTAGAGTTGGGGTAAGAAAGACATCTTACCCCAAGGTTTAGATGGCTGGTTGGACTGCTGACTAGGCTGCTGGCTAGGTGGCCTGTTGCGAGCCTTGGGCCTGGCCGCGTTCTGATACGGTTGTCCTGCAAGAATCTGAGGGGGCCGTGAGGGGGGCTGATGTGATGTGGTCTTCCTAGGCAGGCAGAGTTTAAAGGCCTCATCCTCTTTCTTCTTATCATCACATCGCTGTTGCATGAGGGCAACGGCGGGACCAAAGAAAGCCTGGTCTGGTTCGACCGGTGCTCCTGCTATATTTCGTTTCTCACTGTCGGACAGACCAGAGAGATTCAGCCACAGAGAGGGCCATAGAATAGCCACAGGCTTGGATGGCCTGGCGGGCGTTGCGAAGGACCAAGTCATTAACCGTCACAATCTCCTTCCAAAGCGTAGACGATGGGGAGCCCTTCTCCAGATGATTACTCATATCCTCCAACAGTTCAACTTGGTAGGCCAAGAGGAGGGAGGAAACATTAAGAGCTCGAACTGACAAGGCAGAAGCCGTGTAAGAAGCCTCTGGAAGACGGAGGCTGAGAAGCGAAAAAACTGAGAAACTGGCTTGGAGGGGAGGGCAGTAGGCCTCCCTGAGAAGGGTTAAGGTGTCTGGCATTCGAGGGTTCGATAGTGGGGGGGGGCCACACGATGCCATGTCCTTAACCTCTAGACCCGTTAAACCATGTTTAAGATCAAGCGGGTCCCTCCAGTAGTGGCGCATGTGTTTAGCGTAGACGGGAAGTACAGGAAATAGCTGTTTCCTAGGGCCGGGTGAGGGGCCTAGGAGCTTGCCGTCATACACATCCCTCTCTTGATTGGCCACGTTCTGAAGAGCCGGCCATTCGACGCTGAGACGAGCGGCAGCTCGCTCACACACTTCGAGAAGGATAGCATGTGGCAACGCAGCAGCGCCACTAACCGGGGGAGCTTGGGCAGACGGAATGATATCCTCGTCGTCCGAGCCCTCGAGTAAAGCGGCATCCTCATCCTCACCTGAGCCAGGTGGCTCATATTCCAGCGAGCAAATACCGGGCAGGATTTCCTTGAGTAAACCCTCATCAGACTGGTCAGCCCAACTGAGAGCAGGCATGCCCTGAGAGGCCCCCAGAGATGCAGTGCTTTCACTCGCTCCGACATCCGAGTCTTATTGATCATCTGTGCTTTGGGTAGAAGCAACCTTAAGCCGGTGATGAAGAAGCTTCTTCGGAAGAGCGAGGCAATGGCTGCAGTTTTCCGGGAGCGAAAGAGCTTCTTCCGCATGCTTTTACACCCCATTCACACCATGCAGAAGGGATGAGAATCCTTTGCGGCGATGAGGGAACCACAGGCGGCAGGGCATACACTCGACTGCAAGTCTGAAGTCTTAGCAGAAGCGGAGGGTTTAGCCTTATCCATGGGTAAAAGCGTAGAACCAGGCGGGCAGCCTGAGAGAATTAGAAGTCGCAAGCGTGGTTGGCTTGCAAACCAAGAAACAAACAGCGACTAACCTCAATAGCCTGAAAATCATGCCTTGCAGAGGATATGTCCTCCTGTAGACTGTTTAGTGAAGTCAGGCAAAACAGTAAGGCTGTACAACGAGAGGTCGCAAGAAGCGAATATCAACTGAGGAGGGGTAGCGCGTACAGGTCCCTTTATGTGTTGGCTAAGGGGGTGGTTCCTTACCTGCCATTGGGCACGCACTCCAGTCTGTCAAGCCAGACTTGGTGCAATTGGATGCTTCTGCAGAGGTCAGGGGCGGATGCCCTTCCCATAAGTGGATCTCGAACATGAGATGATGAAATAGAACCATCATCTTTACCCTTCCGGTCAAATATTGCACTGCAAAGAGCAATACTAGTTTAAACTTGTCTATAACTTGGCAAATTACCATGGAATAAGCCAGCAAATAATATTAACATCATTAATATGTGAATTCAGGCAAATGACCATGGCAAAAGCAGGATAATCAACGGCTAGCTGTGCATTAAATGATTTGAATGCACTTCGTGGAGGCAACCACCCTCCGCGGTTCTTCGCCTCCACGTCGTGCATTCAAATCGTTTAATGCACAGCTAGTCGTTGATTATTCCTTACATCACATGTGTCAAACTCAAGGCCTGCGGGCCCTTTCCGGCCTGCCACATGGCCTGCGAGAGCATATGATTGTCTTAAATATCAAAATCTATGCAGCTTTATATCGGAAATTATGTATTATAGTAACACAAGTTTCTGTTTCTATTTGGCGTTCTATCTATATGCAGAAATGGACTTTGGTGTGCATATGATACGGAGTGTTTTGGATTAGGGGTGTGGGGTTTTTCGGGTTGATGACGACTGCGTGGTTCCTGTATTCTCAAAAGAATAAAGCGGATCTCATCAAGTGCTCCACCGACGGAAAAACACAATATTCTCCATTCTCGATTTAAAAAATCGACTGTAGCTTGTTTGAGGCGGTTTCTCATTAGCTCATTAGCCTATGCGAGAGCGCATTAAATGCACAAGCGCAAATCTCTCTGCTGACAAGAGGATTCATTCACTCTCGCAGAACACGGCCGTGTTTTCTATCGGCCAGACTTACATGCGTGCGCTCAAAAATGGTCTTCTCTCCTGAGTTTAATAAACGCAATCTGGTGTGTGGGCATCCACTGGCAGAATGTCTCAGGTTACACATGTAACCATGGTTCCCTGAGAATAGGGAACGAGACGCTGCGTCCTCTAGAGGTCACTTATGGGAACGCCTTCAGTGTGACCGGTGTCTGAAGCATGAAATGAAAACGCACAATGCACTTGACATTGGCAGGTGGAAGCCTATGACGTAAGCAAATGAGCGTCTGCGGGAATAAAAGGGCGCCTGTGGAACACGTCATCCTCTTTTTTTCAAAGGGGACGCCGACAAGAATGCCCGAAGTATGGCCAAGAGACGCAGCATCTCGTTCCCTATTCTCAGGGAATCATGGTTACATGTGTAACCTGAGACGTTCCCTTTCGAAGGGAACTCTATGCTTATGGGAACGCTATACCAACGCCACCATGCTGAGGGAAAGAGTGTCCGAATAGCTGTATTCCTAAGTCACAGACTCGAGGAACACCATCCCTGCCCAGCAGATCTAGAGTCAAAAAACCTCTCTACAGGCAAGCTCAAAGCTCGCCATCATAGACTAGCTCACCAGAGTATGGCTCTCAGAGTGGAAGTCCCTGGTACCCGGAGCTGTATATACATCTTCGTACTTTTACAAAAACAGGAATACATTTTGCAACGAGACTGGAGCTGCCTGGCAGAAGCCCCTCCCATGACGCGAATTCGCGTCTGTTGTGTAGTGAATTTCTCACGCGAATGAAACGAGTAAACTCAAAATGTTCAAGCGTCCAACTTCGCGCGAATAGCGCTATTTATTCGCGTCATTCGCGTCTGGTGTGAACGCACCTTCAGTCCTTCAGCAAATCAGCCTGGTATGCCTGCAACACCGACATCTTGTGCAAAGAAGCACCAGCCTGACCCACTGCCACGTATGCCCTACCATTCAAGCGAGATGTATCCTTTAGTGGCTTGGATGGCAGGGCCGGAGCCTTCAACGTCGATGTCACCCCAGCCAAGAGATAGCTCGCAAGCGTCCCTTCGATAGGGGATATCGATACATATCCATGCTCGCGCATCCCTTCGATGTCAGCATGATTAGCATGCTTATACCGATGGATGCGGGCTGAATATGGTTTATCCCATGACTTCATGATCTCCCCCACGATCTCAGTCTCCTCGCTGACTCAGCAAAGGCTGGACCCGAGCCGCGGGGGGCAGATGATTGCCCTAATTCTCTCAGAAAAGGGACAAACGAGAGCGGAGCTTTCCCAAAGAAAAAAGCTCACAATGAACGCACTCCATTCCCTCGAGAACAGAGCGCACGTGCTCTTCGCCCAAACACATAACGCATAAGTCGTGTTTGTCATCTGGTGTCAGAAAGCGCAGACACGGATCGGCACACCTCCTAAAGCGTTTCACAACAGACATAGTACTCGCACTTCAGAAACAATAGTCCCCTGAAGACAAAAAAAGATGATGACGTGTTCCACAGGCGCCCTTTTATTCCCGCAGACGCTCATTTGCTTATGTCATAGGCTTCCACCTGCCAATGTCAAGTGCATTGTGTGTTTTCATTTCATGCTTCAGACACCGATCACGCTGAAGGCAGTCCCATAAGCGACCTCTAGTAGAGTTCCCTTCGAAAGGGAAACATGCTTTGGCGCATATGCCAGCTAATATAAATCAATAATTACATAGCATAACAGTAATAGTATAAATGTATCTGTTTCGTACGGGTCCCGCATTGTTCCACAAAATCACATCTACTGCCCTGCAACAGATTTATAGGGTGGTCACCCTAGTGCAGAGTAATAAAATAATAGGCTAATCACTCATTTGAAACAGTAATGTTTTAACGAAGATAAATTAAAAGAAAAATAAGCAGGGTTTTTTTGCGATCAGATCAACAAAACTCCTAAAATCTAAAGATCCAGTAAGCGAATGCATTCATATGTTCAAAACAGGGCTAATGCAGATAAAACACGGCCAATGTCATCAGAGATGGTGGAGATAATAGTACTCATGTAAAGATGTCAGTAAAAAAAAAAGTAAAAATCAGCAAGTTTTCTGGCTTAAAAGCACGAGTGTTTTATGCTGGATGCAGATTGAAGGTGTTTTCGATTACTCAGTAGTCAGTGGTTTAGTAAATCTGGATTAGTCAAGTCAAACTCATTTAGTGGTTAGGTGGGGCAGTGGGGTTGAGTACCACCACTTCTTTTTTTTTCTACTACAAGCATTGATTGCGTATCGTATGCATGCCAAATATGTGTGTATCATATGCACGCCAAAGTCAATTTCTGCGTATAAATTGCATGCTAAATAGAAACAGAAAATTGTGTTATTGATATGCATTTTCATGAGACCGGGCTCATTTGTTTTTTAAATGCCATATCTGTCACACGTTCTTAGCAGCTCATAATTATTTATTGTACCATTTTCAGCATATTAGTATTTTTATGATATATGACTATTTAGACTCACTTCCTTCAGCGAAGTAAGCTTGGGCTGTGCCATAGGTCGTCTCACTGTTGTTAACATTCTTTATCTTGCAGATGTCTGGGTACGGTCTGGTGTGCAGGACAAAATAATATCTTGTATATAGCTGAAAAACTGCTATAAAAAAAGTTTAAAAAAAAGTAGAGCATTATTGACAATTATCTAATTGCTGTGAATGAATAAAGCAGTTAATTATCAACATCTATTTATACAAAATACAATATATACAAAAACGTATACTATGCTGATAGAAAACATTATTTATTTGTGTCTAGACCTAAGAATGTATTCTAAAAATAACAACAATAACATTTAAAAAAGTATGATTAAAAATAAATAAAAATATCAGAAAAAATTATAATAAAAAAATATGCACTCGCATGTATTCAGGGCATAATGAAAATATCTTGTACTTTTTACAAGTTATTTACACCAAATTTTTAGAGTTATTAAATTAATATTTTTAAGAATGCTAGAAATAAAAATATGATTACAAAGGAAAAACAAATATTTCATATAACTTTTTATTTTATACTAGATATAGTATACTTTATAATATATATATATATATATATATATATATATATGAATATATTATACTTTTTCATCATTTTGGACACCCTAAGTTAACATCGACTCATTTTTTTTCATCCTACTTAATAAGGGAGAATGAAAGGGAACAGTACTGCTGTCGGTTCCCCCAGTTATTTTCTTGTGCGTCTGCTTTTCGTAGAATGGACGAAAAGTTGGTATCTGTCCTTTGGCCCACCACTCCACAGAGTAACAAACACTTGAGACAGAACCGTTCCAGGACAGACTAAAACTGTTGTTGCTGGTTATGTTGACACTGAATGGACCAAATGAATCTAAAACATGTAAATAATACACAGCATTCACAAATAGCAACATGTCAAATTTTCTCTTCCAATGTTCATATACAATATGTTTACTTATTGGACAGAAGGCCAACCAGAGTAGTCTGCATGCAGCATTCAAGAAAATATAAAAGTAATGTACCCCTCCATTCATCCATTTGCTCAGTGGCTATAATGGAAACAGGAGACGATCCAGCTTTGTTTAAAGCTCTGACGCTGATGTTGTATGCAGAGTAAGACAGGATCAGGGTGAGAGATGTATCTTCAGTTCTGAAACTTTTCCGATTGCTGGGTTCCCCGGATACTTTCCTCACTGTCACATTGTAGTAGGCCACAGCCTCACTGTTTGCATACTGCGAAATAAAGGTATTGTAAAAAAAAATAGCTGATTATGGAACTTCTATTATTTGGAACCGATCATAATATTATTAGGAACTTAGTATAGGAATACTATTCCTTTATTAATTAATAACTACACAGGCACAAATAAGTAATGCAATGTTAACATTCTAACAATGTTAACATTCACAACTGTCATGCTTCTGTTTAGTTTCGGTTTCCTTAGCCTGGACGTTTGGATTGTAATTCCCTTCCTTTGTTCCAGTTAGTAGTTTGTTTCCACGGTTACATTACTAATTACCCTCACCTGTGCCTTGTTTATCCCTTGGTTATAAGCCCATGTGTTCAGTAGTCTTTGTTGGTGTTGTCTTTACATGCAATGTGTGAATATGTTGCATCCCTGAGTTGGATTATTCACTTCTGCATTTTGCTGGGTTATTTATTAAAATAAATCGCTTGTAAATAAATCCTTGCCTCTACTGCTCTTTCTCCTGACCACAAAAAGCAACAACTACTAATGATCAGTAACAATTTTTTCATACCTCCCAGGAAAACTTTTACATTTTATTTGACATGAAATTAGTCAATAAATAAAAAAATTTACCACTACTTTAACATTTAACCACTTATAATCAAAAGGGTGTGGCAGACTTATGATTTGAAGAAGCTGTTAATAATAAGTGCATTTTATGAGTCCTCTTACAGAACCATTTACTAAAGATTGATAATTTTAAAGAAATCTATTTTAGCTTCCGGGACCTTGCTACCATGGCCAATCTTTCTTCAGGACTTCACTCTTATCTGTAGTCTGTAATGTGTGTTTTTTTACAAATTACCTTTACTAGGCTACTTAAAGAAAAGGTCGCTTAGGTCCACACTTCTCACCGAATCACTTGGGAGCCATAAAGACTATTCAAACCTTTCAAGTCATTAGCCACATCCCAAATGCCAGTCACTAATTTTACGTACCCCAACGTACCCCATGTGTCTTCTACTTCAGACTGGTGGCAGAAGGACTGAGAACCACATGACTGACTGGTAAAGCAACCAATCTTGTTTCATTTTGTGTTGCATCATGTTTAGGGGTATAGAAATGTCCCCACAATAATAGACAATAATATATAGATAGATAGATAGATAGATAGATTGATAGATAGATAGATAGATAGATAGATAGATAGATAGATAGATAGATAGATAGATAGATAGATAGATAGATAGATAGATAGATAGATAGATAGATAGATAGATAGATAGATAGATAGATATTTTATAGATTATATGCTGTAAAATCTAAATATTTTACACATTTTTGTAAATCCAGCTTATCAGTTGATTTTGATAAGTGCTAATAGTCACAGTTGTAAACACAACGGCTTTCATTTTCCATGAGGGGGTTGTTTGGCATCTCGTTTCCAGGTGGAAGGTTAAAGCATTTCTGGCATGTCTCCCAGAAATCCTGTATAATTCAATCATTCTGAAGACGACTTCGAAACTCCAGAAGTGTTTCCAATTTTGTGTGCGATATGCATCAGACGTTCGCAACCAACATTCCGTGGGCGTGACGTCTGAGGCTGAGACTATCCAAAACCATACAAAAACCTCAAAAGGTTACAAGAACTTCAGTCATTACAAGGGAGCTATCGTGTTTTTCACTTTAGAATACTGTACCAAAATAATTAGTAATTCCATCTTACACAGCTGGCCCTGATCACACACTCTACAAAAGCCTTGGACTTCTCCTCTCTCACTGCTGAGTATTGTTTCGCCACTTCCAGTCTGTCTGAGCCTTTTTCCCTGTTTGTTTCTGTCGTTGATTCCCTGGACTGTTTACTCGCTTCTGCCCGTTTGCTGCCTTTTTTTTTACCCTGCCTGCCTTTTGATATCCTCTCTGTCTGCCGCCTGCCCCAGCCATTGCATTGCCCCTGTTGATGATTCTGCCTTGCCTTCGTTACACCTGTTCTCGTTACTGAACTTTGCCTGTCTGACCTCCTCTTGAGTTCTGTGAATAAAGCTGCACTTGGATCTCAACTCCCCTGACCCCTTCTCATTACAGAATACTCAGCCTCCTCAGATCCAGCGGCTTTATTTCGACTACCCAGCCCAACCATGGACTCAATTGACCAACTCCTACATCTTCGCCAGGGAGGCCTGTCCATTGAGGAGTATGTTCACCAGTTCTGTGAGCTGTCATTTCAGGTACCACTGTACGATGAAATTTTGTTTAAGGACTTGTTTCATTTCGGACTCAATAAACATACCAAATCTTTTTCCTAATACCTAATACCATACCTCTTTTCACAAATCTTTTTTTTCCTGGAGGAGAGTTTAATGGCAGTTTGAGGGGCCTCATGGACTATGCTTTGTTGTGTGATGGCTCCTCATTTACTGTGGGTGTCACAGAGGAGGAAAGCGTCTGTAACCAAGATGGCAGACGCACCAGAAGGCACTCACAAAATGGTGGAGGGAACGACGCACCATCAGTTCCCAGGTAATCGCCATGAGCCACTTCACGTCTCTGCTGATCTACCAGAGTCATTTCACGTCTCCGCTGATCTGCCAGAGTCACTTCACGTCTCCGCTGATCTGCAGGAGTCACTTCACGTCACAGCTGACCTGCCAGAGTCACTTCACGTCTCCGCTGAACTGCCAGAGTCACTTCACGTCTCCGCTGACCTGCCAGAGTCACTTCACGTCTCCGCTGACCTGCCAGAGTCACTTCACGTCTCCGCTGACCCTCCAAAGTCACTTCACGTCTCCGCTGACCCTCCAGAGTCTCTTCACGTCTCCGAGTCCCCGGCCAGGATTGCTACCACACCTGCGGATGCGCCTCTTTGGCCAGGACTGATTGCTAGTGTGTTGGACCCACCACTGGTGTCGGTGCGAGCAGCTGGCATTTCCAGGTCCGCAGCATTGTCCGCTCCAGAGCCCGCTCCGTCCCAGGAGCTCGCAGAGTCCGCTCCAGAGCCCGCTCCGTCCCAGGAGCTCGCAGAGTCCGCTCCAGAGCCCGCTCCGTCCCAGGAGCTCGCAGAGTCCGCTCCTGAGCCCGCTCAGTCCCAGGAGCTCGCAGAGTCCGCTCCAGAGCCCGCTCCGTCCCAGGAGCTCGCAGAGTCCGCTCCAGAGCCCGCTCCGTCCCAGGAGCTCGCAGAGTCCGCTCCTGAGCCGGCTCAGTCCCAGGAGCTTGCAGAGTCCGCTCCAGAGCCTATTCCTTCTCAGGAGCTCGCAGAGTCCGCTCCAGAGCCCGCTCCGTCCCAGGAGCTCGCAGAGTCCGCTCCGATCCAGGAGCTCACAGAGTCCGCTCCGATCCAGGAGCTCACAGAGTCTGCTCCAGAGGCCGCTTCGTTTCAGGAGCTCACAGAGTCCGGCTCTCCAGAGCCCCTGCTGGTTCCGTCCGGCTCTCCAGAGTCCCTGCTGGTTCCGTCCGGCTCTCCAGAGCCCCTGCTGGTCCCACCCGGCTCTCCAGAGCCCCTGCTGGTCCCGCCCAGCTCACCTTCGTCTCAGCTGGTCCCGGCCAGCTCACCTTCGTCTCCACTGGTCCGCTGGCCCTGTCCAGGTCACCTTCTCCGCTGGTTCCGTCCAGTTTAGCGCTTTCCGAACGCCCCCGAGACTCAGCGCCTCCAGAGCGCCCCCTTGAGGTTGTGGTTTTCCCCAAGGAAATTGTTTTGGGGGGGCCACCTGCCTACCGGCCCACGGAGTCCCCAGATCCACCAGGGCCGCCCGAGTCCCCTGATTCGTCAGGCCTGCCCGGGTCCCCGGATCTACCATGGTCGCCTGAACTCCCTGCCTCGGTCCCTGAGACCAAATATGCTCTCTCTGCCTCTTTTGTCTCCATCTCTTCTAGGTCCCAGTCTCTGCCAGGGATCTCTGCTCCGCCCTGAAGGGCACCTGCTCCGTTGTGGAGGTCTCCTGCCCTGTCTGCCTGCCTGTATTGTTCTGTGTTTAGGAGCGTCTGGAAGCTGCTCCTTGGGAGCTCTATCACGATCACTCCTTGCTCTATCACGAATCATCTTGACACCGACTTACCACCAGAGGTCACCTGCTCACCGCATTGTCCCTTGCACCACACTACTGCTGCACATCACCCACGGACTGCATTTCCCATCCACCATTGCACTAATCACATCTGTCACCAATCACTCATTGCACTGATTACACAGCTGGCCCTGATCACACACTCTACAAAAGCCTTGGACTTCTCCTCTCTCACTGCTGAGTATTGTTTCGCCAGTCTTTTTTCCAGTCTGTCTGAGCCTTTTTCCCTGTTTGTTTCTGTCGGTGATTCCGTGGACTGTTTACTCGTTTTTGCCCGTTTGCTGCCTGCCTTTTTGACCCTGCCTGCCTTTTGATATCCTCTCTGTCTGCCGCCTGCCCCGACCATTGCATTGCCCCTGTTGATGATTCTGCCTTGCCTTCGTTACACCTGTTCTCGTTACTGAACTTTGCCTGTCTGACCTCCTCTTGAGTTTTGTGAATAAAGCTGCACTTGGATCTCAACTCCCCTGACCCCTTCTCATTACACATCTAAAGGAATTGGTAATATTTGAGTAATTACTATGATTGTCACATTATAAATAATTCTGTATTTACATTTATAATAAAACTATTTAGTTTCTTAGCAGTTTTCTGGGAGGTATGAATGTTAATACTGTGTTACTTGTGTAGTGTTTCATTAATGAAAGAGAAGTATTGGTAACCAGGATACAAATGGGAATAAGAATTCTCTAAGAATCAAATAAGACCCTACTAGAATTTTTGGCTATCCAAAAGGATCTTATTTGATTAGTGGATTAGTATAAGATCTCATTAGTTCAACCACAGAAAACAAAAATGGCCTTGGGGAATGACATGTGACATGTACCTCCCACTTCACGACTGCTTTTCTCTGTCCTGGTGATATAAAACGATTGTGTATATGGTCTTGAATCTCCAGCTGGATTGATGGTGCATCTGTGAGTTCTGGGATAAAAAAAAAGACAGTGGTCAATTAAATATTACAGATAAAGTGTGCGATTTCTCTCCCACCAGCACCACAACATTGACTTGAGCAGAGGTACTGGGAACATCATTGGCTTAAACAGTGTCATGAGTTTAGTGTGATTCTTTGATCAAACAATAGAAGACTAGGCAGTGTTTTTCCTGTTTCATAACACAGAGAATACAGAGATCGGTCAATACACATGCCCTGAACTCACCCGGTGGAACCACGATCACCTCGCTACGAGGACACAGCACACAGTCTTCAGTGGGATCACAACGTATTCGCAACTCGTAAGGCAGAGATGTTGTCAGATTCCACAAAACACATTCTTTGTTGTTCTTAGACTGTTGCTGTGGAAGACAAGAAGAGAAAATTAGGTGCAACAAGCAAGTCAATTCACATCAGGAAATTGACCCTTTGGCAAACTTTACTGCAAGTCCTACCTTTGTACTATTAGACAAGTAAAGGTATAACCAAGAAAATTTTGTGGGCTTGAAAGAAAATTTTGAAGGTTTAAAGGTTTTACAGACTGAAAGATAAAATGACAGATATAATCTATTCATAACTATATTTCACCCTTGTTTTTTCCACACTGTGGTAGCCCACCACACTACTACTCTGTTCTGTACCAAACCTTCTATATTATCAGCTGACTTACATTCTACTCAACTCCAGTGTATTATACCACACTGCTGCAGAACTCGATACTGTAAATAAGTCTACACAGTCAGGGACACAACAGTGGCATTTGGGCTGTTGCAACAACTTTTAGCTGAATAGCTTAAAGACCTTGGGGCCTAGTGTACAGTATATATCGTGCGCAAACTTGCCATCCATACATACTTTTTAAATTAATTGTGTGTAATTTTTTTAAATGAATGAGGAATAAACATACTGCATACTATTTTCTTAAGACGACAACATGAAACAGTCTCCAGCAGTCTCAACCAACAATGAGTCATGAGAGATGTTAAAAACTGTGTTATTTCCGTCTCAATGGCCACTCTTAAAATGGAAGTTAAGAACATTACATCACGGATTGTAGTATGCCACTAAGTGTGCAATAATTTTACACTCTCAGAAAAAAAGCAATGGTGCATATGTACAATTTAGGCTCTAATATGTACACTTAAGGTACTAATGTGTACCTTATGCACATTCGAGGGGTTAATAAAGTAGAAAGGTTTTGGAAAAGGTACAGCCCCAATGATTTTCTTTTCTTTTCTGAGAGTATACTGCCAATCAAAGCAACAAAACACACCTGCCTGTAATTTTCAAGCAATCCTGAAGATCCAAAAGTTAGTTTTTTTAGATGTGTTTGATTAGGGATAGAGCTAAACTCAGTAGTGGCCCTCCACAAGACCAGAGTTGCCAATCCCTGTAGTAGGTCATGAATGTATTTTAAAAGTATATTAAAAATGTAGCTCATGGAAAGAAATAGATCTAAGTTCAGACCAGACTTAGCTTTCATCCATATGTAATAATTCGTATAACTAGCTGAAAATGGATTATACATATAAGCTACTCTTATTATAGGTTGTTCTTACACATACTTTTGGGGTTTAAACCCTCACAAAGGCTTATAAATGATAGATCTTTAACCACAAAGCCACACCACACCCTATAAGGTGCTTTCTCAAATCTACGATGATCCCCAATCTATTACTTAATAGAAAGCTTAATCAGGGATTAGAAAGAAAAAAGACACCCTTTGTACTCATCTGACATAAGGATGGGCAAATTAATTAATGTGTGTTAGCGATACTTTTTTTTATGAGAATCAGCCATTATTATTTATAAGACTTTAACTACGAATTTATTTCAAACAATTAAGTTCACAAATGAATGTCCCAATGCGCTATAAGCTTTATTTGGTTATGAATTAAATAAATGCCCCTGAAAATTACTGTGCCTTAATTAAACAGTTAATTTCCAGCCCAACTTTAAATAACATAGTTGAACAAAACAGTTATGACATTTCAGCTTATTTTACATATGTGCATATTCAGAATAAAAGCAAGGATGCATAATGATTGTATAACACATGGAGCCTCAAACACTCTTAAACTGCAGGACGTTGTTACTGACCTCTTTCCAGCTTGTAGTGTTGAACTCTTTGTACTCTACAAAGAAGTTTTTAATATAACTTCTTTCATCTCCCCACTTCACCTGCACAGTCAAATGCCCTGAGATTCTTTTGTAAGTTAGTTTTGAATGAGGACCACACAGTGCTGCAAAGAAAGAAACCATTAAACAATCCAATGCAGAACCTGCAGAAATATTTGTCTGGTAAATGGATTGAGACTTACTGTTGTGTGTACAGTGTGTATGAGGTTGATATGTCTCCTTTCCATTCGCAGAAGAACATAATATGGTTCTTATATTTTATATAGCATGTAAAATCATAGACTCCTGTGAAATGAGAAAAATCCACTATAAGATAAACAAACAAAAAAGTGTCACTTGCCACAAATACAGTACAAAATAGGACTTAGAAATCTTAAAAATTAAGTGTAAACAAAGTGTTGGTCCAAATCGTGAGGTGTAAACCATTTTATTTTCTAGTCATTACCCCCTCCCCTGAACAAAAAGAGAAATGGGGTTGGAAGTAAGTAGCAAACTCATCCTAAATTAAGCTGCCACTATTTTGACAACAAATTTTGGTTTGTAGTTATTGACAAAAGGCCGAATGTAGAGCTTGTGAATGTAGTCAAAACTTTTCATGTAAAATCTGAGAACATGCAGAGAGTATTTATTTAATAGTCAAGAAGGTTAAGAGATTATATTTTATATTATATAATAGTTCATCTAATAATCTACTTCAACCAAAAACAAAACAAAACAAAACAAAACAAAACATGGAATTGCTTATCCTCCCGAGACCCAGCTATGGAGTTTTTGCCTCTGTAGTGGACATTCCTTGACATCTCACATGTCACAGTTGTAAGTCTGGATGTCCTGTACAGAGCACATTCAGGGCTTCATAGAAATACTAAATGTTTGGAAATTTCACCATGAACACACCCTATTCTAGGTCTTTAAAGATGGCTACATTTAATTTCGTGAAAATGTTTACATCCTTATGGAAAATGATTATATTTTGTAATTGTCATTTAATTCTGAATAAGTTTCTAATTGTTTGTCATAAAGCAACATCTCAGGGAAATGTTATGGGTTTTCAAATACAAATATGACTTCCTGTTATGAAACAGGACATAATTTCATACATGTCCACTGTGGAGGATACCAGGACCAAAAGCATGTTTATTGTGCATTTTGGGAGACATAACAATTGAATAGGAAAATGAATTATTTATCAATTGTCTTATGAAATATTAGATATTATTATGAAAATCTGGTCATTTATTACTCCCATTATGACAATTATTTTTCTAACATGCTGTCCCAACAGCAACACATTAATGTTCAAATTAGATACAGCGTATAGATACACTGCGTTTAATGGGAACACCAGTTTATAAACATTTTTACACACATATTGCATAAAACAACATGGTATATCAAATCATTTTGTTATATATTTTATAACATAGTTGAGAATCATCCTTAAACGAAGTTTAGTATAAAAAAAATCCTGAAAACTAAAAATTGATTGGTGATAAAAAATGTTATCCCATTGTTTTTGCCTTTTTGATGTCTATTCATGCCATTTAATTTTGTTAGAAAAACTGAGTCCTAGTTTCATCTACAAAGGACCATAGAAAAAATATATATGAATAAAATATAATAAATAAAAAAATCAATTTTATGTTATGATCTAAACAACATAATGACATGAAAAAAATACTAAATTCACAAAAAAGTTTGTGGGGGTCTCGAGGATATACAAATAGAAAAAGGGAGAAGAATAGGATTGGTTAAAGGAAGATTCAAACTCAGGTTGGTCATGTCAGAAATAAATCCACTGTCCTTAAACACTTAACACAACTGCTCTATTTGTCAGAAAACAGTAATGTTTATAGGTCAACTTTAACAGTGCCAATCTCAAACAATAACTCAATATGTTTTATTGGAAAATGGCTATAGGCAATTTGTGTATTGATCCAGTTTCATAAGCACAAAACTTTCTCCATCAATTTAGTGGTGATATAAAATCTTTTGATGTGTCAATGTACATTGTTCCTAATACAAATAAAGTATTATTCATGGGTATTACTCATTGATGTTACAAGAAAAAGTAGGCTATTTTACTAGACAGATTACATCATTGGTGGAAATGTTAAATTCTTACCTTCAGTGTTGTTACATTTTTTTTTCAGTAAGTTCAAATTGTCATGTCCGCAGTTACAGGATCCTGTAAAGTTACAATGATAAGTGGTGTTTTTTGATTATCTTCTAAACAATGACTATGAATGCATGCAAAAAGGAAAAATTCAGTTTTACTCATTTTAATTTGTTCTCTTGTTTTTTTTTACTTTAATGTAAAAATGTTATGAACTCCACTGGTTTGTGCAATCCAGTGTGATTTGAGAAAGCACTAAAGAGCATCTTGTACTTAAGTAAAAATGTATACAAAGGTGTTTTGTACAAAGAGGTTCACAAAAATCCTGGGTTATTTTTTTTACCCAAATGCTGGGTTGAGCGTAGTTTTAGTGTTACCCAGCTCCTGGGTCAAATGTAACAACCCAATGTTTGGGTAGTTGTTTAGTGTTATCCAGCTCATGGTTCAGAGTCAGACATAAACCAATGTTTGGGTAGTTTTTTAGTGTTACCCAGCTCATGGTTCAGAGTCAGACATAAACCAATGTTTGGGTAGTTGTTTAGTGTTACCCAGCTCATGGTTCAGAGTCAGACATAAGCCAATGTTTGGGTAGTTTTTTAGTGTTACCCAGCTCATGGTTCAGAGTCAGACATAAACCAAATGTTTGGGTAGTTTTTTAGTGTTACCCAGCTCATGGTTCAGAGTCAGACATAAACCAATGTTTGGGTAGTTGTTTAGTGTTACCCAGCTCATGGTTCAGAGTCAGACATAAACCAATGTTTGGGTAGTTTTTTAGTGTTACCCAGCTCATGGTTCAGAGTCAGACATAAACCAATGTTTGGGTAGTTTTTTAGTGTTACCCAGCTCATGGTTCAGAGTCAGACATAAACCAATGTTTGGGTAGTTTTTTAGTGTTACCCAGCTCATGGTTCAGAGTCAGACATAAACCAAATGTTTGGGTAGTTTTTTAGTGTTACCCAGCTCATGGTTCAGAGTCAGACATAACAACCCAATGAGTGGGTAGTTTTTTAGTGTTACCCAGCTCATGGTTCAGAGTCAGACGTAACAACCCTATGTTTGGGTAGTTTTTTAGTGTTACCCAGCTCATGGTTCAGAGTCAGACATAACAACCCAATGAGTGGGTAGTTTTTTAGTGTTACCCAGCTCATGGTTCAGAGTCAGACATAACAACCCAATGAGTGGGTAGTTTTTTAGTGTTACCCAGCTCATGGTTCAGAGTCAGACATAACAACCCAATGTTTGGGTAGTTTTTAGTGTTACCCAGCTCATGGTTAAGAGTCAGACATAACAACCCAATGTTTGGGTAGTTTTTTTGTGTTACCCAGCTCATGGTTCAGAGTCAGACGTAACAACCAAATGTTTGGGTAGTTTTTTAGTGTTACCCAGCTCATGGTTCAGAGTCAGACATAACAACCCAATGAGTGGGTAGTTTTTTAGTGTTACCCAGCTCATGGTTAAGAGTCAGACATAACAACCCAATGTTTGGGTAGTTTTTTAGTGTTACCCAGCTCATGGTTCAGAGTCAGACATAACAACCCAATATTCGGGTAGTTTTTGTATTATTACTCAGATCCTGGATCAGACGTAACCCAGCGGTTGAGTTATTTATTGAGGGGTTTTGCGTCCTCTTCTGGAGAGAACAGTTCTAAGCGCCATCAAATTGATGCATTTCTTCTGTAAATACAGGTTTACAGCATGATACTCTGCATACAATAAACAATGTTATTCATAAAGATATAGAATAAAAATAATTACATTTTTGGGGCAGGTTATGAAGGCAGTCGCAGTATATTTTGGCTATGAGTGAAACGCAGGGTGGAGGTATAATATACAGAAACAGTGGAAATAACAGAGACTGGTCGATTACATGTGAATTATTTATGTTTAAGGATTTTGTTTTATTTTAATGTTTGTTAAACGAGTTTAAATAGGCAATATGCATACATAAAAATGACAAACAATACCGTAAATGATAAATAAAGGAAAATCAAGTTATCATGCAAACCAGTGTTAGTATGCATGGAGTATTTTACAAAAGTTTAGAGGATTTAAGAATTTAAGTTAATCTGTAAATGTATCAACCCATTAGCTGGGTTAAATCAACCCATCATGATGGGTTAAATAAACAACCCAATTTCCTGGGTAAAATTAACCCCAAATGTAGGGTGCATGTTGTTCATTGCACTGCATAATCTTTAATATGTCTTCATTTTATGTGAAAACATTTTTTTTTTTTTTTTTTTTGTTACTATTTGTTGTTACTAAAACTTGTTTATTGTTTACAGGTAAACACGCACACACACATGTTGGTTTTTATGGTTTACGGCAGGGACTCTCCACAGGTGTAATGGTTTTTATTCTGTACAAACTCTATGTGTTATTGCCCTACACCTAAACGTAGTACTTACAGGAGACTGTGCATTTCTACTCCCCCAAAAACTCACTCTGTATGATTTACAAGCGTTTTGAATTATGGGGACACTGAAAATATCCTAATAAATCACCTTCTCCTTGTAATACCTATGTCATACCTATGTCATTATACAAATTTGTGTCCTCATAAACAACATAATCATGCACACACACACACACACACACACACAAACACACACACACAGAGAGAGCACAGACACTGCCCGTTGTACTGACCTGTTGACGCTTCAGTTGTCCAGAGAGATACGAAACCTGAAATTAATAAATGTACTGAAATTCACTTCAGAAACCATATGAATGCAATGCAATACTATGCCATACTTCTATTTAAATACTTGTTTAAAAACACAGCTAAAGCACATACCTAGACTAATATAAAATGCAACCGAGCACTTGCGCATTGTCGCCTCCTATGACACTCTGCGCCTACCAACTAACGGAAGAGTATGGGTTATTCCCTTCTCAGTACACATGAAACTACAGCCCAACAGATGCTCTTTAACTCTCATAGGCTGTGTCTGAACCTAGTGAACTGCCTACCTCGAGAGCACAACTCGGTAACGTTTAGGCGCGCGGAGTATTTTTGGCCATTAGGTGCTAAACGAGAAGCTGGCAGAAAGTCAGCTGATTCTCCACAGCATTCAGACACTTCTGTGCTCGTAAACATGTGCCTTTATAGATACGTCTCAAAGCCTGAAAAGATGTTGTTACACTTTGTTGTCACTTTTAAGAATATTAAGAGATTAATGGAGCAGGACTCGTCCTCATTACGAAACAGACACAAAAATATTTTGTGTGTCTATTTATTTACAATGAAAGTCGCTGAGGAAATGGACATTGTTAAAGAATGCTTCAAATGTCCATTTCCTCAGCGACTTTCATTGTAAATAAATATACAGACAAAATATTTTCGGGGAATGTCGTTTGGAACACAAAATACAATATTTTAAAGAACGCTTCAAATGTCCATTTCCTCGGCTACTTTCATTGTAAATAAATATTTTTGTGTGCGTTTCGTAATGAGGAATGTCGTTGGGAACGACATTAAATTATGACAGAACTTTCAGGAAAACTGTACCTTCAAGTTTGTATAGTCAGACATATAGATTATATAGACATACAGATATAACTCCTACCATTTATTTCACTATAATTTAAATATTTGACATGACCTTAGTCAACATTAGAGATATAAAGGTAATTTTTTACAGAATTTCTTTACCATATGAAGGATGATTTTTTAGTAGAAAACAGCAAATTACTAAAAATATTACTTTAGCTAGGTTTTCACAGAGGTCACAAATGTTCATGCACAGTCAAATTATGGGCTATATAGTAATAAGCTACTCCATTTTAGCCATTCAGTGTCTGGATGTTAATTAATCCTCTAAAGTATCAAATTGCAATGGAACCGGCATATACAGGGCATGTGCAGAAAAACAGTTTCAGTTCTGCAAACTCAGAATAGAACTATAGTGTGTATTGCTGAACTTTGTAGAGGCAGAGTCTGTAGAGTCTGTTGACACTTGAAATAACTTATGGCTTGAGAACATTTCCTTTAATGTTCTTATTGAACTGCAGGTTTTTGTCAACTCTTAATAATAAAACAGCAACATATTGGTTTAAATTTTCTTTGAAAATGTACACACTGGTCTTTAATTTTTCAGGGGAGCTCAACATGTTTACGAATCTTTTTTTCTTCTTCTTCTTTTGGCCAGACAAGAACTATAATACTGATTGTTAACTGATTGTTTTTTTCTGTAAATACTTAAATAATTCTGTAAATAATTATCAAGCAAGTTATAGTTACCACCAAATAACCAATAAGTAGTTGTTATTGTTATTAGACAATTAAATCCAGTTAAATTGGACAGACTATAGGTACCCTGTGGTGATATACTAAAAGTAGCCTGAATATGACTGATATTAGATTTTTTTTTTTTTTTTTTCTCATGGCAAAATTCTGTTTTTGTTTACTGCATTCACAGTTGAAGTGCATTATAACAAGTACAAAATGTGTGGTGGGAACTTGCCTTTTTAAGGGAACAAACACTAGATTACTCTAAGGCCATTGACACTTTTGAGAAATGAGTAAACGTTTCACATGACAGATCTCAGAAAACCAAAGACGAACTGTTATGACAGTTCAATTCCTTGCTTCTGTTGAGCTTTCAAGGAAACATATTCTAAGCCTGTTGAATGTACTCTAATGGTTAAATCAATTAATTATCTCTCTAAAATTGTTGAAGTTACTAACAAACTGTACATACGGAGTGATTAAATACATTTGTTCATGCTTATAAATATGAGAATACCATATTTGTACATACAATTCCAGTGCACAAGACAGTACAAAATCAGCATAAACAGTTTTATCTAAATAAAGTATCTATTTAGATAAATCTATGTATTTAGATTTAAGATCTAAGATATAAGATTTAAGATTTATGTATCTAGATGTGTATCTAGTTCTATGTATATAGAACTAGATACATATTATCCAGTTCTATAGTTACTACTTTGTATGAGATATGAGATGTTAAATATCTCTCTCTAATATAAATATCTAAATATATATTTCTCCACACACACACACACACACACACACACACACACACACACACACACACACACACACACACACACACACACACACACACACACACACACACACACACACACACAGGAAGATGCATGTTCACACTTCAGAGACTTTAACGTTAGGAGGCCCAACTTAGGAAACATATTGCTGTGTTGCACAAAAAGCTTGTCCTCCGTAACAGCATCTACACATTTAATTTATCGATGCAGAAAAGACATCCAAGCAAAACTTAATCCTTCACATGTGCATTGTTTTACAAGTTCAATAAGATTCATAGTGTATAGGCATCTACCAACATGCAATGTTGTTTGTGTGTATGAAAGAAAAGGTTGTTTTTTTACCTAGCTTGCTGTTAACAGCACATGGAACATGTTTTTGTGACAGTGCGAACAACGGCAACCACATGATGATCAGAAGGTTTGATAAAAAGAACATCCTTTCATTTTGTTTACATATAGCATGTCTCATTCTGAGAAATGAGTATGAGCAAGATTGAAAAAAAATGAAATATATTTCCTTTGTATATTTCAAATTTGTTCCGACTTCTTGGTTAAACACCAATATGTGAGTCAGCCAATTGTGTTAGTCTGTTTGACAAAGTTATATAGAGCAGTCAAAGGGATATTCACAGGAAATTGGTCATATATTTAGAGTAATGTACAGCACAGTTTTAAAATCCCCCACCTTTATTTTTTTAAGATTATCAATACTTTCACCACTCATTGCTTTGATCACCTGGATGGAAGACGTCTGTCTTGATCCTTGATTTAGATAAGAGTGTGTGGGCTGTTTTGCTCTGCATGAGATTGTGGTAAAGATTGAAACTGAATCAACATCTTGTTAGAATGATACAAGGATAGTGAGATGATAATGACAGTGGGAAAAACTCCTTTTAACATTTACGGTGCATTCAGAAAGTATTTATTATACAAGTTTTGCTGTGTTGGAGCCATATGCTAAAATGCATTCAATTAATTATTGCTCTGATATGTATTTTCAGCTGTGATTCCTTATGAGTGTGCTTTTCCACATCATTCCAATTTATTGAATTTGACACAGATGAACTTTAGTCAAAGAATTCAATTCAAATCAATTCACGATTATTTGTATAGCGCTTTTTACGATACAATCCTTGCAAAGCAACTTCACAGGAAATTAAGTTTCTAAAATAGATTTATATTGTAGAAACTCAATATGATTAACTTATGGCAAAATTTGTTTAATTCAGTATAATCGCTGATGTTAATCCCGTGGCAGAAACAGAGAAACAAATAAAGACAATTAGCATAGCTGTTGTTCCATCCAGGAACAACCCTAGATGAAATTATCTGTTCAACCCAAGCTAAAGGATAATAATGTGCATTTGATCAGAAATACCTGCAGTACAAGATTGTGAGATGTATATTAATGAATGCTTGGCTAAAGAGATTTAAATAGAGAGAGTGTGTCTGAACGTTATCAGGAAGTCTGTTCCAGAGTTTGGGAGTCAAATATGAAAAAGTTCTACCTCCTTTAGTGGACTTTGCTATCCGAGGTACTACCAAGAGTCCAGAGTTTTGCGACCTTAGGGAGCGGGTTGGATTGTAGTGTGATAGAAGATTAGTTAGGTACGCAGGAGCTAAAACATTTAGGGCCTTATAGGCAAGTAATAATATTTTGTAACTGATACGCAACTTAATAGGTAGCCAGTGCAGTGACTGTAAAATTGGAGTAATATGATCATATTACTATGATCATGTTTAAGGATTCAAAAACTAAGTTAATGTATAATATAACACCCAGATTTTTGACTGTAGAGGAAGTAGCAGTATATCTGTCTAGTTGCAAATTGTGATCCAAGATATTTTGTGTACTGTTTTTAGGTCCAATAAGTAATATCTCTTTCTTTTCTGAATTTAAGACAGAGATAAGACAGAGAATTTAAAAGAAGAAACATATTCAAAGATGATTGAGAGAAATGTGATGCACCTAAGCTAAAAAGCAAAGAGTCTGAATAACTAGCCTATGTGATATTTCAGTTGCTTCTATTGATTTTTTTATTTTTTATTTTATTATTATAATTTATTTATAACCCTCGACCACAAAACCAGCCACGAGGGTTAAATTTTCAAAATTGAGATTTACACATCAACTGAAAGCCGAATAAATAAGCTTTCAATTGATGCATGGTTTGTTATGATAGGCTGAGATTCAACTATTTGAAAATCTGGAATCTGATGGTGCAAATAAAAACAAATATTGAGAAAAACGCCTTTGAAGTTGTCCAAATGAGTTTCTTAGCAAAGCATATGATATTACTTATCAAAAAACAAGTTATGATATACTTACAGTATATTTACAAAATACCTTCATGGAACATGATCTTTACTTAATGTCCTAATGATTCTTGGCATTAAAGAAAAATCACAAATTTTGACCATATATATTTTTGGCTATTGCTAATATACCCCAGAGACTGGTTTTGTGGTCCATAGTCATATTTCTGTGTAAACCCCTAACCCTAATCCCAATGAAAACAATCTGATTTTATATCATTCTCAAAAGGTTGGACAATAGATTATATTACTGGGAATATCACAAACCTTTACAGTCATAAAATAAATATATTGTAGATGAGCGCCATCTAGTGTGGAGTAAATGTACTAACTAACCAAGTAACTAACCAGCTGTTTCACCTTTATGATGAATGTAAACTGTCACAGAACATTTACATACTTAGATGGTAACACTTTATTTTGATAGTACACCTTAGACATTCAGCTGACTATAAGTAACTTTGTAAGTGCATGTCACCTACTAGTCATTAGAGTATTAATAGACTGTCTGCTCAATATCTTCAGATATTCTACTGTCTATCATTTTGCAAGCATCAATTTATTCTACAAACCCTTATCTAACAGTTTTCTAATAATAGTGATAGTTAGCTGACACGTAGCTGTAAAGTTATTTATTGTAACCACTTTGACTTTGATAATGTGCACAATGGTGCCTTTTTCCTTGTAAAAAAAAGTCCATAATATAGTCAATAATCTTATTTTAACTGAATCCAAATAAAACATTTAAATATGTGTGCATATAAAATACTTGAAATGTGTTTGAAAGAGCTACAGAGTGAATCTATCAATCTTGTGAATCTTGTAGTTATTAATAAGTTGACATTTATACGTTTATAGTTATGTCAGGTGTGTGGCACAGTTTCTGTGATGAACACTGGACAAAACACTTGCTGATTAAGAGGCCATAGAGCATCTCCCATTGCTTTTTAACACTTCAATGATTTGGGGATCCTAAATCGATGGTAATATAATCGAGAATAAAACAAAAATGTGAGTAGATTTTACCTGATGGTTTGGGTTATAATCTCTTAATGTGAATCTTTACAGACTAATAACAAGAAAGAACACCTGAGAGCACAAGGTTCTATTTATAAAGCACAATGACCACAATATTTTATACGGTTTGTTACATAAAATCCATGTACCATGTTACATACAATCTGAAAAATCTGGTTTTCTTAATCACTTTGGATGAATGTGATTCCCCCCCCAAAAATATTAAGTATGCTGATAACTGATGGGTTGATGCTTATGAAATCATTATTATCCATTATAAAAATCTGGCAGATACACAGTAAATTCCATAAATATCTATGACATAATGTCTGTGAACTGAGCTTTGGCATATGACCTGACAAACTAATGAAATAATATTTATAGGTCATTTAATCAACCAACCAATCATTTTGGTCACATGTATACGGAGCTTGTCATCATTTTGAGTCAGTTTTCCATTCACTATATATATCACTTCACATGCAAAAAAGAAAAATTGCACATTTTAATTTTATGTGTTCATATATTGCTGCTAAATTAAATGTACTATACATGCAAATGTGCATTTAATTGTCCTGTGCATTGAATTATCATGTTAAATTTGACCTGTTGAAATCTACGTCTAAAAAAACCTCAAAATAATTCACAATCACTTCTATCTAGACAAAGGTGATTGGTATATTACAGTAAGCATTAAATTACAATAAATTAAATTAAAAATGAAATTAACATTTTTTCAGGGTTGACTTCCATGGTGAGAAATGTTTTAAACATTTTTATCAGCAGGGCTCACACAATTGCAAATACATGTTTAATTTTGGAGACAGTGGCCAATTTACTGATACAGTAACTGGATTTTGAAGCATGAATGAAATGCTTTGGGTACATTCATGTTTTGAATACTGTACATACATTAGTGATGTTATGTGATAACCCTAGTGAAAAATAAATACTAAAATGTATTTGAAATAAATGTATTTAATGCTAAGTTTGCTACAAATACAATTACATATTTATGTTCTTGAAAATACAACTGTACTTTTAGTATAATAACCTAGTATAGGCCTACTTCAAATCTGCAATATTTGAACAACTCATTTTGTACTTAATGCACTGTAATTGTGCAGTAGTGCGGAAGTCCAACTAAGGATAAGTGCATTTAAACCTTCCGGTGGCGCTGCTGAGTTCAGTCGCCTGTGAATTAGCTCCGCTCAAAATTGTGTTTTTATGTTTTTTTTTTCTATTTTTATCTCCCTTTTTATACGTGTAACGTCTGCAATGATTATGTACGACAAGAGAACACTTTTGGACATTGGACAGCGTTACACTAACCTGATCCAGGACACTTTATACACAGATCCAGCGTGGCCATTGGAGATTCTTCGGAGCACCGAAGCTGACAAAGGCCGCCTCAATAATACCAGGAGGCGAAGGAAACACCGCGGGAAACGTGCTGGAATTCGTAACAGGCTGAGGAAAAGGGCTCACAGTCCCCCCTTGCCGAGTATTTTGCTCGCCAATGTCCAATCCTTGGATAATAAGATGGACGATCTTAGAGCCAGGATTAGTTTCCAACGGGACATCAGAGACTGTAACATCATTTGTTTGTCCGAAACATGGCTCACTCCTTCGGTCCCGGACAACGCTGTAACGCCGTCTGACAACTTCTCTGTTTTTCGGATGGACAGAACAGCCGAGGCCGGAAAAAACAAAGGTGGTGGAGTGTGTTTCTTCATTAACAAGAAATGGTGTGACCCCAGGAACATCTCCATTCTGTCGCGCTCCTGCTCGCCTCATCTAGAACACCTCTCCATTATCTGCCGCCCATTTTATCTGCCCCGGGAATTCTCATCAACCGTCGTTACTGCCGTGTATATACCACCACAGGCAGATAGCAGCTTGGCTTTGTCTAAACTACACGATGAACTCAGCGGATATATCAACATACATCCTGACGCTGCATGTATCGTAGCGGGGGACTTTAACAAGGCTAACCTCAAAAGGTCATCCCTAACTTTCATCAGCATATATCCTGTCCAACCAGAGGACTGAATACACTCGATCATTGTTACACCCAATTCAAAAATGCCTACAAAGCCCACTCACTGCCGGCGTTTGGAAAATCAGACCATGCCGCCATTTTTCTCACACCGGATTATAAACAACGGATCCTTCATGAACCCCCGGTGGAGAGGGAAGTGACGCTGGTCCCCTCACTCTGAAGCTACGCTACAGGCGTCTCTTGATGACGCCGACTGGGACATGTTCGGCGAGTTCATCTGACGCCAGCAATTCACGGAGGTAGCATTAAGCTCGTAAACACACTAACCGAACAGGCCACTGAAACGGTTACAATAAAGACTTTCTCAAATCAGAAGTGGGTGGACAGAACAATTCGTGACGCGGTTAACCATCGAACTGCCGCATACAATGCCGGTATTCTGTCAGGAAACATGAGTGAGTACAAGTCATCATGTTATGCTCTCCGTCGCGCAGTAAGAGCCGCTAAACGCCGATACAGTGAGAGAATTGAGTCACATTTCCAGCTCAATGACTCTCGACGCATGTGGCAGGGACTAAAGACCATCTGTTCCTCTGGAAACAACAACTCTGTGGAGGTGAGAGCAGACCCGTTGCTAGCCGTCAGAGCTAAACAACTTCTACGGTCGCTTTGAATGCAACAGCGGCGCGATTCTGCCGAGCAGCGCCAAGAAGCAGCAGACAGAGCAGCAATGATTATGCTATCACCCTTTCAGAGGATGATGTTCGGAGGGAACTAAGGAGAGTGAACGTCAGAAAAGCAGCAGGACCCGATGGGATTACTGGCGCGTTCTGAGGTCCTGTGCTGATCAGCTTGCTGGTTTGTTTACATCCATATTTAATGAGTCCTCGCTACCTCTGTGGTCCCCACCCCTTTAAAAATCTGTCATTATCCCTGTGCCCAAGAACAGTAAACCCTCTTGCCTGAATGACTATCGTCCAGTTGCCCTTACATCGACAGTCATGAAGGTTTTGAGAGACTTTTAAAGAAACACATTTGCTCCTCCATCCCTGCTACTCTGGACCCTCTTCAGTTTGCCTATCGGCCAAATAGGTCTACTGATGATGCCATCTCCCAGGTACTGCACTCCTCCCTCACTCACATTGACAGCAAAATGGCAACTATGTCAGGCTGCTATTCATTGACTATAGCTCCGCTTTCAATACTATAGTCCCCACCAAGCTGGCTGTTAAACTCTCAGACCTCGGCCTAAACACTTCACTTTGTGACTGGATTCAAGATTTCCTCACTGCCAGACCACAAGTGGTGAAAGTCGGCCAGTTCACCTCCAACTCAATCACCCTGAACATAGGAGCCCCACAGGGCTGTGTCCTGAGCCCCTGCTATACTCTCTATACACCCACGACTGTGTCCTCTCACAGCTCCACATCTATCATTAAATTTGCTGATGATACTGTGGTCCTGGGCCTCATTAACAACGATGACGAGACCGCATACTTGGATGAGGTGGAGAGACTTACAACATGGTGCCAGGACAACTGTCTCTCTCTGAACGTGAGCAAAACCAAAGAGCTGATCGTGGACTTCAGGAAGAGACAGCAGCGGCCCTACACTCCTCTTATGATCAGTGGGACCCCTGTGGAGAGGGTGAGCAGCTTCAAGTACCTCGGGGTAAACATCTCAGAGGACCTGACATGGACTACACACATTCAAACTCAGGTGAAGAAAGCCAGGCAAAGACTGTACCATCTGCGACAGCTGAGGAAATTCAGGGTCTCTCCAGCCATCCTGAAAACTTTCTATTCAGGGGCCATAGAAAGTGTTCTGACTCAGTGCATCTCAGTGTGGTATAATAATGCCACAAACCAGGACTGCAAAGCTCTACAGAGAGTCGTGCGCTTAGCTGAGCGCATCTCGGGATCTACACTCTCTCTGCAGGGCATCTACCTCAAACGCTGCAGAAGCAGAGCTGCTAAAATCACCAAAGACTCAAACCACCCGGTAACCATCTTTTCCGTTTACTGCCATCTGGCAGGCGCTACAGGAGCTTGATGGCAAAGACAGAGAGACTGAGGAAGAGCTTCTTCCCTCAGGCCATCAGGCTCCTTAACACAAACTCTGTTCCATAAACTTTCACTAGACTCATTATTATCTGTAAAAAAAAATAACAAAACATTCATATTCTCATCATCCATATTGCCGCTATGTGTGCATACCCAGTACAACCCGTTGCACATCCTCTCATCCCTCCTGTTTATACTAATATTTATTAAGTCCCATATACTGTTTTTTGCACATCCAATTTGTTTTGCACATCTTACTGTTTTACTGTTTTGCACTTTTCTTTATTCTATTGCACATTTTACTTCTTATTTCTTTTTTTTACCTATATATATATATATATATACTCTTGTGTGGTGTTACTTTTATATAATTTAATTTTGACTTTATTGTTTATTTTTTATATATATATTTTCTTTTTTTAATTCTTTGCACTGTCCACTGAGCGGACCTGATTTGAACTACATTTCACTTTTGATTATACCCTGTATAATTTATCATGTGACAAATAAAGAAACCTTGAACCTTGAACCTTGATTTGAGCCAAAGTGCAACTAATGCAATAATACTTCAGGTACACTTCAAATATCTTGCAATTAAAAAGTGAAGTGACATACGGCCAAGTATGGTGACCCATACTCACAATTTATGCTCTGCGTTTAACCCATCCTAAGTGCACACACACAGCATTGAACACACACACACACACACACACACACACACACACACACACACACACACACACACACACACACACACACACACACACACACACACACACACACACACACACACACACACACACACACACACACACACACACACACACACAGTGAACAGACACCCAGAGCAGTGGGCAGCCATTTATGCTGCAGCGCCCGGGGAGCAGTTGGGGGTTCAGTGCCTTGCTCAAGGGAATCTCAGTCGTGGTATTAAGGGTGGAGAGAGTGCTGTACATTCACTCCCCCCACCTACAATTCCTGCCGGCCCGAGACTTGAACGAAGAGTTGGACTCTCTTACCATTAAGCCACAACTTCCTTAAAGACAAATTTTTATAAAAAATTCATACAGTCCTCATCAATAGTGACAATTAAATATATGTTAGGCTTAATATACACAAATGGGCATTGTACACAAGAAGTACTACAAATAAAGTTTAAATACAAATTTTTACAGCGATATGTCAGTATATATGTACATTTATTTGAACTCTACTTAGTATGAAATAAATGTAATATTAGCCTACTTTTTTTTACTACGGAATTGCCCTTACAGATTAGAGATTATTGGGTTGCACTTTATTTTTGATGGTCCCCATCAGAAATTCAGTTGACTACTTTGCAACTATGTCAACTAACTCTCAGAGTATCGGTAGGGTATTTTAGAGGCTTACTATTTGAAATGTAATGTCTTGCATTTAAATGTTTTTCTTGAAAAGTGTGCTTAATCTTTCATTAAAATAAATACTTGTTTGAGTCAATCATGAATTTTAATGCATGTCCAAAGTCTTTAAATATTTGTATGGGGAATTTGATAATGCAGGAATCCACTGTGACTATCCCCATCTTCAGTGCACATGCAGAAATACTCTGTTGCACTCTGAAAGAAAAAGCAATCGGCACAATAAAGCCAAATCACTGGCTTTAAAATGATACCACCAATTCTTGTCTCTTGTTTTCATAATAAGAAACATAATCCCTTTTTTATCCCTGCTGTAAATGGCAGCTTTACACACGTCGGTATTCTTCTTTGGACACACATTGTTTTCTGTGGGCGCAAGGGTTGATTTAAAAGGCCTTGACCAGCGCGCTCTTTTCTCATTGGCTGAAGGGCGGAGTTTGTTTGGCCAATGAACGCAGACTTTAGTTAAAGACACTGCAGCAATGCGTTAAGCAAGACGCGCAACAAACTTCACTTTCAATGGATGTTTATCATGTTTTGAAGATTGATGTCAGTTAAAATTACAACAGGACAGTGAAGGCAGTTCTCTCTGTCGCTTAGCAGGAGCTCAGATAAGGTGTCCTTCAGCATGTCATTAGTTTAAGAGAATTAACGTGATGTTTTAGGGCAATGGAGGGTGAGCAGTCAGGAACATTTGGAGGCGGCGGAGAAGATTCATCAGGTTCCGACACGCTGTCAGAGGGCGAGACGCGAGCCGAGTCGTATCAATCCCACTTACAGTTTGAGGAATTTCAATGTTACTCCTCAGATTTTGTAGGTCTTGAAGAAAAGGTTAAGGGAAATTATACTGACGATTGCAGCGACGAGATAAAAGCGAGAAATGGGGATCACCAAGAAGAGGGAGAAAATGAAGGGGACGAGGACGAAATGGTAAAGTACATTAATTATGAAAGCACTAACACTCATGACAATAACTTTGTGTGTATTTGTATAATGAAAGCTGTAAGCGTACCTCTGCAGGTGTGTTTGTTTGAGCGAAAACGCGCTGTATGTTGTAGTTGACTGGTTAAAAAATAAAGATTTACCATGTTGTTAGTTTTGGAGAATGTTTGGGAGATACTGGAGGGGAATATATTTGTCCTTTTTATAGCCTACTGATTGATATTGAGCAGTAACCATTGGTTAAAGTTTGATCAAACCTCTAACTTAAGTGTTACACATCTGCAGTTTGTTTATTTGTTTATGAATGAATGAATGAGTGACTTCATTAATGCATGGATGATATGATAAAATCGGAATATATCTGTACGAATAATTAGTCTTTTCAGACTGTACCGACATGTTCATCGTAATATCGCCATAATATGCTAACTAAATTGCGATTGTAAGTAGTATTCGCGTACTGAATTATGATGGGTGTCATCGTTTTTTACATCTGATTCCTCCACGTTTCACTTCATTTATTTTCTTCCACATGTTTAACTATTAACAAAGATATAATTGCTTTATTCATCCATGTCTGATAAATTAACAAATAAACAAAGACATTTGCACATTGTATTGTAATATTCAATACAAACAGAAATGTAATGACTTGTATTATTTTTTATATGCAGTTAAGAGTTTATTAGTCAACAAATCCCTTTAGGCTATCCAAAGACTTTAATTATTCATTGTCAAATATTTATTTACACGTTAATATTTACTTGTTTGTTTCATCAAAATATTTTATAAAATTCTGGAAATGTATTTGCCCTTCTTTAGATAAAATTGGGAGACGTGTTTATTATATTAGCATAATTACACTTAATGTATAATATTTAAAGTCGCCTAAACAGTGTGAAGATGATCGAAAAGCATACAATTGGCAGGTTTTTTTATTTAAAAAAATGTAACCCCTCCTAAATTGTGCATTATGTTAAAGGGAACATGAACTCAACCCAGTTTACTTCATGAATACATGTATCTGGTCTTATTGTGAATGAGTCACTGGAGCATATGTGTCTTCATAATCTTGCATCACAATATTATGACTTGTTCTACATCTAAAAAGACCTTCCTTTCTGCTTGACATCACCAAATCGTTCATTTTTTTTTTGTTCTTCAATCACCTTAACAAATAATTCCTTGTTAGTCTAACCCAAAACTTAAAGGTATTTGTCTAGAGGCATATCTGAAATGTTGTACTCCGTGTATCTCAGTGATCGCAGACAGTTTGAGTTTCTGTCATTCAGCTGTAATTCATTCAGTTGTCATTTGTAGGTGTCCGTTTACACTGTATTTGTACTTTGATACTGAAGATTTACTTTCTCATGCATTTTCATCTGGTTTCAGTTTCATTCAGCTGTATATGTTTTGTTTGGTTTGCACATGGTGTAAAAACAAAAGCTCCGTTTGCTTTTCATACAATAGGTTCTTAAAACTAAGAAGGGATTCTGTGACCTTTGTTTGCGTATAGTCTAACTCGCAAAGTAGGTTAGTCCTTGTCAAACTCTTCCTGACTGGTTTGTCCAGCATAGCTAATAGGTCAGACCCTTTTCACTGGGAGTGACGTCTAATTGGTTTGCCTGAGGATTATATGGCTTGTCCACACCAATCCGATACCTGAGATGATTGTCGCTCTCAGAGCCATGTCATCACCTGTTTACTTACAGCCAGGTCAAGCGAGTGGAAACAAGTCATCTGAAGCTAATAGAGATAGATCTACTCTTTTGCCGCAATTGTATTACAATGCAGAAGACAGAGTTCAGAGAAACAGTGCAGCTTACCTTCCCCCGCTGCTGTTTGTTTACATGAAGGGATTCCAACTACTGCATATTTATACACCCTTCTTGTGAACTATCTAAGGGCCTTCTCTACATGTACTTGTGATATTGTAGCTAACAGAACTTATGACATTTAAATGTCTGGATTATTGACCATATTTAGTGGAAAAAATAAAAAATCAATGTACACTAAGGCATTATCATCACTGTACTTTGTTATAATGTCAAAATGATGAATGGAAAGACTTTAAGTCAGGACTTACAAAAAGTACATGGATATTGTGGACTTTAAATGTGTTAATATCATAATCATTCAGTATGTGTATAAACCGTACTGTCACAAACATTCGTAACGTTCAAAATCTGAGCATTTGATATGTTTGGATAATCAATTTTCTTTTGCCGACTTAGTGATTTCTTGTGCACTTACAGTATTTCATCCCAAACTTGACCGCTTTCACTCATCAACCCTGTTTTAGTTCTTTTAAATAGCCTCTTTCTCTTTTCACCCTTCCCGAGTGAATACTGCCCCGGAAAAGCAAAAGATGTCAATGCAAAGACAGTAACAATGCGACACTGTCCTGAACGGGTCTTTGATGCTTACAGTTGTTGCTTTAGAGACTATTTGAGGACAGCCTTTA
The DNA here is from genome assembly GCA_027564155.1 of Gymnocypris eckloni scoliostomus. Classification (NCBI taxonomy): domain Eukaryota; kingdom Metazoa; phylum Chordata; class Actinopteri; order Cypriniformes; family Cyprinidae; genus Gymnocypris; species Gymnocypris eckloni. The sequence goes on along the minus strand of CM050414.1, from coordinate 845,313 downwards.
TAGGACTGTGGTTGTGGTATAGCGGTTAGGTTTTTGGTTTTAGCCTGGTGGCTTTGATTGATAATAACTTTCTCCTTTCCAGTCTTAATGTGCAGTTTTTTATATGTTGATTCTAGTGAGGCAGGTTCTGTTCTATTTGTTTGGGCATGTCAGCCAGCCTGACACAGCAACATTGACTCAACCAATTCCCTTAACCGGTGCAGTAACCTTTAAATAATGAACTTTTGATGAAAGAGCAGCCAGTTGTTTAGAGAGAGTGCATCACCCAGGCTTTGTTCAGACAGGCGTTTTGTCTTTATAAGCTCATAGAGTGTCCTAAAGTGAAGTCGGAAAGGGTGGTCCGGATCGGAAAAGACCGCAGTCTGGGATTTGAACTTGGCCCAAAGCGTAACTTCTGACTGCCTGTTAACATCCATATGTTGCATTTAAAATAAAATACATTTAAATGTTACCATTCAAAAGTTTGGGATTGGTAAGATCTTTAAAGTTTAAAGAAAATAATTGTATTATGCTCAACAAGGCCAGAAATACAGAAAACAATTATAATTTTGTGAAATATAATTGCAATTTAACGTTTTGTATTTTAAACAGTTTTCTATTTTAATATACTTTAAAATATTATTTATTCTTGTGAAGCAAATATACATTTCAGCATCACTATCCAGTCTTCAGTGTCACATGATCTTTAGCAAATTATTCTAATATGCTGATTTATAATCAATGTTGGACACAGTTGTGCTGCTTAATCTTTTTTGGGACCTGTGATACTTTTTTCGGGATTCTTTGATAAATAAAAAGTTAAAAATAACCGGGTTTATTCAAAATATAAATTAATTTTCATTTTGTATTCATCAAAGTATCACAGGTTTCAAAAAATATTAAGCAGCACAACTGTTTCAACATGGATAGAATGATTTCTGAAGGATCATGGCACCAAAGACTGAAGCAATGGCCGATACAAATTCAGTGTGTTGTCACAAAAATAAATTATATTTGAAAGTATATTAAAATAGGAAGCCAATAATAGAAATTGCAATAATATTTCACAATATTACTCTTTATTTTTACTTCTGTATTTTAGATCAAATAAATACAGCCTTGGTGAGCATAAGAGACATTAAGAATCTTACTGATCCCACACTTTTGAATGGCAGTGTGTGTATTATATATATACTTGCTGAAATCGCGTTTGGTCTTGTACTGTATCGTGTTTCTTGTCAGTGTCTGCGCTTGCTTGGCCATTTATTGTGATTAACAGGAAAGTGTGTTCAGCTGAATTCAAATAGTGATTTAATAGACAGGTATAAAAACGGTTAATATATCGCGGCAGCCGTCGTGTGAAGCCCTCCTCATGTGAAGACTGAAGAGTGTAAAGACCATCGACTCTAAGTTACCGTGCGACTCCACCGGGAAGGGACACCGGCAAGGGATTTAATATCACTTTTTATTTATCCTCTTTCCTACTAACGTTACTTGTTTCACTTCTGTTTTAGTTTTTATAACCAATTCTTACTATGTGTAAGGAAGTTGTTGTTTGTTAGCATGTGTGTTTGGCAGTGTTATTTTTTTAGGATTACTGATTAAACTACTGGCGTTTGATTTATCTATTTTAATTTTTGTTAAATTATGTCTGAATTTATATGTCTTTATAATTATTTTCTTAAGTTTTAGTTTTATTTAATTTGAGTTATTTTAGTAACGTCACTTCAACATACTACATGGAAATCAAATTATATAGGTGTTTGGCTTAGTGTCATGTTAGACTCATTATTATACCTTTGTTGTTTTAATATTTTGAATTGATTTTAGCTTTATTTTTTGTTTTCATTTAAATGTTTAGTTTTGAAATATTGTTGTACGCATTTGTCATTTTAATTTAATTGCTTCATTTTCTTAAATGTGTATTTGAAGAGCTCTTTTCCAAAATGCGATAAATGCCAAATAAAAAAAAAATGAGTTTGTCATGCCATTTTGCTGTGTACTGAACCTATTCACTGCTCCATCAATGTTTCATGCCAAATCGCTATATTTCCTGCAAGATGCAGTTCTTTTCCAAACCGCTATAAGCGCCGAAGCTGTTTTTAGCCTAAATGCGATATGTCCTCTCGACAAATCAGAATTCGTTCGATGCAATCCAACACGGCGACGCTTTGAAGCGTTTGTTTGTGCTCAGTCTTCAAAATGAGTGCTTTAAACTCTAATAACACTTTTGATGGCCTGGATGAGCCAGTGAGACCTACACCTGGGGGTAGAAAACGCAGACTGGACAAAGAAAATCACAAAAAACAACAAAAAGAAGGTTCTCAGGTGGCGTGTTAATACCCACTGTGGGATGTCAATGTAACAGATGTGTATACCAGTAAAGGTGGTGTTTAACCGATTGACGCTAGAGGCTGTAGCCTTTGGCGTTCCTTGTTAGAGTGCCCGCATCCCACGCCGGAAACCCGGGTTCGAGACCCGCTCGGTGTGATGGTGCGGACCCGGGCGGGGGTTACATTAACACAAGGCTGGTGCGACCGGTTTATAGTATGAGTCCCTGATGTCATATGTTGCATGTTCTCTTTTTTTTTAAAGACATAAACCAACATTTAAAAAAAAAAAGGATGGATTTGTAGCGTTAAAAAAAAAACTTTGCACTTATAATCAACAATATTGTTGTTTCATTTAACAATCATTGTTTAACATGTTCATACTGAGCCAACAGACCATTTTAACAGGATAAATTGAATATTAACAAAATGTATGGGTCTAGGTAAAAAAATGTAATTTTCATGAAAACTATTAAAATGGATTTGTTGCGTTTTGGAAAAGAGCTCTTCATATATAGTATTTATAGAGTTTTTAACTTATAGCTTGTTACTTTTTCTTATTTGTAAGTCGAATTGGATAAAAGCGTCTGCTAAATGACTAAAAGTAAAAGTAAATATACTCTGGCTGTTGTTTATTGCATTTGTGCAGGAAAGACTTAATCCTCAAGATGATATTATATTTATTACAATTATATTAATGTTTCTCTGACTATTGTCATAATCTCTCAGTCTCAGTTTCATACCTTTAATCATTTCTGGTCATATTTTTGACAGTGAATCATTCATGACCTCATGAGGGTGCATTGTTCACAAAGTGATGAGCACTGTTATGTGCAATATATATATATTTTTCTAAATCAGAATGGTCTGTTGTGGAGCTCTCAGCAGGGCTCAAGAAGTGAAACTCCATTTCCGGAGTTATAAATAACCATCCATTTATTTTAACAGGATTTCTCGGACCTGTAAAGAGGATGTATGAATGGCATGCTTGGTAAGAGGATTTGCTGTTAATCTGTTTAGGGTTTCTCGTGTGTCCATTGTGGATGATGTCATTTCATCACCAGCATGCCTGTCGGTTTGCTGTTGATCTATTGGTTTTGCTTGGTCCACTGTTGATGAGACTGATATATAGCATTGGCTTCTGGGAAAACCTTTGAATGGCATTGACAAGGAATTTCACAACACCAGTGTGGACCTCTTCTGATGGGTGTAGGGTAAGAATAGAGGAACTTTTTGTTTTCAATATATAGCTTTTTATATTGTGTATTAATGTTATAGACTCATACATTTTTTTTTTTTGTAGTGTAGGTTAGGGCTGTCGATTTTAGTCGACTAGTCAATTTTTTAATCGTCGACTTCATTTTGCTCGCGTCGTCTAACTGGCATTTCACAGACGAGAATCTATAAACCCATTATTAGAGTATTTTCCAAGGCTGCATGATATACTAAACCCATTTAAAATCACAATTAAGTATAACTGTGAATTCACAAACGCTATGATTAATTAAATATTTATATACAATGCAACTCTAATACAGCTTGTATGCGCTTTATTTATTTATATGCGTGTAGGTTAAGTACGTGCGTCTCACAGTGGCTCCATTCCAGTGGTGGTCAGTAACGAAGTAAAACTACTTCGTTACTGTACTTAAGTACATTTTTCAAGTATCTGTACTTTACTGGAGTAGTTTTATTTTGAGTAACTTTTACTTTTACTTCACTACATTCCAAAGCATAAGATCGTACTTTTTACTTCACTACATTTCATAAAACATATCGTTACTCACGTGATACATCACGTGCTCCGAGACGCAGAAGCGGTGTATGATTCATGAACAAACTGATTCTTTTCAATGAACCTGTTCAATCGGTTCGCAAATCGTAACAAACGATTCATTCCCGAATTGCAATGATCCGATTGCAGCTGTTCTCGAGTCGAAAACTCACTGATTCAAATGATCCGTTTAGAGCGAGTCTTCTTCAGTGAACTGAACTCACAAGTAAACAACCGGGAGATCTTGTGAGCGCGCGCGACTGATGCTGTGAAAAGTAAGTTACTAATGTCGAATTTTAGGATTAATTATTGTAACTGAAAATAATATTTAGGTCAAAACTGTCAGTTGTTTGTGAACTAAATCTGCTGTAAAGGGTGATCTATTTAAGCCCACTGAAATGCTTGAATGCAGACAGATCAACATCAGTGTCTCTAACGTTATGTTTTAGGTCAAAAAACAAAACATTAATATAACACCGATTAAATAAAATAACTCATGCACGTTCATATTCCCCGCTGCTGTAACGTTAGTAGTTTTATTAAAATGCTATGCATTTAGACCTATGTGACGTCTGTTTTTATATTGTTTATCAACAGTATACATTTTTATATTGTTTAGATCAACTAGCCGAGTAGACAGATATGAATGTTTATTCATAACCATACTGAAAATAAGTAAATATTGTTAGCTGATGCTAACTGTCTAGCTAACAAGCTTGCTGGTGCTAAGTTGAGGACATTTTTAGATATAAAGTCCAAATATCTTTATTCAGCCACCTAGATAGATTCCATCTGAGGGAAAAAGAAAGGATGTGATGTTCAGAACATAGTAACTACAGTAATTATCAGAGTGGGAAGTGATGCCCTCTGGGGGCATTTGGCCAGGGGTGTTTTTACACCACAGACAAGAGTTGAGAAGAAAAAATCATTATGAAAATATAATTAGATTTTCCTTAAAATGTTCTTCGTAATTTCAGGCCTAATTCTCATGTCATATATAACTGACATTCTGCAAAACAACAAGTTCTAAAACACTTTTTTCTTACTGGTGAAAATTAGATGGTGAAATCTGTTTTCTCTCAGGTACATGGCAGTGTAAGCTTCACAGTGAACATTACTACATCACTCTCATCAATGTAGTCCATATCAACAAAATGTATATCTTGACTCTATATAGTGGTTATTTTGGGAAAACCCCAGGTATTTGGGGCAGTAGGATTATACAAATATGTGCTAATATAAAATTAAATAAAGTAGTCTATATAAAATTGCTAAATAAATCTGTCTATCAGTACTTTTTTACTTAAGTACATACAAAATTGAGTACTTTTGTACTTTCACTCGAGTAAAATTGAAAAAGCAGTACTTTTACTTTTACTGGAGTAATATTTTATTATACCTATCTGTACTTTTACTCAAGTACTTGATCTGTGTACTTTGCCCACCACTGCTCCGTTCACAGTAGTTCCACAGAAACTTCTCATTTACATGTGTGAAGCATCTCAAACTCCATCTCTGCATGTTGTTGTGAGTTTGGGTTTATTATAACGTTCATGTGGAAAGTTGCAAACGCAACGTGCGCCATTTCATCAGATGTGTACGATAAATCATTAATAAATCAAAGCAAACACAGGAGAATACATTGCGATTTCAAAATAAAAGCTCAAACCCTTACTCTGTTTACACGTTTACATGCTAAAGAAATGGCAAAAATGTTAAATATTAAGTGGATATTTGAATTAAAGGGTGCTCAATATTAAACAAGGATTAGCAGTGCTTGAAGTGGAAAAAAAGAAGTGCCGGCACTCACCCCTCCCCCCTTATTTAATTATTTATTGATTAAATTTTTATATTAAATAAGTACTTTTTAATAATTAACAATGTATGTATTGTGCCACAATCAAGAAATCAATCAATAATTAAATAAAAGTTTTCAATACAAATTAGCACAAGTCAAGCTGCAATACCAAACAGGACCACAGGGAGACGCCAAAGACTACTAAACCACAGAATCGCTAAATCTTTGATCACTGCATAATCAGCGTTCATTATAATCACTTGCTTTTAAGCCAAATGCTCGCTGAAAATAATAATTTTACTGACATCTGGACGTAAGTTGCTATTCTCTCTGTAATCGCTGATGAAATCGGCCGTGTTTTCTCTGCATTAGCGCTCTTTTGAGCTTACTGTTAGAATTCGTACACTGGATCCTTGGAATTTCCAGGAGTTTAGGGTTTAAAATGATGAGATTGCAAAAGCCTGCTTCTTTTTATTTAAAGATATGATTTTCGTTATAAAGTATTGATTCAAATGAGTAATCAATAATTATTGTTCTACAACTCCGCACGTCTCCCCTGACACCGCCTCCCCTTCTCGCGCACCACACAATGAAGTGTGGGTAGGGTAGTGTGCTTTACATAGTTTCTATATAATTTCTAATCATATATGGGATCATATAGCCTAATCACCCAGACCCTGACGATTTTACTCTGAGTACCGGCAACATGTCAGAAGTGCCGGTACGCACAAAAATGTGCAGGTACTCTAAAGGCTAAAATATAGAAGTGCTGGTACTGCGTACCGGAGCGTACCGGCCCACTTCAAGCACTGAGGATTAGATGGAACAGAAATATGTACAAATACTCATTAGTCCGCTGGCGCCCCCTGCAGACCTTTGTTGTAATGCGTAATGTACATTAGCTCTATTGTTTAGAATACATTATGTATTTGAACAGTTTCTTCAAGTAAACCATATGATTTCTTGCCTTTGATACTTTATTTTAACTAATTATTAATGCATCATTGCTATTATATATGTATTTCAAGTAGGGGTCGACCGATATGTATTTTTCAGGGCCGATACCGATTATTACAGATCAAGTAGACCGATAACCGATATACGTGTCTGGTGTAAAAATGAAAATGAATGCCAAAATTAATAATAACAAGAGCTCTGACAAAAAAAAACGTTCTTTAAATGCTTTTAAACATGTCTTTAATTCTGAAAACTGTTAATAACGACTACATTAAATAACCAGTAATATTAATAATAACATAAGTACAGAGATCACCCAGAAGCATTCTGTAAACATTTTGTAAAACTTAAAGTAAACGTATTTAGCGTATTGTGTGATTATTCTCAACAAAAGTTGTAATAATTGTTGTAGTTGTATTACGTATACAGTAATATATTCGGCTAAACCGAACTTATATTTTGACAGGTTGCCATGAGGACCTTTTAAGTTTCTTTAGCCTATATATATATATATGATATGACGATCGTTTTACTCAAATGAAACGGTCAAATGCTCATCAAGTGACTCTCCGAGCAGTTCTGGGGATGTTGTTCATGTATTTATGTCCTCATTTAGTGAGACGGCAGACGCTGAAGTCACTGCGAGCAGCACGCGCTTCAGTATGTATGTGTGCAGTAAATGAAACCGCACGTCTGTCATTCATTAACAGAGATGCAGAACATGCAGGATTCATATTTAAATAGTGTTTTTGCGGCTTAATATTTATAGATACTAGTCCATAGCGCGAGTCGATTTAAGTGTACTGACCTACTTTTGATTAATTCATCCAAACTTCAACACATTCCGCGTTATACGGTAAATTCCATTATATGACTGCATTCCGCCCGCATTTTTCGCGCATCGCGACATCATAGGTTATATTGAGGTGTTTTGCAACTTCAGCAACGTCTGCTGCTGCTTTACCTTTGAGAGACAACTGATGCGTGATCACTGAGGCAGCTCCAGTTAGCAAGTGCTCTCTGTGTGAGACTGCCTTCAGTTTTCCGCGTTGATTGGTCGGACTCGTGACTCCCTACATATCAGATGAGCGGTGGGCGGAGATTGCTCTCAGAGATTGAGAGATCGCCTCACTCTCACAGAGTGTTGAGCTCAGACAGGCTGCATCGAGCCAAATAGTGCATTTAAACATTAAATAGTTTCACCTGTATTATTTATTCACCAATAAATAATGTCACCTGTAAATAATATGTTTGTTTGCATAAAAAAAAATATATATATATATATATATATATATATCGGCAAATCTGTTTTTAAAATGGCCGATATCGATAATCGGTAAAATGCTTAATATCGGCGCCGATAATCGGTCAACCCCTAATTTCAAGTCATATTAAAAGCTATTGTTCACTTACATCTATTTGTATTACCACAAAAACATTATTATAATTATAGGGCCCTATGTAATCAGCTTTATTTCCAAACTCAGTTTTTTCCTTTTTAAAATGTTCTATACTCTGCTTTAATGGTTAAATCAAATTTTATTAAATCAAAAGCATCTCCAATTAATTGATTTATATTGTTTTATATTATAAGTGTTTTTTTTCTTTCTTTCTTTCGTAAAAATTGCACATTTAAATTTTTCACCTAAATAAATCCTGGTAAATAATATTTCTGTTAAATAATCCTTTTAAAAAGTTTTTTTATTGTATTATTAGACTAGAACACGTGGATGTGTCTTCGTTCTTACACTATAATACTGAACTTTGATTTCAGTGATTTGGACCATGAGATGAACACTTGCTTCTTGCACTCTGTTGCACTTTACTTTTGCTTTAAAAAAGAATTTCATAGAATTGTGGATTAATAAAATATTCTTAAGTAAAATTGTAGATTTTTTTTAGGGAAATTAATCGTTTAGATTAATCTAGAAATTAGTCAATAGAATAATCGAAATAAAAATAGTCGTTAGTGGCAGCTCTAGTATAGGTAGAATATAACCTTATAAGAACAAAACATTATTAGAATCCTGAAATGGTGTTGAATTTGAAGCTGCAGATCATATAATGGCAGTATAACTGACAGTGTGGTTTGGTTGTTTCTATTATAAGGTAATGGCTTACTATTAACACCTGTTTGGAAACTTGGCTGAGATGACGACAAACAATTTTGTAATGTATCTAATGTAAACTATGGTGTCTGTTCTTCATAAATTGTATCTGTATTCAATCTTGTGAGCTGATGGCTGTTTGAGATGGATTCTGTTTACAATACTCCATTATCAAACACAGACGTTAAGCCCGAGGATCTAGGGAAAGTAAAAGGCTTGGCAAATACATCCGTTTTTTTAGGGAAGTGTCTACTGGTTGCGTAACACTCTTTAAGCACTATCTACAACGTAAATGAGCAGTGGAACTTTATAACTAGCTGAAACTTTAATAACTGCCATTATTAAAATATATTTGTTGTTGATTAATTATATTTAGCATTTGTTTTATCTCTTTTTTTATTGCTGTCGAGTGATAATAAAACAAAAAAAAGTATAATTAATATGATGGTTTATTAATCAAATTCATCGCAAGTTAATCGCACGTCAATTTAGGCTGAGAAATTACCCCCAAAAGATTAAGTCATTATTGTGTAAAATGAGAAAAGCATGGAATGTACATTACAAAAGTAGATTTAGTTAGAAATATTTTGATTCAGTGTATCATTTTGGTAACCCTTTATTGAAAAGGGAACACATTCACTATTAATCAGAATTTTCCTTCAATAAACTCCTAATTTGCTATGTATTAATAATTAGTTGGGCAGTTGTAAAGTTTAGGTATTGGATAAGATTAAGAGATGTAAAATATGCTCATGCAGAATAAGGCATTAATATGTGCTTTATAAGTTCTAAAGAATAGCCAGTATGATTTTACTCATGTGCATGCTAATAAGCAGCTAGTTAATAGTGAAAATGGGTTCTTAAAATAAAGTTACTGAATTTGTTCCACAAAAATTTAAGGCTATAATGTGCCCATAAATTTGTTTTCAAAATCTGCATCTGAAATGGCATTTATGTATATTTAAGTCCGTTCACACCGCACGGACAGACACAGGCCAATGCTGAAAACAAGCACCAGTCAATGTGTAAATTGCATTTACAATGCAATTAGAAATGTATAATAAATGCAATCAGATTCATGATTTTAAATGGGCATTAATGATTTAAAAATTAATAATAAGAATGAATAAGTTATTATTCATCATCATTATTTATTTGTTTGTAACAAAAAAAAATTCGATTGTAAATATGAAACTAAAACCACCATTAGTTGGTGGCAAATCACTGAGTGAGTCATTCATCCAACCAACCAATATGTTCAAATGGCTGATTCATTCAGAAAAGAAGCAAGTGACTAAATTTAGATTTAGGCACAACATTTCTTGTGTTGCTTTGTGAATGTAACGATATTAACATGCTTTTGGAATTGCTGTGTAAAACCGTTAAAATCATTCTCACATTTGCTCTCTAAGATGACTGTTGAAAGCGTTAACCATTTTAACACATTCTTTCCCCCCAAAAAATTAATCGCACTGAATTAAAGCGTTAAACCGACAGCCCTTTTTATTTATTTATTTGGTGTTAGTCCTTGTCCTATACAGTTTTGCGAGTTATGTAAAGGTGTTGTTTTTTTTGGTGGAAGGATGCATATTTCAAATATCCTCTAAAAACGTATGTCATCAGACGTCTGTGGCTTACTATTTTTGGAGTATCGTATGATTTGGGATGCAGTAATCTAATCTTGATTTTAGACAGATATACTGCACACAGAGCAAACAAGCATAGTGACAACTTGATCATGTGTACCCACATTTATAACCACAAAGCTAGTGCGCTGCTAGTGTGATCTAGTTTCACCACATTGTGTGAAGACTTTGTTGATTTTATAATCCGAATGATCCAGTTTAGTCTTTCTGCCTGCTTTCTCTGAGTAGCCTACATTATATGCACTCGATGTTCCAGTTCACATACTGTCCATCTTAATGTTATCTGAAATGACTGCTTTTCAAACAATCTTTTTCTGTTTATTTGACGGGTTTCTGTTTTCTCAAACAGCATTTTCTTTTTAATGAATCGATTTCTTATTTTTGTGCCTTTTTAAAGGAATATTCTAGGTTCAGCGCAAGCTAGGTTTCTAAAGAAAAACAGCATTTGTGAATTATTGATTGCCACAAAATAATTTACAACCAAAAATATTTGTTTTTATAGTTTTTTCTAGTAATATTTGAGATTATGCCATTGGGCTTTCATGGCAACAAGGCTGTAAACTTAAATTTAACTTTACACAGAAAAGTTAATGTTTGACTCTTCTTCAGTATTTTAGCATTTATGGATTGGTTTGTAAGTTTCTCACTGTAACCAATATTTTTTTGTTTAAGAAGTGGATGTGTTATATACAAATCATCATTATTCCACAAATGTTGTAGATTGAGCTTGACTGAACTGAACCCAGAATGTTCTTTTATAAAGTTACATTGAATCAGTGAATCTGCATGGTGTGGTTTGATGTTTGCTAGCAGACACACTGTTATCTGGCATACTTAGGTATTTTGGGAGTTCCTTCATGAATGAACATGTCAAAATAAAGATGAAGAGCAATTTCCTTTTCATCCACATATAAGAAATGTGCAAGCACGTGCACTCGATCATGCTTCTAAAAACCACACATCTGTTTATGTCCAGATGGAGGTTTTGTCAACACAGGAAACATGTCTTTGCTACTGAGATTTTGCAGGGCTGTTGACACCAGTAAACCTTCAGGGAAAGGAGCAGTGAAGTGTTTGGGGTGCGCCTCTTAGGGCAGTGGGAACTTCTGTGACACCGGGACGTTCTGGTGAGGCTGACCTCAGCAGCACAGCACAGTAATGTGAGCTGTTTAACCTTCAGAGGAACATGATTTAGTTGGAAATGGAGCAGGGGAAATGTTAAGGTCAGGCAGATGTACAGAGATGACGTTAGCTGCTGTACTGGAGTTTTTTTATCATTGAGAGTATAAATATTAAATGTTGTTTCTTAATTGTAGTTATCTCTGTACAATAAACTGCTATTGTTTAATTAATTTCATGTTACATTTTAACTTTACTTCTGGCCCTTTTTGCTATTAAATAATCCAAAAATGATAATTATTTATTTTATTTGCCCTAATGTTATATCGAACTTGTTTTTTTAAGAATTTGTGAATAATTTCCATGCAGTCTTTTTCCATAGTGGCCATGGCCATAAATATTTTAAAATATAAAGTATATTTTTTGTCTTTTAATAGTGTTGCATGAGGGATATAATATTTTTTTTTTATGTTCCCATTTAAAATCTGGGTGAAAGCTTGATGAAAACGGATTCTTATCCGCATTAAAATAGCATTGTCTATTTTCTGAGGAACTAAATGCATAATACCATGATATGACTTTGGAAACTTGGAATGTAGCCCAAATTGACTACTTTTGCTGTTATTTGTATATGCTGGCCTCATTGGACTTTGAGAGCCTCGGGTTACTATGACCTGTAGAAAGTTCTCTGCATGGAAATTGTTCAGTTCTCATTTGTGTTCTCGAGGGAAAGGAACAAGCATCCTCCTTTAGAATGAGATGATGGCAAGTTAAAGGACAGAATCTTAATTTGTTGATGGAGGTAATGCAATTAATTCTTATTGTGAAACAAAAATAAACTGTTCGCATAATTGTTTCTGTGTGGCATTTTGAAGGATTGTTTGAGCCCACAGTGTATTATTAGCTTGACACTGTATGAGCAGCCTCTTCAATTCCTCTGCTGATTCTCAGGATACGAGGCTGTTGTTTCAGACATAACTCTGCCAGACTGAAAGGCTATGGACCGTTGAGAGCTGTAGCATTTGCTTTGTGCCAAAGGTCTCTGAAGTTTCAAGGCTAAAATGTTAGAAAGGTTTCTTCCTGCTGTTATTGACTTGTATTGCCATGCATGCCTGTTTACATATGGACTGCAAATGAGATTTGGTCCAGGTAGGGCAAGTTCATGGCTGCAGTATAAATCAAGGGGTCAAGGTTTGACTGGTTAGCATGGCCTCATTACGCTTTGTTGGTGGATGCTTTACACCATCTGGATTCTTAAAAGCTTATTTCTAAATTGAAGGTCCTTCATTAGTGTCCATATGTTCTGATGGAAGTATTTTTGCTTGCAAATTTCACCAGTCTCCTGCATAAAATACACTACTATTCACAAGTTTGGGGTCACGAATTTATTTATGTATTATTTTTGATGACTCTCCAAGGCTTCATTTATTTGGTCAAATATACAGTAAAACATGAATGCAATAAATTTTTTCTCTCTTATTAAATTTGTCTATTCATGTGGGGATAAATCTGTATTTCAGCATTCAGCAGCGGCGTGCCGTCCATATAAGCTGCGAATGCTCTGCATACCCAGGCCATTTGAGAGAATAAGTTCACAGGATAATTAATATAAACATGATTATAAGTGTATCTTTTGTCATTTGAAATGTAACTTAAAGATAAGTATGTAAAATTATGTATTTGCCAAACGGCAGTAATTCTAAGTCTAGCAGTTGTTTCCGGGCGAGTGAATTCTCTGCAGCTTTCTCGCCTCCACTCTATGGCTATGACTCGTCAGGATTGTAGCGCATTCTCATTAGTTTGCTGGCATGGGGCTGATTTCATGCGCAAGGTAATATGTCTGCGACGTGCTCGCCCAAGTGGAAAGATGTTGCTGGCATGCAATACGCATGTCAAATATAATTTTGAATTCTTTAAAGGGGTCAACACCCACTGCTAAAATTGGCTAGCATATTTGCATATGAAATGAGCAGTACATGTGACCTCTCAAAAACTTTTGCTATTACTATTTGCATTTTTACTACAACAGCTGCCAAGACTAACTGATCATGAAAAGTGATATAGCATTATATTTAGAACTACTCCCATTGTATTAAAGGTTGCAGCACTGCACTGTAGTCGAACGCAGTCATGTCTACTAAAACACAATTCAGTGATCTTGCAATACCATTTCTGCAATAACACAAATACTTTTATCAGTTATCACAATGAAAGCACAATGCAAATTAGAGCCTCTTTGAGCAGTGTGAATGGAGTCATTGAATCAAATATGATCTCTCGGCAATTCATACATATTTTACCTGGTGGTTAATTCGTACAAATTTTTCCAATTTGTATGTATTCTTCTGAGGTGGAAATTGTAGAAATTTGTACAAAGGACCACACCTAACTCTGCCCTTAAACCTACCCCTCGTACAACATTTTTAAATCCTACAAAAATGTATGAGTGAGTGCAATATGGCATTTACTTGGTTACTACTGTAAACAAAGCAGCACTGCACTTATAAACAATAATATGCATTATACAGAGGTAAGATGAAAAGAAAATACCATCTAAACTTTTCTGAAGACAATCAGTTCCCTTCAGAGGTACATTCAGATGAACCCCCACCACCAATCGTGTTGCAGTTGGTTTAACACCTTAACCAGCTTGACTCATTTTTATCGATTTTCAGCTCAGGGTGCATAATTACATCTCTATTTGTAGATTAACACTTACATGTGTTCATTTCAAGAACAGTTTGATTCTTTATTTCATGACCGCATTAACGATAACAAGATCATTGTTTGGTACACCTTTGAGTTAAGCATTACCAAATAATACATTGCCAGTTCCCGATGTTTCAGTGGTGTTGTGGCTGGTGGTTACATGGTTTACATGTCTAGTGTTTTAATTATTAGCCTTGGCTGTTTTGGGCACATGGGCCACAGCACAGCTTCTCCTATCGTGTGAGGTTGACATTTTACATATGATATAGGTCTTCATGTTGATTCATTTCTGACAGTGACATATGAGACACCACTGATCAGATGCTCAGACAACTTGTAGTAATGGAAAATGTGTTTCTAATGACATTAGCAGCGCCGGTTGGGAGAGATTGGAGTTCAAGATCTGTTTTCATGGTCGTAACGCAAAAGTGAAGTAATCTGATACACAAAGATGACCAGAAGGTCCTATGACAGCAACATGTAAACAAACACTGCTGTTTGTAAGTTAGTAGGAAGGGTAAATGACCTAGATCTGTGGTGTGTATTTAGACCGAGACCGTTGTCTTTGATAGCTTAACAACAGAGCAACTGAAGCCCATATTGCCTCCGTATGCCACCACTATATATGAAATTACTCTCATTACATCTGTTGTTTTAATTTTCCCCATGTGTGTTATAATGAATGCAGTAAGTTCTGGTGAAATCAAAAAATGAAATGCCCACAGATGTACAAAATAAAAAGGTACCACCAGGGTGGCTTAACCTTGACCCAACAAGTCATATTTTGTACTCAAGGATTTAATTTGTTTGCTGCCTGACCATGAAAGACTGTCAGTGGCAAATGTAGAGATAAGCCACTAATAAAAAAGGAGAAACATAAGGGACTATCCAAATGTTTAACTTTCACCCATTCCCTGGAGTTGTACATAATTGTAAAATACTGTTTATTCTAAAGAGAACTGATACTTTGCCAGGCTGCAGGCATTCATGATTTCTATTAGTGGTGAAATTGACATGAATTATTCCTACTGTTGCTGAGTGTTTTTAAATGGCTTGTGAAATGTACCTCTGATATAAAACGTGGTCTTATATGATTATGTAATGAAGTGCAGTTTCACTTTGACCCTGCCTGAGGGAGAAACACTAAATGAGGAATCACAAATTGTCGGCCGGGGAATGTGATTTTCTTTCTTTTATTATTTTGTTTTTAAAGATGAGTGCTTTGCTTTTGGCTTTCAGAGAATCATGTCTAAGAACCAAATTCTTCAGATAAATCTGTTTGATTAAGTATCATCTCTAATACGATACTCATTAGTTTCCAGGCAACACGGCTACATCCCTGTCCAGCATTACTGATTTAATTAATGACGGGCACTCGGAGATGTGTCATATTGTTACTAATCTGCTCACACCGGTCCATCAGTTAGGAATACATTCCCATCTGAAAACTGATTGTAGTTATGCGTGGGATAACAAGCCCTTTTGATAACAGAGAAATTTACATCATTTTCTAGAACTCTTCACATGACAACTACCTCCTCTTCTCTGGGTTCAGAAACGGCAGTGATGGTTAATTGTCTTTCCAGGATCATTTCAGAAGTAGTTTATTTTCACCGCAAGCTGTCCTTCTCTCACTTTCTCTTTTCCCTGTTCTTACCATTTTTTTAAGTGATGAAATCATGAAGTCATACACTAACAAAACAGTACTGCCATGATTCACCGATGACATCACATCGTAATACCATGGTACTATGCGATTACAGTGTATATACCATGATATTTATATGTTATGCCAGTATACCTAAGATAAGATTTAATTTGACCATGGTACATGTCTAAAAAGACAAGGATATCTATCACCTCTGATCAAATTTGATAAATAATTTGTCCTTTCTCAAAAAAAGGCATTTGTTTATTTTTGGAAATGCACCTACTGACCCCAAACTTGTAAATATGCTATCAGTACTGATAGTATTACCGTCAAATACATCACTGTATCGTGTATTCAGGATATCCATATTCTATTGTCAGCTATAGGCACTTGTGTTTTTCTCAGCACAATGCTAAATTAATGCTGCTGTTTTCATTTGTTTATCAATTGCGGTGCAGTTATTTTGAATGAATGAATGAACACATGCAACAAAACAACTTGGCTTCTGTTATATCATTATTTTCCCTGTGTGCTATGAGTTGTCTAATTCAGATTATGTCATCATTTACTCATCCTGATGTCATTCAAAACCTGTATCGCTTTTTTCTTTTGTGGAGTACAAAAGACAACATTAGGCACACATCGCCTTTCATTTTCATTCTACCTAATATCTAATTTTGTGTTCCACTAAAAAAACAATGTCATATGAGTTGTGGCACCACATAAGGGTAAGTAAATAATAGCACTTGATTAAATACATTTTTAAGTTCAATTATTGCCATTAACAAACCATTAACTATTGCTTGTGCCTCAATAACTTCTAATTTGCTCCTTATTCAACTATTCTCACAGCACAGGCCATGCAGCCATGCATTTTTGGTCTTAACCCAAATGAAAGAAATGCCTGCAAATGCAGTTTTATGAAAGACACTCACATTTAATAGATGTTATTTTGTGTATAATTCTTTTGGATGGATGTGATGGAGCTACACTAAAAAAATGCAAGCACGATTTGAGATAGACAGATGCGTTGTATCCATTCTCTCATCCCCAACCACATGCCCCCCCGTTCTGCGTAGGGCCCCCAGAAGTGTAGGATTAGTACTGACTGCCATGGACAGCAGCCTCCTATAGTTCGGGGAACACGCCTAGAACAAGTACAACTTTACTTCAGGCATACCTTTTAGAGGCTTTTTAGAGTACTAAGTGACAGCTTTATCGGGAAACCCAGCCCATAGCATTAAAGCTTCTGTTTTGAACTGCCGTAGATTTTGTGAGACACTGTAGATGTTTCGCCTGCAACTCAAGGCACTTTTGTGGGTGACCGAAATCACACAGCTCTTCCCCTATACAAAGAACTGAACTCTACATATCTGTCTTCATAGTCAGCAAGACTGCAAGGAAAGATGGTTCATGTGCATGTTTTACTGATGCACACCTTTAATCCTCTTAGAAAGTTCAGGACTGATTAATCTGCTTGAGTTGTGCTGTAATTATATAACTTCCATATCTGTTTGTATGAAATCCTGATGAAACAAAGGTGTAAATCCCAGGTAATCTTGTTTTAAAGTTTATTAAAAAGGAGGGGTCAGAGAGAGATGTATTAAAGATTTAGAGTTCTCAAAGTACAAAATGAACTTTGTATTGGCTGTGATCTGATCTACAATCAGGGATAAGAGGCATAAATAATGTACAGTAAAATTTTAACTCATGCTTCACCTCTGTTCCACAGAAATGTAGGATTTCTAACCGTCTACCTGGCCAAAATGCATGATGGTTATTATTTTACAACTTTGTTTTTATTATAGATGGACTGTTGAGATATGTAAAGAAACTTTGTTGTGTGACCAATTATGATGTCATGCTTATCAATGTTATCTCACGGCCAATTCATACGTATTTAATGAGGTGGCTAAATCGTATGACCTCACTCGTATGATTTTGTACGATTTGTCTATACCCCAGTTTGGGAGAGGGTTTGGGGTGGTGCTTCGTACAAATTCCTACAAATTAGCAACTTTGTAAAATATGTACAAATTGCTGCGAGATTGGGTTGTTTATATGTATGGCAAGTCATTAAGGCATGTTATCTTATTTTGTGTCTGTTTGGGCCTGGGTTAAAAAAAGACCGCCTCATGAAAACACAGTAGTGAGTAATACAATATGAGCTCCTCTTCTGCAGGCACTGTTTTTGTTTGCTGTTGGTGTAAGCTTGCTTTAAGTTATGAAGTAATACAGTAGGCTTACTTTTGTTTATATTACATGACTATTTCTTGTTGATTTGTATAGACACTTTGTGGTTGAGTCAAACATTAATAAAACGTTAGTGTTCCTCTTTGTGCAAAATAGATATTTGTCTGTTTCAAAATTTGGATTTTGCACAACTGAAAGACATTGAAATTATGATTAAAAAATATGAGTCTTGATTCAGTGAGTTATGAATTGGTCTTTAAATTTGTTTAGACTGAGTTTATATCAATCAGTCAAATTCTGTTCTCAGCCAAGCAGGGTTATTGTCAAATAGGGTCTTTATGTGTATTTATGATGTATGTGGTTTTTAATCACATAACAAAACAATGTGTGTGATTGTACCCAAGTCAAAAGGACACATTTATTAAATCTATTCAAATTTTATGTACTTTATTTTTTTGTATTTTATAATTTTTACATTTAATGAGGCTATTTTCTGTTTTGTAATACCTGGACTGTTGTTTCACCCACACAGTTTTGTGCTCTAGTATTTAAAAGGCCTGGTGGAAGTACTATACAGGGGTAATATGCTTAAACCCTCTCCATGCAATTTGTTTCTGCGCAAACAACTGAATTTATTTACATATAAATCATTTTGATTTCCCAAACTACAAGATGACCTTATGGGCATATTCTGCAAATCATTTCTAAAGGTTTAATGAGCAATAATTGTGTACGGAACACCAAGTGTGAAAAACTTGCTGGTTAAACATTTAAAGGACACTAGTGTGATTTTAAAATGTTTTATTTTCATATTTTATTTAATAGTGACCACATTTTCCAGAAATAATGCTGTTTTTACAAAACCTGTTATAATATGTACAGACATTTTGTATGTTTATATATTTTGGAAGAGTCATCCATGAATTGGAGAGATGTTGAGCTTTGCTGTCAGCTTTGGGCATAAAGCTAGATTGCTCCAGGTGCTTGATTTAATAAATCAATAAAAATAGCTTTTGTCTTTTGATGAGAGTTGTATGTATGCCTCATATAATTTAGAGTAGTTTAGCTTTTCATAAGCCACAAAGTTAAGTCAGGTTGTGATAAAAAAAATATTAGTTGCAAGCCTTACTTTTTTGTGTAAACTTGGCTGTAAGGCACATTTCCTCCTGTTCCAGCTCACCTTGACATGTCTTCCTGAGCACTTTGGCAAATGTGTTTGGGTCAGAATGCTGCGTTGTGAGGGTCGGGATGCCCGGAAACTATGACATTATCTTACTGCTCAATATGTGATGGATTCAAGAGTGCAAAACTCCCTGAAATATGCTTAGCTCAAGTTTTAAGCAGGTTCATAAGTGGTATATACGTTGTTTGATTCCCCTTCCTCAATTATTTATTTTTAATCAAATGTCTGATCCTGTTGTTCAAACACTGGAGTATGGTGCTACAGTAGCAACACCAAGGTGATGCAGTTTTTAAGTCATTTTGGATAAATTAATTTGAAATAAGAATCATAATTGTTGAAAATATATTTCTTAAATGTTTTAAAAGGTTTTTATCAAACAAAATACAGTCTACGCAACCTTTTTTGTATTGTACATTTGAGAGACTGCTGTGCCAGGATTTAAATGAGCTGCCAATTTATTGCAAACCATGAGCTAACATATCCCCCAGATCATTCATACCTGCTCCAGTCAGAAGGTATCTTCTGGTCCAAGCTGACAATTTTTAGCTGGAATGGTCTCATGAATCTAGAATTGGGCAAGTCTTCCTGCCTGAGATTAAACATGTGACAACCAATCTGTACTGCTAGACTTCCACTTCCTCTCATAGGTTCTAAATCCCTACTGCAAAAACACTTTAAAATGCAACTGTGTAGGGTTATTGTCTCAGAGTTGTCAAGCAATATTTATTTATTTTAAGTTCCGTTACATATTTATTACCAGCGCTGTGAATGGTTATGTGATATGCCACATGCATTTAACTGGTCCCATGAGGTGACCTCATGCCTTTGCCATAAAGTCTTATGGCAGTATTTTCCATAAGATCTAGGTCTTCTCACTTGGGTTTGGTTTTCATTTGTAGATCATTGCAGCTCTTTTATTCTACTCCACAGAAAAGTGTGTAGCATCAGGCATCACTTTCCTTAAAGCAGAGGGAGTTCCCTTCCAGTTAGAGAACGCACTGGGCCTCCATTTGTTTACATTCGTGGGGAGGAACCTCTTCTTCCACTCTTCCACTGTTATGCAGCGAGGTGCTACTCAGCTCCGCCAGCCTTTCAACTCTTTTTGACAATGGAAAGAAAGGATGTTTATGTCATAGGTGATGGCAACAATAGCAAAAAAAAAATAACAAAATTATTCAAGGCCAAATGTATACTGTATTTAAATTTCTGAGTTTCATTACACACAAAAAATATATTTCAGAAGGACAAGGAACAGTAAAATTACTTGCATTTTAGTTTAGTTGTGTTGTGCATTTTAGGTCAGTTGTGTATAGGTTTATACTGTTTTACTTCGTGTTGTATATCTGTATTTATGTAGCACCGTGGTCCTGTGAGACACGACATCTCGTCCCGCTATATGTCCACACATGTAGCGGAATGACAATAAAGCTCAACTTGACTTGACTTGATTTTACTTTGAAGTAGAGGTCTTCACAGAGGACCCGAGACCCGAGGTCCTGGGTCCCAATCTATTACTTCGGGTCCCGGGTCTATTTAACATTGTGTATAATACCCGAGTCGATCGGAGAACACCGCACCTGCCAGTGATCAGTGTCAGTTGGCACTTTATGTGTGTTTTGTAACTTGCAACTTGTAAAATTAGGATGAGAAAAATATGAGCGGGAATAAGGTGTAAAAAAAAAAAAAAAACAGCGTGGCGCGCGACCTCAGTCGCAAGAAGCAGAGCGTTGGCGGAGTTAATACAAGCGGACAGTCGGTGATCATGGATTCCTTCATGAGTGATGTGAAAAAAAAGCTCAGACAAAATGAATATAAAGAGGTCAAATCCAGCGGCACCTCTTCTGTCTGGACCTCTTTCATGCAAATTGTGGACAAGAACAACAAAAAAGTAAGCGCAGTTAAGTGCATTACATGTGACGCATGTGTATTGTTTTCTTTTACTGAATAACAGATTCACCTGTTATTGAACACTCACGCAGTAAAGTTTAACGCACTTACTGTTCTGTGCGTTTTTGCTAAAACATAATAATAATTGCGCCGAGTCCTTTATTACAACCTACAAAAAGTATCGTTATTGTAGTTCAAAAGGGTAAACACAACAGTCGAAGTTGACTCGAGATGAAAAAAAAACAACAACTGCGAAGTTGCATTAGTCATCCGTCACCGACCGTGACAGCAAGTAGACTTTTAAAGCTGGAATAGTGGATTAAGGGGCCGCTCACATATCGCGTCTTTTGCGTGCTCAAGTTCGTTATTTCAAATGTAGAAGCGCGGTATGCGCGCTCATAATGGAAGCGACGCGGTCGTGGTGCGACGCGCTCGTTTTTTCCAGGCGCGTCCGCGCTGCATCGAGATAAAAACATCTCAACTTTTCAGAATGCCGCGAGCGCACCGCAGGTCATGGGACGAAATTTCCTTCTTGTAACGGAGAGCACAGCTGATGGTTGCTTAGCAACGACAAACGCATCCGGAGCGCAACCGCCCGAGCGCTTTGGAAAAAAGGGGAAAGCAGCGCGCCTAGCGTTTTCCACGCGTTTTTAGGCGCGATTGACCCCTAAGAAGGCTATTTCTGTCGGCAAGAGAGAGGAACAGCCTAACATGGATGGAAATTTATTGGCAAAGAGGATTGCATCGCATGCAGTCAGTGAGAAGGCAACTAAGTTAACAGTTTAAGCCAATTTTTTTTTTGGGTACAGTCGGGTCTGTGCCTTCCCAGCCGGGTTCGGGTCCAACTTTCGATTAATGGTCGGGTCCGGGTAGTACATTTAAGGCATTTCTCGGGTCTGCACGGGTTCGGGTCCCACTTTCAAATAAAATACGGGTCCGGGTCGGTTCCGTGCAGCATATTTACGTGTCTCTTCGGGTTCGGGTACGAATTTTGGGACCCGTGAAGACCTCTACTCTGAAGTTTTTCTGGTAAATGAATGAGCACTTCAAGTCAAGTCACCTTTATTTATATAGCGCTTTTAAAAATACAAATTGTGTCAAAGCAACTGCACAATATCAAAATAGGAAAATAGTGTATCACTAATGTAATATGACAAGATTGAACACTCATTTTTTAATTAAAGGCATTACATTATTGAATTTAGTGATGGCATCGTCCAGCTCAGTTCAGTTCAAATAGTATCCCTGCAATCAAGTCGGTGATATTGCTGGAAATTAAGATGAAGTGTCCCCAACTAAACAAGCCATGGCATGGAACCAAAACTCCATCGGTGGCAGAACGGAGAAAAAAACCTTGGGAGAAACCAGGCTCAGTAGGGGGCCAGTTCCCCTCTGGCCAGACGAACCAGTAGTTCGTTCCAACTGCAACAAAGTCAGATCGGACCGGATTTTGTGGAAATGGTGACCTCTGAATAAGAAAGAAACAGACTAATATTAGCATAGATGTAAATCTTCTTACGAAGTAACAAGTACATCGTGTTTTATGGGAAGTGTTCCCGGTTCCGGTTGACCTAATTAATGCAGCCTAACAATCCTTTAACGGATTTGAATATTAGAAGCGTATTAGTGTGTTAAGTGTACGCCAGGTTAAAGAGATGGTCTTTAATCTAGATTTAAACTGACTGAGTGTGTCTGCCTCCCGAACAGTGTTAGGTAGATTGTTACAGAGTTTGGGCGCTAAATAGAAAAAGGATCTGCTGCCCGCAGTTAATTTTGCTATTCTAGGAATTATTAAATGGCCAGAGTGATGCGGCAGTGATTCCCACACATAGACTTTACCTGGTCGGGCTGCACATGTATGTTAACGGCCGCCCAAGTATATTTGGTGACACATTTTTTTTTATTACTATTATTATCTCTTACATTTTTTATCTGCCCGAGATAATGAAACCATCCACGATCGATTAACTATTGACAATCTCCCCTCGCCCGTACGGCTCGTTCTGTGTGCTCGAGAACTTTGACACTCCCACAGACAACCTCCAGTGTTTCCCATACGTTCATTTATTTGTGCAACAATATCCAACACCAGCGGCCATCAGTTCCCGCATCTCTCACACACGAGCGCAACTTTAGCACAATATTTAGCAACTTTCAGAACATTCTGGTGGCTTTTTTTCCATAACGAGTACATACTGACGACGAACCTAGCAACGTTTTCTGAAGAAAAAAAAAAACCTTAGCTATCGTTAAGTTGGAAGATGTCTCCAGAGTGCGAGGTCTGACTTTCCCGGCATCTGTTCTGAGTAGTGCGCGGCAGAGAAACAGCATTTTCAACTGGCCACAGCCGACTCGTCGTCAGTAAATAATTTACAAAGCAGTGTTTCCAAGCACCTGTCGCTTACTGAGTGTTTGGACCTTTAAATATGAACACAATTCATCTGTTAATATGTGCATAGTTTGCTACTCAGATGCAGGAAGTGCACTGAGTAAGTGTAAGTTAGATGTATATTGATTTGATCAGACAATGTAATGATTAGAAATTTAAGGAGATTTTTGCTCTTCGAGCGAAATCAGGATTTAAGGATTAAAGTGAGAGTGATTCCTGGTTAACATGCCGTATTAATGGGTCGTACTATTTATACTTGTTTTGTGTATGGCAACAGAAAATATAATGTGAACAGCTTTATTGGGCAATCAGTTGTATTGGATTATGTGACCGTTCATAGAGTAGAACAGATCTGAATTGCCAAAACTCGTCTGAAAGCAAACTTGACGCAATGACGTCGTGAATATGCAAATTAATATGTGCCGTCACCTGCCGCCACAAGTCTTACAAAGTCCTGTGGGAAACACTGGCGGATCACTCTGTTGATTATTATGGAAGCAATCTAGTTTTGTCTTCATGCCCACATTTTTTTGTGTGTTGACACAGCCCACACCATTCCCCCCCATAGAACAAATCAGAATAAATAAAAAATCAAGAATTATATGTGATTGGTCATGGTACGCTCAGAACATGCAGCCATTCATTTTTATAACGTTTATAAGGTCACATTTAGTTGGGATTTCATTTTATTTATTTTGAAGCTCCAGTTTTGATTTACTACTTAGAACTGCACAATTTGGTAAATTGTGTGATGTCTATATCAACATGACTTTGGGAAGATTGTTAGTGCATGTTGTGTTGCCAAATGCACATTACAAGCAACTGAAGTCCAGAGCAGATGCAGAGATGAATTAGTGTTGAGCAGCATTTAATGTGAACTGAACTAGATCATGTGTAAATGAGCGAAGTGCAGTGCATATTTAATTAAATTGCAGACCATGCAATATCGTGCAGCACATTCTACAAATCGCATTCTTCAAATTGCATTCTACAATCTACAAATTGCAAATTGCATTTTGATTAATTGTGCTACCCTATCTGCTTTGGTAATAAACCATTTGTTGTATTGGATTTCTCCAATGACGTTTCCACTAATGTGTTTATCATTTGAGGTAGAAAAAGCCCTCAGATGTGTTTGCTTGTCTAGAAAGATTCTATCTGTATGAGAAAAGGGCTTGTTTTGTTCAGTGAGTGCTGGAGGGGGTGAAGGGGTAATCTCAAATGAACTGAGAGTGGAGGACAATTTGTGGGTTATATAACATAGCATTTTAAAAATTAAAATGACTATTATGATTATAATAACACAGGGGATTTAACAGTATCAAATGCAACACTAATAACGATTCTTGCTGAGATTGAAAATTCTGTAAAAATGAGTTGACATTCATGGGTATTATCTTTTGATGGGGTTGAAAAATAAAGAGTAACATCAGCCAAAAGGCAAGTTGTTTAGAGCTGGAATAAGTTAAAACATTATAATGAAGGTAGTAATGCATTGTCAGTAATGGATATGCAGCTATGTGTTAAATAATTTTGTAAACACAGTGCTATTCCTAATGTGATCTTTTCCTGTAATTGTTCCCAGATTTAACTCAATGTTGATCTCATCTTTCTTTCAGCCGGAAAACATCCTCTACCCACCCTCGATGCCCTTACGCAAGTCCAGCAACCCAGAGGTTTCTCACGGCTCCAGTTTAGCACTTAAATTTAAAAGACAACTCAGTGAAGATGGCAAACAGCTCCGGAGAGGAAGTCTAGGGGGCGCTCTTACAGGTAACACCCTGACTAGGGATGGGTACCGAAACTCGGTATTTAATCGGTCTCGGGGCTAAATTATAAAAGACCGGAGTATCGATAAGCTCTGACGTTAACGGTTCTGCTATCGGTACTGGAGAAATTAAGAAAACACACATACATTTATTATTGCTATATATATACATTATCTTGCAAATTATATCCGCCAGAGTCACCAGCTGTTTTATATGCAATAATATTCAAACTCTTGTCTATGATGCATTTTGCTATTCCCAAATCAGAAGCGCGATCGCTCACGTGGATGAGTTCAGCCGCAACATAAGCCCTGTTTATGTTAGAAGAGAACTAACCATTAAAACATGCTTACACTTTAGGCCTGTGGCTGTTATATTAAACTGAGTTTATTTAATAAACTAAGTCAATTAACTGAGTCAATTTCTGCATATAAATATTACGCCAAATAGAAACAGAAAATCGTGCTATAGCCTCGCACTTTCATGAGATCGTGTTAGACAACAATTAGCTATTTTACAAATGGGAATAGGCTACAATGAATTCATAACAATGTTTTACATTCAAGTTACATTCAAGCTTAAAACCCTTAAAATGTATAGTGAAAAGTTTTTTAAAAGCATCTGGAATGCAATAAAGTCATTTTAAAGCTGTTTTTAAAGCATTTGCTGCATGGATTAAAGCGATAGGCCAATAAATAATTCACATCAGTCAAAATTGCATTGCAGCAAATCCTTTAAATTTCAAGGACAAAGATTTACATACTTTTTTTTTATTGAATACAATTATAAAATAAAACGCAAAATTATAATCGGGTCTGTTTTAGGCTTTCCCTTATTTTTATATTTTAGATGGTGAGGTGACGGGAAAAATGACTCGCCATCTCCTCATTGGACAGCAGAGAGAAATATATGCATCTTAACGGATTACATAGGCTAATGAAGAGTTTTGCTTTGCTTTGAATTATTTCGTTTTAAAGTAGTATTTTAAAGCTTTCTATAGATATATTTATCATATCTCTGAGCCAGTTTCGAGTTGCGAGTTTCGGTTCATCATTGAAGCCTCTTGTTCAAAACCGGAAGAAAGTGCATTCTCTGTTTTCCTATTTTATAAAAGCACAATGTTGATATTGTGAATGCACACAAAAAAAAGTAGACCCTTTACAGTTCAAAATGATATATTACTCTTACCTTTTATGAAAAAAAAAAAAATCACACGGCGTATTTTTAAGTTGTTTTTACTGTAAGAAAAAATCCTCCATGTCCTGTAAAGCTCGCTTCAGCTTCCACTCTCCACACAAACTGTTGGATATTGCACATTTATATAGGTTAAACATTTAAACTAACACTGTGATATGCTTGAACTGTTTATAGGCCTATCTATCGATTTTATTTTAGTCAAGTCTTGATGATTTGATAAGGCTAAATTAATCAAACATAGGCGATCAACTCTGATGCTGGCCGCTTGGTCGTTGCTTAAAAGAAAAAAACATTTAACGAACAAAAATGCTCCCAAGGTTTTTCTAAATTAACTTTATGAAGAAAAAACGAAACAGTCTAATCACTTTTCCATTACATACAAAACTGAACTATTTTAGCTATAAGCTGTTTTGGGAGAAGGGAAAGACTCATATCGCTGAGAACAAAAAAAAGTACATCCATGATATTTCCATGTTCCGCTTTTAAGCCACAACCTACAAATTCTTCAACACAATCATAGCATTCACAAACATAAAAGCAAGCATTGGCAGTGCTGCGTGATTTGACAGGATGTGCGCAACGTGCGCATCAAATAGCCCTGCATCAGTTTAATAACTTTGATAACTTTAATTCTTACAACTGTTAAATTAATGGGCAAATGGTAAATATGTCAAGATCACATAGAAATAGATAGCAAAATAGCCAATGTAAACTAAATGTTATAAACATCGGAGCAACCATATACATTTTAAATTAATCTTTATTATAACAAATTTAGCCTATATATTTTTTATTCACAACAGTTTACAGTTGCCCACAGAAAAAACAGGTGCTGCAGCACCTCAGCACCTGTTCCCGTGCCCCTGTGTGTGTGTGTGTGTGTTTGCGTGTGTGTGTGAGTGTGCGTGTGTGTGTGTGTGTGTGTGCGTGTGTGTGTGTGTGTGTGTGTGTGTGTGTGTGTGTGTGTTTGCGGCGTGTGTGTGTGTGCGGCGGCGCTCAAGGTTGAGCGCGTCCAAGCGATCAAATACACACACAATAAATGGTATATTGTCAGTTTGTTTAACTTTGTTTCTTTGTTCATGTTCTTACTCTATCTTATCTTATGTATATAAAACACAAAAAATGCCTGCACACTGCTGCATTTACAAATTGATGTTTTATATTTATTTAACATCTCAGAATATAAAGCCATGTTAATTAAGCTGCTAATCTATCATAGAAATATATATTTCATACATATATGTGTATGTATGTATGTATGTATATATGTATGTATATATATTAGGGATGGGCATTTTAAGCAAATGTAATATTCGATAATCGCTGGGTATTATTCGATTACTATTCGAAAATCGCACCCCTCCCGCGCATGTACCCGCCCACCCACGCGCACACACACACACACACACACAGAGAGGGGGAGAGAGACCATCCAGGCTTTCAATCTGTATGATAACAAACTGTTTAGTTAATTAGAGAATAGTCTATCTTAACCCAAGAAAATTAATGGTTGTAAAGTATGATTGCTGAAACAGATTAATATAACATAACCTAAGGACGGCATTTATTAACAGAACAGTCCGTCGATTATCAACTGCTCATAAGGCTAGGACATTTCTATTTTAAAAATGAACATGAACATGAACATTCATATTATTAAAAAGAAAATCTTAAATCTGATTAATCCATCAATGAATATTAGGCGTAAAACATATTGCGCGCTAAACAGAATATTCTTAAAACATATTACGCGCTAAAACATATTGTGAACCGCCTGAATGACGGCACTTATTATGTGAACATTAATTTTAACGTCTGTCTTCATAACAATAACCTATTTCATAGATACAAATATATTAAATGAACATGTTCACATGCTCGGGAAGACAGGAGTGTTGTTCACAATTAGTTCGGTGAACTTTGAATTGAAACAAGGGAACGAATATAGAGCAGAATATATTCTCAGAATTCCCCGCCTGAGTCTGAGCCCGTGTCTCTCTCTCTCTCTCTCTCTAGCTGAGCCATTTAAATAGTTCAGTTTTGGTTTTTAATAGCAAATTGGTCATTATTGTGTTTCCTTTCTTTATTAATTTAATTTAGAAATATGATTGGAACATCCTTTGTTTGTTAAATTCAAGTTTGATTTTTTTTAAATACCAGGCGGCCAGCGCAAGTTTGATCAGTTTATCTTTCTCAAATAAATAACTAAATAATTAACGTCATCATATTTTAAGAATAAAGTCAAAATGACGATCATAAAATCATGTTACATTGCCTGAAGTTAAAGTTAAAATTACACCTGTATACTCTGCCAAAAAAATAATAAGTGTGGCATCCAACCTGTAATTCTTCACATTTAACACGAAAAACAACACAAATATTTTGCATATAAATATAATATATCAACCAGTGGAATATTATTATTTCAGCAAAAAACGAATAATTTGAATGCAGGGAGCTCGCCACGGCTTCATTAATGGGAAACAGGACGTGAAGGCGACGGAGAAGCACTCTCGTGCAAAGTTTTGTTAACTTTGGTTTATTATTTTGAGTTGTTTGGGACGCTGTAGCAAACGGCCCTCTCACAATATATTGTTTAACAGGTCTATTGTTCACGCAATCAGGCTGCACGTATCAGAAGTTCCGTGCTCCGGCGTGGTTAGCGCTCACACATAGTGTGTGTGTGTGTATGTATGTGTGCCGCGCCCAAGTGCCGACAGTGCAGTTCGCGCATGTACTGAAAGGAGTTGTCTTTCGCGCCCAAATGCTTTTTAATCGCTTACATTTTTAAACAAACAAGGCTTAAAAACGCATGCAAATGATACAATTTAGTGACCACCTGCAGTGGCCCGATCTGGTAAGTGACAAATCTGAGCGTCCTTCACGCCATTGGACAGTCTTTATTGTCAAGCCCTGTTACACCTTTAGAAAATAATCGCACAACCTAATCGATATTCTATAATTAAATAGAATATTCGAATATTCGATAATCGTGACCCATCCCTAATATATATATATATATATATAAATAACAAAATGTACCGATAAGAATACCGTTAAAGCACCGGATCGATAAGCAGTATCGATAAGAGTAGTAGTACCGTTACCCATCCCTAACCCTGACCTTTGTGTACAGCCAGATGTAAAGTGTTGGGGTGTAAAGTTTCAACTTAATCACAGTTTGAATAATCACGGTTTCGATATGTTTGCTATGTTTAAGGAAAAAAACGTACTCTGTTACTAACGTAACCTCGGTTCCCTGAGATACGGAACGAGTACTGCATCTTGATTAAAGATGCTCTGGGAAAATCCTTTTTCTCCGAAGCCTTTTTTAATAACGCAGGTACTGCATGACCATTGATTTGTGCGGTTACTGCAATTAAGCCAATGGCGGCAGTGGAGCCGCACAGCCTATTGCTGGAAAGCCCGCCAGAGTGGGCGGGGCATCTGGCTATATAATGTGGGTATTCGCCAAGGCTCCTCAGGTTACTTCGTCTGAAGCGACAACTGAGTCGTTCAGCCGCATAGTATGGCAAAGTACGCAGTATTCGTTCCGTTACTGAGGGAACCGAGGTTACGTTAGTAATAGAGTACATTCCCTATCAATACTACACTTGGTACTGCATCTTGATCAAAGATGTTAGAGGAACCAGTATAATCCCGCCGTGTCTATGCTAGGGGAACGACCAACACTTGAACTTGTCTTAGACACCAAGAGGGGCCCAGAGGGACCAAGTATTGTACAGGGAAGCCCTGCTGAAGGTCAAAGGGTAAAACTCATCGAGGCGAATACTAGCTTAGGTTCAAGGTTCAAGGTTCTTTTATTCGTTACATACTCAATTATACAGAATATAATCTGTAGTGAAATGTAAATCAGGTCAGGTCCGCTCAATGGACAGTGCAAAATACGTAACACAAGAGAATATATATAAATATAGGTAAAAAATTAAAAAATAAGAAAAAATAGAGTAAAATGTGCAATACAGTATACTGTGGACTTAATAAATAATAATATAAACAGGGATGTGCAAGAGGAATGTGCAAACAGGTTGTACCGGACAGTATACTGTGGACTTAATAAATAATAATATAAACAGGGATGTGCAAGAGGAATGTGCAAACAGGTTGTACCGGGTATATACACATAGCAGCAATGCGGATGATGGAGAATAGTGAATGTTTTACAGTTTATTACATTGAGTCCTGTAAATGTTATTAGACCGAGTTTGAGTTTAGGAGCCTGATGGCCTGAGGGAAGAAGCTCCTCCCCAGTCTCTCGGTTTTTGCCATCATGCTCCTGAAGCACTTGCCAGATGGCAGTAGAAAGAAAAGATGGTTACCGGGGTGATTTGAGTCCTTGATTATTTTAGCAGCTCTGCTTTTGCAGCGTTTGAGGTAGATGTCCTGCAGAGAGGGGAGAGCAGACCCTGAAATGCGCTCAGCTAAGCACACAACTCTTTGCAGTCCTGATTTGAGGCGTTACCATACCACACTGAGATGCACTGCGTCAATACACTTTCAATGGCCCCTGAATAGAAAGTTTTCAGGATTGCTGCTGAGACCCTGAATTTCCTCAGCTGTCGCAGATGGTACAGTCTTTGCCTGGCTTTCTTGACCGGTGTTTGCATGTGTACAGTCCAAGTCAGGTCCTCGGAGATGTTTACACCGAGGTACTTGAAGCTGCTCATCTTCTCCACAGGGGTCCCACTGATCATAAGAGGAATGTAGGGCCGCTGCGGTCTCTTCCTGAAGTTCACAATCAGCTCTTTAGTTTTGCTCCCGTTCAGAGAGTGACACAGCGATTGGCTGTGTGGGCGCTATTTGAAAGGACCCAATGTTCACAACAGTATTTTGAACCAACACTCTGCCGTCCGCACCCGGAACTGAACGCGGGAGCACTAGGAGGCATGTCAGTGGGCGATTGGGGGCGCTAGACTCGATGCTTTCATACTGCGAACGTCTGAAACTGTCTGTAAAATCATAGTGACAGCCTTTTCCTTTTTGATCTGCCTAAAAGACTAAACCACTTATTATAAGAGAGTTTTTGATGGTCCTTATGCGTAAATACACTGGCAGATCAAATTGCCGTGCGCATTCTCGCAAATCGCTCTTATCTGTTTCTTCTCCAAGTTTTCAACTGGAAGCGGAGAAATGTGAAAGCTGGAGAGGCGGGGCTTCATTGAAAAGGCATAAGCACAGCAAGGGCAGACTGACGCTTCATAATAAAAGCAACGCAGACAGATCAAAGGGCCGCAAGAGGTGTTAATCCTTCAGTGTAAACACACTGTTAGATCAAACGCTATGTGCAGAGTGGACGCGTGGGCTATGCCGGTGTGAAACCACTCAAGCCTAAGCTCATTTACGGTGTCTTTCTCCGAGGTTACTGGGAGAAAAAAGAATGTGAGTGGCCCGACGCTGCAAACTATGATTCGCCCTGACGGAATCAGCCGCTCATGTGTTTACACACGCGCTGGCAGATCAAAGTGAGCGCGTGGATATGTCTGCATGCAGATAACTCACACCCAATCGCATAGCCTCGCAAGTTTCGCTGTTCCTAGTCTGGGAGAGGGAATATGAGCAGAGGAGGTGGGGCTTCCTGCACAGGAGACCTGTGAGCGAATCAGGACGGAGTCAGGCTTTCGATGAAGGCAGGCTTTCTGTGTGAGTGCAGCTTCAGCGACGCATACAAAGAGCCATCCATTATAATGCAGAAAGAGCATCAGAGATGGCTTAGTAAAGCCTGTGAGCGGGCGGGCAGAGCGAAACTTATACTCCGTCTCTGTGAGCGCACGGGCTCTTTGTGGGCATGACCCAGACAGGTGGCACGCTCACAGCTCTCCTGCTACACTCGCTGTGTGAGAAATTTGCTCTTTTATCACTCACTTCTGAAGGGAGAGTCGCCAGATAGTGGCAGGGAATCCGTGGACCAGCTGCTGCAGGCGCTGCTGGCTGTTGAGGAGCGGCGAGTCGGCAGATCAGAGAGAGGTCTGAATCCGCTGCGATGGCTTGTTCAATGGCGAAGGCCTCGAAGAGCGAAAACCTTGTAGTTGTCGTTAAAAGAGAAGAAATCTGAGGAGCCTTGGCGAATGCCCGCATGTTTTGGTGGGCTTTCCAGCCATAGGCTGTGCAGCTCCGCTGCTGCTATTGGTTTAATTGCGGTAACCGCACAAACAATGGTCGTGCAGTACCTGCGTTATTAAAAAAAGGCTTCAGTATCAGAGAAAAAGGAATTTCCACTAGCGTCTTTAAGCAAGACACAGTACGAAATGTAGTATCGATAGGGAACTATACTGTCAAATTAATATAAGAACAAATAATCTGACTACAAGCAGCAGCACAAATAAATAGAATTGAGCAAAAAAAAAACGAAGAGCAGGACAGATACGCATGAACAAACACACAATGCAAATGGTCAGATAAATCTATTTTAATTACATGGACAAGTTCTGTTTAATACATTTGATTGCATTTTGTATTTGTAATAATCATGTTATATTGTCTTGACTCAAATGAATTGAAATTAACAATATGATGATGCTTTTGCCATGGCCTTACAACCCCTGTTGCTCTCTCTCTCTCTCTCTCTCTCTCTCTCTCTTTTTCTTTTCAGTTTTATCTTGCTTTGCATGGACAAGCACCACTCATATTTTGCTCAGAAAATGTTAAATTGTACTAATTTTATATTTTACCAATCTCCTTGCTACGGTAACGCATTATTTACTATACAGTATAACAATTCAATAGCCTACAAAACCATTTAAAGAGTCGCAGTTGTACGCTGCAGCACCTAATGTACTGTGAAAACAATTCCTGAAATATAAGATCACAAAAACATAAATGTATCATATTAAACTGTATATAATTTGGTTTCAACATATTTAATTTAGTCTGACATGACTTCTCAGCCAATAAATTACATTTGGTATGGCAGCTCAGCATTGTGAAGGTATATTAGATTATCAATCAAAACTCTGAACAGATCAACAGGGGGCTGGAAAAGGATCAGTCAAGGTGAAGAGGCCTTCCACAGTGCTGTGATATGCTGTGTGACACAGTGTGAAGGGCTCGAATATGAGCTGAATGTTGGTCTAGCGGAGTTCTTTCTTTTTTAGTGGATGTGTGAAGTCAGTTCTCCTCAAGTTCATGCTAGTGTCCTAGCAGTTAATCATCATTCATTAATTATGAATATTATACACTAATATTTGACAAATGGTGTCCCAATACATGTTCTTATTTTGAACAGTATGTAAAAATAGGGTCAGATGCCCCACTAGGCAATATGCGTATCTCTGGAAACTGGTGGTTTGTGACTTTAAAATATATATATATATATATATATTTTTAATTCATTTTAAGTTTGAATTGTGTGAACACATTATAGATTTGTGGAGTAAAAAATATATTTTTAAGGAAAATGTGTAAGCTGCCCCCAGAATTAACATAGAAGTCCCCAAGTGGCATGTTGCTGCTAGTGTTATAATTTGTATTAAAACAATTTGTTGCTGCTATGAACATGTGGGAAGATAAGTATATTCATATGATTGCATGTAAGTTTGTTTGCACAAAAATGATTCTGTAATTTTGTTCCAAAACTGCATGACTTCCTTTCTGCTGTTGATTTCGAAAGAAGACATTTTTAAGAATGTATGTAACTTTGGACACCATTGACCTTTATTGTATAGACCAGGGGTGTCAAACTCATTTTCACTGAGGGCCACTTCAACATTATAGCTGCCATCAAAGGGCCGGTTGTAACTGTAAGACTGTACAAACGTTACCAATCCTTTAATATATTGTTAAATAACTGTCTCTTTATTTTATTATTAGCTACTTATTTAAGTTACAAATGTTGAATATGCATTTGCATAGATGTAAAGATATATGTTAATTTTAACAAATACATTTCATTTATCAGGTTAAGAAATCCACATTACTCCATAAATCAAAGTAAATAATGAAGACACATATCATTTATCACAAGTCATTACATAAACTTTGTTAACTTTTTGTTAAATTTTTGCTACAATAAACAATTGTGCACTGCTAAAAACGTGTGACAGATATGGCATTTAAGATAAAACAAGTGAGCCTGGTCTCATGAATATATATATATATATATATATATATATATATATATATATATATATATATATCTCATTAGCACAATTTTCTATTTCTATTTGGCGTGCGTTTTTTACGATACGATATGATATGCATGTATTTGGTATACATATGATACGCAATCAATGCTTAAAGTAGAAAAAAAGAAGTGACCATACTCAACTCCACTCCCCCACCCATAAATAAATAAATACAAACTTAAGTACTAAAAAAAGTACTTTTTAATTTTCATAATTTGCAATGAATGTATATAGTGCCACAATAAATTAATTAATAAGTGTTTTCAATTCAATTTACATTTATTTGTATACCACTTTTCATGATGCACGGTTGCAAAGCAGCTTCACAGAAAATGAAAATTTCTACATTACATTTAGTAGTTTACAGCATAAGTCAATCTGTGATACAAACAGGAACACAGGGGGCAGGGGCGGATTTAGTGAATTGGGGGCCCCAGGCAAATATAGGAATGGGGCCCTATACATTTGCACACATTTACCAGATCAACCTTGAGGTTCCTTTTTTGTCGTGATGCTTGCTGCTGCACAATGGTGCCCCATAGTTGTGTCCAATGTTTCTACATTTTTCATGTACATATTATAATGGGATTATTTCATTTACATTTACGTTTACTTATTTAGCAGACACTTTTATTATTTCATCATGTAGATCACAAAATGGCAATTTACAGTTGAGAGACAAGTGTTAACAAAAAACTAATTATAATTACAATTGACCTTTTAAAAGGTTTTTTTTTTTTTTTTTTTTGAAAAGGGATGAGTCCGAAGTATAAATTATCATATTATTTGAAATGGGTTTATGTGGGTGGATTTTCGCATTAGTCTAAACTAGGAATGGCTCGATACCATAATTTTGGCTTTGGTATGTTACCAGAATGTAGTACCTTGGTATCGATACCATAGGTGAAAAATAACCAGACTCAAAAAATAAGTGAACTGAAAAAAATTAAAAGTGATTGATCATCATATATATATATATATATATATATATATTAATATTGGTTAATGTTAGGTATGTGTTTAATGCATAATGTTAACATACTAAACATATATTAGTAAACATTTATAATTTATAAATAAGTATTGACCTACATTTATAAGTGCTATAATAATGTTAATGCTGTTAATGTATTATAATAAATGTTTCTAATGTATTCAAAATAGTGATATGATATTTTTGCCATATCGCCCACCCCTACTTTTAGAAATATCACAATTTCATGACTCTTTGTCAAGTTGATTTGACTATTTTGTCTGAGCAGTGCAGCCAAAATAATTTCCCTATTACAAAGACAAATAATTTCAAGGTTACTAAATATTAAAAAGTATGGTGGATATTTAGACCAAAGTGGGGGAAGATAAAAATCTTTGTCATTATTGTATCTTTGTTTATTAAAAATAAGAACAAAGATACACATTACAAATACACATAATATACAAACAAAACAGTGCTTTATTTTCAGGTACAATAGGCATACATTTACATGTATGCATTTAGAAGACACTTTTATCCAAAGCGACTTCCAGTGCATTCAGGCTTTACATTTTTTTATCAGTATGTATGCTCCCTGGGAATTGAACACAGAACCTTTTGTTCCTCATTACAAATGATCAGGAAAAAAGGAAATTACAGTAAATAAGGAGAAAGTAGTAAATTATTACTATATTACTGTGCCATAGTAAAATACATGTGCCTATTTTTTTATCAGTTGACCAGCTATTTGCCCAATCAAGTATCTAGGTGACCGTTTATAGTTCTGTATGAACTATATGGTATGGTCTATGGTACCTCTTATTGCATGGCACAGCGCACAGACCTAACGTTACCCAACACTGACTGCACCTGCACTGTCTGCCGGCGGCCCTTTAAGTGCGCGCGATCAGAAAGATAGGTGCAATCTGGGGTGATCATCAGCAACGCAGAGCCTCTCCTATGGACACTAAGACCACGTCCACCCCTGCCACCCCCATCCCCGTTGGGCAAAGGGCCGAAATGATCCTTTGTTTGTGTTTTGTGAACACTCTCACCATGCCCGGCGGCACCATTGCGCAGCAGAGATGTACCGGGAGAAGCACGATCATTAGACGTCTGATCGTCATTTCCAAAAGGCAAATATTCCCCTTCAGAGTCAGAATCGGAAAATAACATTTGCAACACATCCTCACAGTACAACTTTTTATTAGTCATTTTGCGATTTTCTCTCACAATTTACTCATGCTATGAACTGATGTGCCTCCGCATCAATGACACGATAGCTCACTTGCTCTGCTATTTCCTTGACCTTTTTTGGTCTAGAATCGAAGTACTACATGTCTGCCATCTAGTGGTAGAGAATACAAATGTGATAATACACCATATTAGGAACTACTGTCTATTTCATGAAGTATGATGTCTTGTCACAACTTTGGCGCTTAGAGGGTTAAGACAATATGTCCAAATGTTTTTATGCTTGCCATACATAAAATCAGTGTGAGCATTCACACAAATCATGTATTATCTCACTGGACAGTATGCCTTTTGCTCTTCGCCATTCACATGTCTATAGATGCAGTCATTTGGGTCATGTTGAATGAATGCCATATGTCTGTTATGACATGTCCATTATGATGCACCAGTGAGTCATTGGTGAAATAGTGAGGCACCCCCACAATCCTCTCTAATCTTGTCGGAACAGATTAGATTAGTTAACATTAACTTTTAAGAACCTGTTTTGTTTAGTATGCTACCACAGAACTTTTTGCTTACAGATGTAATGCAATGTTTAAATGTAAGTAAAATAAAAAAAAAGTTTTTTGTTTTTTCTCTCTGACATCTTTTATCTCCCCCAGGGAAGTACCTGCTGCCATATGCCTCAACCCAGCAGACATGGTCCGCTACAGGGTCAGAGACCACCAACCTGGTGCGCATGCGCTCTCAGACCCTTGGGAAATCTGCACCCTCTCTCACAGCCAGCCTGGTCAGTATGCCACAAAAAAAGTTTAACCTGATATCATATGGTAGATTTCCCACTCAAACACTAGGGAGCACTACTGCATCACTTACACTACGAATAACATATTTTGGCCTGTTCTGATGGACACTGTGATAAGAACCCTTTAATTTCCATACAGTTGACTAGCAGGATATTGCTTTTATAGCATGTTGAAAAATAAAAAAGAATCAGAAATTTGGCTTGAAATTAGAACAATGTCTTATGAACTGATGAGAATGATTGATTAACTTGTTCTGACTAACTGAAATATGAATAAGGAAAATATTAGCCCAATAATTAATTTGCTAAATATATAAAACTCAAAGTTAAAGCATAATTGTACTGATTTTCAATGGGGTGCATACAGTTCCCAAAACACATTGAATGACACTTTGTTGTACCAAACATGGTTCCAGTTTTTATGAAGTGACCTGTCACACCTCTCTTGCCAGGAAAAATCATAATTTGTTGTCTAAGGTTTGCAGCATTGATGCAGCCATCGTTGTGTGACAGAGTATTAAATAGAACTGAAAGGGACATTTCACACAAAAATGTAAATGCTGTCAGAATCTACTTGGCTTCATGTGTTTTAATTATTTTTAACAGTGTTACACTTATCGAGTTATTTCGAGAATGTCTCATTTGCTGTATTCCTTATATTTAAAGTGGTGACCCGAGGCTGTCAAGCCAAAGCCAAAGTCAAAGCACTGCATTTAACTCTTGTGAAGAGCAATATTTATAAATGCTTAATATAAAGATATTCAGGATTGTAGCAAGTTGGAGAAGTAGTCTGGATATGTACAATTGTAAAGTTTATTTTGTCTGCTTCAGTTTCTTTGTTGGCAGCATTGTTCACCCACAATTTAAATTGTCATGATTTGCTCACTCTCTTGTCATTCCAATTCTATTGGTTATTGGTTTCGTGGACTTTCAATGGATTTACAAAAATGAAATGGGAATACTTAAAATATCTGACTGATACATGACATAACATGATGAAGTCTTATGACAGACAATGAGGATCCATTTTCTTTTCTTACTACTATTTTCTTTTCTTTTATTTATTTATTTATTTACATTTTTAAGTGTAGATAGTGTGAAGTAAATCATTATTTAATACCAAATGTTTTAGATTTTTCAATTGCTTCATTAAATTGTACAATACCTCAGCATTGCTCAATGGAAAAAAAATCACTAATCTCAAACTTAGTACATCTATTTAGTTTGTCTGCAAGAACTAGCATTGCCTAAGAGGAGCTATGTTGATGTTAACATAGCCATATTCCTATTCCAATTTTTGGACAAAATATCTTCAAGATTAGAGGAGTTTTTGAAAAAAAAAATGTTCTGTGTGGAGCTGGAAGCTGTGATGATAGTTGCCGCTGGTCAATAGGGGGCACTGGGGCACAGCCCCCATCAAGTTGGCCAGGGAAGAAGCCGACTTCAACATGTTTAAGAATAAGTTAAATATATATTGCAAATGAATCACGGAATTTCATTTAGTCATACTATTTGGGTGGTAATCATTTTAGCACCTATTAAAAATAAAAACTGTATTTAATTTGCGTGTGTGCGGGGTGCCTGACTAATGGGTGTCTATTAGGTCTGATTGTCCTCGGGGCGACCCTCCCACTTTTGATCTTAGCGAATCAATATTGTTTTTATATATTTTGGCCTCATGTGATTGGACCGTTCTTGACTGTCAAATATAGTTTCTAAATGGTTAGTTCAAAAATATACTTTATAGTTTAGTTTATAGCTAACTATAGATCTCCCTTCCGAGATGAAAGTAAATTCGATTTTAACTTTACAAAAAATCCTTTCACAAGGCATTCAAATTAAGAAAAAAAATAAAATACAAATACAGATCATGGAGATTGGAGTTAGCGAGCAGCATGCGGTGTACGTCATGCCTTTTATTGTTTTTCCTGATTGTTATTTCAAAGTCCTGTCACTGAAGCGTTGGCAATGACACGGAAGGCAATTAGAACAATGCAGTTTAACTTGAGCCTGTCATCGAGATCCAAGCACAATTGGCCTGTGTCGTTATACAATGCTTGTCTCTTTTCAAGTAAATTATACGTTTTTATGTAAGGATTATTATGCAAATATATAAATAATATAGTGTCCCATATTCAGTCTGACATATGTCTGACAACTTGAATAATATATTGTCAATAACATAAAAAATTAAGATAAAAAAAAAAAACAATGATCTGTAAGTCTCTAGGAGATTACAGTTTTTCATTCTTATTATATTGGACTTTATTAAACCTTATGGAAATATAAGTATGCAAGTATATGCAAGTTTTTTTTTTTAAGTCTATTTTACTGAACCATTTTCAGTTCTTATCATGAATGATTTGCTATCCTGTGGCTCCCTCGTGTTGACTATTATCTCTGAATTGCGTTAATATAAATTGATTATATATTTTTTGAATGATTACAAATTTTTAATGATTATTTACAAATAATATACACACATTAAACTCATTCACTGATTTGGTATCTTATTTTATACTTTAACAGTTGAATTTTCATCTGACGTTTTAAGCAGTAATGATTCATTATTATGTCACTTGTTAAATTGTTATTTAACAATTGCATTCAGTCATATGCTGTTGCATTTACAGTGTGATTAAGTTTGTAAGCCCCGCATGTTTTTTTATTGCACCAGCCGCCACTGGATGATATCCTGAGAAACTGCCATGTCTTATTTGCCTCTCCTGAGCTGTGGCAAGCAGAGGTCCAAGTTCCATGTTGGGTGCCTGATTGAAATTAATAACCGCAGAGAGCAGGGTCAATGCTGCAACAAACAGAATGTCATTTACTTAGCGGCCGTATCCGATCTGTTTTCATCATGGCCTCCTGGGTCTCTCTCCCTCTTCCCTTTTGAAATAAACAGCCTCTGACCAGCTTAGATAACCAGTTAAAATCATACTGCTGGTTTCCTGTATTAGGTAGGCTGCTGAGGGTTGAAAGCAAGAACCAATTTTCATTCAGAACCAGTTCTGTTAAAACAAAAATAATACTAAGAAGAATTAAATGAATAATGCTGGAACAAATGCTTCTTATTACATTTGGTCCCATTGTTGGTTCTTGTCTTCAGTGAATGACCGGTTTGTTATTTATTTTAAATTTTTGTGGACGAAACACTAAAGTAATCAATTTATAGCACAGTGCAATAGAAATGGACTCCAGACTGTGAGCTTTTAGACTGGACATAATATGATTCTTGAATGTGATTTTATTGAATCCATCAATAAGACTCTGAAAGAGTCTAATGGATCACAAAGTTACTAAATGGGTCAGATTTTTTACTTAACTTCATTTATCATCTTCGTCATGTCTTGAAACAGTCAGATAACTGTTACTGTGTTAAGTATAGCACCAGACTTTGTGGTTGAGGACTGTGGCTTTGAGTCTGGGGCATTTGAAACTGGGCACAAGATTTAGTTCTTCACACTTGATGTTTGCCACAACAAAAAAAAAGTGTTCCTTAGTTAAGTCACTTTGGATAAGTGTCTGCTAAATGAATACATGTAAATGTGCAATGCAGAGAGACTGAAGTGCAATTGGAAACATTTCACTATGCCTTAATGCTACTCTTTAAATGTCTCTTTTGAATTTTGTTTTACCCCTTTCCTAAACTCAGACTATAAACTTCTACATTTAAATACTTAAATTTGAAGAAAGAGTTAAATGTTCATTAATATTGAAATATTCATAACTTTTTTCTAATACATTTTTATGAGTCATTTCCATCACAACCAACAGTTTTTATAACATGTTATGCAAAAAAACAACAACAACAAAACTTTTATTGTGCAGTATTTCCAATAAAGCTGTAGTTTTGAGCAAAATATTAAAAAGAAAAAACAATTTTCAGTTTATATGATTAGGATACTCAAAACTGCTGATTACTCTTTCCAAGATAAGGGAGTCACTGTTTTATTCCAAAAATGTTGCACATTTAATTTACACCATCCTGTCCATTACAAAATGATAGTGAACATAATCTATAATGTGAGATTTAAAGGAAATGAGATTTCAGGAAAAAAAGTCATAATTTCCTTTGTATGCAGTTGTTTAAAAAAAAAAAAAAGTTAATGGAATCATCTGTGTGTGTGTTTGGTATCATCTCAGCTGCTTTGGCTTTATCTGGCCGTTTACATGACCCTACTTCTAAATCGGCCTCCCTGAAAATCAATGATGGCGGGGCCTTCCCGCTTTGCGTTTACTTCCATTGAATTGCTAATAGCCTTTTCCCCTGCGCCATTCCTGTGCTATCATTTTGGATGTTCCCCCTCCTGCAAAATACAAAGGGAAGTAGTATGTCTTGGGAATGTTAACGCTGTTTAGTGAAAACGAGTGCCTGTGGAGTAGGCTGACGGTTCATATGTGACCTTGGAAAGATATTCCTCACACACAGAGGGAGTTTATCTCTTTTCCCTTTGTAAACCTCATGTGGGTTTTTGCTTTGGTCTGTTTGGATATTCAAGCAATGTTTAAACTGCATGTATTGTTGGAGGCATTTGGAATGAGAGAAAATGTGGTTTTGTTGGGTTTTTTTTCCTCAGTGATCGTGGTAGATATCTTCGTTTTATCAAGGGGATTTTGTGTTTACATTGCTTTCTGCTGTTTATAGAGTCCTTCACAAGAACTCTTAGAAAAAACGGTTGGCAAGAAAAAAAACTAAGGATTGTGCTTCAGTGGAAACATGTGTCTAGAGGTATTGTGGTTTTGCATGTGTACATTATCTTAACAGGTAATACTATATAACCTGACAATTGTCCAGAAGAACTGTTAAAGGGATAGTTCACCCAAAAATTAACTTAAATTAATGTATTTTTGATGAAATCCAAGAGCATGTAACTGATTTAGCTAACTTTTAGATTTGCATTAACACTTGAGTTGAAAAAAGCCCCAAAACAGTCATTTTATTTATACAGTATTAATGTGTCTGGATGAACATACAGTTTAATACTATATTAGTGTGATGAGTTGCAACATTGTATAGCAACCATAAACAATCTTTAGTCATGCAGAATTTACACTGGATATATGAGACATGGCTAGACATGTTGAATTGAAATCACTCCCTTTACAGTCAACTTTGCTGTCTACACTGGAAGAGACGATTTGTTTGCAAAGTAGGCTATACTTTTCTGTTATGTGTTGGACTTTGTAAATCGTGGAAGATATACAGTTGTGTAATTAGTTTAACAAAATCTTTACTGTTGACACATTTCTGTTATGGGAGTAACTGGAAAACAATCATGCCATATGACATCACAAATTATATTTATTTATTTATAAACCATGGAAACCAGGGATTTTTCTTGTGGAATATACAAATACATTTTTACATAATTAGGAAATGTTGAATTCTGCTCTTTTTTTATACATTGAGAGTGGATAGTTACTAGTGACCATCAATATGACCGTTGTCATGTATGTTGTGTATGTATGAACAGGCTGATGGCTAATTTCGCTGGTACTTGTGACTAGTGACAATAAAGGACTACTACTACTACTAATATGACTAATGCATTGTCGTCCAAGACTTCTAAACAATATATTTATTTACACACATATCTTGCCACCCTAGCTGCGAAATCTGAATATCATTTAGCATGTTATGGATAAATATGTGTTCAAACCGCTAGGAGAGATTTCCAGATATGCCCACCACCTTTTTCTCTTCAGTTTCTTTGCTATGGGATTTGTGCTCCATAAATCAAATTGTCCCAGCAGACATAACACTGTCATATCTGAAATTGATGAATTATGCAATTTATTAGAACATTTTTGAATCGACTGTATGCTCTTTTGGCAGGTCCGCTTAGAGTGATTGGAGTTTTTATTAAGATCCAGCGGTAGTCGCACATGGTACAATGCAAATTACGACTACAAGGGGATTGTTTATTAGTTACGACACTGAGTCACAGTGAGTCAACAGAGTTAAAGGTCCCCTTAGCGAACATTTTCATCGGTTTCCAAATCCTATCTGAGCTATAAGGAGATTTTTGGATAAATTATATTATATATTGTATTATTTATAAAAATAA
Source organism: Gymnocypris eckloni scoliostomus (assembly GCA_027564155.1). Lineage (NCBI taxonomy): Eukaryota > Metazoa > Chordata > Actinopteri > Cypriniformes > Cyprinidae > Gymnocypris > Gymnocypris eckloni. The sequence goes on along the minus strand of CM050414.1, from coordinate 801,440 downwards.
TACATTATATTATACTTCTATCCTTACCATAATTTGCATTTACTGTTAAGCATAGTTTCAGGCAAAATAATTTATAATCTCCAAAGTTCTATGGTTTATAATAGCATTTTGGTGGAAATTAGGGATTAACTGGTACTTAAATACTGGTTTACACCTAAAAGCTGATTATTATTTACATGTGGTTGATAACCAGTAAATAGACAATATTCAAGTTCTATGTTTTATTAAGAAATCACAACCCTCATAATGTGCTGTATGAACGAATGGATTTTCATTAATAGATTTCCTAAATATTACATTTTAAATGTTAATACTGTAAGATTAATTAAATATACACTATCAAATAACTGTATATATTCTAATGTATACTGAATATATACAGTTTTTGCACATTATTTTTTTGAAAGAGATAAAGAATACTGATAAGTCACATCAGTGTATAAATCATATTCAGAATTAATTTAAAATACCGGTAAATAAAACTAAATGTTTATAAAAAACCTTTTTAAAGACAATAGTTTCCTTTTCTTCACAGCAAATCCTTTCAATTTAACTGATCAGCAATGAAAGGTCAAAAGTAATGATTCATTATTAACAACATAAAAAAAATTAAAAGCAAAACCCAAACTACCGAAATGCGCTGTTTTGCGTGCCTGATGTTAATTGATGTCTGGTCTCATAAAATGTTGTACCTCTGAGCACTTTTTAGCAAGACCGTTTTTACATACCTTACTGCTTGTTTCGCCGCAGTTACAAAGAGGAATGTCCACTGTGTGGCGCTAAAACACAGGTTCAATACGTGAACCCTGACACATTTTTATTATGTTGATTATAGGGGCACCTATTGCTGTGTTTTTATTAAGTTGCTTCAGGAATGTATTGCGGTGGTTCAGAATTCAAATATCCAGGGACCGTCGCTAAAAATGAATGCTCCATCTTGTTGGAAATATGCCCTGCACCAAACCCAACCCTAAACCTACCCGAAGGTGTTGACAAATGCAAAACTGATATAAAAACATATTTGTTGATGCAGCCATGCTATTTGAACTTCCTTATTTGCAGATTTGAACTGTTTTGTCGAACCATAGTTACACGGGATTCGATCCGGAGCTCCTCACCTCTCAAATACGTCTCCATACTCCGTGAGCTACCGAACAAACCTACCTTCTATGAAAACCCATAGATATGAAGCTGGATATGTGTGATGCTAACGTTCAAAAGCATCAGTTTTCAAATCTCCCAGAATATTTAATATTGTTTTGAAGTCATAACAAGATATTCTTCAAGTAATTGCGCAAAAATTACGCTTTTTTTAATTGAAACTCTGTAAGTTTGTGTGAAAAGGAGTCAACGGCATCAGAGTTTTACTGCCTCTAGTGTTCATTTATTTTTTAAACTGCAATGATATGTACATATTCGAATATCGTGTCTTGCTAAAAATTGCACCCAGGTATATAAATGCCATGAGACCAGGGAGGTTAATTGCATTATTTATGTAACAGAAAATATTTGTCCTTTGTTTCTCCGAAACGGACGTAAGAAGCATCATCACCAGCATCACACGTGCAAAATAATTTCCCGACTGAGAAAATGCACATGAACTCAATTCAAAAAGCTCTAATAATACAAGTCCAACAAATCTTTATAGTAACCAGAGTGTGTGGTTTTTACATTCAGACTTAAAAGCACAACTCGTGGAATGAGAGCATCCGAGGAGCGTGTGAATGCATTGATTACACTTGCTCTGACAACCTTCCATTAACTAGCTAAGCTACTACTACTCCATAGGCTACTAATACATCGATTACATTTACATTTATGCATTTAGCAGACGCTTTTATCCAAAGCGAATTACATTGTATTCAAGTTACAGTTTCTACATTTTATCAGCTCTTGCTTTCCCTGGGAATCGAACCCATGATATTGGGTGTTGATAGCGCCATGCTCTACTAGTTGAGCTACAGCAATGGATTAACAATGGATTATAAATATACTTAATTATTATGAAAATACCAGAGATGGCTTGAATAGCACAGATAAACTATGCATTGTCGTGGTCGAGTGTTTATTGTATTTATTTTATCATTCAAAACATTTATATCTTCTGTTTACTTATCCATATCACGGTGAAAAAAAGAGTTCGCTACTTCGTGACTGGATCTGTGGGTTTTCTGTGCGAGGGCGCCTTCTAGTGTCCAGTATGAATTAAAAACACATCACCCCCCGGTTTCACAGATATAGCTTGAACCTATTGCTAGACTAAAATACAAATACAAATTAAGCTCAGATGAGATGTATTTGTCACATACACAATTATACAGAGTATAATGAGGAGTGAAATGTGTTCTCTGCATTTAACCCATCCAAGTGCACACACCTGGAGCAGTGGGCAGCTGACAGTCTGTGAAACCGGGCCCATGTGTTTAGTGCTAATGGCCAATCCAATTATTCACTGGTAATTTTTTATTTTTATAAGTATCGGTTCAGGCACCGTTTAGGCACCGGTACCGTTTTAAAAGTATCGATTTGGCACCGGTATCGAAAAACCCCCAAACGATACTCAACCCTACGTAACATTCGGGATCACTAATAATTACGCACCCAACATTTGCATAATGTTATACCAGCCCATGTTCTAGGCCAGCCGAACCATCAGAAGTTCTGCAGGTGTTGTGAAGAAACAAGCGAGGACAACAGCGAAAATGGCAGATCATGGAAATAAATGCTATCTTCCAGGCTGTGCAGAGGATGTGGAGTGCAGGGATGGGTTGGTGTCTGTATTCAGAAAGGCATGGAAAGTAAATAACGTGTTCTAATAAAATAATGCGAGCCACTAAAGGGACATGGTTAGCTCCTTGCTAGCTGTAACTTGTTACAGTACATACGATTTCACTTACCACATAAACAGAGTAAGGAGAGATGACTGAGGATGATGGCAAATGATTTACAAATCCTGAGCACCGCTGACAAGCATCTGAATCTGATCGTAAATACTGTGAACACACAATAAAGTGAAAGTAAAAAGCAATCGTACATTTGAAAGCAGTTTTAATGCCCAGCATATTAATAGCTGCTCCCTGATGCCCGCATTTTATTTACAGTATAAATACCCAACGATATAACTGTGCGAGAAAGTATTGAAATATATTTTCCCTGTGTTTCCTTCCTGTGAGCTACTGAAATAAGAGATGCCAATCAGAGAAGAGCTCAACATTGAGCCGCACCGTGAAGCAGCCAATCAGAGCAGAGCAGAGCTGAACATTATTATTCACGATCCTTTCAAATAAGCCAATAAGAGATAGTTTCATTCTGGGGAGAAATACTAGGGTTGTAAATAGACATGTAAAACTGTTTCTGGAGAATATTTGCTCTTACCTAAGCCACATACCTTCTTTGTAGATATCAGAGAACAATTTAAAATATTGTATCAATGCATTCTATGGCACTTTTAAAAATTTTGCTTTTATGTTAATATAGCTTAAGGTCTTTTATTGCTGGCGTAAATCCAAGAGGAACTTGTCATGTGGATGTTTGCTGCGACACAGCCAGCACTTCACCATCTGTGTAGTTCAGAGTTTTTTCTACCACTTAATTTGTTTTGGGTTTGTAATTGTATAGTGCAAAGTCCTGACTTCATGTGGGTTTGTCCTCTCCTCCACCTTAATCTATTTCTCCCTTCAGCGAGCATTACAGCTCGTCATGGTGCACCATGAAGTCCTTGTATTTTCATGCTGATTGTGGACCCGTTGAGCCAAACAGATCCACTGTAAGAAAGCCAAAAATCTGATATTAGAACAGAGTGAAGTTTTAACCTCCTTCCGTCATGGCATCTCATCTGTCCTGAGCATGATTAACTCTGACAGGAAATCAATACAACTCCTCCTGGCCAGATATGGAGATAAGACATAATCCTGATGTTGAGGCTTTGTGGCCGTGAGACCCTCTTCATTATTTTGGCCAGAGATGTCCTTTACTGATAACAGTGTCTTTTGTCTTAGCCTGTTTTCTGAGCCGGAACCGCAGGGCTGGAAGAATAACGTCACTCAAAACAACAGCCTTTCAGGTTTTATGTTTGTGCTTTTAATGCTGTTGACGACATGCTGGTTGGTATTTTTGTAATTGTTTTAATTATCTACACTTTTTCTGTTAATTTGTTTATTATCTTAGTAGCTTTTATTGCAATTCTGTTATTTACACATCAGCATTACATTGGTCATTTTCCACCTAACTCTCTGGATATATCAGCATTTGGCATTGAAAACTCCATAGCCACTTGCCATTTGTGTTTAAAGTGCAATGTTTTAGAAGGATCTTTTTAAGGATCTACTTGAGTGATACTGTCCTTTCTTGTCGCATTTTGCTGTGGTACATATGTCTGTTTTTCCTTGACTTTCAAAATCTTCTCATGAGGGTTATGAGAGGTGAAAGCCTCGTTTAGTAAACCTCAATTGAATTACAGACATGCTGCATGTCAGTGTGTACATAGGGAGACGGCAGTTAAATGGGAACTGTCTTTCTGATGAAGTGGGAGCAGTTGGGATGTTGAACCCTTGACTCACTGGCCCGTTCCATTTTTAAATGGTTTTCTATTGAAATATCACTGCATTAACCATCAGGTGCAAAATGACATTGTTTGTCATATTCTCCAACCTTCAAAGTGTTATAAGATGTGAGGTATATTTGGGACGCGAGCAATAAAAGTGAAATAGCTAAGTGCAAATTTGCATACTATTACATCTAGGGCTAATATAATTATAATAATAATAATAATAAATTATTTTCACACTGTAGGTTTAGGGTGACCGGGAGAAAAAGTTATATATATATATGAATTATGAACGCAATATCTCGTAGCTTGTCAGTGAACTACGGCTCTGTGTATTAACTGCCGCTCCATTTGAAAAAAGGTGATGGAGATTTACCGCCAATCACAGAACCAGCTTTACTGATGAGATGCGCATGAGAATCTCATGTGATTTAATTGCACAGCCCTACTTCCGCTACCTTGAGTTCTCTCCAGCGCTAGAAAGCTGATTCGATATTTACACGGGCAGTGTTGCTTACATTTTATAATGCCAGGGTCTTAGTTGTGACATGTAAATTTGATACAATCATGTAATATGATATTTAAGAAAGTGATTCTATTGCATGATGTCATTATGTGCTCTGATGTGATACTCGTACTGCAGGTGCTCTGTGGTGGCTGTCAGGTTTGCCCTTGGTGTTTGATGTGTCAGTAAAAGCGTGCTGTTATCAGGTCTGGTGGGATGGACTGTGACTGGAATGGTTTCAGGTCTGTGAAGCCGCATTGTGTGTGTGTGAGTGTTTGGTCTCTGCAGGCCTCTTGCTCCTATCCTTACGCCCCTGACAGACTCAGATGGGCTAGAACGGAGTCCGACCTCACAGGTCACTCAATCAACCTTCACCGCAGGCCCCTCTGCCCTCAACTCTGAAGCCCTTTTCCACTGTACGTCTCTTTCTCTTTCTCTATCTCAACATTTCTTTTAGACTCTTTAGACTTTCATATGGAAGCCTCTCAAATCTCCCACCCACTGAGAACAAAGAGGAACACATCCTGTCATGACCATTGACCAAAACCTCTTTCTTCACCTGTGATGACCTCAACATGACCCTGCACTACCTTTCTCCCTTGTTCCCTATTCCCATATTCATCTTCAAAAGTATCAGACAGGATGCACAATGTAATTTATGCACAAAGCATCCTTTGTTGGTCCTGGACCGTTCTATTAAACAGTTATAGGACTAACATCCTGTATTGAGTTTCTAATTCAATTTCCTAGTGTTGTCAAAAGATTAATCGCGATTTAATCGCATCCAAAATATTTTTTTGTTTGCATTTATATGTTTGTTTACTGTGTATATTTATTATGTGTATATATAAATACACGCACATACAGTATATATTTTGTATACTGTATGTATGTTTTGTATACTGTAAGTATTTGAAAATATTTACACGTATGCATTTATATATTCATATTATTATATTCTGTCTAAATATATTTAATATATAAACTAGTTTTGTCACGGTACAAAAATGTCTGTATTCTGTGCCAATACCAGTGACAATCCTCGGTTCTCGGTACCAATTTTGGTACCAAAGCAAAACACAAAACACATTTTTATTAATAGTAAAAATAAACTGCACAAAAATCAATGCCGTTCTTTATGCTTATTATTTCAAGTTTTTCCACAAGTAATAAAAGTATGAAAAAAAGTAAAGTTTCACGCTAAAGTTTGTCATATTTTGGCTGCCGTTGAAAAACCACTGTAAACTGTTGTCTGTTTTAGGGTTTGCTGGTGTGTTTCATGATCCTCCTGCTGCTGTAAAAGGGAAGTTTAATATACTGAGTCTGACCAAATGCAACATTAGATCATTGACTCCCGTTAAATTATAACTTTTCAGTAAATGACAAACCTCAGATTTAATAATAAATTTAGATAAGATTACATATATTTTAAGACAAGTGTATATCAAATAGTTGGAAATTACAGTATTAAACACACTTTACATTAAGATTCCATTTGTTAGATAACATGATCTGACTATAACAATAGCTATATAGCAATTCTTCTTTGGGTTAATTTCAAAATTTACTAACAAAATAAAAGTTAAATCTGTTAATATTATTTAATGCACAATGAACAAACATGAATGGTCAAGTGTTTGTATTAAATCACATTCACAAACATTAATTAATGTTATTTGTAATGAATGTTATAACTATGTTATACATGTTATAACATCCCAGCTGAAAATTATGAGGAAAATAGATTGCTCCCTTTGCCAAGTGCATTTCAAAAGATGAAATAATTGCACACAAGTGCCCTGTTCACTCCAAAGTCCCCACTCCAAGGGGATTGGGATGATCACTTCCATTTGGAATTTGCCCCGTGAAACGGTTTGGTTTGCGTACCGTGCCACCCCTAGTAAATACCATCATGACCTCCTGTTGTTTTTACCATAATAAAAGTTATAGGAGCAATAAATGCTTAATAAATAAATTTCATTATACTGTATTAGTGTTAGCCATGCTTATGTTAACGATTAACTCCATTAATAACAGCGATGTTTATTTCAATACGACATTCAAAGTAAAATATGGAGTAATATTCATAACAAAATATCTAAATATTAAATTCAAACTTACATGCTTGAACTCTTTCATTTGATCCAGGTTTCAGTCTTTAAAGTGTTATGTTAGTTTGATGTGTTTCCTCCTCTTGATGTCGCCACAACTCAGTGCTTTTATGAAGCAAAACCATCTGTTTAGCTTTCGGATCACGCATTAAGAACCGGGTTGGACCGGGTACTCGGTACCACCGGTACTTACAAAAACCTGGTACCGTGATGTTTTCATTTTTTTTTGTACCGAAGTACTGGGCCTTTTGACACACTAATATAAATATAAATATTTTCTTAAATATATACATGCATGTGTTTTTATTTATGTATACATAATAAATATACACACATATATTATGTAAACAAAAACCTTTATTTTGGATGCGATTAATCATTTGACAGCACTAAAATGTACATCTTAAGAGGGGCTCTCTGTTAGCATTCCTATTAATTTCAAAGGTAGTAGCTCGATTAAGGTATTCATTTAGTCAGAATACATGGCTAATTTTGATTGGCTTTCAGATTTGAGAGTACAAATAATAAACATTTAATAATAGTGTTTAATGTAGTGGAAAATGTATTTATTAGGGCTGTCAAAGTTGCCTTAAAGAAATATTTCACATAATTTGGAATAAGTTTTGTTGTTCTTCCTAAAGACTGGCCAGATGAATACTATAGAATCCAATGATCTTCCATAACCAACAAGGATGTTGTTGTGCCTAGGGAAATTACGTCAAGCGAATTGCATGCAGCAGTTGACTTGACTGTATTCCTCATTGAATGCGTTTCCTGCAGTTCTACAGGAAGTAAGGGTGATGTGTGAGTTTTCACATTTTGTCAATGAAGTGGTTTCCATTAAATTTATGTTTTCAGTTCCTGCATGGGTAAAAAAGCTTTGTCAAATCGTTTCCTTGAATACACTTGAGGAAGTTCAGTGTTTGCATTCATACCCCGCCACAGGGAGCATACCCAAGACCGAATGAGAAAAAACAAGTAACTTTAAAAGGGAATGTTGTAGGGCTGTAGCTATCGAATATTTTAGTAATTGATTATTCTACTGACAATTCCATCATTTAATCGGATAAGAACAATGTTTTCTTTATTAAATTTACAAAAGAAAATAAGGCAGTTCTCTTAAAATGAACAAGTCATTTGTTTACTTTTTAGGAAAATTAAAATGGTTATTGCTGAAATTGCATATATTATTAACTGTGAAAACTAAACCCATTTAGTGCATTTCATTGCCATATTACATTCAAAATACAAATATATAAAAATCAATTAAAATTACTTTAAAAACATAGTGCAACTTAAAATTAAGACATAAATCTAAATAATAGTAATAATAATAATAATAAAACCTAAACATTGTGCAACTTAACTTTCAAGTTTATCCTAACTACTGCTCAGGCATGACACAAGCCTTTACGGTCTTCTTAGAAGGATTTGTGGCTTTTGTAAGAGGCAAAAATAAGTGGACAGGAAGCTAACGTGGAACTAAAACAAGAGTCCATACACATAGCATTTATTAACACAATTTTCAGCAACATGAATTTAAAGTTATTTGGAAAATAAAACCCTCTTAAATAATGTCTCTCTGCATACTGGTGTGCATGTGTGCACTGTGTAAAAGTTTGTGCACTGTGTTTGCAATCATGCTCCTTTAAAGTAGAACGCACGCATGTACATGCGTGTGTGTGTGTAATCCTTTAAATGTAATCCTTTAAATCCTTGCAAACAGTGCACAAACTTTTTCACGCAAAATATTTTATGTGTTATAATAATTTTAGCTATGATTTAAAGAAAATGACAATTATAAAGTTGTTTTAATTTCTATCACCTAATGTTTTATTGTTATTTATTCTTAAAATAGCCTGTTTGATCATTCCTTAAAATAAAGTGTTCATACTTTTAGTAGTAGTAGTATGTACATACTGCTGAACAATAGTAATTTTGTTCAGTAATGAAAATTAGTAATTAGTAATGAAATGGTAATTTCTGCTGCAATATCTTCAAATTAAACTGGACTTTTATTTTGACAGGTTGCTGTGAATACCATAACATTTCTGTGTGCATATGATATGACACTAGTTTTACTCCAATGAATGGTGAAACGCTCATGAAGTGACTCTCAGAGACATTCTGGAAATTATTTTTGTGTATTTATGCCCTCATTGAGATGGCAGACGCTGAAATCACCAAGAGCGTCACACGCGCTTCAGTGTGTGTGTGGTAAAGGAAAACGCGCATCCCTGCCATTCATTCATAAAAAGATATGATCGCGTAATATTAGAGTTATGTATATCAGTGGAAAATGAATCGAAATTATGATTCTGTGTAAAGAAACATCAAGTAAACCTATACAAATCTATAAACCCTGGCAAAGCTATATTATCAGCGCATGTGAGCAGACCATAGCGGGGAGCAAATCAATGAAAGAGATTGTACCAACGTTGCCCAGTACAGCTGTACTACAGCATGCCACAGCACAGTAACCCTACTGCCAACGGGAACAAGTATACTACATAGAAATTTCTCGTCTGCACGTTATTTGAGCAGACTCTTTTCTGCTATCCGGTGAGCATGAGCGGTAAATGAGCAGAATGCACATTGATAGAGCAGAATATTGAACCGAGCTTCACACAGTGCAGTAATGATGGCTGGACACTGAACACTGCTGGCCGATGCGGCGCGGCATATATTTTCAGTGGCGGAAAATTCAGTGCATCCCTATAAAATGGACAAAACGATTCTTCGAGGCACATAATTTGCCTTGATGATTTTTGTATTCTAGTTACTTGAGGAATCGTTTCAGCCCTAGAATGTTGTAATTGTTCCCTTCTCCTACCATTCACTGTACTTGCTGAATCGGGACTAATTTTTCCAGGATAATATTCCAAAATTGTTCATCTACAGAGAAGAGACATATTTTAATTCAAGCTCTTTGCCTCCATTTGAAAGAATTTTAAAGAGCCAGTGTCAGGTTTTGCTTCTTAACGGTTTCTCACCAAATGAACACTGTTCTCCTGCAGACAAACTGTGGTTGATGAGCTGACGAAGAAGAGTTGATTACATTTTTACACGTTTGACCTTCTAAAATAATTTTGTACATATTCTGCTGGTAACTGTCAATCTCTTTTGTGCTGCTCCATAACTGGCATCGTTCAAGCTTCGCTGGAGAAACAAGGGGAACTGGGGAAACCCACTTAATATTCACACGGCAGTCATGGTGAATTGAAATGAATGAGTAAGAAAGACTGAGGGTTTGTGAGAATGTTGGAGCGAGAGAGTGAGAGTGTGTGGGAAGGTGAGAGAATGTGTGAGAGAGGGCGAGCAAGAAAAAAACACACAGCAGACTGTGAAATTGACGATTGGGATTGGCACGATGGCTGCCGCTTAAAGTTTCATCTCTACATGTAAATAAGACTGCACCGCTGTATAACACTCCAGGAGAAAAAAAGATTGGGCAATGGATGCCTTAAAAATACCACTACAGCTGCCCATGAAATCACAGTATATTGACTCCCAATATGTAGCTGGTTCTGGGGATAATTAGTTTTTGGAAGGCATCTTACTGGGAAAAACCAGGTCATATACCAGCTTCTGGTGTTCAAGTTGATGGAACATGGTAGCTGGGTTGTTGCTAGTATAAAATGGTATACACAATGTACCTTGGCCTTACCAAATGATAGTTTAGCTATGTTTAGCTGAACTTTTGACTATTAGCATTGAGTCTAGTCCACTTGGCAGCTTATTTTGGGCATTGTTTTATTGCTATAGCTATAAAATTACCAAACCATATTAGGGGTGTCTAAATTAGTCCTTTCTATGGTGCATCGCAATGCAGACGAGGACGATTCTGTATCAGTTCAGTAATAGACCATAACCGATTATAATTTACTGAAGCTTTTCTGATGTCATTTGTCGCATACATGCTTTATCGCGGGTACATACAATGGCAGAGGGAGGAGAGACGCGAGTGCGCGTATAATTAAAAATGCTCCAACTACTAGGACTGGAATTGAGAACCGCTGGTGTAAATCATGTCACGCACAAATAAAATATGCAGGGGGTAATAACTTGAGAAACCACATCAGCCGTTTTCACCCAGTGTTGTTAACCCTGTCAGTGCCAAGTATTTAGTATTTTTGTGTATTTGTTCTAAATGCTCCTGTTGTTTTCTGTGCCCAGAATTAGTTTTGTTTGATCTTCAATACATTCAAGAAGCGTGTTTTCTTGGAGCAGGTAAAATTAAAGGTTCAGTTCATATATCTGACTGCTTATTTTTATTGACAAAATTGTATACATGTGAAGTAAAAGTGAAAATTGAGGATGCAGTATCTCGTTTAGTAAACATGTAAACGTATCCAGTGATTATTTGTTCTTTTAAAAGTGCTCACAATGTTTGTTAATACAAACGTGTTGCCAGATAAATTGCTACCTGTCCTGACTCCTAGAAATTGTGTAACAGCAGTCAAATCAGAACTGGGGCCTTGTGTATTAACGCTGTGTATGTACAAAATGGGCATAGAATTGTGCGTACAGTGTTTTCCATGCACGTTTCTGGATTTATATATATATTTTAAACTTTCCGTAAATATGTGCACAATGTACGGATGCTCTTGACTGTGCATACGCACTCTTTTTTTTCCAGGATTGAGAAAAGTAATGAAGTAAACAGCAAAATTGCATGCATTTTATTTAAATTGTTTAAAATAATTTAAATACTATTTGGGTAGTGTAAAACAATGAGATCAATTCTATTCTAAAATATTTATCTGATAATGGTTTTAAAACCATTTAGTTTTTATGGGTATTTTAATATTTATTCTAAACCATAAGAATATTGGATGATTTTTAGCAATACCAAAATAATGTGTATTTGTAGTCCATATCTCATTTTTCTTTAATGTCTTTTATCTTTGACTGGGTTAAACATGGATGGGAATATGCATGGGAATTATATGCAGATAAGGTTATGCATAGGAAAACTAGGCGTTGTAAGCTCCATATATGGTTATTTCAGGGAGGATACGGGGTGGACTGGGATTTATAAAAAGATTTTTAGGCAGTTTCTGGCATACGCATGGGTTTATATATCTGAAAACTTGTGCACACGCACAATCTAGATTTTGTGCCTACGTACACTTTTAGGATGAAATCTTCAGAGTTTTTTAAATAAAACATAAATGAGGCTCGTGGAAATTTTAGCATGCAGCTGCTTAGACTAGTAGGATGTACAAAACAACATATTTTCAAAAGCGACTGGTTGGTGAAAATTGCTTTAACAAATAATCTTAAAGGACTAGTTCGTCAGTTTTCAACCAGCTTTGTATTGTTACAGTGTCAGATGCAAGGGCAGCACTAGCGGGAGAAAAAGACTGGGCCTAAAATTAACATTCAGTAAGAGCCAAATGCAACCCAAAAATCTGCGTTGTGTCCCTTACAACATGCAACCAACTATCTTCCCAAATTTTTAATGAGAATAGTTCATACATTATAAATATTGTATACTACATAATATAGGGTGCATTTTCTCAAGTTACCGTCCATTGGCAGTTTTGGCAAATATTTAATTACCCCTTATACAACCAGAATTCCTAAAATGTTGGGACGTTTTTAAATTTGAATAAAATAAAAACTAAAAGACTTTTCAAAACACATGAGCCAACATTTTATTCACAATAGATCATAGATAACACAAATGTTTAAACGGATACATTTGACACTTTTATCCACCAAATGAGCTCATTTCAAATTTGATGCCTGCTAGAGTTCTCAAAAAAAGTTGGCACGGGGGCTTTCAAAGGGCTGAAAAAGCAAGACATTTGGAAAAAATTCAACTGGGAGAACATCTAGCAACAAATTAAGTTAATTGACATCAGGTCTGTAACATGATTAGCTATAAAAGGGATGCCTTAGAGAGGCAGAGTCTCTCAGAGGTAAAGATGGGCAGAGGCTCTCCAATCTATGAAAGAGTGCATCAAATATTGTGGAATACTTTAAAAACAATGTTCCTCAACGTCAAATTGCAAAGGCTTTGCAAATCTCATCATCTACAGTGCATAACATCATCAAAATATTCAGAGAATCTGGAGAAATCTCTGTGTGTAAGGGACTAGGCTGAAGACGTTTGTTGGATGCCCGTGGTCTTCGGGCCCTCAGACGACGGCATCACTCATCGGCATGATTCTGTCATTGACATTACTAAATGGGCCCAGGAATACTTCCAGAAACCACTGTCGGTAAACACATTCTGCAATCCCATCTGCAGATGCCAACTAAAGCTCTATTATGCAAAAAGGAAGCCATATGTGTACATGGTCCAGAAGCACCGTCATGTTCTGTGGCACAAGGCTCATTTAAAATGAACAGTTTCAAAGTGGAAAAGTGTTCTATGGTCAGACGAGTCCAAATTTGACATTCATGTTGGAAATCACGGACGCCGTGTCCGCCGGGCTAAAGAGGAGGGAAGATCTTCCAGCTTGTCATGAGTGTTCAAAAGCCAGCATCTCTGATGGTATGGGGTGCATAAGTGCGTACGGTATGGGCAGTTTTGGAAGGCACTATGAATTCTGAAAGGTATGAAAAGGTTTTAGAGCAACATGCTCCCCTCCAAACGACGTGTATTTCAGCAAGACTATGCAAAACCACATACTGCCGCTATTACAACAGCATGGCTCTGTAGTAGAAGAGTCAGGGTGCTGAATTGGCCTGCCTGAAATCCAGATCTTTCACCTATAGAGAACATTTGGAATGAAAAAGTGCCAAATATGACCATGAACTCTTTAGCAGATGGAAACCTATATCGGGCAAGAATGGGATCAAATTCCAACACCAAAACTCCAGAAACTCATAACCTCGATGCCCAGACCTCCTCTTTTGAAAAGAGGAGGAGATGCTACACCATGCTAAACATGCCCCCGTTCCAACTATTTTGGGACCTGTTGCAGGCATCAAATTTGAAATGAGCTCATTTTGTGCATAACATTTTAAAATGTCTCAGTTTAAACATTTGTTATGTTATCTATGTTCTATTGTGAATAAAATATTGTGATTTGAAAGTCCTTTAGTTTTCATTTTATTCAAATTTAAAAAACGTCCCAACACTTCCAGAATTTGGTTTGTAATTATATTTATTGCTGGTTTACTTGACCCTGAATAAATTTTTCTTGGGGGGCGGTCAAACGTTGATGCATTCTTGTGTTCAAAATCGTTTGCATGCATTTGACAGTTTGCCAAAAGTCTAGAGCTCATTGCGTCTAGAGCTCAGAGCTCAGAAGCTGAAAAGAGCATGTGAAAGGCGACAGAATGACCAAAGATATTGTCGGGATGTTTATGGCAGTAGCAAAGCTGGTTTAAAATTAAGACTGATAGAAAAGGTTTTATTGTTCAAGCTTGTTTGTTGTAAAGGAAGGAAAACTCTTCCTGTCAGCTATGGCTCATCACAATAATGAAGGAAGTGCTTGCAAACTAGCCATTACAGGATGCCCCGTCTACCCCTGTGCTCTCATTGTGCGGTCCTTCCATCTTATTTCTGCTTAGTTCACCGTGACCGCCAAGCCTTCTGACCTTCACTCCTGACTCCTTATCTACAGCTCCAGTTAAAAGACAAATAGGAACTCAATATCACTCAACATCAGCTCGCTAACACCATTGACCGAATGTGGTGATGCCAGCTGCATTGTTTAGCGTGGGCAAAACAATGCACAACAGGATTTCCTGTGCCTCCCTTTCCCTGCAAGCGGTTACTCCTGGTGCCACAGAACGTGCATATTTGGGAGCGAATGAATCGGCGGCCCTCATGAGATTTTATACTGATTTAAAGCTGCCAGTCTTCACCCCTCTACCTCTCTGCTCCTCTCTCACCCCTCCTGCATTCCCTATCTCTCTTGCTCTTCCATCAAACACGCGTTCACAAGCTCTCTTTCTTTCACATCCTCACATCCTCTCTTCTCTTCAAAAACGTACATGCTCACACATTGTCCTGAAGTTCAAAGAGAGCGAAACGGCGACATGTCAGCTGACCGGCCCCCTCCAATCAGATAAGTTCTAATGTAAGTCTTTAGCAGCTGCTCGGTTCTGATGAAGCGTGCCTGTAGGATCGCAGGAGCGCGAGAGGAGGCAGCGCGGTGCAGTATGGTTAAGTAGCGGTGAGACGCGCGCACACAGCGAGAGACTCTCTGGCATGGATGAATCCAGCATTCTGAGACCTGTCTTTGTTAGACTCTTAAATTATTGGTATTTGTAATAAAACTGTTTCTGACCGAGTACTTTGTAGTGAGATATTTGACAGCATTTTATTTCATTCAATTTTTGTAGCTTTATTTATTTATTATTTTGAATATGGTATTTAGGCTGGATTAATAGCAGTTTAAATTAATATTTTTAATGAATGAATTTAACAATTATTTGGACCTTTCCATCTCAGTGTGTATTTTTTGTGTATTATTGGCAATAACTGAAAAATTATTTGAGGCATTCACGATTTTTGTAAAGTTTCTGCTTCTGCTTTTTTTGTATTCATTGTTGTACACCATTGACACTAATGTATTCCAAACCAATATGGCTCTCTGCTCAACACAAAATATAAAAAAAACTCAAAATATAATATTTGTTTCACACATGAAATAGTCACATGGGTTTGGAACGACATGATGGCGAATAAATTATGGAATTTCCTTTTTGTATGATCTATCCCGTCAAGACATTATATTTGGAGTGACTGCTGTGTGAGTTTATAAGGACTAATTAGTCATCCATCGGCAATTAATCTCTTTGTGAAATGGTGACATTAAAGAGACTCTTATAGTCTTTTCTTTGTTTTGGCATGGGAAAGGACACTTGTTTCTAAACTCTGCGTGCTGTGGGCATCACCACAGCTGGCAATAAATCAAAACTATTTTTTGCCCTGACGACAAGATTCAGAGTTCTGCTGTATGATTTCATGTGGGACAGTGTTTTCATTTGTCAGTCAAATGCATGTCAGTGCACTGTTTCACGCTCTGTATTGCTTCAGGCTATGAGCTCATAAATCGGAGACTGGGACATTTTTGATAGTCTTTTATGTTAGGAAACTTCCTGAATTGAGTTAATGCGGTAATTGTCAATACAGCAGAGAAAGTGAGTGTGTTACATGGCTAAATTTAGACCGGTTGATCTCGGTGAGAAGGTTGAGTCAATTAGCTGCTTTATGTCAATTACATCAAGGTAGCTGCAGCATGCAGGGCAATTGTTCTGAGACCCACTAAACACACAGCGCCACTTCTAATTGTGTTTTGTGAGAGCTTTCAGTTGAGTATAATTGTGTTGGAGTTTAAATCTAAAGGCTTGTTCACACACCATGATTACATGTTTGCCATAAAAACATTGAATTGTAACCGTGCATTTCTGTGAACTCAAAGAATCTTTAAATTATCATCTGTATTTGTTCAACAATAGAGCAACAGAGAAAGTTTTTTTTTCTTCCAGTTAAATAATTCACTCATTCATTCATTTTTTTTATTCATTCATTCATTGCATTTTTTTTTTTTTTTCGCTCATTCTTGTTTTTTACATTCAT
Organism: Gymnocypris eckloni scoliostomus; assembly: GCA_027564155.1. Taxonomy (NCBI): domain Eukaryota; kingdom Metazoa; phylum Chordata; class Actinopteri; order Cypriniformes; family Cyprinidae; genus Gymnocypris; species Gymnocypris eckloni. Next base: position 784,731 of record CM050414.1, on the reverse strand, counting down.
TCGTTTATTCTTGTATTTTTAAATTCATTCCCTCATTCTTGTATTTTTCATTCATTAATTCTTGTATTTTTTGCTATTGGTTATTTATTGTTATTCATTATTTTAACAATTGTTTTTATTCATTCATCCATTTGTATTTCTTATGTCTTTTATTCTGTCATCATTCTAGAGATGAAACGGTATCAAAATTTCTTATCACGTTATTATTAACGTGTGCTGGAAATGTTCCAAAACCAAGATGTTCAAGCTTTGAAAAAGGTTCATAAAATGGTCAACCTCACATTTCAGCCTTTAAATAAAGAAAAGGGTTCAATGTTAAATGTCTTGGTGTGAATAAAATGTACCTTTCCTCAGTGATCTGTTTTGCTATTGTTGGTGGGAATTGGTCAGGAAGAATGTTAAATGGAAATGTTACAGTCTCCGGTTAAACAGCATGCCATTATAAAAGACTTTCAAAATCATTGATAGAATTTTCTCACTACCGCCCAGATATTCTGCCTGTTATCACATTAAATTCAGTAATGCAATTAAAAAAGACTGAGACATATTGTCTAGCAAATAAACATGTGTCTTCCGGCGCTGGATTCTGTAGGATCGGCTGGTTCCACTGAGGATATTGTTGTCAGCTGAACATATTGAAATGGGCGGTAGATACTGGCAGGTAATTAGAATGAATAGACAGTAGTGGTGCTATATTAGCTTTGTAATCACAGTTGCAGTGAACGTGTGCATTCAGAAGTCTCATGGGGTCATCTCCCTGCATTTGTTTAGTTCCATTAAGCTTCGCTTCACATTTGGACTTGATCTAATAATTAAAAAAAGATGTGCACATGAAAATGCTTTTTTTTTTGGCATGGAAGTAATTATTTGGCAGTCTTGAGGTATTCGGATTGTGTTTTTAAAAAGTTATCTGTGTTTAAAGTCTAGGCAATTAAAAGATCTTTATGGAAAAATCACTTAATATTATGTATACTTTACATTACAAACATATTGTGTATATATTATGTTTTGAGAATGACTTACCGTCATATTTGATTTGTGTATAGTGCGCAATCTTAGTCACATTCACAAAGGCTGACAAAGACAAGAGTGCTTTGTTGTGTATGATATATGACGATGTATCAGAATTCAATAAGCCAAAAAGATGTGCACATGTAAATGCTTTTTTTTTGGCATGGAAGTAATTATTTGGCAGTTTTGAGGTATTCGGATTGTGTTTTTAAAAAAGTTATCTGTGTTTAAAGTCTAGGCAATTAAAAGATCTTTATGGAAAAATCACTCAATATTATGTATACTTAATATATACACAATATGTTTGTAATGTAATGTTTTGTGAATGACTTGCCGTCATATTTGATTTATGTGTATAGTGAGCAATCTTGGTCACATTCACAAAGGCTGACAAAGACAAGAGTGCTTTGTTGTGTATGATATATGACGATGTATCAGAATTCAATAAGCATGATTGATAATGTCTAATGAGAGAGGTTTGTGCCCATATGGACACATCAGTCAATTCTCCTTTTCCACACTATTAATGTGCATGATTCACACGTTAACTGTCTGGCTGTTTGTATTTATGCACTGGACAGTATACTGTGTGCTGTGCATTCATTAAGAATTCTGGAGAACAAACAAGGGTTTTTGAAGTTAAAGGTAATATGATTTGTTTATTTAATTTTTAATGTGTGGACAAATGGAAGTAAAGCAATGACCCTGTGGTGCTTTCAGAAAATTGCTTTTTATATAATATAATGTTGGTTCATTATTATTTGTTAATAAAAACAAGGCATATTTAATAAAACACTGTTGATACTGGATTCAAATAAAATACTAATACTGCAACAACGGCATGTTTGTTCTGATATGTTGTGTAGTTTGGAGTTCTTTCTGTATTCATGGTAACATCAAAAGCCCACCAGTCCAGCACAGTGTGTGTTCAGCTCTTCTGGAAGTTATCAGCACATCTAAGTTAAATTTGTATGCGCTGCGTGTCATATGCTGCCTATTTGCACGGTTGACACAGTGTTAATCTAGCAGTGGGAGTCTGACTCTTGGCCAGTAAATACACACTTCTTCACATACGCTTCTTAGGCTGTTGGGGGGGTGGAATGGAGATAAAGCCTTCCGTGGATCGCAGAATGTAAGTGAAGATGGACTTTGTGGATAGATTGAAAAAGCATTCATGAAGTAAGTGGAGAAATTGCAAAATTGGGTTTGATTGACTCACATAATTAGAGCTGGACTTTAGAAATGTTGACATTAAATTGTAACACTGAGGTGCATTTTACCTTCAGAGGTGCTGCTGAAAGAAAACAAGTAATGGAAAGTTCAAATGAACTTGAAATGAGCTCCAAATCAGAAAACGCTTGTCAAGGTAAATGACCCACATCAAAGAAATGCAAATTTTCTCTGCTTGGTGCTCGACAAAGATTACTTTGTTTATTTTCTGGAAATTAGACATCGTTTTGTCTTGCACTACCTAAATTAGTATCCTATGATGAATCGGATATCTCTGCAGATGAATGTAGTGTTTATATCTGCATATTACTATCTATCATTATTTTATGCTGGGAAAACAACGTTTGGTTCTGATTTATTTTATAATCATTATGCATGTATTTTTTATTTATTTTTTGATTGGTGGAAGCAGACAGAAAGGTTATTTCAACAGAACATTAATTAATACAATATGATACATTTATATGATTAATAAAATCATATAAATGTATTTATATGATTAATAAATATGATTAATAAAATATGATACATTTATACAACCCGAAGTGTAATTTTTAAGAGGAAAAGGGAAAGTTTGTCAGGGTAAACTTTGAATGTTGTCGATTTAGGTTGAGTAGATGGAGCAGTAAACAACGTCTCTATAGCATTTATATGAATAACTGAACAGAAGCACCTAAACTGTTAAAGTGTGTTGGACAATCATATGAGGAGTGGCAGAATATTATGTGTGTGAGACTGTCTCTCTCTAAACACAGGCCACCAAATCATTAATGAAAAGAAACCAGCTTTTTGGCATAGTTGTCACTCTCACCTAGTTCTATTTTACTTCATTCTCTATAGTCTTCTAGAAATACCATAGTGCAGACCTTTCCAGTGTAGAAAAATAATGTGAATCAAAATGCTCAGACAAAAGGGCGGAATACTGCAGGGTAACAGATATGATGGTGTGAAAGGAAGCTAGGCACGTTCCTTCAGCTTGTCCTATCAGCTGACCTTTACAGATGATGAAAACACTGGTCTGTGGCCCTGAGGGATCTCTGAGTGCCATGACCACATTATTAGCTGGATTGACCTCCATAGCACTTCCTTGTACCCCGACCACTGACCTTCTGTCTGACCAATACAAACTCTAGCTGAATGCAGAGTTCTTCCTTTTTACTGGAGGAACAATGTGCACTCCCCTACCTCTGTGGTTTTCTTTTGGTTGGTCAACTTGAATCCTTTCTTTCTTTCTTTCTTTCTCTCTCTCTCTCTCTCTCTCTCTCTCTCTCTCTCTCTCTCTCTCTCTCTCTCTCTCTCTCTCTTTTTATGTGTCCTTTATTTCTTTCTTCATTGAACACTAGGTTCTATTGTGTTATGTCTCTCTTATAGGCCACCTGCCTACTCATTTATTTATTTGATGACAACTGCACATTTGAGGTTATGTTTCTTCTTTTTTTTTTAGGGTTTCAAGTGCGTAGCGCTGAATTCCTATTGTAATTTTTAGAATGCCCAAGGATCCGCAATCTCCCCATAAAACTGATCAAGCAGACTAAACCATAAGTCAGAGACTTGAAACTTGGAGGGATGGTAGTACTTGCAACGTCTACAATGTTACCAATTTTCGCCCCAATTGGCTCAAAAGTAAAATCATTCATAACTCTTGAACCGTTAGTTACTAGGTCAACGATATTATGACTAGGGATGTAACGATTACCGGTTTGATGATACATAATGATAAAATTCCCAATGGTTAGTATTACGGTTTCATTTTTTATTATTATTTAATAAACCGTTTATTATAAAAATTTTCAGTAACAATCTCGCGTGCGCACAGCAGCAGAGTAGTTTCGTTTTGAGTGAAAATAGGGCAGAAAAGCTGGGAGGTTTTAAAAGAGAGCTGAGGGAATTATACAAATTGATATATTAATTAATTAATTAATTATGTGACTGTACCTCTGAAGGGTCGGACTGTCTTCAGAAACGATTCGATGGCATTTTGTTTTCATCTTCGCTCCATGTAATAGCTAAAGAAGTGTTCTTAATCGCAAAACTGTTTTGTCCATGGAGTTCACCGGAAACAGCTGTTATTCAGCTTCTCCATTTAAAGCGCCGCTTCTCCATATAAAGTGTCCCCTAGTGTCAAAGACTGGATTTAAAGAGTATCATATTGCCTGTGTGTGGTTTCTGTCTGGCCAAAAACTGACAAAATGTTCATGCCCTGCTGTAGATTTTGGCTGGTTGATGAAAAACATTTAAACAATGCAGATAAGTTATATAGAATTGAACAGGCCACTGAAGTTTGAACATATATTAGACAAAGTTAGCGGAGGTCGATCGGAATGAAACTCCGTAGGCCTGTTTGACTCACGGCCTCTCATGTGAGAAATTTGAGAGAAATCGGCCACTGGCCACTGTTAAAAACCTGCTTTTGCACACTAGTCCTAGGTTTTTCGCTCAATCTGGAAACACACGGCAGTACAATTCTCTGGACTCTAGGTCAAAAATTATCAAAAGCAAATGTTGAAATTTACTCTTTGGGAATCTATAATGGGGGCATTACTAGATCACGAACAACCTGGCCTCTAGGACCACTGCTGTCAATCACATAGTTCTTTAAATATTTGATTTTATATATTAAAAAAAACTACTTTTGCGAACTACTCATTGGTTTTACACTCAACCTAAAAACAAAAACAATTAACTAAAAAAAAAAAAACACTGTTGTACAATACTCTGGACTCTCTAGGTCAATAATTATAAAAACATTGTTGACCTTTTCCTTTTGAATAGCTATTGCAGGGTCGTTTAGAAAATGGGCGTTGCCAAATATTCTCCAAAGCTCTACATTCTAAATGAAAACTCAAAACTTCACAAAACTTGGTAAGCACACACGGCATATGAAAGAAGCATGCAAAGTTTTATGAAGATCGGACCACAGCTGGCACTATATAAGTCACAAACATTAAAAATCATCATGTTTCTATGGTAAATTACCTGGATTTGCCAAAAATGCTTTTTAAATCATTGATTTAGGTGACTTGCTAAATAATATGTAATGTCTTTTTTCATATGTACTTAAGTGACTTAAAGCGTTTGAACCCTGGTAATCACTGCTTGCAGCCTTTTTTGTTTAGTTTTTTGTATGTAGTAACTTTGTCACTGATGGTGGTTTATTCCATCAACCTCCAAAAAATATAACAGTGGTCCATATGACTCCTGGCATATTACACGTCTCCTGAAGCCATACAGTAGGTTCGAGAAACAAACTAATGTTTATTCAATGAAAGCAATAATATGAACCAATATAATTAATATAGACAATATAATATGAAAAGTTTAACAGTTTAAATCATTATCCATTCATACAGATTTGTAAAACGGAGAGTACATAAAGTAAAAAATATATATTTTCCCCCTTTTTTTGCTGAACTGTCCCTTTAATGCTTGCAGATAATGAAAGTGTATTGTTCATTTGATAAACACTGTGGAGTCTAAAGCAGGAAATGTTGCAGATTTCCCTTGCCATTGTAAAGAGTGAGTCACTCTGATTGCTTTGTCTTTGCAGTTAAAGTATTCATTTTATCATAAATCATAATGGGAACATTGTTTCTCTTGACCGGAGGTTTCAGTACCACTGTTAATTTGGCAAATATCAGATGGTAGATCCAGTTAAACCTTTCAATCACTTTTCAATTTTTGGAAGGAAAAAAATGTGGGAAGATTGAGAGGGGAATTCCTTAAAGATAAAGTCAGCATTTCACACTGCACACTTTTTATCTTGAGAGAGTGCAGAAATGCAGCAAATTCAAAGGGAATTATTAATATGCTATCATGGCAAGGTCTTTAAAACAGTATCACTAAAGCTTTGATGTAGCTGGAACAATAGGAAGTTTCATGTCGTGGTCTGGACAAGCAAACATGCAGAGATGTTTAAGAGAGTAGACGCATGTTTTTTTTCTGTTTAGTCAGATAAGAGGAGCTGTGTTACTGGGCTGCTTTGACAACTTTAGATTGGAGTTTTGCATTGGAATTACTTGCTGTCATTGAAATTACCAAAGGTAGATGTCTTCAAACGCCCAGGGATGCTGATGTTGGTTGTCTGTCAATACCAGAAACAGTATGGTTGAAGGTACCACAATATTGCACTGCTGATTTCATATTTAATGTATTCATAGTTAAAAGAATAAGGATGATCTACATCTGTATCTAAAAACATAAGATCTTAAAAAAAGACACAAAAAAAATGGTTTCTACAAAAATATTAAGCAACTGTAACAAAAATATTTTCTTAAGTAGCAAATCAGCATATTAGACTGTTTTCTGAAAGATCATGTCACTGGAATAATTAACAAATAACAGCTTTGCCATCACACGGATAAATGTAACATTTTAAAATACGCTAAACTAGAAAACAGTTATTTTAATATTTCACAATTATATTGTTTTACTGCATTTTTGATCAAGTTTGAAACTAATGTTGCAGGTTTCAGGGAAATCAATGGCAAGGGAAATCAAGACCGTTGCCTTGGTGGGCATAAGAAACCTTTCAAAAAAAATGTAATGTTGAAAAAATATATATATTATAAAATGTGTAATATTCATGTTAAATATCTTGTAATGTCATGTCTGTTGTAAATAGTCTTTATCCATCTTATGCAGTATGGATCTTTTCCACGTCCTCACAATTTTCATTGTTTGATCTTTAACTTTCCTCCATGATTTTTTATGAATTCCACTGAAACATAATGGAAATATAATTCAATCATTCCCGACTTTCCACAGGCACATCTATCCTAGTAGCTTTGAGAGTGAATAGTAATGCATATATATATTCATGTTGAGCCATGGGTGAGCCTGCCCAGCGTGGAATTCATGGGTAAACCCTGCTAGAGTTGCACCATTTTGCTGCTGTTCCCTGCTGTGCTCTGCAGCAGCTCCAGCGCTCCTTTTTCATTCATTATTTTGAGTAGCGTGAGGCTACGGTTTCTCAGGGTGCAGCAGCACCATCCGGCGGAGCTTGAAGTCACAGTCGCACATCAGAAGTTCAGAACTAGCTGCTGCTGGAAATGTGACATGATCCCATTTTTGGATCATTTTGTTAATGATCTCATTAACAGTACCTCTTGGAATATATGCATTTTATGCAGAACACATGAAATATTTTCCTATTAATGAATTTAGGAACAGAGATGAGATGGTTAATTAAAAATAAAAAGCAGTATAAATGACAAATTACTGATGAAAAATATCATAATCACTGAATGAAAGTTACCTAATTACTGTGTTTATTTTAAGACATTTGTGTGTTAATGTTGTGACTGGAACTTAAATTATTTGTCCATCAGTTTTTTTTCTGGTCTCATACAGATATGCGGACCATATTATGTTAGAGCCTAGAATAACATAACATCAGCTGTTCCTTCCTTACATAAAAAGATCTCAAATTGTGTCAATTATTGTATCATCTCAAATGCCCTCTTGTGGTCTTCTGGGACAATTGCACATGCTTATTGAGGAATCATAACTGTATCTTCTGCAGTTGTTGAAATGGGAATGTGGTATAGTCTATATTGTATTAATTTCAATTTATACAAGTCTAGCCATCAGTTAATAAATAAATTAGGTTAGGAATATGTTTCTTTATAAAGGGTATAATTCACTTTGGTCAAGAGTTTGATAAATAACCATGCATAACTGAGAAATAGCCAATAATCTAAAATGGATTATTCAATTTAATGTTTTCGCTATTATGGATGTGCTAATTTATGGTTCCACAGTAACACAGAGCAAATACATTCCTGTGATTAGGTGTACACTATACTTCAAGTCAGTGAGTCAGGAAGTGATGTTGTTGTAGTTGTTTTTGTAGTTTTGAAAGAAATTAATACAATTACATTTAGTCAGCACTGATGCATTACATTTATCAAAGGTAACCGTACATTTATGATTTCAGTTTCAAGTAAATGCTGTTCTTTGTATTTTTCTATTATGTATTAATGACAAAAAAGATGATAATGATAGATGTGTTCTTGAGCTCTCTTGAAAAAATGCCTTAAAAACGTACTATATTTTTGATAAAATAAATCCAGCTTTGGTCAGCATAAGAGAACACCAACTTTACCTCACTGACCCCAAATGTTTGAAAAGTATAGTGTATTCAGAACTACTCTGTTTCAAATACAGCCAGAGCTGAGGGCTGCGTGAGGGCAGGGGTTAAATATTCATGTTGTCTTTGGGACTGAATGGATCTAGAGAGCCAGAAATAGTCACTGCTGGCACCAATGGGCTTACCATTAAAATCAGGGTCACCTGTTAGCATGTGCTGACAGTGAATGACTAAGCAAAGACGGCTGGTAATTGGCTGTCAGGGTACACAAGTTGCACATCCAACTTTGACAGGAGTTATGATTGTAGCATTCAGATTATTACACGCATATCACCTTTAAGCATGAAATGTTTATTAATATAATAAATGGTGTGTGTGTGTGAGTATTTTGTGTGTGTGTTTTAATCTACTCAGTCATGAACGTTGTTTTTTTTGTGCTTTTTTACAGAAAGAGCTCAGCCTTCCCAGACGAGGAAGTTTGTGAGTAAATCTACTTTAGATATCTACTTTACACATATTTTAGTCTTAAATATAACACAACACACAATCAGTGGTGGAAAGAGTACTGACAAAATATACTCAAGTAAAAGTACCATTACCTTCCAAAAAAATTAGTGTGAGTAGAGTAAAAATACTTGTCCAAAAAACTACTTGAGTAAGAGTAAAAGAGTAGCCTATTTAAAAGTACTCATGAGTATTGAGTAGTGAGTACTGAGGTGTGGATTCTACCCAGTCATAATAAACGCTGAACACATGCAATTTAGACATTTAAAAATCATTGAATATTCCGTAATTCACATTATCTTGTTTGTCATAAAGAATATCTATCATCCAGCAGTTTTAATTTTGACTGCCAACTCTATAAAATACATCAAAAGAGCACAGAAACAGTATTCAGTTAAAGAAAATATGAAAGTTATTCTCAGTACAATCATCAACCATTCAAATCATAAAGTTTGAAAAAATAGATTTAAAATCATTTGTAAGGTCACTGAGACAGCATGCTGTTGTTGCACATAAAATATTAATATTTAGAACAGTGCAAATACAAACACCATTAGAAACTCATAGTTCAGCATCACACACCATGATATGGGTTAAAATTAGAGCCCATTTCTCTCCAAAATGGTGCCAGTTTTAGTGTTTTGCAATAAAGAAATAAGAATAATAACTAAACTTGATCATTTCCATTACAATTGTAACATAAATGCAGTAATGCACATTGTTTTAGAAGGATGGCATCATGCCATACCTTTTACACATTTACTCAAATTGTTATGCTGCTAATCCAATTTGTAATGAAAAATGCATTAAATAGCGAAGTATTTCTGGGGAAACTTAAAAAAAAAAACAGCGCGCAAACTCACGATACTTTGCTGAGCCGCGGCGGTCTCGGTGAATCAACAACTGAATGGAACAAAAAGTGTTGAACTTCAAATTGTTTATGTGCGAGTGCACTTGCTAAATGAAGGCGGATTGTATAAAATGGATCAAACCAAAAAAGTATTAACGAGCTGCAGTTTTATTGCATCACGCGCTGACACAGATGCAGTAGGTTATATTAACACCATGCGTCACAATAATATTGCACATTAGTCCTCACTTTTTCAACGTGCTCAAACTCATCAAAAGTCAACAAGTTCAACAAGCAACAACGACTTATCCAAGTCTGACTGCAGCAGAACGCACGTGAGAGACGAGACATGCGCCATCTGCGCTCTCATAAGTGAGTGGGAATTATACCGAACGTGGCACTTGCGGGACTGTATGCAATACCCGCAACCTCACACCAAATTTCAGGCCATGTAGATAGGCAAGCATATATACAAATCATTTAGTAAGCATAAATACAAAATTTACGAAATACGAAAATTAGAGGAAGATGCCGATAACTCGACTGAACTGATGCCTGAAGAATGCACTTCCAGCAGCCATGATAAAAAAAAGTTGGCTGTTAAAATGTTCTATGAACAATTTGATTTTACGAAAATCACGAGACCGATTACTCTCTCGCTATCCAATCACGTTGATGGATAAAAATTATTAAAATAAGCATGTAACGACCACAAACGGAGGAAAATAGTGTAAAAGTACCGATACATCGCTTAAAATTTACTCAAGTAAAAGTACACATTTTTTAAACTATTCAAAAAAGTACAATTACTGATAAAAACGACTTAATTACTGTAACGTGAGTATTTGTAATTCGTTACTTCACACCCCTGCACACAATTGAGCCTGGACATAAACCTGCATCACCAGCATAACTTTTTTAAAGATTTTATTTGATCATATGGAACGACGTCGGGGTAGAATGGAAGCCTGTTTTTTTGTGCCCTTTTGTGTAATTGTGGCCTTTTAATCTAACTATTAAATTAAATGTAATTATACAGGTATATTCTATAATCTCAGAATTGTAAGATATAAACTTTGAATTCTGAGAAAAAAAAGTTTAATTGCGTGCCATTAACCTGTAATTGTGAATTTAAAACTTTGAGGTATAAACTTGTACTTCTGAGAAAAAACTTTTTTTTCTAAATTGTGAGATGAAAATTCACTAGTAATTTATTTATGGATGTATGTATTTATTTCTTTTTAATTCTGTGGGGGAAATTGGCTTCCGTAGGGTAGGCACCATTAAGATGGCTGTGAGGGATACACTTCTGATCTGTTCAGTAGGTTATACTGTTGTGTACTTTGTCATCATCCAGCCATTGAAACATTGAAAATGCATCTTTCCAAAAAGGACTTTTAAATGAATGTGTTGGAAAATGTAGGAGTGACCTAAGACTTTGGGGCAGTGTAGGACTTTTATCAATCACAGCCTCCTTTTAATTGATGGAACATTTAAAATGACATAATCTGTGATCATCATGTTTATCATTAGTGCAATAAATTCGTACAGGCTTTTTTTTACAGTGAAAGACTAGATTTCATTATAAAAAAAAAAAAAAATATCATTCTCTTGGGGATATTTTTGTTGTTGTTTTTTTTGCTTTGAAGATTTCGAGACGTGCCTAGTTAGCTATATTTCTGAAAATAACACTGTTTTATGTAAATTACCTTCCCAATTACTTCCCATGTCGAGCTTCTTTATGCAAGTTGATGAGTAAACAGTTATATTGTTGTCCTTATATACAAATAAATGTATATGCTTGTTAAAGCATGGATTGTATTCACATTTTTATTTCTTTATTTGTTCATTTTTGGAGTTGCACATTTGCATACAAATAATATGAAATAAAATTAAATCGCAGCTGATAATGAATACAGAATGGTAATGGCATACCTGTAGATGCCACTGAATTTTGTTTACTCTGTCATGTTGAGCTCAAGGCTTCCAGGCAATCTCGTGCATATAGGCCGAGTCATCACACAGCTGTCTTGAACTTTGGCAGTGACCAGGAATTTGAAATATAAGATCTTTGACTGTCATCTGAACTGGGCCCTCAGTAAACTATCATCTACATGTTGCAACATTCATAGTTACTTGAAATAGAAATCACAATGTGACCCTGGACAACAAAACCATACATTTCCATTGATGTATGGTTTGTCAGGATAGGACAATGTTTGACCGAGATACAACTATTTGAAAATCTGGAATCTGAGGGTGCAAAAAAAATCGAAATACTGAGAAAATCGCCTTTAAAGTTTTCCAAATTAAGTTCTTAGCAATGCATATTACTAATAAAAAATTATGTTTTGATATATATACGGTAGAATAGGTGGTCAACTGATTAAAAATATAAGTCATGGACTGTGATTAATCACACCTTTAAAATACTAGGATTTACCTGTAAATGTGTTGACATAAAGAAATGCATGACAAACTAGTTTAGGGTAACAGAACCTTTCACACCTCCGCCAGGTATGAGACATAATTACAAGACACCTTATTATTATTTTATAATTATTATTTTGTTTTTATTCAGCCATTATCAGTATTTTTACTGACAATAAAATGTTTACGAAGTCACATCACTTAAATCCCATTATACATTTACCCAACTATTATCAAAGTATTTCTAAATAAATACAACAAAATATTTTCTCACGACCTTACGTGAAGTATCATGACAAAATGCATTATGAAGAAGAATTGGACCTGTTCTGCAGCTGCATTAGAGCTAACATTAGCATCATGTTTCATAAGACAATTTATGAGATTAATAGTACACTTTTACTCAACTCACTTCAAACCACCATCGAGTGTTTGTAATAATTTTCTTTTGCGATCACATGTGAAATTTGATCTTTTACTGTTGTTAAAATATGCCATTTTATATCGCTGCACAAATTAGCATTTCAGATGTACACATTCATCTCAAGAAAATAACATACAAACCATATTCTATAGTAATCGTGTGTTTATTATCTTATATAATCTATAGAGGCTGTTGTCATGTTTATTTCTGCTGTGTTCAAGTTAAGCTCTGCTCTGATTGGCTGTTTCACAGTGCGGCTCATTTCAGTAACTCACGCAGCAGGAAACGCAGGGAAAGTATATATTTCAGTACTTTCTCGCGCAATTATATCGTTGGGTAATTATACTGTATAATAAAATGTGGGCATCAGGGAGCTGCTATTAATATGCTGGGCATTGAAACTGCTTTCAAATGCACAATCATTTTTTTGTTTCAATTGTTTTATACTCTTATCAGTAATGTTGGGAGGAGGCAAGATAATGACATTTTCAGAAGGGTCTGGCATATGTTTATATGTATGTTTGGTGGTGGTGGTTGTGGCTATTTGTGTTTGTAATAGGTCAGAGATTTAATTTTCTATATTTAGAAACCATGACAGTTGGCAGTTTTTTATGGTGACCCTGATGACTGTGTCTGGTGTCAGTTAACCTGTCAGGCATATGTGAAGGTGCAAATCCAAGATCACAAAATCACAGGTTGTTTTTAGTTTGAAATAAGTAACATTAAGAATTTACTTTTACAGTGTACAATACATTTTGTTTGATTGACCCCATACTGCCTTGGTCTGATTCTTCCCCCTTTTTATCCTAATTATGACATACAATTTTTGTATGTATCCATCCCACACTGTAACTGAATTCAGAAGTGATTTGTTGCAAATGTACAAAATATATTTCTAGCAATTCTATAATAAACCTTTTGTGTTTGCTGGATTTCATATCCTGTTTCAAACTGTTTTAGACTTGTCACACTTTCTCCCACTCCGCAGTGCTCTCATCCTATGTTCACTGTGCTTTTCAAAACATTTATTTATGAGAAAACTGATTGCTAGTGCAGTGCCTCTAAAAATACATGCTCATCGTACACTTTTTCTGTCAATTACGCTCTCTCGATTGGATGTACAGTATATGATAGATCTTTAATGTCTCAACCTGTCAGAAACCAATTAGAAGAAAAAAACATGTCAATTTAATTTTATTGGTCTTTTGCGTTTATGATTTATTGCATGCTGCTTTGACGGCGGCACGGACATTGTGTGATGAATGTGCCGTTATGGTTGTCTGTTTGTTTCTGAGAGGGAGTGAGTCAATAGGCGCGTTCGACTTTAAGCGGCGCTGCATAGAATGGTCAGTGAATGACATCAAAGTACTGCAAGAGCCATTCAAAAGCATAGGATCCATCTGCTCTCTTATCGCTCTCGCGGTACTTTGATGTCATACACTGACCATTCTATGCAGCGCCGCTTAAAGTCGAGTGTGCCAAACTGGGTGGGACTGATATAATGATATATGTTGATGACTATGGGATAGAAAAGGATAAAGCATATATTATTAAATTACTGGTTGTAATGGGGAAGTTTCATATACACAAAATGAAGTGGTCGGGTGGTAAGCCAAATTCTTTTTATTTTATTAACAAATTTAAACAATACTGTAATACAGTATATGAATGTTAAACAAAAAAGCTCTCAGGACTTCTAACATTATCTGCAAATTTGAAATAGACAAGTAAACTGTACCATCCTCATTCATTTAGTTGTTTTATTTATTTTGTTTTCCTTCCTCTTGCAAATTTTATTTTTTTTATTTTATTTATTTTTTTTTTTATCTTGTGGCATTTGATTGGCATTGATGGCATTTATATGCAAAGTTGTATTTCTCTTGTTGTTAAATATGCTCATATGCAATAAAAAATAAAGTTGATCGTGCCTAATGCAATGGTCATGTGACTGGGCTCAATCAACAGTGGGATGTAGTTGAAGTGGGGGTTATGGACACTCAGGTCATGCTCTCCAGATGTGTTTACTGAATGTTAATGAGAGGTGAGTCACCGGTTTATGCATCAGCATTGGCAGCAGCAGGTCAGTGGCCCTGGGATGTGTTTTGAATTTAACTTTAACTTACTTTAAAATAACTTTTCTATTTTATTTTCTATTTTTTATTATCTTTTTTTTTTTTTTTTTTTTTACAAATAAAGTAGCTTTTATAAATGTATAAAATAATTAGTTTTTTTCTGGCAATAGCAAATGGTGAAAAATAAAAGCAAAAAAGACCTTAATTTTAAGGAATGGGAATTAGTTTCCAATGCAACATTTATCATTTAATTGTAAGCAAACATTGGTTCCCTATCGATACTACACTTCGTACTGCATCGTAAGATGCTAGGGGAAACTCCCTTTTCTCCGATACTGAAGCCTTTTTATAATAACGCAGTGTAACTGCATGACCATTGGTTTGTGCAGTGGCTGCAAATAAACCAATGGCGGCAGTGGAGCTGCATAGCCTATGGCTGGAAAGCCCACCAAAGCCTGCCAGAATGGGATTTGTGAAGTGCGTGGGTTTCCTCCTCTTTCCCCACTGAGACAGATGGGAATCCGCATCCTTGAATTACCTCGATGACTGGCTAATTTTTGCCCAGTCAGAGGACGAGCTTCTATCTCACAGATCCGTGCTCCTCAGCCACTTATGCCAAGTTTACACAACACGATTTTAGCCCGATTTTTCACTCACCGACATGTTTTGAAAAATTGCCGACAAATGCCCGACATCAGAAGGAAATCGGTGCTCGTTCACGCGAGTGACAATCGCTCAGTGTGAATTATCAAAGACGTGATCTGAGGGAATCGCCGATGCGTCGCCGACACAGCAAAATATTTGTCATGCTAAATATCTGGAGCTGTCGACGATTCACAATCCTGCTGTGTGAATGAGTTCTGACTGAAAGCTACATCGGTGATCTCGCTATGAGAGAGCAAAATACAGGGCAGCGGGAAGCTGAGGACTTTTTTTTTTTTACTTTTACAAAGCCATTTACAAACAACGTGCCTACATTTTGGCATTAGAATATACAGATCAGGTAGGCTACATAACGATGAAGAAGGGGCTAGGGTTTTTCCTGTAAATAATATTCTTCTATACAGGACAAAATATTTATTGCATTATTTCTTTTTCATCACTTTGAGGGCTTTTATAGGCTATAAGAAAATAAACTCATTATAAAATGCACAACACGTTGGTTTCACTTTTAAGTAGGCTACTTATAGATTTGTGTATATAAAAATTTCCCAGCAGAAGTATGTTTGTTAACCAATCATCTTTGATCATTATTGTGTGTAGGACTTATATATCAGCGTGATCTTGCGTTATTCCTTCACTTCTCGTGTGGGTTTGGCTGTAGTTTGCGAAGCAGACAGAGTTGTCGGTGATTCTTCTTTTTGTAAAGTCATGCAGTGTGAAACCTCCTGTCACTGATCCATCGTGCAGTGTGAAAACAGCAGTGATCCGATGACTTTGAAAATCGTGCAGTGTGAACTCGGCATTAGATTGCCTAGGACTCAGGGTCAATTTTGCCAAGAGCGTGCTGTCCCCCAGCCAACAAATCTCGTTCCTAGGAACAGTTATCGACTCAGCCCGAATAAGTCACGCCAGAACTTGCACTGGCCATTCTACAGCTCGCGGCTTCATTCAAACTCTGAGTCCCTCACCCTCTCAAGGCATTTCAGAGGATGCTGAGCCTCATGGCATCAGCATCTTCTTTACTTCAGTTGGGCCTGCTTTGCATACGGCCCCTTCAGTACTGGCTGAAACCTCAAGTTCCTCCACACGCTTGGCGTAACAGATGCCTCTGTGTCAAGGTGAGCCAGGCCTGTGTTGCAGCTCTGGCCCCTTGGAAGAACCATCAGTGGATGGAACGGCGCGTACCCCTGGTTATAGTCTGCAGAAGGAAGGTGGTCTCGACAGATGCCTCCAATTTAGGTTGGGGGGGCGCTGTGCTACGGAAAACCGGCCTTCGGCCTCTGGTCGAAGAAGGAAGGTTACCTTCATATCAACTGCCTGGAAATACTGGCCGTATGTTTGGACCTTCGCACCTTTCTGCCAGACCTGAGGGGACATCACGTCTTAATCCGCTCGGATAGTATGAGAGTGGTGTCCTACATAAATCGCCAGGGTGGTCTTTCCTCGAGGTGCCTCTTTATTCTAGCAGAGTGCCTCTTGAGGTGGGCTCAGCTCATCTTGCGCTCGCTGAGAGCAACGAATGTGCCAGGCAAACTGAACCTGTGAGCAGACATGCTATCTCGGAGCAATGTCCCCTCAGACGAGTGGATGCTCCACCCACAAACAGTTCAGGAAATATGGGGAATCTTCAGCAGGCCAGAGGTTGATCTCTTCGCCTCAGAAGACAACACTCATTGCCAAAACGTATTTTTAGAAGGACAGGGATGCGTTGTCCCACAACTAGCCCAACCTCCTCATTTTATGCTTTCCCCCCGGTCGCCCTGATCCCACAGGTAATCAGGCGAATCAGGGCCCTGAATATTGCCCTCATTTGTAAGTCGCTTGGGATAAAATAATCTGCTAAGTTTCTAAATTCTTAAATGTAAATGAAAATATGAATCTTGTTGTTTGCCTGAGTGCTTGAAAGTTTGTTGTTGACAGGATAACTTTTTTAAGATTTTTAGGGTGCATTTACATTTTTAAAAAGAGAGATGATCATGCCGAATGTGGAGTTCAGCATTACAGCAATCTCAGTATCTCAAATCCAGCATTTATGTGCACCCATGAGAGTGTAAGCGAATATGTTTTTGTCCCGATAAAAATGACTTTTTTGGGGAAGATTTAGTAATCCTCTTAATTTTGTTGGCACCCTTGTTTCAAAGTGCATTTCAAATGTGATGTATGTATTCAAACATGATATTGCAGTACTTGGTTAGTAATGTTTTCAAGTATGCCAGAGCCATTTTCACTCCCATTTATCACAAGTGTTGATTTTACAGCATGTGTTCATCTTTTTAGCCATCTCCATCTACATCTTCTAGGGTTTTGAGTAATATGTCTCTCATTTTACTGCCGCATATTGATGTTGCTAAGCAAAAGGACACATGTGGTTTCAGGTCTGATGCCTTTCCTGGCTTTGAGTTTCATTAGCAGGTCTTTAGCAGGACTCAGGTTTTTTAACAAGTTTTTAACAAATTGCTTGTTAAATCTTGAGCTCATTATATGGGTCTCCAAGCACCTTTGTCCCCAGTGAAACTCAGTGGCTGGTACAGACTAGTACAATATTCTCCATGTATCATAATCACAAAATTATTTTCAAGGCATTCTAGGAAATTTATGTTTTATCATATTCTTTAAAGCAGAGGTATTGAATTAAAGCTCCAAGATGATCAGTCTTTATATTTACTTCCCAGCAGAGGCCTGGATAATATTTTTTTGGAATAGTTACTGTAAATTTCTGTCTCCAAAACAGTGTTATCTTATAATTTTTCTACAAAAACATAAAATATTTAATCTGTTGACCCCAATAAGAAATTATTATTAAAAGGTAAGATAAAATGTTTTATCAGGCTATTTTACATTTCAATACATATGGCAGGAGGCCATATGACTAAGAAAAGATAAAAGGTGTATACGCTTTTCCTCTTGAAGTCTGGACCATATTTGTATTTTGTTTAAATTAATTATCTGCTAAAAACAATGTACATAATAATCAAAACGCTTTCGCTCTCATCCACCAGAAAACAAATAATTAACTAGTAATTCCAATGTTTTAGTTTTCTTTTCTTGCCATCTACATTTTATTTATTTATTTATTTATTTATTTATTTATTTATTTATTTATCTTAATTTTTTTGCTGATCATTGTGTTTCTGATACTGTTATACAACCCTGAGCAGTTGTGGTGTGTACAGCTCTGTGGTTTGATGCGCTGCTCACTTTGAACTGTGTAAACTGTAAAAATGTTGCTACTATAGTTACATCTCATAGTCCATTTAGGAACCAACGAAACCTACGAACCAAGCTAGGGTCAGACTGTCCGCTATTTGAGGACCACTGTTTTGAAAGTTAAACTTTTTCAATTTGACGGCAAGACAGCATCTATTTTTGTTTAAGCTTTTTGTCTAATATTTATATTTTATTTAAGCTTTATTTTAAATAATGAAAATGTTAATTTAAACAGTTTTAGTGCACTTCAATGCTATTCCAAGTTATAAACTCCCACCTCCAAATCTACTCTTTACTCTTTTCTAAATATTGCTCAAGTCCTTCCTTCAATTTAAGTCTGTGGAATTTTCTTACCCTTTTTATTATCTGGCAGGTACAACCAAAAGTCTTAGTGCTTAGAGAAATAACAGTACATGATTTTAGATATGATTTATAGCTGTAGCAGCTGTGCTGGATGAGTTACACACCAAAGATTAATACTTGGGCTTAAGGATTTGCTCAAATTCATAACTATAATTGTTTTGCTTGCCTTAGCAAACATAATTCAGTGTCATCGTGTTTTGTTCTTGGGTTCTCTCTTTAGGCATTTATTGCTTATTTCACACCTTTGTTTTGATCACTGACAGTTATGCTGCAGTGTAATGTGGGAAAAACACCAACACTGTGAATGATGGTCAAAAGCCCTGCTGCAGTTAGGAAGTGCTGCGTGTACTGTAGACTCCTCTGACTGTGCTTTGCTGACGTAAGTCTCCTTCCTCAGTGGAGGAGGGGCATTAGATCTGTTTAGGGCTGGTGCGTGAGCAACAGGGGAGGGGAAAAGCATTGTCGCCCAGCCTCCCTGCCCTCCACAGGCAGTTGATTATCACATCTGACAACTCAGGGTGGAAGTTGAACGGCTCAGAGCACTGGGTCCCCAGTATCTACTCCTCCCCTGTGAGCAGCTCTCAGCCGCTTTCTCCACACCAGAGCCTGGCTTTGGCTCTTTGTCAGCGCATGGGGGTGCGGGCAGACGAGCGGCGTGAATATATCATGTACACAATAGAGTGAACAAGTGCAGCACGACCATGAAAGCCCAGCGGGAGAGGCTGAGGATTCCGGGGTTGACATTGGAGTGAGTATTTTCCCTTCTCTCTCAAGCCTTCTCTGGCTGAGATGACAGCAGACTGTTTATCTGCAGTGTGTCTGTCGCTGTAGTGGTGACGGCACATCTGAACTAAGCAGTGCAGCATTACCACAGTAGCAGCGTCTGCGGCATGTGTTGAAGGGTAAATATAGGTTTGCTAGCTTGTGTAGATTCCAGCTAGTGTCCCTTTGCGGCAGCTTTGCATGTGATTTTTATGGAACGAGCTCATGTTTGGATAAAAGACGATGATGCTAGATCAATATATTATCATCTTGTATTCATGGCTTGTCAGACTAGAGCCAGAAGGACTTGCGCAGCAGCTGGGTGACCTGCCTTTCTGTTATGCTATGCTGACATCTCTTGCAGCATTTATACTGTAGCTTTTGATAACCACTGCTTACTAAATTAACTGGTTGAATCCCCCTACAGAAGGCCTGTTTTTTGTCGACCTATTAGCAGGTCAAAGACGCCACCATACTGTAGTGTTTGGTGCAGCAACGTAAACAGTTAATCTCTCGTCATTCTCGATTGGCCATTGATGTTTTGATAAGATGAAACGCCTTTGTTTTTGTTTACAGAGATGTATGTTTGCGGCTGTGATCGGGTGTTGCATCATGGCTGCTGTTGCTAAGGATACAGATACATGCGTATCTCCTGGACATGTCAGCTCAGCTGTTTCACCTGACATGCTTTGTTTTTAAGCAAAAGCAATGCTTGATAAGCGCATGATGTTTGTAGATTAACAATTATGTTTGTGAATGTTTTAATGTTAATTCAATTGGAACTTGTGGCCAGTCTGTATAATATCAACAAGTATACACTAAAAAAAAAAAAATATGCATAGGCGATGGAACTAAATGGACCCTTTACAAAACAGCGTCTTAGCGAAATGCCTTCAACGGTCATGCATGATGCTGCTCTGTGGTTAATGCATGCCAGTTTGTGTATGTCTCTGCACTCATATAAGCTCTCAACTTCAAAACTACATCCTGAGAGAGACTGTTCTTTTCCATGATGAACATTCACAAAACTCAATTTGACTTCCAGCCTCACTCCACGAAGCTTGAGCCCAACTCCCACAAGCCCTTGCAGCCCATGCAGCCCTCTGCACGCATTTCATTTTTGGAGGTAAGCGCGTGCTTCTTTTACATAGCCATTTTGTTTTGAGGCTTACCGTGTTCAAAGCTCTGTGTTCCGCCACAGAAAAGGAAAGCATGGAGTTCAGTGATCGAAACGGCACAGGGTCTTTATTCATTTACCCCTTTTGAGTTTTATTGTTTTTACGTTTGAAATCTTTGAATGGGATTTTATTGTATAAAACTGTGGGGAATAGCTTTTTCTTGTGCTTATATAACGTTCCTATATTCACCCCCTTCCCCCAACTTTTTTGGTGAGTCTCTTATTCGCCCTCTTTTATGTGATAAATAGGATTTGCTGCTTTGGCCATTGAACATTTTGGTGGAAAGAGCTCTGCACCATTTCTGGTGGAATCCAGGTCATTTCAAAAGATTAAAAATTAGTAACTGTGGCAGCGATTACTTTTACGGCAAAGACAAAGGAAGCATTTTTGAGAAAGCAAGACTTTTTGAATAGTATGCATTTTAGGCTTGATAACGCAGTGAATTAACTAATTGGAAAAGATTGTGGTTTCATAGGTTAGTTCATTTCATGAGGAGTTTACACAAAATGCATTAATGTGCCTTTAAAAATACATAAATAAATGTGATGTATATTATAATATATATTAATACTTTGAAGCAATTGTGGTTACTTTGTACTTTATGAACATTGGTGTTCATAAAGTACATTGGTGTATTGGTGCTCTTGACAGTGAATGTGTGTATGGTTACTGGGGACTCATTTGAGACGCATGTTAACAGCAAAGTGTCTCAGCTCATACTCTTGTAATTGGATCATTCAGGACAGGTTTTAAGACCAGGTGTAAACATGACTATTGATTGCTTGAATCTAACACCATTTAACATTTCTTAAGTGAGAATTGACAATCATCACATTTTGCTTAAGCTTCCCTTTTGTTTCACAGCTTTTCTTCATTTTGTTTGTTGCTGTATGCTTTGTGGCCTGTTCTAGAATTCTACATTTAAAACACACACACACACACACACACACACACACACACACACACACACACACACACACACACACACACACACACACACACACAAACACACAAACACACAAACACACAAACACACACACACACACACACACTGTGAACAGCACAGCCAGTCTGCCTTTGCTTGTCATCAAGTAAGTCTGTTGGGCTTGTTGATGAAATGGGTCATTGAGCTGTTTGAACTAGTTTGATTAGTTGGTGTTTACACACAATGGTTGGGAAACTGTTTAGATCAGTGCTTCCCAAACCTGTCTTGGAGGACCCCCTGCCCTGCACATTTTGTATGTCTCCCTAATCAGACACACCCAATTTAGTTCTTGCAGTCTCTACCAATGAGCTGATGAGTGGAATCAGGTGTGTTCGATAAGGGAGACGTACAAAAGTTGCAGGGCAGGGGGGCCTCCAGGACAGCTTTGGGAAGCAAAAAGAAAATGCCACAGTGCGTTCACTTCATTCAAGAGTGTGGATGGATCTAGTGGATCTTTCTTTTCAGGCCCTCAAATCACTTTTACTACATGGTCACAGTAATCAAGGCTTCACACAGACAGTGCACACAGATATCAGTACAGACTGTACTGATAAAAATGTTCTGCAAGCCAAAGCAGAATGCGGACAAGGAAGGTATACTCTTGAGTTAAGGTCATTGCACAAAATAAGGTCAATTTCGTCCGAAATGTACACACGTTGAAAAATAAATACGACCTCACGTTATGTCAATCACTTTTACACACTGCCACCGAATTTTTCGACCGTCATAAACAAAATTTCATCGGGTTTTTTATTTATTTTTTTCGCATCCGTTGCAAGCCCGTTACAGATCCCAATATAAATACTGTGTGAATGTTATAATAAATGTATTAATAGAGCTGTTGTATTTATTATTATAATTTTTATTATTATTGTTGTTGTCTTATTTTGACATTTTTTAATTCATAATGTGACTGAGCAACACTGTTCCAGTGCAGATTTTCCTCATGCTTTGGACTTTGAACTCTGGCTAACAAGCAGATAGTGCCGCGAGCTTGTGCAGCGCTGTCAGAATAAATGATATTCGTGCGTGTATTAGAAAGCATAACGTTCTGCACTTTATTTAAAGGGCACCTATTATGCAAAATCCACTTTTACATGGTGCTTGGACATAAATGTGTGTTGGCAGTCCACCCTACATCCACCCTACAATGATAAAAATCCAGTCTCACTAGGCCTGCCATTTTGACTCTCACCGCAGTGTGATGTCATATTTCGGAGGGCGGAGCCACAGGGTTTTATTGGCAGTCCTGCGTTACTATAGTTTCCGCCCTCAGCTGTTACGCTGTTTTTCATTTTCTCCATGCTCGAGCAGCTGTAACGTCAACAATGTCTCGCAAGCAATCCCGTGCTCTTGTGTTTGGATGTAAGACTGAACATAAGAGTCTTAATTTTTTCCCAACATCTGAGCCACTGAGGGCGCCGCACTTGTGAGATTAGTTTGTGCCATTTGTAGCGCGCGATTCATTTGGTACCACGGTCACGCGGCTCGGTCCATTGATCCGCTCTGATGACAGGTCAGCACGGCGCGAGCTCTGTAACATTGCGCCGTTTCGTCCCACTTTCAGTGCATTTGACTTCCATATATATAGCTGAACACCGGTTCTCTCGCTTTCAGTCATGTTGCTTCTACCAGCTATTTATTGCTGTAGATATGCAATGCAGAGAGACGTATACACAACGCCCTCTTTTGGAGATGAGGCGGGAATATGCAGGTCATTTGGATACACTCCAAATCAGCTTGTTTTTAGACACACCCCAAAAATGACATTTTCCAGCTGTTATAATAAATTATCTGTGTGGTATTTTGGCCTGAAACTTCACAGACACATTCTGGGGACACCCAAGACCAATATTACATCTTGTAAAAAGGGGCATAATTGTTTAAGGCCATTTTGCGATTTCAATCATCATACAGTAACCAGCAACAACCACCTCTCATCGAAGACATGCCATGCAGTACTAAACAGTCTCTCACTGTCGGTGCTTATAATGATTTTTGCGTCTTTCTCAGACACTTTTACATTTTTACACTGAAGGCATGTTTGCTGCATTAGCGCGTGCCTTTATTTGATCGCATCACTTCATTGTTCGGTACAATTTATTCAGTCTTTTTGCTTATTCGTTTTTTTGCTATTTTCGGCCGGATAATTTCGGTATGCTAAAAACGATAACTTGCACTTGGTTGAATCAGACCACTACTATTGTCTTTGGTTCATCCTCTCCAAATTGGAGCACAAAAAGTGCATACAGATATAGACACAGTCTGACACAGAAGACTCTAGGCTTGGCTTGTACCCAGATTTAAGTTTCTATAGGTCACTGACCTTGTAGGAAGAGATAAGAAGTCATGAGACTAAAGTTGTTAGATGACTGAACAAGACTTTGCTCACTTCATGACCAGCTTCCTTATGATTATGTCCATATCTGAAGCACTCTTTGAAGCTTTTATTAGTTGTCTGCATGCCTGATTTATTCGTATGCTGTTTTGGCTTGTTCCAACTTGTCTCCTCATAGTGACATCCTTTGCCTCACACGTTAGTGACTAGCGGCCCCTCTGCATTCAACGGTTAATTGTCGAGAGCGAGTGGCCCCATTCCACCCCTCCGACTTCATCTGTCATGTGTCAGGGAGGTTGGGCCTCTCCACGTCCCTGCCTGCCAAAAGAGCAGATTGAAGAACAGAACAGGAGGAGATCAAAGGTGCTGAAGTGGAAGAGAGAGGGTAGATCGAGATGCTTCATATGGCAGATCGAGAGAAGGAAAAAAAAGGAGAATGGTGAAGAGGCTTGGCTAAAGGGTGCAGGACTTGCATGTTTACAGTTGAAATGCTGTGCATTTCCATTTCAAATGGTCCGATGAGTTCTGGAGCGGGGCCAGACTGGGAGAGCCTTGATTGCATTCACTGCATCGTCTGCTGATGATGCATTGCTCCTCTGACTCACGCCCCCTCCCTTCCTTTAGTCTCCCCTTCCCACCTCAGGATGTGGTATTGTAGGTGCCTGTTATACGATATGGAGCGCGCCTGAGTCTCAATGAGTCTACAGGATAGCAGCAGACCAGTGCGACTTTCACATCAAAACAAAAAGTCATCCTACTGGAAGCGGTCCTGTCCCTCTGTCCCAGGGGCACCCAGCATTCAAGCAGGAGAGGATATGACCTGAATAGGAAACAGCTCAGAGGAGCTTTCACAGTCTTCGATTTAGGACACTTCAAAGGACACACTGTCCCCCTTGACAGCCTGTGTATGCTGCAGAGAGCATCAGATGTGTATGGACGAACCTCTGTAGTGACAGAGCGTCAAGCTGGGAGGACTTCCCAGGACTCTTGCGTTGGGTGCCTACTTCTTGTGGAAGCCAGGCATTGTTCCTCGCTCTCTTTTCCAAGACCGCTCAGAGCACTTTGGGGGCATGACTTTGGGACAATGTCCGACTCCAGCTTATGGACTCTACTCTCCAACTTTTCTATGCCTCACTTTATTAGTGGAGCAAGATTACGGCGCTCCAAAAGGTAAACAAGTTGATTGCTTGTCACTACTTTCTTTGTTTTTTTTGGTGGTATACCTTTATCAAGGATTAAGTCAGTTGAGGTCAAACAAGAACAATATTGTAATGCAGGTGTTGTGTTTTTTTATTGTGTTAGATTTCCGTTGTGAATGTTGAACTGGGGTACCTCTTGATTATAATCAGGGTGTTATTGTTCAGTTCAAAGAGCTGGGCATCTCAATGTTATTTAACAGATACAGTCGGATACATTGCTCTCGCAGGAAATGCTGAAGTTGTGCCGTATACTTTTCACTTCTCATGTGACAAGACCAAACCTATGCATCAAAAGGCCAACCAGCCATAGTGTAGATATCTCTGCCAGCAAACATTAATGTTCATTAGTGCTTGTGCTTTTCCATCTTGCGCACTTTTTAATCCTGGGAATGACCTATTTTGCCATTGATACAGATGATCCGATTAGTATCATCAGGCTGAGTAAATCAGACTGAATCTATAATTTGTTGAAATAAATTAGTTGTGGAGAACATGCAAAGAAAATATGATTGTTTATTCCTCACAGTGCTGTTTATTGGTTTGTACTGGGTGGAGGTTTCAGTAATGAGTAATGCCTTTATCTGTAATAACTTTGATAATGGCCCTCAGCTGTTACCCCACTATCGAAGCGGTGTATTCCTTCTGTGTTCAATAGTTAAGTAATATAAGACCTACATTTTATGTTGTGTATATACTAACGAAATGCCTGATGTATCCATCTGTCAAAGAGATCTTCATAATGTAGGGTTCTTCTGACCTTGATCAATCAATTCTGACCTCTCAAATCTAAATTTCTTGCTTTTAGTCATGTTTTTATAGTTCTCTTTTTGCATCTGACAATAGTGGACCTAATATTTGCAGTGTTCTGAAATGTTGGCCAAATAAAACCTATCATGCGTTGACACGAGTTATATAAGTGTCTCTTGTAAATTAATTTAGTAATAATCAGAGCTTTCTTTTGTTTAATTTTTGTATTGATTGACCTGGACAGATATAGTTGCATAAATCATACTTTCTGGCAATGTTTAAAAGTGAAGTTACTGGATCTTTTTTGCTGGTGCTTGATAAATTGAACCTCATATAATTACCATTTATCTAATGAATACTGCATTTATATCCAAAGAACAATGATGGATTTAAGTCCGTTTATAAATTAAAGAAAGGACCCACTGAGACCAAGCTAATTAAAAAAAAATTAAAGAGACCGCTTCACAATTAGCCTTTGTAAGGTGTCTGTAAATGCCTGAATGATTAATCAGTGACGAAACTAAATGTCTGCTGTCAAGTGGCAAAACAGTGACTGATTCTAGATTCAGTTATTACGTTGCTTATTCATTTCTATGTGGGTTTCCTTCTAGTGTAGCATAGAGCTATTGCATTTTCATTATACTGTAGCTATAATGCAAGAAGTGTGGAGCTGAGTCCTTTTCTAATCTGCCTGTGTGTAGCAGCTGTATAAATAGCAAAATCTGATCCTCTTTTAACCAAGCGCTCATGAACCAGATATTAGTCTGAATCATGCTACAGTACCTGTTTAAACGGGTCATATCATGACAAGACTTTGCTTGCGCTTTTAAAGGTATACTCTGACCAGTTTAAAATATAATTCACTGCAACAAAAAAAAACATCTTATTACAACATCTTAACATTATAACAATAAGCTACCATATGACTACCCATGCTTGCATGTTCAAGTTACATGTCTATACATATCTAAAATCCAAGGTTTAGATGGAAGGTGGAAAATGGTCATGTAAAATTAAATTGCATATGTGTTTGGTGCAACAAACCTTGACTAACATGTGGTCTCTGAGAGAAAATATTAAAACAAGAATAGCACGCACTTGTAAGAAATGGCTCCTTTTGAAGTGCTTAAATTATTATTTGATTCATTACCATTTTCCTTACTTGACATTTGATTTATTTTTCCCCCGTTTAGAGTCATCCGCCTCTCCATCTGCATTCAAGATAATTACTTAAATTGTTTTCGATTTTCTTGCATATGTAGACAAATGTCATATTATTCAGTGGTTTGTTATGTTTCTATATGTAGTATGAATCATATTCTTCTTTACTGGTAATAGTGACGGTTTTGCTTGATTGCTTAAGATTGTTGCCTAGTTCATCCTAGTTCACTAAAAGCTTGAAAGTGTTTGTTGTTTTACTAAAATCATGCACATTTTCAGCTAATGTGGTGACTCTAACTCAGAGAGGAATATTCAACTGTCTTAACCTTTCTGCCCATAATAAGCTGTGGCCAACGCTTCTTTCTCGTGACGTTTTTCCTCAATAAATTATTAATGTTTTCAAGAGGAAAATGAAAAATTAAGGATAACGGAGATAGTTAAAGTCATGGTTCAGACAAAAAGTTGCATTCCATGCAAAAGAACAGCCTGGACATTCTATTTAACATCTCTTTGTGGGCCCTCCAAAAAAATACTTATCTTTTTTTGGGCAAACTAGTCCTTTTACACCTCCATGAATGTGATAGATTCACTGACAGCTGCTCTTCACAGTCTCTTTGCTGAGGTGATGGTCACAAGGGCTTTGCAATGTCATCTGTGATGCCTGCCCAGCTGCCATTCAGACACCAGCTTTGGGATCAATGGCTAGATAAGAGGCCACTGTCACATGTTCAATTCCCCTCTAGGATTTCACCCTGTGCTAAAGCATAACTATTACTTAGGACTGCGCAATATGGCAAAACAATTAAATTATACTGTGTGTGTGTGTGTGTGTATGTATGTGTGTGTAATATATTTATATATAATATAAATATATTTATTTATTTTAGAATGTTTTCCATTTATTATTATTATTATTATTTTAACTAGTCAGCTTAAATATGCAACTACAACATGATTAAAGTAACATTATTTTGGTATTAAACATCTTAGAGAAAGTTATATTCTAAATGCACCACACGTGCACATGAAGTGGTCAGCATGGTCATTTAAAATTACTTGGTTAATATATTTGCAGAAAAGAGAATAAAAAATTGTCTTAAACATATCCGATATTTATATTAAAAAGCTATTTCTTAGCTTAAAAAAGTCAACTGAAAAAGTCAAGGCAATTCAAAATGACAGTGTAACACCAGTAGCGGACTATTATTAACAGTAAATGTTTTGTATAAGCAAACAACACAACAACAAAAATAACAGCACCTTTCAATCCCGTCACTTTCATTGCAAAAATGAAATATCAAACATACCGTAATAGTTTCTTGCATTTCATTGCATTGCCTGTTTTTTTCCCATTGTTTTTTAATGTAAATGTGCACTTGACAGACAGACCAGTGTTACAGTAAATCATATTTGCTATATACTTCTATGCAAATCATATATAAAATCAGTTATATATATAATGATACTTTCAAATCTTTAGTGATATGTTATGTAAACCATGACATATGCAAAAGATGCACAGTTAAAGCATTGCTGTCTCTCTCTCTCTCTTTTTTTTTTTTTAAATGGCTCACCTGTCTTAATGCTATTGTCATTTTTCTGTAATATAAAGCTACTATTGCAGTGGTCTGCTCACAAAACCCAATTCTTTGATTTGTTTTTCTAGCTGCAGAACAAGCAACAGAAAAAGTCTGATAGGGAGTGGACCGTCATCAGCCCTTCCTCGACCACACTCACCTCTGTCGTCACACACAGGTAACCAGTTCAGTGTGTTTGTCTGTTTGCGTATGTGCATGTGTGTTATTACTGATGATTTTGGTATCTAGAGTCTGTCCAAGTGACACCTGGGTTCTTATTTTTGCAGTGTAGGCCTACCTATAGTGAAGTCTCTAATATAAGCTTTATATTAAACTACTTAGCTTGCAACTATTTAACTGTTGCTTCACACCTGGTTAGGGCATGGTTCAATACTTACCTGTGTCGCAGTCTGTTTTAAGGCAGCCAGGCCTACAAAACTCGATAAAGCTCTGCAGATAAAGTGTGTTCAAGCAGCGATCCTGTGTCTGATTCATGAGCTGCGCACTAGGTCTTCGTCTCTCTCATTCTGCAGACTGAGTACACGCTGCCTCTGCACTGTAACCCTTTAAAGAACATTCAGCTTTACTGTTAATTTAATTACAGTGTATTAATGTGATTAAACATCACTTTAGTTTTATAGTCATGAAATGAGGCATAGTCAGCATGGCTCATAACAGCTTATGCTCTCAGATACCATTTAGCATAGCATTTTTAGACTTGAGTCATGAATTATGTGAGGATAAAGTATAATACATTTATACAATTGTTTAATACATTACTTATCTAAATTTAGGGATCTGAAAGATATTTTTAAATTGTTTTTACATAATATATGTTCAACAAGGCTGCATTTATTTGATCAAAAATATAGTAAAAGCCGTATGTATGCAATGAGTGCATTGTATTAAAAAAATACTCTAAATGTAAGTAAATCGAAGTAAAAGACAAAATACATTTAATGCATATTTCTGATATATAGGCTCTACATCGGATGATATATTGCATTCATGCCACTGTATCAGTAATCTGCCACTTTGTAGATATTGGCATAATTTAAATTCATTCTGGCTCTGTTTATCATTTTGTGTGAATATCAGTAAATGAGTCACCACTAATGAGAATACACCAGCAGCAAAGCTTAGGGGCCTCTCTTTATCAACACCGGTGGGGCCAAATCAGGTTAATTATCTGTAATTATTGCAGGGCAGAAGGCTGTTTTTCTATTGGTAGAAGTAGGATACTGGCTCTAATGCCCATGATTTGGGATCTCCGAGACCCTCAATTGTGGCCATATTGCCAAAAGCAATCCCCAGGAACAGTGGGGTTTAGCTAATAAGAGGGCACATATGGTGACAATGTCGTATGGACCTTTCTGGTTTAACTGACTCCTATGTTTGCCAAAAATAACAAAGAGCCTCATATAATACTATAAAAACTGTCCATATGTGTTATTAATTATAATCCAAAGCATTTGAGGCAGTGTAATAGTTTTGGGGCCAAACCAAAATGTAGTTGTTTACTGAAAATGTTGCCTATCTCTTCAAAAACAAAGATGGTACAGCTGGCACCTCCACATATTGGCAATATATAACTGCAGAATTTTGTTTATTTTTTTGTAGGCACCAGTCCACAAGACAGCCCTAGAAACTTCTCCCCTAGTGCTTCAGCTCATTTCTCCTTCACACGCAGGTAATGACTATGGTACACTTTTGAAGATACATTTTATATATTTCTAAGCTATCAGGTTTTTGTCTGGAATATGAGCAATAAAATCCAATACTTACATTAAAGGTGGGATTCAAGTTGTATCTAGGGACAAGAGTATAGAGAGACTTGGGCTGGCTTGGCCTCTTTTGACTGGCCTCTTTTGGGCTCTTTTGACATTGTGTTGCAACTTGTAAAAAAAGACCACTGTGCAAACTACCTATAGCACCATAATTTAAAAGGGAAATATCTGTATTATTAGAATAGTGGTCCAAATCTGTCAGGAATATCAGGACATCATTACAATGTTCAAGTAAACCATGTTCTTTGAAGTAAGGAGCATGTGGCTGATGAAAGCCCTTGGTTGCTGCTTTTGAAAAACTCAGGAGCTGACAGGCTTTTCTAAAGTTTTAGATAGGAACAAATTTAAAACCATGGTTCAGAAGTTCAGATTTAACCTGTCACATCAAACTCTTTTCGATCAGACATGATGGGGTGAAAAATGGGTCTTTTATTTCAAAATTCTCATACTTTTTTTTTTTTTTTTACATCAAATATTATTCTTTATTTATGTATTTATTTTTACCATTTATAATCTTCTAGTCATGGACTAAGAGCAGACAGGTAATTCAAATAAAACTTATCAAGGGAATCTCATGATACCTGTCTTAAACATTTTCAGGTCATATTTCACCAAATTCAAAATAAGTCAGTTGTTTGTTATTTACAATGTAATGTGTTTTTTTATGATGACAAACAAATAAGCTATTTATATTTTATTTTATATTTTAAATAATTTATTTACTTTATAATATTTTATATTAAATTATATTTTACAGTAATGATATTCTAATAAAAAATCTATATGGCAAATGAGAATTTGGGTAAAATGTCTTGTAATTATCATGAAAAAAAATATATATAAGGCATAATAAAGGCCATCCTTAATGGCTCTAAAACTGTATATGTATGTATGTATGTATGTATGTATGTATATGTATATATATGTGTATATATATATATATATATATATATATATATATACACACACACACACACACACACACACACACACACACACACACACACACACACATATATATACACACACACACATACATATATATATATATGTAAATGAGTACACCGCCTTTGAAAAGTAAAATTTTAGGCTGTTTTTTATTTATAAAAAATATACAAATCATGATCGAAATAATACAACACTTCTTACTTCAAAATTCAACTATATTACATATATAAACAAGTATTTTTGGGACACTGGGTTACACAGCTTTCATTCAGGATGCTTTTTTGTTCATACATGCACATATTTACACATGCATACACCCATACATTTACATGCACGGACTCCTCCCAGTGTTTGTGGCATTTGTCTTCCTGCGATTATCATCAGATCATTCAATCAACCAGGAGACCCATAGGAAATTGCTCACAGAACACTGGTCAAGAAGATAGCAGCCCTGGCTCATGGATTACTCTGCCACGGTCTTTCATCTGCTCTACTTTGAAAATAAATGACTCACTCAGCATTTTCCTTTTATCTAGTGTACCACCCCTTTCTCATCTCTTGGATCCAATGTAATGCAATCTAGAATATGTAATTTAGTGATGATGATTCTGCACAGTACCTGTAATTATTTGAGAGGAAATGGACTGAAGGATGTCTATGTTTGTAGAACTGATGGGCGACGCTGGTCATTGGCATCCCTTCCCTCCTCTGGCTATGGAACAAACACACCCAGCTCCACCATCTCAGTAAGTACCACATGTTTTTCAAATAGCAGAAGATGCATTCACTGGCAGAGATTTGAAGAAACAACATAACGTGAAGTTTAAATGACATAATGACATTCTTTTTCATTGGAATTTGAAAAGATTTAAGCAATGTCCAAATTTGGCTTTGTTGAGTTGAGCAGAATTCCAGCATGTAAAGATGTTGGTTCGATATTTTATTTGAGCAGAAAGACCTACCAGCAACAAATGGCAAAAGCATTTTGGTGTAGTTTAGCAAATAAATCACTGTCAATATGAATGCCATCTTAGAGTGAACCTAAAGTAGCATTGAACTTTGAAGACAGAGGCTCTATTCCAAATCTAGTGAGCTGACTTGCTCTCTACTGCCTTTAAAGTCAGCTAACTTTTAAATGAAAATTAATCTTATAAGTGATCTCGTATAAGTGAAGTGAAGTGAAACACTCATTAGCAAATAAGAGACATGACTCATGTGACAGCATTTTTTCTTACTCCAAGACCTCCTATTGTCTACACCCCCTGCCACATTTTTTTAAATAAACATAAAATAAAATTTACATTAATTCAGTTCATTAAATTAAATTTTAGACTTCCAGAGTCTTTTGTTCTGTAGGGTTCTCACTCTTTTTAACCAATACATTTACATATTTACATGACTTTTCCAGTTGTTCACTAGATATACATTTAGTGTTGGTGAATTTACTTCAGATGCAGCTCCTCTAGCGTGCATTGTCCCTCAAGGCTCTATTCTTACTCCAATCTTATTATCTTTGTACATGCTTCCCCTGGGGTCGGTTTTTTAGAAAACATGGTGTCTCTTTCCATTGTTACGCAGATGATACCCAAATATATCTGCCCCTGGAATCTAATAACAAGGGTTTAGATGCTCTGCTGGCGTGTCTATCTGATGTTAAGGCCTGTATGTCCCTAAATTTTCTTCACCTTAATGAAGGCAAAACTGAGATTATAGTTTTTGAATCATCACAAGTTGCTAGCTCCCCTGGCTTAAATCTTGGCAATTTGTCTTCCTGTGTGAAACCAGTAGGGAAGAATTTGGGGGTCTTTTTTGATAGTGCTATCAAATTTGACAAACAGATCAGAGTCTTAGTTAAAGTGAAACTATCTATTTCTTTCAAGGACTCATTCATGCTTTTATTTCAATGAGGCTTGATTACTGTAATTCCCTTTATATGGGTATTAATCAAGCATCTCTTAATCAACTTCAAATGGTACAAAATGCTGCTGATAGGCTCCTTACTGGTGTGCGTAAAGGAGAGCACATGACCCCAGTATTAATATCTTTGCATCGGCTCCCAATTCGTTATTGAATTGGTTTTAAACTCCTGCTCCTGGATTTTAAAGCTCTGAATGGGTTAACTCCTGTATATCTGTCTGATTTATTATCTGCTCACAATCCTGGAAGGTTAGGTCCTTAGGTCTTCCAACCAGAGACTATTAAACATTCCTCAGGCTAAATTGAAATCAAGAGTACTGTGCTGTAATTTATGTTGTTCTGAGTGCTAATGTGTTAAATTGATATTTGATTGATTGTACAACACCTTGGTCAACAATCGTTGTTTTTATTGGTGCTATATAAATAAAGTTGAGTTGAGATTTAAGGATAGGGATTTTCAAAAATACTTTTATTCACCATTTCTACCTGACTTAGAGGTTTGCTATGGCCCCCTGCATACTTAAAAGTATGTACTTTTGTCGATGCCAATAGCCTTGTGGGCAGCACGCCGACACACAGCGCCATTGCGCTTTGGGTATCCCGTGTTTGAATCCTGACTCGGAAGACCTTTCCCGATCCCGCCCCACTCTATGTCCCACTTCGCTTCCTGTCATGTCTGATCTGTCCTATCACAATAAAGGCAAAAATGCCCAAACATAATAAAAAAGTATCTAATTTTAACAGTAAATTAAGTATTACATTAAAAGTATTTATAATCAACATTTCTACTGACTCATCTGCAATCTTAGCAATGCATTCTAGGATTGCTTTTTCCTCAAATGTGATGCTACCTTAGACAAATAAAGACAGCTATAATGTTACTTTTCTGTCAGAAGCATATCTGTGACGGTTTAAAATATGATTTAGGTATACAGCTCACTAGGTTTTGTAACCGAGGAATCTCCCACTATCAACTAAAATTGTATGCATCTTGTTTTATGCAATGAACACCAGCAACATTACTTATTTGTATGTTGTTGACATTGCAAGCTTCACTGCTGTTTCTGCTATGAAGCTTTTTGTTTGTGTCTGTGTCCTTGCGCTTACATGCACAAATGAATTGATACGTGGCTGAGACTGTCTGCCACGGGCAACAGATGCTGCCATGACTGTCTCACAGTCTGATTCATGTGCCTCTGAGCATTGCCAGATTTGTTTGCTGGTAAATATGTCCCTGAATCCATGCCAGACTGCCCACCCACTCACTCGCTCACCCTCTGGTTGCTGTTGTTTAGTGACACAGTTGCTGCAGCTGCCCATCTTAACACGAAATGGCAAACCAGCCAACCAATGTTTAGTTTAATGAAAATTCCATTCAGTATAATTTGTCAGTAACATGTTTTATTAATTGGAAATGAATGCTTGATAAAAGTGTGAGTAAAGATTGTTACAAAAAAAAATCAATTTTTTCCAAAACTTCCATTACAGGAATAAATTAAATTTTAATGTATTAAATAGAAAACTTTTCAATGTGAATGGGAAATATAGGCCTGGTTTCACAGACAGGGCTCAGGTTAAGCCAGGATTTGGCAATAGTTAAATTAGGACATTTGAGTACTTTTTATGAACATGCATTTGAAGAAAAAATACTGATGTGTATCTTGAGGCACTGACATATTTTAAGATCAGTTAGTGCAAGTTTCTTTAAGTTGAAACAGACTTGCATATTAGTCTGGGATTAGGCCTAAGATGAAACCAGGGGATAGGGATTTTGTCCTGTCATTGTTGGCTAGGGCACAATATAGCAGTCTTTTAAAATAATGAACAAAATGTTTTTGATTTTTTTATAGTACATAAGCTAAATTAACCAATTTTCCATAATCCACCCCAACATATTGTCAGTTTCAAAAGAATAGATTCATAGTTTTTTTTTTTTTTCGTTGTTTTATTTCGTCTCCCTTACATGAAAGGAGTAGTTGACCCCTAAAATGAAAATTATTTATTTGTGCAGTGAAATGAGGTAAAGTAAATGATAACATTTGTGTTTTGATTTTAGAAAACTTAGTAGAGCTAATATTTTGCACAACATTTGCAAAGTAACATTTTACTATTCTTTTAAATACTTAACTTATATATTTGCTTATTGATGGAGGTCTCTGCTCCACATCATTTGTAGACTTGCATCTTTGTGAATAAACAAAAAACAGTGAAAACCCATTGCTGTGTTTTAGTTGTATCCATCATCTGCATCACCTAATGATGTGTTCTGTAACACATCAGGGACATCTTTTCTTTATTGATTTGTTTTCATTTCATTTCATTTTTTGTTTTTATCTTTTCATTTTCAATGTATTTTCGTTTCATTTCCAGTCGTCCTGTTCATCACAGGAGAAGCTCCATCAACTGCCTTTCCAGCCCACACAAGACGAGCTCCACTTCCTGTCCAAGCATTTCTACACAGAGAGCATTGTTGGAGACGACCACAGAAGAGCTACACCTATGCGGCCACGCTCCCGCAGTCTCAGGTACAGGAAGCTTAGGAAGATGTTGTATTTTGGAACTTATCTGAGATCTGTATCCCAATGCATCACAATTCACATTCCATATGTCTTAATATGCAATAATTACTGCATAGCAAATCACAAGGTATGATGTATGTTAATGTTGTAGTATGTCACAAATTATTTACTTATTGAAATGCATTTGCATATGCAAACTGGGACACATTCCATCTTATTCTCACAGTATTAATGAATTAATATTAATCAAATTAATTTGGTAAAGAATTACAACATGACTATGAGTTTATTAAAAAAAATTTCTTAAATTGCTTTGACAGTCCTGGAAGATCCGCATCATGCTGTGACCATGAGATTATCATGATGAATCATGTATACAAAGAAAGATTTCCCAAGGTAATTGGAACCTACCTTCTGCATTGTTGAGTGATTGTATCTTTAAAGGGGAATTAATTGTTGGTTTGTATTCTCCACCCTTCAGGCCACAGCTCAGATGGAGGAGCGCATCAAGGAGATCATTCAAAGCAATTCCCCTGAGAATGTCTTGCCCCTGGCCGACGGTGTCCTCAGCTTTGCACACCATCAGATCATTGAGCTGGCCAGAGACTGCCTGGAAAAGTCCCGTCTCGGCCTCATTACCTCACGATACTTCTGTGAGCTCACGGATAAACTGGAAAGGCTCTTTCAGGAGGTAAATGATGCCTCCAGAGACTTTGCTTTCTTCATTCTTCTGAGCTAAAACTAACTTTCTGTATTTAGAATGCTTTTCCCCTTGTGTATTCTTCAATTTCAAGGTGTTTCTGATCATTGCTTTCATAGATGCATGCATATAGATGGCCACTTGTGATGTGTTCTGTCATTGTAATTTAGTCAACCGAGCGATCGGAGAGTGCAGAGGTGACCTTCATCAAGGAGCTGGTGAAGAAGATTCTCATCGCCATCGCCAGGCCTGCTCGACTCCTTGAATGTCTGGTAGGTTGTCTATAAGAGTTTCTTAACAATGGTCTGGGTAAGTCAGCCTGATTTAAATCAGTATGACATAATGCATTAAGTTATGCAAGAAGTTAGAATTTATTAGTACAGTCTGGTCAAAGTTTCATTTTAAAGAGAAATACTTTCTGTCCTATAGGAGTTTGACCCTGAAGAGTTCTATCATCT
Source organism: Gymnocypris eckloni scoliostomus (assembly GCA_027564155.1). NCBI lineage: Eukaryota > Metazoa > Chordata > Actinopteri > Cypriniformes > Cyprinidae > Gymnocypris > Gymnocypris eckloni. The sequence continues at coordinate 747,613 of CM050414.1, read as the reverse complement.
CCTGGAGGCTGCAGAGGGTCATGCCAAAGAGGGTCAAGGCATCAAGGCCGACATCCCACGCTACATTATCAGCCAACTTGGTTTGACAAGGGACCCACTTGAGGGTAGGAGGACCTCAGTACATGGTTTTCAGTAGTCTTGGCCTCAGAGGGTTCACCCATGGCTTGTTCATAAGCTGTATGGTGCATTTTGCTTGAGTGCCAAGAGCGAGTAAAAATTCTGTTTCAGTTTGCTTGGCTGAAAATCATGCAACTTCTGGCAGTCTGGGCACACAGGTTTTTATCAGTCCATCAATAAATAGTTTTATTCACAGGCTTTCGGAATAAGTGCTTCCAAGGGAGAACTAGTCGATGGATTTGCCCCAGTTTGTGTCAAACTTTTAAACAAGAGAAGATGAGTTCAGTGTATATAAAACTTGTCACTCTGCTGGGAGTTTGTTTTATTGTTTTATAACATTAAAACATTAAGGATTCCATTAGTACTTTTGTGATCAACAGAAATATTATTTTTATGAAACGAAATCTATATGGTCAAAATGTATTGCAATTATTAAATAGTATGTATTTATTTAAATTCAATCGTTTTTCTTATTTTTTTCACACCAATGTCACCTGATAAAATTTTGGTACCTTGCAATTGTCATCTCAATACATTTTTATTGATTTAGCTGCGCTGCATCGGATGACAACAGACTTTGAACTTAATTAAGCTGGATAATGACACTAACTTTGCAACATTGATGCTGTTATTGAACTGAATTGAATCCACATTTAACTAAATTAAGCTTTGTAGAGCTACTTTACAGCTGAAATCGAATTAATTTGATAATTAATGAATTATATTTTCCTGCTTAATAATGTGAAGCAGCTTTGAAACAATCTGCATTGTACAAAGCGTTATATCAGTGGCTTTTGTTACTGGGTATTAAATAAGACCATATACTATTACAGTGTTTTTGGCCAATTCATGGACAGTTTACCTCACGTATAAGAATCATCAGCATGCCAGCAAACTAATGAAAATGCAAAAATCATGATGTGTCATGATCATGAATATGAAATCATTTATAATCATGTTTATATTAGTTAGCCAGTCTGTGAATCCATTCTCTCAAATGCAGAGTATGCCGAGCATTTACAGCTTATATGGACAGAATGCTCCTGCTATATAAATAAATAAATATATACATTACCAGTCAAAAGCATTTAAACAGTAAGTTTTACTGTTAGTTAAACCTTACTGTTTAAAAAACTTTTGACTGGTAATATATACAGGTGCATCTCAATAAATTAGAATGTAGTGGAAAAATTCATTTATTTCAGTAATTCATCTCAAATTGTGAAACTTGTGTATTAAATAAATTCAATGCACACAGACTGAAGTAATTTAAGTATTTGTTTCTTTTAAATGTGATGATTTTGGCTCACATTTAACAAAAACCCACCAATTCACTATCTAAACAAATTAGAATATGGTGACATGCCAATCAGCTAATCAACTCAAAACACCTGCAAAGGTTTCCCGAGCCTTCAAAATAGTCTCTCGGTTTGGTTCACTAGGCTACACAATCACAGGGAAGACTGCTGATCTGACAGTTGTCCAGAAGACAATCATTGACACCCTTCACAAGGAGGGTAAGCCACAAACATTCATTGCAAAGAAGCTGGCTGTAGTGCTGTATCCAAGCATGTTAACAAAGTTGAGCAGAAGGAAAAAGTGTGGAAGAAAAAGATGTACCAACCGGGAGAACCGCAGTCTTATGAGGATTGTCAAGCAAAACCGATTAAAGAATTTGGGTGAACTTCACAAGGAATGGACTGAGGCTGGAGTCAAGGCATCAAGAGCCACCACACACAGACATGTCAAGGAATTTGGCTAAAGTTGTTGTCAGAGGCATCTTACCTGGGCTAAGGAGAAGAAGAACTGGACTATTGCCCAACTGTCCAAAGTCCTCTTTTCAGATGAGAATAACTTTTGTATTTCATTTAAAAACCAAGGTCCTAGAGTTTGGAGGAAGGGTGGAGAAGCTCTAGCCCAAGTTACTTGAAGTCCAGTGTTAAGTTTCTATAGTCTGTGATGATTTGGTGTGCAATGTCATCTGCTGGTGTTGGTACATTTTGTTTTTGTGAAAACCAACGTCACTGCACCCATTTACCAAGACATTTTGGAGCACTGCATACTTCCTTCTGCTTACCAGCTTTTTAAAGATGCTGATTTTATTTTCCAGCAGGATTTGGCACCTGTCCACACTGCCAAAAGCACCAAAAGTTGGTTAAATGTTAAATGGCCTGACTGGCCAGCAAACTCACCAGACCTGAACCCCATAGAGAATCAATGGGGTATTGTCAAGAGAAAAATGAGAAACAAGAGACCAAAAAATGCAGATGAGCTGAAGGCCACTGTCAAAGAAACCTGGGCTTCCATACCACCTCAGCAGTGCCACAAACTGATCACCTCCATGCCACGCCAAATTGAGACAGTAATTAAGGCAAAATGAGCCCCTACCAAGTATTGAGTACATATACAGTAAATGAACATACTTTCCAGAAGGCCAACAATTCACTAAACATGTTTTTTTTGTTGGTCTTATGAAGTATTCTAATTTGTTGAGATAGTGAATTGGTGGGTTTTTGTTAAATGTGAGCCAACATCATCACAATTAAAAGAACTAAAGACTTAAACTACTTCAGCCTGTGTGTATTGAATTGATTTAATACACGAGTTTCACAATTTGTGTTGAATTACTGAAATAAATGAACTTTTCCACGACATTCTAATTTATTGAGATGCATCCGTAGATGCATAATATAATATAACTTGATTTGCCTTGAATATTAGTGGACGCATGTTGTCAGTCATTCATGGAAATCAAAACCAGAGTCTTTGTCAGAGCCACTAGTAAATTCTTAGTTGGATTAAGATCAGATTTGTGTGATTCAGTGTTATACAATAAAACATAAAAAAAAGTTTTCAATGAAAATCTTGATAAATATTACTAAACTACTGTACACAATTTCAGTTATTTTAGTGTTGTATTATAAATTATACACTGTAGCACAATTATTTAAAGGATCTACTGATTTGTTGCACACCCATTTGTAATCTCATCAATTTCAGTTTTTTTTTTTTTTGCATCTGAATTTCATGTAAAATATTGGTACAATTGATACAATTGGGTCGGTAACACCAGAAAGTTTAAAGGTTTTAAATTCACTGCTCGCAATCTTTAACAATGTATCAATGCATTGTATATGTTCAAGGTCAGGAGCCTATGTGCAGAAAATGGTTTCTATCTTTTTTTACTTTTTTGTAATGTTAGCTGAAAGCCCCGTACAGACACAACATACTGTAATGAAGCTCTGATTTTTTACTCAAGACTATCATTATCGGTAATGAGTACAGAATACACTCGTAGACCTTGATGCCTCGGTCTTGCCATCTCTGCCAAAGCAGTGTTGGTTACAAAGCCCTCCAAGGCTTTCTAATCCTCTGAGAAGATCCAAATCACTTGGTGTGATGATTGGAAATGTAGATCGGCAGCTGTTGTGAGGGCTTTCTGATGGGCTGAGCTGTCTTTCGAGGCAGCCGAATGACCCTCCGGTTCATTACCTCCTGCTGTTCACCAGTTACTTTGTAGCCCCCTGAGAACTGCCTCACCGGGATTTGTTTAGAATGGCAGTTTGTCCAAGTAAATGTTTCATGATGTGTGTAGATTTTACCGTTGATTTCCACACAATTTAACTCATTTAGAAACCACAGCAGTCAGCTCTACCAAGTTACTCTTTTGGAAAAATTACTTGTTAATTAGTTAGTTTGTTTGTGTGTGTGTTTTCTTTGTCAAAAACACAATGGAAGAATAGTTTTGACTATTTTAACTAGTCATTCTGGGTCTTTTTAAATGACAAAAAAAAAAACTTTCTGCACTTAAGCCTCACAAACATGTAAATATAAATGAAACTGTAGTCAAATAATTATGTCCAATGATTCGGAAATAAACAGTATATTGATTTTGTTTAGCACGAATAAAAATTAGAGGGGCATAGTTGTCATTGTTTGTATTCTTAGTTTCTTTAAGTTTTTTTTTTCAAAGATATTTTAGTCCAGCATCTCATTAATTGTCATTGTCTTGCAGAAATTGCCCAGTTAACTAGCTACGACAGCGGGATTGCAGAAACTCCTGAGACGGATGAGTCTGTCAGTGTAAGTAGCTTCAAATACTGTAAACCAATTAACCAAGACAACAAAATAGTACACTACTGTAGAGCACAATTGTTATTCAGAAATGTATGGAATATAAAGCAGACAAACAACTGTGATTATTAAAGCATCTCACAGAGAAATTATTCTATAAAAAGAATGTAATTTAAGGATGAAATATATGGAAATTACTAACGTGTGTGAACTGTCATTCATTTGCTAGTGAAACAGTCTACAAAAATATTATTAAACTTGCATATCTAGTCCCACAGTTTGAGTGCAGCACTGCGGCCCCGGCGTAAACCCTGCGAAATCGACTTTCAGATGATCAAACTGATCAGTAATGGGGCTTATGGGTAAGTAACTAAAATTATTGTTTGCTGTACATATAGTGATACATACAGCACAGTAGGCAAAATCGTATTAATCCATTACAAGGTTAGCCTTTTAAATTAGTTTTCTCTATATCATTGTTACTGTGTGTTAAATTATCATACGTTGTTAATTTAAACCAATAATCTCCCTACAGTGCAGTGTATTTAGTTAGACACAAAGAGACAAAGCAGCGTTTTGCCATGAAAAAGATTAACAAGCAGAACCTGATGCTGAGGAACCAGATTCAGCAGGCTTTTGTGGAAAGAGACATCCTGACTTTCGCTGAGAACCCTTTTGTGGTCAGCATGTACTGCTCCTTTGAGACTCGCAGACATCTTTGCATGGTCATGGAGTATGTTGAAGGTATGCTGTTACACATTTAGTGTTGGGGAATGTTACTTTTTAAAAGTGTTTCATTATTCTGTTACTTTACTGTACTTTATTGTTACCTTCATTAGTGCTAATAAAAGTAATGAATGGCACCATTGTATAGGTAGTGACATGGGGTGCAGGGTAACCAGGGGTAATAAATAAATGACCTGGTAATAATAATGATACTAGATGTAACGTTTTTGTAACCAAAAATTATGTCTTAGTTCAGTCAGTTTTTTTTATCAGGTAAATATTTGTTCAAATATTTAAGTAAGCTGTTAACCATGTACTGGTCAGTGAATAAATAAAATATACAATTATTCACATTGCTTTTTTCAGAATCAAATTTCAGAGAAAAAATAAATAAAAAATTAGATGCGTAAAAAAAAAACACACCAAAAAAAACAGATTTACCAACAAAGTCCTTGAACCAAGAAATAAATGAAACTTAAATAAGCCAAATAATTTAACGTAACTATGAAATGTGTTTTATGCAAAATGTTATGCTATATATGCAATATATTCATATTTTTTATGGAGCATTAATTTGTATGTTTCCTGTCCTGACAGGAGGCGATTGTGCTACATTGCTGAAGAACATGGGTCCTCTCCCTGTGGACATGGCTAGAATGTACTTTGCCGAGACTGTGTTAGCTCTGGAATATCTCCACAACTATGGAATTGTCCATCGAGATCTCAAACCAGACAAGTAAGCTGTGTGTGATTTGATTAGAGAACTTTTTAAGTGAAATGAACATAAACAGTGACAAATCTGTGAAAAATTCAACCTGATGTAAGCTTATTTCTAGCTGATTTGTATTGTTAGCTGATTAAAACCTGCCTAACACTTAGTGGACTGGGTTTCAGTTTGGAAAACAATATTTCAGCGTGCTAGAGTATGCAGAGCATTTCCTGGAACTGGCAAAAAGCAGGGTTTTCCTCTGATGATTATAATAATATTTTTGTATTATTTTCATTGATAGTCTGTTGGTCACTTCAATGGGACACATCAAGCTGACAGACTTTGGCCTATCGAAAGTGGGGCTGATGAACATGACCACTAACCTCTATGAGGATCACATTGAAAAAGATGCTAGAGAGTTCTCTGATAAACAGGTAAAGATCTAATTATCTGAAAGTCCTGACAACTAGATATCTCATTTGAATTTACATAGCCATTGTCATCACAACCTCTATGTTTTATATTTTCCCTGAAGATTTGGTCTCTAAAAATACTTTAGAGAAGAATTAATTTCAATGCTGGCTTAGGCTGGTTTATCCTGGTTAGATGACTAACACGGCCATACTTTTAAGCAGTTTTGCTGGTTAACATGTATAAGACACCAGCATCTAAACCTACTAATTGACCAGCTTTGTTGATCTTGAGGGTTGTAATATCTGCATACATTTGTCTTTACAGGTGTGTGGGACACCTGAGTACATTGCCCCAGAAGTAATTCTAAGGCAAGGCTATGGAAAGCCAGTGGACTGGTGGGCAATGGGCATCATCCTCTATGAGTTCCTGGTGGGCTGTGTACCATTCTTTGGAGACACTCCAGAAGAACTGTTTGGGCAGGTCATCAGTGGTCAGTCACATTCTGAATTCCTGTTATGCAATACATGCTTGCTTCATTCAGCAAGAGCTTTAGCAGATTCAGACTGTTGCGTAATCTCAACTCTGTTTCATTAATGCATATCAGTATCTCATAGGATCAGCAAAAGACCCCTGCAGACATGTGTCTCCTGTTCTTATCCTCCACCTGCTGTTATGCAAACCTTAATAACTCTGGATTTGTTCATTGCTGTCTTATGCAAATGAAATCACATGCGATTCTGTTTTTATATGAGAAGCAGTAAAGTGTGACTTGTGTAATAAAATGTTAATTTAGCTGAACAAAAGACTTGCATTAAGTATTAAAGGGATACTCCACCCCAAAATTAAAATTTGTCATTAATCACTTAACCCCATTTCGTTCCGAACTCGTAAAAGCTTCGTTTGTCTTCGTAACACAATTTAAGATATTTTGGATGAAAGCCGGGAGGCTTGTGTCTGTCCCATTGACTGCCAAGTAAATTACACTGTCAAGGCCCAGAAAAGCATAAAAGACATCATCAAAATAGTCCATCTGCCATCAGTGGTTCAATCGGAATTTAATGAAGCGACGAGAAAACAAAATTCTGCCCAAAGAAAACAAAAATAACGACTTTATTCAACAATTCGTCTCCGTGTCTCATCTGCGTCACCAAACTGCCGTTTTGGAGAATATCCGCTGGACGCAAACAGCATATGCTGTTCTGTGTCAGCCGTACAACACGGATATGTTTTCTACATTTATTTACACTTTGATTTGAACGAAAACAGCGTATCCATGTATGTACTGATTGTGTCCAGCGGATACTCTCCAAAATGGCGCTGCGGTGACACGGAGGAGACAAATTGTTGAATAGTTGTTATTTTTGTTTTCTTGACGCATAAAGTGTTCTCATTGCTTCATTACATTCAGCTTGAACCACTGATGGCAGGTGGACTATTTTGATGATGTCTTTCATACATTTCTGAGCCTTGACAGTCTTATTGACTTGGCAGTCAATGGGAGAGTCACAAGCCTCCCGGTTTTCATCCAAAATATCTTAAATTGTTTTCTGAAAACGAACAAAGCTTTTACGGGATTGGAACAACATGGGGTAAGTGATTAATAAAAAAAAATGTTGGGGGGTGGAGTAACCCTTTAAATATTGTCACATAGCTTGTCTGTCACAGATATTAATAATGTCTGTACCTTAAAGCTGCAGCCCGTAACTTTTTTTGTTAAAATGATCCAAATTCAATATTTGAGAAAGTACATAACCAGCCAGTGTTCAAAACTGTCGCCTTGCTTTAGCCTGATTACAACGGTTAGCTTGTAATAATGCTTTCTAATTTGAGTTTATGGGTAGGTTTTCGCAGGAAATTCAAGCATGGCACTGCGTCAATACGTTACGTCTGTAAACATGAAGAAGTTGTCCCGGCCAGTAGGCTATTGCATGTGAGGATCCTGCAGGTGACGGATCGTTTAGCCTTTTTTCACAGACGTTTCGAATAATTAAATGTCAAAAATATGTTTTATGGTGGATTGAAATTCCAGAAAGGATTATATGAAACACATGTGAATAAAATAAAATTATATTCCAGTTTTAAATGTGCTTCTGATTACAGATAGCCTGGGATTACACAAGATTTGTATTTTCAAGAAAACCTGTTCGAAGGGAGCATTGTTTGCTTTTTGGGTTAAAAATTCTTATGAATTTCGAATGGTATGACAATTATATATTAGACTGTGACTGTACAGAAATTGAAATCTACATGCTAATACACACTATACTCATAGTCACACAATGCTGATGTTGTTAATATTAATAATTTGAGAATAAAGTATAACAATAATAATATTTTGCACTGTTTGATGTAATATGAGCTAAACGATCATATATTTAATCACCATTGGTAGTGCAATTTATTGTAATGCTTTTTTCCTCAGTTGGTCAGAACAAGCGTGGCAGACTTGTTACTTGTTCAGATGAATATATACGGTGAACATTCTCATTTAGGTCATATATTCCAAGACGTAGTCTAGAATCTGAGATTACTAAATACAGGATTCACACAGTTGCGGTGACTGACTGCCACACATTTACCTCAAAACATTAGATTAATCCGTGCTGGAGCCGCGCCAGAGTACAGCCTACGTAATGAAGATAATTCCACTATTAACTGCAATTCTAGGTTTTCAAACCGAGATGGTGACAAAGAGGCTTACAAAACGTACAGACTGCAGCTTTAAATCAAGCAATTAGATTTGACTTTCAAACATGTTTTACATTTTTTAATTAAGTGTACCATTATACAAAATAAATATGTTAGTTTTATTCTCTTGAAACAGAAATGTGTAAATGTATTTTGCATATAGCTTGACAGGGGCTCCGATAGTTTTCTAGTTAGTCTGAGAAGTATACAGTACATACGATTTATTTTTACATGTAGTATCGTTTTCATGGTCATGCATATTTGAAAAGACTGACCTTTAGACCGTAATGATAGAACACTGCCTCTTGATTTAGCAGTGTTGCATTAAGTTAAGCCAGGTATAGTGACGAATATCTTTATGACTGTGCCAAAATGGGTTTACCCTAATTCAGTCCTCATCCAAAACAAACCCTTAACATTATAGTTCAATTGTTGGTAGTATATTAATTTGGGCTAAGAAATTATAAATATATAATATATAATATATATATATATATAATTCAACTACTGGTTACTTTCAGAGGGACTTTTAAAGTACAGTATATAATGCAGTTTTTATTAGTCATATAGTTTTGTTTCCAAGAGATTTAGGATGATGTTATTTGTATTAAATGCCATTTGAAGAATGCATTGATAAAAAAATTATAATGATAGAAAGATGCATTTCAATCAAATATATTTGCTCTGTCCTTAAATTTTGACCGACAAATTTTAATTGCCAAAATATTTGTGTGGATTCTTTTACTATCCATTAAGCAAGGTAACATTTAAACAACCCCCATGTGTTTCTGCAGCTTAACTATTTCTGCTACCATTTAAACCTTTAGTATTAGTTTTCTGTTATGGGGTTAGCATAGGTGTGAGTCTGAATTAATGAGCCCAGCGAGCTGCTGTTGCCCTGGGCTTGGATGCATATTCATACTTATTAATGTGATTCAAATGTGAGGCTCATGTTGCTGTAGAGACCGTCGAGAAACAAACAAAGCACAGCTCTTCATTTATTTCACTCCCCTGACCTTTATGCTAAAGTCCCCATTTCTTTCTGATCTAAGCTCAGTTTTGTTGTTGCTCTGCAATCATTTGTGGTTTCATTGTATCAAGTGCCCTGTTCTTTGATTAGTGAAAAATGCCAAATAACCTCTGGATACCGGAAATCCGTGCATGGAATTGATGCATGAGAAAGTGGAATATGGATGTTTTATGCATGCCTGTTGATGTTGTAGCAGGCATTTTAATAATCGGATTTGATTCATATGTAAAAATATTCTCTCTATTCATTAGTTTGGTGCTGTGCACGAGTGAACAGTTCTGTTACAATTAAACCCCAACAAAACCAGAGAGGAGCTTTCATTTTGAATGAAAAGTAATGACTTTTGGAAAAGACACTGATTTTGTTCCATCTGGTTAATGAGGATAAAACTGTTTGCTGCGTCTTGTCTTAGATGAAATAAACTGGCCGGAGGGAGAGGATGCACCACCAACTGATGCTCAGGATCTGATCACCCTACTGCTCAGACAGAACCCTCTGGAGCGCCTCGGCACTGGTAAGGGTCCAAAATGATTGCGGTAATACTTGCCGAGCTCCACAAGTGAGTAAAAATTACTTTTGGTATTTAAGTGAATGTCTAGTTGTCCAAAAGGTATTTTAGGGTTTGCAAAGTAATGCACGGCTGTGTGGATCAAATGCAATATAAAACATGCATATATACATTAAGTAAGTTAAGTAAATATTATTCCATGGCTGGTAAAAAATACAAATTAAAAAAAATATTAAATAAAATACATTTTTGGGAATCCTCACCACTGAAATTTTAGACTATATTCCATAAAAAAAGTTGCTGGTGATATTAAGACGATTCCAGCATAACCTTTTTGGCATTACATAAAGTGCAAATATAATGAAATGCAACAAAACCACAACTAATAACCCTAACTACAAAAAAAATTCAAAACATATATTTATTACACAAAGTGGAGTAAACAGAAATGACCGCGTGTTGCTTTATCTCTTTGTTTCTGAAATTTGATTGGATATGTATCTTTAAGTAGGAGGGACATATGAGGTCAAGCACCACCAGTTCTTTCACAGTCTGGACTGGAACAGCCTGCTGAGGCAGAAGGCAGAGTTCATCCCCCAGCTGGAGTCTGAGGATGACACCAGCTACTTTGACAGTGAGTGACAGCAGGAGTGAAGTCATTGTCCTTTCATGGTCCATTCAAGCAGTGCAGGGCTGAGAGCCAGTGCCCATGTCTGTTTTTATGTCTTAAGGGAGGATCAGATGTTCTCAGACTTATAGATTAGTCATATATTAGCATAGCACAGTTGGTTGATGATATGAATCTTTGTCATTTGTTTGGAGAAATGTCAACAGTTTGATGTAGCTTAGTCTTTTTTTTTTTTTTTGCTTTGCTTGGCTTTGGACACTTCGTTGTTAAAATGTTTCTCATCTTATTTATATGCTGTAATAACAATATAGATTTAAGTAGACATGCTGTTTTTTCCCCTGTGTATTGTATAATGACGGAGCTAGATGAAACAATGTATATTTTTGATTGAACTGTCCTTTTAACATTTCTTAGAAGAATGGAGTCTTAAAATAACGGACATGAGTGCATTTGACAACTGATAACACCGCACAATGTGGCACATTTTCTCTTTCAATCTCAGCACGATCTGATAGGTACCATCACTTGGAAACTGAGGAGGAGGAGGATGATACCAATGATGAAGATTTCAATGTGGAAATGCGCCAGTTTTCCTCATCTTCACACAGATTCTCCAAAGTGAGTTGTGTCTCTCTTTTTTTTCCTCACAGTTTAATTCATGTAGTACAGAATTGCTCAGATGAGAAGAGTCCTGACCCCAGTGTATGTTCAAAAAAATAGTGGCAAACTATGGCCAGCACTGTCTCTGCCATAGAGCTCAGCTCAAAGATTTACACGCATTTGCTTTTCTTAGAGGGATATGCATTTGTAGGTCAGGGAACATCGCACACAACAAATACTCATGCATATCCTTGTTCTCAGGTATGCAAAGCTTTGGTGCATTGCAGTATCAGCTGCTTCCAGAATCTGATGATGGCTGTGTTATATAAATATATGCTATAAATATGGGATTGTTGCTTGATTTAATTTTTTTGTATAAACAAACTAGGACAGGGGGAAAGAATTTGACTTATTGATTCTATGTATTCTTTAGCATTTTAATTATTTAAATGTATTAAGAATATTATTACTATCAACATAAAATGCAGGCATCATCAATTGTTATTTTTGATGGCTATTTCCATTTATGAATTGTTGTTTTCTACTAAATTCATACAATAATTCAAATAATTGTATGCAATTCGTACAAAAACATGTATTTTGTATAAAAAAGAAAGCGTGAAGCTGCTTCTATCACCCCAATCCAAACCTAAACCTCAGAATACAAATTCATACATATTTGCTTGGGAGAGTAAGCAATCACCCAGAACACCTTAGGAGCAATCTAGCATTAACCAGCAGAAGCATTTCAAGTTACATTTCCTCGCTTTTCAGGATTCTTTATCTCATTCTCATGTTTGAATGCTGTGACACATGCATGTTTACTACAAGATCTAATGGAGTTTATTGATGCATAAATATGCTGTTTGTTTGTATGTGATGTGTGTGTGTGTGTGTGTAGGTGTACAGTAGTTTGGATCTGTCTCGAGGACAGCTCGAAGAGAAAGGAGAAGAGCCAGAGAAGACAACAGACAGTCCTCTCAATGTTGACTCACTGAGCTGGACTCCAGACTTCACTGAAATGTATGTTAAATTTAACGGGAAAATCCAACTTCTGATGATAGATGATTTTACATTGTCCAGGTTGGTCATGTATGGTCATTATCTGGCCCAAATTGGTCCAGATAATTGATTAGATTGGTCTACCTGCTAGTGGGGTCAAGGTCCACCTCATAGTCCACTCTTTTTAAAGCTGGTTAGAGCTGGCAGACCTCTTTGGATTACCAACAAAACATATATGTTCCTAAAACTACCTTAAATTTATAGAACCTGACTTTTTCAGGTGGATCATGTCATTTTCCTTGTTTCTCTTCTCCAGCCCCTCTCTCTCTCATTCATCTGACACTGAGAGCACCAGCTTGAGCAGATGTTCCGGTCTTCTTCCTAAGTTTGCAATCTCTGCAGAAGTGGAAGACGACGAGGGTTCCCTGGCTCTGGAAGACCCCAGTAAAGTGACCTTTAATATTGGGGAGTTGCCTGAGGATGAGCCTGATCCCACCACACCCTGTAGCACCATCAGTAACTCCACTCTCTCAGGTACAGGGGTCATTTACAGCAGATGGGATCAAACGTCCTCCACAAAAATAAATATATATTTACTTGTGTTTGAGACTCCTTGTATAAAACATTAATAAATTAAATTAATGTTCACATGCTTTTGGTGCACATGCAGTACTATAGGCAGTGAAGTCCTGCAGTGTATTTACTGTATTTTATGTTGATTGCACTTTGTGTTTTTGCCAAGGTACAATTGACCCCCCATTTAACGGGGAAAAAAGTTATTTGTTTGTGATCAAACAGATAGTAATTAATATATATTTTTTAAATTATTCAAAGGGAAATAAATAATACATTTTTAAAATATGACAATTATTTATAGGTTGCATAATAAGTAGGGTGCTTAACTGTTATAGCTAACTGTACTCTCTGTCTCTGTTTTTTTTGTTTTGTTTTTTGAGTAGGCAGTTTCTCTGAGCACCTGGATCAGGCGCCATCACGGGGAGATGGAGTGGAGGTTCTGAACAGCTCCTGTAAGCCCTTCTCTGATACAGCCTATTTCCTGACTGCTCCCAAACCTGAGACCACAGAGAAACAGTGTGCAGTATTCAAAGTCCCAAAATCAGTGTCTACCAGCGCCCTGTCACTCATGATTCCTGGAGGTGAGTGTACAATATGTGTATGTGAAAGAATCTGTTGGAATATCTTTACTTTGGTGAAATAGTTTTTGTTATTGTCCATGTCAGGTTTTTTCGAAAGATAGTTACCTTCTGTTGCACAGTGCCAGTCAGTTGATTTATTGATTTATTCCCCCCCAGATGTTTTTGGTGTGTCACCATTAGCAAGCCCCATTTCTCCATACTCGCTGTCATCAGACCCATCCTCTAGAGATTCCTCCCCCAGCCGAGACTCCTCCCTCAGTGGTGTCGTCTGTCGTCAGCCAATCATCATTCACAGCTCAGGGAAGAAGTTTGGCTTCACTCTGCGAGCAATCCGAGTCTACGCCTGTGACAGTGACATTTATACAGTGTATCACATGGTCTGGGTGAGTGTGACAGGGCTGCCCACCACACCACTATAGAACCCAAACAGCTGACAAAATGTATTCTCGCTGAGATTTTTCATATCTCAGTTTACTGCATCACACATAGTTAAGATATTGATGAAAGTTTTCGAACCATGCATGATTTACCATGTATATTGTATTGTTTGGAAATAGAATGTAGAGGATGGAGGCCCTGCTCACAAGGCTGGTCTTAAGGCTGGAGACCTGATCACTCATGTGAATGGAGAAACAGTGCATGGGCTGTTTCACACTGAGGTGGTGGAACTATTGCTGAAGGTGAAAAACCCCAACACTATTTTCACTGCTTGTTTTCCATTTAATTGTGTGTTACAATACATCTGTAAGTGACATGTGCTTATTTTGCAGAGTGGAAGTAATGTTACAATTTCCACAACCCCTTTTGAAAATACTTCTATTAAAACTGGTCCAGCTAGAAGAAATAGTTACAGAAGCAAAATGGTGAGAAGAACCAAGAAGCCGAAGAAAGAGAAAACTCAAGAAAGGTAAGAAAACAATATCATCATTCTTGTCTATTTCAGGTTTTACAAATGTTTATTTACAGTACATAAACGCATATATTTGGATAAACTACGTACACCTCAGTAGCAAGATTCCCCACTGCCACTAGATGTAGCTGTTGCTGCATTGTTTTTGTAATGCACACTTTTCTGCTGCATGTGTGCATGATGTGGTATATACAGTATATAATATTTAAAATAGTAGGCAGTATGTATGTTTAATAATATCATCATCCAGTGTGCTTTTTCAGTTTAATATTTTTTTTCTCTCCAGGCGGCGTTCAGTATTTAAACGTTTTGCCATGCAGCCCTCTCCACTTTTACACACCAGCCGTAGTTTCTCCTCGCTAAACCGCTCACTGTCTTCAGGAGAGAGTCTACCTGGATCTCCCACACACAGTCTCTCGCCACGCTCCCCCACAGCTGCCTTTCGCCCAACACCCGACTTCAGCCAGTCAGGTGTGTCTTACAATACCCAGACATTGGTCCTGAATAAAAAAGAAAACAAGTATTTATATTTTAATGTTGCCTATCATGTCAATGGGTGTAAATATTAGTGTTCTGTGCACTTCCTGTTCAGTTCAATGTGAAATTATGAAATCTGAATGAAAGTAGTAAAATAAAAAAGAAGCCACTTATCTTAATGTTTTTGCTTTCCACTCTTTCATCCAGGTGCCAATTCATCACAGAGTAGCTCCCCCAGTTCCAGCGCACCTAACTCACCAGCAGGCTCTGGCCACATCCGACCCAGCACTCTGCATGGCCTGGGTCCCAAACTACCTGGACGGTTACGTCAGGGTCGACGTAAATCAGTAGGGAGCATTCCCCTCTCACCATTGGCTCGCACACCCTCCCCGACCCCTCAGCCTCAGCCGACTTCTCCTCAGCGGCCCCCATCTCCCTTGCTGACTCACACTGTGGGAAACTCCAAACCCTCTCAGGCCTTCCCTGCCAAAATGCACTCACCCCCGACTATTGTACGCCATATGGTACGACCTAAAAGTGCAGAGCCTCCTCGGTCCCCACTCTTGAAGAGAGTTCAATCTGAGGAGAAGCTTTCCCCCTCTTACGCCGGTGACAAAAAACATTTATGCACCCGAAAGCACAGTTTGGAGGTCACCCAAGAGGAGTCTCAAGGGGAGGCCTCATCTAGAGTGGAGCATATCCCACCATCTATAGAAGAGAGCACTTCTTGTGAGCCACCCACCATTACTCGGGTGAGGCCTGCTGAGCAGGGTTGCCTAAAGCGGCCTGTCACTCGCAAAGTTAGTCGTCAGGAGTCAGTAGAGGAGCTAGATAGGGAGAAGCTGAAAGCCAAAGTGATGGTGAAGAGGCAGGACTGGGCTGAGAGACGAGAGTCTATGCAAAAACAAGACACCGTGCAAGATGTGGAAGGTGCTGCTGGTGAAGATAAGGAGTGGAGTGCCCTTACACATCCCAGTGTGAGACCCCAGGGTTTTGAATCTGGATCCCTGGACAAGTCTACAAATGCTACTTTGAAGGATGTCCTCTACAAAAAACTAAATCCGAGAGTCTGTGAGAGCATAGCGGAGTCTGTCACCAGTGGAGACTGTGTATCACTTTTAAGTGAGAATGGGAGGTCACCTTTATGTCAATCAAATCGTCAAATGTCTCGGGCAATGAAGGAAAGTAATAAACCAGATTTCAAAGCCTCCAACATGGAGTTTGCCAGAAAGAGACAGTCCTTTGAGGATAGGGAAGACTCCTTGTGTCGAATATCCTCTGGTGTTCATGAAAGCATTCATTTCAACACCACCAGGTCCAAAAGTCTTCAGCTGGATTCTGCTTTAGCTTTAGAACATGTTAAAGGGGGCATGTGCAACATCCATGGCACTTCTGAAACTTTGGCCCCTAAGATTTTTAGTGGAAGAGGAGAGAGTGCAGTAGAAAAACTTCAGATGATTGCTTCTGATGGTCCTATCAGGAGGACCTCCTCTGAGTACAAATTGGAGGGAAGGCTTATGTCCTCTTTAAAGCCACTAGAGGGCACCTTGGACATTGGTCTGCTTTCTGGGCCTCGGGTATCCAAGACTGACACGTGTCTTTCCAAAATGGCCAACAGCCATGGTGAAAGTACTGTGTTGGTAGATAATATTTGTGTAAAACTGCCTATTCAACTGAAAACCACAGAGACACAGAAAAGTCCACATGCAGGGGTGTCTGGGACACTTAACCCTAAGGACGGTGTGTATTTGAGCAGTAAAAAGGTTACAAAAGAAGAGTCCATTTCCAATAAGGACTCTACTATAACTTCTGCTTGCAATGAGGCCTTGCATGATATAAATAAATGTAATGATGGAGTGAAGTTGCAGATTACAACCACTAAAGTTGAGTCCATAGACACAAGTGTTAAATTGGAGACTAGGCTAAAGACAGCTCAGGAGATAAGAGCTGCACGACACAATGTTCACTTTGCATGTGGGAAAACGCCCTCCATCAGGGAAGTTAGCAATGAAGACCAGGAAGATGACATGGAAAATATAGAGGATACATCTCCAAAGCAAATCGAAACTCAGCAGATACAAATGGTTCTTGGTAAAACAAATCAACCTGAGGAAATCCCAGTGTCTTCTGCTGTTTTTTCTCAACTCAACTCTGTCCAGCAAATCCCAGGAGCAAATTCAGGCAAAAATAATAGTAGGCGGTGTGAGATAGCAATTAGTTCACACAGTCCAGAAATGTCTACAGAGAAGGATAGCATAAATAAAGACAAACCAGCTGATACAAAGACCACTGCTTTGATAAAGCAGGTCCATTCATCAGAAAATGTTATGGACAATGCACGTGCAACATTCAGTCGAACTTTGGCTAAAACCAAGACTGTGATAGATAGAAAGGATAGGGATGGTACCACCAAAGACCTTCTCAACATCAATTCTGAGCATCTTCAAGGTTTGAAGGAAAGCAAAACATCTAGCCGAGTGAAAAGTTTCAACAAAAATGTAGAGTCTGCACTGGGAGACAGAACTGATGGTACGCCAGCCTCAGCTGCTGACTCAGGGCTGGATAAACCAGAGATATCCATCAAAGAAACAGCACCCATCCCACAGAGTCTGTCTTTGGCTTCCTCTGTCACAACATCCACTGTGTCTTCTGTCTCAGCGCCATCAGATGCACCTGAGACCACTATTGTTAAAAGCTCATTGTCTACTCTTCAAAGAAAAAACACTTCATCTCCAATTGCTGCCCCATTGAAAGACATTCCTTCTACTGATTCAAAATCCAAAGCCATTGCAAGCACCACCCCACAACGTTCTGGGTTGGCTGAGGTAAAAACAACCACCATCCAACCACAACAGTCTGGTCAGACTTGTGCCAAAATTTCAAGCTCTGTTGGATTGGCAGATGGACAGGCAGCAAGTATTTCAGCTCAACTCTCCAAACAAATCTCAGACAGAACACAACATTCCGGTGCATCAAGTGGTAGCAGAGAATTCAGTGTTCAAACCCATCAGTCTCAACAGGGCTTAAACAAAAATCAACATGCAGTCAAAGTAAATGCAGAGAAGGCAAGTAGCCAATCCAGTTTAATGGTTAAGGATCTTAAAACCCTACCAGCAAGTGGAGACAAAATGGACTCAAGAGATAAAATGGCTTCTAAAAAGGACTCCAAATGCAGTATGAGTGAAAAGGTTGCTTGTGCCTCTAACCCTTCAGTCAAAGCTGAAGTTTCGGAAAACTGTGAAAAGCAGGAAGCCATCTTCAAAAGCCAAGTAAACATGAATATCACATCAATGGACATGGGTGCAAGCCCACCAAATACTAGAAGTTGTGACACTTCAGCAAAAGAGAAGAAAATTAAAACTGAAGAAAAACAGAAATCCAAGACTGTTGTTGATGTAGACACTGAGAAGGCCAAGAAGCAAGTTATGGACATGTCCATGACTGATGCAAGTCCAGCACAGACTGCAATAAAACGGACACAACCATCTGGTAGTGCTACACTAAAACAAACCCCTTTGAGTTCCAAAAACAAGCCCCGAGTAGACTCTCCTCTTGTTACGCAGTCTTTAGGGAAGGCAGTTGAAGATAAGGGAAAGCAGGAAAACATAGCACAGATACATCCTATTGTCAAAGACAACATAGTAAAACCAAAGGAGCTAAGAGATTCAGTCTTGTCTACACCTAAATCTCAGCCTCATAAAGACACCCGCACTGGTTCTCAATTTGGCTCAGTGCCAGTGTTGCCTGTGCCAGCTGTTAAAATCCATGTGTCTAGTGGACTTCCTCCTGGTAAGGGCAACACTGCTGTAGTTGAATCACTTGGACCTTCCTCAAAGGAACAAGTGAAGTCCAGAATTGATATTCCAAGATCAGAGTCTCTCAAGGGCTCCAGCACAAGTGATCCCATAGGAAAACTACTACTACTACTACTACTACTACTACTATATCCAGTTCTGACCCTAAACATGCCTCCAGTGAGTCAAAGGTGTCTGACAAACAAATTTCATCCAACCGCAAAGAGCAAGTGGAAAAGAAGAGAAAGGAACCTACTCTAGATACATCGTCAGCGCCCAAAACTAGCAAAGCAAAAGACTCGTCAAGAGGCATGCCTTTGGCAAAGGATAGTACTACTGCTGAAAAAAAAGATTCAGTCCATCCTAAACAAACAAAGGATGCGCCACATGGTTCAACTTGTAAAAAGTGAAGTATTGTATTGTAGTTGCCAAGTGTATTACATTTTAAAAAGACTGAGGATGTAAACATCATTTTTGTCTATATGTAATATCATGAACGCTTTCTATCTGAGGACCGGTGAAGCTGTTACTTTGGGTTTTCATAAGAAACCAGAAATTAATTTGTTTGTTTGTGTTGTGATAAATCATTCTCCGTTAATATTATGTCAAAAAAGTGTAAGCTGAATGTTAGACTTGTTTTGCTGCTGATTTGTGGTCATGTTTTAGATCTCGCAAAAGCGCCAAAATTAGTCATTGTATTGTCCTGTGTTGTAATGTGTGGCGTGTGCAATAATTGGGGAGACGGAGTGTAGATGCCTTTTTTAAGGATTAAATTAACTGTGCCAATCCTGGTTGAGTGTAACTGTACCAAACAAAGAGCACCTCAAATTTAGAGATGAAGGTGCATGCTAACTGACTGTGTAAAAAAAAAAAAAGACAAAACAACCTTCACGCTTATTCAGGCTAGCGTTATCATGCATTACACTGGTTTTTGATGTATTTTAAAACCACTGGGAAAATATATGTAGCAATGGTGCTATTGATGTGGCTTACATTCTGCAAGCAGAACAGATTACTTTTATTTTTCACTTATTGTGTTGTTTCTTTTTTGTGACCTTGTCAGCAAAGTTTTGTTTTGGGTAGTGGTGCACAGAGGGAAAGCACTCTGTCCTGTGCTTCTCACCTGGAACTATTTTATATTGGAATCATCTTATGGTTCTGGAATCGTAGTGGAAGGGGCCTTAGAGTT
Source organism: Gymnocypris eckloni scoliostomus (assembly GCA_027564155.1). Classification (NCBI taxonomy): domain Eukaryota; kingdom Metazoa; phylum Chordata; class Actinopteri; order Cypriniformes; family Cyprinidae; genus Gymnocypris; species Gymnocypris eckloni. The sequence continues at coordinate 727,590 of CM050414.1, read as the reverse complement.
TTTTGGGGAAATATGACTTGCTGTTCTTAGCAGGTCATGGTGAAATTCACATTCCTTTCACATACATTTGTAAGGATTCATTTTTATGCAACTTATTGTAAATACAGCAGCATTAATTGTACAGAGGGGTCGGCTGAAAATGAGTGTTGTATGTTTTATATGTATATATTTTGCTATTTCATATTATGTTTGTATACTGTACTTAATGTTAGTGTCCTAGTGATGTTATCTGCTCAGTAATTGTGCTGATATAGAGTCTAAACTAGCAGAATAATGATAGTCTCACTCTGAAGTGAAGTGTACTTGAAGTTTCACTAAGGTATGTAGGGCTTAACCACATGCATTTTCAGATATGTATTTTAAGTGACGCAGCAGAGTTGCCCTCCAAAAGATTTATTATACTTGATGCCACTAACAAGGAAATATTGCATTTACGGGAAACAGGGACAAGGCAGATGTAGCACACTAAATAAAAGGCAAGTTTCAGAGACTGAAGGATCACCCCATGATTAAGGGTTTGATACTATGTAGATTAAATACAATCAATTTTTCAAAAAAAGAAACATGTCAAGCGTTTAGGGATAACAATTGGCATACAGGAACATGATGCATTTCCCCTGGTTTGGTTAAAAGGGCTTATACGGCGATAATCAAATGCGTTTTAGCAACATGTCAGGGCTGGTAGTCAGCGCTTATGGTAAATGTCAGGAGTTTCACTGCATATTCATTCGTCATGTAACATCATATTCATATTTCTTACATATTCACATCCAAAGTACAGCACTTACAAATGGGGACTGTGTAATACTTTACTAAATGCATTTGTGCTATTAACATCTCTAGTCACGCAGTAGGACTGCTAAGCGCATTTCCTTCTAAGCTCTCCTTCCTTATTGTGCTCAAACTTTAAAAAGCATATTTGTCATTAGTTATGCTTGATTTGACCTTTAAGCAGTTGCATAATGAGCACGGAAGGTTAGCATCAGAACAGAGAAGAGGATGAATCATTGTGTATTTTGATAACATTTGGTCTGAACTTTAAACCTGCTATAGCTCTGCTCATGTGCATACATCACGTACCAACTTAAAGTAAAGTGATTGTGTATCTAGGCCAATTTCAGTTATACCTATATTGTGAAAAATCTAGGGTATATTACCGTATGATATTGAAGTATTTGTGATTTAATGTTTTATGTAAACGAAGTATATATCTGAGCTGAACACACACAGATCTGCATAAGTAACTAAACCACAGAATGCATCATTTATAATAAAAAGATTGTAGAGTTTTTAAAGTGTATTAGCAGACTGGCGTTTCAGTTCCTTGTAGGCTTTACAATTGTAGCTAAGGGGTTTCTAAAGAGCTACAAGGCACCTTAAGATTAAAAACACAACGCTTATTGGTAAATTGGGGAAGAGATTCTAAGCAAACATAATAAAAAACTTTAATGATAAAATGTGAATGTTTTATAGGACATATGCATTGTCTGTTCTTCAATATCGATACTATTGCCATGAATTAATCCCAGATGTTCATGTTGTTGGTGTTTCTTTTCCTCCTTCCCTTTTCCGACCATTAATGTTTAAATCCTTTAAGAAGCACATTAAATGTTTGTTTACAACTACTTCATGGATGTATATTTTGTACAAGTTTGTTATTTGCCAAATTAATGTGCTGCATCACAGGCAGTTTTGCTGTGATCAGAGTGTGCGTGCGTGCGTGCTTGTGTGTGTGTGTGTGTGTGAGAGAGTTCCTCTTAGCAAACACTTGCTGTTGACCATTGGTGTGGTAGCCTAATGTTGTTCTTCTAGTTTTAGTATGTTCTTGTTTTCTGGAGTTTCATTTCTTCTCTCTGTGTGTGAAAACTGTTTGTGTAGATGAGTCTGCTTATCATAGTCTTTTAGGATCTGTGCAATAAGAGATGTGGTTTTGAGTTTTGTACATCACCCACAGAAAGCTCTATGGATGTCATAGATGTTGTATACTAAACAAATATTTATACTTCTAAAGTTGTATAATACTGAAAATAAAAAGGCATGTCAAAAGGACCTTTTAGTGCATTTGATTGTGTTTTTCCTTTAAATTTCCTTTAAAAAAGACAGATTTATGTATGTTATTTGAAAATGAAGACCAATTTTAGTCAGTTTTTGGGTCAGCTTTTCAGCATATAATGTTGATCTCCAACTTAAAGTAGATGTTCATGTTTTATGATTATATAGTCTGCATTTGGAGGGAGACCAAACAAACTCTTAATTTACAGTAGTGAATATCTTGAATATTTTCTAATTCTCCTGACAAGGCAGAAAATAGCCAGTGCAATTAGGATTCCAACTAGAATTATAACAAATGCAAGTACACCGACTGGTAATTCACACTGAAGTTCAGCATCAATAATCCTTGTTCCTGTGCCATTACAAGTGGTCTCCATTAAGTGTTTTACTTTGATTTTGTTTTTTATAACCCAGTTGATGAACTCAAAGTTGCTACAGTTGCATACTAGGGGATTGTAGCTTAGATCAACAGTACTTTTATTTCCCAGATCCATAACGCTTCCAACATCCACTGTCACAATGGCATTAGTGGCAAAGTTCAGTTGGAGAAAATGCAGGGAGTAAAATCCAGAGGTGCTCAGTTTGACCAACTTGTTTTCACTAAGGTCTACTTGCCTGAGATGCATGAGACCTTTAAACAAATTATCTTCAAAGGCAGTTATTTAGCATGAAGCTAGAATGAGGGTTTCCAAAACGGGGACGTATTTAAAAAGCTCCGTCTGGATAAGAACCCCTCCTTGAATTGTGTTCCCCTTTAAATTGAGGAGTTGCAAATTCTTCAACCCTTTGAAAATGTGCACATTTCTCAGACTGGTATTTGACCAGGAAAGATTTAGAGTTTTGAGATCCTTTAGATTGCTAAAAGGTGAGCTGTCATTCAAAGTGTAGTATGAATGGCTGAAGTCCAAGTGCTCCAACTGTGGAGTTGCACTGAAAGGCTGTGAACTCCAGAACATTTGTGAGCCATAGCTGAGATTGAGGAGCTTCAATTCACTCAGACCAAACAGCTGGTCATTACAACAAGGTCCCCTGGGATTTACTAAACTAAGACTGAGATCTAGCTCTTCTAGGATTCCGAGACTCTCCAAGCATTTGCTGCTAAAATTAAGTTGCTTTGAATTCCCGCTCACGGATAAGTGCGTAAGCAAGGGAACATTTCTGGTGTTGATGTTGCAGACATCTTTAAAGCGGTTCTCATCTAGCACCAGATGGGACAATGTAAATGGGCCAGTCACGTTGAATTGCAATGAATTCAGGTGGGCTCTAGTAAGGTCAAGCTTTTTAATCCATTTAAGGCAATCAAATGGGAAATTATTTAGGTCTGAGAAATGCTGAAGCTGGAAATCCAAGTCAGTAACGAAGATCTTGCACAAAGATTGTAGTGCAGCTGATGGTATGTACACATTTGGATCGGTTTCATACAATCCCAGGTTCAGTCTGTTGGTTTTAAGGCCTTGAAGCCCTTTTAGTAGGGAGGAGAAGTTCATCTTGCTAAGGCAGCCGCTGAAATCAAGACTACTCAAGTTCAGTGACTTAAACGCACCTGGTTCTATATTGATAAAATCATTTCCTTTGAAGCTGATGCTCATTCCGTGCACATTGCGGAGTGGTGCTAAATCATCCTCTCTTATATGTTCAATGGAGTTCATGTCCAGCTGCAAGCTGTGTAAGTTTTGACAGTGGAAACTGCTTAGTCCATCTAATGAGCGAATTTCACTTCCTCCGATGTCCAAAACCTCCAAATATGCAAGATTATCTGATGGGATGTCTGATAGGCTTTTTATATTTGACTGTGCAAGGTTTAGATATTTGAGTGCTAAAGGTCCAGAAAAAGCTCTTTCTGCAATGAACACAAGTGGGTTTCCTATTAGGATGAGGTCCACCAAGTCAGGCTGATATTTAAAAATGTCTTCATACATGAAAGTGATGCCACATCTGTGAGTTATAGGGTTAGATGTGAGAAGAAGAAACGTTAGATTCTCTGATGCACAATTTTACTCAGTTCATCTTGAAATACAAGTTGTTTTGCTCACCTTGTCAGGTCTAAATAATTCAAGCTAGTTAGCCTCTGAAAAGTAAAGTTGTAAAGGGCAGGAAGATAGTTGAAGCTAAATTTCAAAATTTGGACTGAATTTGGTATCTCATTTGGGATGGCTTGTAAGTCCATATCACTACAATCATAGCCATTTACAACCTGAAAAAAAATATAAAACAAATAAACTGAAACCAATAATTAGTGTTACACCGAACACTGAAACATAACATAAAATATAATATAAACAGTATATTAATTTGTGGATCACTTTTGTCTGTAATATTGAAAATCATGCAAAATAAGCTACCATAAATGTACCTGTTGACACTGTCTCCTAGCCCATGGTGTTGCTTTGTTATGCGGTAAAAGGTGAAACAGAATAGTGCAACATAACGTGTAGAAAACTAAATGCTTCTCCATAGTGTACATGACAAAAAGAGAAACAGTGTCACCTCTTCATTCAAATATATAGGGAAAATAGAGGAACTTAACGTGAAACAAGAAGTGTCCAACTGTAACTTCCCTTTATATCAACAATGGTTTTCTGTATGTTTAGAAGCTCACATGATATGTGTTGAAGTATAGAAAGCAAACGTGCCATTTTCAACTTTGGCAAAATTTGACCTCTTTCAGTTCGGTGAAGTAGATCAGAACTTTCCAAAAATCAGTTTTGTTTTGTTTTAATCGTGAAGGGTAGTGTTGAAAATAAAACCATAATTGAATATTGAGTAACAGATTGTGTGAAAAAAGTACCTGTAACACTTTGAATTGATTTAAATACATTTTATCTATGATTGTGACTGGATCTAAAGTGCGTCCATTTCGTACATCAGTTTCAACCAAATTATCTTCACGTATGCCAAACTATTTGTTTACTATTTGTTAAACTATTTGTTGTAATACAGTATTAATATTAGTGTTCAAGGGGTAAATTATTTCCTGGGGGCCAGGACATATTTGCATTGGCCTTTATAGCTGCATTATACCCTCAATGAGAAAATCTAACATTTTGATTCTGCCTTCTTTATATTTGCTATAAACCATGGTCTTCTTGAATACTCTATTATGATTGGTTGAAAGGTGTTCAGGAAGTTCCAGTCTGATTAATCACCATTCTAAATGTTTGTTGGAACTGGGTACTGACTTGTGGAATCATACTGGAACTGAACACACACCAATCCAATGTCCTTGATGAAGCCTTGCAATAGAAACAGATTTCCTGTAGGGGGTGATATTTTGCTGTCTTTGCTCTCCTCTGTAATAGTGTGAAAAATTGTGATGTTGGTTGGTAGTTATGCAATCCTTACATCCAATTGAGAGATAAAGGCCACACTCATTATAATGTATGTATAAATAGAAATAAATCTTTTCCAGATTAGTGTCTCAGTGTGGCCAGAGGATTACTCTGTTTTCAAATCCAAATGACATGACGCCAGATAGTATTGAATGATTTTCTGTATGTCTAGTGTGAACCATCAATTGCTTTAATGGATTTGTATTGATATGTGCATTATATAATTATGTATTTGGCACAATTCATGTCTTTATGGATTATCTTCACATATCTAATTTATATAATTGTTAATTTCTCTGTACGATCCCTGTATTATTTTGCATCTTTATTACTTGTTTACAAAACACCTACCTGGATGACTGCTACGGTTTCATTACAAATTAATCAAAAAGAGCTTCAAAGATACAGTATTCTAGCAGCAACACTGTTAAATAAGTATTGTGGACAGCTATTGTAAAAGTAAAGGTTGAATGTATCAGATGTCACAGTGTTAATGGAAATTTCAAGGAAGCTGAAAAAAAGGGAACTGTGGAAATGATGTACTGATGATCATCTGCATTATGACGTTTGACTCATAATATTAGCAAAAGTGGTGATTTTGCTAATTTTCCCAAAGGCACTTTTTATTATCACATGAGCTGATTTCAAATATTGGGCAAAATGGTGGATTCTACCAGGAATGTGTCAGTAAAACCACACAAGTATTTAAAAAATACCGTAACCACCATAATATCCACTAAACTTATGGAAATTCCATACTGTTATTTTTTCAGCTACAACGGTCTTTCAAAAAGCAATTTACAGTTTCAAGGTCCTTCGGTAGTATTTAGTGAATTAACTGCGGTATTTTGACAGAATATGTAGCTGCATTGTATAATAAAAACATACATACAGGGAAGGAAGACAATGTTTTATGGTTTACAGTAAATGTGTAGAATTAATGATGATTATTATGATTAATATTATTATTATACACAGTTCAGGAAAATCATGCAAATAGTAATCACTCTCTATTCTATTTCTAATTTATCTATAGCTCTGTTTTTTTCACTTTTATCACTTTCTCTGGTTTTACTATTTATAAGTATGTGTACAATTTTTTTTTCTTTATTCTATTAACTACTGACAACATTTATCCCAAATTCTAAAAAAACAATGTCATTCAGAGCATGTATTTGAAGAAAATGACAGCTGGTCAAAATAGCAAATGTGATGTAGCATTTTCAGACCTCAAGAAACCAAGTTCGTATTAGTTCATTAAACAACACAAGTTTTAACTTAGGAAGTCTTCAGAAATCAATATTTGGTGGAATAACCTTGATTATTGGGTGACTTTATGCTACTCCTGTCACAAAAAATGCAAGCAATTCGGTTTTATTTGATGACTTGTGATAATCCATCTTCCCCTTGATCACATTCCAGAGATTTTCAATGAGGTTCAGGTCTGGAGATTGTGCTGGCCATGACAGGGTTCACTATACACACCTTTATTGAGCTGGCTGTGTGGCATGAAGCATTGTCCTGCTGGAGAAAAAACTATCCTCAGAGTTCGGGAACATTGTCAGAGCAGAAGGAAGCTAGTTTTATTCCAGGACAACGCTGTACTTGGCTTGATTCTTGCACCCTTCACAAAGAATGTGCCTGATTCCAGCCCTTGCTGAAGCACCTCCAGATCATCACATATCCTCCATACATTTGACAGTGTGTGCAAGACACTATGGCTTGTAGGCCTCTCCAGGTCTCCTTCTAACCATTAAATGATCAGAGTCTACAATCAAATCTTTAGGATCTTTTGCATTTTAAGGATCGAACTAACATGACAATCACTGTATCCCTCTACCAGTATAAATAAAGGTGTTTCATGCCATAGAAGAACCTTTTTGTCTAAATGGTTCCATAAAGATTATTTAACATCTGAAGAACCTTTCTGTTCCACAAAAGGTTCTTTGTGGCGAAAGATGGTTCTACAGATTATAAAAAGGTAAGAAAGAGTTGGTTCTTCGAAGGCATTGCTGTGAATAGCCTTTTGAAGCACATTTATATTTAAGAGTGTAAAGCCAGAATTAAACCCATTTTTTCCGCTCTCAAAACATAACATTTCAACTCTTTTGGCATGGTCTATAGTTATTATTTAATTCTATTCTGATTACTTTTGAGTTACTACTAGCACTGTTATGTCATTTAGCTGGTCCTATCGCAAGAGTATAGTGATGGTTTGTATCCTTTTTCTCATAAAATAAGATTTGGTTGAGGTGACTTACCTAATCTGTATTTCATTAAGCAGAATGAGGTGTGCCTGTGTTGGAATTCAACAGACACTGGAGTGGAATGGCTCACATTTAGAGATGCTGGTTTAAGAAAAAGTTTGAGTGGTCACTTAATTTTTTTCAGAGCTGTAGTTTTTTTTTATTTTTATTAAAAAAGACCTTTAAAACTAGCACTCCCTATTCTATTTCTATTCGTCTACTCTATTCTATACTTTCTTTTTCTTTATGAAAAACTGTAACACCCCGTTTATATATATGTATATGTATATATATGTATATGTATATGTGTGCATCTCAATAAATTATAATGTCATGGAAAAGTTCATTTATTTCAGTAATTCAACTCCAATTGTGAAACATAAATAAATAAATTAAATGCCCAGTCTGAAGTAATTTAAGTCTTTGGTTCTTTTAATTGTGATGATTTTGGCTCACATTTTAACAAAAACCCACCAATTCACAATATCAACAAATCAGCCAAACGCCTGCAAAGGTTTCCTGAGCCTTAAAAATTGTCTCTGTTTGGTTCACTAATCTACTCAATCATGGGGAAGACTGCTGATCTGACAGTTGTCCCGAAGACAGTCATTGACACCCTTCACAAGGAGGGTCAGCCACAAACATTACTTTCCAAAGAAGCTGGCTGTTCACAGAGTGCTGTATCCAAGCATGTTAACAGAAAGTTGAGTGGAAGGAAAAAGTGTGCAAGAAAAAGATGCACAACCAACCGAGAGAACCGCAGCCTTATAAGTATTGTCAAGCAAAATTGATTCAAGAATTTGGGTGAACTTCACAAGGAATGGACTGATGCTGGGGTCAAGGCAGCAAGAGCCATCACACACAGGGGTGTCAAGGAATTTGGCTACAGTTGTCGTCAGAGGCATCTTACCTGGGCTAAGAAGAAAAACTGGATTGGTGCCCAGTGGTCCAAAATCCAATTTTCATATGAGAGCAAGTTTTGTATTTCATTTGGAAACCAAGGTCCTAGAGTCTGGAGGAAGGGTGGAGAAGCTCATAGCCCAAGTTGCTTGAAGTACAGTGTTAAGTTGCCACAGTCTGTGATGATTTGGGGTGCAATGTCATCTGCTGGTGTTGGTCCATTGTGTTTTTTGAAAACCAACGTCACTGCACCCGTTTTTCAAGAAATTTTGGAGCACTTCATACACTTGAATCAAGCACACCAATACCATGGTCATTTAAACAACGTTTGGGGCTTTTGGCAGTGTGGGCAGGTGCCAAATCCTGCTGGAAAATGAAATCAGTATCTTTAAAAGGCTGGTCAGCAGAAGAAATCAAAAGTTGCTCCAAAAGTTGGTTAAATGACCATGGTGTTGGTGTGCTTGACTAGCCAGCAAACTCACCAGACCTGAACCCCATAGAGAATGAGAGGAAAATGAGAAACAAGAGACCAAAAAATGCAGATGAGCTGAAGGCCACTGTCAAAGAAACCTGGGCTTCCATACCACCTCAGCAGAGCCACAAACTGATCACCTCCATGCCACGCCAAATTGAGGCAGTAATTAAAGCAAAAGGAGCCCGTACCAAGTACTGAGTACATATACAGTAAATTAACATACTTTCCAGAAGGCTAACAATTCACTAAACATGTTTTTTTTTTTTTTTTATTGGTCTTATGAAGTATTTTTTATTTGTTGAGATAGTGAATTTGTGGGTTTTTGTGTTAAATATGAGCCAAAATCATCACAATTAAAAGAACCAAAGACTTTGGATGAATCCCATTTCTCTGTCTTACCCCTTCCCTTTCGTCTTACCCCTAGCCCTTGTCCCTCGAAACCGAGTGGTAAGCGCTAGGGGTGAAAACATACTGTGACGAGTGGGGCGGGGCCGAGAGCCGTGGGAACGGAGCGAGGCCGGTGGAGTGAATGATAATGAACGACACCTGCACCACTCACCGGTCTCGAGTCCCACGGAGGAGCTTCGGAAGGAATAAAAGGAGGAGTGACGACATTGGAAGACGAGAGAGGACCAGGCCTGGATTTTACTTTATGTTTTGTGTGTGGCAGTCGTCCGTGAGGGGCTGCCGCTTTTCTGTTATGTTTGTTTATTTGATTAAATGTGTTTAAATGTTCGCGGTTCCGCCTCCTTCTTCCCGTACTTATCTACTGCGTTACATTGGTGCGAAACCGGGAGGAAGGAGGGACACGCTGTCGGAGAGCCCTCGCTGCTGAGTGGGATCGCGGTGCTGAGAAGATCGGGCAGCAGGAAGTGGCGGAGACCGCCAGTGGCTGCCCGGGCGGTGGTGCTGGAGCAAAAGAAGAACAGGTGGGACGGAAGACTCGCTGCCGTGCTCCTGGGTCGAGGAGGGTGGCTGCCGTCCGAGAGGAGCGGAGGAGTCGCCCGTTCGCCTGGAGGCTGAAGCCTGCTGCCATCCGCCATGTTTGGGGAGGAGCAGGAACGGGGACTCGCTGCCGGCTGCCCTCGACCGGAGGAGCCACCGCCCGCCAGGAGGCGGATGAGCATCGGGCCGCCCACCAAAGAGGTCCAGTACCATCGCATGGCATCATGAGTGAACCGCTCAGCTGGTTGAGGACCCGGCGGCAGTGTGTCCGGGAACCGGACCGAGATTTTCTCCTCTCTCCTCTCTCGTCTCTGTCACTCCTCATCCTTCCGTCTCCTTTCTCTCGCCTCGTCTGTCCTTACCCCCAGGTGCGCGCGGCCGCCTTGGGCTCCCCGGGAGAGGGGAGGGGAGTAGGCGCAGTCTCGTGAGTACCCCGGCCTGCGAGGCGATGGGGGTATGTGACAGTGGGGGCGGGGCCGAGAGCCGTGGGAACGGAGCGAGGCCGGTGGAGTGAATGATAATGAACGACACCTGCGCCACTCACCGGTCTCGAGTCCCACGGAGGAGCTTCGGAAGGAATAAAAGGAGGAGTGACGACATTGGAAGACGAGAGAGGACCAGGCCTGGATTTTACTTTATGTTTTGTGTGCGGCAGTCGTCCGCGAGGGGCTGCCGCTTTTCTGTTATGTTTGGTTATTTTGTTATTAAAATGTTTAAATGTTCGCCGGTTCCCGCCTCCTTCTTCCCGTATATACGAACTGCGTTACACATACCCCTATGAAATGAGATGCCACTTGGTTACTATTACGTCATCATACATCGTCGCTAGCAGGCTGCTACGTCATCAGTGATGTTTTTCTCTAGTCAGAGAAATGCGGGACTGTTGTGCAAATCAGCAATGTAACGTTAGCGTGGAAAAATGGCGATTTAAAAAAAATAAATAAATTAAGAACATGGTTGCAAATATATATGTAAGTTACAGGCTTGTGTAGAGCACAAAGCAAGACTGTCGTAATTTTAAATCAATTATTTAAGCTGAAAATACTCTCTGGATGATCTGGCCGCAGTGTGTTCTGGGTACCCCTTGGTTTCAAGTAAGCTCGCGAAAATTCTTGGTTTTAAGGGGTATCTACCCCTTCCCCTTAGCCTTAGCCCTCGATCAAAACGAGAATTGGGACAGCCCTTACTCTCACGTGAATGCGCAAAACTAAGGGGAAGGGGTAAGGGGAAGGGGTAAGAATTGAGATTCACCCTTAAACTACTTCAGTCTGTGGGCATTTAATTTATTTAATACACGGTTTTCACAATTTGAGTTGAATTACTGAAATAAATGAACTTTTCCATGACATTCTAATATAAAATAATAATATAATAACTTCTAGCATAATATAATAATTCTAATATAATATAATAATATAATAACTCGACCCTCTAAAACTAACACTGTCTATTTTATTTCCATTGTAAAAAAATAACGCGCTACATGTACTGGGACTTTTCACAGCTCTTTTGTTGGTTTGATTGCTTTTATTGTCCTTGTTTGTAAGTCGCTTTGGATGACTGTAGATTTGCTTATTACATTGTTGTAGTTGCATAAAAATATTTTGAGTTATGAGCAATTAAACCAATCAGAACCATTCATAAAAGCCACAATCATGGCTTTTATTTTTTATTATTTTATTGTGTATATACAACATATATCCTACAGCATGTCCTCTAGACCCAATCGCCTTGCACCTTCTCCAAGCAATCTCTCCCGCACTCTTACCAGCACTCACACACATTATCAACGCATCTCTCCTCACAGGCATCTTCCCCACTGCGTTCAAGCAGGCTCGGGTAAACCCCCTTCTAAAAAACAACTACATTAAACACTTATCTTATAGAAAACAACAGACCTGTCTCTCTCCTTCTATTCATAGCGAAAACACTCAAAGGAGTTTTGTTCAACCAGGTCTCATTGTTTATTTCACAGAACAACAAACTGGACGCTAACCAATCAGGGTTCAGACGTGGCCATTCAACGGAGACTGCACTACTCTCAGTCACTGAAGCACTGCGAATTGCAAAAGCTGATTCCAAATCATCAGTCCTCATTTCTGTTGGATATATTTGCCGCTTTTGACACTGTCAATCATCAGATCCTCCTGTCCACCCTCTCATCACTGGACATCACTGGGATTCCATTTCGCTGGTTTGAATCTCACTGATCGGTCTTTCAGGGTTGCCTGGGGAAGGGAGGTATCCAAAGCACATAAATTGGTCACTGGGGTTTCCCAGGGATCGGTTCTTGGACTCTTCCTCTTCTCGACATACACTACATCACTGGGTCCCATCATACAGGCACATGGCTTCTCCTACCATTGCTACACTGATGACACACAGCTCTATCTCTCTTTTCAACCAGATGATCCAACGGTAGCTGCACGGATCTCAGGCTGCCTGGCAGACATCTTGGCATAGATAAAAGAACATCACCTACAGCTCAACCTGGCAAAGACAGAGCTTCTTGTCTTCCCTGCCACTCCAACTCTACAGCGTGACTTCACGATTCAGTTAGGATCATCAACAATTACCCCATCAACTTCAGAATTCAGTTCAGTTCAGAAATCTTGGTGTAATCTTTGATGACAAGCTGACCTTCAAAGAGCACATTGCAAAGACTGCCCGATCTTGCAGGTTTGCACTATACAACATCAGATAGATCAGGCCCTTTCTGACAGAGCATGCTGCACAACTTCTTGTCCAGGCTCTTGTCATTTCTAGGCTGGACTACTGCAATGTTCTTCTGGCTGGACTTCCATCAAACACAATCAAACCTCTACAAATGATTCAGAATGCAGCGGCACGATTGGTTTTCAACAAGCCCAAAAGAGCCCATGTTACACCTCTCTTTATCTCCTTGCACTGGCTACCAGTTGCAGCTCGCATCAAGTTCAAGACACTGATGCTTGCATATAGAACAACCACAGGCTCAGCACCGGCGTATTTCCACTCACTATAATGAATCTACATCTCCTCCAGAGTCTGAGATCTGCTAGTGAGCAACGCCTGGTGGTAGCATTACAGAGAGGCTCAAAATCACTCTCCAGAATATTCTCGTTCACCATTCCTGGCTGGCGTAATGATCTTCCCACCCCCATCCGGAATGCTGGATCCCTGTCAATCTTCAAGCAACAACTGAAAAACTCATCTCTTTCGACAATACTTGACTTAATCCTAAACTTCCTCTTTCTCTTCCATTCCCTTTCTAGATTGTGCTTATTTGAACAATGCCTTGGTGTTACAAGCACTTCCTATGTCTGTTTGCCTCTTCAAGATTAATCACTTTATGTATTCCCCAATTTTAAGTCTCTTTGGATAAAAGCATCTGCAAAATGACAATGTAAATGTATCTGTGAAAAAAGAGCTTTCCCATTTTTCTATTCATACACTGAAGCATTACCATGTGTATTATTTTGATGGATGAAGCCACAATTTGGTCAAAGTCATTATATTGCACATTTAAAACACTTGTCACTACTTCTTTTTAATTCTTGGATTAATGCTGCCAGTAATAAAGGATTAGAAATAGAGAAAATCTGCCATGGCCGCATGCTGAAGCGTAATAGCACACTGAAATCACACCCCCACATCGTGACACAGAAACAAAATTACCGTAGGGCCTATTCAGCCCACCACCCACATCAGCTGTTCTCAGTCGTGATACTGCAGATGCACTTGTGCCCACTCGCAGATATTGCTAAGCAGAAAAAATCCTTCCTCCAGACTATAATCCTCTTAGAGATTTTAATGCTCCCTGCTCTCCCTCCCTCTTAAAGTGAGCTTCAATGAAATTGGGCAGAAAACTACACTGGGTATTGAGGACAATTGTGGCTTCTGTCATAGCTGCACAAATCAGATGTCTCGTACGAGAGGAGTGGCGCACAAAGAGCAGACAGCAGGCCTCCTCTGACCCAAATTGCTAAATTAGACTTCAATGAGTAACCCTTAATCTCATCTGACTAAATTGAAATAATTCTGACAGCCCCCTTGTCAGAAGTGAATGCACAAAGAAAGAGGTGGTCATTCTTCCCTTTTGCCTTTCATGAACGGTTCATATTGTGTTTTATGTAACACGTCACCCCCCCGCACACACACACACACACAACAGTTCTTCAAACATGCACTTACACAAATATATCAAGGTGATTGCAGAAAATAGCACTGACCAATGAAGAACTGTAATTATATTCATGTGCTATCATATGCTGCTCCCCAGGCCTATTATAGTGTTTGTGATTTCAGTGAGAAAAATATTTCCCATAGCCTTGAATAAGTTTGCTTCGGAACTCACAATCTTGAAGGCTGCTTAAGAAATACAAACAAATGTGATGTGCTAAGAATGCATGTTATTCTCTATCTTTAAGTAGGCCAAGGCTTCTGGAGGAAATGGAGTTTCATTTGTGTTATAGGTCTACAAGTTATTCACTTCGGCCAGATGTTGAACATTTAATAAGCAGAAATAAAAAAAATGGTAGTTTTGGAATAAATAGCTTTTGTAGTTTGGAATCAATAGTCCGAAAATCTCGGGACTCGGCCGTGAAGCCAGTGCTGAAGCGGCCTCATATGAAGCAACCCGAGCGGCTGCGGCAACTGATACTGCGGATGCCCAGGAGTCTCTGAAAAAGTTTCAGTGTGGCCGCTGACTGGACGCTCTCCTCTGTGAGTCGCGCTGTTGTCTGGTTGACCGAGTCCAACTCCATACCGAGAAAAGAGATCCTCTGCACAGGGGAGAGTTTGCTCTTTTCCCAGTTGACCTGAAGTCCCAACAGGCTGAGGTGACGGAGCACCATGTCCCTGTATTTGCACAACTGGTCCCGAGACTGTGCCAGTATCTGCCAGTCGTCGAGATAGTGGAGAATGCGAATTTTTTCCGGGAATTCCTCCACCGGTTTGTCATTGTGTACATAGACGATATCCTGATCTACTCCGAGAACCTAGCCAAACATCGTCATCGTGTGATGCAGGTCCTACGCCAACTCAAGAAACACCACCTCTACCTGAAGCTCGAGAAGTGTGAGTTCCATTGCCCCATGGTCCAGTTCCTCGGTCCAGTGCGGATGGGATCCAGATGAACCAGGGTAAGGTCCAAGCCATCTGGGACTGGCGCCCACCTCAGTCAGTAAAGGAATTTCAATGATTCCTCGGCTTTGCAAATTTCTACCAGAGGTTCATTCAGAACTTCAGTCTCCTCTCAGCCCCCCTCACTTCCATGCTCCATCAAAAACCCAAGTCTCTTTCCTGGAACTATGAAGCTCGAGCCGCCTACAAGAAGCTCCAGGAGGCCCTTCTGTACTGTTCCCATCCTCTCACATCCAGAACTCCAACTCCCATTCATAGTGGAAGTGGATGCCTCCACCACTGGCGTGGGAGCAGTGCTGTCTCAATACCACGCAGAGACTCCCCGACTCCACCCTTGTGCTTACTTCTCCAGGAAACTTTCCCCAGCGGAGCGGAACTACGATATTGGAAATTTTAAGCTTCTTGCCATTAAACTGGCACTGGAGGAATGGAGGCACTGGCAGGAGGGAGCTCAACACTCCTTTACGGTCATCACTGACCACAAGAACCTGGAATATCTCCGAAGTGCCAAGAGGTTAAAGAGGCTTGCTGGGCCCTTTTCTTCACCCGGTTCCAGTTTTCCATCATGTATTGACCCGGAGATAAGAATGTCAAGGCGGATTCCCTCTCACGTATTCATGCCCCCAACTAACCCTCCTCACCTGAACCTATTCTCCCTCCAGTCATCCTTGTGAGCCCCATCCGGTGGGCCTTGGAGGAACAGATCTCCATCGCCTGCATCTCCGAACCAGCTCCACTGGGAGGCCCAGAAGGCAAAATCTAAGTGCCCACCTCATTGAGGACTACCCTTCTGGGCTCCCTGCATGCTTCCCTGGTCTCTGGACACCCAGGTAGCCAGCATACTCTCTCACTCCTCCAGGCACGGTACTGGTGGCCCAGTATGGCCTGGGATGTCTCCCAGTACGTTCGTGGATGCTCAGTCTGTGCCATCTCCAAAACTCCACATCACTTACCCGCCAGAAAATTAGTCCCATTCCACGTCGTCCCTGATCCTACGTCGGAGTCAACTTCATCACAGATCTCCCCAAGTCAGAAGGTTATACCTGCATACTTGTTGCAGTGGACAGATTCTTCTCAAACCTTATAAACACAAACTTAAACAGCTCTCACACTCTTTTTGCTACTGTTGAGAGACTGACAAACCCACCAAGTCAGATTCCCAGTAAAATGCTCTCCGACAGCAAATGCAACGAGTTTGCTTCCTTCATTTATGAAAATATCAATAATATCAGAAAGGAGATTGGCATCAGAAAGGAGATATTCTAGTTATACAGAGGTCACACAGATTCGACTGCAATTTAAAAAAGAAGTGACTACGTGCATGTCTGTTTTTGAAGAAATTGATAGCAAATTTTTGTAAGAAATAACACTGCACCTTAAATCGTCAACCTGCTCTGATGGCACACTTTCCACTTCTTTTTTCAAAAGTGTGCTTAACTGTTTAGAAGCAGATATCTTAGAAGTGGTGAATGCCTCACTTCTTTCTGGGACTTTTCCAAACTCCCTGAAAACTGCAGTTGTTAAGCCATTTCTGAAAAAGCTCAATCTTGATAACACCATGTTGAGCAACTATAGACCAATATCAAATCTTCCTTTCATAGGTAAGATTATTGAAAAGGTAGTTTTTAAATCAGCTGAACAAATTCTTAAATTCAAATGGATACCTGGACAATTTTCAATCTGGTTTCCGAGCACATCACAGCACAGAGACAGCGCTTATTAAGATAATAAATAATATTCGCCCTTAATTCTGATTCTAGCAAAATATCAATACTGGTACTACTAGATCTTTTGTCCTACAGTGGTACTACAGTGATTTTATTGTACGGAACGTGAAAATAGAAACACCAGCCACCATAGTCCATTGTTTACTGGGAGCCAGAGCACCTGACATCTTGATACATTTAAAAGTGCTGGCTAATGCTAAACGTAAATTCAGTAAGATTGTTACCCACTTCGGCGAGTCGGTGTGTGAACTTGCAAATATGATGTCAGACACTGTAATATGCTCTTGCCCGCTCCCTGCTTACCGGGGTGTGGAGATTCATAGAAGACTGTTGTCATTCAATGGCTGGATGTCTAAGTGGTGCCCGCAGAATAACATAGGTTTTATAGACAATTGGACGAGTTTTGGGGGCAGACCTGACCTGTTGAAAAGAGATGCACTTCATACCTCCTGGGCTAGTGCCGCTCTTCTCTCTAGAAATTTGGCACATAGTCTTAGAGTTTGTACTTGACTAACTGGGGGCCAGGTCAGGAAGCAGACTGACTAGCTAATCCGACTGTCTGCTTGCCGTCTCACGTCACAGAAGTCAGTTAATTCTCAGTACACAGAGACTAGATATCACCACTGTTCCCTCTAAGCTGCGCACACGCGGCCGCGCACTTCTTCCACCTCGGCCGCACAGAGAAATAATGTGCCGTGCACATGCAAAAAAATAAGTTTAGGAAGCCATTTGATAGAGTTCTAGTAAAAACGAAAGAATCACAATGCTCTGGCAACCTGCTATAGAGTTGATGGCGCTATAGAGTTAAAACTGGTGAATGCGGTTAAAATGTTTCACATAAAGACTGAAAGAGAATAATGTGCACCAAATGAGTCCCTGTAGAAACCGAATGCTTGGTTGCAATGGTTGAGGACGAAATAGCTCAAATCGAGAATCAATGCATTCATGCATTGCATGAAAACTTCCTCATGTATTAAAGAAGAGTGGCTTGATTAAGTGCTGGAAATAGCGGAGGATGGGAACAGAACGATAACAAAACTCTGACACATTTGGATACAGTCACACACAGGTGTATTGTGCAAACTACACTTCATAATTGTTATATTTAGCTTACATGCTTCAGTTTGTTTTCTACTCTGTTCTATCAGTTTGAATGCTTCAGTTTGTTTTGATAGTATATTATGTTATGTTAGGTTAGGCCTATATCATAAACCTAATAAATAATTGACCTTGTTTTTTAATGGACACTATTATGCTCATCAAGGCTGTATTTGATCAAAATACAGAAAAAAACTGTAATATTGTGAAATATTATTGCAATTTCTAATATTGGTTTCCTGTTTTATATACTTTCAAATACAATTTATTCCTGTGAAGCAAAGCTGAATTTTCAGCATCTTTACTCCAGTCTTCAGTGTCACATGATCCTTCAGAAATTATTCTAATATGCTGATTTATTATCAGTGTTTAAACTGTTGTGCTGCTTAATTGTTTTTGGAACATGTGGTACTTTTTTCATTGATGAATACAAAGTTAAAAAGAACAGCATTTATTAAAAATAAAAATATTTTCTAACAATATAAGTCTTTAATATCACCTTTTATCCATTTAACACATGATGACTGAATAAAAAAAAAAAATGTACTGACCACAAGCTTTTGAATAGTAGTGCATATTGAAACACAACATTTCTATTTTGAATAAACTCTGTTCTATTTAACTTTTTATTTATCAAAGAATCCTGAAAAATTATCACAGGTCCAAAAAATATTAAGCTGCAAAACTGTTTCCTACATTGATTATAAATCAGCATATTAGAATGATATCTGAAGGATGTGACACTGAAATTTCAGCTTTGCTGCACAAGAAAAAATTGTTTAAAATAGAAAACTTTTATTTAAAATTCCAATAACCAATAAATTCCAACCCGAGTACTCTTGAGCATTGCCCTTTCTCCGCATTCACCCCCTGCATTTAGTACTTTCTCTCTTGGCTTGGAAGCCCATGCTGCAGTCTCTTTCCCCTTTGAGTGAGAGCTCGATAGCTGACTGATAGCTGAAGCTATCTTCCTCCGATGTTGATGTTGTTAACACTGATATCAAAGAGATTGAGGACTTGCCACCGCAATCTCTTGCATATGAGCAGAAAGCATTTGATGTTGCATTTGGCTGCAGTTGGTGCTGCAGTCCTGGAAAGGCTCTGGTAGTGAAACAGGAAGTAATTACTTTTGTGAGCAAAGAAGCCACAAAAATGTTGTGTCCGATTCTAGGTTTGTGCAGACTGAATCTTTCTGTCAAAATGTTCACATTCAAAATGCTGACGTTGAAACAAGTCGATTCAGATCCGAGGACTGGTTTGTTACCATAGATGACGCATGCATCCATGCATCGATCCTTCCACAACACATAAAGAACCTGAGGTTTGCTTTTTGGGGAAAAGCATTTCAATATTTGGGTTATTCCTTTCAACCTAGCACTGTCACCCTGCACTTTCACCAGTGTATGAATGCAATTATGGCACATCCATGACTCCAGGGCATCCATGTATTAAATTACATCAACGATTGGTTGATATTAGCTCAATCAGAAAGATGGCAATTCAGCATCAAGATGTAATTCTTGATCACATGAAAAAACTTTGGTTAAGGGCGGAACGCCAAGAAGAGTGTGCTTTCTCCAGTATAGAGAACCACTATTCTTGGTGTTGTATGGTTTCAACAACAATAGGAACACGTGTGTCTCCTACTAGTATTATTTGATTCCCATAGCCATAACTTTCTGTTCCAGAGGGGCAACCCATTTTGCATGATCAAAATCACACAGCAATGCCTTCGTGCCTTAGTCATGCCCCAAGGCCCTGTGTTGGGAGCTCAATGCCATCATGTACTCTTTTGACAGATGCACCCCTTACGGGCTGGGAAGAGCTTATGAGCTGATATCCAGCTGAGGCAGGGGCTGAGCCTCCTTCTCACATCCAGCTCCTCTCGGACTGGATACCATGGTACAGATACAGTTGAGGCTGCATCTGTACACCTTTTCCCCAATTGCTGTGCTTCCAGGAGTTCTGGACAGAGTCTGCCGGGACGAGGTCCGTCTATTTCTAGTAGCCCAGTGACTGGCCCGAGATTGACTCTCTGGCCCAGTGTCCCTCCTTCTGATTAATTTTTAAGCTTCCTGGTCTCTACATCACACTGCCTTTGACATCTCACCATTCCATTGGACCAATTTCATACATGCTTCAGGACACGGTCACGCAAAGGCGTTCCCAAAGCATTTATGATACATTGTCTTGTTCCCCTTGGGGAACCATGGGCTACATACCTAACCTGGACGTTTTGTACATTTTTGGAAAACAGTTGTGACTAGCTAGTTATTTTCTCCAACAATGCATCATAATATCATAGTCAAGTAGCAGTTGTCATTGGTTGGGAATTACACCCCTGGTTACGATGTTCAAACAAATAGAACAAAACGTTGATAGAAAAGCAGGAATCAACCTATGTATTGCTTATGTACTGTTGTCAAATCAAGCTGGTATAGGAGAAAGTACTTTACCATGCAAAAAAATTACAATCAGCTTCAAGCAGAGCAGTTCCAAATAATCACTTTGGGGGTTAATAGAACAGTCACGTCATTTTAGAGATGCAAATGGAACAGGCGAGTGTACACTCAGTATATCAGATAGGACAGTCAGCATTTCACACACTGATGTCATAACACATTTCACAGGGCTAGTCAGGAGTAAATGTATGTTCCAAATAGTTTACTTTATGTAATCTGCTGATGTAAATGTGTGATATGTAGCAGATGTCCATTGGCAAAGCCATGCTGAGTAAAATGGAGCAAAAATGCACAAAAGCTATCAAACAAGTTATTGTTGTGGACAAGGACACTTGTGAGACTCAGCACAGTGGCCTTATTATTAAGACAACAATATTTGTCTTTGTTGTATTGTGCTGCAGGTTACAACGCCCATTCAGTGATATGTAAATTGTTATTGTCCTTGCAAACTATTACCAGTATGTGACAGATAACTTCTACAAACAGCCCTTTTTGAGCACCGTATGCTAAATATTTAGAGTTCTTTGGACTCCTTTTTTAACTTGAAATGTCAACTTAAAATGTCAAGACTATAAGGCTTTTGCGCTGTAGTTTAAGTCGTGTGATATAAACGTCTCTTTTGTTTATCGGAATAAACTGATACAAGTTTTGAAGCAACTGTGTTTTGTTTTTCATGTAATAAAGTTTAATAAATATTATGGTTATTTATACAAGCATTTTTTAAATGCAGAGCATTTGGTAAAAGTGTAGGCAGCGTTTAACCTCGACACAGACCAGTTGTATACACAGCAATCTGAGAGACAGATAAATCCTCCCCCTGTAATAACTTCAGATGGAATTAGTTCAAGAACATTTTGTGAACTGGGAGCAAGCCAAGCTTCAGCCCAACAGTCCTATGTTGCAACTAACAGTCAAAGATACAGCCTGAAAAACTGGAAATGCTGGCTGCTCACCCGCTTGTACCAAAAGACAAGAATAAACATATCAATCAGAGACAATTTGTTACATGAGAGTTTTGAAAGAAAAACACATGCAATGTTAACATCAGGAATAGAAGTGTGTAGAATAGTCTGAGATCGATGTGTGTTTAGTTGGCTGGAAAAGCACAGAAAACATTCCAGATGCAAATGGGGAAAAGCTTTCTGCACTCATCCCAGCTATTCATCTAATGTTTAGTAATAGTGATGCTTCCCCTAGCAAACACTATAAAATAATCAATTGGATCAATATTTAATATTGAATTTAGTGTTTGATATGAAGGTCAGTACAACAAACTAGAAAATAATTTGCAAATAAAAAATTGTCAGGCTACATTCAGCTTTTGCTCTTTTATTAAAATGTTTCTAAAAATAAAGACATGATAACATATTGTACATGCCAAAAAAAAAAAACATGCCTCTATATGGGCAGGCAGTTTCGATGTATCACCATGCACTCAAAACACTTAATAAGGAACACTTTGATATTAGTTTCCAATAAAAATAAATGAGGCATAATAATGCCACGTAATACATATTGATGTGTGTTTTTTAGTTAAAAAACAAATGTGGCATGTGAATCTGGAATTGCACAACTGCAGTTACACTTTTGATAACAGCCTCTTGCCTTTTGATTGACAGGATGGGTGTTGCTTAAGAATGTGACATCTGTCACACGGAGAACATATTTCACTATATCTGTCCTTGTAAATTCACAAACAGTTCAAGCGTCATCATCTGAAGAGATTGTTGTGGAAATTATATGCCAAACATTGTCACTTATAACGTCAGTTTGTTCTCACTACCAGTCTCTAATGCAAACATTTGGAATTTACCTTTAAGGCAAATGGCATTTTACCAAATTCTTTCTTCTCTCATACTTTCCTGGCTTCTAGTTTAAAGTATTTATAGTCTATTTAGGAAATCACCTTTTAATTTCAATGCGGTTATGCAACCTGTGGCCCAAGGCTATGTTGTACTGATAAGACTAATGTAAGTTAAACAGTTTTTTCCTTTGTTGAGTAAAATCTTTATTATGGCTCTGAGAAAGGGCTTGTCATCGTGTTCATAAAGAGTGGTCAAAGTGGTTGTTGTGTCTTAAATTGCATTCAGAGTGTTTGAATTCATAGGGTTCCATGGCCAGGGATGGGTTTCATCTGTGATCTTTTAGACCAGGTGGTGGATGACACTCGCATGTTTCATCATATAATTTGGCTGTCTATCAGGAAAATCCCGATACGATATATATACATCAGTGTGAACTGGGAAGAGATGATGCCAACCCCTCAGAGGAACTTAGAGGTGGCCAAACTTCAGACAGCATACAGAATTAACCAAATTTTGCCATAAGTGAAATATATTAAGTTTCTACAATATATAAATCTATTGTAGAGACTTAATTTCCAGTAAAGCTGCTTTGCAACGATTGTATCGTAAAAAGCGCTATAAAAATAATCTTGAATTGAATTGAATTGAACTGGGCTCACAGTAGATCATCCCAATCATTCCTGAGGTGTGGCTTGAGCAGTCTTATGAACATTGCTTAAACTGCACACCAAAGATGCTTTTTTAAGTAATGTTGATCACTGCAGATTTAAATGCTATGACAGTCACATGATGAGCGACCTGTTATCAGAACACTGCAATGGTGTCCTAAAGAAATAAAACCTGTTATGGCAGTGTCAAAAAAAAATCTTGACCTACTGGGCTTAAGCTGAATTTCCACAATGCCGAGGAAAGCTCTTCATTATTCTCTCTTCTTGGACTTGGCCAAAACCATTGGCCATATATTTCAGGGTGTAAAACTACACTTCAAACTTCTGACCTTGATCATGTGGTATTTTTTTGTGAATTTCAAGAACACATGTGAACTGCAGTCTGTCTGGTGAGGCGTAGTAGTTAACACTTAGGACTGATCATCAGAAGGGCTCTGGTTACTAGTTTGATTGTCAGCAGGAGTTAGGTATGAAACATCAGGGGCTGGTTGCACCAGCTGGACGTACACCCGTTTGTAAGGCTAACTCTGGCGTAAAATGCAATTTAAGTCGTGTTTAGAATTTATACCCATTGCACCATCACGGCGTAGTGCTACGTCTGTCACTTATTCTTATGCCTAAGTTAGAGGTACGTGTAAAGTGAAATCTCATGATTTGCTCGGACATTATTAGTTTTTAGGATTCATGTCTGTTAGTTAATAATTACTGCAGACGTGAACTGTGATGTTTATGGTCTTTTCGGGCAGGATAAACGATAACAATCGCAGAGCTCGGTGTTGACTATAACACTCTGTCGACAGTAATTTAACTAATAAAAAATATTTATGTACAGCTTGTAATTATGCAGTAACAAATTACATATGATCTGGGATTATTAAAAGAAATGTAGCCTACCATTCCACATTTTGCTTGGAAGGACAGTATGCTTGGAAAAATTTAAGGTCTTTGATTTAATATTCAATAGCTTTGTATCGTGCCTGGCCTGCCATTCAATAATCGCAGTAAGTTTTGTGCTTTGTTGCTTTTTATCAGAAATAAAATATCAGCTTTGAAATTCTGTCAGTTTTATCAAAAAATACAAACTATAAATTTGGTTTTCCAGCCACAGAAAGATGTTATTAAAATACACAATGTCACGTAAAGTCACATTCGGCTACCTCAGGAAAGACATTCGTTGTACATATAACCTTGATAGACAGCTAGAAAAAAATTACTAGAAAGAAGCATTGTATTGAATTCCTTATATTTTACTTAACCTGCCGCCTTCTTTTTTAATGTTTGTTTGAAGAAATCTGTCACGGAAACGTGCAGGGAGACTATATAAAAATGTGGACTTGTTATTAAATGTTTACTCAATGAAATCATGGTGCGGTGGCTTCACTTGTTATGATGTCTTGAGCGATTCAGTTCTATATTAGTAGTTGTTGCCATTGCATCGTGAACGTCTCCGCTATATCTATACCTGCGGGAGAACGCCGGGCGTAGTTGCACCTGATCATAGTTTTAGATGGTGCAACCAGTGTAAATGTTTATCGTAAAGCTGGACGTTGCAAAGCCCAGCGTAGGGCTTACACCCAGCTTTTTTACGTCTAGCTGGTGGAACCGGCCCTTGGTACTTAATCCACTGGTTGCTCCAGAAGGACTGTCCCTTTAACTAGATATTTACACCTGCCTATGGAAAATTGACAGTAAAGTTGCAAAGGTGTTCTGTGCCGTTATATTTGTAACAAAACCTGAAATGAATGCTAAATGGAACATTTGTTATCTGAACTAAACTGTGTAAAACTGAAACTAAATTAATATTTTCACGATTCCAACAAAAAAAATAATATTAAAAATGGCCACAAATAAATTAAGTTTACTTTTTTTGATGCAGTGCATATTATAAAACACTTCTATAAATTTCTGCTTGTGATACATCTTTTCTCCCATATTGAGATTTATATCATAGAATAACAAATTATCAAGGGGGAAAACATCCGTAGAGACTTGGTTCTATGTGTTGGTTGATTTTTGGGTTATGATATGTGGGCTTTGCACTCAAAAGTGGAGGCAAACATCAGCTTTAAGAGGTAGGTTTACGCCAAATAAATACAGTCCTTAAAGTAGAATGTACATAGAGTGAATTTTCATTCACATAGAGTGAATTTTCAACAACACTGTGCTGTGAAATTAAAGTAAATTAAATTAACAAAATAAACGGATAGTGTAACACAAAATAAACAGATTTAGATACCTAAACTTAACTGCCTTACTAACTTATTAAGCAGCAAATTAAGAGTTTATTGGGGCAAAAGTCATTGTTTATAGTTAGTTAATGATTAACTAACTTCGAAACTCATAACCCTGGTTTTCTGTGGTTGTTAGATGGTTACAATACTAACTCACTGATCTTTTGTTCTCTAAATGTAAAAAATCCTAAGTGCAATCAAGAGTAATAGTGATGCTACTCTAAAAACAGTATTGTTTTAAAGCTTATAAGTGACTTCTTTTGACATAAGCTCAACAGCTTCTTAGGCCATGCCAATGGTGCAGCTGTGCACATAGCCTTCTTCAGGGTGTCGTGGTAAGGGCCAAATATAACAATAATAATGGATGTTTATCTAAGCCTTGGAAGCCATGCATTAACCTGCCAATGACCAGCTCTAGCCTGGGAAGCTGAGGAAATTTAATGAAACTGTGGTGTGTGTGTTTGGCCTGGACAATGTGGGCATAGCTCTACAAAACCAAACATTTTCATTTCAAAATACTGCTTGGCTCCTAAACTAATAATAAGTAGAGTTCGCAGAGTAATTTGGAAACAACTTGTGTTTCTATTTTCTTGAAATTTAATAATAGTTGCTGTGTGCTAATGCCAGCCCTCATTTTGTCATTACAACACTTTATTTTGTAATGATATCATATGAGTCACCAGCTCTGAACTATCGTTTTAATTAAAGGGCTTTGATTTAAATCTTCAGAGCTTGTAAATATGAGGCTGTGGCTAAGTTTATTTATTTATGTATTTCTTTATTTACTTATTTATTTGTTGTGCTAGAATGAGTATAGAGGTAAAATAAAGTGAAGGAATGATCAGGAAAGGAAGAAGGAGGGAACATTCCTCTCTTAGACACTATGCCAAGACCTTTAGCCCAGAGGAGCACCAAGCGTCCAATGTGGGCCCACAGCAAGTATATATAGACCGACTG
Source organism: Gymnocypris eckloni scoliostomus (assembly GCA_027564155.1). Lineage (NCBI taxonomy): Eukaryota > Metazoa > Chordata > Actinopteri > Cypriniformes > Cyprinidae > Gymnocypris > Gymnocypris eckloni. The sequence continues at coordinate 701,571 of CM050414.1, read as the reverse complement.
AGGAGGTGTGTTTTTAAAGTCACTGCAAAGGACGTGATTAGTAAGGCTAAAGCTAAAGCAGGGTCAGAGGAGAGCGAGATGACTTGAGTGTTCCCCAAGACAGACAGCACCCGAATGGACTCCAAAGAAAATAGTATTTGGACAAGACTAAGCGAGTAAATTCTTAGTCAGTTTTCTTAATTCAGTTTTAAACTATTTCTTAATTGTAAGATTACAATATCCTTGTCTATTTGTTTTATGTAATGAATAAAAAGCTGAAATAGCCCATTTAACGAGGTCAAAGTTAAAGCACCAGAAGTCAGACAAATATAGAGATAAAGTACAAGACTACACTAATCCCATGATGCATTGCAGTGGCTTATATTCATGACTTGAAGTAAATAATACAAAATACATTTGAAGTTACTGCAGAATATTAAAGTATGTACAGTCAAAATTTATGACACCACTGCATGCAGATTTTTTTATTGATTTGATACATTTGCTATATCTAAAATACTGTCAGAGTAGGCACCATATTTGATGTAAAAAATTGATTTTACAACAGTAAAAATACAGGTGCATCCCAATTTATGTACTTTTGCACTATTCTAAACAATTTTTAGTATGTGATTAGTGTGTTCACATTGAAAATTCCAAAAAGTAAAAATGTGCTTCAAATATCTGAATGATGCACTTAATTAACTGAAAAAGAACAAATGAAGTGTGAAATCTTGGTCACTTCATGCACTGAAAAGTCACAGCTTTAATTTGGTAGGGGATGGGGAGGGGCTAGCAGATGACTAAATAACCTTATACAGGTACATAAAAAAAAAATTGAATATCATGAAAAAGGTCAATCTTTTTTGTCACTCATTTCAGAAAGTGAAATCTATTTTTGTTATTATATAGATTCAATACACATAGAGTGAAATATATTAAGCCCTTATTTCTTGAAAGTTTGATGATTATGGCTTACAGATAATGAAAACCCAAAATTCAATGTCTACCAGACAATTTTAATATTACATAAGATCAATAAAAAGGATATTTTAAACCGAAATGTCAGCATTCTGAAAAGTATATTAATGCACTCAATGCTTGCATGGGCCTCCTTTTGCATGAATTACTGCATCAATACGCCGATTTCACGCAGCCGCCATTTTGAAATCAGCGAGGCTCAGTCGGTGGGAAGAAACCCAGAAGTAAGGTAAACAACAATGACTTGGACTACCAACCTAGAGCTGCTACCACGATTTAATATTGCAGATGTCGAAAAATGGGCCGATGAAGGATGTCGAATCCCATGAGCTGTTTTGTAAAAAACAAAAAAATTATTATAATAATCGGAAAGCGATGAAATGACAACTCTTTATTACACTCTTTTCGTTGATAGGATGTACAGCCTGGAACACAACAATATGACCGCTGCTCCTGTGATTAAAGGCAATACTTCCGGGTTTCTTCCCACCTGAGCCTCGCTTTCGATTTCAAAATGGCGGCTGCGTGAAATCGGCGTATGCGGTGTGGCATGGAGGCAATCAGTCTGTGGCGCTGCTCAGGTGTAATGGAAGCCCAGGTTGCTTTGATAGCGGCCTTCAGGTCATCTGCATTGTTGGGTCTGGTGTCTCTCATCTTCCTCTTGACAATACCCCATAGATATTCTATGGGGTTCAGATTAGGCAAGTTTTCTGGCCAATCAAGCACAGTAACACCATCAAGTTCAAGTTCCAATGTATTATATAGCACATATAAAACAGCCACACGGCTGACCAAAGTGCTGCCCAGAGATTCAAAAATGATAAAAGAATATAAAAATCATCACAACTACACAATTGAATGGGGACTCGCCCTATAAAAAAATAAATAGATATTAAAAACACAAAATAGACAAAAAAAATAAGCAAAACCTGTGATAGAAAATTATTTATAAGCCAGAGAGAACAAATATGCTTTTAGGAGAGATTTGAAAGTGGACAGAGAAGGTGCGAGTCTGATATCTAAAGGGAAGCTAATCCCTAACTGCGGCCCAACCACTGAGAAAGCTAGATCTCCTCTGCTTTTGAGTCTGGGTTGAGGGACTAGAAGGTTCTGATCACTGGATCTTAAACATCTGGAGGGAGTATAAGGGTATAGCAATTCAGATAAATAAATAGGAGCTAGATTGTGTAAAGATTTATAAATGAATAAAATTATTTTAAAGTCAATTCTGAAATGAATAGGCAGCAAATGAAGTAAGGATTCTTCATTGCAGGATTGGAGTAAAGTGAGCACTTTTGCGGCTATTATAAAGGAATCTAACAGCAGCATTTTGAACTAGTTGAAGACGATCAATTAATGACTTAGAGCTACCACAGTAAAGTGAATTGCAGTAGTCTAAGCGTGAGGTGATGAAAGCATGGACAGTCATCTCTAAAGTTTTAGGATTTAAGAAAGGTTTAATTTTTGATAGCAGGCGAAGTTGATACAAGCTAGAACTGATTAAAGAGGAGGTATGTTTGTCAAAATGTAAGGACTCATCTAACAAAACACCTAGGTTCCATACACGTGAAGATCTAAACACTGATAAACTACCCAGATCTAAGCAGATTGTCTGGGAATTGTCCGAGGGCCCAAAAACAATCACCTCAGTCTTATTTTCATTTAATGATAAAAAATGATGGGCTAGCCAAAGTTTAACTTCCTCTAAGCATTTTAGTAAAGAAGTAAAAGCAGAAGGATCGTTTCTTTGATAGGTAAATAAATTTGGGTATCATTTGCATAGAAATGAAAAACGCCCCATGTCTTCTTAGAATGGGTCCCAGGGGTAACGTACAGAGAAAAAAGAGAAGGCGCCTAGAGAGACTTGAGGAAGACCGCAGATTAGATGAGCAACAGAAAAAGAGAAAGTTACCTAACTTGACTAAGACTTTTCTGTCAGTGAGGTATGACTGAAACCACTTAAGGACATTTCCTTTTATGCCCTCATAAAACTCTAATCTATATATCAGGGTAGAGTGGTCAACAGTGTTAAAAGCTGCTGACAGATCTAAAAGCACGAGGACCAGAGTCTGTAGATAAAAAAAATTGAATTTAGCACTCTCAAAAGGGCAATTTTGGTGCTATGTACAGACTTAAAGCCGGATTGAAACATTTCAGAAATACCATTACAACTGAGAAAAGACTGGAGTTTTTCAAACACAATTTTTTCCAATACCTTTGAGATAAATGGTAATACAGAAATAGGACGAAAGTTGTTCAGAACAGAGGAATCCAGTGAAGGCTTCTTGAGTATAAGAGTAACAGTAGCCACTTTAAAGGCAGCAGGAACAGAGCCAGTACAGAGACACTTATCAAAAAGAGACACCAATCCTGGCCCAACAGCATCAACAATTAATTAAAAAATGTAGGCTGTATGGAATCAAAATAACAAAAAAGTTATTTGGTATTAACAATAGTGTCCTTAAATATTTGCAGAGAAATAGGTTCAAAAGCATCCCAGGAAGCATAATAAAACAACGGGACAGAGGGTTCAGTGTGAGAAGGGCTTATGGTCGATCTCAAATTAGAGATTCTATCAATAAAAAATCTCAAGAAGCCTTCATATAGAGCCTCGGAAGCAGTACACATTGTTTTAACCAAGAGCAGGTGAGAACAGGATTCCATAAAGTGCTGTTTAAAATTAGAACTCTATATAGTCAGATACAACAGTATCGCTAATCGCAAACCCATGAGAGAGTACTGCTCCAAAGTATGTCCCTGGATGTAAGTGGAATCTTTTAAAAATAGTCACTAATCCACCCCCCCTCGTCTGTTTGGATGGGGATAGTTAAAAAATGTACAGTCAGATGAAACTAATTCAGAGAAAGGGGTTCGATCACTAACCTTTGTCCAGTATTTGGTGATAAACATAAAATCCAGACTATGAGAGGAGAAGAAGCCATTTAACAAGAAGAGCATTGATCAAAGCCATTTTGGGTGGAGGGATAATGTCCGGAGAGAACGAAGCTCTTCTCAGTGAGCGCAGGTTACGAGGAATAATGCCATTTCGTTGACGACAGAGGCCAATACAAGGGAAACCATCCCGGGAGACAGGAGACAGGCACAGGAGAAGAACAGGTCGAAGCCACCGGTAAGCCAAGTCGCGCTGTCGCCAGGCAACGTAGCCACCATTAAACGACACAGGGGAAGGGTTCAGCGAGAAACCAGCCTGGAGATGTGCTTTCAGTTTTGACAATTAATCTGCCATGGCTCCCGCGTTTCCTCCTTTGTTTTCTCCATGTTATTTTGAAAGGCCACTGGCGAATGCACTCCGGGATGTCCATAGGAAAGCTCCCGTGTGCTTGGTTAAATGCACATTTCACGCCTGGCTTACAAATGTCCATAAATGAGGTACGAATGTCCAGGAGAGATTGTCGGTCATAAACCAGGAGTGTGCAGCAATTAGGAAGCCAGGCAAACATCCATACATACAAACAAACAAACAAGAGAGCAGCAGACGGCCAACCAAACGCACAGGCTTGTCAAACCTGTCAAATTTCTATTTTTCAACCATGGTCATTGAACCAGCTTTTGGTACCTTTGGCAGTGTGGGCAGGTGCCAAGTCCTGCCTGTAAAATGAAATCAGCATCTCCATAAAGCTTGTCAGTAGAAGGAAGCATGAAGTGCTATACATTTCCTGGTAGATGTCTGCGTTAACTGTAGACTTCAGAAAACACAGTGGACCAACACCAGCAGATGACATGGCAGCCCAAATCATCACTTACTGTGGAAACTTTACACTGGACTTCAAGCAACATGGTTTCTGTGCCTCTCCACTCTTTCTCCAGACTCTGGAACCTTGATTTCCAAATTAAATGCAACATTTACTTTCATCTGAAAAGAGGACCACTTTGGACCACTGAGCAACAGTCCAGTTCTTTTTCTCCTAAGCCCAGGTAAGATGCTTCTGATGATGTTTCTGTTTCAGAAGTGGCTTGGTAGCCCTTTTCCTGAAGATGTCTGAGCGTGGTGACTCTTGATGCACTGACTCCAGCTTCAGTTCACTCCTTGTGAAGCTCTCCCAAGTGTTTGAATCGGCTTTGCTTGACAGCATTCTCAAGCTTGCGGTCATCCCTGTTGCTTGTGCACATTTTCCTACCCAATTTCTTCCTTCCAGTCAACTTTGCATTTAATATGCTTTGATACAGCACTCCTTGACGAGCCATCCCTTTCAGTAATGACCCTCTGTGACTTACCCTCTTTGTGGAGGGTGTCAATGATTGTCTTCTGGACCATTTCCAAGTCAGCAGTGTTCCCCATTATTGTGGTTTCAAAGAACAAGAGATACCCACAATTTATACTGTATGGATGGTCATTTATTGAAACTCAAATGTAAATATTCTAATATTTTGAGATACTGATTTCTGACTTTCATTCTCTAAGCTCTAAACATCAAATTTAAAACAAACAAATGTTTGAAGTGTTTTAATTTACATGTAATGAATCTAAAATATATGAAAGTTTCACTTTTTGAAATAAGTTACTTGAAAAAATGTCACCATATTCTAGTTTATTTAGATGTACCTGTATAATTCATATACTGGATTTTTAAGTACATAGTGCATGTTTCTTAAGTAGTTAAGTACACTTGTGCAGTGTAACATTGTGACGAGTGGGGCGGGGCCGAGAGCCGTGGGAACGGAGCGAGGCCGGTGGAGTGAATGATAATGAACGACACCTGCGCCACTCACCGGTCTCGAGTCCCACGGAGGAGCTTCGGAAGGAATAAAAGGAGGAGTGACGACATTGGAAGACGAGAGAGGACCAGGCCTGGGTTTTAGTTTGTGTTTTGTGTGCGGCAGTCGTCCGTGAGGGGCTGCCGCGTTTCATTTGTGTTTGTTTATTTGATTAAATGTGTTAAATGTTCGCCGGTTCCCGCCTCCTTCTTCCCGTATCTACTATCTTCATTACAAACATTTTCTAATTAAAATGTCAAATTAAAGTTGAACTTTAAAGTACATTTTAAATCAGTTATACTAATCTTATGTGGTTTTAAAAAGTACACTTATTGTAATGTGATTTGGCAGACAAAATAACCACATTTTAAGTATTTGATTATCATTTGATCTAAACTTTTATCCAGTTTTTTACATTTTAAGTTAATATATTTTAAATGTATTGAATTTCAACATTACAAATATTCAATAGAAATACATTTAAAGTATATTTCAGTTATTTTAGTGTGTGTCAATAAATGTGTCAGTACATTCAACATTTACCATATTTCAGACAATAGTAGCAATAACGAAATAACATATAAACATCTACTTAAGTCCCAAAAATATGCATTCCGTTTACACACGCAAGTATTTGTGTTCTAAACTATTATTTATTTATTTTCTTTATTCAAAAGTATGTATTGTGAAATCACCCATTCAAATGTTGTAAAACATAGATAGATGGAATGCATAATCAAGATAATAAAAAGTAAAAAGTTGCATAAAAAGTGTGACTCTAGCTGAATTGTTGCCTACACATTTTTACAAAAGGAAGAATGAAGGAATAGGACAGAAAATCTGACCTTCCTCTGACAGTGTCTGTGTGATATAATAACCAGAGACCTGTATTTAGAGAAACAATGATTCTTTTGTCCATTCGCAACCACTTGTTGTCTTTTTCACGACTCCTGTTATTATTTGTGCTGTGCTCTGTGTTTAGGAGATAAGAAAGCAACCCAATGACTGTTATGTAAAGCCAATCCAAACAAGCACTGGCCACAGCTGGTATGTCTTGCATAAGAGTCAGAGAATATCAAGTAGTGAGAGCGAGCACTGCCAATCCAATGCTTACCCAAGCTTTGCCAGGCAGTGATATCTCCTGCAGCTGCCCAGAGTGGATTAGCCCTGATTGAGGTTGCAGTCCTGGATTTCTGTAAATTATGGGACAGAAAGAGATCGCCCAGATTTAAAGCTCAGTTCATAAAAATGTGTGCATGTAATACCTTGGTCAAAGTACTACTAATCCTACATACACCACTTTATGGCCTTAAAGTTATGCCTTCAATTAATAAAATGAAAAATAAATAGCGAAATTTGGGGTGAACTCTCTAAATGGTTGTGCTACATTTGGACTTGGTATTATAGACACATTTCATAAAAAAAAATCCATTACATTTTACCCCACTTAACAAAAGCAAAAGGCTGTGCCCATATTTACTGTACAGCAAGGATATGGTCTCAACTTGACCAGAAGTTTTAGGTTTCAAACTACTACATGTACCCACTTGCAGGTTGAGATTACAGAAATACAACACATTTTTTTTTTTTTTTCTTTCTTTCTTTCTTTCTTTCTTTCTTTCTTTCTTTCTTTCTTTCTTTCTTTCTTTCTTTCTTTCTTTCTTTCTTTCTTTCTTTCTTTCTTTCTTTTTCTTTCGTCTACCCTAATTATATTTATTTATTGTACAATATTGTACATACCCAAATTCTCAGCCTTTGAGTCAGGTTTAAATTTCATTAAACAGTTTTTGCAAAATGCAACACAATTCTCCATGTAACACAAAAATCTAACATACATTAATAATATGGCACATTGGTGTTTGTAATGTGTTTAGGATATTTTGAGTGCAGTGCTTCATTTAGCAAAAGGTGTGAGGCATTTTGTGTGTGCAATTCTTGGATTTGAAATTTAAATATGAATTGAAAAAAGGCAACGTTTGGAAATGTGCATAAGCAGTTGAAAAAAACTGTATGCATTTTTTTTTTACTGATAATTGGCACCCCTGATGCTCATTAATCTGTTTGTCTGGAATTCAAAAAAGCTAAAAAAAATTAATAAATAAATACAAAAATTACAAAGAATGCCATTTCCAATGACGAAATGACAACGTGAAAGATTTAGAATTTTCATTTTGGGATTTCTTCTCTGGTGTCTATTTTCATATTTCTATATAGCCTTTCAAAGAATATATGGCATGCAGTATATATTATAATTTGCATCAACATTTACTACTCGTGACATGAAATTCAGCTGGCAGCTGTTGGAATGTATTTACATAGGTGTATTTATACATTTTTCTTCTTTATAAAATGACAATCTGATGGGGGTAAATCCTTTTGTTAATGTTTGAGTGGTTCACATTATGGTCCACTGCTTTGATTTAGCAGCCACAATTAGGATTGTAATTACATAAGCTGTACTGTATAGTACTGCATTCCACACTGATCCTGTGCATGCCAGCGAGGAAAGGTGATGTGCTAACAAACACAGACGGGAACTGATCAGATGCTAATGCACTTACTCTGGTAAGCGGTGTTAAGTGTGTAGTGTATTTTAGTAACACATTGGATTTGTTTATCTACGTCAGAAAGTGAATAACTAGTGTTGGCTTAGGACACGTGGGCCACAGCTGTGCATTTCATCAGCCTCTGCCTGAGGCTTTAGTGAAAGAGGCTTTGATACCCTCAACACTAATAAGCCATTGTCAGATGGAGGACACAGAGGTGGAGCGTATGGATGATTTGTTAAAGCATTGGGTTAAAAAAAGCTTAACCTTCCAGCATTATGACACAGAGGTAGTGTGTTGTTAATGAAAAGGACAGTCAGTTTTAATGGGACGTCAAACACCATCACTCTTTTTCATGTGCATTAAGTTAATAAAAATGACGACCACTCTTTTTTCTTCTTATTTTCACTAAGACATATTTGTAAGACACTGCGACTAAAACTGAATGGCCATTAAGGAGATTTATTTTCATGTCTAAAAGGTTCTTAACAGTGTACAGATGTCATATAAATTTCCATCAATTCTGTTCAACAGATATATAGTGTCTTGCTTAAGTGTTGGCATTAATAGTGCATTACCGTTAACCATTATAAGAATAAAAGGGCATATTTACATTTTTTTTTTTTTTTAAGATGTAGTGTAGCAAAATGCGACAAATTAGAGTAGGCATTATTTGTTCAAATTTTTTTTTCCAGAGTGGGTATAATATATTACATATTAAGGCAATAAACCTCAAAAAGCTGTGGTTTACAGTAAATATAGAACAGCTAAGGATCGTTGTTAGGCACAATACAGAGCAGCTTATAGAGTGACTCAACCAATCGTAATCATGGATTGGAACTATCCATTTCATAATAGATATTAATATTATAATATTATTTTAATATATTAGTAATGTATTATTGTATATTTTTTATATTGTATCCATCTTAAAAATAATGGTGGACAACAGGAAAATTCAGATAACGTCGTCTTCATTATTTGCTTGATGGTTTATTTTTGTATCTCTGGCCAAATCAGAATGGGATTGGGTTCAGTTTAGGAGCATGGTGGTTGTGACCATATTTGTTTCCACAGCACATATTTGTGAATCAGAATATAGAATCTCATGCTTTTATTGAATGGTATTGTTTCAGCTTTGGAGTGCTGTATCAAATAACATGACATTTAGCTGGTAGTCAAAGCTGTTCCTATCTGTATCACTTTTAATAAACATGCAGTTTCTGGTGCAACATATGGAACTGTATTCACACTTTTGCACTAGTCTAAACCACAGATCAGCAGATTTGGGTTCAAGAACCACTGGTAAGATTAAAACAAACATTTCACAAAATAGAATCCATAGCTTGTAGTACTTGCAATTAACTTATGTCCAAAATATATTTGGAACTGAATATTTTAATTTTAGTAATACATACTATGTGGTAAAATCAATCAACATGTGTATATATAAAACAGCACACGATTTTCATTTCATCTGTATGGTCATTCCAGGCTATCTATTACATTCAAGTCATGACTCATGCAAACAATAGTTGTTTATGATTTCAGAAATAGAAAGGCGATGAAATGTATATCTTCCAGAAATTTTCTTGCATGTCCAGACATATGACTCCTGCACATAAAAGTTTTTCATCAGACATTGTGAAAGAGGACAACAGGTGTTGGTACATTTAAGCTTAACAGCAAGGAATTACAGCTGTCACCTGCCGTATTCCATCTACAATGTTGAAACATTTTAGAAACAGTGTCCATGTCTCTTTCCCAGAGCTGGCACACAGAGTGGAGACCCGTCTATTGTTTCTGTAACTTAACATCGTGTATATTTTTCCTTGCTTGGACATGTCAGCCAAGCATCCCGTTAAGCATGTGCCCATGTAATCCCCTGGTATGTGTATATTTGAAATAGTTTGGACCTCAGATGTGTGTATTGATAAGAACAGACCCTTGAACAAATGAAAGTAGTCTGGATCTCGGTTTGGAAGCTCTGCTAGTTTGGATAGAGGGACTGAGCTGACAGGAGCAACAGGGTGCACTGCAGATGCTCTGTAATTATAGGATTGTGCTCTAATCTGCTTGAGGGGAAAATTTGCTTTCCTTCTCCTCAGCCTGTCACTCTCATTATCTCTTTCTATCTACCAATTGTCCTGTGTCAAATATTAAAAGCCAAACTTCGAACCTTTTTTTTATGGTTTCATTTTTTTTTTACATGAGAATTTCATGCTGAAATACATTTCACAATCAATTGTTAGGGAGTGACTAATGAAAAGTAATGAGACTACAAACTTTCATTGTTAAGTAGCATGACAGTTGCTCACCTACTTTAAAACTGTGTAGTTTTTTTCAGTAACTACATTTTCCAATAAATAGTGTGACCTGTCCGCCTGACCAAGCTGTCTGCTCTGTGTCTTATAAAGCATCAGTAAGTTTGATTAATTTTAGTTAGTCTGTGCATTTGGATGGTACATTTAAATACAGTTCATTACTTTTATTATTAGCTTGTAGCATAACTTGACTGTAGTTGAACAGCTTCTCAAGCTACAGTTTTAAAGCAGTTTCCCAAGCACTCCAAAAGCTGTTTAAGAGACATTTAGGAGTAATAGGACATCACTAACATTATGTGCAGGAGTTATCATCATGGTGTTTACATCCAGCATAATGCATGGTAGATATCTTCCTGTGGAAAATATGATGTTCTTAAGAAATGATCAAAATAGTCTCAGAGCATAATGTATTGGACTAGTACATTACCAAACGGAAATTTGCACTTTTCTTCAATATGTCATCTGTCATAATTAAAGATATGTATAGATGCACCGAGTTTCATGTTTTTGAAATATTGCTAATGCTTTAAATTACAAATGTGCAGAGTTAAAATTTAAATTAATGTTAAATAATGATTTTTAAACTCCTTTCTCAAAATGAATAAGGTTTATAAGCAATGTAGACACTAAACAAACTCTGAAAATAACATCTCTTTGGAGTTGCATCCACTTGCCCTAACTGAGATACAGATCAAGGGAGAACAGTCACACAGGAAGCCATGAATCACATTAATCTGAGCAGTTCAAGTAAAAATAAAACATTGCTTAAATGTTCTTCCAGTTACTCTAATCTTGTACAGATATTTTATCTGAAGTAGTTCACTTTTGAAGTTTCTTACTACATTTTTATTTTGGCCCCATTTTGTTCTTGTTTTAATGGTCCCATGAAAACAAGTATACAATTGTTTCCTGTTTGCACAGAAAACATGACAAAATATTGAACATGAAATATATATAATTACACAAATGGAAATAGCAATTTTTTGTTCCACAACTATATTATATTCTTAATATGTGACTTGCCTATTTGATGCAGCATTCAATTGCCAATCATGTTAACTGCAATATCTATGTATAAAATGGTAACACTTTATTTTGGGGTCTCTTAACTAGTTGCTTATTAGCATGCATATTACTAGCATATTAGCCATTTATTAGTACTAATTAAGCACATATTAATGCCTTATTCTACATGATCTTATTCTACATCCAAAATCCTACCCAATACATAAACTTAACAAATAACTATTAATAAGCAGCAAATTAGGAATTTATTGAGGGAAAAGTCGTAGTTAATAGTAAAAAAGTGTTCCCTGTTCTAAAGTGTTACCTATAAAACAAATCCAATCTTCCAGTTACACTATGAAGGCTGCTGATAAATACTTCTACACAGTATCAAATTGCAGTGGATGCCAATTCTTTCCACCAGGGTTTTCCCAGGTCTTACGCCCCTTATGAGAAACAGTGTGAACTTTGACCCAGAAACCAATACTTCAGCCCAGCTGCACAGCTGGAAGAGGCCTGTGTGCCCCCCGAACTACTCAGGTTGCTCTGAGTCGCCAAGAGATATGAACCCTCAGATGAACTGATCCATTCTAAACTGGACATGCTTTAGGGAATTTAGCATGCCCGTTCCTAAATAAGGGGTTCATTTCCATTGTCATCCCTCTCTGGCTACAGCTCACATAACATGATCCTGCACCCGTGGCATGTGGTGACCTGAGAGTCCACAAACATTTCCAAAAACTGTTTTGACAAAAATAGGGCAATTACATATGAGGCTACAAATGAACCTGCTTGATGAATGATAGTATGACTAACATTGAATTTGTAGATTGCTGCCGTATCTGCAGACAAGAATATCACAGAGACTAGAATTTAGACACATTCATTTAGCAACCATGAAGAAATGGCCTATAAGAACCACCCAGAACACCCTAGCAACAACATAGCAACATGCTAAAATCCATCCAGAACAGCTTAGCATGTGTTTCGGTTCACAGGTCTGTGGATTCCTTCTCTGTTTGTGTGTCTGTGCATGTGTGTGTTTTTGCTGTCACCTGTATTGCTGGGCAATTCTTGATCGCTGATTAGCGATCAAGGTCAGCTGGTGCTGATCAGCTGCACCCTTTATATAGAGTTGTTTATTGTTCATTCCCTGTCGGATGATTTTTGTTCACTCTCGTTCTCTGTTCAGTGTTCTTCTTTCTACCATTTGTAGTTCTCGGTTCCAACCATGGTGGATGCTATGTGGAGTTACTGCTGGTCTACTGTGGAACCATCTTTTACTGAGGAACTTTGCTATTCTCTGTGTATTACGTGCTCCTTTGATCGCTGTCTGTGATCTCAGTCTGCTGCGCGTAGTAGTCCCTGCGCTGCTGAGAAAATGATCTGCACCCACTATTTTGTTGTCATCTTTTTGCTGTTGCCGTGTTTGTCTTCAGAAAATAAACATTTGTGCACTTGCAACTGAATTTCAAGTCTTTTCCTGATATACCCTGACACCATGGAGAAACTGGCAACATACTAGCATCATGGAAGCAAGTTTTGCACATGAAATCACAAGCCACATTTTCTTTAAAAAATAAAGTTGCCTTAATCAAAGAGTCTATTTACAGTAAGTTCAAATACCCCATCTCGTTGGCAAGGGCTACATGTTCTGCCCAACATTTCCCCGCCCCAATGTCTGTTTGAGCCAGACAAAATTCCAAAAGAAACCTATCTGGTAACTGGAACAGTGGTATAGAGAGTAAGGATAGTGTATACAATATGACTGACCTAAATCCCTTAACATTCCTCTCTCTCCTTGCATTCCAGCTATGAGAGGTGTTTATTTTAAATTAAATAAAAATGTAGGAAATATTAAAATAATGGAAATAAAGTAGGCATATAGTTTAAATTTGGGTAACACTTTATAATACATATATACTCATAAAGTATTTACAAATCATTAACAAACTATTAGTTTATAGTTAATTCATAGTTTATAAACTGTTGTTAATACATTATTAGACTCTATACAAATAGTGAGTTCTTCATTCATTATCACTGTTATTAACACAATTATTTTTGTTTAATTAGTTCATAGTAAAAGAACTGTTAATTGGTAATAAGTGAATAGTTCTTACTTTAGGTCACAGAAAAAAATGGAATATGTAATCAATTAAGTACTTTAAACCAATCTTTATTGAACATTAATTGCATTCATATTCACGGTCCCTAAAAATATTTACAAATACATTATTCCCAGACTCTTCAGAGGCATAATGGTTTTTATAGTGTATTATACCAGTTTTTATACTGTAATCTATTCCTAATTATTTATGGTTTATAAATTGTTAATCTAAATCTTTACACATGACCTAATTAAACAATACTAATTTGGTTTATTACAGTGACAATGAATAAAGAAAAGTTATTTATTATAATATTTAATATAATAAATAGTGGTGGGCCGTTATCGGCGTTAACGTGCTGCGTTAACGTGAGACTCTTATCGGCGATAAAAAAAAATTGCCGTTAATCTATTCTCAAAGTTGGGTTGGGAGCTGGGTCTATACTACGCAAGCTATGATGACTTTCACCCTGATATTTTAGCCGGATGTATACCTAGCCGAATTGCACTGTAGGGGGCGAGCAGGTCTTGAACTAGAGGCTCGCAGTTCGTGATGGACAGATTGTTAACGGCTGGTCTATGTGGTAATACAATCGGGCAGGACATCCAAACGCTCACCTATCATTCATCAACCTCAAATATGGCTTTTCATCTGAAAGATGTATGTAGTAACAACTTTACATGGCGCTCAATATGATGTTAACCTAGAGAAATGTGCGCTATTGAAGTGTTTGTGTGGAAGCCGTTTGCTGCAGGACAGGCTCCGGTGCGCCACTTGCTCTTAAAATCTCCGTCATTTTGGTCATACAGATAAAAGTAGCCTAATACATCTTTCGAATCTGTAAAGACTCTACGTTTATTTGTGTGCACTCAGAATAACAACGAAACGTTGCGCTTTTAAGCAAACATGATGCGCTTTAGGTCTCATGTGAAATTGAGCGAGAAACTTCGAAAATATATCTATAGAGAGTGAAATGTCTAAAAAATAAAAATAGAAGACGTGTGTGTTAGCATGGATGATTTACATGAAATTTTATCTGTGCAACACTGTGCATAAGATGGCTTTCAGTTCAATATAATAACAAAAAACGACATTTTGGGTTTTTATCCAACTAATAAGGTGGGCACGCTGTGATCTGTACTATATTTTTACTGTAATTGACAGTTATCGGCAAAAAAAACAAAAAAAACAACAATACGGGAGTGGGAGGGAATGGGAGTCATTCTTCCGGGAGTGGAACGGGACGGGATTTTCCTCCAGTTTTTTCGTGGGATTGGGACGGGAAGAGATTCAAGTTTGTGATGCATTTTGGAAACAGGAGATGAGCCCCTGGTCTAATGCGCCACCTGGCTTGAGAAACCCGTTCTCAAAGACTTACTTTTAGTCATTATTTGGGTAGCACACATATTCTGAATGCCTTCGGCAGAATTCAAATGAGCCATTTTAATCTAGATTAATCTAGATTAAGTCCAAGATTAATCTAGCTTAATCTAGATTAAAAAAATTAATCTATGCCCACCACTAATAATAAAGTGTTACCGAAATTTGCTGTGGTATTGATGGATTGGCACATCCACAAAGTCTTCAGCTCATACTGTAAGTACATTCAAAACCGTGGCTTCTTTCGTGGATCACTGAGTATTTTGTTATAACTGAATACTGTTTTACAATGTACTACAAAGTACTAAGGTGCAATAGTATCGTCCATTATTTTAACTATAAATATAAATAGAATCTATTTAGAAATAGTGAAAATAACATCCACTATTTGCACTTTTTGTGCAAAAACATACTGTTATTTTCAGTTAGTGTAAATAACATCAGCTGCTACGTATCACAAATAGCCGCTGCCTATTTTAATTCTGTTTGGTTTTACTGTTAGTGCAGAAATTAAACACTTTAGCTTTAAAGAGAAGCTGGTTTATGTAACTTAATTTCAGTCTAGGTGCTTACTCAATCAGAGTACCATTTTGAAGTCGATGGATTTTTCACGGAAATACAAAAAAGTATTCAAAATGGGTGAGAACAGACAATGATGAGGCAGTGGTGAGTATAGTGTTCAGACACAGGTGGAGGCAGGCTGATGGCTATCGTATTGTGTGAAACTCAGCAGATGGTCTTTTAATAATACATTTGATGGATGTTCCCTTGCCCAAGCTTGATGGTTATCATAGCACAATGGGTTCACCCAGGATTCAGTTGCCCCTTCTCCTGCTCCCAATCCACCCAACCAGCTGAAATATAATAGTGGGTTGGTCATTAACCCTTTCGAAGCTCATAGGTGACAGGGTACGAGTAATCCTGTACAGTTCAGCCAAACTCTTAACGTTCTTTCCACTGAATTATAATGCAAATCCTGCCTAGGATCCCAGACAGGGCTGTTGAGCTACTTAAGGGGCTTTCACAGCATTGCAGGTTATCTGTTGATTATTTCACCAATTATGTCACTGCTTCTGAGTCTTGCACTTTAAAACACAGGGAAATGTACTCACAAATAATACACTAACAGTATAACATTTTTACTCTTTTGATCTAAAAGTTTCTGCTCAAATGCTTGAGTAAATATTAATCAAATATTCAGATAGTGACAGACAATCCAACAAGTGTCCAGCATACATGGGAACTTCAATAGATGACATAAAAGCATCCAAGAATGTATCCCATGAAGGAAATTGAGTTGAGACAAATTCCATTTGTATTATTTCATAGTTTTGATGACTCGAGTCATTATAAGATGTGTCCAATATATGAACGCGAGTGTATATCGTGAATTAAATTAAATGTTTCTTCTATTCAAAATTATATATTTTTTCTCGCCATGGCCTGTTCCTCTCACACCACCAATCTTCAACAGAAGTTTGACGTCAGGAATTTCAAGGCTGAGTTACCATAAACATTTAAATCTTCCTTTATATTCTGTGCCAAAGCATTCAACTGAAGTTTACATCTTCTACCTCCAACTCAGGATTTGTGTGTGGTCTGTAGCATCAGCCAACCATCTGTGTATATGTCTGTGGAAAGTGGGGTCAGTGAGTAGACGCAGTTTTACAGGTGAGGAGATGAGCTGTGTTAATTCTCATCTAAACTCTCCTTTACCTTATCCTCTGTTTTATCCATGTAAAGACACCATATGTGTGAAATCCACTAGGTTCATTCCACTAGAGTACTTCTGACCTGCTAATTCAAGATTTGCTGGAAGGGTTAAAACAAAGGTTAAAAGGGCACTTGTACAGGACATGTCTATGTAACAAAAAAAAATTAACTAATTACATTTTGAAAAACTTTTTTTTAGTTGTAAGCCTAAATAAGTTGTATTCTACAAAAGTAAAAAAAAATATTAATCTAATAAAGGTTTACACAAGGAACTGTATATTCAAAAGTTATGTTTATAAGTATATACATAGTATAACTTAGTATAACAAAGTATATACATAGTACATAATTATAACTCATAGTTATGCATTTGGCAGATGCATTTATACAAAGTGACTTACATTGCAGCTACATCATACTTTCTCTGGGAATTGAATCTATGACCGCTAGCGCCATGCTCAACTGTTTATGAAATATACAATAAGACACAAAGACCATAAACCGTATCAATGTTTCTTTATCACTAATGAGCAAAATTATATAAAGTCCTTGAAATTGATTGCTTGGGGCTGGAAAAATGCTGGAAATTCAATTCAAAGATCAAAATTATTTTAAGAGCTGGTATTCTGGAAATCGCTGAACATGTTGAGTGTGTGTAATCAGAAATATTCTGCATCCAAAAATCTCAGTGCATCTCAAGTGTATGGATGTGTACGGGATTCAGCACACTTGCCTGGGACATTTTCGACATGGGTTGCACACCTTAAGTTTCACTGTAATTTCCTGTGTCAGATTTATCACGGAAATTAGTCTTTTCATTCAGTGTTTCTTTTCAATATAGTTTCACAGAAATCAACTTGTAATGAATTCAATATGTTTTAAAGTTGTAGAGGACTGACTTTTGTATACACTAAACAGACTGGCAAAGGTTTTGAGGCCCTTTGAGGCCCACCCTGCTTTTTGACATGTGTTTTTATTATGAAATAACATTATGTAGTAAGGGTCAACCAGAGTTCCCAGTAGTGAGGTCCAGTGGGTTGTGATGATAGAATGGAAATTTCTTATTATTCTATATGCAGCATCCCAGTTTTGGATCCTCTCAGGGATCCAAAGGAACTCTCAGGAAGCAACACACAGACGTTCTTAAAGATCAGTTTACATACAGACTGTATTTGTCTGGTTTTGACAGCTAAGGCACATGAACATGGAAAAACGTACTCAGTTCCCTGAGATACGGAATGAATACTGCATCTGTTAAGATGCTAGGGGAAACTCCTTTTTCTCCGATACTGAAGCCTTTTTTTAGTAACGCAGTGTAACTGCAGGACCATTGGTTTGTGCAGAGGCTGCGAATAAACTAATGGTGGCAGCGGAGCTGCACAGCCTATGGATGGAAAGCCCACCAAAGCCCGCCAGAATGGGCGGGGCATATGGCTATATAATGCGGGCATTTGCCAAGGCTCGAAGCAACGACTGAGTTGTGCAACCGCATAGCACGGCAAAGTACGCTGTACTCGTTCCGTATCTCAGGGAACCGAGGTTACGTCAGTAACCGAGTATGTTCCCTATCGATACTACACTGCGTACTGCGTCTGTTAAGACGCTAGGGGAACCAGTATAATCCCGCCGTGTCTATGCTAGGGGAACGACAAATACATGAACTTTCCTTAGGCACCAAGAGAGGCCCAGAGGGATCAAGTATTGTAGAGGGAAGCCCTGCAGAAGGTCATAGGGTCAAACTAACTGAGATCTATACAGCCTAGGAGCTCTATTGAGGGCCAAGAGCGTACAAGAAGAAGGCAAATGCCCATACTGGTTTGTCATATGACAAGAGTGAGCCCGTTATGCAGAAAGGACCCGGGCCTGTAACCCTAACTTCCAGAATATAAAACCTGGCAAATGTGGACGCGAGGCCCAGCAGGCCACCGCACATATCTCTGCAATGGACATACCGCTAGACCACGCCCAGTACGAGGCAATGCCTCTAGTCGAGTGGGCTCTTACTCCCATGGGGCATTGTTGGCCCAAAGAAGAGTATGCTAGCGTAATAGCGTCAAATATACATCTGGACAGTCTCTGTCTTTGCCGCCAAAGCATACAAAGAGCTGTTCCGACTGCCTAAATGCGGCGGAACGCTCGATATAAATTCTCAACACCCTGAAAGGGCAGAGTAGATTCAACCCCTGGTCTTGTTCTGAAGGCCGAGAGAGTTATCACCTACGCTCTGAATGGAGTTGAGGGGCACTTTGGGTATGTAGGCATGCCTTGGTTTCAGGACAATCTTAGAATCGTTAGGCCCGAATTCGAGGCAAGAAGGGCTGACTGATAGTGCCTGCAGATCTCCCATGCGTTTACCGTTTACTAGCTAGTGCTAGTAGCAATGTGGCCTTTGCCATCAGGGGACAAAGGTCAACAGACTGTAGCAGCTCAAAAGGTGTCATGAGCTGGGTTTGTTCTCTCTCTTTCTCTCTATCTCGCCCGGGCCCTGCCTGTCTATTCTTCCCCACCTGTTCATCATTGCAATTAGCGCTTGCGCTGCTTCTCTGTCACACCTGTTCTCACTTTTGTCTCATTACTTTCTCTCTACTTCTAGCGTCTGTTTCCCCTTGTTCTTTGTCGGATTATTTTGTGTGTACGTGAGTCATGCCTGTGTGTTATGCTATCTACATGATCATTTACCTTGTTCTTGTCTTGCTTAATCAAGTCTAGAGGAGTTGTGCTCGTCTTGTGTGCTTTCGTGTCTCAGTCATCCTGCTGCATGTGACCTCGTACAAGGACTGTGTTTCTGCCCTACGAGAAGTTCCAGCTCTGCTATCTATCCTCAAGACAGGAGTCTTCCTTTACTGAAGAGTTTATCTACTTTGTGTTTGTTCCAGTTCTGTGTCATTGCTCGACAGACTGCCTGTGTTTATTCTTCAATAAAAGCCATTACAAGAACTTACCTTTGCACCTGGATCCTCTGTTTCACCTGACAGAATAATCCACCAAGATGGATCCAGCGAAGGAAGGTCCTTTCCACTCGGTCGAGTTGCAGGGGCCATGCTCGGTAGGCATGAAGAGGAGTTGTCTGCCTCCAGACACGCTGTGGAGAGTTTGACTCAAGTGTCTGACCCTATCTGCCCAACTTCTTCATCTTCGTCATGAGTCGTCATCACAGAATCGTCTTCATTCCTCCGAACCGAGAATAAATAATCCTCCTTGCTATGCAGGTGAGCCCACTGAATGTAGAGCATTTTTAACCCAATGCGAGGTGGTTTTTTCCCTTCAACCTCAGACTTATGCAGCAGATCGTGATCGGATCGCCTATGTGATCTCTTTGCTGACTGGGCGTGCTCGCGGTTGGGCAACGGCTGCCTGGGAGGCGCAGGCTTTCTGCTGTGGTCACTACGAGTTGTTCAAGGGGGAGATGATCAAGGTCTTCGATCGATTTGTGTACGGACGTGAAGCCTCGCGCCTTCTTGCGGTGCTGCACCAGGGGGAGAGATCGGTTGCAGATTTCGCCATCGAGTTCCGGACTCTGGCTACCACTTGTGAGTGGAATGAGCCTGCTTTAGTCGCTCGCTTTCTGGAGGGACTTAACATTGATCTAAGGGAGGAGATTTACGCTCGTGAACCGCCTGCTCAGTTTGATCAGTTAGTTGAGCTAGCTATTCGTCTGGAGAAATACTTTGAGCAACGGAGGCGCGTCCGAGGATCCGTCTCCAGACAGCGAGAAGCCCCGCCTTCAGCTTTTGATTCATCTGTTTCCAGACCAGAACCCGAACCCATGCAGTTGGGGGGCATTCGCCTCTCTCCGACTGAGCGACAGCGACGTATCATTAATCGTCTCTGTCTTTATTGTGGTGCGGCTGGCCACTTTGCCTCTTCGTGTCAGTTAAAAGCCAGAGCTCGTCAGTAGACAGGGGAGTACTGGCGAGCGCAACTGTTCTTTCCTCACCGCCAAAGACTCGTTCCACCTTTCCTGCTGTTCTTCGATGGGCCGGTTTCTCCGTTTCCTGTTCGGCGCTCATCGACTCTGGAGCGGAGGGAATTTCATTGACGAGATGGGCTCGTGAACATGACATCCCCTAGTGGATTTAGAAGACACTACTACTGTCTTTGCCCTGGATGGCAGGGTGCTCTCTACTGTTGACCGTGTCACCATCCCGGTGAGTCTCACAGTCTCAGGGAATCATCAAGAGACAATTTCTTTTTATTTTTCAGTCCCCTTTTACCCCAATTGTTTTAGGCCATCCATGGCTTACCCAACATAACCCGCTGATTAACTGGGACAAGGGCATAATTCTTTCTTGGAAACTTGCTTGTCATATTAATTGTTTAGTATCTGCTGTTCCTGCTGTCTCTTCTTTCTCTGTGTTTCAGGATGAACCTGGTGATTTGTCTGGAGTCCCGGAGGAATACCTCGATCTGCGAGCGGTTTTCAGCCATTCCCGGGCCACATCTTTGCCTCCTCATCGACCGTACGATTGCAGTATCGATCTCCTTCCGGGCACCATGCCACCTCGCGTGGAAGGCTATATTCCCTTTCTGCGCCCGAACGAGAGGCTTTGGAGAAGTATCTCACTGAGTCTCTCGCCGCTGAGATCATTGTCCCATCCTCCTCTCCCGCCGGGGCGGGGTTCTTCTTCGTGAAGAAGAAAGACGGCTCTTTGCGTCCCTGCGTAGATTATCGGGGGCTGAACGACATAACGGTCAAGAATCGGTATCCGTTGCCCCTTATGTCGTCAGCCTTCGAGATCTTGCAGGCGCAAAGATCTTCACGGTTGGACTTGCATAGCGTGTACCATCTCGCGCGTGACAGGAGGGAGACGAGTGGAAGATCATGCGTTCAATACGCCGGTTGGGCACTTTGAATATCGTGTTTTACCGTTCGGTCTGGTCAACGCCCCCGCCGTGTTCCAAGCCTTAGTTAATGATGTCCTGCCGGACATGATTAACGTATTCGTGTTCGTTTATCTGGACGATATTTTGATTTTTTCACCCTCTCTCCAGGTGAACGTTCAACATGTGCGTCGCGTTCTGCAACGTTTACTCGAGAATCGCCTTTTTGTTAAGGCTGAGAAGTGTATGTTCCACTCTCGATCGGTAACGTTCCTCGGATCTGTTGTGTCGGCAGAGGGGATCAGCATGGACCCCGACAAGGTTCGTGCAGTCATAGAATGGCCCGTTCCGGACTCTCGCATTGCACTCCAACGTTTTTTGGGGATCGCTAATTTCTACCGCCGGTTTATCCGTAGTTTTAGCCAGGTTGCCGCCCTGCTGACAGCGCTCACCTCAATCAGGTCTCATTTTACCTGGTCCGAGGTGGCTCAGAACGCGTTCGATCACCTCAAGAGGTTGTTCACCTCCGCTCCCATTTTGATCAATCCGGATCCCACGAGACAGTTCATCGTCGAGGTCGATGCTTCCGACGTAGGGGTGGGGGCAATACTTTCCCAACGCTCCTCGCGGGATGACAAGGTTCATCCATGTGCTTCATTCAGAGGTGTAGGCGCACCTGGAGGAGGGTGAGGTCAGCTCTGTGTCGGGCCGCTAATCGACACCGGGTTAAGTCTCCCAGATACGTTTGCGGTCAGAAGGTGTGGCTTTCCACTCAGAATTTACCACTTCAGGTTAGTTCCCGCAAACTGATGCCCCGTTTCATCGGGCCTTTTTCTATTGTCAAGGTTCTCAGCCCGGTAGCTGTTAAGCTCAGATTGTCGCACCAGTTGCGTCGGGTTCATCCCGTATTCCACGTATCCTGTATCAAACCTGTTATTCGTATACCCACCCGTCCCACCCGTCCACCTCCTGCCCTTGATGAGGGGTCTTCCATTTACAGGTTACGGAGGCTGCTTGACGTTCGTCCTCAGGGGCGGGGCCACCAGTTTTTGGTGGATTGGGAGGGGTACGGTCCTGAGGAGAGGCAGTGGATCCTGGCCCGGGACGTCCTGGATCGCTCGCTCATCGACGATTTCTACCGTTCTCGTCAGTCTCCTTCTTCGGGAGCGCCTGGAGGCGCTCGTTGAGGGAGGGGTACTGTCATGAGCTGGGTTTGTTCTCTCTCTTTCTCTCTCTCTCGCCCGGGCCCTGCCTGTCTATTCTTCCCCACCTGTTCATCATTGCAATTAGCGCTTGCGCTGCTTCTCTGTCACACCTGTTCTCACTTTTTTCTCATTACTTTCTCTCTACTTCTAGCGTCTGTTTCCCCTTGTTCTTTGTCGGATTATTTCGTGTGTACGTGAGTCATGCCTGTGTGTTATGCTATCTACATGATCATTTACCTTGTCTTGTCTTGCTTAATCAAGTCTAGAGGAGTTGTGCTCGTCTTGTGTGCTTTCGTGTCTCAGTCATCCTGCTGCATGTGACCTCGTACAAGGACTGTGTTTCTGCCCTACGAGAAGTTCCAGCTCTGCTATCTATCCTCAAGACAGGAGTCTTCCTTTACTGAAGAGTTTATCTACTTTGTGTTTGTTCCAGTTCTGTGTCATTGCTCGACAGACTGCCTGTGTTTATTCTTCAATAAAAGCCATTACAAGAACTTACCTTTGCACCTGGATCCTCTGTTTCACCTGACAAAAGGAGGGCTCTTCGGAGCCCTCAACACTGTAGGTAGATCCCATATCAGGACGGTGACAGGACGGGGCGAATTGAGCCTCCTAGACCCCTTCAAGAAATGAACAACCAGGTTGTTCCTGCCCACTGATTGTCCATTTATAGGCACATGTGAGGCTGCTATAGCTGCTACATAGACCTAGAGCGTGAAAGGGGAGCGACCCTTTTCCAACAGCTCCTGCAGGAAGGACAATTTCAACTATATGTTTGGCTTGGGGTGCCAAATCGTTCCATTTGCCTGAGAGAGGAGGTCTCGTCTCAGGGAAATGGGCCACGGGGCTGCAGTGAGCAGCCGCGCCAGCTCCGCAAACCAATGCTGGTTCCTCTAGAACGGGGCCACTGACAATACTCTGTGCTTCTGTTCCCTGATTCGCCTGATTACCTACAGGATTAGGGCGATCTGGGAAAAGCATGAAGCAGGAGGTTGGGCCAGTGGTGGGCCAACGCATCCCTGTCCTTCGAAAAATAAGTTTGGCAATGAGTGTTATCTTCTGAGGCGAAGAGGTCAACCTCTGGCCTACTGAAGATTCACCATATTTCCTGAACCATTTGTGGGTGGAGCTCTGGATAGTTCACCCAAAAATGAAAATTCTGTCATTAATTACTCCCCCCTCATGTCGTTCTAAACCCATAAGACCTTCGATCATCTTCAGAACAAAAACAAATTATTAAGTCAGAGAGCTTTCTGACCCTGCATAGTCAGCAACACAACTGTAATGTTCCCAGGTCCAGAAACATAGCAAAAATCGGTAAACTACTATCGGTAAAATAGTCCATCAGACATCAGGGGTTCAATCGTAATTTTACAAAGCTACTAGAATACTTTGAAAACAAGAAAACACAAATAACGACTTCATTCAACAACTCTTCTCCTCCTCATCCAGTCTCCAACAATGCGCCGACATTGTGGAGAAAGTATCATGATGCATGCGCTTGCTTCCGCATCATGTAAACTCTGCATGCGCGAATTATGTAAGCAGTGGCACCATGCATGTGTTGTTTGGATTGTATCAAAAATATCTTAATTTGTGTTCTGAAGATGGACTAACGCAGGGGTTTTCAACCTATTAGGACATGCGCACCCCCAAGTTTGTCTAATTTCACTTGCGCCCCCCCAACACAACCCCCACCCCCCTATTATTGTATTCACACATTCACACCGAATTACTTTTAATACAACAACCGACTGTGATTACGAGGATACTCCTCAAGCCACCTGTCTGAGAAGGCTATCTGTTTGGGCGCTTCAGGTGTGCGCGGCGAGCATAGAAACACTCTATCACAACACAGCATTGAGATGTCTTGGGCTTAAATGGCTTAAAATTATTTTTATGTTTAAACTGACAAGACAAAACACATGAGAATTAAAAACTTTCTTGAGGAAGCAGCACTGGCCTGATCGTTAATATAGTTTTGGGGGGCTGAAACCCACCTAAAAATGGTTTAGAACCGCCCCTGCTGGTATAGCGTCCGTAATTATACTGAAACATAAAAATAGAACCAGTTTACCTGATTCAATGTGATGGCTGAGCCTGTGTCTGAAATAACAACATGCCAATCCATGGTTGGATTTCTGACACGACTAACCGTAAATCATCTTACACTTTCAAAAGGCGTGACTGATACTCCAGCCAACTCTAACTATCGACTAACAGTGGGAGTCAGATTGCCCCCTAGTGGATGGCTAAATATTTGATAGCTCGTATTCATAAATCCTCAAGGGAATGTCTCTGAATTAATTGATGCTTGCGCCCCGCTTGACAGGTGCTGGTGCTGAGGGGGCGCGCCCCGCAGGTTGAAAACCCCTGGACTAAGGTTATATGGGTTTGTAGTGACATGAGGGTGAGTAATTAATGACAGAATTTTTATTTTTGGGTGAACTATCCCTTTAAATACACCTTGTCTACACCGGACGTGAGCGGTGCGGCACAACAAAATGCTATATAACCCATTATAATCAGTGATGCTGTCTATGAAAGTAATTAACATATACTTATAGTTTAAATGGGCCTAAAAAAAGTGCAACTGTCACTATTATTACACTTGTATACAAAGCTTTGTATTTTATGCTTGTTATAGCGTGTGTGACATCATTTCCACTACTGCCGGTGACAACAGTCCACCGTAGTGCAGTTGTCATGGCGCATAGCCCTATTAAAGATGATAAATAGAGCTGAGAGTGCCATTCTTGTATTGGCAAAATATTTAATACACAATCACAAATTTATAGAATTCAAGGTGAAAGGTTTTCATCTGTGTAAAAAGTTCATAGAAATCAGTAGAATTTTCGCTGCTGCAGATTCTGTGTGAACATGGACACTGGCACCCAGGATTGGCAAGAAGACAAAAAAAAGGCTTTTCGCAAACTTTGTAGCTGTTCACAGAAAATGTTCTGTCAAATGTGAATGATTTTCTCTGTGTCGGTCATGGGACTGGAACGAACTGACAGGGTCTCAAACTTCAAATGAGATCAGTAAAAGTCAAGAGTTTTCATTTACTCAATACTCACTCATGTGATGGAAGGACCTTTGCTGTCATATGTTTGGTGCTAAGGAAATCTTTTTTGCCCTTGAGTTGCTTTTTCATAGCTCAGAAGACTTATCTGGAGTTATCAGCATATGGTTGAAGTAACTTTATCTCAGATGCTTCTCTTAAAATGCCCATATGAGCAATAAAAAATAAATAAATGAGGCAGTGCTGCAAATTTTAGTCTTAGTTCATTAAGTACAGTCAAGATGATTTGATCTATCAAGAAGGATAGTCATTGATATATGAAATAAGAATAATTTTCTGACAGCATTAAAGAATCAGTAATTTAAATTTGCCACAATTATTATCAACAAAGTAGTTAAAAACATATTTATTGGTTTACAACCTTCAGACATATGGCAGGGAATGTCTGTTGAAGCCATTACTGCTATTTTTGTTTCTCTGACAGAACCAGGTCAGAGAAGAGTTGAAGTAGCATGAGAGGAAAGTGATCAGTATGGAGGGGCAAGAGAGAAAGTAAAAAGGAACATTGTGAGTTTATTAGGAATACATGTGTTGAACCCCCAGTGAATGATCTCAGATTTAGCTGCTATGCTGGCCTCACTGACAATTGTAGCCTATTTTATTGTTTGAAAAGATGGATGGATGGATGGATGGATGGATGGATGGATGGATGGATGGATGGATGGATGGATGGATGGATAGATAGATAGATAGATAGATAGATAGATAGATAGATAGATAGATAGATAGATAGATAGATAGATAGATAGATAGATAGATAAAACATGTAAAACATAGTTATAGTATAATGTATATTCCTATACTGTTTCCTACTATATAAAAAAATATAAAAATACTGCACAGTATTTAGAATAAAGTTAGCTCATATTTATACTCTATACACAGCAAAGTTTATTCCAGAGAGGATTTTTTTGTGCTTTATTTCTAATTAAGAAACTTGACAAATGTTTGCATGGATAAAAAGAAACACTGAATTATGCATTCTGGGGCCAGTTTCAAGACAATTTTTGTTAAAATCAAACCAAATAACTGTTAAAAAGCAAGAATAAAACAAGCTAAAATTAACAGTATGAATGAGTGGCTTTAATAATAGTCTACAATACTACAATCCACTATATTTATATATATTAATTTAGAAAAAGTTAATAATAAAATATTTTGTACTGATGACAACTGTACAGTTCAATAAACATGTCATAACATGAGATGGGTCAAAACCCTATACTCAAGCTGTGCATGCTGATATTTGTCTCCACGCATGATGCATATCAGATGTTCAGTGTTTACTTTCCCAATTTCACTGATTCTGGACACAACCGGTCTCCATGATGGACAATTATATATCTTTGCATGACTCAACTTGCTCTGTTACCTCTAGTTGACCAGAACATGCAGCGTACCAAATGTTCCCGAGCGACCTTGTTTTGCTTCTTAGAAGCCCGCCCCCACACACTCTGTGCTAGCAATCTGAAGCCTTCGATCTCCGACCATAAAACACAGGGCCCCGCTCTAACCTGATGGGCTACTTAGTATGCAGAGGGCTTTGTGGCAGATGCAATGTGCAGACAATCAAAAACAAGCTGTCTTGTTCTGTTGGAAACAAGAGAGCAGTTGGCTGAATAAGCAAAGTACTATTAGATAGACACCGTATTACTATTAGATTCATAAGCCTGAGGATTTGGACATAGTGGAAAACTGCATAGATTTACAGAAAACTGCTTTTTTTTCACAC
The DNA here is from genome assembly GCA_027564155.1 of Gymnocypris eckloni scoliostomus. Taxonomy (NCBI): domain Eukaryota; kingdom Metazoa; phylum Chordata; class Actinopteri; order Cypriniformes; family Cyprinidae; genus Gymnocypris; species Gymnocypris eckloni. Next base: position 673,976 of record CM050414.1, on the reverse strand, counting down.
ATTTCAGAAAGAAACCTATCAAATTATTAGATTTTATCAGAAATAACACTTGCAGGGTTTGACATGAGAAAAGAACACTGTGGACTCTAAAGTCAGCATAGGTGTGTTCCAAGTTCCTTGGAAAATTGTATTAAAAAATATAAATGTATTATTTGTTAAATCTAAGTGTTGCGCTATGCTTGCAGAACAACACACACAATGATGTACATAATTTAAATAAAAAAAGTAAATTAGTGTAAATTAAAATTAGACAAAAATATAATTTTTATAAATAAAATAAAATACACACACTAGCCAAAAAAAAAGCATAATTATATTAAAATGCTGAAAGAAAAACATGATAATGACACTTTGTATTCTGATTTATTTAAATAAAAGTTAAAAATTAATAATAATTGTGATATTTCTGTTCTGGTATTATCACTAGATGTGAACACACTGGTTGATTTGCAGGCTTTTCATTCCATTCAGCGAAGAGTAAAACACATTTCCTGGATCCGATTCTGAGTGCATTTTAAGTATATTCATAAATATTAATTAGTGTAAGAAATCTGTGCAAATAGATGTTATTAACTTGTGGGTAAAGAGGGTGAGTGACTGATACATAAACACTCAATCACTGTACAACCTAAAAATTAGATGATGGGTAAATGGTGTGTGTTTTACAATATTCACAATACTTATGGCAACATTCATGATTCATATCATAATGCAGCCTTTTTTATATATATATATATATATATATATATGCATGCATGCATTTGTTTGTTTGTTTGTATGTATGTATGTATGTATGTATCATGATAACAATGATTGTTTTTTACATTTTCATGACTCCTTATTTAATTGTACTGCCAAGAGGATTTTAGACATTTTTACACGACTGTGGGCTATTAAAACTACAAGATGCCAATTGAAAAGTTCCGGTTACTTAAACGCAGTCCTTATATAAGACTCTACCTCTGTTACTTTAATAATGGAGTAACTTGCATGTCAAATGAGGATGTGTCTCAGAGAGTTACTCAATCTCACATGCATGCATCAGCAAGTCAAAATATAAACAAACCACTTCCCCAGTGTGCTATCCACTTACCGTAGATATTTAAATAGCATTCAGATTTTGAGGTAAAAGCATCTGTAAGTTCTTCTCTGTACTGAGAACATGACATAAACAGACATTTGATAAGACTGTTGTTTGAGTGTTGCGTGTTGTGTTCCTGTGACTCTGTAAATGTGCCCTTTGAACAGTTTTAACAGGTCAGTGCTCACTCAGATCTGGACAAGCACAGAAGAGAGGGTGTGTGTTGAGCAGCCAATCACAATCAAGTGTTTCATCAGCAGCCACAAATACCTCCCACAATCATCTGCTAGAGGAACAACATCAATTCTCTTTTTCCAGTGGCAGCATATTCTGTTGTCATTCTATTTCACAGTGTTATATTATATATTATCTGCAGTGGTAGTTTCAAATAAAAAAAAATCTGAATGGCATTACATTAGATATCATTATCACACCAAGTGTCTTCTCTAAATAAATGCTTAAAGTTTCTCAGAACGAACTTCAGGTTTTTCGAATCATTTTTGCAATGCCATTTAATCAATGTTTTTTGGAGGGTTACTAATGAACAAGATCAACTAACATGCACCGATTGTTTAAAATGCACTGGTTTAGGATTTACATTTTAGGATTGAAAAGTGTTTGTATTTAAAGTCTTTAAAGTTTCAATCAGGGATTGCTGTGATTGCCTCTAGCACTCTATATACTTTTGCCAGTTATGTAACTTTCTTTTGCTGCATTTCTATTGTCCCTAAGCATTTCTCATTAGAACTGTAAATCTCTTTGGAAGTGTCTACTAAATTACTAAATCTGAATGATGGAACATCCTCTACAATGTAATTTTGAAAAGAAAACTTTGAATAATCATGTACATAAAAAGAAATATATTAAATAAACTTTGATACTTTTTGGTCATAAGTACCTTTCTAGAAAATGTAAAATGTGTTTATCTGCTAACAAATTCAGCCTAAAATCCAGAGAGCTCAAATGTATTGAGCCCAAACATAATTTATCACAAATTAATGATAAGCCTGTGAATACTCCACTATGCCCCCACCAAAACTTTTGTGCCCCCTTTCCTGTTCCACCGAACTGAAACTTTAAAGCATTTTTAGACTTCTAAGCAAACAGGGATTGCTTTAAAGTTATTTACTCTAGATGGTTTTCTTGGAAGAAAATAAAAGAACACGGATGCTTAAATATTTTATGAGGGATGAATCACACACCACAGCAGTTGGAGTTTGACCGCCTCTGCTTGTGTAGCACGCGATAATGACCACAGCTAGTCGGTTCACTGGTGACTGCACTTTGTACTTCCGTATTTCTGTTACCAGTTTTCATCTTTGATGGGGCCAGATGGCCATTTTTACATTTCTCTCTTAAAATGCATCATCTTAAATTCCTTTTTAATATATATATCTCCCTCCAAATCCTGATGTTCAGTTTTTAGCTTTCTCGTGAAAGTGGAGGAGGTGGGGAGCCAGCAGGCACCAGTGTTGCCTGTTCAGGCTTCTCCTCCCTCGTGAGAAATGCATAAAGTCTGCCAGCCACCGCAGCCCTTCCTAAGAAACTTCCTAAGAGTTGCAGTGGCTGACAACAGCACACTTGTGTACGCCATGTTCAGATGGGAGTGTGCTACTCACTGCACAGCTTACAGCTTTTCAATATTATAAATATAATAATATTCCCAAATAGCACTTTTTTTAATCTTGGCAAAATCTATTTCAAATTCATGCCAAATATATGGTGTAAATAGCATGCCTTAATTATTTTTTATAAAAAATATGGTTTAAATATACAAATTCCAAAATATGTTATTTAAGTATGTAATACTATGTAATACATTTTCAATGTTTTTCAAGGGGCAAGAAAATGCATTTTCAATATTAAAATACATTTTGGGTACATTCACAAATTATATATTAATTCGATTAGCTATATGTTTAAAAACAAATGCTCTGAAAATATAAAATAATAAAACATACCTAAATAACAAAAGTTTAAATATAAAATAATAAAAGTAAATAGAAGTTACTCTTTGGTCCTCCATGAACTGTAAATGAAAAATACTTCTAAAGCATTTATTAATCTCAGTTAATGCTAATTTCAACATTAAGTTAATGGTCATAAACTAACAATGAACATTTGTATTTATTTGTATTAATATTATTAAAGATTAATACAGTTTGTAGCAAAAATAGAGCCTGACAGCCTCAGTTGTATTTGCTTCAAATTTTAAGTTTCATTGTAATCATCAACAAACATCTATGCATTGCCATACTCTTTCAATCTAGACAGATGCAATTATAATTAGAGCAATCTAATTTTGCTGCATGCTTGCAAGGTTCAAGAGAACTTTGTCATTGAATAATTTAAGCTTCAGCCTGTCGTTTCCGTCTAAGTTCCCCCATCTGCTCTCCCGCTGGACTCAGGATGTATAAATTATGTTCAGCCATGTGTTTGATTTCATCTGAGCTGCAGGTCAGGAAGCAGGACACTGTCAAGACTGCGAACTCTCACATTACAAACCAACGGAGGAATGAGAATAGTTTCAGGTGAATGAATACTGATAATTTTTTAGCTCTTTCTGTGATACATATGTTTGCCTTTGTCACTGAAAATGTCACTAAGAATGTCACAAAAATGTATTTAAAAAAGGAAGAAAATTCATCTCACAGAAGTCTGAAATCAGATTGTTCCAAGAAAATACGAACTGATCTACGCACGGTTTGTGGTAAATAAATTATGACAGGAATTTCATTTTGAGGTGAAATATCCCTTTACGTCTGGTAAGCTTTGCAATAAAGACCTCTGAGTAATAAAATACTCCCCCAGCAAATTATACATCCTCTATACAAAAGCCAACGTCTTTTGGTAACACTTTATTATAGGAACCAGTTCTCACTATTCACTAGTTGCATATTAGCATGCCTATTATTAACATAGTGGCTGTTTATTAGTAATTATAAAGCCCAAATTCTGCACGACCATGTTCTACATCCCCAATCCTTCCCAATACCTAAATGTAACAACTACCATACTAACTACTAAAAATCAGCAAATTAGCAGTTTCTTGAAGCAAGAATATATTATAAAGTGTGACCCTTCGTTTTAACATATGCAGACAGTCTGCATCGTTCCCAACAGAACTCAATCTACCGCAGTAATGCAATCTGCTACTACAGTAACCCATTCCACTGCTTTTATTCAACACTCAATAATCCATAATGCCAGAGGGGTAGGCCTACTTATCACAGTGTTTCTTTCCATTTAGAGCAAGCTGTGGTGTTTTTAAACATTTAGCATCCATCTTGAAATGCAAATGGAATAGAATTTAAGTGTGTACTTATTTAAAAAAAATTGACCTACAAAGATACTTATGCTGATTTTGCAATGGGAATACGGCACAGACTGGAAAAATAATATCGTAGAATTGTCACAGTCTGTCAGAAGTTTAAGCCATTCTACATATTGTTACCAGATGCTATGTGGTTTCTTTGGATTAACCCTATAGTGTAAAAAATTACTTATTATAGCAGTGCAAGAAATACATATGTGATGCATCATTGTGGAAACTAACTAGATAGTCACGAATGTTTCCAGAGCATGGTTACATTCCTGCATTATATGGCTGGCATTAATGACATCACGTGCATGTGGTGGAGTATGTTAATTAATTGATTCGAGATATCTGAGATGCTGTATTGAACAAGGTACCTAATGACGACTAATATTTTTTGTTCATGGTCATTTTGCTTTGTTGGATGTTTACTTCATTGTGGGTTCCCTCTTACTTATGTCATATGAGGTTCCCTTTGAACATATATACGCACATGTGCATCCTTCAGAAATTCATCACAGAAGAAAACAATTTATGCTAATACCTACTATAGTGCCCCTTGTGGCAATGCTGCAAATGCATTGCAGACTTGCACCTCAGAATTTAACCTCAGAATTATCTCAAAGTAAATAAGAGGTGTTAAGTCTGATTTTGTGGTGGCTGTGCTTTAAATTAAATTATTACACTGCCCTGTTGAATGCTTGATTCTGATTGGTCAGTCGTGACATTCCAAGGTATGTTGTTCCTCGATAAAAACTGGTAAAAGCTAATAACACAGACTCATCCAGGTAGTTTAAGTCAGTGCTCTATGCTTGTTAGGAACAGTTTTTCTTGGTGGAAACTACACTTGGTGGAACTGCATTCTATTTAAAGTCAGAAGGTGAGGAATTTCCAAATTGAATGGTAGTTGAATTGCACTTGATGTCAGACCTCAAACTTGAAAACTCATGCAGACATTTACTCCAACATCCCAGCGATGCAGATATATGATAACATGAATGTGGTGGTGGCACCCTCCCTGAGTACACACTGATACATTGATATGCATACTAAACATTCGGTTTCAGGTAAATACATTGCAGCAATGAATAAATGTCCCTTAATTGCATAATTAAATCAGTTTAGAAAAGATATGTACATAGGTGTAAAAATTACCCTCTCTGTAGATAATCATTCACCTGCAGAAGAAAATGCAAACATTGCATCCACTTATCCTTTACAAATTGTTAGCGGTGTGCCAAGGAGCTTTATGGAACACCTGCAAACCAAACAAATTCTGTACCAATTTGCTTTTTAATTTGTGTCAACTTTTGAGCATCGAGCAATGGAGCACTTTTATAGCTGACTGTCAAAGATATCAAGTAGGAATAGCCTATAGTTCCAAACAGCACCTAATTCCTAACCAGTGTTGGGGAGTAACTAGTTACATGTAACAGAATTACGCAATTTAATTACAAAATAAATGTAATTGTAAATTAGTTACAGCTACTGAGAAAGAAAATGTGTAATTAAATTACAATTACTTTTGAAAATGTTAATGATTACAAAGGGTTTACGTCTGATTTTTTTCACTGCACACCCACATAATGATTTAATTGACTTATTTTCTAAATTGCATTGACTGCTCTAAAATGAGACACCAGTGTTTCAGGACTTTAGGACACAGAGTAGGACACATGTTTATTCAACAACTATTATTTTATATTATTATATTATTTATAATTTATTTAAAATAATTATGATTTATTTATTATTTAATTATATAATTATTTATAATAATTATTTATATTATTATTAGTATTATTACTTATTATATATGCAAACATTTGATTTCAAAACCAGTATCATTGCTATTAAACTATTCATTACTGTGATTTTAAATCTGTATTTAACCTCAGAATTATCTCATAGTAAATAAGAGGTGTTAAGTCTGATTTTGTGGTGGCTGTGCTTTAAATTAAATTATTACACTGCTCTGTGGAATGCTTGATTCTGATTGGTCAGTCGTGACATTCCAAGGTATGTTATTCCTCGATAACAACTGGTAAAAGCTAACAACACAGACTCATCCAGGTAATTTATGTCGGTGCTGTATGCTTGCTAGGAACAGTTTTTCTTGGTGGAAGATTTGAGTTTGGTTAGCTAATTAAAAATTAAAACTCAATTCAATATTGTGTATACAATTTCTTAATTCCGTTAACCTGGTATCGTTGCTTTTTCATTTCATACAAACGCAGCTGATGCCATTTTGTTTTGTACACAGTAATAGATTATTAGTAGTGGTGGGCCGTTATCGGCGTTAACGTGCTGCGTTAATGTGAGACTCTTATCGGGCGATAAAAAAAATATCGCCGTTAATCTATTCTCAAATTTGGGTTGGGAGCTGGGTCTATACTACGCAAGCTATGATGACTTTCACCCTGATATTTTAGCGCGGATGTATACCTAGCCGAATTGCACTGTAGGGGACGAGAACGAGCTGGCATTTTTTCAGGAATCCCGCGGGATGGGAAACAAAATTGCTACGAATCACGTGATTGGGACGGGAGAGGAAAATATTTAATCGGGAGTGGGCGGGACCGGGAATAGTAATGATACCCAACTTTACACACAAATATACCTTTTATATAAATAAACTATAAACTGTATATTTTAATTCTGAACTCAATTCTAGTTGCCCTGTCTCTTTATGCTCTCCTCCTGTTTGCTTTGGTGTGACTGGTTAAGTGAATGACGCAGTCCGTGATGGACAGATTGTTAACGGCTGGTCTATGTGGTAATACAATCGGGCAGGACATCCAAACGCTCACCTATCATTCATCAACCTCAAATATGGCTTTTCATCTGAAAGATGTATGTAGTAGCAACTTTACATGGCCGCTCGATATGATGTTAACCTAGAGAAATGTGCGCTATTGAAGTGTTTGTGTGGAAGCGCGTTTGCTGCAGGACAGACTCCGGTGCGCTCACTTGCTCTTAAAATCTCCGTCATTTTTGGTCATACAGATAGAAGTAGCCGAATACATCTTTCAAATCTGTAAAGACTCTACGTTTATTTGTGTGCACTCAGAATAACAACGAAACGTTGTGCTTTTAAGCAAACAGGATGCGCTTTAGGTCTCATGTGAGCGAGAAACTTGAAACTCCGTCATTGAAAAATATATCTATAGAGTGAAATGTCTAAAAATAAAAATAGAAGACGTGTGTGTTAGCATGGATGATTTACATGAAATTTAATCTGTGCAACACTGTGCATAAGATGGCTTTCAGTTCAATATAATAACAAAAAACTACATTTTGGGTTTTTATTCAACTAATAAGGTGGGCACGCTGTGATCTGTACTATATTTTTACTGTAATTGACAGTCCCCGGGAGTGGGAGGGAATGGGAGCCATTCTTCCGGGAGTGGAACGGGACGGGATTTTCCCCCAGTTTTTTCGTGGGATTGGGACGGGAAGAGATTAAAGTTTGTGATGCATTTTGGAAACAGGAGATGAGCCCCTGGTCTAATGCGCCACCTGGCTTGAGAAACCCGTTCTCAAAGACTTACTTTTAGTCATTATTTGGGTAGCGCACATATTCTGAATGCCTTCGGCAGAATTCAAATGAGCCATTTTAATCTAGATTAATTCCAAGATTACAGTGAGATTAATCTATATTAAAAAAAATTATCTATGCCCACCACTAATTATTAGATAACTAACAAACTAGTACTGTAAATATTAGTCCTTAATTATTTATGTGGTGAAATGTTGTGTAATAAAAGTGGTTTGTCTGCACCATATCCCTTAAATGTCTGTCTAGTTTGAACTTGCTGCTTACTAGCAACTGCTTTCTTTATGGAAGATGTGTGTTCAAGTATTTCAACTCAATATTTTCAAAATCTGTGTTTCATGTCTAATTATTTACTTGTGTGGCAAGCAACCATGTTATAAGTGGGATAATGTACATTCAGCCAGTTGTTATCACAAAATAAAGATGCACATTATCCCTTACTTATTATATTATACTTATTAATCTTAAATCAAGTTATTATTTTTTTCAAATGATTAACAGTTGAATATATCAGAGATTTATAAAAGTAATCAAAAAGTAATCAAATGTAATGTTACATTACTTTAATTGAAAGGTTACACTACTTGTTTTAAATAGGGTAACTTGTAATCTGTAACCTATTATATTTCCAAAGTAACCTTCCCTGCACTGTTTCTAACAACAATAAACATGCATTATAATAAAATAAATTTATGTCGAAGGTGTTTGCTTCACTGTATCAGTGATTGGTTAAAATCTGCTCTTGACCTTTGGAGCAATATCTTTGTATACTCCAAAACAGCCACATCATTTATGTAAATATCCGTATTTGTCAGGAATTCACCTCAGTTAACAGCACCACAATCACCCGATCACCTGAGTTCTGATTCCCCGCACCTGTCACCTGCAATCAAGACACCATTCAAAAGCACACTACATCTAGTCACTCACTGTCCGGTCTACCATTCGCTACTCTGAACAGTTCCCAGACCTCGTATGCACAACTCTGTGTATACTTACCCTTTTGGAATCCAAACCTTCGTTCCGCTACTCTCCAGCATAGCATAACAGCAGGAGTCGATCAACACCCCAAAGCTTGAAACTCATTATTACCTCTTCATTGGTAGACATTTTATTCCATAATGATACACAGGTCTGATGCTGTTTTATGTCAGATGATCCTGTTAAATTACATGTGGAAGGATCTGTTGTTTCGGTTTCTTCTTCACTTGTGTTTTTTGGAAATTCTGTACAGAGGATGTGTACTAGCGCCCTATACCATATAACAATGAAACCATGGGTTCAAGGGACACAAGTATAGCTCAGATATATTTAGACTTTTTCTAAGTAAGTCGTGTATACTTAAATGTAATTTAAATTATATTTCTGAGAAGTGCATAAAGCCCATTAATGAGAAATACTTAAAAAGTAGACAAAAAGTATACTTATACCTATTTTTAGATTAAAAGTATACTATCAGCATACTTGAATAAATGTATTTTTCAACAGTATGTTTTCATGGGAAAGTTCTTAAAAATGTGTGTTTCACAGACTAAAGAATATCATATGAGTTATGAGTTTTAGGTGAACTATTGATCTCTCTGTATGTAACCTATTTACCTAGGTATTGTTTCATGAGAACTGTGAGCTTTGAGTTGGTATAGAATTTATGTAATTCCAACACAAGGAAGTGTAGAGAATGTTGAGAGACTGAGAAAACCACCGTTTGCTACTTCCATGAACAAGAGTGGTGCTTCTGCCAATGATCTCTTGGCAGAACACACACAGAGATAATGTAATGTGCTGCTTGACATTCAGTACACTATTATTTGTATAAGTATGGATTATATAATTAATTGTGACATGGAGGTCATTACATTTATTCAGTTCAGGGGAAAATTTAAATATTTGAACAGTATTCAGTACAGTTAAGTACAATTGCAAGTGCGCATTAAATATGTATGTATATTTTATGTGTTTTCCTTTGCTAATATTTCCTATGGAAAGGCCTGTGACTAAAAAGAACAAGAATGTTTCTTGTCACAGTAAAGTTCTGTAATAATGTTCTGTAGTGACAGTAACCTTATAATGTAATGTGACCAGCACAGCAGCGAAAACACTTCTCGTAATTATGGTCTTATTTCTGTGAGTATCCAGATGTTTCCCTTTAGTTGAGGGGTAAGTTCATTATTCACTTATAAAAGGGAATATAATAATATTTCCCATTATCATTAAAGGGATTCGTTGCCTAAAAATAAAAATTCTGCTATCATTGATTCATATATGACTCTCTGTGGTCATTAAAAATCCCATGGCACTTCTTGTAAAGAGTAGGGTGTAACCCCGGTGTTCTGGCTAAATTCCCACCACTGGCCCTTGTCAATCATGGCCTCCTAATAATCCCCATCCACTTGATTGGCTCTTTCTCTCTCTCTCCTCTCCATCTGTAGCTGGTGTGTGGTGAGCGCACTGGCGCCATTGTCCTGTGGCAGCCGTCGCATCATCCAAGTGGATGCTGCACACTGGTGGTGGTTGAGGAGAGACCCCCCCACATGATTGTAAAGCGCTTTGGTTGTACAATAATACACAAAAAGCGCTATATAAATGCATCATTCATTCATATTGTTCTAAACCTGTATGACTATTTTTCATTCTTTTTGCAGCCTACTATAACTATATAGTTACAGCATCTACTGGTAGGGGTTTACAGGCCATGCTAAAAACCACAACCTTGACCCCTTGAGCCCATTGGAACATGCATCAACTAATTGCTTGACATTGGGTAGGGCTATGCTTTTCTGTTTGTCTGAAATCAGAATTTTCATTTCAACAACAGATTCAAACCTGTATTTCCTGCATTACCAACACTGCTTTATATGTCTGGAGCTTGTGAGCTACACTACTCAGTGTCTAACCTTATATACTGGATGATAACCTACAGTGTCGTCCACTGGGTTCATGAAGTTGTTGAGTTGAGTCAAGTCAAGTCACTTTTATTTGTATAGCGCTTTTAACAATGCAAATTGTGTAAAAGCATCTTAACATCAGCTTGATATAAAGCTGGGTGGCTTTATATCAGCTTTACAGTATTTGTTTTTGGACGTGTTCCCTGTTCCGGTTGACCTAATTAATGGAGCCTAACAAGCCTTTAACGGATTTAAATTTAGAAATGCGACAGTGTATTATGTGTAAGCCAGGTTAAAGAGAAGGGTCTTTAATCTAGATTTAAACTGGCAGAGTGTGTCTGATTCCCGAACAGCGTTAGGTAGATTGTTCCAGAGTTTGGGAGCTAAAGGAAAACGATCTTCCGCCCACAGATGATTTTGACATTCTAGGTTTTATCAAATGGCCAGAGTTTTTGGATCGCAGCAGACGTAAAGAAATATACTGTGATACGAGCTCACTCAAATACTGAGGTGCCAAACCATTAAGGGTCTAATAGGTGATTAGCAAGATCTTAAAATGTATACAATGTTTAATAGGAAGCCAGTGCAGTGTTGACATAACCGGGCTAATATGGTCATACTTCCTGGTTCTAGTAACAACTCTAGCTGCTGCATTTTGAACCATCTGTAGTTTATTAAATGCGCAGAGCAGCCACACAATAACGAATTGCAATAATCTAGCCTCGAAGTCATGAACGCATTAATTTATATTTCTGCATTTGACATTGAGAGCATAGGTCGTAATTTTGATATATTTTTAAGATGGAAAAATAAAGTTTTACAAATGCTAGAAACATGTTTTTTTCGAAGGAAAGATTACTATTGCTAAAAGTACGCCTAGGTTCTTAGCTGATGACTAAGAATTGACAAAGCAGCCATCAAGTATTAGACTGTGATCTAGGTTTTTACATGCAAATGTTTTGGTCCAATAATTAACACCAGAATTTAGTAGTAAGAAATTGTTAGTCCTCCAGTTTTTTATATCAACTATATATTCTGTTAGTTTTGCAAATTGGTAAGTTTCATCAGATCACGAAGAAATATAGAGCTGAGTATCATCAGCATGACAGTGAAAGCTAACACCATGCTTCCTAATGATATTTCCCAAGGATAACATGTAAAGTGTGAAAAGTAAGGGGCCCAGTACTGATCCTTGAGGTACTCCATACTGCACTTGTGATTGTATGATACCTCTTCATTTACTGCCACAAATTGATGGTGGTCAGATCAGTATGATTTGAACCATGCCTGCCAACATAATTTTCTAGTCTATTTAAAAGAATGTTGTGGTCGATAGTGTCAAATGTGGCGCTAAGATCCAGTAGCACTAATAGAGAGATACAACCCCGATCAGATGATAAAAGCAGGTTGTTTGTAACTCTAATGAGAGCAGTCTCAGTACTGTGATATGGTATAAAATCTGACAGGAAATCCTCACATATATAATTTTTCTCTAAGAAGGAACATAGTTGTGATGGTACTACCTTTTCTAATATCTTTGACAGAAAAGGGAGATTCGAGATCGGTCTGTAATTAATTTAATATTTGGGGTCAAGTTGTGGGTTTTTTAATGAGAGGCTTAATAACGGGCAGTTTGAAGGTTTTTGGGACATATCCTAATGACAATAATGAGTTAATAATATTCAGAAGATGATCTATTACTTCTGGAAGAACCTCTTTTAGGAGCTTAATGGAATTGTTCCTCAAGAAATCTATAGTGTACTATCTGATGCGATACTTACAATTATATTTTCTGTGTTCTGGTGTGTTTTAGTAATTTCTTTATCAAGTATAGTGTCAAGCATTAGAAACTTTCTTCTGATTGCTTAAAATAATATCACTTAAGGCACTTGTGTAGAACATAAAGGAAGCTACTGACAGGTTTGAACTATTATAATAACATTATTTTATTAGTATGTCAGACATCTTGTACTCATACACATTGTGCAATAATGGTGATACTGAAAGAGACATGAAGAAATTAACATGGGTGACATCATTTCAAACAAAATCTTGTCAAAATTAAGTTGGTTCAAAACAGATGACTAGCGTGAACTTTCCAGACAATTTTTTGCTGGCTGTTAAACACTTTCAAACTGCCATTGGTGGTCCAAGATGATTATGTAATAGGTGCCTCCACCTTCTTTAACACAGAAACCTTTTCTGATTAATTTCTTTACTCAGACAATCAAGGTCAGTCATTAGTAAAAGCATGAATACATTGGAGGGTCAAATTGCAGAGCTGATGTAAACATATCTGCATTCATATGATCAGGTGCTATCATAATGGCCTTAAGTCAAGCATACGTTTTACTATCATAGCTATTCTTAGGGTTAAGAATTCAAATAAACATGCAATGATCATGTGAAGCACACCTGGAGTTTAAGTTAATACAGGTATTCTACTGAAATAACTTTTGTGCATAGATGAAAATTCACATATGTTGTGGAGAAACTATTTACTGTTCACTTTATTTTCGATTTTTGATTTTAAACTTTATTTTTTATTTTCAATTTTCAATTTATTTTTATTTTTGTGCTTTTATCAACATTTATCAACTTTAAGAAATCCAATCACAAGCAGTCATTCGAGACACATTTGAGACAAATTACTAGGTGTAAATAGTGACGTGTCTAGCCTGGCCACTTGTGATCAGATTATCAGAGATGGCTCTTTATGCCAGGAGTAAAGATAAAGGATTTATTCAAAAAAATTAATGAAAATGTCATTTAAATAAATTCCATTATTGACTCATTAACAAACCATAATGAATGTAATATAAGGGAAAAAAATAATGTAACTGTGACACTGTAAACTTTTAATTCTAAAATAGAATTAAAACACATGATAACAACTATATTAAACTTTCACAAAAACAAGTTCAAAATCAAAATAGAAGCAATGGTGGTGAATACTTCTATGCAAATAAGTGGTGCATTATTATAAGCCTTTGGAGTGGGTGAGTCATGAACAGTGTGAATTGGAGTCTAGTTTCATGTGGTAGCGTGCTTTTATCCAGCCTCTTCATAGTCGTAAGGTACTCATAGAGAGATCTCAGTCGTGATGATACACTCATGATTCCAGTAAGCATGCGGGAACTATATTTACCACCTCCCATCAGAAACCATTTTCTTGTTCCTTGTTTCCTTGGTGACATAATGAACACAGTGGATGGCTCTGCTGTTGCCTATAATTACAAAGTGATTTATCATACTGGCTTTAAGCTGGGGAAGTTAAATCTTCCCAATTTTTGGTTGCTTAAAGCAATCATCACTATCGGCTTTTTAAAAAACTTGTACTTCTCAACTCATATGGCTATAATGCATCCGTGACCTCGAGCTTAGTTTATTGTAATGCTTTATTGGGTGGTTACACTTAATAAACAAACACCAGCTGACCTAAAATGCATCAGCCAGAGTTCTTACTACAACTAGTATGTATGACCATATTAGCCTGGTTCTGTCAACACTGCACTGCCCCCCTTATTGACCATGGTATACATTTTAAAACATCGCTAATTACTTATAAAGCCCTGAATGATTTAGCTCCTCAGTATTTTAGCGAGCTCTTATTGCATTATAGTCCATCATGTCCACTGCGATCTCAAACTTCTGGCCATTTGATAATACTATAACTATATTCTCTGAAATGTTGCTTATTTCTTATCTTGTTTTAAAGATGGTTAGCTTTACTGAAAAAAAACAAGTTAAAATACTGATAAATAAAATTATTTTTGTGTAGAAAATCCCTCTGAAACAGTAGATTTAGGGACTTTTAAAAAAGGGTTCCTCATTTCAAAGCACAGTTCAGTATTTGCATGTCAAAAGATTGAAACAATGGAGCCTGTCAGTTCATGTGGACCATGACGTGCAGTACTGGTTGTAATCAGCTAAGCCACATCAGACTGTGCACCATTACAATAACCTTAATAAAATAAAGCTTACAGCTCACAATTCTAGTCACTTTAATTTGGGCCAAAAATTTACATTGATTTCTGTCTTGACTATTTCTCTGAATTGCAATTGAAATTTTTACAGGAAAAATTTGTCAGTTGAAGGTCACTCACAAGGTTTTACGTCAGCAGTGTTTAGCCACTTAGAGTTTTAATTTGGTACACCAAACATGCAGAGGCATCTCAGTTTGAAAGTACTTGCAGTATGCAGTTCATATGCACTGGGGGATGGGGGATGTATAGCAGTGTTATATGTTTCTTTGTTTGCAGTTTTAGGTTTTCACACAACATTATATATGACTTCACAGTATAATTTGAACTGCCTTGTCCGTGAATCTCAAGTTCTTCCATGTGACGAGAAGATTTTAAGTAATCTCAGCATCCTTTTTAAGGCATAGCTGTTGGAACTGAGAAGGATGCCTAGAGCAAGACTGCCTTGTCTGCTGGATAAATCACTAGTCTGTGCCCATCACCCATAACTTCACCAGAGCAAAACTAGGTCAACCCTTCCTTTCAAAGATCCACCAAATCACTTCAGTTTGCTTGTGAACTGCTGCTATATTCTCCAGGGTCTTACTCAGCCCCCAACCCCTTCACTACTCCCTTTGTCCTTCCCTTGCCTATATATTTCTGTTTCCATTCCTTGCACAAAGTCTATGTGTGTGCATAACCTTCACTTCATTGCTACCATTCCTTTCTTTGCATTTTTCGCACTGTCTGCCTGCAGAGTAAGAGGCCAGAAGGGTTGTGATGGGTTCGACGATAAAGGGCAAAGAGGGAGGAAGTGGAAAAGAACATGGACGCAATATTAAACCGAGACATGCATCTATAGAGAGAGTCCTTTGTTTTAATGGTTGCTTTTAACCCAAATTGACTACCCTCTGAGAAAAAGCCTCAGAAAACTGTGTACCGTGTTAATATAAAATACATTTATTATTGATTTTTTTTCTTTTCAAAGGAATTTTATCCATATTTTGAATTACATATTGCATTATGTTATGTTTTAGGATTGAAGGAAGTTTCCATAATCTTAATGGAATAGGTTGTACTGGTTATTGTCTGCCAGGACATTGTCCTTTTTGTCTTGCAGTGATAATTTACCAAAATAATTCCTTATAAAATATTATATATATATATATTTACTGCTACATTGAAGTATAATGGCCAAAAATGTTAAATTCAAAAACTTACATTTCAATGCTTTTACATTACCAAAGTTTGGACACATCTGACAGATGTTTTACTGAATTTACATTTTTCATGATGCAAAAAAAAATAGAAAAAACATAAAATAAGATACAATAGTAGCATTAAGTCCCTGTGGGAAATAACATGTATGAACCCACACAAGTTTATACATAATGCTTATGATTCTTCTGTAAAACTGTTTCCACTGAAACCAAATGAAACCTTCAGGAGTTGGATTTGATGAGCCAAAGGGCGAGAACAGTACAGGAAGAGTGTTCAAAACATTTTTTTTAGGTCTTTACATATTTTCATGTACTAGTATTAGAAAAGTAAATAGTACATGTATTAGCTCCAGGCGGTTTTGATTTGATTAAGTACACATATACCCATTTATAAAAATGCAAGTTTATATAAGCCAGATCTGCTTGGTACACTGTAAAGTACATTATGTACCCACACATTCAGCTCAAAAGGCTTTTATGTCATTACAGGATGAACAGGCATTACAACTGAGGTTTAAAAATATGTTGTGACTACTTCTTGGAAACACATATTTCATGTCTTTGATGGGAAGACTTTATAATCTCTTGTATTACCACATTTTTATTTTGTGATTACTTCATTATAAAGTCTCACTTGCCAAAATCACACAATTACATTTGTGAATTTGGTAACTAATCGGGTCATATCTTTCACCTTGATAATTATAAATCTCTAATGCCCTAAACTGATGTTTTAGCATTTAAATATCAGAATTTCCCACATTTGTTGAACCAATCGTTTTATTTAATGGTCTAAGAGTATTACAGTTTTTTTCAATTGCTAACAAGCGTTTATCAATACTTAAAATACTTTTTTCTAAACACTTAACACAGCAACACACCTACATCACACAATTAGCCTTTTGGTTAATTTTATGACCAAAACCACATTTTGTTAAATAAACGCAAACTCTACATTTCAAAATGCTGAATAACTTTTTCTACATATACTAACTCTTAACAAAACACAGCAAACCGGATTCAAAGTCGAGCAATTCAGTCAAAACATTAGCACTAGTTTCTATCCAACAGAAACATATAGTCCATCATAGTGCATTGACTGTCAAAATGATAACAATTAATGGCATTACAAAACCTGCATTACTTGTCATGTTTCAGTTATACCTGCATATAATAGACAATATAAAAATGCATAGTTTTTTGTAATTTAGCCTTCAGTTTACCTTTAACTGAAACCCATTTTAAATTTTTAAGTGTTGAATATGTTCATTCTTGGCAACATACTATCTAAAATTGAATGAGTCATTACTTTATAGAATGTACAATAGAAAATTAGGGTCCTCTATGCAGAAATTCAATTGGAACCTTCATTGAAATTGCTTTTCAGTGGATGAGTGTTAGATGTGGATGGTGCCCCCATAGTAGCTGATGCCAGGGATCAACAAAAAATACAACATACATAGCCTTTGGTTACTATGCAAGCTTGATTCCATGACAGAATAAAAAAGTAAAACCCATATTTGTGACCTTTTTATCTCATAATTCGACCTTTTATATTGGAATTGCAAATTTACGTCTTGAAATTTAGACTTTATCAGAATTGTGAGATACTGTAAATTCACAATTGCAAGAAGAAAAAATCTGAGATAGTCACAAGTACCCATTACCCTTTATATTACATGGCATAAATAAGCTTTCATAGGTTGTGTAAGGGGAAAACAAACAAACAAACGTAAAAAATGCACAGTCCAAAACGCATTTTCACTTCTTTCTCTTACCTCTTCTTAAAAAAATGTTTTCTCTCTCTCTAATTCTGTGTTGTTCTGCATCCACAAAACCAATTTAAAGAGGTATTTTTCACTCTATGTTGTTGTTGATATAATAGAAAGAGCTTCAACACCTGACTATTCCTCCTTCTGAGACTGGAATCAGTTATTTCTAAATATTTCAGTGATCTGTTACTTAAAAATGCTTATCAGTTGTTTCAATATTTTATATAGAGAGGTTTTTTTCAATACTTTTGAGCTGCTGTTGTTGCAGAAGTAGAACATTTATATTATATTTAATGTTTGGAACATTAGGTCTTAATTTCTGACATGCTGTGTTTAAGCATTTGTAAATAAGACTAAAAAGATCCATGATTTTTGTGGCGAGGGGGGCGTGGTTCAGCGAAGTCTGCAGCGGGAGAAAGACTCAGGAGACAGCGGTAAGTAAGTGGGTCAAGTGCAAAATGAGGATCACCTGTGTCTGATTGTAGTAATTGGCGTGGAGACCGGATAAAAGCCGCCGTGGAACGGCAGTTCAGAAAGAGAGACGGAGTGAAGACTCGAGCGCACGAGCTGTCAGAGAGAAACAGTCGGAACGAATACAGAGAGTGATCGCGGAGATGAACGAGAGAGTTGATGTTTCCGGGTGACGCAGAGTGCGCACCTGTGTGAGTTTATCTGTCTTAAATAAACATACCTGAGTCTTCACGAGCCAACCCTGTCCGCTTCCTTCCTTCCTACGAACTTTGTTACACTGGTTGCCGAAACCCGGGGAAGGAAGCCGGAACGCCGCTGCCATCATGTCCTCACCATCGGGATCGCCATTTGCGGATGTCATCCAGTCGCTCGCGGGACTCCACCAAGAACAACACAAAGCGCTGATGGACATGAGGGCAGACCAGGAGAGGAGATTCTGTGCCCTCGTCCAGAACCAGCGGGAGGACCGCGAGCTGTTCCGGAGCTGGATGGACCGGGAGGTTCGGGCCGGTGAGAATCCAACAGTCCCGGCCCCGCCCACCCACATGCCGGTACAGAAGATGGGGCCGCAGGATGACCCGGAGGCGTTCCTCGACCTCTTCGAAAAGACCGCGGGCGGCATGTGGGTGGCCACAAACGGACTGGCCAGTGCGCCTCATCTCCTGCTAACCGGGAGGCGCGGTTGGGCGCAGCAGCTGCCAGTCCAGAACCTCCTGGTCTCTGACGACCTGAAACGAGCCATCCTCCAGCGGGTCGGCCGGAGCCCCGAGCAGCACCGCCAGCGCCTGCTCACTGGAGCTGGGGAGAACGGCCGCCCTTCGTGATGGCTCGCCAGCTCCGGGACGCCTGCCGCAGATGGCTGTTGGCGGGGAAGGCGGCGTCGACCATGTCATCGACCAGGTGGTGCTGGAGCAGTTTATTGCGCGGCTCCCTAAAGGCGACCGCGCAGTGGGTCCAGTGCCACCGCCCGGCGTCGCTGGATCTGGCCATCCAACTCGCCGAGGACCAGATGGTGGCGTGCCATGGGGTTGGCGAACCCCTACCATCCGTCTCTCTCTCTCTCTCTTCCCCTTCTGTGTCTCCCCTATCCTCCTTCCCAGGTCCCGTGCCGGGCGTGGTTCCTCGAGCCCAGCCGCGATGGAGAGGGGACCGGCACCGAGTCGGCGGCGGAGAGCCCACGCCAGGGAGGCGGGGTCAGCCAGCCCGAGCTCCGCGCTCATGCCCGTTCCTCCGGGGTCTCCACGCCAATTCCTTGTCCCACTTCCCGCCACTAGGGTGGCGGGGAAGCCTGGGCCGGCCTGTTGGCGTTGCGGGGACCCGGGCCACTTCATCGATCGGTGTCCAGTGATGGAGGTGGGGACACTGGTCCGGGTTCCGGACGCCCCACAGGCTGCCCCCGATCAAGCTGGCGGGTACCAAATACCTGTGAGTATTAGGGGGGGTACTTATTGGGCTTTGGTGGATTCAGGATGTAACCAGACCTCGATCCATCAAAGCCTAATTCAGCCCGAGGCATTGGATAAGAGCTGCATGGTTCGGGTGAGGTGTGTACATGGGGATGTGGTGAAATACCCAGTAGTGCTGTTAACCATCCAATTTCGGGGGCAAAAGCATAAGGTGGAGGTGGCAGTTAACCCCCGCCTCCGGCATCCGCTGATTTTGGGAACCAATTGGCCAGTGTTTAAAATTTTATTGGGAGTTTTTGTGTGGATGCTTCCTGCGGAAAAGAGAAGCCGGAGGAGGCGGCGTGCGAGCAGGAGAGGCTGAGCCAGGACCCGCTGAGGCGGCACCAGGGGAACGGAGCGGCGGTCGAGGCTAATCCTCACGGAGCGTGATGATTTTCCCCTGGAGCAGTCCCAGGACGAGTCGCTGAAAAACGCGTTCAACCAGGTCCGTTCCATTGACGGCCGGCCTCTCCAGTCCGCACGGCCCCCTTCCTATCCCTATTTTGCTATATTAAAAGATAGGTTGTATCGAGTGGCAGGACGCTCAGTCAAAACAAGATACAACCCAGTTGTTGGTACCAAAAAGCCGTCGGGAAATGCTTTTCCAGGCGGCTCACTGTAATCCTATGGCAGGGCATCTGGGTCAAGCAGCAACACTGAACCGTTTAATGGCCTGGTTTTTTTGGCCGGGCATTCACGAGAATGTACGCCGGTGGTGTGCGGCTTGTCGTGAATGTCAGTTAGTGAATCCCCCGGCCTCCCCAAAAGCGCCTTTGCGCCCCTTCCGCTAATGCAGGTCCCCTTGAAAGAATTGGTATGGACCTCATCGGGCCATTGGAGCAGTCAGCACGAGGGCATCGGTTTGCATTGGTTCTAGTGGATTATGCAACCCGATACCCGGAAGCAGTGGCGCTCGCAACATTTCCGCAAAGAGTGTAGCGGAGGCTCTGTTTAGTATGATCTCCCGGTGGGAATCGAAGAGATTCTCACCGATCAGGGCACGGCGTTTATGTCACGAACCATTCGCGAACTTTATGAGTTGTTGGGAATTAAATCGATTCGCACCAGCGTCTATCACCCACAAGCGGACGGCCTGGTGGAACGATTTAATCGTGACGTTGAAAACAATGATTCGAAAGTTCGTTCACGAAGACGCCAAAAATTGGGACAAATGGCTGGAACCCCTTTTGTTCGCTGTGCGAGGTCCCGCAAGCCTCCACGGGTTTTCCCCTTCGAAGCTCCTGTACGGCCGCCAGCCCCGCGGGGTTTTGGACGTCCTGAGGGAGACTTGGGAGGAGGGACCTTCGGAGAGTAAAAATGAAATTCAGCATGTGCTGGACCTGAGAACAAAACTCCACACGTTGGGGCAGCTCTCCATGGAGAATTTGTTACAGGCCCAGGACAAGCAAAGCCGGCTATACAATCGGGGCCAGATTACGCAATTTCACGCCGGAGATAAAGTACTTGTGTTACTCCCTACCTCTAGCTCCAAATTACTCGCCAAGTGGCAAGGACCGTTTGAGGTCACACGGCAGGTAGGGGATCTCAATTATGAGGTGGTTCGAACGGATCGGAGCGGGGCACGTCAGATTTATCACCTCAACCTCCTTAAGAAATGGAACGAGGTCGAGCCGGTGATGCTGGCGACGGTAGTAGGTAACGAGGAAGATCTCGGGCCAGAGGCGAGCCTCAAAGTTCCATCACTCACTCTGGCCCCGGGGATCACCTCTCACCCTCCCAGCTCACCGATGTAGCCCGGTTGCAGAGAGAATTTGCGGACGTGTTCTCGCCCCGGCCCGGTCGAACCAACCTTATTCAACACCATATTGAGACCGAGCCGGGCGTGGTAGTGCGCAGCCGGCCGTATCGTTTACCGGAGCACAAGAAAAAGGTGGTCCAGTCAGAATTAGAGGCGATGCTAGAGATGGGAGTAATAGAAGAGTCCCGCAGTGACTGGGCAAGCCCGATCGTTTTGGTACCGAAAACAGACGGCTCGGTCCGATTCTGCGTGGATTATCGCAAGGTGAATGCGGTGTCGAAATTCGACGCCTATCCAATGCCGCGGGTTGACGAGTTGCTTGATCGGCTGGGTACCGCTCGCTTTTATTCGACGCTGGACTTAACTAAAGGATATTGGCAGATCCCCTTATCACCGTTATCCAAAGAAAAGTCAGCCTTCACAACGCCGTTTGGATTGCACCAATTTGTCACGCTTCCGTTTGGGTTGTTCGGGGCGCCCGCTACCTTTCAGCGCCTCATGGACAAAATCCTCCGACCGCACACCGCATACGCCGCTGCCTACCTGGATGACATCATCATCTACAGTCAGGACTGGCAGCGGCACATGGTGCACCTGCGGGAGGTGCTGAGAGCGCTGAGGGGAGCGGGACTAACGGCCAACCCAAAGAAGTGTGCGATTGGGCGGGTGGAGGTGCGTTATCTGGGTTTCCACTTGGGTCACGGACAGGTGCGTCCCCAAATTGATAAGACGGCAGCTATTGCGGCCTGCCCGAGACCCAAGACCAAAAAGGAGGTGAGGCAGTTCCTGGGGCTGGCGGGATATTACAGGAGGTTTGTTCCTGACTATTCGGAGCTCACCAGCCCGCTGACTGACCTCACTAAAAGGAGGTCCCAGATACGGTCCCGTGGACGGAGCGGTGCCAGCAGGTTTTCACCCAGGTAAAGGCTGCTCTGTGTGGCGGGCCATTACACTCTCCTGACTTTCTCTCCCTTCTTGCTGCAGGACGGACGCGTCGGACCGGGGCTGGGAGCTGTCCTGACCCAGGAGATAGGGGTGAGGCGCCCGGTGCTGTACATCAGTCGGAAGCTCTCTAAGAGAGAGGATGTACAGCACCATTGAAGGAGTGTTTGGCGATCCGGTGGGCGGTCCTCACCTCCGCTATTATCTCCTGGGACGGAATTCACCCTCTGTTCGACCACGCCCCTTGCAGTGGCTCCACCGCATGAAGGATACCAAGCGCGGATCACCCGTTGGTATCTGGCATTACAGCCCTTCAAATTCAAGGTGATCCACAGGCCGGGGCGCAGATGACTGTAGCCGACTTCCTCTCCAGGAATGGGGCTGCAGGCGGAGGGCTTCCGGCCTGAGTCGGGCGGTGGGGGTATGTGGTGAGTGGGGCGTGGTTCAGCAGTCTGCAGCGGAGAAAGACTCAGGAGACAGCGGTAAGTAAGTGGGTCAAGTGCAAAATGAGGATCACCTGTGTCTGATTGTAGTAATTGGGCGTGAGACCGGATAAAAGCCGCCGTGGAACGGCAGTTCAGAAAGAGAGAGGCGGAGTGAAGACTCGGCGCACGAGCTGTCAGAGAGAAACAGTCGGAACGAATACAGAGAGTGATCGCGGAGACGAACGAGAGAGTTGATGTTTCCGGGTGACGCAGAGTGCGCACCTGTGTGAGTTTATCTGTCTTAAATAAACATACCTGAGTCTTCACGAGCCAACCCTGTCCGCTTCCTTCCTTCCTACGAACTTTGTTACAATTTTGATTTTGGGTAAGCTTGTATGAAAATAAAATGTAAGTTTATGTAAGTCATTTTAGAAACATGGTAATTGACTGCATATTTTGTGAAAACAACACAAATTGTGTCAATGGTATGGTCACAACAGATGGATGTTGGGCTAATTGTGTATAGAGTTTAGATTGGACAAAGGATGTTAGCAACTGAAAAAACTGTAACTCAAACTCAGTCCTTTATGAAGCATAAATAATGGTCTTATGAGAATGAATAAGATAAATGTTCTTGGAGTCTGTTCTTGGAACAATAACTGTGACATTCAATGAGTTTTATGTTCAAGCCTAGAATAGGCCCACTGTTTATCTGCAGAGCTGTTCTGTCATTACAGAGAACAGAAGCATAACAGAAAAGTTATTGAAAATATATTTTCCTTTATTTTTTAACAACTAATTTACTGCATGTTTTCAGTTTAAATCTGTATACTTGTTTTTAGAATAATAAATTAAAATACACCTCATTTGATTTATTCTCTGTAATTTAAATTTGTTGAACATTTTTATGTTTTTTACATTATCATATAGTACTTGTAGTATTTGTTGTTCCTTGTAGAGTTCTTGCAACAGTTTATGTCATGTAGAACAATGCATAAAGATGGATATGTGATCCATTTGATCTGTGCTTGTTGGTAAAATCCTGATTTTAAAATTACAGATGCATTCAAAGGTCAAATGAAGTGTTATTAAAAGAGAAAAGAGAAAGGTGAAACAGAGGACAGCATAAACCGTGGCTTAGAGCAATTCTATAAGGGTTTAGTTTTAGCCTTTAGCTAAACTAAATCTTTTTTTTCTCTCTTATCTAAGAGGAATATTGCCAAGAATAGGGTTTTATTGCTCAAAATGTACACTTTAATACCTTAGGATAATACATATCTATCTATCTATCTATCTATCTATCTATCTATCTATCTATCTATCTATCTATCTATCTATCTATCTATCTATCTATCTGTCTATCTGTCTGTCTGTCTGTCTGTCTGTCTGTCTGTCTGTCTGTCTGTCTGTCTGTCTGTCTGTCTGTCTGTCTGTCTGTCTGTCTGTCTGTCTGTCTATCTATCTCCAGTGTACCACTGTAACATTCATATTTAAATTAACAAAAACACTGAGACATTCAGAACTAAAGCTTTAGAAAAAAAAACTGAAAGTGTTTGAAGCTCTTTCCATTAGTTCCCCACACAGGATTAGGAGGAGTTTAGGACTTACAGTTATTTAAATCAGGACAGCCATGGCTATCTACATCAATCAGCGATGCAAATTCTCTTTTCAAAGAAAACACTGTTGGGTAGCATGACAGACAGAAGATCCATCAGACATAGTTCCCACCAGACTGTTGCCTCAAGCTTTTTTAAGCACAGCGTCTCAAAGTCGGTTGATCTGGGCCTTTTTCAAAACACTGTACTTTCCTGCTTTTAAAGTTTTTTTTGTGCAAATCATTAGTGATATTTGGTTTAAAGTATCATGCACGCTGAAGAGCAATGGGACTAGACAGCGTCATTTAATTGCCACCTTGAAAGAGGGAAATCCTGTTGTAAATAGTGTTGTGTATTCAGGGCTGATCAGTGCTAGGGCGCAACTAAGTAAAAGTAATAACTGCATAATGCATATCTATGCAAACATATTCTGTTAATAAATGTTACATGCTGTTTTTATGTCTTACTATATTGCAAATGCAGTCAAATAATCAAATGTGTAATGAAACAATATCATACGTGGTGCTGGGAAGTACATTCAGACCTATGTCATGTAGACCAAACGTTTAAAAAATGTTTCACATTTTTATCATGTAATTAATAATAATGGGTTTTCATAGTTCAAGACTGAAAGCCTGGAACTGGAACAAAAGTTAAATAATAAATATTGCCCTGTACGTAAACACATAAAAGTGTCTGGAGTTATAGAAAAACAATATAAATAAATAAATAGATAGAGATGCATAGCAAGAAAGAGGGCTCTTATCCAAGTTTGTTTAAATAAGCGTTGGTGGGTGATGTATTTCACAGGTTCCTCTTATGTCACTGGATATTATGGGATAGACTATGTGAGAATTCTCAGCTTGTTCACAAAAGTGGGAGAATCAGTGAATGGGAGGCTAAATGAAAGGACAGAGTCAAAAGAGCCATCACTGCAGTGGTGGAATAAGGAGTAAATGGGTCCGATAAATGGTTTAGAGGGCCCAGTTTGTGTAAAGTGAGTTTTTTAAAAGGTAGATTAGACATTCATTGAGGGGGTGTAGAGGGACCTTCTGTTGCCTACCTGCAGTGTTCAGTTAAACTAAGAAAGAAACAAATGTGCAAATGGTTTGTACTATGCTTGAAGGCTCAGAACTACTGAGTGCAGAAGACACATGCTATACCTTGAAACTTCTGGGAATGTGTCATAAATTAACACATGTACTTACTGTGGAGCTGAAATTGCAATCATTGCATCGCAGTAGCTGCTCAATTTCAGCCAAGGTTGTTCAAGTTAGGATGTTCTTTGGTGGTTGCATGTGGCCCAAATCAAAACAATCCAACCCCATCAAGTCTCTATAATATTCAGGAAAATTTTGGCATAATATTTTTGGCATTTCATCATCCATCAGCCAGAAATGCAAATTAGATTGCTTAAAAGAGTAATAGTACACCTTTACAGCTAGTACAGCTAATAGGATATTTTTGTACTACCTACTTTTTTTCTCTCTGTGACACTTTTTTTCTATTGTGTTGTAAACGTCAAACGAATTGTATCCTGACAAGACGAATACAAATATTTTTTTTTTGTACATTTTTATTTTCTCTCTGACACTTTTTTCCAAAAATGTTAAACAAATTTTGTGTCGTAAGATAGGCTAATTCGTATAAATAAAATTATGGACATATATGGTACAACTTGCATGGTGTGGTTTACAAGTACCTTGGAGGACCATAAAAAGCATAATTATCAGTTATATGGTATAAAAACAATCCACCACAGTACTTGCAAGAACGTGTTTTGTAGGTACATAAATCATGAAAAAAGAGAGCTGGTACTAGAACAGGTATAATGCTAATGAACAGAAAGTATTCAAATAATTTTGCTATAACCCTGAAGATCAGATCTGTGGGTGGGATGGTAGTGGTGTAATTTACTTGCAATTGTATATTGCCTGTAGGTCTGTCTGCTCAGCTCTAAAGCGTGAGAATCGTGAGCGAATGTTGTTGCTCAAGTTTTGTGAACTACAGTAACTCCTTGCTATCTATCATTGCATAATTCATCTTTATATAGAGTGCTATAGGTGAAAATGCAAAACAAAGCAGCAGCATTTCAGGACAAACTGTACCACAATAAGTCATAAGCAGCCTCTATCAGTGGAACGATGCTTCTGGGTGACTCAGGGTCTGGATTTGTAATGTCAAATGGGAGCCTGCAGCTGATTGGCTGGATCACAGCCAACATCAGCATACTTCCATTCAGGAGAAAGCCATACTCTTTTTGTCTGCTTCTGAGGAATACACGCATTTCAAGTCAAGTCAAGTCAGCTTTATTTATATAGCGCTTTAAACAATACAAATTGTAACAAAGCAACTGCACAATATCAAAGTATTCAATTTTAAGTTGAAGGCATTTCATTATTGAATTCAGTGATGGCATCGTCCAGCTCAGTTCAGTTTAAATAGTATCTGTGCAATCAAGTCAGTGATATCGCTGGAAATGAAGTGTCCCCAACTGAGCAAGCCAGAGGGGACAGCGGCAAGGAACCAAAACTTCATCGGTGACAGAATGGAGAAAAAATCTTGGGAGAAACCAGGCTCAGCCTGCCAGTTCCCAAATGACCAGACGAACCAGTAGTTTGTTCCAACTGCAGCAAAGTCAGATTGTAAGGGCTCCACTGGTTCCAGTGGTCTTTTCCCAATAGCTGTCTAGGTGACGAGGTCCTCACTGGGGATCTGGGGCTCATCTGAGTGTCCTGAACTCCGCTGAAGTTCAGGGCCGTGGAGGTCGTCTCTAGGTGCTGATCCACCATATGATCTGGATACGGACTGGATCTGGTGACTGCAGTGACCATCTGGGCTGGATCGTTTGGCTACGGTGACCTCGGAATAAGAAAGACACAGACTAATATTAACATAGATGTCAAACTTCTTACGATGTAACAAGTACATTGTGTTTTATGGGAAGTGTTGCCGGTTCCAGTTTACCAGTTTGCCGGTTAAAGAGATGGGTCTTTAATCTAGATTTAAACTGACAGAGCGTGTCTGCCTCCCCAACAGTGTTAGGTAGATTGTTCCTGTAAGGTCAGTTTTGGGTTCTGTTCCATGTTTTTGTTTGTCTTTTATTTTGAATTTTGGTTCCTGTTTGTGTCATGCTTCCCTTGCCCTCATGTCTTTGCTATTGGTTCCCTTGTTCAATTTGTCATGTGTTCATTGGTTGTCTTAGACACGTGTCTTGTTTCCCATTGGTTTGTTCTTGTCATGTGACCCTCATTGTTTGTTATAAGTAGCCATGTCCTTGCCTCTGTTTCTGGTCGTATTAATGTTGTAACCTGCTGTCGGTGAGTCTAGTCCATTCGTACCATGCCAAATCTGTCTCTTGTCAAGTCTGTGTCAAGTCAAGTCTGTCTTAGTTAGGATCACCTTGTAAATAAAACTGCACTTGGGTTTTCACTACGCTTGCCTTCAATGGACTCATTACAGAATACACGACCCTCAAAATGAACCCAGCAGTTTCACGTCTCCTCTGCCTGCGTCAGATTGGCCGGGCTGTAGAGGAGTATGTGGCCGATTTTTGTGAACTTTCTCACCGTGTGGATTTTAATGACGTGACTCTTAAGGACATTTTTCGTTTTGATATAGACAAACCCCTTCGATCTAGTCTGCCAGGGGGTAAGATTTGTTGGTCACTAGAACGATATATTGACGGTTTTGTCGCTGGCTGGTTCACCGTTTACTGTGGGAGTTGCGGATGAAGAGACCTGCAACTGTGCTGTACCTGCACCAGAGCATCTTCACATCCCAACCTTCATGTCAGAAGTTATTCACATCATGCCTGCTACTCCTAAGCCTGCTCGCGTCATGTCTGCCACACCAAGGCCTGCTTACATCGTGTCTGCAATGCCAAAGCCTGCTAACGTCATGCCTACTGCTCCAGGACCTGCTCAAATCATGCCAGGGCCTGCTCACATCATGCTGGCTACTCAAGAGGTTCTTCACAACATGGCTGCCATTCAAGAGCTCCGTTGTAAGATGGCTGCCACTCAAGAGTCTCTTCGGGAAATGGCCGCTGTTCTAGAGTCTCATCACATCTCAGCTGATCTTCCTGAGTCTTATAACATGCCAGAGTCTGCTCACGTGATGCCTGCCAAGCCAGAGTCTGCTCACGTCATGCCTGCCAAGCCAGAGTCTGCTCACGTCATGCCTGCCAAGCCAGAGTCTGCTCATGTCATGTCTGCCATGCCAGGGCCTGCTAACTTCATGGCTGCTATGCTAGAGCCTGCTAACGTCATATTTGCCACTCCAAGGCCTGCTATCGTCACGCCTGCCGCTCCAAGGCCTGCTATCGTAACACCTACCGCTCCAGGGCCTGCTCTCGTCACGACGCCTGCCGCTCCAGGGCCTGCTATCGTCACGACGCCTGCCGCTCCAAGGCCTGCTATCGTCACGCCTGCCGCTCCAGGGCCTGCTATCGTCACGCCTGCCGCCCCAGGGCCTGCTATCGTCACGCTGGCCTCGCCAGAGTCTGCACCTGCTCAAGTCACGCCGTCCACGCCAGAGTCAGCACCTGCTCACGTCACGCCGTCCACGCCAGAGCCTGCTCACATCACGCCGTCCACTTCAGAGCCTGCTCACGCCATACCGTCCACTCCAGAGCCTGCTCTGGCTCCCTGCTCTGCCTGCTCCGACATGTCTCCCTGCTCTGCCATGGCTGCCGGCTCTGCCATGGCTGCCTGCTCTGCCATGGTTCCCTGCTCCGCCATGGCTCCCTGCTCTGCCTGTTCCGCCATTGCCCCATGTTTCAGGTCCTGTTCCCCTTCACGGGCCTGGCCCTCCATCACTCCCCTGCTCTACCACCCTCCTGGACTTTTGGGGTTTTGTTTGGGCATAAGAAGCCGCCCTTAGAGGGGGGGAAATGTAAGGTCTGTTTTGGGTTCTGTTCCATGTTTTTGTTTGTCTTTTATTTTGAAGTTTGGTTATGGTTCCTGTTTGTGTCATGATTCCCTTGCCCTCATGTCTTTGCTATTGGTTCCCTTGTTCAATGTGTCATGTGTTCATTGGTTGTCTTAGTCACGTGTCTTGTTTCCCATTGGTTTGTTCTTGTCATGTGACCCTCATTGTTTGTTATAAGTAGCCATGTCCTTGCCTCTGTTTCTGGTCGTGTATTAATGTTGTAACCTGCTGTCGGTGAGTCTAGTCCGTTCGTACCATGCCAAGTCTGTCTCTTGTCAAGTCTGTGTCAAGTCTGTCTTTGTTAGGATCACCTTGTAAATAAACTGCACTTGGGTTCTCACTACGCTCACCTTCAGTGGACCCATTACAGTTCCAGAGTTTGGGAGCTAAATAGAAAAAGGATTTGCCACCCGCAGTTGATTTAGATTTTCTAGGTTTTATCAAATGGCCAGAGTTTTGAGATGGTAGCAGACGTGGAGGACTATAATGGGATAAGAGCTCGCTCAAGTACTGAGGAGCTAAACCATTCAGGGCTTTAAAAATAATGAACAAGGTTTTAAAATCTATAAAATGTTTAATAGGGAGCCAGTGAAGTGTTGACAGAACCGGGCTAATGTGGTCATACTTACTGGTTCTAGTAAGGACTCAAGCTGCTGCATTTTGGACAATATGTAGTTTGTTTATTAAGCGTGCAGAACATCCACCCAATAAAGCATTCCAATAATCTAACCTTGAGGTCATAAACGCATGAATTAACATTTTGTCATTTGACATTGAGAGCATAGGTCTCAGTTAAGATATGTATTTTAAGATGAAAAAAATGCAGTTTTACAAATGCTAGAAGAATCGGCAGAGCAGCCATCAAGTGTTAGACAGTGCTCTAGGTTGTTAATTGTGGGGGGTTTAGGTCCGATAATTAACACCTGTTTTTTTCAGAATTTAGTGGTAAGAAATTACTCATCATCCACTTTTTTAAATCGACTATGCATTCCAAAAGTTTCTCAATTTGGTGTGTTTCACCAGGCCATGAAGAAATATAGAGTATCATCAGCATAACAGTGCAAGCTAACCCTGTGTTTCCTGATGATATTTCCCAGGGGTAACATGTAAAGCATGAAAAGTAATGGCCCTAGTACTGAGCCTTGATGTAGTCCATACTGCACTTGTGATTTATATGATACCTCTTCATTCACTGCTACGAATTGATGGCGGTCAGATAAGTATGATTTGAACCATGCTAGTGCACTTCCACTAATGCAAACAAAGTTTTCAAGTCTATTCAAAAGAATGTTGTGATCGATAGTGACGAACGCAGTGCTAAGATCCAGTAGCACTAATAGAGAGATACAACCACGATCGGAGGATGAGAGCAGGTAATTTGTTACTTTAATGTGAGCAGTCTCAGTATTATGAGATGGTCTAAATCCTGACTGGATATCCTCACAGATATCATGTTTCTCTAAGAAGGAATATGATTGTGAGGATACTATCTTCTCTAGTATCTTTGACAGAAAAGGAAGATTCGAGATCAGTCTGTAGTTAACTAGATCTTTGGGGTCAAGTTGTGTTTTTTTAATGAGAGGCTTAATAACAGCCAATTTAAAGGTTTTGTGGACATACCCTAATGACAATTATGAATTAATGATAGCCAAAAGAGGATCTATGACTTCTGGAAGCACCTCTTTTAGTAGTTTAGATGGAATAGGGGCTAACATACATGTTGTTGGTTTAGCTGATTTAACAAGTTTATACAATTCTTCCTCTCCTATAGTAGAGAATGAGTGGAATTGTTTCTCAGGGGATCTACACTGCACTGTTTGATGTGATACTGTAGCTGATGGCTGCATAGTTACAGTTTGATCTCTAATAGTATCGATTTTAGAAGTAAAATATTTCATAAGGTCATTACTGCTGTGCTGTTGGGAAATGTCAACACCAGTTGATGTTTTATTTTTTGTTAATTTTGCCACTGTATTGAATAAATACCTGGGGTTTTGTTTTTTTCTTTCTTATAAAAGAGACGAAAAGTAATCAGATCTAGCAGTTTTTAACGCTTTTCTGTAGTACTTTCCCCGACAAGTAATATAAAATACCTCTAGTTTTGTTCCACCATTAACCTCAGTTGCCTCTGTAATAATCCTCTGATATATGTCTGTTAGCGAAAGGACAATCGTGCTTGAGCTTTAGTTCAAGGCAACTGTGCCTACTGTGTGTATACCCTGAGAATTTTTTATACATCTTTATATCTTTATTATTAGCATTATAGTTATCTTTGTCTTGGGGTACACACACAGAAAGCTGCCTATTACTAATTTATCCATGTTTCTTTATCGCTCTGACTTGTCAATAGCTCCTGCCTACTAAAAGCTCCACGGATATATTTGCATACCACGATGATATAGAAATGCTATAGAAAAAGTTCAATCGATTTACACTTTATATCATTGCCGACATACACTATATTGCCAAAAGTATTGGGTCTGCATTTAAAGTCACACCAGAGAATTACATAGTATGATTATGCAATATGAGTGGAGCATCTTCTCTAGCTGTAAACTGGATTTGAAAAGCACTGTTAGTGTGTGCAAATCAGACCAAATTTGAAAATATAAAAATTATTTTAACAACTATACTTGTAGATTTACTATTATTGCTATTATTATTATTAAATAATAGTTAAGTTAAAAACATATACTTACAACAAGTCCCACTTAAGTGTCAAATAAGCACATAGTATTTAATACAAAATAAAATCCTAAAAGTGTTTTTAAAAGTATGCTTTTTTGTAGGTATACAGCTGTTTTAATGCTTATTTTCCACAGCCATTTGTCAGAATTTGTATGTATTTCTATGGCTACTGTTCATAATGCACTCAGTATTGGTATAACTGTACACTTGCATATAACTCGTCTCAAATTGTTTTTGCCTGTATTGTCATCTAAAATGTATCAGTATTTTCAGTTGTGTGAAGCACATCTGAAGAATTTACACACACACACACACACACACAATTGGTTCTTCAGCCGTTTTGGTGGTAGTTGAGGTGGTATATAGCACTGCTAAGTGGTTTTGGGGCTCATAATCATAGGGGGACCAATTGCTATATAGCACCTATAAAGAACCTGTAATGGTTCTTCGGCAGTTCTTTAGAGGGATTAAGGTGCAATATAGCACCATATTTAAATATATAGGTGCTATGTAGCACTTAAATTGGTGCCCCTGATTACAAGCCAAATAAACACTTTTAGTGCTGTTTAGCACTTTTTTAAAGAATATTAAAGCATATGATTTTATTATGTGTTGTTCAATACATCCCTGGTCACGTAGTATCTGCAATTCAAGAACATTCAAAACCATTGCTAATCTTCTCATACATTTATCTAAGTAAATCAATAAGAATAAGCAGTATAATAATCCAATAGATTGTGGTGGCATTTCTCATGCTGGTTAACATTAGTGTCCATGAATTCATCATTTGGAAAACACTGTAGAAAGGTGGTGTGTGTGTGGGAATGCACCAAGGAGAAAACCACAGCTATTCAAACAGAACACTACTGCCTGTCTAAGGTTTGCCAAACTCCACCTATGATCCATGTGGCTACTAGAAGAATGTGATACATTAATATATTGCTTTACATTCTACTGTCACAGTAACATTGGTTGTAATTCTTTCACAACATAGCTTTATTAAATTATCCTCCAGCAGAGAATGCTGTAAACTCTCTCTGTATCCTTTGGATGGTTCTCGCAACAGGGGATTTCTGCAAGTTAACCACATCCATGATCAGGCCACCCACATTCACAGTCATGTGGCTGGGATTGGCCATTTTAAATGAGTCCAGTGTACTCCATATTGAATCCTGACTGACAGGGAATAATGGAACACAGGAAATGGCTCCTGCTTTGATCTGACCACTAAACTTATCTTGAAGTGCTATAGATTTTGTAGATGTTGAATTAAACCTGCCAACAAAAGACTGAAGGAAATCTAATTTCTTATACTTTTGAGAGAAAAAATAGTTAACATATGTTGTCTAAATGTAGATGTGTGAAATGTATTAATTATTATTTTCTTTATACGCTTAGTTTTATAAAGAAAACAATTCATAAAACAATATAAAGAAAGTGATAATTTATTATAGTTATTGGTTATAAATGTAATAACTTAGTCATTTATTTTGCTCTAAGCTGCAAAGAGAAAGAAAGAAAGAAAGAAAGAAAGAAAGAAAGAAAGAAAGAAAGAAAGAAAGAAAGAAAGAGAAAGAAAGAGATTTTCTTCGAATGTAAAGTTGAAATCAGGTGACAAGATCACATTGCATTTATTTATTTCTTTATGTATTTATTTTTTTATTTTTTTATTTTATTTTTTTGCAACATCACTGCTTCACAGCGTTCTCCTTACACCATCCTTAGCGCGCAGGGACATTTTCTGCTCTATTCTGAGAAGGCTAGTGTTCCAGTACTGAGAAACTCAGAAATTCAGCTTGATTTAATTAGGCAAACGGAACAGGGAGTTAGAGAGAAAATGTTGCATGATACTCTTATTCTTACAATCTCTCTTTATGCTTTATGCACCAAACTGCAAGAATGAACCTAAGATTCCAACAAAACCATCGGAAAATAAACAATTAAAAATGTGAATCATGTGGAATGGCTTTTATATATATATATATATATATATATAAAATACACACAAAAAGTTGTTATTTTGATTTTTACAACAACAATAGGCCTAAATGATTACCATATTCATGCACCTTATTTTTTATTTCAATTACATAAAATACCATACCATATAATTTAACTTGTATTTTTGGCACCATGCTGGATAATTAAGTTGTTGTCACCTGGTTTTATTTCGCAACCCAGATTTTACATTTGACATCAATTGGCAATCAAACACATTATTGCTCAATTATTTTGTAGTAAACAATTAGTTTTACCACTAAAAAAAAAACATTCCACTTTCATGATTTTCCTGGGAAAATCTTATTAAAGTCAAAATCGTAGATATTTAAGATATTACTTTTTTTTTTTAAATGTAGCATCCCATTTGTTGCCAAATATATCATCATTCACAGTGCTATCTTTATAGTTCGCTTGTTGATGATTCTGGATTTTCAGTTTACATTTACATTTAGTCATTTTGCAGACGCTTTTATCCAAAGTGACTTACAATTGGGGAATACATGAAGCGATTAATCTTGAAGAGGCAAACAGACAGAGGAAGTGCTCATAACACCAAGTCTCAGGCATTATTCAAATAAGTACAAGCTAGCAAGGGAAGGAGAGAAAGATAAAGAGAAATATTAAGTTTTATTTATTTTCTTTTTTTTTCTTTTTAAGTTTAGGTCAAGTTGTGTCGAAAGAGATGAGTTTTCAGTTGTTGCTTAAAGATTGACAGGGATCCAGCATTCCGGATAGGGGTGGGAAGATCATTCCACCAGCCAGGAATATT
Source organism: Gymnocypris eckloni scoliostomus (assembly GCA_027564155.1). Lineage (NCBI taxonomy): Eukaryota > Metazoa > Chordata > Actinopteri > Cypriniformes > Cyprinidae > Gymnocypris > Gymnocypris eckloni. The sequence continues at coordinate 639,157 of CM050414.1, read as the reverse complement.
GAACGAGAATGTTCTGGAGAGTGGGTTTGAGCTTCTCTGTGATGGTACCACGAGGTGTCACTCACTAGCAGATCTCAGACTTCTGGAGGGGATGTAGATTCGTAATAGTGAGTGGAAGTAGGCGGGTGCTGAGCCATGTGGTTGTTCTGTATGCAAGCATCAGTGTCTTTAACTTGATGCGAGCTGCAACCGGTAGCCAGTGCAAGGAGACAAAGAGAAGTGTAACATGGGCTCTTTTGGACTCATTAAAGACCAGTCGTGCCGCTGCATTCTGAATCATTTGTAGAGGTTTGACTGTGTTCGATGGAAGTCCAGCCAGAAGAGCATTGCAGTAGTCCAGCCTGGAAATGACCAGGGCCTGGACAAGAAATTGTGCAGCATGCTCTGTCAGAAAGGGCCTGATCTGTCTAATGTTGTGTAGTGCAAACCTGCAAGATCGGGCAGTCTTTGCAATGTGCTCTTTGAAGGTCAGCTGGTCATCAAAGATTACACCAAGATTTCTGAACGAAGTTGATAGGGTAATTGTTGATGAACCTTACTGAATCGTGAAGTCATGCTGTAGAGTTGGAGTGGCAGGGAAGACAAGAATCTCAGTCTTTGCCAGGTTGAGCTGTAGGTGATGTTCTTTCATCCATGCCAAGATGTCTGCCAGGCAGCCTGAGATCCGTGCAGCTTCCGTTGGATCATCTGGATGAAAAGAGGGATAGAGCTGTGTGTCATCAGCGTAGCAATGGTAGGAGAAGCCATGTGCCTGTATGATGGGACCCAGTGATGTAGTGTATGTGGAGAAGAGTATGGGTCCAAGAACCTATCCTTGGGGAACCCCAGTGACCAATTAATGTTTTGTGGATACCTCCCCTCCCCAGGCAACCCTGAAAGACCGATCAGTGAGAATGGAATTCTCACTGATCGGAACAAACCAGCGAAATGGAATCCCAGTGATGTCCATTGATGAGAGGGTGGACAGGAGGATCTGATGATTGACAGTGTCAAAAGCAGCAGATAGATCAAGCAAAATGAGATCTGATGGTTTGGAATCGGCTTTTGCAATTCGCAGGGCTTAAGTGACTGAGAGTAGCACAGTCTCAGTTGAATGGCCACTCCTGAAACCTGAATGTTTAGTGTTCAGTTTGTTGTTCTGTGAAAGAAACAATGAGACCTGTTTGAATACAACTCGTTTGGGTGTTTTGGCTATGAATGGAAGGAGAGAGACAGGTCTGTAGTTTTCTAAAAGAGAAGTGTTTAATGTAGTTTTTTTGAGCAGTGGGGTAACCCAAGCCTGCTTAAATGCAGTGGGAAGATGCCTGTGAGGAGAGATGTGTTGATAATGTGTGTGAGTGCTGGTAAGAGTGTGGGAGAGATTTCTTTGAGAAAGTGCGAGGGGATTGCGTCTAGAGGACATGTTGTAGGATGGCTGAAGAGGAGAAGTTTGGATACTTTTTTGAACAGTGGATGTGGTTGGTTGGAGGTCCTGTGTGTGTGTGGAGGTGAAAACTGACTACTGATTGTTCTAGGTTTGTCTGTGAAAAAAGCACCAAAGTCATCAGCTGTTATAGCAGTGGTGGGAGGTGGTGAATACATACAGTTAAATACATGCTGTTTTTGCTGTGTATAAACCAGTGCTTGAAGTGGGCCGGTACGCACCGGTATGCAGTACTGGCACTTCTATATTTTAGCCTTTAGAGTACTTCTGCACTTCGGCACTTCTGACATGTTGCCGGTACTCAGAGTAAAATCGTCAGGGTCTGGGTGATGAGGCTATATGATCCATATATTATTAGAAATTATATAGAAACTATGTAAAGCACACTACCCAGGCGGGATCACCTCTCATCTTGACCCATCACATGAATGAACGCAAGCAGAGTCAGTCTACTACATTGTTTGGTGCGCGAGAAGGGGAGGCGGTGTCAGGGGAGACTTGCAGAGTTAATAATTAATAATAAATTATTGATTACTAATTTGAATCAGTACTTCATAACGAAAATCATATCTTAAAATGAAAAGAAGCAGGCTTTTGCAATCACATCATTTTAAACCGTAAACTCCTGGAAAGTCCAAGGATCCAGTGAACGAATTCTAACAGTAAGCTCAAAAGAGCGCTAATGCAGAGAAAACATGGCTGATTTCATCAGCGATTACAGAGAGAATAGTGACTTGCGTCCAGATGTCAGTAAAATTATTATTTTCAGCGTGTATTTGGCTTAAAAGCAAGAGTGTATATAATGAACGCTGATTATGGTGTGGTCAGAGATTTAGCGATTCTGAATGGAACCTTATATTAAAGGCTGGCGATTTAGTCTTTGGCGTTTCCCTGTGGTCCTGTTTGGTATTGCAGCTTGACTTGTGCAACTTTGTATTGAAAACTTTTATTTAATTATTGATTGATTGATTGTGGCACTATACATACATTGTGAATTATTAAAAAGTACTTATTTATTTAATGTAAATAATTAAATAAGGGGGTAGGGTTCGGGTGAGTACCGGCACTTCTTTTCTTCCACTTCAAGCATTGGTATAAACCGTACAAAATGCTTGAAATGGTTATTGCACTACTATGTGCATGACTTTAATATTCTTGCTTTTGTGTGAAAAAAGCAGCAGGTAAAAAAAAACCTAGCAAGGGGGAACATAGCATTAGTACTAATCGGTCTTGTTAGGTTTTTTTTTGGTCAGATTTAGATTTTATCAGCTAGCTAGTCATATGTGTTCATTAAATTTTAATGCTGCTTGCTATGGCAATAATGTAAATGTCGGCCATGATATAAAGTGTAAATCGATTAAAATGTGTCTATATTGTTTATATATCGTCATGTATGCAAATATATATGTGGAGCTTTTAGTGGGCAGGAGCTATTGACAAGTCAGAGTGATAAAGAAACATGGATAAATGAGTAATAAGCAGCTTTCTGTGTGTGTGTACCCCAAGACAAAGATAACAATAATGCTGATAATAAAGAAAAAGAAAAAGAAACTACAATACATGTTCATCAATATGATGAGAACCAGACCCATTGTAAATCTAAATGTACTCTAATTAAATTAATTGAAAAGTGTGATATCCAAGTAGTTATAAAGATTTTTTGCTGTCATAATGATAACAATAGCCAGTGTTGGGCTAGTTACTCAAAGAATGTAGTATATACTCATTACTAGTTACTCCTTTCAAAAGTAATATTGTTACTTTACTTATTACTTTCTGGCAACAGTAATTAGTTACACTACTAGTTATATTTATTTTTCTTCACGCCCCACAGAAGTTGTAACTGTGTATCTTATGTGTATCTTCTCCTCACCATTTGACCAAAATCCACATTGGATCGCAGTCAGAAGTTATTACAGACACTCAATAGTGATTGATAATGACATTCAAGTAGAAGTGTAATATTAATCTCATTAATTGTCATGTGTAGCTTGAAGCTAAATGTAATTTCGCTGTTACACATATACAATTATAATGCATTATGTATTTTATGAAATCACATAAGTTTGTAAGAAACTGTTTTATTTTCCAAAAAGATTTTTAATTATAGTAATATAATGTAGCACATGCTGATCAGAGGGATGTAGTGCCAGAGTAAAGTAAAGCCACAACTTACACATCAGTGTTCAGATCATCTTTTTTCCTGACAAAATCAATCAGTATTTCTATCTGCTGAGTGTAAGCTTTTCCATATTCCAAGCTAAGCTTGCCTGCTGCACTGGGAACATCACATGCATGTGCGAGTTGTGAAAATTATAAAAATAAATCTAGGAATTTAAAATTATTTGATTGTTGGATTTTAAATCAGCGGGGTTGAGGCATCAAAAGTAACCGAGTAACTAAGCTGTTTTATGGATGGTATCTGTAATATTATTACAGAAATCTTATTAGTAATTAGTTACACTACTAGTTACTGCAAAAAAGTAATATTATTACAGTAACTACGTTACAGTAACTAGTTACTGCCCAACACTGACAATAGCGCATACAAAAATTGTATATTAAAGGTGGGGTAAGCGATTTCTGGAAGCCAATGTTGATATTTGAAATCACCAAAACAAACACGCCCTACCCTCCTAAGGTCTCGCTCCTATTTTGATAGCTCCGCCCCACATATACGTAGCCTATGCAACCCATCCAACAATTAGTTCTGTGAAACAAAGCAATACCAATGTTATACCGTGTCTACAACAGACACGAGCGGTGTGACAAAATACTATAGAAGTCATTATAATCAGTGATGCTGTGTACACTGGGTGCTGCGCGGCGCAACAAAACGCTGACATAAAACTGCTGCCGCGTCCTGTTTATATCGTGCTGACACAAATTTCAAACGATTTTCAACAGTCGCTTTATCGCGTCCAGGCAGACATTAGCTGTTACGGCGTGGTGCATCCAGTGTAGACACAGTGCTACTCACCTATCGAGAAGAAACAAAGCAACCGTGGCGTCCGATCGCAGGCCTTCTGCTCCTTAAGTTCTCTCAAGCGCTGGAAAGCTGATCTGATATTTACAGAGGTCCCACTTTATGCATTATCTTTCCGCAGACGTTTTCTGCTTTTGTTTTTTATCCGCCATCTGTTTCTGTCACTTGGCTCGGCTGTTCACTGAACAATCTCTCCTCCACATCATGAGTAGACATGTCCCTTACTGCTTATTAACTACAAGTTTGTTTTGGTACTCGGCCCTGACTCAGTTTTCTAAAGCGTTTTTGAAAAATGACATACCCCACCTTTAATTGTTCCATGCTACAGCGCGGTTAGCGGTCACACTACATGTGTACCGCACCCGATCCACCTCTTCAAGTGGGCCAGGGCATGGTTAAACGAACCGCACTGGACATGGTACAGAACTGGACTTTGGCGGTCAATCGTGCTCAAGCACGGATCAGATCCCCTAGTGTGAGTACATCCTAAATCTAAGTGAATAGAAGACAGCACACCACAACTAACCATAACAGCACAAACAATTATGAATGATAAAAACATTGACATCCAATTGGAATCATGTCTGCTTTAAAGAGCTTGAGCCTTTAAAGTGACACATGACACAACTGCATTGTATACTTAGAAAACACTAATATAGTTACCTTTATAATTATCGTTCTTGGTGTAAACAGGACTTGTATGTTCAAAATGCTGTATTTGTATTTAAATACATTTTCCCACACAGTATATTGTATGTAAAAACATTTTTCCACACAGTATTTTGCTTTTTTTTTTAAATAAATGTTGATTTATTTGGGCCCATCTCTGCCGACTGGCGCGGGCGCAAACAGGCATGTCCTGCCGTTTGGCACACACTGTAGTAGTATTATGAAAACATACATATTAACTAGAGAGGCGGGGCATGAGCGGGGGACGGTCGCTGACGCAACACAGAAGGCGTGGCTTGTGTTCTGGTGCTCCTGCCATTGAGAGGTTTCAGTGTGCGGTGACTCGGGCGGCGTCGGCTTTATTGTCGGGAAACGAGCTCAATCATTAAGTTAAAGTATTTAAAAAACACACTCAATAAGCGTATTGAAATGTATCTTATCTCTGGATGTTACTTCCCCGAAGATGCGTCGTATGAGGTGTGTTTTATAGCGGTTGTGGTGAGTGGATTTGTTGGAGAGCTGAGTAAACTGGAGTAACGTTAACGGGAAGCGAAGGAGATTTTCTCGGCCCTGGGTTTCATGAACGGGCCCCTTACAACTTACTAAAGTTCACAGATATACTTCAGCTGCTCTCTATTTTCACCATTCCCAGGTACGTGTGCTTGGTTTATGAAATATGCAACGTATTTATGATTTCTATATATTGAGATTACGACGGGGGGGTTATAGGATCGCTTAACTGTGCCGATTGTTCCAGTTACGTACAGTGTGTCCCAACTGCATCCTATTAACGTTACATGCTCTACGCGCTCGCTTCACATGGACTCTGGCTATTTATTTTCGTGGCGTAATGGAAGATATAATTTTTCTCAAGTTATTTTGCGTATACGTTTATATATTTCGCTCTAATAATAATCTGTTATATTATTTAAGGCTAAGGTTAGCAAATATGCTAACCGCGACCGACCACGGAAGATTAATATAAATCTATAAATACAAGCCTCTCCGATTAACGCCCCAGGTCATGAGATTAAAATCAATTCGATTTTATTGCATCTATGGTGAGTGATTTGAATCAGATTCGACTGGTTGTCAGTCTTAATAGTGCACTTTAATACTATGAAGTTGCACTTTAATTATCTATTTATTTAAATAAGTCACACTGTGTTAGTTAATGCTTGGCTAAATTTTTTACGATTATTTATCGTAATCTGTTACATGAAACTCAATCGAGAGTTTTGCACTGTCAGCATTGCGACTCTTTGGAGTTTTTCTTATGTGACAATTGTTCCTTTTATTTGCGCTTGTCCAAAAAAGTGTGTATCTGCATTTGTGTATAGTGTTATCATGTTGATGCTTTCTCAGTCAGTTTTTTTAGGCATGTGGTGTTTACAATTTTGAAAGAAGTTTGTTTCATGAGGGAGAAAGAAAAATAAGCAATCCATAAATCTTTTCAAAATAGTAATAAATAAAATGTAGCTAAAATTGTTAAAAACATCAAGCATTTACTCTAAAGCTGCAGCATATTTATAATCCATTATTGTTTATACTATTAAGCTACTACAGAAAATACACCGCTGCACATTTAATTTTTTGTTATTTGATGGACTGTTTGTTTTTGTTTGAGCATATAATGTACAAGAAGTACATTTACATTGTTTTCGCCATGGAAGTTGAGTCTGTGCTTTTTTTTGTGTGGCGTGTGTAAAATGGCTTCTCTTCTGTGTTTCAGGTTCGAGTTACTCTGTGAGATTCACAGGATAAGGCCTCACACAGATGGGAAGATTGTGTATAAAGCACCTTGAAGGTGCACCCAATCATTGGACTATTAGTTTTACTTAATCCACTCATCCAAAACTACAATGTAGATTATGTTAATAAAGACTTAAAGTCTTAAAAATAAAAACAACAACAACTTATTTTGACTCTTGGCTCTCATCCAAATATTGGTTCAAAGAACCTTTGTAAGCGATCATTATAATTTTTGTGACACCAAAAGTTTGAGACGACGCCATCAAAATGAGTGCAGAAGGATATCAGTACAGAGCACTGTATGACTATAAGAAAGAGAGGGAAGATGATATTGACCTGCATGTAGGGGACATTCTTACGGTCAATAAAGGTGTACTACTCGCAGTTGGTTATACTGAGGGTGTGGAGGAGAGACCCGATGAAGTCGGATGGCTGCCTGGCTTTAATGAAACCACTCAGGAAAAGGGGGACTTTCCTGGTACGTACGTGGAGTTCATCGGCAAGAAAAAGATTTCTCCACCAACTCCCAAACCAAGACCCCAAAGGCCTCTACCAGTGGCCCCAGGCCCTGCAAGGCCAGACTCGGACTCTGAGCAAAGTGAGTGAGCTGTGTTTTTTTATATATGAATGTTATTTCAGCATTGTTTTAAACGCATTGAGTCTTTAGGAAATGTTGCAAACTAGGCTCAATCCTGCGTTGGCTGCATAAGCACTGCAACTTGGTGCACTATGATCTGAATGAGATTGTGAATTCAAAATATTTATGTCTCAAACCTTTTACCTGTCTACCATTTTTAGCTGCTGTTTAGATAGTTGCCTAATTCCACATAAGCTGTCTATAGTTAACCTTTAGATTTTATATTTGGTCACCAGAGTTGACCTTAACGAGTGGTCACAAAGCAGGTTTTCTTTTATTTACAGTATAAAAATTTGTCGTCAACCATTTTAGCTTGGTTTCGTTGGATCTCAGGGTGCATAATTTTAACGAATTATCTTTCCTCTTAACTAGATCCATTCATGCTGATGCCAAACCCACGTGCCTCTCTCAAAATACCCACTCACCACTTTTTCCATTTTCGTAAATAGTGACTAGATTTTACACCACCATTTCATCAAGAGATTGGATTTATGCAGCACACAAATGTCCCCTGAATATTTAAGGCTGTTTTAGGTTTGCACTGGGCTATGATTCGTAATTGCAAACATGGCAGGAAGCCCAGATCTGGATGAAGGCCTGCACACTGTAGTTTGTAATTGTCTGGCGTGGCTGCATCTTTCGCACAGCCACAGTATGAGCATTTAGAGCCCCCTATGGCTCCTTTAACATATCACCCAGATCTCTTAATCTGTAGTTTTGGTCTATGAGGTCTTCTTGTACCAACTGTTACATTTATTTTCTAATGATGTGACTAGCTACATCTAAAAAGGCTTCATCTGTATATATGTACAATCATGATACTACAGGTGCATCTCAATAAATTAGAACGTGCTAAAACATATTGTGAACAGCCTGAATGACGGCACTTATTATGTGAACATTAATTTTAACGTCTGTCTTCATAACAATAACCTATTTCATATATATAATCATCTATTTGAATTAGAGAGAGAGAGAGGTATGAAAGTTGCGCGTGCGTGTGAACCTGCATCTGCGTGTCTCTTTCTACAAACAATGAGGCTTAGTTACTTCAAAAACAGCGATTTTACCCCCTCATTGCAGAGAAATATAACGTTGCGACTTGCGAGTCAGTAGCCTATCGAAGCTATTTTACTAATATTAGTTACCGTGCTGTTTGTGCGCTGCGTGATCTCTGATATCTGTGCAATAATGTGTGTGTGTGTGCATGCGTCTATGAAAGCAGCTTAGCCTGCATATAGTTTTGGTTTAGCTACAAACCCGAACCGAGCACGAAGCTATCCATTAAACATTAACCCGAACCCGACCCGAAAGTATTTCAGGACCCGCCGTCTCGGGTCGGGAAGCAGACCTCTACTGTGGACAGCCTGAATGACGGCACTTATTATGTGAACAATAATTTTAACGTCTGTCTTCATAACAATAACCTATTTCATATATTAAATGAACATGTTCACAAGCTGGTGAAGAAGTCGAGAGTGCAATCTGTTCACAATTAGTCCGGGGAACTTTTAATTGAAACGAGGGAACAAATATAGATCCCTGCAGTTTATCAGAATTCTCCGCCTGAGTCCGACCGGAGCACGGCACGGAGCGATCACATTAGTCAAACGAACAGGGCTTTGGGGCTCAGACGCGGCTCGAGGATGGTTCAAAACTACCAGTGTGGGTACACCTTTAGAAAATAATCACACAACCTAATCGACATTCTATAATTAAATCGAATATTCGAAAATCGTGACCCATCCCTAGTTGGTTGTGCATCTTTTTCTTCCACACTTTTTCCTTCCACTCAACGTTCTGTTAACATGCTTGGATACAGCACACTGTGAACAGCCAGCTTCTTTGGCAATGAATGTTTGTGGCTTACCCTCCTTGTGAAGGGTGTCAATGATTGTCTTCTGGACAACTGTCAGATCAGCAGTCTTCCCCATGATTGTGTAGCCTAGTGAACTAAGCTGAGAGTAGAGATGCACCGATGGAAATTTTCTTGGCCGGTTCCGATTTCCGATTTTGTTTTTAAGTCTGAGCTGTCGATACCGATATTTGCAGATTCCAATTTTCTTTCTAAGAACTATAATTGACAGCATATACAAACAAAAATCTATGCAAATGTCAACTTTTTTTTTGTACATAAAACTAATTATTAAACATTACAATTCCCCCAATCTGGACTGATACAGATTTTCTCTCACTTAAACAACTATCAAAATAAAGTGCTCTGTGACTGGAAAGAGGAAGAAATAGTTAACTTAAAATGAGTTGCTGTATGTAACAAAACAAGTAATTTCCCACTTTTTACAAAAGGTAATTTCTTTCCCCTAACCTTATTAAATGTGTCATCTTTCACATCAAATTATTACTTTGTTTCAATTAGCATAGTAAGAAACTGTAGAGTTGTTACCATTCAAATTAAATTAGTATTAACTCTATATTTCCACTGCCGAGGAAACAGAAGCTGCATCTGAAGTGTTATTAGATGCATTTACACAGACATTTTGATGAAGCTGAGGTGCCATAAATACATTTACACTGGAACATTTCAAATGCATAAATAATTTTATAAGATTAAAGTTTTACAGATTCTTTTTAAACACAAATAAATGTTGAAAAAATGCAATGATACTTTTAAATATGACTAAACCACCAGTAGGTGGTGGCAAATGTCTGTTTTAATCATTTACTCATTCATTCATTCAACCGATTCATTCAAATGGCTGATTCATTCGGAAACGAGGCAATTGGCTGTCCTTATGAATGGGCCACTGAATCAATTGACTTGTTTATTCGTTCAGAAACGAAACACTGCTGTGTGTTGCTTGGAGACACACAACAGCTCTGCTGTGGCTTTGATAGCAATTATTTTCGGTTGCGAAATTGAACAAAAACAGTCAATATTTTGTCTAAAATCTAAGTCACTTAATTTTAACTTGTTTATTGAAATACTATTGTATAAAATCAGTGTCACATTGCAGTCGTGTTGATATTGATATTCAGGGCAACATCATGGTCGTATAATGTTGCTTACCTAAATCATATTTTGTAAATATGAAGAGCTCTTTTCCAAAACGCTATAAATCCATTTTAATAGTTTTCATGAAAATGATTTTTTTTTACCTAGACCCATACATTTTGTTAATATTCAATTTATCATGTTAAAATGGTCTGTTGGCTCAGTCTGAACATGTTAAACAATGATTGTTAAACCCCCCCGGGTCCACACCATCACACCGAGCGGGTCTCGAACCCGGTTTCCGGCGCGGGAGGCGGGCGCTCTAACAAGGAACGCCAAAGGCTACAGCTTCTAGCGTCAGTCGCTAGAGCGCCTCTTTGTGAGGTCAGGAGAGTGAGGTACATTTTAAACAAGGAAATATAGCGATTTGGCATGAAACATTGATGGAGCAGTGAATAGGTTCAGTACACAGCAAAATGGCATGACAAACTAATTTTTTTTAAATTTGGCGTTTATCGCGTTTTGGAAAAGAGCTCTTCATATCTTCTTTTTTTTTTTTCTACCGCAGTATGCATCTATTACATTTTGAGTTACTTTGTGTGCTGTCTCTCTCACACACTCATTAAGGCTGTTCAAGCCTCATCTGGCACAACATAAATTTATTATCGATTGCTGTTTACACTGAATGCCATTAAAATTTGTATTATTCTCACGCGAAATGACATGTATACTCACGACTGTGATATCTACTGTGAGTGTGCGCGTGGCTGTGATGTCTCTGCCTGCGCCGCTGGCAATAAAAGGATCGGCTCGGAATCGGCAAGACATGAGACTGACCGGCCAGTCATCGATCCAGGCCGGTCATGCAAAAAATCTGCAGATTCCGATCACTGGCCGGTCAATCAGTGCATCTCTAACTGAGACACCATTTTGAAGGTTCAGGAAACCTTTGCAGGTGTTTTGAGTCGATTAGCTGATTGGCATGTCACCATATTCTAATTTGTTGAGATTTGTGTTAAATGTGAGCCAAAATCATCACAATTAAAAGAACCAAAGACTTAAACTACTTCAGTCTGTGTGCATTGAATTTATTTAATACACGAGTTTCACAATTTGAGTTGATTTACTGAAATAAATTAACTTTACCACGACATTCTAATTTATTGAGATGCACCTGTATACAGATTCCAAGGGCGCTTTCATGCTTGAACTTTTGGGGATCCAAATCCATTTGACAAGTTTCCATTTCATTTGTTTGAGTTTGGTTTGTGTGGAAATGATTGTCAACAGTCAGTATCTTTGCTCTTCTGTTTGCGATGCTAATGGTATAGAAAGTATTTACGTTTTAAATAAAGTGTGTTAAATTTCACCCAGTTTCCCATACACGACCAGTGTTCTTAATACTTTTTTTCCTTGTTTGCCTCGGTTGTCATGTGGTTATCAGGTTATGGAGCATAGATCATGATTGAGATATTCCACTCAGAATCATTGCTGCTGAAAAGCAATGGCAAACTTGTTTGCTAATTCCTTGTCCTGTGTGGTTTGATGAATAAACACCATGAGCGCATATCTTTTTTATTGTTTTAATTTTTTTGACGAGAGCTGGGTTTTTTTGACAAAACCCACCTATCTTTTCCCGGAGGTCAAGATTGCTTAAGCAGCATGACTGTGGCTAAAGTGACACTATGGCCTCTTTCTGTTCCGAATGATTATTCTAATTTGTGTTCATGTTAAAGGAAGGGGAGATATAGAGAACAGAGTTTTGCACAATGTAAACCAGAAGCAGATCTGGATGATGGCCAGAGCTCTTGCCATTATGCTTCTCCCACAGTAGAAACAGGAATTAAACCCTGTTCCCCCACACCGCCACTGAAACCACATAAAATTCCAGCTGCAAAGCCTAAGCACTTTTGAATCGGCAGTGATAATTTAAAGGACTGAAAGCTGAGGCTGTTTTACACTAGACACTTTTAGATAGATGATTATAGTCTTACTAGAAAATCTCTGGTTTTTCTTCCTTATTTGAAATGACTAACTTGTACTTTTTTTTTCTTGAATTTCACTTAGTCGATTTGCATTAGAGATGTTCCGTAACCCTTTTTCCCTTCCCGATTCCGATACTTAGGTTCAGGGTATCGGCCGATACAGAGTACTGATCCGATACCTGGGTGTGTATCTAGTTATACAGCTTTATGTACAACTAGCCCTGTATGTATTGATACAATTATTTTATGATGTGCTTCACCATAAAAAGCATTTAAAAAGCTGTGCCATTTTCCAAATATAGAAAAAAAAAAGATAATGTTTGTAAAATGGCACAGCTTTTTAAATATCTAAAAGTACACTCTTAATATCAGTCAGTCTTGCAATATTTGCATCACAGCCCACTTTTGTTAAGTTTAATTATTTTACTGTTACCATGATAGTACGGTAAAGTTAACCATGAATTTCAGAGTTCTCTCGAACTGTACCATCAATACTGTTAAATGGCAGTACTGAGATCAGTGTGAATGTATTGTGTATTTAAGGCGCTCAGGTTTCACTTCTCGTTGCCTCACAATGTTTCAGATTTATTAGCTGCTACTGAATGGTCTTCCAGATTTTTCTCATTCTCTCTCCTCCCTTGCTCACTCATTTCTCTATCTTCCTCTTCAAATTTTTTGATTATTATTCTTGGGTCAGACCTGACGGAGGGGATTAAGGGGGAGTGTTCAGTTTGGGGCCTCTTGCATTTTCTCTTTCTCCTTATCTCTCTTTTTTTTGAGCCGCTGGGGCTCGCTTTAGAGAACAGCAGATGTGGAATTCCAGTTTGTCTCGGCTCCCAGGCTTTTTTATAACACTATAACATGCTCCTTTCAGCGGGCCTCTGTAGTGAGAGAATCCGTATGTGCCCACTGCCCAGCCCAGATTTTCCACAATTCTTGTTTTATTTGTTAACCCATTCTTTGAACTGCATTCGTCCACAAAATATATTTCTCAGTTATCCTTTCACTTGGGTTCCAAGCTGGGACGTTTATTTTATTTAATTTTTTCTGTGTGTGACTCCGAACAGGGAATGAGATCTTTTATGGCTTTAACTTCTTCTGTTCTATGGAAATTAGAGTTCCTCTTTATTTACATTTATGCATTTAGCAGACACTTTTATCCAAAGCGACTTACAGTGCATTCAGGCTCAACATTTTGTCATTATGTGTGTTCCTTGGGAATTGAACCCACAACCTTTTGCACTGCTAATGCAATGCTCTACTACTGAGCCACAGGAACACTTTATCCATAACTGTTCTGTTTTATTGCATGGAGAATGATGGGGCTGAGCTGGTAAACATGTGGCATGAATACTTGACCCTTTTTATTAATGTAATATTGCAGTGATTGTTATAATTTATTCATCCATGCACATCATTGTTTTTTTAAGGAATTCATATATGCCCTCATAATAAAATTCAAAGTAACTTCCCCTCCCTCTTGCAATGACACCTTTTCTCTGGTAAACATATGTGAACCTGGACCACAAAACCAGTCATGAGGGTAAATCTTTTAAAAATGAGATTTATACAAGACTAGGGCTGTGACGGTGGCCGTGACAACCGCGTCACCGGCGGTGGTCGGTTGCCACCGCGGTTGTGTATTGCCACCGGTGGTAGTGCACGTGACGTCACACACTCTATAACAAGCATAATACAACGTTTTGTAAACAAGTGTAATAATAGTAACAGTTGCAAATTGTTTTATTTAGACTATAAATCTGCTAATTCACAAATTACCTCAAACGCCATACAGGGCGCTTCCTTTAGATTGGCAGGTTTGAGCGCAAGAAAATACTGTTTATTCTGCATTCAGCATATTTATTTCGTGATGAGCGATGGACCTTGTTGGGAAACCAAATACTAAATCGCTGATCTGGAATCATCTCCATTCATGTCACCGATCCGCGTTTGTACAAGTCTTCAAGTTCACGTCATCGCAAACGCCCGGATGATCAGGTGTGTATTGGTGAGGATTTCTCCAAATTGTCCAAATACGAATAAGGCCGCGGTAAATGGAAGATGTTAACAAGAAATGTGGCAACATACGGCGCGATTCCTATTCCACAGAGAGCGCGTGCAGCAGACAAGGAGTTAACGCGCCCGCTTGCTTGGTGGAAGCCGCGTCGCAACACAACAGGTTGAGTCTGTCCACAGGACATTTTAACTTTGTTTCAGTTCGTCATAAATAGGACGAGACAGTTTACTGCGACCGATTTGTCGTGTTGTATCGCGCAAATAGTGTAGACAGCATCAATGATTATAATGGGTTCTGGCCGTGCCGCTCGTGTGAGGTAGACCGGGTGTATTTAACTTTCTCATTTAACTGTATTATTTATTTGATATTTATTTTAGTGTTTTGGAGGCTGAGTGTTCACTGACGTAAGTGCTAAAATAAACACGTATGTTTGTTAATAGATGATTTAGCCTCATTTATTTATTTTTGCGTTTCAGAATTATATATGTGTATATATATATCACAACACCGCGCCACCGGCGGTAGTTGGTCCATTACCACCGCGGTGGTAAAAATCTGCCACCGTCACAGCCCTATACAAGACCTGGAAACTGATTAAATAAGCTTTCCATTGATGTATGGTCTGTTAGGATTGGACCATATTTGTTCAAGATACAACTATTTAAACATCTGGAAAAAAAATCTAAATATTGAGAAAATCGCCTTTAAAATTGTCCAAATGAAGTTCTTACCAATGCACATTACATACCAAAAATTAAGTTTTGATATATTTACAGTAGGAAATTTACTAAATATCTTCAAGGAACATGATTAGCGGTCGACCGATATGGGTTTTTCAGGGCTGATGCCGATACCGATTATTACAGATCAAGTAGACCGATAACCGATATTTTGAACCGATATACGTGTCTGGTGTAAAAATGAAAATTAATGCCAAAATTAATAATAACGAGCTCTGACAAAAAATGTTCTTTAAATGCTTTTAAACATGTCTTTAATTCTGAAAACTGTCAATAACAACAACATTCCCGTTGGTTTTAATTTACAGTACAGTGCAAATGAAGGCATAAAACATTAATTTAATTTTTCTTTTAATCAAATGAGAGTTAGACTTTATTTTTGGCAAACAAATGAGTTTACTATTAAAATTAAAACATGGAAGAAATAGCGTATTGTGTTATTATTCTCAACAAAAGTTGTAATAATTGTTGTAGTTGTATTACACGTATACAGTAATATATTCGGCTAAACCGAACTTATATTTTGACAGGTTGCCATGAGGACCTTTTAAGTTTCTGTAGCCTATGTATATATGATATGACGATCGTTTTACTCAAATGAAACGGTCAAATGCTCATGAAGTGACTCTCCGAGCAGTTCTGGGGATGTTGTTCATGTATTTATGTCCTCATTTAGTGAGACGGCAGATGCTGAAAACACCGCGAGCAGCACGCGCTTCAGTATGTATGTGTGCAGTAAATGAAACCGCGCGTCTGTGTCATTCATTAACACAGATGCAGAACATGCAGGATTCATATTTAAATAGTGTTTTTGCGGCTTAATATTTATAGATACTAGTCCATAGCGAGTCGATTTAAGTGTACTGACCTACTTTTGATTAATTCATCCAAACTTGACACATTCCGCGACATTCCGCGTACGGTAAATTCCATTATATGCGCATTTTTCCGCAGCCGCATCGCGGACATCATAGGTTATTTTGAGGTGTTTTGCAACTTCAGCAACGTCTGCTGCTGCTTTACCTTTGAGAGACAACTGATGCGTGATCACTGACGCAGCTCCAGTTAGCAAGTGCTCTCGGTGTGAGACTGCCTTCAGTTTTCCGCGATGATTGGTCGGACTCGTGACTTCCTACATATCAGATGAGCGGTGGGCGGAGATTGCTCTCAGAGATTGAGAGATCGCCTCACTCTCACAGAGTGTTGAGCTCAGACAGGCTGCATCGAGCCAAATAGTGCATTTAAACATTAAATAATTTCACCTGTATTATTTATTCACCAATAAATAATGTCACCTGTAAATAGTATGTTTGTTTGCATTATATAAAAAAAAAAAAACAATTATCGGCAAATCTGTTTTGAAAATGGCCGATATCGATAATCGGTAAAATGCTTAATATCGCCGCCGATAATCGGTCGACCCCTAAACATGATCTTTACTTAATGTCCTAATTATTTTTGGCATAAAACAAAAATCGACAATTTTGACCCATACAATGTATTTTTGGCTATTGCTTGATACCCCAACGACTTAAGACTGGTTTTGTGGCCCAGGGTCACATATGGTGCAAAGGTGGGACAACTTGACAAACCTCACTCACATGAGATGGCCGATATATAATTCAATAATAAATATGATGAAATGGCTAACTAAATTAGCTGCAGTGGTTACAAAAGTGGACTAGTCATTCAAAAACTGATTTAGTGATTTTATAAGAGTTTTCTTTTATCGAGTTATCTTTTATTTTTAGCAGTGCTTTTAGTTAGCTTGCGGTGCTTAAAGTGGTTATGTTGTTTACATTACTAAATGTAATATATTTAACTCATTTAATATTCCTTCTGAATGTTTGAGTGTCTCATCACAAGCGTTATGTTTAAGATTAGTCAAGTTAAAAACAATAAAAACAAAAGAGTATGTAAAGCATGCTTTAGAAATAAAACGTTCAGTAAGGCCACTAAATGTTCTTTGTTCTGTTATTCTGGAGTTCAGGAATTTCCATGGCTCATTAAAGTAGATGTGATCAAACTTTGTGCATGGTTGGACTAAAACTGGTTAGTACATGCAAGGCCCACATTCCTGTGCTTCATGAGATATGGCAGCATGCGAGTTTGCAAAGGTGATGCTGTGCTGAGATGTTATCTCCTTATTTGTTCTTTTAATTTGATCTCACTTGCAGGTCTCTTGTTGTTGTTGTTATGCAGTTAATGAGCATTTATTTAAAGATGCAGGACATCACAAATGAAAAAAAAAAAACACAGACTGTGAGAAAGTACATGTGAAAACTGCCAGGGAGAGCTGTGGCAGTTAACTGAAAGTGTGAGCTAGTTGGGGGAAGGCATTGCTGGTGTTTGAGATAATGTGCTGCTCTCCTTTTTGGGGCCTCTTCAGTTCTTGACTGAACATCTGCTGCGTGGAGCAGCTCTTTGAGGGAGAATTGTTGCTTGGTTTTACAAAGAATGTGCACTTTCCCCTAACCAAGCAGTAAACCATATGAAAAGGTACCTAAAAAGAATATTTAAATAGTATAAAAAAATAATACATTTATTAATGTATTTGTTTAGATGCTTTTAAATATATTTTTAGGTTCCAAAAAACTAAATGCAGGGCTCGATAATAAGGACTGCCCGATGGCCAGTGTGAAGGACACTCGGGACAGTAGACGGATTTGTCACTTGCCCGATCTGGCCACTGCAGCATCGTCACAAAATTTTAAAATTGCATGCATTTTTAAGCCTTGTTAATTAAAAAATTCAAGTGATTTAAAAACATTTGGGCGCTAAAGACAACAAAGACAGCCACGTCTCTACCACGAGCAAGCCGTCTGAATGGGCAAATACATACAAAAGTATGTAAAACCCTCTTGGCAAGTAACTTTAACAATAATGAATCGATATTGAATTAATACACTGGAGTACAGATACAACCGGACATTATTTGCTTTATTTTAGAGCATCTTCTGTTCCATGCTTGCGCACAAACTGCACTACAATTATTTTCCCAAATGTAATTTGTGTGGCAATATTACATTTATTATCTGGGGCTCGACATTAATGCTTCATTAACGCCAGACAAGTAATAGGGCTCTAGAGTGCGACCTAATTTCTCAAGGGCGCGACTAAAAAAAATCTGAGGTCGCACTGGTGCGTCCAGCCATTCGAGAAAAAAAAAAAAAGTCTCCGCGACTCAGAAAGTCTCTCTGCTGTTCAACAACAGACAGGTTAGGCTCATATCGTAGTCTAAACCAATCAGAGATAGTGAAGGGCGGACCCCCTTCTGATTGGCCGTGGTCCAGATATTCCTGTATGTGTGTGTACTAGGGGTCGACCGATATGTGTTTTTCAGGGCCGATACCGATACCGATTATTACAGATCAAGTAGACCGATAACCGATATTTTGAACCGATATACGTGTCTGGTGTAAAAATGAAAATGAATGCCAAAATTAATAATAACAAGAGCTCTGACAAAAAACGTTCTTTAAATGCTTTTAAACATGTCTTTAATTCTGAAAACTGTTAATAACAACAACATTTCCGTTGGTTTTAATTTACAGTACAGTGCAAATGAAGGCATAAAACATTAATTTAATTTATCTTTTAATCAAATGAGAGTTAGACTTTATTTTTGGCAAACAAATGAGTTTACTATTAAAATTAAAACATGGAAGAAATAGCGTATTGTGTGATTATTCTCAACAAAAGTTGTAATAATTGTTGTAGTTGTATTACGTATACAGTAATATATTCGGCTAAACCGAACTTATATTTTGACAGGTTGCCATGAGAACCTTTTAGGTTCCTGTAGCCTATGTATATATGATATGACGATCGTTTTACTCAAATGAAACGGTCAAATGCTCATCAAGTGACTCTGCGAGCAGTTCTGGGGATGTTGTTCATGTATTTATGTCCTCATTTAGTGAGACGGCAGACGCTGAAGTCACCGCGAGCATCACACGCTTCAGTATGTGTGTGTGCAGAAAATGAAACCGCACGTCTGTGTCATTCATTAACAGAGATGCAGAACATGCAGGATTCATATTTAAATAGTGTTTTTGCAGCTTAATATTTATAGATACTAGTCCATAGCGCGAGTCGATTTAAGAGTACTGACCTACTTTTGATTAATTCATCCAAACTTAGACACATTCCGTGACATTCCGCGTTATACGGTAAAGTCCATTATATGACTGCATTCCGCGATTCCGCCCGCATTTTCCGCATCGCGGACATCATAGTGGATTGTGATTGATTGCAACTTCAGCAACGTCTGCTGCTGCCTACCTTTGAGAGACAACTGAAGCGTGATCACTGAGGCAGCTCCAGTTAGCAAGTGCTTTCGGTGTGAGACTGCCTTCAGTTTTCCGCAACTCGTGACTCTCTACATATCAGATGAGCGGTGGGCGGAGATTGCTCTCAGAGATTGAGAGATCGCCTCACTCTCACAGAGTGTTGAGCTCAGACAGGCTGCATCGAGCCAAATAGTGCATTTAAAAATTAAATAATTTCACCTGTATTATTTATTCACCAATAAATAATGTCACCTGTAAATAGTATGTTTGTTTGCATTATAAAAATAATAATAATTATCGGCAAATCTGTTTTGAAAATGGCCGATATCGATAATCGGTAAAATGCTTAATATCGGCGCCGATAATCGGCCAGGCCGATAATCGGTCGACCCCTAGTGTGTACGTTTGAAGATGCGTGTGCTAGTGCTGCTGCAGTCAGACAGAGAGAGATAGAGGTGAGTAGTAGAGATGCGCGCAAAAATGCAGTGCTAAACAGTCTCTCGCTGATGGTGTTCTGATGACAGTTCTTTCTTGTACAGTTTTAAATACTTTCACACTGCAGACGTGTTTCTGCATTAGTGCACGCCTCCTATTTGATCATGTCACATCATTGTTCGGAAACAATTTATTCGGGTCTTTTCGCTTATTCGGCCGAACATCGAAAGAGCTTTTTTTGTGTGAATAATACAGAAATAATGATGTGTGGTTGAAAAGACTGTTTGTGTTGCTCTTTCTGGACCAGCAGCAGCATGAATGCAGATTTGAATGTCTTTAACACCTGTTTCACATCGTCAGTGTCAGTGGAGCATGAGCAGCGCGTGTTCTGTCAGCGCCCATATCAGTGAATGACAGCGTGGGCAGCTACAAAACATGCTTATCATGCTCCAATGACACTCGCGATGTGAAACAGTCGCAATAGACATAGCTGAATCATTGTCATTCAGGAATAAGATCGCGTGGGTGTTTGAATCAAGATTGCAATGTTTTAACGATTAATGGTGCCGCTCTAATGTAAACACTGCAAAATGTTTTGGGAGGATATCGTCACAAATCGGATCTCGCAAGATCTCGTACCACGAGATCTCGTCCCATCCCAAGTGGATATACCTAGCTACTGTATATAATGCATCATGTACGGTATAAAGTTGCGCTGCTGAGGTGAGGCTCACTCAGCCTCTCCAGGAGAAATCAAAATGCGCAACACAAGGAAAGTCAGCATGCTTTAAACACGACGGATTTCTTCTTTCGCGAGGGAGTTTGGCGCCACGGCATCTTTGTTTCCAGGCGGAACGTTAAAGAACAAGACACACACTTCTCCTGGAAATCCTTTATAATTAAACCAATTCGACGACGACTTCGACACTACTGAAGTGTTTGCAGATAAGTGTACTAGGACTGTCAATTTTCTGTTTCGAATTTCGAATATTTGTCGAATTTCAAATAAAAATGCATATTCCACATGCACGAATCCACATTCAAATGCTGCATTAGAATTTTAGGTGTCCGTCAGGCAGCTTGGCACACAAAATGCGATGACGAGGTGTCGTTGAATTTTAAAGCTTTTTTGCGGTGCGGTGCTGCACATTCAAAATATTGCGGAAAAAGAGAACATCAATGTGGAGATGTTGTTTACCTTAAAACTGAAACCAAGCCGTTCACACAGAATTAATATTTATTACATTTTCTAGAGGGACATCTATCATCATTGCACTCGCGTCTCACACAAGAGAGCCCAAAGACAAGTCAAATTCATGTAATTTCTACTTTAAAAAAAACATGTAATTACTATATTAAGAAATTAGCTTGCTAGCGAACGTGCATACTAACAGCGTAAACATGAACCTTGCGATCATATGATTAAATGTTTAATAAATTGTGCGTGTATCAGCAATGATAAATCTTTTGAGTTTAAAGCGGCTCTGACTGAAAGGCTGCGTGTGCCCTGACAGAGGTTTGAGCTTTATGCATTTAGGAAAACAGCATATCTTACATTTCACAGGCATATTCTCCATCTGTAAATGTTAGAAAGCCATGGAAATATTTCAATTTTGCTGCAGACGTGCATGATCTTTTGCTTTGCGATTCTCCGCTGAACTTCACAGACTTGGTTCTGATCGCGAGCCGCCGTGCGCTTGCGCGCCAAACAGACAGAGCGCAATAACTCGGACTAAAATATACATTTTGCTGAAATATTTGTAGTTGGACATTTTAAATCTACAAGTAAGTGTATTTGTATGATAGCACTAACTAGGGGCCGACCGATTATCGGCGCCGATATTAAGCATTTTTACGATTATCGATATCGGCCATTTTCAAAACAGATTTGCCGATATTTTTTTTTTTTTTTATGCAAACAAACATACTATTTACAGGTGACATTATTTATTGGTGAATAAATAATATAGGTGAAATTATTTAATTTTTAAATGCGCTATTTGGCTCCGATGCAGCCTGTCTGAGCTCAACGCTCTGTGGCCTAGAGCAATCTCCGCCCACCGCTCATCTGATATGTAGAGAGTCACGAGTCCGACCAATCAACGCGGAAAACTGAAGGCAGTCTCACACCGAAAGCACTTGAGCTGCGTCAGTGATCACACATCAGTTGTCTCTCAAAGGTAAGGCAGCAATAAATCACAATCCACTACACTGAAGTTGCAAAATACCTCAATATAACCTATGATGCGATGCGGAAAATGCGGGCGGAAACACAGAATGCAGTCATATAATGGAATTTACCGTATAACGCAAAATGTCACGGAATGTGTCGAAGTTTGGATGAATTAATCAAAAGTAGGTCAGTATACTTAAATCGACTTGCGCTATGGACTAGTATCTATAAATATTAAGCCGCAAAAACACTATTGAAATATGAATCCTGCATGTTCTGCATCTCTGTTAATGAATGACACAGACGTGTGGTTTCATTTACTGCACACATACATACTCGAGCGTGTGATGCTCGCGGTGTTTTCAGCATCTGCCATCTCACTAAATGAGGACATAAATACATGAACAACATCCCCAGAACTAGGGGTCGACCGATATGTGTTTTTGAGGGCCGATACCGATTATTACAGATCAAGTAGACCGATAACCGATATTTTGAACCGATATACGTGTCTGGTGTAAAAATGAAAATGAATGCCAAGATTAATAATAACAAGAGCTCTGACAAAAAAATTTCTTTAAATGCTTTTAAACATGTCTTTAATTCTGAAAACTGTTAATAACAACAACATTAAATAAACAGTAATATTAATAATATTAATAATAACATAAGTGCAGGGATCACCCAGATGCATTCTGTAAACATTTTGTAAAACTGAGACTATTCTCAACAAAAGTTGTTATAATTGTTGTAGTTGTATTACGTATATTCTACTGCACCACAGTAATATATTCGGCTAAACCGAACTTATATTTTGACAGGTTGCCATGAGGACCTTTTAAGTTTCTGTAGCCTATGTATATATGATATGACGATCGTTTTACTCAAATGAAACGGTCAAATGCTCATGAAGTGACTCTCCGAGCAGTTCTGGGGATGTTGTTCATGTATTTATGTCCTCATTTAGTGAGACGGCAGATGCTGAAAACACCGCGAGCATCACACGCTTCAGTATGTATGTGTGCAGTAAATGAAACCGCACGTCTGTGTCATTCATTAACAGAGATGCAGAACATGCAGGATTCATATTTAAATAGTGTTTTTGCAACTTAATATTTATAGATACTAGTCCATAGCGCGAGTCGATTTAAGTGTACTGACCTACTTTTGATTAATTCATCCAAACTTCGACACATTCCGTGACATTCCGCGTTATACGGTAAATTCCATTATATGATTGCATTCCGCGATTCCGCCCGCATTTTACGCATCGCAGACATCATAGTGGATTGTGATTTATTGCAACTTCAACAACGTCTGCTGCTGCCGTACCTTTGAGAGACAACTGATGCGTGATCACTGACGCAGCTCCAGTTAGCAAGCGCTTTCGGTGTGAGACTGCCTTCAGTTTTCCACGTTGATTGGTCGGACTCGTGACTCTCTACATATCAGATGAGCGGTGGGCGGAGATTGCTCTAGGCCACAGTGTTGAGCTCAGACAGGCTGCATCGAGCCAAATAGTGCATTTAAACATTAAATAATTTCACCTGTATTATTTATTCACCAATAAATAATGTCACCTGTAAATAGTATGTTTGTTTGCATAATAAAAAAAAATATATATATTATCGGCAAATCTGTTTTGAAAATGGCCGATATCGATCATCGTAAAAATGTTTAATATCGGCACCAATAATCGGCCAAGCCGATAATCGGTCGACCCCTACCCAAAACTGTTCGGAGAGTCACTTCATGAGCATTTGACCGTTTCATTTGAGTAAAACGATCGTCATATCATATATACATAGGCTACAGACACTTAAAAGGTCCTCATGGCAACCTGTCAAAATATAAGTTCGGTTTAGCCGAATATATTACTGTGGTGCAGTAGAATATACCTAATACAACTACAACAATTATTACAACTTTTGTTGATAATAATCACACAATACGCTAAATACGTTTACTTTAAGTTTTACAAAATGTTTACAGAATGCTTCTGGGTGATCCCTGCACTTAGCTTAATGTTATTATTAATTATAACTTAATGTTATTATTAATATTATTAATATTACTGTTTATTTAATGTTGTTGTTATTAACTATTTTCAGAATTAAAGACATGTTTAAAAGCATTTAAAGAACGTTTTTTGTCAGAGCTCTTGTTATTATTAATTTTGGCATTCATTTTCATTTTTACACCAGACACGTATATTGGTTCAAAATATCGGTTATCGGTCTATTTGATATGTAATAATCGGTATCGGCATCGGCCCTGAAAAAAACATATCGGTCGACTCCTAGCACTAACTGTTACGTGACTGTAATGTTTTTAGATCGCAATGTTAGAATGTAATACAACTTTTAACCCTTTTTGCACATTATATATGCCTACATGTTTACATTCACTTTATTTATGTGTTTAATCCAAATACGAATCACTTGAATGAACAAATCAGTGACTGCTCACTATCCATATAAAAATCATGCAAATCACCGCTAGAAAGCTTATGATGATGATGATGTTATTTATATATATATTTGTTCATTTGTTCTTATTTACTGGCTGTCACTTGTCTTTAATAATGTTTAAACTTTAAATCTGTTTATTTTTGGCTAGTGATTTTTGCTGTGGTATTGAAATTTAAATAGAGAATTGTAAAAATGTAATTGATATCTAAAATATTGGTGTCATATATGCTTATTAGAATACAAGATTACATAGATCAAAAATATGATAACAGCAACTATTTAATTGTTTTGTTGTAGTAGAAAAAATTAGAGATCGACCGATATATCGGTTGACCGATATTTTTCCCGATATTTAAGCATTTTACCATAATCGTTTTTTTTTAGTTTTTTTTTTTAATACATACATAATTATACAGAGTATAACCAGCAGTGAAATTTTGTTCTCTGCATTTGACCCATCCAAGTTCACACACACCTGGAGCAGTGTTCACTCAGGAAATGCTCCAGCACGACCACCGCATGTAACTTTATACAAGATTCACTTGTTTGAAACACGCTGAATTATATTAACATTTACTAAAGAACCATTATTTCGCCAATAAACATCTAAATAAATACATCTCTATCGAAATTAACTGTTTATTTTCTCCACAAGCGATCGCAGTTTGAGTATAGTTCTGTGTAAATAGATAAACCATCAGCAGCAGTTATTTCACAATCTAGAATGACAAAAACATTTGAATAATTCTGATAAAACATGCCAGTTGAGAATTGCAATAAAATACAATGTTTTGTTTGTTATAGCTTATTTTAATATTCCAGAGAATATTATTCAGTGAATTAACAATTAACAAGCCAGTGTCACACTAGTACACACAAGTTTTGTAATCAAGGTAAAGTTGATTACAGTGACATGATCGTGCATTAGGCGCGCGTTATGTCCGTTATAAATGATGCGCAAACGAACCGTGTATGTGCGCTCTCGATCATAACATCATATTTCTGCTTGAATACAGCTCAGTATATAGTTGAATACAGCGACGTGAATAATAATAAAACACTATTTTATTTATTATTATTAAATTAATGCAACATAAAGATACATCACAACAAGCCTTTTTAATAATTTATTTAATGTGTATTTTATCATTTATTTACTTTTCACTTGGTAGATCTCGGTGAGTTTTCTCCTTGACCTAGATTAATGTCAGACTCAGAAGTCAACAGGCTTAAAATGGTTGCTTTTACATTTGGTTTCGAAACTCTTCCACATCGTCTTGTCTGTCACCTCACTCTTCTTGTCAGTCATCTCTCTTCATGTGATAAATGAAATTTGATCTGTGATGTAGAGGTCTGCGCGGGACTATTTTAGGTTGTATTCCGCACATACCCGCTCCCGCGATATATTCTGTTTGTTCACATTTCTACTGAAAGAAAGAGAGCTAGGCTAACAAATACAAGTTTAGTCTGCACAAAAGTGTATTTATTTTATTTTTGTCTTGTCAAGAGTCTTGAATTTATTGACTGATAAATGTCAATAACATTTTGCTGCCAACACGGAATAAAGTTTCACAGAGAGGAAAAAAGTTATACAAAAATTGTAATCCCTATTATAATTTTTGTCAGGATATAATTTGTTTATGCTAACATTCAGCCTACAACACAATAGGAAAAAAATGTAGCCTAATATCTATTTTATTAGTCTTGTCAAAACACTAAATTCATTTAACATCTTGCTGTTAACACAGTGAAAAGTGCAGCAGAGAAAAAAGAAAATAAATTCGACACAGTCTGTCATTTAAAATGATAGGATAAGCATAATACAAAAAAAAGGAAAGAGAATTGCACGTCCTTCAAGGGCAGCGGAGTAAGAAATCTGGTCGGGACAGCTGCGGCAATGCAGACCTAGACTGCTGTAATGCAAGACTCTCGTTCGTTCGGTGCGTTGCATTTAGCAGCCACGTTCAGTTTTAATTTTAGTGTCCTCTATCTGAACGAATTTATTTGTATTACTATAAAAACTATCTAAAGGACAGTGGGGGACGGTGCCATGGTGAGCAAGTGATGTAACAGTGTTGCGGCTTAACACCAGTATAACCATCGTCACGTCTATCGCGGCACGCCTACTTCACTCTGTTATTTATTTACTTTATAACAGTAAATAAATATTGGTTCCTCCAATAATATCGGTATCGGTATCCTGCAATGAAGGATAGATAAATTCTTACACTATTCTTTATTGTTCATATTTAGCATTATAGTAATATAGTCTTCAAAAGTATAACGTTACAATGTATTTTTAAAAATAACAAATTTAAACATCATCTTCAAAGTCAACAACTTTGTCTAGAATGCTGCAGAGGACATTTTCTCAAACAACATTGTGAGGTGCATCCTGCCACTTCAAGTTTATTTCTCTGCAAAAGGCATCGTTCATATGCAGAGTAATGGCTCTCATTAGATCATGGTCGTTGTAACCGGGGCAGGACTGGTTTGTGGCTGTGGGCGTAATGGTGCACATTCCTGTGGCTTAGCTTGAACAGCTTGTGCCCGGTCGCCACATTTAGCATCATGACGAATCAGTACAATCGTCTCTAAGTGCTGTACAGTAGGTGGCGAAAAAGTGTTCTCGCAAAAGGAAAGCTTGTGCTGGTCCAGTTGACTGCTTTTCGCAGGGTATGGAATTGCCTTTACACATCCACTATGTTTTAAATCGACTTGTTCTCTGATGCCAGATAAAGCAAAAAAAAAAAGAAAAAACTTTCTGTGGCTCTTTCAGTCACAAGAGATGATATCTGATCTCAGTCACAAGAGATCATATCTGTTGGAGCCTCGGGGTCAAAAGTGTATTGAAATTGTATAAGATTACCAGCAGTAACATACAAAACCTGGAAAAGAAACTTGTCAAACTGAAAGGACCGGACTTCAGTTGTTGCAACGGAGGTGGTACTGTGGTGAAAGCTGGTGTTTATTGGGATGTGTGTGCCGTGAGAGTGTGTACATGTGGTCTTCATTAATGATCGCCTCCAGAGACAGGTCTGAATTGGCAAATCTCCTTACTAAAGGACAAGCATGTCTGCTCGGTGGATTAGGAACACATTGCAAGAGGTGGAGCAAGAGCAGCTGAGAAAAGCAGAACTGAAATATGCACAAAGGGAAAACTGAGTTTTGGTGCAGTCCCATCCCCCATTTATCGTTGGCGTGCGTGTAGATTATGTGAAGGGACATGGACGTGTTTGTATATAATACAAACTAAACACCAGTGGCGGGAGAGAACACAGCAGAGCCTTTTTTAAAGCCCATGTAGTAGAGTTAATGTCCAATTTCAAGTTCATTTCACTAATTGAGTGTTATGTCATGTGACTTAATTGTGATTTGTTTCAAAGTTCTCCCTTACAGTATTTTAGGGCTGTCAAATTGGCTGAAAAACTAAATTAAACTTTTTTACAAAAATATTATCAAAATTAGAATTTAAAAGGCATACATTCAGTTAGCAAAAAAAATGTTTTGGCTTCTCTTCTGAGGCCACAAGAGGGCAAATCGAGCAAAATATTACCAAATGCACGTTTCTTCAAATTAGGGCTGAGCAATATGAGCAAAAATTTATATCTCTGTATATTGGCTGATATGCGTTATACGGTAGAGGCCGACCGATTGTAGCAGGTTCACATGCATGTGCAACTTTCATCCCTCTGTCTCTCTCTCTCTCTAATACAAATAAATTAGGGCTGTACGATGTGGACAAAAAAAAACTATCACGATTTCTTGATTGTTTTTTTTTTCGATTTAGATTTTAATCACGATTTTGACACAAACAGACATGCTTTACAGTTATAAATGCATTCTGTGTGAATTTGAAACATTTTTCTAAAGGAAACCAATTAGACCTTTCCCAAAAAGTTGTAACATGTCTCTAGAACAGACATATGGCAATATATATATGTATATATATATATATATATATATATATATATGTATGTATGTATGTATGTATGTATATGTGTGTGTGTGTGTGTATGTATGTATATATATATATATATATACATATATATATATACATACAGTGGGTACGGAAATTATTCAGACCCCCTTAAATTTTTCACTCTTTGTTATATTGCAACCATTTGCTAAAATCATTTGTTCATTTTTTTTTCTCAATGTACACACAGCACCCCATATTGACAGAAAAACATTGTTGCCATTTTTGCAGATTTATTAAAAAAGAAAAACTGAAATATCACATGGTCCTAAGTATTCAGACCCTTTGCTCAGTATTTAGTAGAAGCACCCTTTTGATTTAATACAGCCATGAGTCTTTTTGGGAAAGATGCAACAAGTTTTTCCACACCTGGATTTGGGGATCCTCTGCCATTCCTCCTTGCAGATCCTCTCCAGTTCTGTCAGGTTGGATGGTAAACGTTGGTGGACAGCCATTTTTAGGTCTCTCCAGAGATGCTCAATTGGGTTTAAGTCAGGGCTCTGGCTGGACCATTCAAGAACAGTCACGGAGTTGTTGTGAAGCCACTCCTTCGTTATTTTAGCTGTGTGCTTAGGGTCATTGTCTTGTTGGAAGGTAAACCTTCGGCCCAGTCTGAGGTCCTGAGCACTCTGGAGAAGGTTTTTGTTAGTGATCGACCGATATTGACTTTTTATAACCGATACCGATATCGATTATTTAAAGTTTATTTAACCGATATTCAGAACCGATATTTATTTACTGTTTTAAAGTAAATAAATAACAGAGTGAAGTAGGCTTGCCGTGATAGATGTGACGACGGTTATACTGGTGTTAAGCCGCAACACTGTTACATCACTTGCTCACCATGGCACCGTCCCCCACCTTAGTTTAGATTGTTTTTATAGTAATACAAATAAATTCGTTCAGATAGAGGACACTAAAATTAAAACTGAACGCGGCTGCTAAATGCAACACACCGAACGAACGAGAGTCTTGCATCACAGCAGTCTAGGTCTGCATAACCGGCTGTCCCAACAAGATTTATTACTCCGCTGTCCTTGAAGGACGTGCAATTCTCTTTCCTTTTTTTTTGTATTATGCTTATCCTATCATTTTAAATGACAGACTGTGTCGAATTTATTTATTTGTTCTCTGCTGCACTTTTCACTGTGTTAACAGCAAGATGTTAAATGAATTTAGTGTTTTGACAAGACTAATAAAATAGCTATTAGGCTAAACCTACATTTTTTTCCTATTGTGTTGTAGGCTGAATGTTAGCATAAACTAATTATATCCTGACAAAACAAATTATAATAGGGATTACAATTTTTGTATAACTTTTTTCCTCTCTGTGAAACTTTATTCCGTGTTGGCAGCAAAATGTTATTGACATTTATCAGTCAATACATTCAAGACTCTTGACAAGACAAAAATAAAATAAATACACTTTTGTGCAGACTAAACTTTTATTTGTTAGCCTAGCTCTCTTTCTTTCAGCAGAAATGTGAACAAACAGAATATATCGCGGGAGCGGGTGCGAACGGAATAAAACGTAAAATAGTCCCGCGCAGACCTCTACGTCACAGATAAGATTTGATTTATCACGTGAAGAGAGATGACTAACAAGAAGAGTGAGGTGACACAGACAAGAAGAGTGAGGTGACACAGACAAGAAGAGTGAGGTGACACAGACAAGAAGATGCGGAAGAGTTTCGAAACCAAATGTAAAAGCGCCCGTTTATGCCTGTTGACTTCTGAGTCTGACATTAATCTTAGTCTGGGAGAAAACTCACCGAGATCTACCAAGTGAAAAGTAAATAAATACATATTAAATAAATAATTAAAAAGGCTCGTTGTGATGTTGCATTAATTTAATAATACATAAAATAGTGTTTTATTATTATTCACTATTCACGTCGCTGTATTCAACTATATACTGAGCTGTATTCAAGCAGAAATATGATGTTATTGTGATCGAGAGCGCACATACACGGTTTGTTTGCGCATCATTTATAACGGACATAACGCGCGCCTAATGCACGATCATGTCACTGTAATCAGCTTTATCTTGATTACAAAACTTGCCCATCCAAACTTGTGTGTACTGGTGTGACACTGGCTTCTTTTATCCAGCGAGAGCAGTAGTTTGTGTATCATGTTCTCATACAGCGGCTTTGAGCCGCCGTTCAGTCTGTATTCACAGCGCCATGAGAACCGTATTTCTCCTCCTAAACACAGAATACGTAGAGAGGTGAATACGATCTATTACCCCTGATCTAAGTGATAATGTTTAAAAAAAACATTCGTTTCTCATTTATTTGGTTCCACAGTATTTGCTGTTTTTTATTTTAAACACTGCTTGACGCCGAATTGCTGCTGATATTAAAGTCAAAGTAAAACGCGCACGGCGCTTACAGGCTTATTTAAAACCTATAAGGAAAAGAGGGAAAACTCAAACAAAATATCAACTTAATTTTAAACTACAGTTTTAGGTTTATAAGCTGTTTAATAGGCTAAAGAGTGAATAATAATAATTCACTGGATAATGTTAATTCACTGAATAATATTCTATGAAATAGTGAAATAAGCTATAACAAACAAAACATCGTATTTTATTGCATTTCTCAACTGGCATGTTTTATCAGAATTATTAAAATGTTTTTGTCATTCTAGATTATGAAATAACTGCTGACAGCGCGGTTTATCTATTTACACAGAACTATACTCAAACTGAGATCGCTTGTGGAGATAATAAATAATTAATGTAGAGATTATTTATTTAGATGTTTATTGGTGAAATAATGGTTCTATAGTAAATGTTAATATAATTCAGCGTGTTTCAAACAAGTGAATCTTGTATAAAGTTACATGCGTGGTCGTGCTGGAGCTTCTCCTGAGTGAACACTGCTCCAGGTGTGTGTACTTGGATGGGTCAAATGCAGAGAACAAAATTTCACTGCTGGTTATACTCTGTATAATTATGTATGTAAAAAAAAAAAAAAAAAAAATCTAAACCAATATTTTTTTTTTACAAAACCGATAATGGTAAAATGCTTAAATATCGGGAAAAATATCGGTAAACCGATATATCGGTCGATCTCTAGTTTTTGTCCAGGATATCCCTGTACTTGGCCGCATTCATCTTTCCCTCGATTGCAACCAGTCGTCCTGTCCCTGCAGCTGAAAAACACCCCCACAGCATGATGCTGCCACCACCATGCTTCACTGTTGGGACTGTATTGGACAGGTGATGAGCAGTGCCTGGTTTTCTCCACACATACCGCTTAGAATTAAGGCCAAAAAGTTCTATCTTGGTCTCATCAGAGAATCTTATTTGTCACCATCTTGGAGTCCTTCAGGTGTTTTTTAGCAAACTCCATGCGGGCTTTCATGTGTCTTGCACTGAGGAGAGGCTTCCACGGGCCACTCTGCCATAAAGCCCCGACTGGTGGAGGGCTGCAGTGATGGTTGACTTTCTACAACTTTCTCCCATCTCCCGAATGCATCTCTGGAGCTCAGCCACAGTGATCTTTGGGTTCCTCTTTACCTCTCTCACCAAGGCTCTTCTCCCCCGATAGCTCAGTTTGGCCGGACGGCCAGCTCTAGGAAGGGTTCCGGTCGTCCCAAACGTCTTCCATTTAAGGATTATGGAGGCCACTGTGCTCTTAGGAACCTTAAGTGCAGCAGAATTTTTTTTGTAACCTTGGCCAGATCTGTGCCTTGCCACAATTCTGTCTCTGAGCTCTTCAGGCAGTTCCTTTGACCTCATGATTCTCATTTGCTCTGACATGCACTGTGAGCTGTAAGGTCTAGGGGTCGACCGATTATTGGCGCCGATATTAAGCATTTTACCGATTATCGATATCGGCCATTTTCAAAACAGATTTGCCGATAATTATTATTATTTATTTTTTTATTTTTTTGTAATGCAAACAAACATACTATTTACAGGTGACATTATTTATTGGTGAATAAATAATACACGTGAAATTATTTAATTTTTAAATGCGCTATTTGGCTCGATGCAGCCTGTCTGAGCTCAACACTCTGTGAGAGTGAGGCGATCTCTCAATCTCTGAGAGCAATCTCCGCCCACCGCTCATCTGATATGTAGAGAGTCACGAGTCCGACCAATCAACGCGGAAAACTGAAGGCAGTCTCACACCGAAAGCATTTGTTAACTGGAGCTGCCTCAGTGATCACGCATCAGTTGTCTCTCAAAGGTAAGGCAGCAGCAGACGTTGCTGAAGTTGCAATAAATCACAATCCACTACACTGAAGTTGCAAAGCACCTCAATATAACCTACGATGTCCGCGATGCGGAAAATGTGGGCGGAATCGCGGAATGCAGTCATATAATGGAATTTACTGTATAACGTGGAATGTCGCGGAATGTGTCGAAGTTTGGATGAATTAATCAAAAGTAGGTCAGTACACTTAAATCAACTCGAGCTATGGACTAGTATCTATAAATATTAAGCTGCAAAAACACTTTAAATATGAATCCTGCATGTTCTGCATCTCTGTTAATGAATGACACAGACGTGCGGTTTCATTGTGTGATTATTCTCAATAAAAGTTGTAATAATTGTTGTAGTTGTATTACGTATACAGTAATATATTCGGCTAAACCGAACTTATATTTTGACAGGTTGCCATGAGGACCTTTTCAGTTTCTGTAGCCTATGTATATATGATATGACGATCGTTTTACTCAAATGAAACGGTCAAATGCTCATGAAGTGACTCTCCGAGCAGTTCTGGGGATGTTGTTCATGTATTTATGTCCTCATTTAGTGAGACGGCAGATGCTGAAAACATCGCGAGAATCACACGCGCTTCAGTATGTATGTGTGCAGTAAATGAAACCGCACGTCTGTGTCATTCATTAACAGAGATGCAGAACATGCAGGATTCATATTTACATAGTGTTTTTGCGGCTTAATATTTATAGATACTAGTAGGGCTGTGACGATAACCGCATTACCGCTTCACCGTGGTAATGAGTTGCGACCGCAGTGTTGAGGTCATCACCGTCATCACCGCACTGTTTTTCGCGATCCGACCAAATGTCTTGCAACGCGGAATAAAACACGTAACGGTCGGTAACTCTGGTGTAATTTGAACGGAGGGCGGTCTAACAATATCCCGTTCCCAACATCCTTTCAGAACAGCATATCTGTGTGTTTTACTCCCTCTTACCGCTCACGCTGCACGCACGCACCAGTGCTTCTGTGTCATGTGTTTTATTGCACAGTGCGCAGCATGTGCATAACGGCACCCTGACAGAACAGGCGATCTGCATGTGCATATAGGCGAACAAGGCAGTGACAGATATTTGTAGTTTATCTTTTGGGCATTCGTTATCACTGCTTAGTTATTCTACATCTAAATTAACTTTGCTTCATAGTAATGCCGCTCCCGCACCGCCCCCCAACTGAGCGTCATCAATAGGCTACTCTACATGCAAAACATTATAATGTTCATTCATAAATGTCATCAAATCGAATAAAACTATCCAGACATGAATTCCTTTTGCTGCTGGTGCTGTCTGATGAGTTTTAAAGCCAGACACGCGCTTCTAAAAGGTAAGATTATAGCTAATGTATGTGTGTGAGAGAGAAAGCGCGGTGGAGATAACACAAGTGTAATATTATCTATTAAATAGGCTTACATACACCCAAAACCGTGTTTTGCTGTGTTTTAGCTAAGTGGAATACTCAATATTTAGCGTTTATCATATACAGTGTTTAATTTGTGTAATAAAGCGGGGTGACCGATCCGGCATCAGAGGATGGAGAGGTAACGGATCATTCGCGCAATCACTCGGTTGACCCACTTAAGTGATTACCAGCTTGCATCAGTTGCTTTTATTGTGTGCATATACTCTAAAAATCACGGTTATTTTATTAAACATTTTTTTGTAATGTTTGGGTGGTTTTTTGTAACCCATATCCTATATGACAGTCCAGAGTCTGCGTTTGCTTTGAGTGCACGCAGATATTTTGCCTTCTCTTCGGGTGAAATTAGTTCTCAGTGCCATTTACTTTATTTGGTCAAATATAGGTTTGTTTCATGTAATCTATAAAACAGTAAACGATTTTATTTTATGCAAAGCAAACCAAGTCACCTAAACGAGCCACATCAGATTTTTTTTGCAACTATGAAAGTTTTATTTTTACTTCTAAAATGCTTGTTAAACGAATTTAAAAATAAGAAATGTTGTATACATGTTTAAACGGTGAAATATGTTGTATTAAGAACTGTATTTGACAAAAATAAAGGCACTAAGACAAGAAAGAAAGAAAGAAAGAAAGAAAGAAAGAAGAATAAAAAACAATGACAAGCTCAAACAAAACGAAACCAATAGCGACTATATAAAATAATAAAACTAATAATTTTCTAATCTCAGCATGCTTTAATTTTGTGTCGCTAGTGGTTTGCGTCAATACGTTTAAATTAAAATGTCTTTGGTCTGTGCTCTGGAAGTGTTCTGTTAATTCTGCTAAACTTTAATTACTACAACTCAAATTAAAACCGAAACTAACCTGTATAGGGTAGAAAACTCCACTAAATAAAAACTACACTAAAATTAACCAATTATAAAAAAATAAAAACGAAACTTAAATTTTTAGCGAAAATTGAAAGCAATATAAAAACGAATTTAAAAATGCAAAACTACAATAACCCTGACACAAACGTATTTCTCTGGAGGAAGAGGATCCGCCAGATGAGATGATCGGAGTTCGGAGATGCCGATCCGGACCGGGTTTGTTCAGATTAAGCCCTGACTGCTAATAGCACATGCCCGTGCTTGCTTTTATTTTAATGTAGTTGTTAATAAACAAATTATCCAATCTTTCACTTGCATCTTTAAAATCCTATTTGAGTGAAGTGGGGACGGCACGGCAGGGTTTTGCCTAGAGCCCCGTCGATGACTGACAGAGCAGAATAAGGGTGAAGTTTAGCTAAGTGTGGATTCTTCAACTGCGACTGCAAAATGGCCAGTTTACTGCGAAGAAACCCATGTCAGGCAAGTCTGACTCGAGATATTCTTAGGGAAGTTAAATTGTTTGGTTTCATGAAAAAGAGATTTAATTTTGCAATGTCTAAGCCAACGGTTTTGTTCATATTTTACATATAAATTTAAATGACAGATGTCTTTTTTTTTCTGCGACACTTTTCCGTGTTGACAGCAAAGGTTAAACATTAGTATTTTGACAAGAAGAATAAAAATAACAAACATGCTATTTTTACATTTTGCACAAACTGGCCTACAGTATTATTATTTTTTTTCTCTGCGACACTTATTATTACGTTGACAACAAAATGTAAAACTAATTTGATTCTGGACAAGACGAATAAAATAAATAGCCTACAATAAAATAATTTTGTGCAGACTACATTTTATTTGTTATCTCTCTCTTTCAGTAGAGGAAATGTAATTGTGAGATTCTGGAAACTAGATATATTTCAGGAACGGTCGGGTCAGGAAGAAGAAAAACATATTTTATTTTGCACTTTAAAAGGTTGTTATTATAAATGTAGCCTAACGAATCGTCAAATAATATTAATTACATCCTAATTTGCTGTTACAACCTATCCGTTTCAACAAGTTGCGTTTGGACAAGTGCGTTTATAACCACGGAGTCTTACCCGAAAAACAATGTCTAAAGAAATATGAATCGAAGTTTAGCACAAATCACCAGAACAAAGCACGGGGCATGTTAAGCTCGCTTGTTGTTTCTGCAGCTTGCGCAGGTTGTTATTCTTTTAATAATTTGTACAAAGAATGGGTTACAAACAATGACAAAGACTGTTCCATAATTCCTATTAAACTCAGAAGATATTGAAAAAAAAATTAAGTTATAGAGAATAATATTATTTTGTTATTATTGTTAATTTAATTTGCTGTTTTAAGAATAAAGACGACGACTTTATTATTATTCATTTCCATGTTCATTTACAAGCTGCATGCGTTCTTGATCAAGTCATTCAGGGCTCTACTCATTCTTCCCACTGGTCGCAACTTTCTCTTTTTGATACAACATTATGATAAAAGTTAATCAGCATGCATTGATTAATCTAGTTTATAGCTATATGGTAACGAAAGTGTTTAACATTCAACCCGTTCTTTTTCATCAGTATTATTTGTGTCACCTTCTCTGGTTTAAGAAGCAGTCTTTTACTTTAGTTTGAAAACCAAATCCTCCAGTGTGTTGAGCTTAGTCCGGCTGCGTGCACCTTCGCGCTCGTGCTGATGCAGTGAGTGTAGGCTCTAGTGTTGTCACGATACTGGAATTTCTAACTTCGATACGATACCTTGAAAAATATCGATATTCGATACCATTTTCGATACCACGGAGAAAAAAAAACTGCCACAACATTAAGGGGGTCAATTATTATTATTTTTTTTGATAAATATAACAAGTCTAGAACATGACAATGAGGTATATTTTACATGAACAAAAATGTATTGAGGTAGTGCACTTGTTCAAGGTGTAGTGTCTAGTGTAGGTTGTGAGTGTGTTGTTTTTGTTGCAGGTCGAGTCTCATCTTCTTTCTGGTGCTACAAGAAAATGCCAAACTTTAATAAACATTTTTTTTTTCTTTTTAGACCACACTTTTAAAATGAACTGAACTATCTAACTAATCTTAGAACTTAAGTTAATGGTAATAGATATTTGTTAACATGAATAAACAATGAAAAATAATTCCAAACCATTTATTAATCTTAGTTAAAAGTAAATTTAAACTAACATTTACTAATACATGTACTAATTAAAATCCAAAGTTCTATCTGTTAATATTTTTTTTCATTGGACCAGAGCGAACATGATCCGTTGTATTTTTATTACCTACAGTTAGCAAATATTAAAATATACTGTAGCAAATGCATTGCTCATCGTTCATAAATGCTTTGTAATACATAACATTATTTGATGAACAGATTTTAATGCCGGATTCACATATCACCGATCCACACACGCAAACGTGCGTGCATCACACCCGAAAACAATGCTCACTGGATCGACATGAAGACAAATTGCAGAATTTAAGTAATTTTTTGAATGAAGTTAAATAAGCACAAGTTAATTTACATTTGACCACAGTTAAAGTATTTAAAGATTCACAGTTAAAGATTCCTCAGTCAGATTATATTAACTTGAAGAATTACGGTGAAAAAACACTCATATCAGGTTTCATCGTGCGCCGCACGCCCGGACCGGTTATCTTCGGTCTGTGTTTGTATATCGGGCTGTTAGTGGCGCCGGCTACAAACACAGTTAAAGGGATGAGTAATGAAGTTGGGCTCAGGTTGTTGTGCTGTGGGATGTGTTTCACATACATACATTTATTTATTTGTGGCGACCCACCAGAATATTAAAACTTTTCCAAAAGGCTTTGTTGAATAAACATGAGCACGTAATGCATGTTTAGAAATCAAAACGAGGCGCAGGTGTTTTTATATCACTGTATTTCTGAAGGAACACTGTCTTTAGAAAATGTTTGATGTCATTTTAATTTCCTATTGCATGTTATATGTCTGATAAAGCAGCGTTTGTAAGCTCAGTTTACAGCCGTTACCGGGCGCCGTTACCGGGCACCGCGGTAAGGAAAAATCCAATACTGTCACAGCCCTAGATACTAGTCCATAGCGCGAGTCGATTTAAGTGTACTGACCTACTTTTGATTAATTCATCCAAACTTCGACAAATTCCATGACATTCCGCGTTATACGGTAAATTCCATTATATGACTGCATTCCGCGATTCCGCCCGCATATTCCGCATCGCGGACATCATAGTGGATTGTGATTTATTGCAACTTCATTAACGTCTGCTGCTGCCTTACCTTTGAGAGACAACTGATGTGTGATCACTGAGGCAGCTCCAGTTAGCAAGTGCTTTCGGTGTGAGACTGCCTTCAGTTTTCTGCGTTGATTGGTCGGACTCGTGACTCTCTACATATCAGATGAGCGGTGGGCGGAGATTGCTCTAGGCCACAGAGTGTTGAGCTCAGACAGGCTGCATCGAGCCAAATAGTGCATTTAAACATGAAATAATTTAACCTGTATTATTTATTCACCAATAAATAATGTCACCTGTAAATAGTATGTTTGTTTGCATAA
Organism: Gymnocypris eckloni scoliostomus; assembly: GCA_027564155.1. Lineage (NCBI taxonomy): Eukaryota > Metazoa > Chordata > Actinopteri > Cypriniformes > Cyprinidae > Gymnocypris > Gymnocypris eckloni. Next base: position 600,534 of record CM050414.1, on the reverse strand, counting down.
TCTAAAAAAAAAAAAAATTATCGGCAAATCTGTTTTGAAAATGGCCGATATCGATAATCGTAAAATTGCTTCATATCGGCGCTGATAATCGGTCGACACCTAGTCTGAATACTTTCCGTATATATATATATATATATATATATATAATAAAAAAGTACAGTTAAAGTACCGGATTGATAAGAGAAATAATACCGTTAAAACCTTAACGATACCCATCCCTAATTAAAATACAGTATGAGCACAGACAGACCAGATGTTTTTTTTTTGCTCTTTAAATACTTTTTTTTCATAATGTTTAGTGAAATTATTTGGTAGACTGAGGTGGGATGGGGGCGCCGGATTTTTTTATAGGTTTAAGGGGGGGTTGAGAAGCACTGCACTAGAGCATCCCTTCAGTCAGACACAGTGGAAGATCTGATAAGAATCAGGGGCAAGTCTGGAAGATGTTGATACTAGAGAGAGTGTGGCCAGCTGGTTTAGCCAAGGTCAAAGATCAAGAAGGCCAAACTACAGGAGTTGGCCATCTGAGGGGCATGTAACTGCAATGGAGCATAGTCCATAAGACATTGAGCCATGAGATGTTCAGTTTGAAGCCCTTTAAACACTTAATCTTGAGATGTTTTAACTTTAACCACTTTAAGCACCAACACTTTTTCTGTAAGTTACCTTTCTTGTAGAATTGTGCTTCAAATAAAGAACGTTATGTTGACCACATTGTTAGTTAATCGTTTACTAGTCAATATTGCCTATACGAAAATTTGGGTGCACCTAACTTTTGTGCTGGTGCACCTAAGAAAAAAAGATAGGCGCACCAGTGCAACCAGTGCAAAAAGTTAGTCTAGAGCCCTGTGGAATCTGAGGGAGCAAAAAAAAATCAAACTATTGAGAAAATCACCTTGAAAAGTTTTCCAAATTAAGTTCTTAGCAATGCATATTACTAATCAAAAATTATGTTTTTATATGTTTATGGTAAGAAATGTACAAAATATATTCATGGAACATGATCATTACTTATTACTATATCCTAATGATTTTTGGCATGAAAGAAAAATTGTTCACTTTCTCTGATCTTAGTCCGTGGTTCAGATGTGCTTAGTGTGTTCTACAAACCCAGGCAGCTGCTTTCCCCTCCTTAACCTGGGGTCCCTTTCCTTGCATCCCATGGCATAGAAACAACAGAACCGCCACACATTCAGACACTGCACTGCGCATGTTCAGACTTGCCCACTGACTCCCTCTTCTAAGAGTTGCTACGGCAACTGGAATCTGCAGACCAGTTTGATTGGCTGTCTGAATCTGAGCCGGGCTGCTTTCTGCCCGTTTTCTGTTTAGTTTTTTTCATTTTGCTTGCAGAGAACTAGAGGCATAAGCGTTTTTTCACTCACACATGTTGCTAATGTTTACCCTTTACCCGTAAAGTCTTACGGCACTTGGACTTCACCGTGAATGCTTCTTTAATTGTTTCCATTGCCCGGTTGATTATGTGATCTCAACTGCACAGCTTGGACAAATTAAACCAAGTAGTTGAAAACAGAGGGTGTTTTCATGTGGATCTTTTTAGAGCATTGTTCACAGAAACACTCACTAAGTTCCCACTATTGCAACTCGCAGTGGGTTGACGAGCTTGGTGTGAGTGTAATATTGTGTGAGTTCACGGCGCAGTGCATCCAGTCTTGCTGGACTGCCCAGTTTTTAGTGATGTTTGCCTATACTTGGCATGTAACACGTCACATAGCTTGTTTTGGAGAGTGGTCAGACTTGGTTTTCAATGAACAATAAATAGCAAAAAAAATCCATGCAAAATTTAATTGCACTGAAGAACAGACCCAGACTGAAAACATTGAGATGGGCTCTTTAGACTTGGATGTGTGAGCAATCACCTATTGCAATGTATTTTGCATAGTCAAAATCTAAGAGCCAAAGTCTAGTTCCTCTGTAGTTACTCCAAGAAGGTGTCTCGAGGACACAGTGGAACCTTGAACCAAAACATTTGGACTATTTTACTATCATCAATCCTGAATGTCATTCAATCTAGCTGTGTAGAAGGCCAGTGCTATCAGGTCACCCTGAGTTACTTAGAAGCAACTCAATCCCCTCTCGTCTCCATGGAAATGCCCATACAACACATGTAAATAAACACAAGTCTCTTGGAATATACAGCTCTACCCTGAAATGGGGGGTGCGTTATGACATTTTATTTTATTTATTTTGAGATTCCTAGCCTGTTATTCACTGGGCCAGTTTCAATCTCACAACAACATAGTGATTTGAGCTATTTCACCAAACGTACGTAGGAAATGTAGGGTTCTGTTAAATTCAAAGACCATATTTGTCACCTTTGACCAGAACATTTCGAGCTAAGGTAAAATTAGCCCAGCACTTTGAATCTGGAGTCTAAGAAGCAGTGGACTGGATAAGGTGTCCGTCTAGGCACAAGGTTACCACTCAGCGCTGTGTACCAAAGTGACACTACACTCCAAATTTCTATATGAGGAATCTGTCATTCACTCTCCCAGCCTCGAGTTAAGCAGTTCTCAGAAAATGAATCATTCACTCTCCTTATGCCTGATGTTGCCTGGAGTAATGGACTCCAGATGGCTGTTGTCTTTCAAAGTGAAGTTCAAGAGAAGCGGTGTGATATCTACAACTTTCCTTGCTTATCTCCCAGGCTAGCAAAAAAAGTCCCAGAGCCTTGGGACTAAACAAGACTATTATTTCTAATGGCTTAAACTCCCATTTCCTTATGTGTGGTTGTTTTAACTTTTAATTTGAACCATTCCTTCCAAGAAACTCGGCAAAGATATTCTTGATACCTCTATAAAAAAAGACTCTGTAAAGGGAATCCATTCATAATTTGCTGTGTTTGGATCTCAGACGCTGCTAACAGTCAAGTCTTTTAGAAATCCTAGCCTTTTAAAATGCTGTGCAGTGAATCCAAATAAAGCTCAAGCCAGGCCCGCAGCCCTTTCATGCCCGCACCTGGACTTGTAGATCTCAGTAAACCTCCACCCTACACCAGCGACTGCATATTGCAGTCTGTTTGCTTTAGCCTTCTCGTCCACCTTCACTGCACACTTAATCATATCCTACCGGTCAGCACCAGCCCAAAACCCCCCGGCCACGCTTAGATGTGCCGTCCAAATGTGCTTCTTGCTGCACCACATAAATACATGAGGACCATTATTGATCTAAGCGTGCCGTGACTCTCTGTAGTGGGGTCATGGTGTAAAATTCTTGTTTTCCTTGGATGCTTTGAAATGATGGTGTTTGGTGCTTAATGAAAAGCTAGTACTTGTTCAAAGGTAACTGGCGGCTGTTTGATGTGAGTGTTCAACTTTCTCATCTAGGCTCGAGCGCTCTGGTAGACCTGACAGAGCAGTTCGCCCCTCCAGAGGTAGCACCGCCCATGCTGCTCAAGCTTCTTGAGGCCATCGAGAGGAAAGGTGAATAGAATCCATCATGCATATTTCTTTGTCGTATGTTACGCACACCGTAATTATTGCATTTTCTACATGTATTAACTCGCATATAAACTCTGTACAGGTCTTGAGAACCCTACGCTCTACAGAAACTTCACTGCTGGAGGAGGGCTAGATGTCAGACAGTGCTTTGATAGTGGTAAGTGATGCATTACATTAGGTGTTGCTACTGTGAGTTGTCTTAAACTGGTGCGATGCAACAAATGCTTTCTGTCCATGCTAGGCATGGGCCAGTATGACATTCTCACTGTATGATAACCTTAGTTAAAAATTTACATTACAGGTCTAAAATATGTTATTTTAAAATGTCTGGGTAGAAAACAACAACACTTTTCCCACTGAATACAATATATTTTATTTTTAAGAAACGTATAGAACATTTTGGAACCGTAAACGTGTCAAGATAAATAATTAAAATAAATAATTTAATTCTTATTAATTAAATTAAGTGCTGTCATTTAAAGTGAGCATAAACCTGCAGCTCAATAATCAAAAACATAATCAAAACAATTTCTGTAAAAAAAAAAAAATATCTCTCTCCGTACAACACTAACAGTAGCAAAGTTTGTTTTTTAAATGTCATGATTTGAACAGATGTACACACTGGCAGCAGGAGTCTTACATGTATAGAAGTGATACCAGCTAAATGTAATTATTGTACTAAATCGCAGAAACGTAGTACTTCAGTCAGCTATTCCCGGCTCTGTGAAGTAATGTGAGGGAGGACACTAGTTGACGTTAGCTAGTTAATTAGCCATGTTATCTGACTCGGTAGCATGCCAAATAGTATTTATTTCAACACTGAAACAAACAGCGTGTGGGTGAGTCTCTGTCTTGATCAGGGGTGAAAGAGGGAGAAATGAAGATGAGACAAATAGTTTATGTACAATCTGGGAGTATTTAGCGATCGGCGTTAAAACGTCACCCATTTATTCACGTTACGGAAAAAATTCATCTGGACTTGGTGTTTTTACGGGAGTTCCAGTGTTTCATCTTCTTCTGCCATCATACACACGGTAACTCTCACCTAACGGAAAATGTTTGTGATTTTGAAATCGTGACTTTTCCAAACCACGGTATACCTTGAAACTGGTTATCATCCCATGCCTAGTCCATGCTGAACGTCAAACATGGTTGCCATGGTAACACAAGTGTTTACATATGAAATTAGGTGTAATTAACCACCGCGTCATGGCGGATGATCAGAAATGTATTTAGATTTTATAGTTAATTTGTGTTTACATAGTATGCTTAGAAAGCTACGGAGAAACTAACAGGCAAGTGACAGATCCTGAGTGGCGACGTCACGCACACGCACTCTACCAGCACGGCTCAGCGCGGTTGTCTAACCGTGCCGAGAACGGTTTGTAATCATGCTGCGCCATACCAGGCTCATGTGGAAATACAACTGGAACCGTACCTGATCGTTCTTAGAACCATTCGGCCCGATAGTGGAAAAGCGTCTATAGACTTGGCAATGGATTTTGACCCAGGACACCCTAGCAACCACATACAGCTACTCCAAATACTTTTATAAACTACATCTATCTCCTGGCAATCCCCCAGAACAAGCTAATATTGTTACTTCAACATGCTACAAATGGAAATCATAGCTAAAGCTGGTTAAGGTGAAAATGTATAGATCAAAAAGATTTAATGCTCGTCTATTTGTTCCTGGTGCTAGCTCACTGATGTTCGTGTTCTTTGAAATAGACCCTGCCTCTGTGGATTTTGAGCAGATGGACCTTCAGATGTTGTGTGATGGTCTGAGGAGGTATCTTCAAGATCTACCTCAGCCTGTCGTCCCCTCTGTGGTCTACAGCGAGATGATGCGCATCGCTCAAGGTGGGTTTCCATAAGATTACAGCATATCAGCATTAGATTAACAGCCTATAATTATCAGGGGTTTCTATGATATAATAATAATAATAATAATAATAATAATAATAATGTATATTAATACAACTATATGAATCATTGGATTTACAGTGGGATGAGTTGCCAATTCTCAGTTTGCCACTATGCTAATGTTTAAACTTCTATGAAATGCTGTGGCTTAAATCCTTTTTAAATCCGTTCATTCATTGGTCAGCATAGTAACATTCCTATGCTATGTTCTAGCTATGCAAGTACAGCTCCAATGTTACCAGATCAGATTTTGGTAACGTATCAAGTCACCAATAAAATATCAGTAACAATAGCTTAAAATTTGTTTCTTTAGCTAAAATCAGGCTAACATATGTATTTTAAATTAATTTTGATCAGGTTGTTTATGCTAATGCACATTCTAGAACAAGCTTTCAGTTATTTAATTTGAAATGTAGGACGCCCTTTCAACTGTCATGTTCAGAGTTCCGATATCTCCTACTAGTTAGTGATCTGATTCATGATATGGTCTGTCTCTCTGATGTAAACTCCTGTGGTCCATCAAATTAAACTTAAAAGCCTTAAAACCAAAGGATGTATGGAATAATCAGAGCCTTTTTCATTGATCTCAATTCATTATTAGAGCCACAGGGTGGTGCTATTGATCTTATGTGTGTTAGCCAGATGGTAAGCCTCCTACAATGGTAATAAAGTAACACAAGGAGTCCTCATAAAATAACGTTTTTCACACTCTCGTGAACTTCTGAAAGCATCAGTGCCGACTCTAGCAACATTGTTTGGTGTATCATCACATCGTGTGCTTTTGAGTACACGTGTTCCAACACTTATCTGTTTTTGTGTCTACAAACCCCAGACAATTCGACAGTGAAAAGTATTCCAGGTGGTTGGCTTGAAGATGTTAACTTTATCTGCCCTCGCTGTGTGACTGAACATTCTGTCCGTGTGCAGAACAAACTTTCAGCGGTATAAACTAGCATGTATCCAGTTTAAAAGCGAACACTGTTTTTTTTTTTTTTCAGTTCTCTTTTGGGTAGTGTACAGTCACGTGGCTGGAAACAGGATATCTGTGGTTAATAGACCTAAAGCAAAGCTGAAAACTTAACTGCAACATCAGCGCTGTCAACCAATCACCTCTCAGAGTACCTTACTCACTCTGTCATTGTCTCACTTAAGATCTTGTGTGGTTAGTTGCACATTGCGCACTGAGCACAATTTTCCACATGACTGCATGTACACTTTTTTTTTTTGCATATGTCCTCGCTGATTATTGGTATGTTTAGCTCACTATACATACATAGCCCTTGAGACAAAGTTCAAGGGACGTGTTCTAACGACACACCAAGTGTATTAAAGTGGGTGTGAGAGCCCTTTTTGTTTTTTACACTCTTCTATCTCTCTGTCTCTTCAGAAGTGCAGGGTACAGACGAATGTGCACATCACCTGCGGCTGGTGGCCAGCTCCTCTGCACTTCCTCCGCAGTACTGGCTGACACTGCAGAGCTTGCTGTGCCACTTCTCCCGTGTTTGCCAGGCCTCAGCGGCCAACCTGCTTAGTGCTCGTGCCCTTGCTGAGATCTTCAGCCCGGCACTCTTCAGACAACAGCCCACCAGGTACACCCCTCACACATTTATGCTGATGAATCGCAATGTTGCCAGCTAGCGAAAAACCCTGATGTTTCATCTCCCTTCCCAGCTGTGAGCCCAGCCCGGAGGCACACATCCGGATAATTGAAGTCCTGGTGACCAGCGAATGGAGTGACAATCAGGAGGCTCCAGGTAAATATATTATAAATTAAGTACAAACCATAAATTACAAAGCGATGGTTGTCAACCAATAAGTTATTTTAAATTACTTTATTGAAATTTAGCTATGTTAAGAAATTAAAAATAAATATGTAAAACTTTAAACTTGACATCATATTCGAATGCAGCGTTGAAGTCAAAAAGGTTCAAACCAGTGTTGTCCAAACATCGAATACCATGGCTCAATGTCTCACACATGCACCTTTTTTAAAATGTATTCGAGTAGATGGAGGGGAGGCAACATTGGGAAGAAGATAGATCAGAAAACTAAAAATTGTGTGTAATGGACTAGCAGCAGTGTTTACTGCATGAGCTAGCCCACAGATCCAACTGATGTTCACACCTTGTACGTCAGATCAAAAGCAAACACTGTTCCAAAGAATTGCTAAAATGGACAAAAAAGGAGTTGGAAAAAAAGGGAGATGTCCAGTTATGATTTGTTTTTATGCAGCAAAAAGACATCACCATTGATGTTCTTATATGAATTAGCTGTGCCCCTTCACTTCAGCAGTGTGTAGTCTTGGCTGCAGTGTAGCACTTTGATATGAATGTTTAATGGATGGGAGTGCTCTGTTGAAAAATCTGTGTTCCACTTCCTTGCTTTTGTGGGTCAGGTTTATTTAGAGATGGGACAGACTACAGAGATACCTTTGCTGTGTGTGTGCTGCCCTGAAGACAGACCAGTTGGGCTTTTATAACAGCAGTAAAGTTTCTCTCCCTGTCTTTATCCATCTATCTCTCTCAAGCTGCCAGGGGCCCCAAGTCTGGCTGTGTGACTGTTTAAATGTTTTATTACCTGTTAGGGCCTATTTATACCTTGCCCTGGCATGGAGCGAGCTCAGCTGTCAGTAATTTGCACCTGCAGGAGGTTGGGTTGGGCGAGCCTAGACTCAAAAGCACACATGCCTCCTTTCTACTCTGGAGGCTCGAATACTTCCTGTACCTTATGTGCAAGCTTTTACACAAACACGAATCACACAAGTGCCACCTTTAACTGCTACTTGTTGCCTTACCAACCTGCTCATACACGATTCCTGCACTTGTGGCAGTGGGTAACTGCGGATGTGTGTTAATTTGAGTGCAAGGGTGCGTGTGTGTGTGCGCATGTTCCTAGTTACTTACTGGGTGGCTATTTTAAGATGGTGGCAAAAGGCCCACTTGGATTGGGTTGGATTAAAGTGTGGTCTGCTCCACAGAGCTCTCTTGTTCCCTTGCAACAGCGGCTGTCCTGTCTTGCATGCATTCTCACACACTTGCAAACATTCACTTCCGATGACTTTACTCCACCCCCTGGCCCCCTCCTGCCTGTGCCACATTCCCCTCCCAAAACATAAGGGTGCACAGCTCAGCAAATATTTGAACCTGAGCAAGTTAATCATGAGGTTGAACCCTTGGAGCCAGGCGGAGTGAATGAGCAGAGAGAGAGAGAGAGAAAGTTGGTTAGCAGCAGTGCGACCTCAGTAATCATTAACCTAGCCGTCCCGGAGCAGACATCATTCTCCACCCCTCTCAGACCTACTTTAGTTCCTCTGGCTCTACGGTTTCAACTTGTCGCACTCGACTTCTCTTCATCAACTTGGATTTTGTTGAATTTCTTCAGACTGCTACAGTGAGTTTTAGACTCCTGCGCCGGTCAAGTGGGAATATTTTTCTCAAAAGGACTGTTTCTTGGATTTAATCACAAAAAATGCTTACCGGGCAAACTTGCTGAACAAAAGGCAGCTTGACTTCTGCTGAACATGCACAACTTGCAATGTAAGTGTGTGGTTTTGGTGTCTCGGGAAGTTTGGTGTAATGATTGGGTACTTTTAGAAGTGTATCAAAACAAAGCAGCATTTCATTGCTTTGGGAAGTTACCCGGCTTTTCAGAGAGCATGATGGTGGCTCTTCTCAGATTTCCTATTTTGTGTCTTGTTCTAGCTCTTTCACATACTTGAATATCCATGCTTCACCACTGTGCGATTAGCTAGTGTGTATCAAGACTAGCACAAGTGCAACCTGCTACGAAAAGTGGGTTAACCTGTTTGACTGACACTGGCATGTCTGAACACGCGAGGTGAATGTGTTGTATTATTCATAAAAAGGGTATAAATTGTCTTTTTAAAAGGCAGAGTCAACTTACATTAAAAAACTCAAGTTTTCAGGGTTTTTTTATATGCTGCTTTATCTAGAAGGAGTCAGTTACACTTGACCTGCTGCATGACTGTTAAGATCCCCAGCTGAAGTGCCTCGCTGACCTGTCATTAGAGTGCTGAGCATGATAAAAGCCCACGTTCCTGGAGCCGTTTTTAACCCTACTTAGAACTGCGACTATTTCAGGTACCTTCTCAAGCTCAAATGGCTGATCTCTCCCCCCTACGGTCCTCCGTGAGTCACATTTGGGGATTATAAGAAGTATTTGCGAGCAGTGACTGCCTCCTGACCCGGCCTTGTCTTTGACGTAGGGACTGCCTACGTGACGCTGCAGCAGCGATCAGGGCTCTGCTTTTGTCTGCCTACCAGCAGAGGGGCTGTACTGATCGCTTCTGCTCAGAGAGAGGCGGGGCTTAACAAAGCAGCATCATAGATACAGGAAGGGAGGGGATGAAAGAGAGACTGTGAGGCTTCAGTTCCTTTCCTCATTCGAAAGATGCTGTGCTGCAGTGAACCTTGTGGATGATTTACCTCCCTGCGTTTGGCAGCATTGAAACGGCTTAGACCACGCTTATGTTCCACACGGATAACGGAAATTGCTGGATCACGTACTTTGAAGCAGATGCATCTTTCTTTGCTACAATTTTCATTGCTTACTACTTTTGAATAGACAAAGCACTGTTGCAATGACATCACTGCACTCATGACTTGGAAGAAATAGAGGCAGGTGATGAGGCAGGAGTGGCCAGCAACAGTCCTGCTGCACCATTGGCTGGGGTAAGTGATGTAATGGTTTTCACTGACCCCACTCTCCAAGGCTTTTCGAAAATGTATCTTGAAGCAATGAGCAAGAAGAACCTGGATTTATAGTATCTATCTATTCAGAGGAGGTTTGCTAAGAAAACTGTATGAGAATCCTTCCAGATATGCAACAAATCATTAAGCATGGCAGATTTAGAAAAACTGAGACTGGACACTGGATCAGACCTGCTGTTTTACATAGAAATAGACGCGCCAGGTAACTGTTAAAGTTGGTACATAACAAATGTCATTCTTAAGGCTCGATTTAATGGGTGACAGCTCTGTATGTTGTCTTAGATGCATTCGTTCATCTCAAAACAGGTTTAATATTTGCTGTTGACTTGTTTTTATGGTGAAACATACATTAGTCTTTGCGTAGATTATTGTGTGTCTTTTATGGAGGTTGCATCTGCTGCAAGTACTGCGAAGCATTGAGTGATTTGTCAGATAGATTCTTGTAGGTGTATCTGGTTTAATATGTTTGTGTGATTGAACTAGGCAGAAAATGCTTAGCGACAACAGTGACTGAAGTGAACAAAGGAGGAGACAGTGAGTGTGCATGAGGTGGGGGGGGATAAAAATAGCCCACCGCTTCAGCTCTGCCTCATGCTCCACGGAGACTGCACTGCCCCCACTGTTTCCCGTCACTCAGTCCAGCAGCCAATCAGATTCAACCTCTGCCTCCATCCAGCAAAGCAACATGTTCTCAATGGTTAAGGATTCTTGCATGAATGTGGATATTGCAATGCTTTAAAAAGCCCATCACTAGGTCTCTGCACGCTGTCAGATGTCATTGCTTCTAGAAAAGGTGCTAATTCTGTTCTGAAACACTTGTTGGAAATGTCAAGCGATGCTTCAAATTACTGAATTTATCAAATCCAAATTAAAGCTCCTTATCTCCATGACTTGTTATTGTGCATCTCCGGTATAATGCTGTCCAGATCCAGAAATGGTGATGAAAATATCAATGAGTCAATGAAATGCATTCTCACGGAGTAAAAAATCCAGCTCCCCGCTGAGCGCTCGAGAGGCATGTGCTCAGCTGCATTTAATGAAATGGAAAACGCTGAAAGGGGAGAAGGCAAAAATTTGAGAAAACTGCAGTAACCGCTGCATGCTTTTAAAACATGACTGTCACATTTGGGGAACATTCATCGCTTACTTGACAGAAAAATGCTAAAGGATTTTTTAGGGGTTTTCCTTTCTCATCAGATTAAAGCATCCTTTAGTAATATTGTTGTTTCATATTGACACACAGGTTTGAGCATGCCTGCATACGTTGTCTGTATAAATGAACATGAGTGATGCTGGTTCGTCAGCAGTTCTGGTCTCAACCAGTTTCTCTCTTTTTCTCTTTACAGCACTACCTCCGAAGCCACCCAAACCAACGCCTGTCACTAACAACGGTATGAACAACAACATGGCTCTGCAAGACGCTGAATGGTACTGGGGGGACATCTCCAGGCAAGTACTTGTCAAACCTAATGTTTGATCAGATAAGCATGCATTTTTTGTTTGTGTTCTTATTAAAGTTTTACTCTCTTCCTGCTGCAGGGAGGAGGTCAACGAAAAGCTTAGAGACACTGCTGATGGTACATTTTTGGTCCGAGATGCCTCCACTAAAATGCATGGGGATTACACACTGACACTGAGGTACGTTCTCCTTTGTAAAAACCCAAATGTGTGTATGCATTTTTTTATTGAGGGTGCTTGCCTCGACTCAAAGTATTGATCTAAATGCTACTTTTTCTTGGCCGTACAGGAAAGGAGGTAACAACAAGCTGATCAAAATCTTCCATCGTGATGGAAAATACGGCTTTTCAGACCCCCTGACCTTCAGCTCTGTGGTTGAGTTGATCAACCACTATCGGCACGAGTCTCTCGCCCAGTACAACCCCAAACTAGATGTGAAATTACTGTATCCTGTGTCCAAGCACCAACAGGTAATCATCCTCTGATTTCACTGAAATATAGAGTGCCCTGAAGAACTTCACAAGATCATCGCATTTCATTTGAAAACATTTTATTGAATGTATGTTTTTTACAGGATCAGGTGGTAAGGAGGACAATATTGAAGCTGTTGGGAAGAAGTTGCACGAATACCACCAGCAGTTCAAGAAAAGAACAAAGAGTACGACCGACTCTATGAGGAATACACTAGAACATCAAATGTGTTTATAGTAGATGATTGACTAGATGTATTTCACACAGAGCTCAAGAAAAGCTCTTCAGGGAAAGCTCACATTCTGACATGCTTTTGACTGCTCACTAGGAAATACAAATGAAAAGGACTGCTATTGAAGCTTTTAATGAGACCATAAAGATCTTTGAAGAGCAGTGCCAGACACAAGAACGGTACAGCAAAGAATATATTGAGAAGTTCAGGAGAGAAGGCAATGAGAAGGAAATCCAAAGGTGAGTCCTGAAGCTGAGAACTTCAAAATTAGTCTTTTGGCGATCATTTTAGAAGTGTAATGCAACATCTCTGCCATGTTTCAATGCAGGATAATGGTCAACTATGAGAAGTTAAAATCGCGCATCAGTGAAATTGTGGATAGCAAACGGCGTCTCGAGGAAGATCTGAAGAAGCAAGCGGCAGACTACAGAGAGATTGACAAGCGGATGAACAGCATTAAGCCTGACCTCATCCAGCTCAGAAAGACCAGGGATCAGTACCTCATGTAAGTAGCTCATACTCCATAGGTTCTGTGCTTCAAATTTAACACACAGGACGCAGTCTTGCATTCAGAAATTACTATATGGAGCGTAATGTAATAAAGGATTCTCTTTTTATTTAATTTTTTCTGCTGCACAGGTGGTTGACACAGAAAGGGGTCAAACAGAAGAAACTCAACGAATGGTTGGGAATCAAAAACGAAAACCAGGACGAGTGAGTATTCTGCTAATCACATTATATTATCCCTTGACATTTAAAGGTTTCCTGGTTTGCTAAATCAAACTCCTGCTTCTGCACTAGTCAATACTCAATGGTGGATGACGATGAGGATTTGCCACACCATGACGAACGCTCCTGGAAGCTGGGAAACATTAACCGCAACCAGGCAGAGGCCCTGCTGCGGGGCAAGAGAGACGGAACATTCCTGGTCAGGGACAGCAGCAAACCTGGATGTTACGCCTGTAGTGTTGTGTACGTACCATTTTTTTTGTGCTTGTAGGGCAGCATCAGTTCACATGTTGGTTGTTTTATATAGACATCTCTTGACATGCTGTGCAATTCATTGACTACTAGACCAGTTACATGTTGCAAAAGGCACTGATGAGTAAAACCATCTCTTTGTCTTCTCGCAGTGTGGATGGTGAAGTCAAGCACTGCGTCATCAACAAGACACCCACAGGATTTGGCTTTGCTGAGCCCTATAACCTTTACAGCTCTCTGAAAGAACTGGTCTTGCACTACCAGCATACGTCCCTGGTTCAGCACAATGACTCTTTGAATGTCACGTTAGCACACCCAGTCTACGCACACCAGAGGCGGTGAGGACTCGTGAACAGACCCTTGGGACTTGTTACAAACACGGGAGTTGAGAAATGGCCTCCCCTCGAATGGCGACGCCTCCTGTAAGGCTGCTCCTGAGGGCTGCTTTTTGCCTTGAAACGACCATGTCATAAAGTCAAGAAAGCAAAACCCAAAACGAACATTTCAGCCACTGAGACTTTTGCCAGTCTGAATGTAGTTTTCTTTATTGAGCAGAAACAGCTAAGATTTAACTCTCTCCCAAAATGGAGGACTTCGGAGGCCTTTTCCAAATGGTGCTTGTTCATTTCAAAGCTTTACTCGCTGCTGGAATGTGGAACATTGATTGAACCTCTAGAGTGCATCTTTTTTACCTCTTCTACCCCCGACCTGCTTGGTGCAGGTTCCCATTTGTGTGTGTTTGTGTATGTATGAGAGAATGTGACCAAAACTAACAGTATCTGAAAGCTATCGGGATGTTCGACATGATGTTTAATTTTTACGAACATACCTTGGAATCAGCTAATCAAATGTAGCAAGATGGCACTTTCGAAACAGTATCTACTTGTTTTCCTGTAAGAGACTCCTACACAAACATTGATATGACATGTCTCGCCTGAAAGGAGCAGTATGACCAGAAGCGAACGAGATGCTTGTCATTTCTTTTGTGAGCATTATAGTAACAGACTCTAAATCCATATCTGCTTTATGGACTGGCAAGAAAGGAACTGAAACGGACTTCACGCTGTACATACAAATAGCATCAAAAGCTATGTGAAAAAAACGTTGTACCAAAAACGCAGTTCCTTCTCAGTTGTATTCTAATCTGCTATGCAAATTCTGTATTTTCCATCTTCTCTGCAGAGTTGTGATTTTATTTTCCATGTTGCTACCCATAATATAAACTTGTTTTTAATGCTTAAAGTCTTTTTTATGTATCTAAAAGGATACTTTAAGTGTCAAAGTGCCAAGACGGGTGGCTTCAGTTTTACAGAAGAAGTGAGGAAAAAGTACTTTATTACATATTTCTTTATCAGCCGCTGGTAAAATTAAAGAGAGAGTATTTTATTAGTCTTTTTCACTTGGAGCTGATTTTCTCTTGGGCAGAGCCTGGAGGACATAAGTGCTGCTTCTGTCTACAGTAATGGTGATATATATCTGAACATTTTCACTAGAGCAAATAAATAAAACACGACGCTTGAAATAACTGCAATTGAATGGTTAATGTCATGACAACATAATACTGCAGGTTCCTAATTCAATATAGAGGTTTATTTTGTGATATCTTTCCCATAATCGAAAGTGTATTGATTTGATCCTCTGGAATGATAAAAAAAAAAAAAAACATTTCGGTGACGTAACTCCCTCTCATTCCTTGTCAACATTGTATTTTTTTCTGTATCAGAAAATCCTTAATAGTGTTCACATAGATGGATCAACTCATTCGACTAGTACCCAACGTTCTAGTTTGCGCCAAATGCTCTAAAACAAAAAAGTTTATTTCTTGGATGAAACAGTTAGGGCAATCTATCAGCTTGACATTCAAAGCTCGCTACAGTATTTCTGACTTTATCATCACTGACATCGGTATTGCTTTTGCCTTCCCCTCTCATCTGCATTGCAGTTACACTTGACAAATTAGAATTTGATGTTCTGCATAAACATCAATGTGACACCATTAATTAATGTTATATTTCATTTCACTTTTGTTGGTCAACTCCGTTCCTATATTTTGAATTTGATTGACTCCTTGCTTTAACTAGGCCTGATTGCCTTAAAATGAGTGAGTTATGTGTTTTTTTAAGCAGAGAGTACTGCTGAATTTCACAGTTTTTGAGTTTTGTAAGTATTTAAACGTCTTTAAGATTTTCAAGAGAATTGTAATTCTTGCGTTTTTCTGCGATGTCTATATGCGCACAATTGTCCTATACTATTATGATTTGCCCACCGAGTTGGCATAAAGTTCTCAAATTATAAAATGGGCTCTCTCGGAGTCCCCTTCTTACAGAGTAAACTAGCACATGGTCTGAAGTAAATATTTAAACTGCACAGGCCAATTTGTTTCAAACTTTTACTGCTTGTGATTTTTTAAATCGGAGAATCAGGAAGTTTACATTTCCTAATTCTTTAAAAAAAAATTACAAGTATTTTTTTATTGTTATTATTTCTGCAAATGTCACTCTAAACCTATACTTAATTACAAAGAAAAAAAACGAAACTTTCATGGTAATTTATCTGGGGATTTTTTCCGTTCTTTTTGACTCTTCTGTTGTACTCTTTTCACCTCTCGCTTAAAAGCCACAAACTTCCGTGTTTCACATAATCATGGTAGTCTTCTTTCTGCAGCCCCTGTTCTCAGAATATCTTGTATTTTGTGAATCCAATTCAGTTTTTTTTATTGTATAGCATTGGTTTACAGACATTGTTACCAGCATGATGAAATTGAGATTAACCAGTGTGTTCCAGTTCTAAAATGCTTCAGATATGTATTAGCTTTTTTTTTTGTTAAATAAAATGATGTTTTAGAAACTAAAAGTCTTTGGTTTTTATTATAATTTCTGGTCTTTTCTATAGATGTCTATAATTTGACAGTTGAACTCCCTGTACCGTTTCAAAGACTTTTGAGGTTATGCATGTTGTGGTGTGATATGATGGCACGGCATTGATGTCACTAAAAAGTCACTAAAAGGGCTGAAGGTTACAGAAACGTTATGTTCTCGCATTGAGAAATGCCACAGGTTTAGTTTACTTGATTAGTTAGTTGACTTTCTTTTTAGGTCTTTCCGGGCTAACAAACTATGAAGATATATATTTTTTTAAGTTTTAGCTCAGAACTCAACATTTCAATAGTGGCAGTCCACACTGTTTGATTTTCAAAACTTAAAAATGTGTTGACATTATCATGCCTTGCATTGATTCAATAATATGCACAATTATTTTCATGACAATTTGAATAGGAAAATTAACTGTGATTAGCTTCAAATATATGAACTTGCGCCAAAATTACTATGAGTTTGATTTGAGACCGTCTCAGCAATGTCAGTAATAAAAGATAAAACCAAAGAAAAACTTTTGTCCTCCCCCTAATAAGTTTAAGTTTATAAGCCTATATATTGTACTCTTCTAATTATACACTATTATATGGTTTGTGGCACATGATACAGAACTGCCTTTAACAGAAAATTTAGTGTTTATTGTTGTCCTTTTGCAGTATTGACATACTGTAAAGCTACTTTGACACAATCTGTATTGTTAAAAGTGCTATATAAATGGTGACTTGGCTTGACTTGATAGACCTAAAATGGTGCCCTGCTTTCAGTAGTATGTACAATATACTTTTAAACTAATATGTGCACTAAAGTAAACATTTTGAAATGTGTAGATAGTAGTTAAAGCACCTAATATAAAGTGATACAACTTAACTGACTTTGCATGGATGTACAATATTTAAATTCTGTCTGGAAAACCTGATAATTATTTTCATGACTGATAATGCTGATATTCAAATATTTAATGAATAATAATAATAACAAATGTAAATGCAGGTCTACAGGTCTATTTAGATCTCACTGCATTTAATGTAAATTTTAAAAATGATAGAATGTTGGTAACCAAACAGTCATTGGTAGCCATTGATTTAAATCCATACTACAGATGTCAATGGCTACCACACTCTCAGAAAAAACAAGGTACAAAAGCTGTCCCACACACTCAAAAAAATGAAAAAGAAAACCCAACTGAGAAGTCAGTAGTCATACAAGTTAATCTAAAATAATTAGATTATTAGATTAAAGTAAAACATCAGTATCTCAAAATATTAGAATATTTACATTTGAGTTTCAATAAATGAACATCCATACAGTATCAATTCTGGGCATCTCTTGTTCTTTGAAACCATAATAACGGCGAACACTGCTGACTTGGCAATGGTCCAGAAGACGATCATTGACACCCTCCACAAAGAGGGTAAGTCACAGAGGGTCATTACTGAAAGGGGTGGCTGTTCAAGAAGTGCTGTATCAAAGCATGTTAAATGCAAAGTTGACTGGAAGGAAGAAATTGGGTAGGAAAACGTACACAAGCAACAGGGATGACCGCAAGCTTGAGAATGCTGTCAAGCAAAGCCGATTCAAACACTGAGAGCTTCACAAGGAGTGAACTGAAGCTGGAGTCAGTGCATCAAAAGTCACCACTCTCAGAAAATCTTCAGTCACCAATCTTCAGGAAATGGGCTAGCAAGCCAACAGAAACATTGTCAAAAGCATCTTACCTGAGCTAAGGAGAAAAAGAACTGGACTGTTGTTCAGTGGTCCAAAGCCCTTTTTTAGATGAAAGTAAATTTAGCATTTAATTTGGACCTCAAGGTCCGGAGTCTGGAGGAAGAGTGGAGAGGCACAGAATCCATCTTGCTTGAAGTCCAGTGTAAAGTTTCCACAGTCAGTGATGATTTGGGCTGCCATGTCATCTGCTGGTGTTGGTCCACTGTGTTTTCTGAAGTCCACAGTCAACGCAGCCATCTACCAAGACATTTTAGAGCACTTCATGCTTCCTTCTGCTGACAAGCTTTATGGAGACGCTGATTTCATTTTCCAGCAGGACTTGGCACCTTCCCACACTGCCAAAGGTACAAAAAGCTGGTTCAATGAGCATGGTGCTTCATTGGCCAGCAAACTCGCCTGACCTGAACCCCATGGAGAATCTATGGCATATTGTCAAGAGGAAGATGAGAGACACCAGACCCAACAATGCAGATGACCTGAAGGCAGCTATCAAAGCAACCTGGGCTTCCATTACACCTGAGCAGTGCGACAGGCTGATTGCCTCCATGTCACGTCGCGTTGATGAAGTAATTGCATTGAGTGCGTAGAAATGAACATACTTTTCAGAAGCCTGACATTTCTGTATAAAATATTCTTTTTTTATTGATCTTATGTAATATTCAAATTTTCATTATCTGTAAGCCATAATTATCAAAATTTCAAGAAATATAGGCTTGAAATATTTCACTATGTGTAATGAATCTATATAATATATGGGTTTCACTTTCTGAAACGAGTGACCAAAAATATTGACCTTTTTCATGATACTCAAATGTTTTTTAGATGTACCTGTATTGATTATTTGCTGAAAGAGGGACTTTTTTTGAGAAGAGACATTATATAGCACACACTGCATTTGTGTCCCCTCTAACAATAATGTGTACCTTCTAAAGACTAATATCAAATGTGACTGACACTAAAACAGCAATGATTTTTGAAATTGTTACCTTTTTAAGAAAATAATAAAATCGATAATGCAAGACTTGAGAAGTGGCTTTTATAGTTGTGAACTACTTTCTGTCGTACTACAGGATTTGGTTGACCATGTAGTTCTTTACCATGCCACTCTGTAGCAAGAGAAGACGGAAACAGTAAACCACAGTCATGAGCAGCGACAAATGCACTGTTCTCAGGAAAAGGGAAGTGTAAAACCATCTTCTCACATCTTTAAACAGGCCACAGCTACAAAGTCGTCTGATATACATGCATTTACCACCATGTCATGTAGATTGTAACCGATTCAGAATGGCATGCAGAAATAAATTTGAGATTTCTTCACTTGTGCAACATGTACACAGAGACCATCTGACTGTGTTCTACAGTATTGGAGATGTCGCTCTTTTTATTTTTCACAGCGATGCAATAGGGTGTTCATGCAACAACATTCTTACCATATAGACTACACTATGCACAAAAGTGTGGATTCCCACTTCTTATTAATGAGTTTGCAAGGAGTCTTATTCCACTCAATAAAATAATAATAATAATAATAATAATAATGCTACAGTTTACTATGACATTCAAAATAATTGTGTGCCCTTTTGTTTAAGCATGTCAATAGCCCTGTGCACAAAACTAGGTCCATATAAAAAGTTTGTTGAGAACCTCAGCCTGAACACTCGCGGTCACATTTGCAAAATTTAAGCAACATTTCACAGAATTTTTTTTTTCCATTTTCCCTTGTCAATAGTATAACAATGTATGAAGTAGCAACGGCAAATGTGACTGCATCTTAAAGATGGAAGCCATCAATTTGATTAACAAGTACATCAGAAATGTGTGGTGTTCAGGTATCCACATATTTTTGAGTATAATACATCTGCATAGTGTATTATATAAGTGATTACAGATGATAATATCTTGCACATTTCAGATGATTGTTTTGAATCTACAGAAAATTATGTGTGACTGTAATAGGGAGGTTATAATAGGCAGGTCCCCAATCTGATTTTAAGTAGACTTTCTGGAACATCTGTAATGCATTAAAAAAAATAGTGTGCCCTGTGAAGTACATTTTGTAACAATATCATATTTTGGCAATACACATTTGCATAATATGTTAAATTATATGTTTGTATTATTATTATTATTATTATTGACTTACATCATGTATACCCAGTACTTTTCATGAACAAAGTCTAGGTCCTTCAGTCTAACTTAAATTGGTAAACAGAACATTTTAAGATTAAAAATAAATAAATAGTTTGATATTAAAATAAATAAATAAAAAACAATTCTAAGTCAAATTTGTGGCACTGCGATAAATCTGTGACATTGACCATGTGAACTTCTTTGTACAGATGTTTTATTTTTAGATCCTTCTCAGAACATACTGGATAACATGATCACCAGGTTGCACACAAATGTGTTCATTAAATAATTGTACTAAATTAATCAAATATAAAATAGAATTCAAACGACATGTCTGAACATTTGGAGTTCATTCTAGGGTTGGTTTGCTATAATGTATCTTATACTAAGCTGTTGATCTGTTAGCAAGGCTGAGAGGCTCAGATCTGTATGAGTGCAGTGAATGTCAGAGTGTCGAGCTGTAATCTCTTACTGTTAAATATTCATTAGAGACTTTGCACTTCCTGGTAGCTCTCAACCTACTTTCAGAAGGGAGGCTCTTCACTAATAGCTTGAAAAGGCCTGATCAATCCAAAACATATAAAAGGTTCAAATACCCACTCAATGTTTAACTTAGAAATACACCATTGAGTGTCAGCAAACATAGTTAAATCCTGCAATTTTTCAAAATACAATTTTAATTTATAAAATAAATGCTTATGAAATATTTTTGATCTAAATGTAGCTCCAACAAATACATTTTTCAGCTGATATCACCAAGGCCTCTTGTTAAATTAAATTAAATTCAAGATTATTTGTATAGCGCTTTTTACAATTGTTGCAAAGCAACTTCACAGGAAATTACGTTTCTAAAATAGATGTATATTGTAGAAACTCAATATGATTAACTTATGGCAAAATTTGGTTAATTCAGTATGATCGCTGATGGTTGGCTTCCTCTGAGGTCCTCCGAGGGGTTGTCATCATCTCTTGTCAGGTGTTCGGTCATCTCAGATCATTTAAGTGTTGGATCCAGACTGAAGCTTGTGTAATTCCTAGTTACCACGGGATGTTAATGACAGTGGCAGAAACAGAGAAACAAATAAAGACAATTAGCGTAGCAGTTGTTCCATCCAGGAACAACCCTGGATTAAATTATCTGTTCAACCCAAGCTAAAGCATAATAATGTGTGTTTGATCAGAAATACTTTCAGTACAAGATTGTGAGATGCACTATATGAATGCTTGGCTAAAGATGTGTGTCTTTAATCTAGATTTAAATAGAGAGTGTGTCTGAACCCGAACGTTATCAAGAAGGGATAGTTCACCCAAAAAAGAAAAGTTGCTGTTAATTTACTCACCCCCATGCTATCCAAGATGTAGGTCACTTTTTTCAGTAGAACAGAAAAGAAGGATTTTAGCTGAAAATAAGGCCATTAATGATTCATAAAATGCAAGCCAGCAACTACTGGTTTTTGAGAATAAAAATAAATAAATCTAATTAAGGAACACAAATTTAAGACCTGTGGCTCCTGACAATAAAGTGCGGTCTTATGAAATGAAATGATCGGTCTGTGCAAGAAACTGAACATTATTTACAACACCATTACCTGTAATCCACAGCCTCAGACAAATGGTGGAATCATGTCCGGTTTGGAAACAAATCATTAATTTGAATCTACAAATTACTCAATCCAAACTCCAGACATACCTGACAGTTACTCTGAGGCAATATATCAGCATATACACTGAAAACAATTATACACATTTTTTGAGGTAAGAGGTTGCAAACAATTTATTTTAGCTACATTAAATAAATAAAAAGATATGTTGAAAGTTAGTCAACTAAATGTATTCATTTAAATGTAGCTAAAATACATTGATTGCAACCACTTACTTTAAAAAAAGAAATTAGTAAATTCAATTAATCTTTTTTTTCAGTGAATGATCCTACAATGCTGGCTTTTGCCAACTCATTCAGCACTCCAGTTACTCCAACAGTCACTGAACTGATGATACAGTACAGACTCGGATTGAAGAACTGATGAGCTGATGATAAACGAATGCATGAACTGAGCACTTGAATAAAAGTTTTATGGATTCCTATTGTTTATGTGAAAACGCTCTTTTACATATTAACCCTCGTCCCCTGAAGGAGGGAACGGAGATGTACCTCGGACTGACCAACAAATAGGAATCTCGCTAGAGAGGCCAACCTGCTTCGAGTGTAACTAAAAAGAGCTAATGCACATTGGCATGCAATCATATGCAGCAGCTGCTCACCTCATGGCTGGTATATAATGAGCAGCAGGTGCTTTTCATCTTCAGGTTTTCGTTGAGAAGCCGAACAGGTAAGGCAGCAGCATCAGCCGGGTCCAGCGACTATGGCGGACGGACGACGTCTCCATTCCCTCTTTGAGGGAAGGAGGGTTACGTAGAGATGTTCCCATTCAGTCGGTCACGTTCGACATACGTCGGACTGACCGACGAATAGGAATCCCTACCAAAGTGCCACAGGAGCTGCCCCTTCCAGCGCTCTGTAATAAGCCTCCTGTACCCCCTTGCTTAAGGACGGTGGGACAGGGCAAACACAAAGAGTGTCGATCACTGCTGTTCCCCAAAACCCATTCAGTAAAACTATTGGATAACACTGGGAAAGCATACCCTTTCACTGGAAGGAGTTATGTGGAGAAGTACATATGGACTAACCCCATAGGGCTGTACTACATATGGATTTAATGGAGGGACTCCAACCTGATGAGAGTTGGGTTCTCCCAGTGGTAAAGACACGGGGTTCATTTAGGAGCAAACCGTGGAATAACACATATGGGATCCCCGTAGGGTCACACATATGGAACCCAGCCTAAATCCGGTTCTCAAGGATACATCGGAGTAAAGGCCTGGTACCAGACACTCCGCCACATCTGGCTGCAGGAAAGTGATCGGAGGACTCAACAGGGTCTGCCTTGTAGGGACTCTCTGGAGCAATAAGCGCATGTGAGCGCAGCAAGCCGACAGTAAGCCGGGGCCTCTCCGTGCCTCTGACCTGAGGTGAGACACGATGGCTATACGAGACACGAAGGCGAATCTAGCGAACGTGTGGTTAGGTGTCGACCTACAAATCTCGCCCAGCTCTACAAATATCTGTCGGCAAGGCGCCAAGAGCCAGTGCCCAGGAGGATGCCATGACTCTTGTAGAGTGGGCATGCAACCTGAGCGTGCAGGGCACGCCTTGTGCTCGGTAAGCCAAGGCAATGGCGCCCACCTAACCAGTGGCCAACCTCTGCTTGGAGACAGCCTTTCCTTCTGCTGGCCTCCGTAACAGACAAAGAGCTGGTCTGAGGTCCTGAGGCTTTGAGTTCTGTCTATGTACAGTTGCAAGGCATGAACTGGACAGAGCAAAGCCAGGGCTGGGTCTGCCTCCTCCTGGGGCAGCGCTTGCAGGCTCACTACCTGGTCCCTGAAGGAAGTGGTAGGAACCTTGGGCACATAGCCAGGCCGGGGTCTCAGTACCACTTGGCCTTCACCCGGCCCGAACACTAGGCATGATTCGTTGACCGAAAATACCTGCAGGTCCCCTACCCTCTTGATGGAGGCCAATACGACCAGCAGCTTCATAGTCACAGTCTTCATAGACAGAATATTTGAGTCGTTTAAGTCTTTTTAAGTCTTTAAGTAAAAGAAAGAAAGATGGCAGCACAATAGTGCTATTTTTTTACATAGAGATTAGTAGGTCTATTAGTAAAATCTGTTGACTTTGCCTGTATGCCTGTAACTCAATAAGCATCAAAGATATCTTAATGCCCTTTTGGATTTTTGGTCTTAACAAACTTTACTTTTGGTATCTTCATTTTTTGTATGTACATGGTTCCAGAGATATTGGAATTTCCATATGGCTCCAGGAGTAAACTGATAAAGTGACCCTATTATGGGCTATGAAAGATTCATATTTTGGTTTTGGAGTCCGCAACAACAGGTTGACATGCAAGGTTAAAAACACTTTCATTGTCTTATATTCATTATTTTTTTTACCTTAGCCTATTTGTTCAACAACTCCCAAACGATTCGCTCAAAGATTCATTTCTCCAAACCCCTCCTTTGCGTGACACTAATCTGCGGTGGTTGGTCCCAAAGTCTTTATAGACAGAATCTTTAAGTCTGCTGACTGCAAAGGCTCAAAGGGAGCAATCTGGAGTGCTCAAAGCACCAGAGCAAGGTCCCAATAGGGTACGGAGGGGGGTCAAGGAGGATTCAACCGTCTCGCCCCCCTAAGGAACCTGACAACCAGGTCGTGCTTACCAACAGACTTACCATTGATGTGGTCGGGTATGCGGCAATAGCGGCAGCATGAACTTTGAGGGTGGAGGGGGACACCGGCACCTTGCCTGCTGCAAGGAGGAAAGCACGACACCAATCGAACATCTTCAGGGGTCTTCTCGGTGAGAAGAACACCACCCGACGAACAGATTCAACTTCAAGGCGTAAGCACGTCTCTTAGATGTGCACGTGCCGATGCAATGGTGTTAAGTACCTCAGGGGGTAATTCACCTAGAACCTCCGCATCCCGTCCAGGGACCAGACATGGAGTTTCCAGAGGTCTGGACACGGGTGCCAAAGGGTGCCCCGTCTCTGAGAAACAAGGTTCTTCCTCAGAGGGATTCACCAGGGAGGGGCTGTCGTGAGGAGCGTGAGTTCTGAGAACCAGGTCCGGTTGGGCCAATAGGGTGCAAGTAGCAGGACCTGTTCCTTATCCTCACTGACTTTGCACAAGGTTTGTGCAAGTAGGATCATTGGGGGAAATGCATATTTGCGAAGGCCCCGGGCCAACTGTGCGCCAGTGCATCTATACAGAGTGTTCTCATGGACCGGGAGTAGAACAACTGGCAGTGAGAGGTTTCTGGCGAGGCGAACAGGTCTACCTGAGCTTCACCGAACTCTCCCCAAATCAGTTGGACCCCCTGGGGGTGGAGTCGCCACTCTCCCCCGCAGCGCAGCTCGTGAGAGCTCGTTGGCCACACGGTTGACCACACCAGGGACATGAACGGCTCGAAGCGTCCTCAGATGCTTCTGACTCCAAAGGAGGAGACGGCAGGCGAGTTGTAACATGCGACGGGAGCGCAGACCACCTTGACAGTTTATGTACGCAAAGATTGCAGTGTTGTCCGTGCGGACCAGCACATGCTTACACCGTAACAGCCCTTTCAGTCAGCCCAGGGCAAGGCGTACTGCTCATGTTCAGGTTCATTTCACTTCATAAGACCGCAATATATTGTCTGGAGCCACAGGTTTCAATTTTGTGTTACTTGATATGTTTTTATTTTTTATTCTCAAAAACTTGTAGCTTCTTACCTGCATTTTATGAATCACCAAGTTGCTAACTTCAGTTAAAAATCATCTTCAATGTTCTACTTTTAAAAAACTAACCTACATCTTGGATAGCCTGAAGGTGAGCAAATTAACAGCAAATTTACATTTCTGAGTAAACTATCACTTTAAACCCCAACAACACTCTTTCTATTAGATTATCTTGTTTAGTTTAGAAGTACTTCACATTAATGGAGTGAAATCAGTTGATAATTATATTTTGTGTCAACTTACAATATAAAACAATTAACTGCTACAGTATTTCTTGGTTGGAATGACTGTATATGTACACTGGAGTGTAGTGATAAAAACTGAACAAGCATTTCAAATTTGTTCACTATGGCAGCTCATTGGCAGGCAGGCTTACACAGGGGACTGTGGAAACAACAGTAGAGAGAGCATCAAACAGTATAAATTCTAGCACAGCCGGAAGTGCTATACAACATTCATGGTTACTAATGTGTGATGTGCTTTAAATATACACAGTTGCAATTGATCAGATGTCATAGTTGTTTTAGATGTTACTATACAATGTATTTCAGCACAGCTGAAATGTTTTATTGACAATCAGCATCCACGGAACTATGCATAGTATAATTTACTCTTTACTGTCATGTTCAACGTGAGAGAAGACACACAGTATGGGTTTGTGGGTACTAACAAAATATAAAATTACAGTACATATTCAGTACAATACAATATGACAAATAAAATGTACATGTAAAAAAACTAGAGGTGGGCATAGATAATTTTTTTTAATCTAGATTAATCTAGATTAATTTGGAATTAATCTAGATTAATCTAGATTAAAATGGCTCATTTGAATTCTGCCGAAGGCATTCAGAATATATGTGCTACCCAAATAATGATTAAAAGTAAGTCTTTGAGAACGGGTTTCTCAAGCCAGGTGGCGCATTAGACCAGGGCTCATCTCCTGTTTCCAAAATGCATCACAAACTTTAATCTCTTCCCCGTCCCAATCCCACGAAAAACTGGAGGAAAATCCTGCTCCACTCCGGAAGAATGACTCCCATTCCCTCCCACTCCCGTGTTGTTGTTTTTGCCGATAACTGTCAATTACAGTAAAATATAGTACAGATCACAGCGTGCCCACCTTATTAGTTGAATAAAACCCAAAATGTCGTTTTTGTTATTATATTGAACTGAAAGCCATCTTATTATGCACAGTGTTGCACAGATTAAATTTCATGTAAATCATCCATGCTAACACACACGCCTTCTATTTTTATTTTTTAGACATTTCACTCTCTATAGATATATTTTTCTATGTACTGTATTTTTAGATATATTCGAGTTCAAGTTTCTCGCCTAGTTCACATGAGACCTAAAGCGCATCCTGTTTGCTTAAAAGCGCAACGTTTCGTTGTTATTCTGAGTGCACACAAATAAACGAGTCTTTACAGATTCGAAAGATGTAATAGGCTACTTTTATCTGTATGACCAAAATGACGGAGATTTTAAGAGCAAGTGAGCGCACCGGAGCCTGTCTTGCAGCAAACTTCCACACAAACACTTCAATAGCGCACATTTCTCTAGGTTAACATCATATTGAGCGCCATGTAAAGTTGTTACTACATACATCTTTCAGATGAAAAGCCATATTTGAGGTTGATGAATGATAGGTGAGCGTTTGGATGTCCTGCTCGATTGTATTACCACACAGACCAGCCGTTAATAATCTGTCCATCACGGACTGCGAGCCTCTAGTTCAAGACTGCTCGCCCCTACAGTGCAATTCGCCAGGTATACATCCGCGCTAAAATATCAGGGTGAAAGTCATCATAGCTTGCGTAGTATAGACCCAGCTCCCAACCCAACTTTGAGAATAGATTAACGGCGATATTTTTTTTATCGCCGATAAGAGTCTCACGTTAACGCAGCATGTTAACGCAGATAACGGCCCACCACTAAAAAAAACATTGTTAAATTCTATATATAAAATTAACAGTGTTTATTTTAGGTGATTTGACCTATTTTTAATCACCTTTCAGATTTAGCAGAAGTGGTGTCACAAATAATTACTGAAAGTACAATATAAATCATGCATACATTAATGTAATTTTGTACAACACTTTTAGTATAGAATTTATGGATAATTTGAAATTTCACACACTCTCTCAAATGAATCATTGACATTGCACAGGCCAATCGTTTCGTGTCTGGTATCATTACGAGTCACAGGGTTTAATTTGTTTTTGTCAGTGTATGTTTTTTTGTCTCTCAAAGCCGTGAGTCCCATTGACAGCCACTATATGACTGACAGACTTCCATGGTTTGAGTTAAAAATCTTCGTTTGTGTTCTACAGAAGAAACAAAGGGACTTACATCTTTGCCCTTTGATTAAGCAGATAAACATCAAATTACATTTTTTGGGTAAACTATCCCTTTAAATCTTCCAAGAATCATCTAAGAAAGCTCCTAATGTATCTTAATTTAGCTAGTCTTAGCTTAAGAGAGATTTGGGACCAATCTGAGAGCAACTCTGAGCGAGGAGAAGACAAACACATTTTATATGTGTATACATTCATTTTTTATTATTATTATTTACCATGCAGGCGCACTTAATATATTTTATGGGAAATAAACAGCAACACAATAAGATTATGAAAGTGCTGTAATTCTTTGTGTGATCACTTATAGAAGGTTGTGACAGACCCAAATCATCATTCATCAATGCTGCATAGTTGCATTTTTCCAGTTGCCAAATATGTTAATGTAGTTAATGTAGTGATTACTTCCATTTCTGGCGCTATGGTATTTCTGAGCTGTGTCAGAGATGTTAGCATGCCTCTAATAAGATAAGTCACAATCTAATGTGTAGTGTTTTGTTAACTCCCTGCCTGTCATGCATTGTATGCAACACATTTCTTCTCCCTCTTCACGTTTTGTCCATTTTATGGACTACTAAAGAAACTCTTAAGCCTCTTAAAAGTCATTGCCCGTACTCCTAACAGTTTTAAGATTTTTCAGTAATACAGACTCAGATCTTTCGTAGATGGATTAGTTTATTAATTAATTTCCTGAATTTTTTCACATTTTTATGTTGACATTTTTTAATATGTTGCCCAAAATATTCTTGAGAAAATATGTCATGACTTTGACAACAGAGGGGCTGTTTGTTCCATTCAAACATGCTTGAAACACAGAAAGCATCACAAATATTTGTAATAATTTCTGTGATCTTTTTTGTATATTTTCACCAATTTAAGCAGTTTCAGTGAAGTAATTTCTGGAAATTACTTTTTTGTTTGACTGTTGTTGCTTTTTTCATCTGTTTATACTATTGCTGTAAATATTGTCACTTTGTGACATTAAGTTACTTGTCAGTTATTTGCCATTCAGTGTCTGAAAGCTTATCCTTTATACTTCTTTTTTTGCGGAACTGTGTTCTATTGTATATGCAATCTGCTGTGTGGTCGTCGTGCCAACCACATTTTTCAATGGAGAACAAAGAATATCTACTTGGCAATAAAACATTACATTACATTTACAGCTCTCTATGGGGCCCCAAAGTGTCAACTATACATATCCCCTGTAGGTCAAGTCAGCCCTGGCTGTTGCACTTGTTGGCCTAGATACATTCTAATCTTCATCGTGGCAATAACCCTGCCATGGGTTCACAAGTAATAAGCTTTTAACTTTGTTAAAATACAAATCTGATTGGAATGCTGGGAACAGCGTTTATAACAATATTTATATTTCAAAAAGCAATTCACAATTTAATATTCATGTTTGCCTCAAATAAAAGAAGTCAACTGCTTGTAAAATACTTCAAACATAATTTAGCAACTAATGTCAAATTGGTAGTAATTTGTTTCATCTCCCAAGATGCATTAGTTTATATGTATTTTTATCCTTTTCCCCTTATATGTTATCATATTGACTCTTACTGGCATTGAATTGATTGGGTGCTTTTGACTCGACTGAGGGTCCTGAGGTCCCTATGTACGCTATGAAGATAAGATAAAGGTTTAAAGTGCACACCTGAAAGAGCTCAGATCATTAGTTTACTCTTATGCAATAAGCTGTTAATGGTTTGCCAGGCATATCAATGATATTGAAATTGTGCTAATTCAATATATGTCTAAGAAGAAATATCTAAAAGCACTTGTGGAAATTTGTGGGTTTATGTATATTTAGGGCATACTAGTGAGAAAAAATAACCTTAAATTAATAGTTAAATACTATGGTCACTCAAAGAATTAACTCCACATTTAGTCATTGCTGATCTTTTACATATAAGTGTATATAATGAAGGGTGGGGGAAAAAGTTGAATATTTAGTAGTGTATTCCAAGCGTTATGAAAGGCAAATTATATTTTTCTGTGAGAAAAGGCAATTATTTGGCTTCAAAAGATTTGCAAAAAAATATATAATAATAGCGCAGTCATATTGACCACATTTATCATACATCTGTGGCGCTTATTTGTTGAATTTTGAATTTCACAGACCAAGTCTCCATTTACTTTTATTCTATGTAAAAGGACATTCATCAACATTTCTCCTTGTAGGTGTTATAAAAACCAAAAGCATTATCTTTGAACTTACTTACCCAAAGTCATCAACACAAAATACTCACGAATTAATAAATTGCATACTATCTAAACCTATAGAATAAAAACATTTATGGTCTTTCAGTAAAAGAAAACTTGAGGAAATGTCTTCATATCAGGAAATATCAGGAATATCTTCTTATTCTTTTTCTAACAGATTGACAATTCTGTTTAGATTACGCAGGTTATAAGCTGATGTCAAGTATTTCCAACAGCTCAATAAGCCGTGATTATCATTCCATGGCCTGCTCTATGTATGTCATACACCAGTGCAACCGGTGAAGTTAGCTTCTAGGAAAAGGATTTAGCTTGATGCCGTTTTCTGCTTGAGCAAGACACTAATCTTGCTTAGGCTGTGACGTTATGCACTTCCTAATATAATACAGGCGCAAAGACTTCAGTGCTAGTACTGTACCAAGAACCATGAACAGAAAAATAAAGTTCTCAAAAAGGATTCTCTTTCCTTTTTCTAATTCATGCCCTTTTAGTGACCCTGCTGCTATCTGTCATGGTAATTCCTACCCTATCAAGATTAATGATTCATCTTATCTTTGGCAATGTGCCATGTCTGTATGTGATATGACACACCCTTAGTTTAAAGCAGCGCTGTTATGAATACAAATTGCAATAATTAACAGTTTTTAATGCAGAATTACGATGACGCAACTTTTACACAGCATGCTAAATGTTTTGTGACTGGTATTATATTTAATAAGGCTGAATAAAATAACTATAAGAAAACGTAAGTATACCAGAATCAATTGTGTTAACCACAGACCTTTTTTCAGGCATTAAACCAAAAACCCATTCAAAAACCTATTGAAGATTGAACCAAAATGCTAAATCATTTCTGGGTTTTGGCCCACAAATGTTAAATGTATGTCATCCCTGCAGCCCTCTATAAATGTTGTTACTTGCCACCTGCAAGCCATCTGTAGGCAGTTTCTCTGATTTAACAATAAATCATAATTTATTAACTATTTATTTATAACTATTAAGACATTACGATATCATTTTTTTCTTCTTCATTGTGCCTATAAGAACACCCATACCTGTGGTAGAATCAGTGAAATAAAGTACAGAATAATACTTTTGTTGTAACAACATTTTTGAATTTTTCTTCCATTTGTGTTTGGCTTGGCATCTGGAATTGTTGCTATAGCTGAAGTCCTATAGGGTCATTCGGTGTCAACTCAACCCTGCTCAAATTTCAATATTTTGTATAGGGGGATCAAAATGACAATTTTGAGACAAATTACAGGGGGGTAAAAGAAAGAAAGATGGCAGCACAATAATGCCATTTTTTTTACATAGAGATTAGTAGGTCTATTAGTAAAATCAGTTGACTTCAGTAATCTTTGTTGCATTAACGTGCAAATGGTGACCATTCAAAAATGCTGGGAAAACAATTTGCTTTTTTTTCTCCAAAGCCTGCATGCCTATAATTCAAGGAGCATCAAATCTATCTTAATGCCCTTTTAGATTTTGGGTCTTAACAAACTTTCCTTTTGGTATCTTCATGTTTTGTATGTATATGGTTCCAGAGATATTGGAATTTCCATATGGCTCCAGAAGTAAATTGATAAAGTGACCCTATTATGGGCTATGAAAGGCTCATATATTGGAGGCAAGGTTAAAAACAGTTTAATTGTCTTATATTCATTTATTTTTACCTTAGCCTATTTGTTCAACAACTCCCAAACGATTGGCTCAAAGATTCATTTCTTCAAACCCCTCCTTTGTTTGACACTAATCTGTGGTGATTGGTCGGATTGGTCGATTTAATTTCCATTTCATAATAAAAGCAGCGTTTGTGAGCACAGTGCTGCTTTTTTTACAGCCGTTACCAGGGAAACGGCTGCTTTACCACTCCAAAAGCAGCACTTGGTGCCAAAGAATGAATTTGCATTTTCATTTAGACCAACGCGAAAATCAACTGATGGCACAGTGTTCCCAGGTCTGTGTGCGGGCAATATGCTAATGTTTCATGTTGACGTTAACATGAAATGGCTTGGGATTTGTTTTAAAAACAACTCCTTTCAATCATTCAGAGTCTACTCTTTCTTTTGAGAGACAATGGGTGTGTTCGAAACTGCATACTTCCATACTATATAGTAGGCAAAAAGCAGTAGGCGAGCAAAAGAGTATGTTTGAAGCCTGAGTATTCATAAAAGAGTAGGCGAGAATTACCTGGCTGGTGACCTAATTCTCGCGAGCTTCGGACATACGTATACTTAAGTTGTGTCCTAATATGCCTACTTACCTATAGTAGGGAAAAAAAAGTACGTGAAGAAAGAAGCACGTTCGAAACCGCAGTATTCATAAAACAGTGTATGAGAAATCCCCGGATGTCCTACTGCTTCAGCCCAAATTCTAAAATGAGCGGATTCACATAAACCATATACATCTTAAAAATGATTACTAAATGTCTATTTTTGATTTGTGACAGGAAAATGTTCTAAAAGATTTGCAGGAGTACATCTAATAGATATCATATAGACATCTGAGATGATGTATTCGTGTTATTATGTAGAATTCGCTGTTGCCAACACTGCTTTACATGAATGTAAGTAAATACTGTATAAACACATCTACGTGAAGTTACTAAACATAAGTTATCTCTTTTATTTGTCTATTAGTCTGTTGATAAACTGAGGAGCATTTGTGTTGGATAAAAAGTGAGTTAACACTTCAGCAGCTACCTCAACATTTAAATGTGGTACTGAGCAGATAAATGACTGAATCTTGTCTGGATGTTACAGGGACAGATGAGACACATCCGGTGCAGAGTGACTGATTGCTGCCGTCAAAGGCTCTCAGTGAGTATACTACTGAAATGAATAAAACATCTTTTAAATCTTAAGATGTATTTTATTTTAATTATTCTCATTTCAAACAGAGCTATACAGCACTTTTCTAATTCTTGATTTCTGTGCCTTAACTGTAGATCTTCTGTGGTGGAGGATGACCTGCAAGGAAAGGTGATGGCAGCATTTGTGAGAAACAAGGGAGAAAACCTGAAACAAAAATATAAAGTAAGATCGTTTTTTTACTTCTAAAACAGAAATCAAATGAAATTTTTGCAGGATCTGACATGTCTGCAGACTGCTGTGAGCAGTGAAGATGGAGAAGTCCACAGCAGCATCCTGGAAATGATCTAGTGCCATGAATGAGACGCTCCGTTACTCCACCTGCCCTTACTGCCTCATCTGGACCAGATGTTGCTGTGGTATCTTCATCATCAGTGACCCCAGAGCCAGCGAGAGCATCTAGAGAAAGGCCAAAGGACATTGAGGATGTGATTTTGGTCAAGTTTGTCCTGCTGTTTTCTGTTCATACAACATCAGTAAATGGAGCCCAGTTTTCAGGAGCTTCAAAATTTTACTCTGTTTAAATATTTTACAGGCTCATGGAGAGCAGGCACACAAATGTTTGGAGCAGACACAGCGATCTTTAAGGTTGTGTGGTTCAGGGGGGCATCATCGTGGTCTTCCTCATCTTCTCTGTTCACTCAGGCAAGGACAGCTTTAATGTCTCTTTCTCATCCATGATCCGATTCCAGTCTCACTGCAGCAATGAGGGTCGTGATGGATGGCAAAGACAGGTGAAGGTGGTCAGCTGCAGAATTGGCACAGCTGTGTTGAGATGGCAGTAGGATGTGGGTTCACCGCTTGTTACATGATTGTCAGAACAATAACTTTGAATAACTTTTTTTAAAGCTTTGTTTTATGTGTTGTTGACTTGTATATGTATGTGTTTATTGTGATTATTACTTTTATTCATTCTTTTACTCATTTATTTATGTTTCCTGTTATGGTCCCGCTGACGTCGGATAAACTCGCCCGGAACATGTCCAAGTTGACGTCATCAAGAGCCGCCTGTAGCAGAGCATCACTTCTCCCTCCACCGGGGGTTCCTGAACGAGCCTTTGTTTATATTCCGGTGTGAGGAAAATGGTCCGATTTGCCAAAAGCCGGTAGTGAGCGGGCTTTGTAGGCCTTTTTAAACTGATTGTAGCAATGATCCAGTGTATTCAGTCATCTAGTTGGACAGGATATGTTGATGAAAGTTCGGCATGACCTGCCTGAGGCTGGCTTTGTTAAAGTCCCCCGCGATGATAGAGGCAGCGTCAGAGTGTTTGTTAATGTATCCACTGAGCTCATCGTGGAGTTTGGACAAAGCCAAGCAAGTGTCTGCCTGTGGTGGAATGTAAACAGCAGCGACAATGATCGATGAAATCTCGCAGGGGGCAGGTAGAATGGGTGGCAGATAATGGATAGATGTTCTAGATGAGGCGAGCAGGAGCGCGACAGAATGGAGATATTCCCGGGGTCACACCATTTCTTATTGATCATGAAGCACACTCCACCGCCTTTGGTTTTACCGGCCTTGGCTGTTCTGTCCATCCGTAAAACAGAAAACTTATGCATTACAGCAGTGTCTGGGACCGAGGGCGTGAGCCATGTTTCAGTCAAACAAAGGATGTTACAAGCCCTTTTGCCCCTTTGGAAACTTATCCTGTCTCTAAGATCGTCCATCTTATTCTCCAAGGATTGGACAATAGCGAGCAGAATACTCGGTAGAGGAGGACTGTGAGCCCTTTCCCTCAGTCTGTTGCGGATTCCAGCACGTTTCCCACGGTGTTTCTTTCGCCTTCTGGGATTATTTAGGTGGCCATTGTTCTCCTCCGTGTTCCCGAAGAATCTCCAATGGCCACGTTGGATTTCGTGGATAAAGTGTCCTGAAGCAGGTTAGTGTAGCGGTGTCCAATGTCCAAAAGTGTTCTTTTGTTGTAAATAATCAGTGCAGACGTTATGCGTGTAAAAAGTAAAAAGTAAAAGTAAAAATACGTAAAAAAGTAGATAAAAGCACAATCTGAGCGGAGCTACCCGAACGGCGACCGAACACAGCAGCGCCATTTTGGATTCCTCATCCTGCACTTTGCACCAAAACACACAGGGTTCTCCTTCCTTGGGATGTTAGTATGTGAAAAAATGTTTTATGTTGTTTTTACTTCTGGGTTTATTCACGTGTGCACAACTTGTAATTGGTACAAATTATATTTTTTCTACAGACTTCTCTTGGCAGCCCTGCACTTCAAACACAATGGCAGCAGAGAAGTTGCTCGAACCAGTGATGGAGAGGTGTGTTATGTGGTTCGCTACCCAAGGTTCCGCAAAGGTGGCTGGGTAGTCCGTCCACTTATGGAAAAGCCATCATATGGTTAGCAGTTTCAGTCAGTTCCTAGATATTATTAAGTCAGTCAAACCATGAGTCAGCAATGAATATGATCTAAACTTTTGCTTCCTTCTCTCAGCATATGCATCAGCCCTCATGGAGTCTCTGAAAGTGCAATACTCCAAGTCACCACATGCTCTACGACAGTGGTTCTCAACCTTTTTTTCCACCGGGCCGCACTATGGTCCAAGTGCAAGTCTCACGGGCCGCGCGCATGTCATTTACATATTACGTCATCAATACAAACCAACCAGATTTATAATATTATTTATAGCCTAAATATTATGATATCTAAACGATTACATTTATTTAACTAAATAATTCTACTCATCAATAATAAAACACATGATGCTGTCGGGAACCAATTGTGAAATTCTGCTTGAAATGAGTAACAACACAATGAAGTTGAGATTGTAAATTGCAGTCAGTAAAACACGCACGGAAGTGTTACTTGACACATTGCAGAAAGTGTGCGTTCACAAATGTAGCCTATGTTGATCCAAATAGGAAAATATTTTTTTATTGAATAATCTGAGGTTCTCTCCAGAGATGTTTTGCCACATTTCTGTAATAAGTATGATTGCTGCGTAGTAGTTTATGGGTGTTTCTTTTTCCCTGAACATCTTCAAGTGAGTGGTGGGGCAAACCAAAAGTAAGTCCATCACTCTCTTCACCGCTGAGGCTGAGACTATTCTTGTTTGTATGCGTTTCTTCTCTGGCATTTTCCACATTTCGTTTTCCCTCTTAACAAATGTATCCATTCTTATGCTCAGTTTTACAGAACTAATGGCTGCTGATGACTATTTGAATTGAATTCTACCAAAGTGCGTGCTTGTAAGTGTTCGTTAAATGTGTAACATTAATTACGTGAGTACATAGATCTGCTCATGTCTGAAAATAATATATGAAAAACTACATTTTACATACAAAAACTTTAGCTTATATTTGTTTAGTACATTTTTATATGAACGTAAAAACTAAAACTAATTGTAAAACTGAAAATTATTTTTTTATTATGTTCAACACATAAGACTGTAACATTCAGCATGGTGGGCCGCATTCGAATTCGTGACGGGCCGCATATTGAGAACCGCTGCTCTATGAAAACGCAGCACTGTCTTGACTTCCACTACACCTGCTCCCCTTTCCAGTTCTCTCCAGAGGATCAACAAGGATGAGGCTGTTGGAGTGTATCTAGCACAGCATTCGCGATTTAACACTCGTTAACATATCTGCGAGTCATCTGTGTCGCGTCACCTGTAGTGTTTTTTTCCCCCTGTTGGCAAAAGAATGGACCCGCCCTACTCTGCCACTAATTGGCTTACCTTAATGTTGTTTCCCTCATCATCCAACCAATCTCACTCCTGAAGCCTAACCTTTAGACCCTGCAGGCAACTGTCCATATTTCCAGAGGCTACGTAAAACGTGAAGGAACAAGCTAACAATAAGCAATTTATTTTTGAAGTAGTTGTCCTCAGACGTCTTTTAATCATATAAAGGTGTTTATCCTTGAATGGTGCACTGCAAAAAATGCTTTCCTATGCAGTTTTTGTCTTGTTTCTAGTCCAAATATTAAAAAATCTTAAATCAAGAAGCATTTTCTAGACAATTAAAAATTATTGTCTTGTTTTCAGAAAAAAATAAGTCAAAATTAAGTGAGTTTTTCCTTAAAACAAGCAAAATAATCTGCCAATGGGGTAAGCAAAATAATCTAATTTCAAGGTACTATGATTGTTGAAAGGTATAAAAAGGTTTTAGAGCAACATATGCTCCCCCTCCAAACAATGTGTATTTCAGCAGGACAATGCAAAACCACATACTGCAGCTATTACAACAGCATGGTTTCGTAGTAGAAGAGTCCGAGTGCTGAGTTGGCCTGCCTGCAGTCAAGATCTTTCACCTATAGAGAACCTTTGGCCCATAATTAAATGAAAAATACATCAAAGAAGACCACAAACTCTTCATCAGCTGGAAACCTATATCAGGCAAGAATGGGACCAAATTCCAACATCAAAACTCCAGAAACTCATAACCTCGATGCCCAGATGTCTTCAAACTGTTTGAAAAAGAAGAGGAGATGCTACACCATGGTAAACATGCCCTGTCCCAACTATTTTGAGACATGTAGCAGGCATCAAATTTGAAATGAGCACATTTTGTGCAT
This sequence comes from Gymnocypris eckloni scoliostomus, assembly GCA_027564155.1. Classification (NCBI taxonomy): domain Eukaryota; kingdom Metazoa; phylum Chordata; class Actinopteri; order Cypriniformes; family Cyprinidae; genus Gymnocypris; species Gymnocypris eckloni. Next base: position 563,228 of record CM050414.1, on the reverse strand, counting down.
ACAATTAACAAATATCTCAGTTTAAACATGTGTTATGTTATCTATGTTCTTGTCACGGTCCACGGGGATCCAGGAACGAGGAGACGAGGATAGAAACAAACAGGGTATTTAATGGATGACAAACGGAGGAGGCACAGGAACACAGGTAAGAACATTGACACGCTGACATTAACAATAATCCACAAGTAACATGGGGCAGAACAGACTAGATATAGGGAGACATGACTGGAAACACCTGGGACATAATCAAGATACAGACGGAGACTAATTAACTAATTATGGGGAACAGGACGGATCAAATATGGGTGAGGAGACAAAGGCAGAGGAAGACAAAGTCTGACAATACCCCCCCCTTCCAATAGGCGCGCGCCGCATTTACATCGAAAGGGGAGGGGTGGGCACTCTGGAGGCCTCGGACCTGGAGACCGGACAGGTGACCTCCAGGGCGGTGCCCGTTCCGGGACCCACGGCGGATCCGGGGACTCAGGCGGCCACGGCGGATCAGGCGGCCATGGCGGATCCGGGATTCCGCGGCCATGGCGGATCCGGGATTCCGCGCCACGGGCGGATCAGGCGCGCCATGGCGGATCCGGGGATTCTGGCGGCCATGGCGGATCAGGCGCCACGGAAGGTCCGGGAACTGAGGAGGCCATGGCGAGCGCGGGTGCTCGGGCGGCCATGGAGGAGCGGGTGCTCGGGTGGCCATGGAGGTAGCCCCCAAAATTTTCATGGGGAAGCTCCCATCCCAGGGGGCGCTCAGGAGCCGTGGAAGGCGAGCTGAACAGGGCCAGCGGAGGGAAAAGTGAGCTGGACGGGACCAGCGGAGGCCCAGGTGAGCTGGACGGGACCAGCGTGGGCCAAGGTGAGCTGGACGGGACCAGCGGAGGCAATGGTGAGCTGGGACGGGACCAGCGGAGGCCCAGGTGAGCTGGGACGGGACCAGCGTGGGCCAAGGTGAGCTGGACGGGACCAGCGGAGGCAATGGTGAGCTGGGCAGGACCAGCGGAGGCCCTGGAGAGCTGGGACGGAACCAGCGTGGGCCAAGGTGAGCTGGGACGGGACCAGCGGAGGCAATGGTGAGCTGGGCGGGACCAGCGGAGGCCCAGGTGAGCTGGACGGAACCAGCGTGGGCCAAGGTGAGCTGGACGGGACCAGCGGAGGCAATGGTGAGCTGGGCGGACCAGCGGAGGCCCAGGTGAGCTGGACGGGACCAGCGTGGGCCAGCGTGGGCGCTCGGGTGCCGCTGACTCGGGCGCTCGGAAGAGCTGGACGGAACCAGCGGGAAATTGAAGCGCACTTACGAGGAGCCGGCACTGGAGGCGCTGTCGAGGTGCAGGCACTGGAGGGCACTGGCGTGGTGCAGGCACTGGAGGGCACTGGCGTGGTGCAGGCACTGGAGGGCACTGGCGTGGTGCAGGCACTGGAGGGCACTGGCGTGGTGCAGGCACTGGAGGGCACTGGCGTGGTGCAGGCACTGGAGGGCACTGGCGGTGCAGGCACTGGAGGGCACTGGCGAGGTGCAGGCACTGGAGGGCACTGGCGAGGTGCAGGCACTGGAGGCGCAGCCTCGGAGCAGGCACTGGAGGCGCTGGCGAGGTGCAGGCACTGGAGGGCGCTGGCGAGGTGCAGGCACTGGGCGCTGGCGAGGTGCAGGCACTGGAGGGCACTGGCGTGGTGCAGGCACTGGAGGGCACTGGCGTGGTGCAGGCACCGGAGGGCACTGGCGTGGTGCAGGCACCGGAGGGCACTGGCGTGGTGCAGGCACCGGAGGGCACTGGCGAGGTGCAGGCACCGGAGGGCACTGGCGGTGCAGGCACTGGTGGGCACTGGCGAGGTGCAGGCACTGGAGGGCACTGGCGAGGTGCAGGCACTGGAGGGCGCTGGCGAGGTGCAGGCACTGGAGGGCACTGGCGAGGTGCAGGCACTGGAGGGCAGCCTCGAGCAGGCACTGGAGGGCAGTCTCGAGCAGGCACCGGAGGGCGCTGTCGGGAGCACCCACTGGATCTCGGCGGCGCTGAAGCGCGGGCTCGGCGGCGCTGAAGCGCTGGCTCGGCGGCGCTGGAAGCGCTGGGCGCGCGGCGCTGAAGCGCGGGCTCGCGCGGCGGCGCGCTGGAAGCGCGGGCTCAGCGCGCGCCGGGAACCAGCCGAGACGAAGACGAGCTGGGACGGCACCAGCGAAGAAGAGCTTGGCAGAACCAGCGAAGACGAAGAAGAGCTCGGCGGGGCCAGCGGAGACACTGTGGGCTGGTTTCGACTGACCGGTAACTTCCCAGACACCGTAGATCCTCTCTCCAACACAATCCTGTGGTGTCTGGGAGATCCATAGGGCGCTGGTAATTTGCCCCAGCGAAACAGATGGAGGATTGCCGCGTCGTGGAGCTCCGTCACCGCGAAGCTTGCAGAATTCTCCGCGAACTCCATGAAAGAGAGATTCCGCCGCTAAGGGCGAAGACGCAGGCGGCGAACTCCATCGCCGTGAAGGAAGATGAGTAGCTCTTGTATGGTGATTATTCTGTCACGGTCCACGGGGATCCAGGAACGAGGCGAGGATAGAAACAAACAGGGTATTTAATGGATGACAAACGGAGGAGGCACAGGAACACAGGTAAGAACATTGACACGCTGACATTAACAATAATCCACAAGTAACATGGGGCAGAACAGACTAGATATAGGGAGACATGACTGGAAACACCTGGGACATAATCAAGATACAGACGGAGACTAATTAACTAATTATGGGGAACAGGACGGATCAAATATGGGTGAGGAGACAAAGGCAGAGGAAGACAAAGTCTGACAGTTCTATTGTGAATAAAATATTGGCTCATTTGATTTGAATTATTTGAATTTTTTATTTTTTTATTCAAATTTAAAAACGTCCCAACATTTCCGGAATTTGGGTTGTATATTTGAATTTACTTTGCTGGGAAAATTGTAAATGTAATTCAAATTCGGTGTATTCAAGGTAATGAAATGTAACTTGAAGATCAATTTTTACAGTCAGCGCCTATCAGCTTATTTTTAGGAACCTCCATCTCCCAAACATCTAAATCACTCCAACAGGCAGAACACTCTGTTCTTAAAGATTTCCATACAGGATGCCAGTATAGTTGTCGAGCATACCTAAAACAGCAAATCTCATCAGATAGGATGTCAAATCTATGTTTAGCAGAAGACTATCACTCCACAGATGGAGATTTGAGAATATGAGATGTCACAGCAGCAGGCTTTTGAGGACCTTAACACTAAGAGTTCTCAGGGATGTATTAAGCTCTAATCCTTTTTTAATCCATTGTTCCAAAATAAACTCACTGTGCAATTAATTTTATTCCAAGAACCCCACTATCCAGATTGGCCCATTGGATTTCACGGCATTTATGTCAGATTAGATAAGAGCTGAAATTCACAGCTTTTGGTTTACCATACGGCAGTGTTTACTTGACATACGGTTTTTAAACACATGTCATATATAGATTTAAAATTTTCTGAGGAGAAAAGTCACTGATGCTCACCAATATATTAACAGGCTATTGTTGGGGGCTTCTAGTAAGTTGATGGAATACTGCTAGCCAGGATGTTGCTAGAAGAGCCAAACCCCAAATCTCTTGACTTGACATTCTGGGTCCCTCCTTCAATGTATATATCTACCACTGCATCCGAAATGGAATACTTCCATACCATATGGCTGATGTAAAACAATATGCAAAAATAGTAGTTTGTCCATATTCACAGTAATTGAAAAACAGTAGAAAAGTAGAAAATTGTAATAATACATTTTATTTATACATTTTAAAGAAAATCTCAAAGTGCTACAAAAAGGGTCTTAATAGTATAAAACAATTAAGAAATAAAATTCTGCCAACTAATATTAACACAGAAGTTAAACATTAAAAATAAAATACTTTTTAAAAAGGTATGTTTTTAGACCATCAGTCATTTGTGGAGCCCTCAGATGTTCAGGAAGGGCATTCCACAGATGAGGGGCGATGGAACAAAAGGCTCGATCCCCATTGGTGCGTGTCTTAGTCCTAGGGGGGAGGAGACGATAAGTGTTTGTGGAGAGGAGGGAACGTGCTGAGATCTGTGGAGTAAGGAGTTCTTTATGGTAAGTGAGGGCATTGCCTTGGATGCACTGATGTGTAAGAAGGGAGACTTTGTATTCGATCCGGGCAGAAATGGGAAGCCAGCATAATGATTGAAGAATTGGTGTAATGTGTTCATATTTATGAACTTTCATCAGGATCCTCACGACACTATTCTATATGTGCTGGAGTTTCTGGATGCTCTTGCAAGGGATCCCAATGAGAAGAGTGTTGATGTAGTCCTTTCTGGAGGAGATAAAGGTATGGATGAGCTTCTCAGCATCATGTAGAGTGAGTGTAGGACAGAGTCTGGCTATATTCCTGAGGTGATGAAAGAGTCCTGGCCAGAAAATATAATGCGAGTTATGGTAGATGTTCTGATCTGATGAGAGAAACCAATGTGGATGGCTTCTGTTTTTGAGCTGTTCAGCTGAAGAAAGTTATGATTCATCCACGCCTTTATCTTCAAACAGGCAGCGAGTGTAGGTAGAGTTGTTGATGATGAAGATGAGAGTATCAGTGTTCATATACAGTATAGTTGTGTATCATCAGCGTAACAATAGAAAGAAATTCTCAAGCGACTGATGACTTTGCCAAGAGGGAACAAGTGAAGAATTAATAAATAGGACAGAGAACTGATCTCTGTGGAACCCCGCATCCAACAGAATGTGATTGGGTCCTTGAGCTTCCCATGGCCACAAATTCAGATCTGTCTGTAGGATATATGAGGTGGTGGATATAGTGGGTGAGATATTTGAGGCAGCAAGTGAACATTTTGTCCTCAAAGTTGATGTGTTAGTAGCAAGAAAATAAGTGTAAGGATTTGAGCTAATTTGACAGGCCAAATTGTGATGGCTAGATGACTGGGTATGAGCATCTCCAAAAGGGCAGCTCTTGTGTGGTGTTCCCTGTTTTCATTGGTCAGTATCTATCAAAAGTGGTCCAAGGACAGAGCAGTGGTGAACCAGTGGCAGGGTCATGGGCAGCAAAGGCTCACTGATTTCCGTGGGGAGCGAAGACTGGCCCATATGGTCCGATCCAACAGATGAGCTACTGTAGGGCAAATTGTTAATGCTGGTTCTGATGGAAAGGTGTCAGAATACACAGTGCATCGCAGTTGGTTGCGAATTGGGCTGGATAGCTGCAGATCAGTCAGGGTGCCCGTGCTGACCACTGTCCACTGCCAAAAGCGCCAACGTGAACATCAGACCTGGACTACAGAGCAATGCAAGAAGATGGTAGACTGGTCTGATTAATCATGTTTTCTTTTACATCACGTGAATGGCTGGGGGTGTATGCGCCACTTACCTGAGGAACACATGTGGATGTTACTTTGACACACACCACATGACTAAGCATTGCTGCAGACCATGTACACCCTTTCATGGAAACGGTATTCACTGGTGACTGCGGCCACTTTCAGCAGGATAATGCACCCTGCCACAAAGCAAAAATGGTTTAGGAATGGTCTGAGGAGCAACAATGAGTTCGAAGTATTTACTAGGCCTCCAAAATTCCCCAGTCTGTGCTGAACGAGTTTGATTCATGGAGGCCCCAAGTCGCAACTTACAGGACTGAAGGGATCTGCTGCTAGCATCTTGGTGCGAGATACCACAGCACACCTTTAGGGGTCTAGTGGAGTCCATGCCTCGGTCAGGGCTGTTTTGGCAGTAAAAGGGGATCAACACAATATTAGGAAGGTGGTTGTAATGTTATGCCTAATTGGTGTAGAACATACTTTTTAATGGTCACAGAGCAAGTTTAAATTAAAACCACCTCAACCACCACTAATTTATCTAAAGCAAGCACTATGCATTAATCGGTCACACTTTATTTTAAGGCCCAATTCTTGCTATTAACAAACTATTAACAACAACTTTTGCCCCAATGAACTCCTAATTAGCTGCTTATTCATAGTTAGTAAAGTGGTTGTTACATTTAGGTATTGCGTAGGATTATGGATGTAGAATATGGTCATACAGAATATGTGCTTTATAAGAACTAATAAACAACCAATATGTTAATAATAGTCATGCTAATAAGAAACTAGTTAATAGTGAAAATTATTAGTGTGCCATGCGCACACTCACAGTATGATATCACAGTTGCGTGTAAACATGTCTTTTCGTGTGAGAATGATTCTAATTTTAATGGCTTTCAGTGTAAACGGCAACTGATAATATATTTATGTTGTGCCAAATGAGGCTTGCACAGCCTGAGTGAGTGTGTGAGAGAGACCGCACACACAAAGTAACTCTCAAAAATGTATAGATGCATACTGCGGTAGAAACAAAAAGAGATTTGCCAAATATGATTGAGGTAAGCAACATTAGACGGCCATGATGTTTCCCCGAATAAATCGAGTGAGTCAATTGATTCAGTGACTCGTTCATAAGGACAGCCAATTGACTCGTTTCTGAATGAATCAGCCGTTTGAATTAATCGGTTGAATGAATGAATAAACGACTCGCTTATTAAAACAGACATTGTGGTGGTTTAGTCATATTTAAAAGTGTCATTGCATTTTTTTCAACATTTATTTGTAAGTTTAAAAAAATATGTAAAACATTAATCTTCAAATGATTTATGCATTTGAAATGTTGCAGTGTAAATGCATGTATGGCACCTCAGCTTCATCAAACTGTGTAAATGCATCTAATAACACTTCAGATGCAGCTTCTGTTTCCTCAGCAGTGGAAATATAGAGTTTGTTAATACTAATTTCATTTTAATGGTAACAGCTCTACAGTTTCTTATTATGCTAATTTAATTAATTGAAACAAAGTAAGAATTTTATGTGAAAGATGACACATTCAATAAGGATAGGGGAAAGAAATTACCATTTATAAACAATGGGAAATGACATCTGTTTTGTTACATAAAGCAACTCATTTTAAGTTAACTATTTCTTCCTCTTTCCAGTCACAGAGCACTTTATTTTGAGAGATGTTTAAGTGATTGAAGGAATTGCAATGTTTAATAATTTATTTTATTATATAAATAATTTTTCGTTGTAACTTGCATAATTTCTGTTTGTATATGCTTTCCTTTATAGTTCTTAGAAAGAAAATCAGAAACGGCAGGTCAGACATCCAAAAAATCGGAAATCGGAATCTGCCAAGAAAATTGCAATCGGTGCATCTCTAATTAGAACACTTTACTGAAAGCATTGTTCATTGCACTTGTAATATACTAAAATATACATTATAAACACAAAGTCTATAAAATGTATGTTTTGTTCTTTACATTGTAATGAACTGAAGCTCATTAGACTTTATTAGAATTTGTGTTCTGTGGCACCAAAAAGGCATTTGCCTGCAACCACAAGCCTTGTATTAAAAGAATGGATAAAAAAATACTAATTGCAAAAAAGAAAAATCCCACTCTTTGTATTCTATAGCTGCCCTTGGATAACATGAATGAATTTAAATGTCATGAAGTTATTTATCTCTATCTGAATGTTCTTAATTTTGTGTATACACCCCTTAATAAATTGCTTCGCTTCTTGGTGTGAGAAACAATAGAAGTGGAATCCATATATTTGAAGAGAGCAATTAACTAAATAAGCAGTACCATAACTCTGCAGTGACACCATGAAACCCATTAAGGTGTATAAATCAAAATGTCTATAGGTAATGACACCATAACATTGGAAAAGCATGTGCAAGATCATATATATATGTTATTCATCATCATGAAAAACGACTTTGCACATTTCGTCTAACTACAGCAAAAGCTTCTGTTAAGATTTTCATGTGTGTCCCTATGATGTCATCTAATATCAACTAATTGTAAGTGTTTTGAGTGTCATGCTCACTTGATATGTGAACTAATTAGAGCTATAAGTCTTAAATCCTTGCACATAGATGTACGTCATTTTAGTATTTAATTAGGTAATGTATTAGCAAACACATGAATGTTACATTTGGACAATACTTTGAGTCAAGGTGGTGCCTTGGTGATCACAAACCAGTTTTAGAGCTTTGATATTATTTAACTCTTCATTTGGATACAAATCTTGCTGCTAATCAGGTTAAGATTGGAATTTAGAACAGTTTAGAAAAATAAGAACAAGCATGAATGTGTTTGTATAATGTTTATGTATGTTAGTATTTTGCAAGAATGATTTTGGCGTTTGTCCTAGATTCACTGGCTACTTCTTTTCTTATCTCCTGGACCAGTCTAGATATCTTAATGATTCATCCACTGGACTGTGAGTCTGGTAGACCTTTGTCAAGCTGGGTTAGAGCTGGTGCCAAAACTAGATAAGAATCAACCAGAAACCACATTCCAAAAAACAGTTTTGTTACATTTGATCAATCCAGTATGGCCTGGTATAATTGTAACTTTTGACTCACAGACATCGGCCAAATGCTTTCCTTATCACCTTTTTGCCTTATCACCTTCGTCAGCTTCGTCAAGGTTGCCATTTCTTAAACTTTTATGCAAATGCGTCATCAACCATATCCTTCCCCACAGGCGGGGACTGGCCATTGCTGACCTATTTTTATTTTTTTTGCCTTCCCGATGTGCCAAAGTGATCGTTTCCGATTGTGACATTTCCTAATAAATCGATCATAAATTGGAAAGTCTTGACTGGCAGCGTTGCGCTTCACATCTGTTCCTTGCCTCTGTCAAGCGGTTTTGAACAGAGTCGATGCGCGGGACTTGATGAAGGAGAGGAAACTGACAGAAAATCAGTTACATGTAGCGAAATTACTAACCTGAGCCGGGTTTCCCGATTGATCTTAACACTTAAAAGCGTTTTCTACGAGTAATTTTACAAACGTTTGTTATTATTTTATGTGTGTTTCTCGAAACTGCGTTTAACGCAAGTGCTACTTAGGAGTCGATATCTGTTGGCCAAGTGCTGAAATGTCAATTTATAGAATGGCTCGTAATTGTAGTACACGCTCGTTTATGAAATGTTAACCTAATACTGCGTTCCAGACAGCTTTGATAATATAATATAAGTATAATATTAATCTACTATACATAATGATATTATATAATATATTTTATATATATAGCAGCCTACGTTAATATTATACTTGTAGATTAATATTATACTATATAGTAGGTAGGCTATATATAGAGACGTTATTTCTGGGTCCAATACATGGCTGGTTTTCGTACACGTCAGCAAGCCATTGACAAATTTATCCCTATTTTTCCCAGTCTTTGAAGCATATTTCCTGTAACATATTTTATTCTTTTTTTTCAGTCATTTAGTTTATATGTGTATTTTTTGTTGTGTTGTTTTCTGCCCTTTTTAATTATTTAATTGAATTTTATATAAATAACTAAAAACATGTACAAAAGTGTAAAAAAAGTGTACAATAAAAAGTACACTCATAAGCTTTAATTATAATCAATATTGCACTTGAATAAAGTTAAAGCTGTAATCTGCTGATTCTCCAATATAAGGTTACATCATCAGTAAACCTTGACATATGAAAACCTTTCCTAATTGATTTGCTTTTGCTCTTTATTAATCATTTGTCAATGCAACTGAGCAAACAATTCTCAGTGTTCTCCGTCCCACAGGCAAGAATGATTCTGATCTTCAGACACTTAAGAGCATAGCTCTGGTGACTACGGTGATGTTAACATTACGGGAGGACAGATTGTCGAAAGTGGATAAAACTCAATGAGCAAATAATTACATAACATTTGACAGCAAACACTGGCAGCTGTAATGTGGTGTGCTGATGGTTCCATGAATCATCTGCTAATCTGGACAAATGGTGGAAAGGTGGAGCTTATACATTTATTTAGTGGTGCATGCTAAGCAAGCATATCTGTAATTATTGATCGTAGGTTTCTTTTAAACTCTGTGACTTCTGGGAAGAAATTGATTTCCACTGAGTCTCTAAATCTGCTGACAGAATAAGACATTTGAGTCAAAGACATGACGCTGGAGCAATTAATTTTTTCTTTTTCAAACAAGGTGCAACACAAAAACTGGATTAATTATTATGAATAATTCATATTTGTAAAACAAAAATAAAAAAGATATATTTAATATATATTAATACATTATATTTAATAATAGGCTACATGTATGTATATGTAAGGGATAATCAACGGAGGATTGAGGATTTGAATGCATAACATGGATGCAAAGAACTGCCTGGCGGCTAGCCGTTTATTACCCCGCTTATTCCATGGTAATTTTCCAAGTAATAATCAAGTTAAATCTTGTATTGCTCTTTGCAGTGCAATATTTGACCAAATGGGTAAAAATGACAGCTAGGCCTAATTTCTGTCACGACGCAGCGTGGAAAAAATAGGAGATCTGGGTCCAAATGCAGGTAAGCTTCTTCTCTTTATTAAATCAAAAGCCAACAGGCAAAAACAAAACAATAATCTGCAACGGGACACCCCAGACGGCAACATAGTGCTGGTGTCCCGAGAGCATGAAACCGAATGTAATCGGTACAACAGGAAATACAGTGAACATACATACATGCACATGTGAGTGCGGGTAGAGGTAATCTCAGCAGGCAGAGGGACGGGGCTGAGGTGCATAAATAGTCCACACATTGGGAACAGCTGAAAGTGATGAGTAGGTGCACAGGTGTGTGGAGTGAAATGATGAGTAGGTGTACAGGTTGTGGAGTGAAGTGATGAGTGGGTGCACAGGTGTGTGGAGTGAAGTGATGAGTCCAGGAGGAAGGGAGGTGGTGCCCTCTGGCAGAGAGAGGGCGGACGCCGGGCCTGGACTCCTGACACTTTCGACAGTTACGGCTCGTTAGATCCAAGCATTCTGCCCGCTTCAAATCAGACAGAGATTAAATAGTGTGGTAAGACAACATTTATTTGAATGAATTATAACATTCGTTTCAATTAATTATCAAGAGAGAGGGAGAGAGAGAGAGTTGTCTTTACCTGCTTGCTACGTCTGCAATATCACCTCGTTGCTGGAGAATATGATGTAGCGGTCTATTATCTATCTTTTATTTAATTTATTTAATTTAGTTAGCCATTTAGCAGACGATTCTATCCAAAGCGACTTACAAATGAGGACATTATAGAAGCAATCAAAACCAACAAAAGAGCAATAACATGCAAGTGCCATTACAAGACCTGGTTAGCCTAACGCAGTACAGATAGGAAGTTGTTTTGTTTTTTTTTGTTTTTTTTGAAAACTAGGATGTAAAATATAAAAACAATAAACTTAGTGTTAGTTTTACAAGAAAAGCTAGCAGTTAGAGAATAAATATGCAATTGACAGAGAGTCAAATGTTTGTGTTTTTTTTTTAATAAAAAGAAGACAGATTAGATCAAATTAATTTAGAATAGAGAGTGCTAGAGTTAGAGGGTCAAATAAAGATGGAAGAGATGTGTTTTTAGCCGTTTCTTGAAGATGGGTAAGGATTCAGCTGCTCGGATTGAGTTAGGCAGGTCATTCCACCAGATGGGAACAGTAAATGAAAAAGTCTGTGAAAGGGATTTTGTGCCTCTTTGGGATGGTACAGTAATGCGTCGTTCACTTGCAGAACACAAGTTTCTAGAGGGCACATAAGTCTGAAGTAATACATTTAGGTAAAGGGGTGTAGAGCCAGAGGTGGTTCTGTAGGCAAACATTAATGCCTTGAATTTAATGCGAGCAGCTATTGGTAGCCAGTGCAAATTGATGAACAGAGGTGTGACGTGCGTTCTTTTCGGCTCATTAAAGATTAATCTTGCAGCAGCGTTTTGGATTAATTGTAGAGGTTTGATGGAACTGGCTGGAAGACCTGCCAAGACAGCATTGCAATAGTCAAGTCTGGACAGAACAAGAGCCTGAACAAGGAGTTGTGTTGCATATTCCGAGAGAAAGGGCCTGATCTTCTTAATATTATATAATGCAAATCTACAGGACCGGGCAGTTTTAGTAATGTGGTCTGTGAAATTCAGCTTATCATCAATCACAACTCCAAGGTTTCTGGCTGTTTTTAAATGAGCTATGGTTGATGAGCCTAATTGGAAGGTGAAATTGTGATGAAACGATGGGTTTGTTGAAACCACAAGCAGGTCTGTCTTAGCTAGGTTTGGTTGAAAGTGATGGTCCTTCATCCAGCTAGAAATGTCCGCTAGACATGCTGAGATGCAAGCAGCTATCGTCAGATCATCAGGATGGAATGAGAGGTAGAGTTGAGTGTCATCAGCATAGCAGTGATATGAAAAACCATGTTTATGAATGACAGAACCTAGTGAAGCCATGTAGACAGAAAAGAGAAGTGGTCCAAGAACTGAGCCCTGTGGCACCCCTGTAGCTATATGTTGCGACTTGGATACCTCACCTCTCCAAGATACTTTGAAGGGCCTATCGAGGTAAGAGTCAAACCACTGGAGTGCATTTTATTTTAGTAATAAAAGTTGCGGGGAAGTGTTAATTTTATGTGCACTGTGCAGCACAATTTGCGATCTCCGACCTCTCTCCGTGTGTGTGTGTGTGTGTGTGTGTGTGTGTGTGTGTGTGTGTGTGTGTGTGCGAGCGAACGAGTGATGCTGTTGGAACTACCTGTGCACTAAAGGGTTATACTGCATACCTGCCAGCCAATCATAATCCAGTATTCAGACGGACCATGTGTAACGGATGTATGCCAGTAAGGGCTGTGTGTAAACCTCACTCCTCTGACCTCAAAATGAGGCGCTCTAGTGACTGACGCTAGAGTCTGTAGCCTTTGGCGTTCCTTGTTAGAGCGCCCGCCTCCCGCACCGGAGTCGCGGGTTCGCGACCCGCTCGGTGAGTTGGTGCGGACCCGGGGGGGGGGTTACACATGGAATATACAGTATCTCACAGAAGTGAGTACACCCCTCACATTTTTGTAAATATTTTATTATATCGTTTCATGTGACAACACTGAATAAATTACACTTTGCTACAATGTAAACTAGTGCGCAATTATGGGACGAAATCTCGTGACGCGAGATCCGATTTGTCTTGCGAGATCCAACTGGTCTCCCGAGAACGTGACGTGACAATACCCTCCCAAAACATTTTGCAGTGTTTACATTAGAGCTGCACCATTAATCGTTAAAAAAAAATGCGATCTTGATTCAAACACCCACGCAATCTTTTTCCTGAATGACAACGATTCAGCTGTCTATTAAGACTGTTTCACATCGCGTGTCAGTGGAGCGTGAGAAGCACGTCTTGTAGCTGCCCATGTGTGAACGCTGTCATTCACTGATATGGGCTGCGACAAAACGGGCGCTGCTCAAGCTCCACTGAAGCTGAAAAAACAGGTGTTAAAGACATTCAAATCTGCATCCATGCTGCTGCTGGTCCAGAAAGAGCAACACAAACAGTCTTTTCAACCACACATCATTTTTCTGTGTTACAGAAATTTAAATAACAGAAGTACTAGGGAATAGGGATGCACCGAATGTTTGCCAACCGAAAATATCAACAACAACAAAAAAAGCTCTTTCGGTGTTCGGCCGAATAAGCGAGAAGGCCGAATACATTGTACTGAACAATGATGTGACACGATCAAATAGAGACGTGAACTAATGCAGAAACACATCTGCAGCGTGAAAGTATTTAAAACTGTATGAGAAAGAACTATACAGAAATCATTACAAGCACGAAACACCATCAGCGAGAGACTGTTTAGCACTGCATCTCATGTCTCCGATGAAAAGAGGAAGGGTGGATGATGCTGGTTACTGTATGATGAAGGAAATTGCGAAATGGCCTCAAACGATTAGTAAATAAACTACAGAATATTATGTTTTATGAATGTTAAGGCTGCATTTATTTGTTCAGAAAAAATGACATGCCTGATTAATGTCTGATAGAATGTTAAAAAATGTTAAGTGTTCAGTAAATATTTCAAAATTGTTGTTTTGTAATAGATTTTTTTTTAATTTAACTGTAAAAAGCACTTTTTAGCAATTTAATTTATGCAATGGTGGGAAAAAAATGGCAAACTAGGCCTACATGGGGGAAAAATGCAAAACACTTCGGCCCAGAGTTTCATTTTGTTCAGCTTCAGCTTCGGCCAATAAATTTAATTTCGGTGCATCTCTAAGATGTACTAGGATAAAAGTTTATAGTTTGGGTTTAAACACTTATTGTCTGCAGTAGCGATCAAAATGAAAGTATCTTAACACTTGTGTTGTAAACGACAACCCGTTTAAAAAGTATTTCATTTAATCATTAATTCAGGAGATTACAATAGTGAAATACGTCTTAATGAAGTGAGACACTGACTCCTTCATTTATTTTTTATTTTGTTCAAATGAATGTATATTTTTAAAAGACTTAAGCAATGAATATTTTGTAAGAACCACTAGTAAATTACGTTAGTTTGTTTAGTTTTCTAATCTTTTTTTTCAGAATCGTGATCTCCAATTTTCTTTTTTTATAAATAGTATTCTCAATTTATCCAGAATCGTGCAGCTCTAGTTAACATGTTGTTATTACTGCATATAATTCATTAAAATATAAGTTTAAGTTCATACAGTACAAGGTCATTTCAAAATGCAAAATGTTTTGCATTTTGTGTTTTTCAGTTGAATAAAAGACTATTTTCCCTATATATTTCATCACTGAGGATTAAAAAAATGTCTACAAATCTCATCTCGTTCTCGTGGACTCAATCTCGTGTCTCGTCTTGTAGGATAAGTGTCTCGTCACACCCCTACTAGTGAGTGTACAGCTTCAGCTTGTATAAGTGAAAATGTCCAAATTGGGCCCAATTGGCCATTTTCTCTCCCCGGTGTCATGTGACTCATTAGTGTTGCAAGGTCTCATGTGTAAATGAGGAGCAGGAGTGTTCAATTTAGTGTTATCGCTCTCATTCTCTCATACTGGTCACTGGAAGTAAAACATGGCACCTGATGGCAAAGAACTCTCTGAAGATCTGAAAAAAAGAATTGTTGCTCTACATAAAGATGATGTAGCTACAAGATTGCCAAGTAGGGATGGGCATTTTTGGCAATTTCTCATTTCGATCATCGATTTCAAAAAGGATTAACGAGTACTCAGGTGTGCGGGGGCGGGGCATGTATGGAATTATATTTGTGTCAATAAAAATGAACGTCACTTTATAAAAATGAACGTAACTTTATACAAACGAATGTAACTTTTCCAGAAACGATCAAAAATATGCCATTACAAAAGAAGAAAAACACAATGAAAACGAAAAAAAATTACTCAGTCGCACAAATTTAACATGCTCTTCAAATCAAATCAAAATCAAATCACTTTTATTGTCACATCACCACAGCACAAGTGCCTTGGTGAGTGAAATTCTTATGAGCGTGCTCCAGACAGTGCAAAAAAAACAACAACAACAATTTACATATGGACAGACAGTGCAAAAAAACAACAAACAATTTACATATGGACACAGTGCAAAAAAACAACAACAACAATTTACATATGGACAGACAGTGCAAAAAAACAACAAACAATTTACATATGGACAGACAGTGCAAAAAAAACAACAAACAATTTACATATGGACAGTACATATTTACAGACTATACAGAAGACAATGTGCAAAATACACATACATATACTCAGTACACATAGTGTACTATAAAGACACACTCAATTATCAGCGACACATTATACACCGTATGGGCACATCTACATTATGTACACTATCTATACATAATGTAGTCTATACATAGTAATAATGTGAAGGTGCAACAGATTATAAATTAACAGCAGATTGGTTGAGCAGCAGATAGATGTGCAAAGGTGCAACAGATTATTCATATGCAGTGTCGTGGATGTGCATTGTATGGTGTCCAGTGATAGCAGATAGGTTGTGTTAGTGCAGTGTGTGCGTGTAGTCCAGTTGAACTGTGTTAAAGTGCAGTGCATGGCATGTTGTGTGAGTGGGAGTGTGATGTGATGTAGGGTGGGTCATTTCTGACTGTTCATTAGCCTGATAGCCTGAGGGAAAAAGCTGTCCCTCAGTCGGCTAGTGCGGGATCGGATGCTGCGGAAACGTCGCCCTGAGGGCAACAGAGAGAGCAGTCTGTGGGACGGGTGGCTGGAGTCTTTGATAATCCTCCGGGCTTTCCTTGTACACCGCCTGGTGTAGATATCCTGGAGGGAGGGAAGCTCACCTCCAACAATGTGGCGGGCAGTTCGCACGACCCTTTGCAGAGCCCTGCGGTTGCCAGCGGTGCTGTTTCCAAACCAGGCGGTGATACAGCCGGTCAGGATGCTCTCCACAGTGCAGGTGTAGAAGGACCTGAGGATTCTTGGGCTCGTTCCGAACTTCCTCAGCCGTCTCAGGAAGAAGAGGCGCTGATGTGCCTTCTTCAGCACTGCATCTGTGTGAGCAGACCATGTGAGATCCTCGGTGATGTGAACGCCGAGGAACTTAAAGCTGGTCACCCGCTCCACAGGTGTCTTGTCGATGGTGATGGGTGTGTGTTCTCTGCTCTGTCTCCTGTAATCCACCACCAGCTCCTTGGTCTTGTCGATGTTGAGTGAGAGGTGGTTCTCCTGACACCATTTAGTCAGGGTACTCACCTCCTCTCTGTAGGCCGTCTCATCGTTGTCGGTGATCAGGCCTATCACCGCTGTGTCATCAGCAAATTTGACGATGACATTCGAGCTGTGTGTTGCTGTACAGTCGTGTGTGTACAGGGAGTACAGGAGTGGGCTGAGGACGCAACCCTGCGGTGCACCAGTGTTGAGGATCAGGGGAGATGATGTGTTGTTGCCCATTCTGACCACCTGACTTCTGCCTGTCAGGAAGTCCAGGATCCAGCTGCACAGAGATCTGTTCAGTCCTAGAGTCTGGAGCTTCGCAACCAGTGTGGCAGGCACTATGGTGTTAAATGCCGAACTATAATCCACAAACAGCATCCTCACATAGGTGTTCTTGTTTTCCAGGTGGGTGAGAGCAGTGAAGGCAATAGCATCGTCTGTGGAGCAGTTACTGCGGTATGCAAATTGTAGTGGGTCCAGTGAAGCAGGCAGCACAGAGCAGATGTAGTCTCTGAGCTTCTCAAAACACTTGCTGAAGATGGGGGTCAGAGCAACGGGCCTCCAGTCGTTCAAGCATGTGATTTTATTTTTCTTCGGTATGGGTACAATGATGGATTTTTTGAAGCACGAGGGAACCACAGACAGAGAGAGGGACAGATTGAAAATGTCTGTAAAAACCCCAGCTAGCTGGAAAGCGCATGCTTTGAGCACACGGCTTGGTATACCATCTGGGCCTCACGGCTACGGATGTTCACCCGTTTAAAGGATCGGGTTACGTCCGCGACAGAAAGCGTGAGTGGACTCACCTCTTCAGCGGCAGCGCTCTGTGTGCGGTGTTATCAGCCTCGAACCGAGCATAAAAGGTGTTGAGCTCGTCCGTAGAGAGGCGGCAATGTTCACAGTAGCCGGTTTATTCCCTTTAAAGCCTGTGATGTTGTTGATGCCCTGCTTCTTGGTTATTGTTGTTGAAGTGTTCTTCAACTTTGTTTTTATATGTTCGTTTGGCTGCTTTGATGGATCTCCTGAGATCGTAACTGGCTTGTTTCCGATCGTCAGTGTTTCCGGATTTAAAGGCAGATGTCCGCGCTGACAAGGCTGATCGAACATCGCTGTTAATCCACGGTTTTTGGTTGGGGTAGATGCGGATGGTTTTGGTCGGAACTACATCATCTATACACTTCCTGATGAAACACGTGACCGTATCTGAATACGCCTCTATGTCGTCTTCAGACGCTGCCGGAACATGTCCCAGTCCACGTGATCAAAACAGTCCTGTAGTATAGCGTCCGATTGGTAGGACCAGCAATGAACTGTCCTGAGGGCGGGTGCTTCACGTTTCAGTTTCTGCCTATAAGCAGGCAGGAGCAGAACGGAAGAGTGATCCGATTTGCGAAAGGTGGGCGGGGAGGGACTTGTATGCGTCCCGGAAGGGGAGTAACAGTGGTCGAGTGTACGATCTCCACGCGTGTTGATGGTGACGTGTTGAAAGTATTTTGGAGCTATTGTTCTGAAGTTGGCTTTGTTAAAGTCCCGTGATAATAAAAGCTGCATCTGGGTGCACGGTTTCCTGCTCACTTATATTCCTGTACAGTTCCTTGAGTGCCTGGTCTGTGTTGGCTTGGGGGGGGATATAAACAGCCGTGATTATGATCGCTGTAAATTCCCTCGGTAGCCAGAACGGTCGACACAGAAGCGTATGAAATTCCAGATCAGGGGAGCAGAAGGATTTAATAGAGTGTATGTTCCTTTCATTACACCATGAGTTGTTGATATAGAAACAAACACCCCCTCCTCTGCTTTTCCCTGTGAGCTCTTCCGTTCTGTCCGAGCGGTGCACGGAGAAGCCCGTGAGCTCGATGGCTGAGTCTGGAACCATCGCAGACATCCAGGTTTCTGTGAGGCAAATAACACAGCAGTCCCTTGTTTCTCGTTGGTATGAGATGCGCGCACGCAGTTCACAGAGTTTGTTATCCAGTGACTGAACGTTGGCCAGTAAAATGGTTGGAAGAGGAGGTCGGAAAGCACGGCGTCTCAGTCTGATGAGAACGCCAGCTCTTATTCCTCTTTTTCGGCGTCGGCGTCGGCATGTCGATTTCGCAACCCACACAAAGGGCTCCGATACCGTGTCTGTGAACAGTCCACCGGCATTCAAAAACTCAAAGTCCGGTTTGCGTTGCGCGACGGAGGAACCAATGTTCAAAAGCGTGACTCTATCGTAGACAGTTATACTAACAACATCTAACACGTAAAACAACAAAAAAACAAATAAAACATACGAAAAACTGCAAAGTTTTCCCGGAGCTCGCAACACGGCTGCCATCCTCGGCGCCATCTTGACTACCGTGCACAGGCCACACAGAGACACGGTATGTGTACCGCATCTGAGGGTGACAGGAAGAATGTGGATGGAAAAAAGTGTTAAATAATAACAAAGAAATACCTTTTGTCCATATGTTCGTAGGCAAATGTACAGACACAACATGGTTTTGAGAAGGAGTTTGATTACATCTCCAAAAGAGAACATCTGACACATCCGTTACACCTCAATACAACGAAGCACAGCTCCATCTGGAGGTTTAACCAGAAAACTCCCATGGAATGACTCGTGAAATGATCTCATGCTCTTCAAATAGGCTTCATTCTTTGTTAATGATTTTCATAGATTCGTTTTCGCAAATCGTGGATTCTGAATGCGTTGCCACAGATTTCGCTACGCCCATAAATTTCGTTTGCTGTTTTGGCACAAACCTCTCGTGGGGGCGGGCTTAACAGCGATCCACTCTGATTGGCTAGTGAGCTTTTGATAGACAGCTGCTCTCTGACCTAGAAGTACAGGCGTCAGTGGCGCATATTGGAAAGCTGTCGCGGTGATTTGTGTGCAATCGTCGTGCTTGGTTTGTATTATATTAAGTATGTAAATAATATTTGACCTCCAGATGCTGATAACCATAGCGAACTGTTGCACACTGTACATGAATACAACTTGTATCGATGTTATTGGTTAACCTTACTTCAAGCTGCCTTGAGGGACAAACTGAGGAGGACGATGATCCCGCTCCATGTCTCTCCTGAGAGCTCATCTTTACAGACTGAGGCGACCGAAGGTCAAATATTATTACATACTTAATATAATACAAACCAAGCACGACGTGTACACACAAATCACGCGACAGCTTTCAATATCGCCTGGCGTCTGTACTTCTAGGTCAGAGAGCAGCTGTCTATCAAAGCTCACTAGCCAATCAGAGTGGATCGCTGTTAAGCCCGCCCCACGAGAGGTTTGTGCCAAAACAGCAAACGAAAATTTGCGGCGTGGCGAAATCTGTGGCAACGCATTCAGAATCACGATTTGCGAAAGCGAATCTATGAAAATCATTAACAAAGAATGAAACCTATTTGAAGAGCATGTTAAATTTATGCGACTGAGTAATTTTTCGTTTTCATTGTGTTTTCTTCTTTTGTAATGGCATATTTTTGATCGTTTCTGGAAAAGTTACGTTCGTTTGTATAAAGTTACGTTCATTTTTATAAAGTGACGTTCATTTTTATTGACACAAATATAATTCCATAGGCATGGCCGTAATGGAGATAATGAAAATATCTGAAAATTGTTATGAAAATTAATGTTAAAAATGAAAATATGACATGAAAACATGAACACATGATTAGATGTTAGATTATGATTATGATAAAGTAATATTAAAAAGAAGCATGTAAAAAAGATTAGCGGCCTGAGGTGAAGCTGATTTTATGCCAATAAACTGAAACCCGTTCAATGACACTTCCTATGATATTAATCAGATAACTTAGATGCATAACATAGACGTAACATTACAACCTGCACAAAAGGATGCATATTCCATGTTTATATATATATATATATATATATATGCGCAGTGTTCCTGTGGCTCAGTGTTAGAGCATTGCGTTAGCAGCGCAAATGTTGCTGGTTAAATTCCCAGGGAACACACATACTGACAACAAAATGTATAACCTGAATGTACTGTAATCAAATCAAATCACTTTTATTGTCACATCACCACACCACAAGTGCCTTGGTGAGTGAAATTCTTGAGAGCGTGCTCCAGACAGTGCAAAACAACTTTTTGAAATTTGTAAAAAAAATTACATATACTCAGTATACACAGTGTACTATAAAGACATACTTAGTTATCAATACACATTATACACCGAATGTACACATCTACATTATGTACACATCTATACATAGTAATATGTGAAGGTGCAACAGATTATACATTATACAACAGATTAGTTGTGCAACAGATAGTTGTGCAAAGGTGCAACAGATTATACATATGCAATGTCGTGGATGTGCATTGTATGGTATCCAGTGATAGCAGATAGG
This sequence comes from Gymnocypris eckloni scoliostomus, assembly GCA_027564155.1. Classification (NCBI taxonomy): domain Eukaryota; kingdom Metazoa; phylum Chordata; class Actinopteri; order Cypriniformes; family Cyprinidae; genus Gymnocypris; species Gymnocypris eckloni. The sequence continues at coordinate 542,323 of CM050414.1, read as the reverse complement.
TTGTGTTAGTGCAGTGTGTGCGTGTAGTCCAGGGGAACTGTGTTAATGTGCAGTGCTTGGCATGTTGTGTGAGTGGGAGTGTGATGTAGGGTGAATTAGTTCTGACTGTTCATTAGCATTAATGAATTAGATAGCAGTTCATTAGATAGCCTGAGGGAAAAAGCTATCCATCAGTTGGATTGGATGCTGCGGAGACATCTCCCTGAGGGCAGCAGAGAGAGCAGTCTCTGGGATGGGTGGCTGGAGTCCTTGATGATCCTCCTGGCTTTCCTTACACACCGCCTGGTGTAGATGTCCTGGAGGGAGGGAAGCTCACCTCCAACAATGTGGCGGGCAGTGCGCACGACCCTTTGCAGAGCTTTACGGTTGCCAGCGGTGCTGTTTCCAAACCAGGCGGTGATGAAGCCGGTCAGGATGCTCTCCACAGTGCAGATGTAGAAGGATCTGAGGATGCTGGGGCTCGTTCCAAACTTCCTCAGCCGTCTCAGGAAGAAGAGGCACTGATGTGCCTTCTTTAGCACTGCGTCTGTGTGAGCGGACCATGTGAGATGTTTACCTGCTCCACAGGTGTCCTGTCGATGGTGATGGGTGTTTGTACTCTGCTCTGTCTTCTGAAATCCACCACCAGCTCCTTGGTCTTGTCGATGTTGAGTGAGAGGTGGTTCTCTTGACACCATTTAGTCAGGGTACTCACCTCCTCTCTGTAGGCCGTCTCATCGTTGTCGGTGATCAGGCCTATCACCGTTGTGTCATCAGCAAATTTGACGATGACATTAGAGCTGTGTGTGTCTGTACAGTCATGTGTGTACAGGGAGTTCAGGAGTGGGCTGAGGACACAGCCCTGCGGAGCACCAGTGTTGAGGACCAGGGGAGATGAGGTGTTGTTGCCCACTCTGACCACCTGACTTCTGCCTGTCAGGAAGTCCAGGGTCCAGCTGCACAGAGATCTGCTTCGTAACCAGTGTGCTAGGCACTATGGTGTTAAATGCTGAACTATAATCCACGAACAGCATCCTCACATAGGTGCTCTTATTTTCCAGGTGGGAGAGAGCAGTGTGCAGGGTGAAGGCAATAGCATCGTCTGTGGAACGGTTACTGCGATATGCAAATTGTAGTGGGTCCAGTGAAGCAGGCAGCACAGAGCAGATGTAATCTCTGACAAGCTTCTCAAAACACTTGCTGAAGATGGGGGTCAGAGCAACGGGCCTCCAGTCATTCAAGCATGTGATTTTATTTTTCTTTGGTATGGGCACAATGGTGGATTTTTTTGAAGCATGCAGGAACGACAGACAGAAAGAGGGAAAGATTGAAGATGTCTGTAAAAACCCCGGCTAGTTGGAAAGCGCATGCTTTGAGCACACGGCCTGCTATACCATCCGGACCCACGGCTTTTCAGATGTTCACCCGTTTGAAGGATCGGGTTACATCCGCGACAGAAAGGGAGAGTGGACTCTTCTCTGGACCTCTTCTGCAGCAGCCGTGGGTGCGCTCTCTGTATGGGCGGTGGTGTCAGCCTCGAAACGAGCATAAAAAGTATTGAGCTCGTCCGGTAGAGAGACAGCAATGTTCACAGTAGCTGATTTATTCCCTTTAAAACCTGTGATGTTGTTGATGCCCTGCCACATGCTTCTTGGGTTGTTTGTGTTGAATTGTTCTTCAATTTAGTTTTTATATTGTCCTTTGGCGGCTTTGATGGATTTCCTGAGATCGTAACTGGCTTGTTTTCGATCGTCAGTGTTTCCGGATTTAAAAGCAGATGTCCGTGGTGACAAGGCTGATCGAACATCGCTGTTAATCCACGGTTTTTGGTTTGGGTAGATGCAGATTATTTTTGTCGGAACTACGTCTTCTATGCACTTCCTGATAAAACACGTTACAGAATCTGAATACGCCTCTATATCGTCATCAGACGCTGCCCGGAACATGTCCCAGTCCACGTGATCAAAATAGTCCTGTAGTATAGCGTCCGATTGGTCCGACCAGCATTGGATTGTCCTGAGGGCGGGTGCTTCACATTTCAGTTTCTGCCTATAAGCAGGCAGGAGCAGAACGGAGGAATGATCCGATTTGCCGAAAGGTGGGCGGGATTTGTATGCGTCCCGGAAGGGGGAGTAGCAGTGGTCCAGTACACGATCTCCACGCGTGTTGATGGTGATGTGTTGGAAGTATTTTGGAGCTATTGTTCTGAAGTTGGCTTTATTAAAGTCCCCCGTAACAACAAACGCCGCATCTGGGTACGCGTTTCCTGCTCACTTATATTCCCATACAGTTCCTTGAGTGCCTGGTCTGTGTTGGCTTGAGGGGGAATGTAAACAGAATCACTATGATCGCTGTAAATTCCCTCGGTATCCAGAATGGTCGACACAGAAGCATATGAATTTCCAGATCAGGGGAGCAGAAGGATTTAATAGAGTCACTGTTTCCGGATTTAAAAGCAGATGTCCATGCTGACAAGGCTGATCGATCATCGCTGTTAATCCACGGTTTTTGGTTTGGGTAGATGCAGATTATTTTTGTCGGAACTACGTCTTCTATACACTTCCTGATAAAACACGTTACAGAATCTGAATACGCCTCTATATCGTCATCAGACGCTGCCCGGAACATGTCCCAGTCCACGTGCTCAAAATAGTCCTGTAGTATAGCGTCCGATTGGTCTGACCAGCATTGGATTGTCCTGAGGGCGGGTGCTTCACATTTCAGTTTCTGCCTATAAGCAGGCAGGAGCAGAACGGAGGAATGATCCGATTTGCCGAAAGGTGGGCGGGGGAGGGATTTGTATGCGTCCCGGAAGGGGGAGTAGCAGTGGTCCAGTACACGATCTCCACGCGTGTTTATGGTGATGTGTTGAAAGTATTTTGGAGCTATTGTTCTGAAGTTGGCTTTATTAAAGTCCCCCGTAACAACAAACGCCGCATCTGGGTACGCGTTTCCTGCTCACTTATATTCCCATACGGTTCCTTGAGTGCCTGGTCTGTGTTGGCTTGAGGGGGAATGTAAACAGAATCACTATGATCGCTGTAAATTCCCTCGGTAGACAGAATGGTCGACACAGAAGCATATGAAATTCCAGATCAGGAGAGCAGAAGGATTTAATAGAGTGTATGTTCCTTTCCTCACACCACGAGTTGTTGATATAGAAAAAAATTCCCCAACCTCTGCTTTTCCCTGTGAGCTCTTTCGTTCTGTCCGAGCGATGCACGGCGAACCCCGTAAGCTTGATGGCTGAGTCTGGAACCATTGCAGACATCCAGGTTTCTGGATCGCAGAGTTTGTTGTCCAGTGACTGAATGTTAGCCAGCAAAATGGTTGGGAGAGGAGGTCGGAAGGTACGGCGTCTCAGTCTGACGAGGACGCCAGCTCTCTTCCCTCTTCTTCGGCTACGTTTCCTTCGTCATGGTTGTATGGGCCTTGCGGTACAGACAAAGGGCTCTGATGTGGTGTCTGTAAACAGACCACATGCATTCAAGAACTCAAAGTCCGGTTTGCGTTGCGCGACGGAGGAACCAATGTTTAAAAGCGTGTCTCTATCGTAGACAGTTATACTTACAACACCTAACACGTAAAACAAAAAAATAAATAAATAAAACATACGAAAAACTGCAGAGTTTTCTCGGAGCTCGCAACACGGCTGCCATCCTCAGCGCCATCTTGGGTGTACAAGTCGCTTTGGATAAACGCGTCTGCTAAATGTAAATATATATTTATTTTTTAAACAGACATTATATAATTAAGACAGACCTCAAATCATGCCACTGAATTTAAACCTTTCTTGAAAATGTATTTTTAACAATCAGAATGTTATTAGAAAACGTTTTTTTAAACCACGTGAAACCAAAATACATTTGTAATTTTTCTTTTTAAATGCTAAGAACTGCAAATCTGTTTAAACCATTGTTAAAAGGTGTTTTTGTTTTGTCTAATCTTGGACAATTTTTTTTTTTTTACCCATCTACCAACCTTTATGTGAAAACCTGAATGGTATTGTTTTTATTTACTTTTAACGTGTACAGAATTTCTTGGTTAATACAGTGTGTATATATATATATATATATATATATATATATACAGTGCTCAGCGTAAATGAGTACACCCCCTTTGAAAAGTACAATTTTAAACAATATCTCAATGAACACAAAAACCATTTCCAAAATGTTGACAAGACTAAGTTTAATATAACATCTGTTTAACTTATAACATGAAAGTAAGGTTAATAATATAACTTAGATTACACATTTTTCAGTTTTACTCAAATTAGGGTGATGCAAAAATGAGTACACCCCACTGAAAGTCTCTGGAGCAAAGCTAAATTTTAGACTACAAATGTCTAATTTAACAAGAATTCAACCACAGGTGAGTCTAATTATTCATTACACAGGTGACAGTTGACTATAAAAGGGTGTTACTTAAAGAAAACCCCTTCCCATTTCATGCTGTCAGCAATGGCACCACATGGAAGAGAAATGTCACAAGACCTGAGAAAGAAAAGTAATTTCTTTACACAAGAAAGGTAAAGGCTTTTGAGACATATTGTCGAGAAACAATGTCTCTTCAGAGGAATGGATGCTCCACCCGCTCGCGGTTCAGAGAATTTGGGAAGACTTTGGCAGAGCTTGAGTAGACCTCTTCGCCTCCGAAGACAACTCTCTCTGCCCAATCGTTTTTACAAAGGGCACGGATGCCCTGGCCCACGAATAGCCCGGCTTTCCGCTCTATGCTTTCCCTCTAGTTGCTCTGCTACCGCAGGTACTCAGGCGAGTCAGGGAACAACGGCACAAGCTTAGTCTAATAGCTCCCCTCTGGAGGAATCAACCGTGGGTGTCGGAGTTATTCCAGCAGCTGAAAGAAGCCCCGTGGCCGATCCCCTTGAGACAGCATCTCCTCTCTCAAGCGAACGGCACTATATGGCATCCACAGCCCGAGTTATGGGCCCTGCATGTGTGGCCGTTCGACGGGAGCCTTTCGTCCTCCCAGAGCGTGTCCTAAACACTATGGCAGAAGCTAGAGCCCAGTCTACTGGACGCCTCTATGCTCTGAAATGATCCAATTTCTCGGCTTGGTGTCAAGACCGTGATTTAGATCCGGCCACCTCCGATGTGTCAGTTGTTCTTTCATTTATGCAGGAAATGCTGGATAAACAGCGTTCCTCATACACCATCAAAGTTTACTCGGCAGTCATAGTGGATTTCCATGTCCCTATTGCTGGCCGATTTGTGGACAGAGATTCTAATTCAATTTTTAAGAGGCGCCAGGAGAATGAATCCTCCGCGTCCTCATACAAACCCACCTTGGGACTTACCAACCGTACTAAGGGCCCTGAAGGGGCCCCCGTTTTAACCATTGCAATCCTCGAGCCTCAGAGCACTCTCGTTGAAAACTGCCCTGCTGTTAGCACTGGCATCGGTCAAGCGAGTAGGAGACCTGCAGACCCTCTCCGTCAACCCTGCTTGCCTGGAATTCGGGCCTAACGACTCCAGGGTCGTCCTGAAACCAAGGATGGGTTATGTACCTAAGATGCTCTCCACTCCGTTCAGAGCCAAGGTCATAGCGCTTTCCGCGCTTTCCCCCCTGACGGGCTGCCCGGAATCCCTGAATCCCTGACACTCAGGGCCCTGAAAGTATATATTGAGCGTTCTCAGAACAGCTTTTTGTCGGCTTCAGTAACCACGCTAAAGGTAGCCCTGTTACGAAGCAAATAATTTCTAGGTGGTTAGTGGATGCTATCACTTTAGCATACTCCTCCGTGGGGTTGCAGTGCCCCATCGGAGTCAGAGCCCATTCCACTAGATGCATCGCCTCTTCCTGGGCATGGTCCAGTGGGGTGTCCATGTCAGACATTTTTGAGGCGGCCGACTGGTCCTTGCCATCCACATTTGTAAGGTTTTACAACCTGGATGTCCCTGCCTTGCAGGCCAGAGTCCTTTCTGCTTAAGTAGCAATCTTATGGGTTCACTTGACCAACATTGTTCAAGCCCCTCCTTTGCTTGGTCTATACAAATACTATATGGATGCTAGGTATCACTTATGGGACGACACCCAGGCAACGGGTGACCCCCAGGGCTCACCCTGTACTTAGTGTATTCTATTGACTATGGTCTAGTCCCATGTAAGTCCTGGTTTCGAGTTGTTCTGCGTCCTAGCACAGCGTGATTGGACTGGTTCCCACACAGCATCGAAACTTGACGCAGTACGAGTGAAATATCGAAAGGGAACGTACTCCGTTACTATCGTAACCTCGGTTCTCTGAGATATGGGAACGAGTACTGCATTCCTGGCCATGCTATGCTGCATGCCTCGGTTGCTTTCTTCGAAGAAATCTGAGTTGCGGTGGCAGAGCAGCTGATTATATAGCCCTCAAATCTGGACCATTCCTGCAGAGTTTAGCTCAAACCCTAATCAAACACACCTGGGCATGCTAATCAGAGTCTTCAAGATCATTAGAAAATCACAGGTAGGTGAGTTTAATCAGGGTTGGAGCTAAACTCTGCAGCAGATTGGACCTCCAGGGAAAGGTTTGAGGAACCATGATATAGTCAGACACTCCTCATATTTTGGTGGGCTATGGCGGGCTGCATAGCAATGGATGCCGTGCATTGATTCGTTTTTTTTTAACCAATCGACGTACAGTTATAACTGCGTGATTGAAATAGGCTTCAGTTGAAGAGGGAAACAATTTTTTTTTTTATACAGCGTCGAAACTCGACGCAGTACTCGTTCCTATATCTCAGGGAACCGAGGTTACAATAGTAACCGAGTACGTTTTTCTTCTGTACCGATATGAGATTTACGGAGAGTTGCCCCGACCAATACGGCGGCGCCGTTGACGTGTGGTCAAGCAGCCAATGAGGCGTCTAGCTATAGTTGTTCCTACATAAAACTGGGTGGGCCCGGTGTATAGCATATGAAAACAGCATGTCAATTTGTCAACAAAAAATACAGCACCAAGGTTCATTACAGAGTACTTCTAAAGCATGCATTAACATTCGTAATTTGTTATGTTAATGTGTATTTCAAAATTTACTAATAAGACATTATTACAATTTTAAGTTAACATTTAAAAAGTTAACATTTGCCTGAGCTGGTTAACAAAGATGAATAAACACAGTAACAAATGTATTGCTAATGTTAGTTAATGCATTAATGGAGTTTATTAAAAAACATTACCTCAATGTGAAACGTCTCGGTTACGTATGTAACCCTCGAACGGAGACGTCATGTCGGATGACCGACAAAATTGGGATCCCTACCAAAGCGCCACAGGAGTTGCCTCTTCCAGCACCCTGTGTAGGCCTCCTGATCCTTCCTATAAGGCAGACGATAGGACCGGGCTACACAGAGAAGGTCAACTACTGCTGTCCCTAGAGCAACCCAAACAGTAGGACTTGAATAACACTGGGGAAGTGTGCCCTTCCACTAGGAAGAGGCACACTGCGGAGTCACCTCCTCCCAGAAGGGGTTAAGTGACATTTACTCATGTGAAGTAACCCCGTAGGGCCCTAATACACATGGAAGTCTCTGAGATGGCTCAGGCTGCATCATTAGAGATGGCAGAACATGGTCTGCCTGGGGAAACACGGCTCTATTAGGAATACCGTGGAAAACACATATGGGATCCCAACAGGATCACTCATATGGGCACTCGCCTCACACCAGATTTCAAGAATTAATTGGCTGAAAGGCCTGGCGCCAGACGCTCTGCCACGTCTGGACGCCGGAGTGCTAGATGACTGGACAGGGTTTGCCCGGTTAGGGAACTCTCAGGAAAATAAGGCGTTAAGGACGCCGCAAGCCGACTCTGAACAGGACCTCTCAGTGCCACTACCCATTTGAGGTGAGAACACAGGAGGAAACCGGTTCGACACTTAGGCTATAGAACCTAGCGAACGTGTTGGGAGTCGCCCAACCCGCAGCTCTACAGATGTCTGCTAGTGAGGCACCATGAGCAAGCGCCCAGGACGATGCAACACCCCTAGTGGATTGAGCACGCAACCTGAGCGGGCAGGGCACACCTTGTGCTTCATAGGCCAAGGTGATAGCATCCACTATCCAGTGGGCCATCCTCTGCTTGGAGACAGCCTTCCCCTTCTGCTGTCCTCCGTAACAGACAAAGAGCTGTTCTGAGGTCCTAAAGCTCTGAGTTCTATCCACATACTGTCGCAGTGCACGTACCGGACAGAGCAAAGCTAGGGCTTGGTCTGCCTCCTCCAGGGGCAACGCTTGCAAATTCACTACCTGGTCCCTGACGGGAGTGGTAGGAACATTGGGCACATAGCCGGGCAGGGGCCTCAGTGTTGGACTGGAGTCAGCCGGCCCAAACTCAAGGCACGAATCATCGACCAAAAATTCCTGCAGGTCCCCCACCCTCTTGATCGAGGCCAACGCAGTCAGGAGTAGGGTTTTCATAGACAGAAACTTAAGCTCAACTGACTGCAAAGGCTCAAAGGGGCAGTTAGTAGGGCTCTTAGAACCAATGCCAAATCCCAAGACGGTAGGGAGGGGGGCCTAGGAAAATTCAACATCCTGCCCCCCTAAGAAACCTGACAACCAGATTGTGCTTCCCCACCAACTTCCCCTCTACGGGGTCGTGATGAGTGGAAATAGCGGCCACATAAACCTTAAGGGTGGAATGGGACAGCCTACGCTCCAACCCTTGTGCAAAAAAGAAAGCACAGCTCTGGTCGAAAATCTCTGGGGTCCTCCTGGTGAAAGGAACACCATTTGATGAACAGGTTCCACTTCAGAGCATTGACCTTGTGGTCTTGTGGATGGTGCACGTGCTGAAGCGATAGTGAATGCTACCTCCTGGGAAAGGTCACCTAGAACCTCCGCGTCCCATCCAAGGACCATATGTGGAGTTTCCACAGGTCCGGACGCGGGTGCCAGAGGGTGGCCCGTCTCTGAGAAAGCAGATCCTTCCTCAGATGAATCGGCCAGGCAGGGGCTGTCGTGAGGAGCTTGAGTTCCGGGAACCAGGTCCTGTTGGGCCAGTATGGAGCCACTAACAAGACCTGCTCCTCGTCCTCCCTGATCTTGCACAGTGTCTGTGCTAGTAGGCTCACTGGGGCCAGTTGTGTGCCAGTGCATCCGTGCAGAGCGTTGCCTCAGTTAGGGAGTAAAACTCCTGGCAGTGTGTGGTTTCTGGAGATGCAAACAGGTCCACCTGAGCAGCTCCGAACCGTCCACAAATCAGCTGAACCGCCTGGGGATGGAGTCTCCTCTCGCCTGGAAGTGCTGCTTGAGACAGGTCGTCGGCTGCCTGATTGAACACTCCTGGGATGTGGATGGCACGAAGGGACCTCAGATGCTTCTGACTCCAGAGGAGGAGGTGGCGGGCAAGTTGCGACATGCGATGGCAGCGTAAACCGCCTTGCTGGTTGATATACGCAACGGTCGCAGTATTGTCCATACGGACCAGACTGTCCTTGCCCTGAAGGCGCCCTCTGAGGCGGCTTAAGGCAAGGTGTACTACCAGCAACACGAGGAAATTGATATGCCAACGCAGTTGAGGACCCATCCAAACACCTGATACTGCGTGCCTGTTGTACGTGGCTCCCCAGCCGGTGGCCGAGGCATCCGTGAATACCACAGCATGTCTGGATACCTGCTCCAGGGGCACTCCTGCAGAAAGTAGGAGGGATCTGACCATGGGCTGACGGTTTTGCGGCAGGCCGGTGTAATCTTAACCCGGTGAGTACCGCGTTTCCACGTCCATCTCGGGATTCGGCCATGGAGCCAGTGCTGAAGCGGTCTCATATGGAGCAGACCGAGCGGGACTGTCGCTGCAGCTGCAGCCATATGCCCCAGGAGCCTCTGAAGGAATTCAAATGGGGCCGTTGTCTCAATGCTGTGGATTGGGGTTCTAGTGATCCGATTTGGCTTCTTCTAAGGCATCGACACACTCTTGTGACAAAATGCTCTATTTCCTCTCTCATTCTCAGCCAGAAGAAACGTGCACGAGCTGCTGCCACCATACGATCAGCACCGAGGAGAGCCATGTCTTCATGTAAATACTTGTATATCATCCTTTTCAAATTTTCTGGGACAACTAACTGAGTTTTAGTCATTATTTTTCTTTGCAGGATACCTTCCTCATCAAACTGCAGGTGATGCCATTCTCGTAAGAGTCGTCTCACAGCTTCCGGTTACTTCAATTTGTCTCTGTATTTGAGGTAGAGTTGTTTCTTTTTCAGTTCAAGTACTCTGCCAATGACTGGATCACTCAGCTGGGCATTCCTGATATCCTGACATGTTAGCTGTCGACTGGTCTCTGATCTACCCTTCAGCTCCTCAGGTAAGACATCTATGTTGCAGGTAATTGCAGATATCCAATCCACTTCTCCCCATTGTTGGGCTTTTAGGGCTTCCCCGATTGATCCCAGAACTTCTGGCTCACATTCCTGAGTACACTCTTTGACTGTGACTTCAATGGGCACTGGTCTCCTTGACAAGAAGTCTGCATCCCGATTTGCCGTCCCTGGTCTATACTTTAAAGTGAAACTGTAGTCTGCCAGCTCCGAAACCCACCGTTGCCCTGCTGCATTGAGCTTTGCCGTTTTCATGACATAGGTCAACGGGTTGTTATCACTATAGACGGTGAAATGTGGCGCATGAAACAGGTAGTCTTGGAAACGCTCTGTGATCGCCCATTTGAGCCCTAGGAACTGGGGCATCCTGTAGTTCTTTTCGGCAGGGGTCAGAGTCCGGGACCCATAACCCACTACTCTGAGTTTGCCTCCCTGTCGCTGGTACAATACGGCTCATAGCCCTTCTTCTGATGCATCCACGTGAAGAACATATGGTTTCTCGAAATCTGGGTACGCCATAATGGGTGGGCTTGACAACTCTGCAATCAGCTTCTCCAGCACTTCCTGATGTCTCCCTGTCCACTCTACTGGCTGTGATGGAGAGGCTTGTAAGGAAGGACTTCTTTTTTTTCCTTTGCCTTTTTATTTTGCACATACTGGGTTTTGTCAACAGCTCATATAAGGGTTTGGCTGTTTTGGCAAAGTCAGCAATATACAATCTGTAGTAACCAAGGAAACCCATTAGCTTCCTCACCTCGCGAACAGTGCTGGGCATTTCCCACTTGAATGCTTGCACTGCCTCTATTTCTTTGGGGTTCATGCTGTACCCATGTTCCGAAATGATGCGGCCCACATAGCAAACTTCCCACTTGAAAACCTTGCAATTCTTTGGCCTTCGCTTGATTCCACACTGCTTCTGTCGCTGTAGCACTCTTCTCAAGTCCTCCAGGTGCTGGTCGAAATCCTTGCTGAAGACTAACACGTCGTCAAGGTAGGGTTCACAGATATCATCCCTCAACTCTCCTAGACATTCTTCCATGTACCTCTGAAAAGCGGCGGGAGCATTCGTGAGGCCGAAAAGTTATCCGTACCCACACGTACAGCCCCCAGGGTGTTATGAATGTCGTGCTTGCCCTACTGTCCACACTTATGAAGCCCTGATGATAGGATTTACCCTGGTCCAGCACCGTGAACCAGGAGTTCCCTCCTAGATTTTCTAGGATCTCTAGAATTTGCGGGATGGGATGCCGGTCAGGGTGTGTCTTCTCGTTGAGCAGCCGATAGTCCACACAAAGATGCAAGCTCCCATCCTTCTTTCTCACACACACGGCCAGTCAGGACTGTCTGTAAAAAGTGATTCTGGATTAATTCGTGATTTGTATTTTAATCCTGTCTTTACATTTTCAGATGCTGACAAAATCCTTTGTCTGAAATCCATGGCTCGGAATAAGAACTGTATAGGCGTTTCTTTGGGTTCTTGGATTGCACGTGTGAAAGAGTGATACAATTCTGTTGCATCCTTTTCTATAAAATGTGCCCTGATAATTTGTTTAAGGACAGGCAATGTTAGATCTGTTCTACTCTCAAGATAACTTCTCAAACTGACACCTGGGATGATGGCTTGGATGACTGCTTCAACAATTTCTCCCTCATCATAACCTCTTTTGCATGCCCTGTGGATCTGTTTGTCCAGGCTGGTAAAGTTTAATTTGTCTCTCTGGCCTGGTTCACCAATTTGTCCAATTGTTTTGAGTTATTTTTTTGTACACTGGATGCATTCGTGTAACATTTTCTCCTAAAACAGATACATTTTGCATTTTTCTGTCTGTTTTGGCACATTCTGTTTCTATTCCCATAATTTTTTTCGGATATTTCTGGTGCAATTCCCATAACAACCACAGGGTCCAGAGCCGCTTTTCGCTGCCCCTCGGTGCTTGTTTCACGCTCTGCACTGGATGAGCTATTCGTTTCCTCTTCGTCATTATTTCTCAAACTGTCAATTTTCTCCTTTGCATTTAACAATATAGATAGTCCTTCATCTTCAAGTAAAACAACATCATCTCCCTATAAATACTGCAGAATGCATCTTCTCAGCTTGCGAGGTGTGTGTGTTTCACCCTCATTTAACTTGAGCATTTCACACAAACTTCTCATTTGCAAAGCGGATAACTCGAGTAATTTACTCTCAATTTCATCCAGCATAGCTTCCCACACAGGCAACATTATGGTCACTCACTGAACAGACTCATGTAACTCACGTATGAAGTTATATTTCCGCCGTTTTTCAGTCCTCTCTCTCTGTCTCGCGCTGTAGTCGCGGCTCGTTTCCTCACACACTGGCCGCTCCGTTGCCATGTTTGCTGCTTTCTTTCTCCCAAAATCCATCACAACCGAGTAGAAACACCAGTTTTATGTTGCCCCTTTGGACAGTAACGACGACAACGTTTTTCTTTTCTGTAGATTTATTTGCCCGGTAGTTTTTTCTTTACTTTTTTCTGCAACAGATTTGGGCTGCTAGCTTTCACACGAACAACATGCATTAACTTCTTATTCTTCAACATTTTTACCCCCTGTCTTTCTTCACACAGCGCCCCCAACAGTATACATATTCTTCTTACATTTCCTTATTTTATCCGCTTTACATTATATTAGTGCAAATTCTGTACAATAAACAAAGAAAATGAAACCAATCAAATAATTCCTTGAGGTCATTACAAGTAGTTACTGATCATCAGTACTTGTTATCAACCAAATAAATTAAGGACAATTTTGAACAAACAGGTTAAGGTTTAATGGTAGGGACTCACATGATGTAATTACTTACAATTGTGCAAATTATGTGTGCAAACCAATGGTGGACAAAAACTGAACATATAAGTGTATACTTAAGTCTTAATACTGTAAACAAGATAATCATATATTCAACAAGGTTGGAGGCAGAGATGCCGGCGGCACTCAACTTTTTTCATCAGGTAGTATGGATCAGTTAATTGTTAATCATCAAAGACAAAATTATATAAATTACGGTTTCTAAAACAATTGCTAAGATTATCTCGATACCGTATCTACTTGCTTTGCATCTGTTTTTTTCGGTATGAAGATTTAATCTGTCTTTATTTTATGGCTCTGTACACTTTTTGTTCACTGCTCAATGCAACGATACCTTCAAAATGGTGCCTCAATGTCCCCTCAGACCGATAGAAAGAGGTTAAACTAAGAAACGACCTGTAATTTACCATAAAAACAAGCGTTTAATATTTTGTATAAATAAAGGTACAGTGAAATAAGACGCTTATTTGTATCGTTTAATAAATTACATCCATTTGAAAAAATTACAAACTTCTTATTGGGTGGGCCACAGATGAAAGTCCCATCCAGGCCCACCCGTAGCTACACGACTGCTACCATGTAGTCAAAACCATAGCTAAACAATTAACATAATACCAGATTTATCAAGATTTTTGCTTACCCATGCACAGGGGAGTGTCTAGAGGGGGGGCACGGGGTGAAACCGGCCCCTTCAAAATATGCTTTGAATCGATATCCCATGTGCGCCCATTAAACGCGTACGTGTGTGTGTGTGTGTGTGTGCAAAACATTACAATATAAAATTTCTGTGATAATATAACCTACCTGTCAGACATGTGTCCCCATGTCCTTTGTCTCCCTTCCTCTTGTGCCCATATATGGTCCTTGCTGTTTCCCATTAATTATTAGTTCAGTTAGTCCCAGCCGTGTGTCTTGATTATGTTCCAGGTGTGTCTAGTTAGTTCTGTCTATTTATAGTCAATTCTAGATTTATAGATTTTTTATGTTTTATAAATAAGACTCTTCTGTTCACCAAGCCTGTATTTATTTGATCAAAATACAGCAAAAGCAGTAATATTGTGAATTTTATTTTACTAAAAACAACTACTTTCTATTTCAACATATATGAAACTGTAATTTATTTCTGTGATCAAAGCTGAATTTTCAGTATCATTACTCCAGTCTTCAGTGTCACATGATCCTTCAGAAATCATTCTGATTTCTTTTTAATTCTGCTCAAGAAACCTGTTTTAATCATTATTTTCATCAATATTTAAAACAGTTGAGTAATTTTTTTTCAGGATTATTTAATGAATATAAGGATCCAAAGATCACCATTTATCTGAAATAAAAAGCTTTTGTAATATTATACACTATACCATTCAAAGGTTTAGTCAATTCATATATTTTTTTAAAGAAATTATAGAAATGAATACATTTATTTAGCAAGGATGCTTTAAATTGATCAAAAGTGATGATAAAGACATGTATAATGTTACAAAAGATTTCTATTTCAGATAAATGCTGTTCTTCTGACCTGTCTATCCATCAAAGAAACCTGCACAAAACTCTCCTCAGCTGTTTTCAACATCATAATAATAAATGTTTTTTAAGCAGCAAATCAGAATATTAGAATGATTTCGGAAGGATGATGTCACTGGAATAATAATAATGCTAAAAAAATGCTTTGAAATCACAATAAATTGTATTACATTTTAAAATATATCCAAACAGAAAACTGTTATTTTAAATAGTAAAACATATGTAGCGTTACAGTTTTGCTTTACTTTGGATCAAATAAATGCAGGCTTGGTGAACAGAAGAGATTTCTTTAAAAAACATTAATCTTACTGTTCAAAAACATTTGACTGGTAGTAGGCAACTTTAATTTGTCTTTTATTTCTAGCTTTTAATTGGCTTAGAAATCAGATACACTGTTGGACAATAACCAATAACAATGATTTGTTTATATACAACAAACACCTTTTTATCACATAATAAGGCAGAATATTTTATATACTGTAATAAATGCTATACACTGTAAAAAGTAATTAGTTCAGTTTACTTAGAAAACATGTGGAAACTGATTACCTCAAAATTCTCAAGCAAATTAGTTCATAAATTTTGAGTTGATACAACTTACTACAACCTAACATATATAACTTGTGTATTTGTAGTGGTAACTAAACAACTTGAGTATTCGTAACTCAATCTGACAAGTTGAGCCAACTCACAAATTTAAGATAAGTTTAGTACAAACAAACCAGTTATCTTAACAAGTTTGCTTGTTCATATTACTAGTAAAACGTGTGGAAACTGATTACCTTACATTTCTCAAGTAATTTGTACTCAAAACTCTAAGTTACTAAAACAAAGACAGACCAATTTTTGGCACAACACTGAAATATTTATTTGTTCCATAAAACAATGTTACTCAAGTCATGCCTTCAAATCAACAACACGCATACTGCAATTTTGCACATACAGCAATTACATTCAACAATCAATGCCCCTTTTTTAACATTTTTACCTTTTTTCACAGTGGTTAAATACAGAATTGGACAACACAGTGAACACTGTAAACAAGTTTAGTAGATTGTGTGTATATATATATATATATATATATATATATATATATATATATATATATATATACACACACACACATACATACAGGTGCTGGTCATATAATTAGAATATCATCAAAAAGTTGATTTGTTTCACTAATTCCATTTAAAAAGTGAAACTTGTATAATGTATACATTCATTTCACACAGACTGATATATTTCAAGTGTTTATTTCTTTTAATTTTGATGATTATAACTGACAACTAATGAAAACCCCAAATTCAGTATCTCAGAAAATTAGAATATTGTGAAAAGGTTCAATATTGAAGACACCTGGTGCCACACTCTAATCAGCTAATTAACTCAAAACACATGCAAAGGCCTTTAAATGGTCTCTCAGTCTAGTTCTGTAGGCTACACAATCATGGGGAAGACTGCTGACATGACAGTTGTCCAAAAGACGACCATTGACACCTTGCACAAGGAGGGCAAGACACAAAAGGTCATTGCAAAAGAGTCTGGCTGTTCACAGAGCTCTGTGTCCAAGCACATTTATAGAGAGGCGAAGGGAAGGAAAAGATGTGGTAGAAAAAAAGTGTACAAGCAATAGGGATAACCGCACCCTGGAGAGGATTGTGAAACAAAACCCATTCAAAAATGTGGGAGAGATTCATAAAGAGTGGACTGCAGCTGGAGTCAGTGCTTCAAGAACCACTACGCACAGACGTATGCAAGACATGGGTTTCAGCTGTCGCATTCCTTGTGTCAAGCCACTCTTGAACAACAGACAGCGTCAGAAGCGTCTCGCCTGGGCTAAAGACAAAAAGGACTGGACTGCTGCTGAGTGGTCCAAAGTTATGTTCTCTGCATTTCCTTTGGAAATCAAGGTTCCAGAGTCTGGAGGAAGAGAGGAGAGGCACAGAATCCACGTTGCTTGAGGTCCAGTGTAAAGTTTCCACAGTCAGTGATGGTTTGGGGTGCCATGTCATCTGCTGGTTTTGGTCCACTGTGTTTTCTGAGGTCCAAGGTCAACACAGCCATATACCAGGAAGTTTTAGAGCACTTCATGCTTCCTGCTGCTGACCAACTTTATGGAGATGCAGATGTCATTTTCCAACAGGACTTGACACCTGCACACAGTGCCAAAGCTACCAGTACCTGGTTTAAGGACCATGGTATCCCTGTTCTTAATTGGCCAGCAAACTCGCCTGACCTTAACCCCATAGAAAATCTATGGGGTATTGTGAAGAGAAAGATGCGATATGCCAGACCCAACAATGCAAAAGAGCTGAAGGCCACTATCAGAGCAACCTGGGCTCTCATAACACCTGAGCAGTGCCACAGACCGATCGACTCCATGCCACACCGCATCGCTGCAGTAATTCAGGCAAAAGGAGCCCCAACTAAGTATTGAGTGCTGTACATGCTCATACTTTTCAGTTGGCCAAGATTTCTAAAAATCCTTTCTTTGTATTGGTCTTAAGTAATATTCTAATTTTCTGAGATACTGAATTTGGGGTTTTCATTAGTTGTCAGTTGTCATCAAAATTAAAAGAAATAAACACTTGAAATATATCAGTCTGTGTGGAATGAATGTATACATTATACAAGTTTCACTTTTTGAATGGAATTAGGAAATAAATCAACTTTTGATGATATTCTAATTATATGACCAGCACCTGTATGCATGCATGTATATATATATATGCATGCATGCATGCATGCATGCATGCATGTATATGTATGTATATATATATGTATATATATATATATATATATATATATATATATATATATATATATATATATTATATATAAACAGTGTTCTAAAATCTTTGTAACATCTTTTCTAAAACCAACCACTTAATGTTACTTAAGTTTTCCAATAGGAAACAAAATAATCTTCAGTTTTAGTACTGAACAACTTTCCTATTCATTTTAAAGTTCTTTTAAAAACTCAACTCTATTCTAAGACCAGCTACTTAACATTGAGCAGACTGCTCATTTTCCAACAGGAAAATAAAATACATTGTTTAGTCCTGATAACCATTTTTTTTAACTCTACAATGGTCAATTATGAACAAACTGAAAAATGGTCCATCATGGCACAACAATATGTTACAGCAACAGGCGATTTTTCAGGGATTGTATTTTAGGTTTGAGAGACTTGTGCGGTGACAGAATCACCCTTTGAATGAAATCAAACGTGTTCTTCAGTACAGCAGGATACTCTAAATTCAGAGCATAAATGAGCCCAAAAAAGCAGGCACATTGCTTTGGGAGGGCTTCTCAGATCAACCAGTACAACTGTACCTTCCAAAAATGATTACAGTGGATGTGGAATCGAGATGCAGAGAGTAAGGTATGGTTGCAGAGTCCACAGGAATCACAGACAATATGCCGATTGACATGCCGGACATCTCTTCTTCGTCATCACGGTCCTAAAAACATGAGCAGCATATGACAAGAATGAAGTGAAAATAAGTCACATCATACCTTAAGAGCATATTTTCATGTTACAAATATGCAAAAAAATAATGTATTATGATGTAAAGGCCTTTTCATAATGGATACAGCAGCAGATGCAGTGGATGATACTGAAGAAAAAAAATGAAAGTACAATATTTTGTTTTCCTGCGATATTTTGAATTTCCCACAATATGAACGTTTTACTTGTGCTGCCACAAAATAAAATGTATTATTTTTATTAAAGCTGCAGTCCGTAACTTGGCACTGAAGCGGTTAATAAACCGAACTGTATGTGTCTTTTGGAAGAATGTTGTAGCCAGAGCTACTTATCGGTTATGTCTATAAGAAGAAAATTAAAAGTAATTACAGTTTTGTTTTGACAGCTCACAAAAATCTACTTCTGTAACTAAAATAAAGTTCAGCGTTTAAACAGTGGTTTAAGTTTTTAGGGTAGTTCTAACAATAGTATTCCGGTACAGAAACTACTTCAGTCTGTGTGCGTTGAATTTATTTAATACAAGAGTTTGACAATTTGAGTTGAATTACTGAAATAAATTATTTTCCACAACATTCTAATTTATTGAGATTCACCTGTATATTTCAGGATGACAGTGTCAAGATTCATTGGACTCAAACTGGAAAAGTGGTTCAGTGAGCACGAGTTATTTTCATGTATGAATTGAATTGATCTTCACCCTATTGAAAGCATTTAGGATATGCTGGAGTTGACTATATGGATTTGTTTGACTCTCCCACTGTCATTACAAGATCTTGGCCAAAAATGTATGCAACTCTTGATGGAAATAAATGTTTCCTAACATTGTTGAAACAATGTCACAACGAAAGCACAATATTATGACAGCTATAGGCGGACCAATCAAATATTAAGAGTCTCCAGTTTTTTGGGGGCCAAGCAGTGTAAAGTCAACTCCAGCACATCCTGAAGACTTTCAGTAGGGTTGTTCAGGACTCTGTGGTGGCCAATCTCTCATAAATTGAGCCTGATGAAGCTCATCATTGTCATCTTTGAATATGGACACTTATTACTTGGTAGTTTGAGAAATAAAAAGCTACATACCGCATCAGTTAGGGATAAAATAATTATTGCCAAACATACAACATGCAAGAAACATCAATCACTGCAATAATGATTACATTCTAAAATATTAAGTATGTGCTTATTAGTGACTTTTTTGACTAGTGTAGATTAGTTCTTGTTGAAGGGATAGTTCACCCAAAAATGAGAATTATGTAATTAATTACTCGCGCATGTCGTTCCAAACCCGTAAGACCTTCGTTCATCTACAGAACACAAATTAAGAGATTTTGATGAAATACCTCCTCTTTTCTGTCCTCCTTATCGGACTGTTGTGTTTTTCCTTTATTCTTCCAACCTTTGTATAAATTCCTAAACATATTACTTATTTTCTATTGTCTTTCTTATGATCTTACTCTCTTATCTAATTTATCGTTTTTCGCTTTCATTTTTCTATTAATTCTTAATTTAATTTTTCTGTATACTCAAATTTTTTATTATCTTTCTTCATTACTTTTCCTATCAGGTTGCACAATTGGTTTAAGAAGTGTTTGCAACACATTAAATAGCCAGAATATCACGGAAAAAGCTACTTACAAAATAGGTCTTGTAAAAATCGGTCGGGTCTTCTCCAAAGAGTGGAAGGCCACAAAGAACGACTGTTCACCTCCCAACGATGTCAGATTTCTGTAAAGTGATGTAACATTGTAAAGGGTAAGAGTTAATAGCACTCATAGCACCAACACAACACAGAGCAAAACACAACAGCAAATGCAATAGTTGTTTTACTATAAAAAATAAATAATAATTAGTGTGTGTCTGTGTAGCTTACCTCATTTTCAATCTTATGCAGAATCTTCTTAAGCTTACATCCAATATCTCCCCCTTTGGCCTTGAATATATCAATGAATCGTTGAGTGAATTTGTTAAGTTCTTGAAAGAATTCCGTTTGCAGGTTGCCAGATATGCGACTGATCTCTACTAAAATAAAAATAAATGTATGCCAGACTAACATTAATCACATATCATTTAAACATGCAAGTAAGATTTAAACATCAACCTGAAAAGTGGTAAATGAAGTTGCATTCCAATTGTCAATTTGTATAGAAAATGTTTGACAAAATAATATGAACACAATTAAAATGAAAGTCAGTAATTACTTAATGAAGCTATCGTAACGCATATGTTATCTCACGCTGTTCATTTCCACGTGAACGACAGGACACGTACACACGTTGTAGAAAGAATGTTCGCACGGACGTTCTGCCAAACAAGATCTTACAATTGATTAAAATCTCTTACAAACTGTATATTCAAAACAATGTTTAGTAAAAATCGATGTCTGTAACGTAGTAAGAAACTGGTCTCAGCTGACGGTTAGACAGTAACTAATAGTCCTAACGTTACTCTTCGTTTAAACTAATACAATTGTCCTTTTCCGCTTTCAACACAACGAGCAAAATAAATTATTTTAGGTTAACTTTTTATTAGGGGTGGGCATAGATTAATTTTTTTAATCTAGATTAATCTAGATTAATTTTGAAATTAATCTAGATTAAAATGGCTCATTTGAATTCTGCCGAAGGCATTCAGAATATGTGTGCTACCCAAATAATGGCTAAAAGTAAGTCTTTGAGAACGGGTTTCTCAAGCCAGGTGGCGCATTAGACCAGGGGCTCATCTCCTGTTTCCAAAATGCATCACAAACTGCTTGAGAAAGCTGTTCTACTATGATAATTGGTGATGAAAATAAACTATGTTCAATAAGATGTACTTGTGTTTACTAACTGTTTATTCAGTTAAACATGAATTTTGAACTGTAGGGATACACAAGAGGTCGTGATGAACTGTTTACGGTTTCCATTGGGAAGCTTCTTAAAATTAATTTTCCTGAAGCAAACCCGGCGGCTTCATAGCTGCATCCATGTTAACGCGTCACGTCCTGATGTGGTAATTTCACAGTAACGTTAGGCATACACACAGGTTGAAGCAGAGGGTGACACGGAATGAATTCTCAAGTTCACATGAGACCTAAAGCGCATCCTGTTTGCTTAAAAGCGCAACGTTTCGTTGTTATTCTGAGTGCACACAAATAAACGTAGAGTCTTTACAGATTCGAAAGATGTATTAGGCTACTTTTATCTGTATGACCAAAAATGACGGAGATTTTAAGAGCAAGTGAGCGCACCGGAGCATGTCTTGCAGCAAACGCGCTTCCACACAAACACTTCAATAGCGCACATTTCTCTAGGTTAACATCATATTGAGCGGCCATGTAAAGTTGCTACTACATACATCTTTCAGATGAAAAGCCATATTTGAGGTTGATGAATGATAGGTGAGCGTTTGGATGTCCTGCACGATTCTATTACCACACAGACCAGCCGTTAACAATCTGTCCATCACGGACTGCGAGCCTCTAGTTCGAAGACTCGTTCTCGCCCCCTACAGTGCAATTCGGCTAGGTATACATCCGCGCTAAAATATCAGGGTGAAAGTCATCATAGCTTGCGTAGTATAGACCCAGCTCCCAACCCAACTTTGAGAATAGATTAACGGCGATATTTTTTTTATCGCCGATAAGAGTCTCACGTTAACGCAGCACGTTAACGCCGATAACGGCCCACCACTACTTTTTATACACAATACAATGACGACAGCGTGCACGGTGAGAATGAGGATTATAAGTAGGTCACCAACATACCTAGTTGTGCTGCCACACGTCAAACAGGATCTGAAGTTCTCGTTGTCGTCTTGTCCTCCTCTCCGAACACATTTAAGTTCATTGCGCATGCGCAGAGTCACTCCGTCAAATGACTTCGGTTTCTGGCGGTTACAGGCCGAGTTGAAGAAAATGCAAGAGTACTAGAACATATATTAATTGTTTCGTCCTATTTTGTAACTTAATTACTAAAGCCCATTAAAAATGGCGAGCTCTGTATGATGTATTGGGAAGCAGCAGCAGTTAGTAGACCTGCCAATAAGCTTAAATCTTATTGGTTGTTCATTTTTTTACAGCGCGAATGGGGGAAAGATTAAGAAAACTATTTGTAATATACATATATACAAAACAAAAACCACCATTCCATAAAAATGGTTGTTAATAGCTATATATTTATATTTAATTAGGCTACTGACAATAATTTCTGATTATTGAATTTATTGTATTCACTATAAAACTATATTCATTTAGTTTTTGTGCCAACCACAGCTTTGTCCAATACACTAGATGTTCTTAAGTTCGGTTTACTTAAGATGTTTAGTTTAACTACCGCATCCAACTAAAAGTTCATATAACACAGCCTAATCGAGTAAAACCAACAAATCTACCAAAGTCAGTTGTATTTACAAGCTTTTCTTAAGTAGATTCAGTGATTACTTTTTACATTGTATTAATTAGCACTGCATTGTTCATATACTTTATTTATTTATTACCTGGAGATGACTCGAAAAACAAAACTAAACCATATATTGTCGCAATCCAGCATGTTTAATGTCTTCATGTTTCCAAACGTTTCTGTTTTTCTGTAAAAACAACTGTTTTCAAACAGCAATAGACCCCTTCACGGTATACGTCACAGGAAAATTCGAAGTTCGCAGTGCAGTGCGCATGTCGGGGTCAGAAAGTTAATTCCATCCCATTGAATTGTGTGTTAACCAGAGAATTTATTGTCAAGACAAAACTTAGGGCTGTGACGGTGGCAGATTTTTACCACCGCGGTGGTAATGGACCAACTACCGCAGGTGGCGCGGTGTTGTGATATATATATATATATATATATATATAATTCTGAAACGCAAAAATAAATAAATGAGGCTCAATCATCTATTAACAAACATACGTGTTTATTTTAGCACTTACGTCAGTGAACACTCAGCCTGCAAAACACTAAAATAAATATCAAATAAATAATACAGTTAAATAGGAAAGTAGCCTTAAATGAGAAAGTTAAATACACCCGGTGTGTGACGTCACGTGCACTACCGCCAGTGGCAACCGACCACCACCGGTGACGCGGTTGTCACGGCCACCATCACAGCCCTAGACAAAATGCCTACTTGTTGCGTCATGGACTGTGAAAATCGCACCAGTTCTGGAGTCAAGTTTTTCAGGATTCCTGCAGGATCTCATCCGTTTCAAAAAATAGACGACATCTGTGACTGAAAGCTATTAAACGGGCAGACTGGGACAATACTACGAACAAAGAGGCTCGTGTTGGTAGCGCTCACCAGGGGCGTCGCACCCGTGGGGGATGTGGGTGTTTTAACACCCACACTTTTCGCGATGAGAGGGTTCAACACCTACACTTTTTCTGCAGTTTTTCCGCAGTTTCGCACAAACGCCTTACAGCAGTAGCTCCTCGGTTTCTCTGGCCGCCCTGTGTCTGGGAGTGCGCTCGCTGCAGCTGCCTCCTCTCCCCTCCCTCTCAAACATGACACCGGCTTTGAGTGTGACCGGCTGATGATTGGCTGTTCTGCCTTAAGTCCCGCCTCTCTTGGTGTGTTAGATTTATCGGTCAGCTCGTGCTGAGGAGGCGGGAACTTATGGTTATTTACATCTCCCTTTTCCAGGTACTTTGAATGAGTGTTAATGCTTTCGAGGTTTTAAATAAGCTTGATGTGTTTGGGAAGATGTTCTGTTTATGTTTTGTTGACATGTCAGTGTTTTCTGTATTATATTTCGTTTTTTAGACTAATGCTAATTGCTAATTGGGATATTGTTCAGCAGCTAGCTAAATTCGGTTATGTATGTGGCATGCAATGTATAAAGTAACTGTGATGAAGAAGTCAGGG
This sequence comes from Gymnocypris eckloni scoliostomus, assembly GCA_027564155.1. Classification (NCBI taxonomy): domain Eukaryota; kingdom Metazoa; phylum Chordata; class Actinopteri; order Cypriniformes; family Cyprinidae; genus Gymnocypris; species Gymnocypris eckloni. The sequence goes on along the minus strand of CM050414.1, from coordinate 518,344 downwards.
AATTGACGAGGAGGAGGGACAAATTGTCATTGTTAAGCAGTGTTTTTATGGGTTTATTGCCAGTGCAATTGATTTTGATTGTTGATTAGCTGAATACTTTTGTGGATACTTACCTGTTGTGTTTGTACTTGAGGAGAAAAAAAGTGAGAAATGACGTCATTGTTTGCATACCTGTTGAAGAACTATGAAAGAAAAGTGTATATTATTTTAATATTTAAAAACAGTAAATTGTTACATTATTTATACCACCAGAGAAAAAGCTTTGTGTGGGCGTTATTTTTATGTGTTATTTTTATATCTCCCTTTTCAAGGCGCAAGTAAGCAAAATTTATCAGTCTCAGTCACAGTCCTGTCAGACCCATGTCACTATCAAGCTTACCATTGTCTTTTGTCAGTATCATTAAGATGCAGAAAAGAAAGAGGCAGGAGAAGATTGACATCTTTTCAAGAGAAATCATGTAAGTGAAGTTGAGAGCTGAAAGATGAAAATGTTGACATTAAACAACAGTAGCCTATTACCATTAGATATTGTTTGCATTTATTTCATGATATCTCTTTTCAATATTCACTGAGGTTTGCTAGTGCCACAGCTGTAACTGTTTGACCCTATTCCTGTACCACTGCACCCTTGTTTAGGAGAGGAAGTTGCTGGAGGCATCAGTTTCAGAGAGAGCACAGGAAGGTTCACAGGTGTGCAATGCAATGAATGTTACAGTTTGTGAAAGAGGTCTATGAAGGAAGAGAGGCCATGTGTGTGTGTGTTTGTGTCATGGTGCTTAGTTCCATCCCAGGTGCACGCATGTGTTTGGTGTGTTTATATCAAATTCACAATTTCATTTCAAATGTTTTGATTAGGGTGTATGTGAGGATGTGGCCAGGAGTGAGGAAGACCGAGATGAAGAGGGAGGAAAAGGCAGACAAGAAGCAGGCAGACAAGAAGCAGACAGACAAGAAGCAGGCAGACGAGAAGCAGGCAGACAAGAAGCAGGCAGACAAGAAGCAGGCAGACAAGAAGCAGACAGACAAGAAGCAGGCAGACGAGAAGCAGGCAGACGAGAAGCAGACAGACAAGAAGCAGGCAGACAAGAAGAACAGAGTGAGGGAGAGGTCAGAGAGGATAAGGATGAAATGGTAGAGAGAGGAGCAGAGAACTCAGATGTGGCTGTTACTCGCCATCAGTTCAGTAAGCCCAATCAACCAGATCCAAAATTAATTGCTAAACAGTCCTTGCCCAAATATACTCTGAGTTTTCAAACTCAGTGGTACCAGAAATTTCCATGGCTCCATGTGAGTCCTGGTGTTGAGGGTGTATTGTGCTTTACTGCTCCAAAGCTTTTAACTCTGAGACATCACCTCTTGCCAAGAATGCTGATTCAGCATTCATTTCATCTGGGTTTAAAAATTGGAAAAAAGCCCTTGAGCGATTTACTGTGCATGAGAGATCTGATAGTCATAAGACAGCCATGACAACGCACATCTATGAAGATCGATCGGTACAGGTTCAGCTATCTAGTGTGAGTGTGAAACAGCAAGAGGAAGCAAGGGGATGTCTTCTTAAAATCATTGGTGCTGTGCAGATGTTGGCTAGGCAGGGCTTACCTTTTAGAGGCCATGAATGTGGTGAGGGAAATTTTGAACAGGTTCTGAAGTACAAATCAGAGGATGACCCTCTCTAACCAAGTGGTTGACATGTGGTAGAAAGGATGTATATACTTCAGCTATGGTTCAAAATGAAATCCTGACTTTGTTCAGCAGCGTGATCATACGTGAAATAGTTGAAAACATCAGATCACTTCCACACCTGCAGTACTCTGTGATGATGGATGGGACACGAGACGTGTCTGGAAAGAGCAAGAGGCAGTGTGTTTGAGATATGTTGACAAGGATTTAGTCCCTCGTGAAGAATTTATTGGTCTTTATGAGGTTTCTTTGACCACAGGAGAAAATCTAGCAAAAGTAGTCATGGATGTTTTGCAGCGCCTAAACTTGCCTATCACTGGGTTGCGTGGCCAAGCATACGATGGGGCCGCATAAATATGGCTGGCAAAATACAATGGAGCACAGGTCATTGTAAGAAAAATACAACCTCTGGCTCCCTATGTTCATTGTGCTGCCCACTGTGTTAACCTAATTACACAGAGGTCCTGTACTGCCTCAATATTTATCCGGAATTCTCTGGATTGGGTCAATGAGTTGGGAGTGTTGTTTGGGCAGTCAGGGAAACTGAAGGACATATTTAAGGGAATTGCAAGGTCTGAGGAGGGTGAGGGTCCATGTCACACTATAAGACCTTTGTGTCCAACAAGGTGGACGGTCCGCACTAGTGCCATCCGCACTGTGCTAAACCAGTACGAGTGCATAATCAAGGCTTTGGCTGAGATGGCAGTGAGTGAGTCTGATGCGGCTAGTAAGGCACAGGGGCTGTATGAGACATTTCAGCAGGGAAATGTTGTCCTTGGTCTTGTGTGTGCTTTGGAGATCACAGGGAGTTGGAGGTTTTGAATATGTCCCTCCAGAGCAGAACACAGACCCTAGATGGTATGCTTTCAGCTGTTGCCTGTGTTAAGGAAAGTTTCAGCAAAAAGAGAAACACAGAGAGTTTTCAGGCTCTTTACACGAAAGCAACAAGGATGTGTGAGACACTCCATCTCACTCCTATTGCCTCTCCTCGTGTCCGTATCCCACCTCAGCGCTTCACAGGTAGTGCTCCTGCACATGTACATGTGTCCCCTTCTGACTACTACAGGACTGAATTCTACAAAGTTCTGGATGTTGCTGACATGCAGTTTAGAGAAAGATTTGAGCAGGAGGGAATGCAAATGTTAAGGCACCTGGAACAAGTTCTCTTAACTGGAAAGATACATGGTGTTGTCCAACAGTACCCAGAAATCAACCCAGACAACCTCAAAGTTCAGCTTGCATTGTTCAGAATGAAGTACAGCTTCCAGTCTAGTACTGAAATTGTTGCTGTTCTTCAAGGGATGAACCCAGAGGTCCGTGGTCTCTTTGAACAAGTCGAAACAGTTGCCCGACTCCTCCTAGTTGTGCCTGTGTCATCAGCAGAGTCAGAAAGGAGTTTCAGCAGTCTCCGGAGGTTGAAAACATGGCTACGCAGCACCATGACCCAAACCCGCCTCAACAGTGTTGCTGTGTGCCATGTACATAAAGACAAGCTGGACAGGGTAAACAGAAAAAAGATTGCTGAACAGTTTGTCTCCTGTAAGGAGGGCAGAAAGAGCACTTTTGGTTCTTTTAAATGAGAGGTAGTTGGTCATATGTTCATTGGTCAGTTGCTTGTTGTTGTTGGTTGCATTTATATATGTATATAGTTATATATATATATATATATATATGTTTATATTTTGTTCTTAATATGTTGTTTGTATATCTGGAGTTTGTAACAAAAATAATTTCCCCCTGGGATTATTAAAGTATTTCTGATTCTTTAGCAAGTCTACTTTATTGTCATTCCGCTACATGTGTGGACATACAGTGGAATGAGATGTCGTCCTCACAGGACCCCGGTGCTACATAAATACAGACATACAACACTATAAAAAAATAAAAATAAAATAAACCTATACAAAACTAACCTACTGTCAGATTTTGACTAAGTAAACTCTATGTAAAAGTTTACCCTCTACAACTAAAGATAAAGATAGAAAATACAAACTATACAAACTGTTTACCATAAATGTTTACCCTATACAACTAAAGATAAAAAAATACAAACTATGCGAATGCTTCACATAAATACTGTACATGTGCAGAGAGATACATTGTGAGTCAAGCAGCTAGCTGGGGAACAGTACAAGATGACTTGTAGTGCAGGAGCATGTAAACATACATATATTGCTGAGTCTTTTGTGGGATTGTGTACACATAGCAGTGTTTGGAAAAGTGTCTAGTGCATAGAGAGTGTGTTACTACAGAGTTTTGACTTATTTTCTGTGTGTTCTGAGTGTGTTTTTTTTTTATACTTTTCTAGTATCATTCATTTAAATGGGAAGCTTTTTATATCTTGTATGTTATACCTTTTGTACCCTTCTGTCATTGAATTCATCTTTTTTATTGTTAACAAACAAACTACATCCATCCCCCGCACTTTTGAAAAGCTTGCTACGCCCCTGGCGCTCACTTCATATCAGGAAACGTTAAAGTCATCCTTTATCATCCCTTTCTGTTTGCTTAAACTCGAAAGCCTGGATTGCATGAACAGTTTTCTGTACGTTAAGCTATGCAAGTTAATAGTGTTGTAAATGTCATGGACCTGTGTCATGCTACAGACGTAGCCAGCTGCTAGTAGTTAGCCGCAGGCCAGCGCCAACATTGTGCCAACAACGGTAGAGTTAAGCCATGATAAGTAAACAAATGTTTTCTGTAAACTGTAGACTGATTTAATAGTTAGGTGAAGTTTGATATCTGGCATAAATTGTGACCTGTGGCATGCTACAGACTTAGCAGATAGCAGACCAGCTTTACATTAGCGCTTTCACTATGACAACAGTAGATCGTGTTGTAATCAATGTGTGCAATTATTTTTTGTAGGAGAGGCATCACTTGACTCCAGTAGTCCTGACTTTGTGCCCTCCTTGTTTGTGTACACAAAACAAAGCCAGACACCTAAGACAAAAATGGAAAGGTACAAATAATAATAAAAAAGTATCTTATCTATCTATAAGGCTTGTCTGTTTCTCCTTGACACAATATGCCGGTCTATTAGCCGCGCCATTTTTCTGACCCCAAGCTGCGTGCGCACCCAACCTAGGCTTTCGATGTTTACAAACATTGAAGGGGTCTATAGCTGGAGCTTTTGTCCATATTAGGAATTTCATTTTCTGCGCGAGAGCGCCCTCCAGCTTTGTGTATGAATGAACAAACACTGCATGAAATGAGCGTTTAGCGCTCCGTGATGTTCATCTCGCCTTATTCTGGGTCCGAATAAAACATCAGGTCATGCACAGACTATCCTGTCTCTTTTAATTAAAATCTATATTTATTCACACCGCTCTTGAAAACTTCTATGTGAACACACTTGCCCAAAAATGTGCGGGGGACGAATTTACGTGATATTAAAATTGGGACACGTCCCCAGCATCTCCCACGTGATCTATGACCCTGGCATACAGGGTACAGCGTACTATTCTTATGACGAAATTTGCGTCACGCACACTGTACCCTGTCCCTTGCGTACACATACAAAGTGAAGTATACTTTGGCCTTTATAAACGATAATTATAGGCAGTGTTTAAAGTGGAAAAAGCCCCCTCCCCCTTATATAATTATTTATTTATTTACTTGTTTATATTAAATAAATAAGTATGTTTTAATAATTCACAATGTATGTATAGTGCCACAATCAATCAATCAATCAATAATTAAATAAAAGTTGTCAATACAAATTAGCACAAGTCAAGCTGCAATACCAAACAGGACCACAGGGAGATGCCAAAGACTAAATCGCCTGCCTTTTAATATAAGGTTCCATTCAGAATCGCTAAATCTCTGACCACACCATACCATAATCAGCGTTCATTATAAACACTTTTGCTTTTAAGCCAAATACACGCTGAAAATAATAATTTTACTGACATCTGGAGGTAAGTCGCTATTCTCTCTGTAATCGCTGATGAAATCGGCCGTGTTTTCTCTGCATTAGCGCTGTTTTGAGCTTACTGTTAGAATTCGTTCACTGGATCCTTGGACTTTCCAGGAGTTTACAGTTTAAAATGATGTGATTGCAAAAACCTGCTTCTTTGCATTTTAAGATATGAATTTCGTTATAAAGTACTGATTCAAAATAGTAATCAATAATTAATTATTGTTCTACAACTCCGCACGTCTCCCCTGACACCGCCTCCCATTCTTGCGCACCACACAATGAAGTGTGGGTAGGGTAGTGTGCTTTACATAGTGTCTATATAATTTCTTATCATATATGGATCATATAGCCTGATCACCCAGACCCTGACGATTTTACTCTGAGTACCGGCAACATGTCAGAAGTGCTGGTACGCACAAAAAAGTGAAGGTACTCTAAAGGCTAAAATATAGAAGTGCTGGTACTGCGTACCGGTGCGTACCGGCCCACTTCAAGCACTGATTATAGGCCTATATTTATAAGCTCCTTAGAGTTTGTACTTATTTGTGTTGCCACAATGCACCTGCACCGCTTAATTATGTTACGTTTCTTCCTGTTGTTTCAAAGATTAAAGGCAAAATCACTTTCCCAACTAGTCTGCAGTAACACGGTAAACTCTAAAATGTGGGATTTTAATAATGTTAGTGTTCTGCTGACGCTTGGAATTTTAAGATGTAGAATAGTAAACACCTTTGTATTGAAAAAACAAACGTTTTTGCATGTTATTCTTGTATTTTTTAATTTTGGCTGTTAAATATACCATTTGTGTAATATTGATGATTAAGTTGGAGTTTTGTTTTATTTTTAGACCTAATTTAGAGTAAAAATTAAAAGGGGACAACAGCAGCAATACATTCAGGGTTTCTTCAACCATGTCAAAGACAGGTAGATACAGCGTAGTGCAGGTCAGAACCAATCCACCAAGCAGGGCCAAGTTGGTCAGCAAATTAGCAGCCCTGAACCTAGCAGCACAGATCCAGAGAGGGCCAGTGAGAACCATACCAGGCAGCAGCCATCTATTTGCAGAAACAGGTGCAAAAAAGTTTTTTGAGAACAAGTATTGTCTGATCGGTGGTTTTTATTTATAAAAAGAGAGATGAGTTGTCCAGGCACTTGTGCAGTGCCCTTTTTATGTCATCCCACTTGTGTTGGGGCACAAGACTTTTCCTATGGGCCCCCCTGACTGGATCTTGGTCCCCCCCTGATTTAAAAAAAATCCTAGAATCACCCCCTGGTTGCACGGGTATTGTTAAGGTGTTCTGGGTGGTTTTTTTTGCAATCACGAGTCCAATAACTTGACACGAGTCCAACTCTACTCAAGAAGACAACATAAAGTAGTATTCATGTCTGCAGGTCTAATAGTGTGGTATGTAAGTTAATTGCCAAATTTTAGTTAGGAGTATTTTGAAAATGTAATATGAGCAACAGTAATAATGATGCATGCCTTCTTTCGAAACCAACATGCTTTTTAAGCAGCTATCTCGTTTGATATCTGCAAGACTGGTACACTGGAAAATGTTTACCTAGCCAGAGAAAGCAAACATAGTTGACTGTCATGTGTTCTGTGTTGTTCTAAGCAGGAGAAATGTGTTGATACAGTTGCTCTGCCTTAGCGGCCTCCAGCCTTCAAAGGCCTAGCCTGTTCATTGAACAGTTTGTTCCAAGAGGCCAAAAGTCAATCAAGAAGCAGAGCACTGGGAAAAGTGGGTATAAAGGAGGAAGAAAAACGAATTACTACATATTCAACCCCTGCTTTCCCTCTTTTCTTCCTTTCCATTTCCATCTTGGCACTGAGAGCTGTCACTCTTGCCAAATACAGCTAATGTGTGTGAAGCAGGAATGGTCACACTCAGTGCAGAGTCTTTCCTTGCAGTTAATATAGCAAGGAAAATATAGCTGTTCTCCCCATAAATGACTAATTTCCTCTGACAAACTCTAGTGTGCTTTGCCTTTCTGTTCTCTCTAGAATACGTGCATGCTGAACGCTGAGTGACTCGGTGATGTCATTGCTGCTCCACCCAGCGTCCCATTGCTTGAAGTTCTGGCAGGAGAAACCGGTTTTACTGCAATCTTATATAATTCTGTGGTCACATCATTCAAGAATGCACAAAAAGGGCTGACGGGACATGAGCTAATGATGGTATAGCATTCAACAGCCTCTTAATACACCCTGAATAAATAAAAGCTGCAGCATGTTCATTTCACAAAATTAAATAATCTCTCATGCTAAGCAAACATTGCAGTTGCTTACACAAAAGTTATCATGATGTAAGAATGTTTCAAATAATTTAATTTTATTACAATCTATAGAACACATTTTAACATAGACTGGGCCTCATGTTTGCCTCATGTACTTCATTGATTGACACGTGTCTCTCTTGTCTCTGAAAAATAAAAAGCACCATATTGCCACCTAGAGGTTATATTTTGAAAATTATTACATAAGCCCAGTTTGGGGAGACATGATAACTATAAAAATATAATTGTTATATATATTAAAAGCCAATGTAAAGGAATTTTCCTTTATGGACAGTAATCAAACAGTGAGACATAGATTCAGATGTATGTATTATATGTTTTCTTCTCGTAGTTAGATAAGCATTCTTTGTGTGATGATTTACTATGATTGAGAAGTGATAGAGGTAAGGAAACGCAGATGGTCAAGGGGGCATTTGCCTCCCTTTTCTGTATAACCATTAATCGGTAAACAAACTGGTATCTTTCCCTCTAGAGGAGGGAAGGAGGAGGCCTTGGAAGGAAAGGACTATAAAACAGACCAAAACTGCTTTCCCTTAGCTCGCGCTCGCTCTCTTGCTCTCTTGCTACTTCTTATCTCTGGCTCTCTGGCTCTCTGGCTCTCTATAGCTATCTCTCTGGCTCTCTCTCTATCTCTCTCTCTCGCTCCTGACTGACTCACAACTATGTGTGTTAGAACTGAGGGATCTTCTCTTGCAAGAGAATAAACACTTTATTATTATAATTTGGATTCAGAGTGTCTCTTACTCAGTGATGATGTTTGTTAGAAAATTGCCACAACAGTTTGGTGTCAGATAGTGGGATTCCTTGGACGTGACTTCTGGACCTGACAGCGGACGGAGGCTGATCACCTTGGAGCTGAAAAGTTCCAACCCTACCTCGCAAAAAAGATTGAGAGACGAGGGACCGTTCCGCTGTTGGGACCGGAGGGATCGACCACTGGAATCAAAAAGAACCCAGGTGGCACAAAACGACATCTCTGGTAAGAAACAATTAAATTCAATTTAATTAGGGTGAAATTCAGTTTAAAGAGTGAAATTGAACCATATTGGCTGAGATTTGTTTCTGTGGTAGAGTAATCTGAGCAACATTCAGATTAGGTAACCTGAGATTAATTTGAGATCTGTACGGATCAAGAGGGTTTCAAACAGGTACCGAGGTTAATTGGGGTTAGGAAAAATCGAAAGATTTTGATAAATCACAATTAAGAGGGCACTAATAGTGCAACCCGACCCGATTGCGGGATAAGAGAAAATCGGATCTGCTGGAGACGTCTAGCAGATTAAATAAGCGTGCGCGAGCAAATCCACGGGAAAGCAGAAGACAGCCAGTATGGGGATGTCTCAGAGCAAGTTTGTGAAATATGATACACCGGTGTACTACCAAATTAAAAAAAAAATGTATTATGGTCAGAAATGTATGCAAGATATTGAAAAAATTAATCAAGCATCATGATTTTCCCGGAGAGGGAACATCTCACAAAACTGAAAGTGGTTTCAACAACCAGGTTGTTGTTGCAAATGTGTTAAACATGTATGTTAAAAAAATGTGAACAAACAGTAGATTGTTGGCTCAAGGAAGTAGATGGTTGGCTCAAGAAAGTTAGCAGGAAGGAAAAAAAAGCAAGTGCAGAAAGTTAGCAGGAAGGAAAAATGAAAAGTGTGAAAGTCTATTTGTATGTGTCTGCACGACCAGAACCGAATGACCCACAGTATGTTTGTGTTTCCCACATGAAAATACGGTGAGGCCGGCACCGCCAAAACACCCATCTACCCAATAGCCCAGCTGGATGCATTGAAATTCGCCCCGACCTCGACTGTTTCTCCGTCCAAGACAACCGCAGCGCGAGACGCTGAATGAACAAGCACGAGCAGCGCCGCGAAAGCGAAGAGGGGGAGAGAGATGCAGCTGGCTGTTGTACAGATTAAGGCAGCGCAGACGGCACAACTGTGTGCGAGGGGTGAACATGACTTTTCTGGCTGCACGAAGTGCAGGTTGTCCAAGAACCATGGACACTGGGCACAGGATTGTCCAGAGGCGCGTAAGGCGGATTGAAACGAGAGGAACGGAGAACAGGAGAGGAGAGGGCGGGTGACAGGCATTCAGCAAGCTACGAAAAAGGGAAGTAAAAATTTATTAGCACACACACACAACACGCTCACATACACTGATTCAAATACCGCTCTTTGCAATGAAGACATGCTTGCAAATCCTTTATGTGTGAGTGTGTGTAAGTTTTGAATAAGGCTATCTGCAATGAAGACATGCTTGCAAACCGTTAAATGTGTGAGTGTGTGTAAGTTTTGAATAAGGCTATCTGCAATGAAGACATGCTTGCAAACCGTTAAATGTGTGACTGTTGAAGTTTTGAATAATGTTAGTTGACTGATGAATGTCTGAGAATATACAAAGGTTTAGGGTTTTAAGGCTACAGAGATATCCCATGTTAGTTAACGGGACAATGATAGACTTTATGGTTGATTGTGAACCAAGAATGACGGATTTAGTGTTTGAAAGCACTTGAAGTCAGGGCATAGAATATCAGAAAACTGGGCTGTGCCGTTGAAATGTGAGACGGAGGGGGGGCAGGGCATTGAAACATGCGTTGTTGTGCTCTGAAACCTGTCCGTTTCCGTTAATGGCCAGGGATCTAATGTGTAAATTAAATCTGAAACTCACTGCTGGCCCGTTTGGGATTTACAGGAGAGGAACAGCAGATGAGAGATTCTGATTGGGCACAAAAGATTTTGAAATTGGCAAAGATCGAACAGTATCAGTATCAATGAATTACATTCATTGATATATGCATATATCAATATGAGGAAGAGTGGATTAACGGGGCAGAAAATGTTTTTGACAAGGTTTGATAAGATTTTCTGGAATGAAAATGTGTGTGTGCTTTCAGCATGCCTGTCAGAAAAACAAATGCAGTTGTTTTTGATAACAGAGGACGCTGCGCTCCACTTATCACTAACGAAGGCCACTGAGCAGAAATGTTTGTGAGAAAAGGCATGAGAGCCACAGAAGGGCTGAAAAGGGAAGAGGGGAGAAACACATTGAAGTATATAGATGATTTATTGATTTGTGCACGAGATGAGGTTACGTGCGTGGCTGACACTGTAACTCTCTTGAACCATCTGGCGAGAGAGGGTCACAAGGTCAGTCTGACAAAGCTACAGTCTGTGAAGCAGGAAATAATTTGTTTTGGGTCACACTAACACCAAACAATAAAGGTATCTCTGAGAAACGCATAAAAGCCATCAAAGATGTACCAAGACCTTTAACAAAGACAATTGTTATCATTCTTGGGAATATGTGCATATTGTCGAACGTATATTCCAAATTATGCACTTCTTGAAAAGCCCTTGAGAGCCCTGACAACAGGGAAAGGGCTGAGGTCATGTGACAAGATTGAAAGGCCTTTTGTTACACAGATGGTAGACGCAGTCTCCATGATTTTGCAAGAGCAAAGAACATCACATTTATCAACAGCCCGATGGCTGAGGTATCACACGATTTTACTTGACATGCCAAATGTAACAGTGAAAAGATGCACAACTTTGAATCCTGCCACACTCCTCCCGACGGAGGAGGATGGACAGGAACACCATTGTTGTCTATCAGTGCTGGAACAGGTGTGTACACCACGTCCAGACCTGTTGGACACACCTTTAGAGAACTGTGACAATGTCCTCTTTGTGGATGGGTCGGCGTCCCAAAGATCCACAAACAGGCTTGAATAAGGTTGGTTTCAGGTGACCACTGAATTTGAAGTCGTAAAGTCTGGCAAATTGCCATCAAATTATTCGGCTCAGGCAGCTGAATTGGTTGCTCTGACAGAGGCGTGTAATCTTATGGCAGACAAGTGTGTGACAATTTACACAGACTCGCGTTATGCTTTTGGGGTCACTCACGACTTTGGGGCGCTTTGGAAGCACCGAAATTTTTGAAGTCGGATGGACATCCGATATTAAACGCAGCTCTGGTGGCTAAGCTTTTGGAGGCCATTCTTTTACCAGACAAGGTCGCGATCTGTAAATGCGCAGCACACTAACGATAAAAGTTTTATCTCCACAGGAAGCGTGAGAGCAGACGGCAGCGAGGCCGCTGCAGCACAGGAGACAAAAGAAACAACGTGTGCTTTGGTATCTGTGACTAACCCTGATATTTCCCTTGTTTACAAAGTATGCAGTCTTTTTCCACAGGAGGGGAAAACAACGATGGAGGTCGCCTGGCTGCAGTCTCGAGGGGGTGTATGGATGAGTGTTGATGACATTCCTTGTTTGCCCAAACACTTCTTTCAGCATTATGCTAAGTTGACACATGGGTTGGATCATGTGTCAAAAGCGGTATGATAATGCAGATGAGGAAATTATGGTTTACAAAGGGGTTACAGTGTTTGATGAAAATTTTTGCAAAAGATGTGTCACTTGTAAACACACACAATGAGGCTAGGGGAATAAAACACCCTTGGCATCTCAACCAGCACCGCAGGCCACCATTCATGGGCATGGAAGGGGGTAAACAAAGGCTGCCATCAAAGGATGTGTGTGAGAATGACATGTTGAATTACTGCAAAGAAGTGTCTTGTCTGTTGTCAAATATTTCTGTGCAGGTAAAAGCTGCCCAGGGGAAGGTTGCTGAGAGATTCCTGCACGAGGTGAGACCTGGCGATTTCGTGGTGATTCGTGATCACAGGAGAAAGAGCTGGAAGTCGAAAAGGTGGCTAGAGCCTTTCCAGGTGCTTCTGGTGACGCACACGGCAGTGAAGGTCGCAGAGAGGGCTACGTGGGTTCACGTTAACCATGAAGGAGGGTGCCGCCCATTGCGGAGGCGGAGCAATTGCTGGAGGAGGTTCAACGCGAATGTCAATAAATGCTAAGATCCAGTTTGAAAAACCCTTGCATTGCAGCTGTGTGTTTAGCGGAACCAGATATCAGCAGCAAGGAGGAGACAACTTTGATTGCGCAACCGGCATACGGGTGGACACTGTAATCAACAGAACAGATAAGACTCTTAGTGTTTCAAAACAGTACTTTCTCACATTCTTTGGTCATAACAGCATCTTTTGATAAAGAGTAACTGAGAGAACGGAGGCGTGAAGACCGTGGCACCCATTCAGAGTAACAGGAATGTGTGGCCTGTATAAAACCACATGTATAATGACTTTGTTGTCAGTGACAATTTGCTTGGTAATACTACACTTCACAACAGGTCTGAAGGTGTTACCAACAGGAGATCAGACCAACAATATGATGACACAAGTAGCAGAAGTTACAGTGAAATGTGTTAATTGAGTTATGATGTTTCTATTTTTTTCTTAAGAATGATTGGTATGTAAAGAAGGTTAAAAGCAGCAGTTATCCGTGTACGAGAGGACGTACAAGGAGAGGGGTTGAAACTGAGGGATTTTCTACATACTTTTAATATTTACATTTTATATTACAGGAGTAACTCAACAGTGATAAATTGATATGTTTATTTCCTACTATGAACTATACTTTTCCTTATTTATACTATTGTGACTGAGGGTTCGGTTTAACCGAGAGTGCGACAGCAATGCCTGTCCATTTAGCCCGGCGATAGAATGAAATCTTTACTATGCTTGCTAAACATTTACAGCCTAAGCATTTTTCAAATATTCAAAAACTTACTTCACAGGTTCAAGAAGAGTGATCATTTATGTGAAAATCAGAGATGAAGAGTATAAGTGTGATGTAATGGCTTGAACTTGTATTTATTATTATTTGTACTATTATTATTACAATGTTTGATTAATCAGTTATCAGAGAATGATAAACAGAGAGGAATTGTAAAGGAATTTTCCTTTATGGACAGTAATCAAACAGTGAGACATAGATTCAGATGTATGTATTATATGTTTTCTTCTCGTAGTTAGATAAGCATTCTTTGTGTGATGATTTACTATGATTGAGAAGTGATAGAGGTAAGGAAACGCAGATGGTCAAGGGGGCATTTGCCTCCCTTTTCTGTATAACCATTAATCGGTAAACAAACTGGTATCTTTCCCTCTAGAGGAGGGAAGGAGGAGGCCTTGGAAGGAAAGGACTATAAAACAGACCAAAACTGCTTTCCCTTAGCTCGCTCGCTCTCTTGCTCTCTTGCTACTTCTTATCTCTGGCTCTCTGGCTCTCTGGCTCTCTATAGCTATCTCTCTGGCTCTCTCTCTATCTCTCTCTCTCGCTCCTGACTGACTCACAACTATGTGTGTTAGAACTGAGGGATCTTCTCTTGCAAGAGAATAAACACTTTATTATTATAATTTGGATTCAGAGTGTCTCTTACTCAGTGATGATGTTTGTTAGAAAATTGCCACAACACCAACAATTTATGTTAAATGGTACACATTTCCCTGAACTTTTTTCATATAAGAAACATAAAGGACTATAGGCACCAACAGCAATGGCATTAAGATATTGAAAGAAATCAGACTGTTATCATCTCTGTTACTCCCCTTTTAAAATATTCATCATGTTATCAAGAGCACACTGAGGAACTCTGTGGATCACCCTAACACTTCTATAGTGCATTTCATTGTCATGTATTTCAGTGCATTTACATACATTACACCTCTTCAAATAATTTAAGATAAGAAGAAAATGGCATATTCCTTCCTGTGCAGCTGACATATCTAAAAGGCCACTGCGCATGGCAACAAAGTCAGGTGAAAATTGCAGAAATCAGGGGGACAGACACTTGACCTTTTCTATGGAGAACATTATAGAGATGTATGTGCAGGACAACAGCAATGCAAAGGTCATGGCAATTTACGTACTCTCTTGACGTCATGACTACCATCTGGAGCCTGTACTAAACTAACAACACATTCAACACATGATTCACCTTGTAGGAGTAAAAATATACTTTGTTTTATGCACTAGACGATTTGGCAGTGAGATTGTGGACAGAAGGTTTATGCAGGCCTACCTTTTAAATTCATTAGATGTCAGCTAATATCCCCACAATGATCTTGCTTTTCAATCAACCATGATTTGAAACCTGAATGACAAAAATTTATAAATTAGCCTAAAGGTCAATTAAGGTTATAAATATATATATTTTTAAATAAATATACAAAAAAAAAAAAGATAATTCATACTAAAATATTAATAGGCATACCATACTGCATCTTATATGGTCATCACAGCAGCCAACAGCTGGATTGTGAGTGTGCTTTTTATACAACAGCTCAATAAACAAAAGTAGTTCAGTAACTTACAACTACACACAACTGTGTTACCTTTTTGCTCCCAGAAAGGCAGAAAAAACACTGTGTGTCTCAGAGAAAGTCTGTTTTTGACAGAAGCCGTTGAATAAATGATTCAATGACTCACTCAGTCAGTCGTGTCCTCACTCTCTTACGTATGTAACCCTAGTTCCCTGAATAGGGGACGAGGTGATGCGATGACCTCATCGCTATGAGAACGCTATACCATAATGCCTGATATACCTTAGATAGCTGGAGACCAAGGAAAGTGTCTGCTCAAGCAGATAAGACCAGGATCCCAGGAGCCATCCTCACATCTAGACTGTATAACTTGATGAAGGTGCTAAGAGAGGAACATCCTTCCATAATCTTAGAGGTGAAGTCAAGCCACGCGCCACGTAGGCCAAAGAGATAGCCTCAAATATCCAATGTGACATTCGCTGCTCAGTGACAGCGGAGCCTTTGCTCTTACCACCAAAACACACGAACAGCTGATCAGATCCACACCACTGGGCTGTGCGGTCTACATAGATTCTTAATGCCCTCACTGGGCAGAGACCCATGCTACCTGATCCCGCGTCAGCGTGGGAGAGAGCCTCCAAACTCACTTGCTGAAAGCGAAATGGATTTGAAGTGACCTTATGAACAATCAGGCCTTGGTCACAATAAAACTTTTACCAACCTTGGGGCAAAGTCCATACATGAAGGGCTGATGGATAGAGCCTGAAAATCCCCTACTCTCTTGAGGGAGGATAAAGCCACCAAGAGAAAATTTTTGAGAGTCAATACATTTTCAGAGACAGATTCCAATGGCTCAAAAGAATGACCATGACAGACCAACCAAAATGATCGAAAGATCCCATGAAGGAACTCGTGTCGGGCGGAATGGCCTAAGCTGTCTCGAACCTTGCATAAAATGTGAGACCAAAGGATGACGAACCACTGAATCACCTCCTACGAGTGCAAGTCCCGCAGATATAGGCGCTACATATACTTTGAGAGTAGTGGGGGTCACCCCTCTAGAAAAATGACTCTGAAGAAATTCCAGCACTGAACCAACGGGGCAATGTTGAACACATTGTCTACACCACGAGGCAAAGAATCTCCACTTGAAAGCAAATAAGCGTCTTGTGGAGGGAGCTCTAGAATGAATAATAGTGTCGGTAGCATACAGACTGGTTCTAGGCCCTCTGTGGGCCAGAACATCCAGACCTAGAGGTGACGGAGTAGACAGGGAAAACCAGAGCAGGCAGTGTGTAGTCGTGCTCGAAGCAAACAGATCCACTTCTGCTCGGCCCAACCTCTGCCATACAAGATTCACCACCTGGGGTGTAATCTCCATTCCCCGTCCTCCAGGCTCGGTCTCGAGAGCAAGTCTGAGTTCAGGTGACCTGGGCCACTAACTGCTCTGATCGACAGGGATTTGGTTTAATCCCAAAGAAGAACACTCCTCGCCAGACCGTACAGGGGATGAGAGTATAATCTTCAAGTAACGATATAACGATTCAAGTAAGAAACTACAGTCATGTTGTCTGTCCTGACTAGTACATGACAGCTTTCAATTGTGGTAAGAACTGTCTGAGAGCCAGGAAGACTGGCAGTAGTTCCAAACGATTTATGTGCCAGCTCCAAAATTCATCTGTCTAAACTCGGACGATACACGGATTGGAAGTCCTGAATGGACTGCACCCCAGCCCGTCAGGGACGCGTCCGTCGTGATAGTTTTGCGACGAGAACACATCCCTAGTGGAACTCCTTCCTGAAGTAACTGGGATCTATTCCACGGCTTTAGAGCATGAAAACCTCTGCGTGTCACCGTAATTCTGCTAAGCGGATGACAGTGAGGTGAAATGTTCTGGCTTTTGGTCCACCAATGAAATGGTCGCATGTAGAGCAGGCGCAGCTGAACTACAAGGGACGCTGCCGCCATCAGACCCAACAGTCTGAGACACAAGCCTACATGGACTAGAAGTCCCGTTTTGAACTGCTTCAGATATGTCTGTAATGACTGCACAAGTGTGGGAGACAGACGTACCCGCATCGTGAGAGAAGCCATAATTACCCCCAGAAAAGTTGTATGCTGAAGTGGTAGCAGAACACTCTTTTGTAGGTTCGTATTGATACTTAAAGGTGGCATGGGTGATTGTCTTCAGAATTGTTTTTTTTGTTATACTGGTTTAGAGTCTCTTCACATCCTGATAGAAATCATTAAGTTAAGTGGTCTAAATGTATTCATCTGTATTTATTAGGGCTGTCAATCAATTAAAATATTTAAATCACAATTAAACGCAAATTTGTATTTGTTCTAAATGTACCTTAAATTAATACTTTCCAAGTTTGTAATACTCTAATTAACATGGGCATAGACAAATTTGCATTATTTATGCAAAAGCATGTTTATTATTATTGAAACCATACTCAACAGAGCATGAAGACTATGTTTCAAAGGTCATAGATGTTTTTCAAATAACTTGTTCATGTTTATTAGACACATTAAAAAGAAACACCAGGTTCCCAATACTTCTCTTTCTTTGCACTGAGCAATTTACTTACACAAACTTGTTTACATTTTTTTGCAGGACAGGGCAGCTCAGAACATGCAAAAGTGCATAGCCTATATTATTTATTATTGCACTTGTTTCCCTCTCTGTGCCCACTTACTGTATCTTGATGCAGCTAAATTCTCAATAAATCTGTTTTCATTGATATATTTTAATGTTTATGTTGTTAGACAACGGGATGAATATGGAAAAAGTGATTGAAACGCGACCCATTAAGACTCGTCTACATAACCAGCTCTCCCTTCCAAGATGTTAATCTGAACAAAAATCCTGATAATCGAGCCGTCGTCCGATGAAATCAAATACACATAAGATAAAGACAATATCAGTGCTGTGATTTCGGCTATACTTGCATCATATAAAACTAGAGAAGCAATATAATATCGGTGTTTAACTGAAAATGCTGCTCCTCAGCTGCCTGCCGCGCGCTGAACCGAGCTGATACGAGCATGAAAGCACGTTTTTTTCCATGCGTGACAGCGTCCGGTATCATAACTAAATATCTGCCGTTTGTAACAAACCAACCCGTGTGAATATCCGGTAAAAAATTCGGGGAGTTATGATCATTGTAGTTGGGGATATACCTTCCTCAGTATAAATAAATGCAAGGGGGGCGCCTTGGGGACCCATCCAAGATGGCGGCCGCGCAGTACGTCAGTGGGCAGTAGGCAGCGTCAGTCTATGACGCGTCTACGTATATTATGTCTATGGTCTGAGACACACACTGTTGCTTGCGGTGTAAACGGGGCTTGGCGGCTGCAGCGCCGATCAAAGTCGGACAAATGTCCTTACCAGAATGCATTGCTTTTGTCAGGCTTGGGCAGCCGATCTTCGCGGCACCGCATGCAGTCGAGCAAGCCTACACTCTTTTGCTCGCCTACTGCTTTTTGCTTACTATATAGTATGGAAGTATGCGGTTTCGAACAGTGTGATACAAACATGGAGAAGTTTTGTACTTTAAATTAGACTCTTTGAGTTATACAAATTTAATGAAAATCATGAGAAGCTCAATAATACAATTTAAGTAAACGTTTATCTTACTTAGGAAAAAAATGAATATAATATAGATCGTGTGTTGCATTTAGATCGAATTGCAAAACAATTGAAAAGTCAACGCAAAAAAAATAATTCAGTGGACATATAAAATGACCTGTTAAAGATTAAATGAGCATAAAACTCGATTGGACACAGATTTGTATGAATAACAAAAATAGTAGTAGAATATATGTAATGTAAACGGTACAAGGAACATGGCTTTTATTTTGAAAAGCGTCACAGATGGAAGCCATATGTAGGGAAATGTTCACGTCACTTCAACTACCACTTCTCTTCATAATGTTGCTGCTAGCTAGTGAAAACATATGATTTGTATTAAATATGTATTTCTAAAATCAACGGTTTGTATTTTAGGCTTCGGCGCTGTGGGTCAGCAGTACATGAGCCATTTTAGCACAATCAAAGATCCTTCAGTTGTGCGGTTATTATCGGTTTTATCTGGCTAACATATACAGGCTAGCACAGAAAGACACATAAGCTTTTGTTTATCAGTGATGAGCTCCCAAATGGATTAACAGTAAAAGATCATAACACTCACAAAGACATAAACGCACACATAAGAAGCATGGATGAAAAATACAGTAGTAATATCATTTCAGGTGGGAAGCTGGGACGAGTTGAGGTTCCAAATGCCAGGTAAGACAAGAGTCTGTGTAACGTTAAATATAATCCGAAATACTCTTAAATAACAAGTATTGTGGCAGTACTATGATACACTGATGTTATGAGGTGGTGATAGCAAGTTACTTTGAAATATGCTGTACCACTGTCCTGTGTTAATAAGTCATTGTATATTCATGGTAAAATAACGTGACTGTATCATCATGTAAATGTACAAAATACAGCATTTCCTGGGTAACGTTTACAGTACTTACTTTTTATTGAGTCTATCCAAAGTCTTCCGAGATCACTTTCAACAGTGTAGTTTTACTCTACCTTGGTATAGTGGTTGAGGTAATACTCTAATAACTTATATGTATATTAGAAATGAGGGATTGTCAATTGCTTATGGGATTACTTTATTAAAAGTAAAAGTTTTACCAGTCGTAAAACTATGCTGGTTTTACTATAATTCCATGTGTTAAAATTTTACTGGTTTGTAAGTGCTGATATAGTGAACCAACTAATAGATGGCTTAATGAAAAGTCGTATTCTTGAAATTCATTTATGCATTGTATAGTTTCAAAGTACCTTAATATTACTGTGATGCATCACAGACAATGTACCTTGGTATAGCCACAGCACTATTGTAAGGTACGTGCTTTGCCTTGTTTTGTTTACCACATTTAGAGAATACTGTAAGAATACCATGATGGTAGTGTCCAAAATCAATGGTATACAATGGGTTTCATGCTTTCATATTTATGGTAATACATTGTAGTTTTGGTAAGAGCTGCTCAATTTAGTTTGTCTGTTTTAACTTTTCTTCTTTAACTGAATGTTTTGTTTTCTTATTTCTAGACTGGCGCGATACATAGTATTACTCTACTTTACCAAGCTGCTGAAGGCTTTTGGGATATTTGAGTCATATGATCTCCTCAAAGTTGTGCACATTGTACAGTTTCTCTTTATTTTGAAAATGGGGTAAGGAATGACATCACATAATGAATATATTAAAGAATTTAAATGTAATGATTGTTTATGTTCGGTATTTGGTAATATAAATACCTCCTCTTTTCTGCTTAGGTGTGCGGTGATTCTGGTTTTCTTTCAAAAGCCATTTTTATCTGGAAAAATGATCCCCAAAAGACAGGTAGAATGTTCTTCTCATTCTAGGTTAACTGTTAAATTCCTTATTTTTGAAGTTAAGGGTTAGTTCGGCCAAATATAATTTTGCTGTCATCATTTACTTACCCTCATAAATGTTTTGTTCATCTTTGAATTACAAATATATATATTTATAAGATTCTCTCATCCTTTTAGTCCATCCATTGAAACTCCACAAAACCAAAACTTTCACACATTAAAAAGTACAAAAAAACATTGTAAGATTGATCCATATTAAGTAGTATAATCCAAGTCTTTTGAAGAAACATGATCACTTTATATGATGACCTGATTCAATTAAAGTTTTTTTTTTTTATATATAGCTGAACCGTACTTGATTGACGTACAAGAACAAACCTCAATGATTTTTGTGCAGTCTTAAAATGCGCTAAAAATGCTAAGCAAGCACATTTAAGGTCTCCATATTTTATGTTTTACATGCTCTGGGTGAGAAATCTTGGTTAATATCAAAAGGCGTCATGGAAAAGCTTACCTCTTCACATAAGCTCTTGTGCCACTCTTGATGCATTTAAATTCGCACTTGCATTTTACTCCATCTTTTATTTATTTTATGCTTTGTTTAATAACTCTAGGTTGTATGAATGTGTTAGATCCTGGTATTTAAAGCACTTTGTGTTGTTTTTAAATGTGCTACATGTGATTGGTATTGTAAAAAATTGGTATTACTTTTACAATGTTTTATGAATATTTTGAAGTGTCAAAGTTTTGGTTGTTCCAAAGAAAAATAAATATTGTCATTAAATTACTTCTTTTCAACTGACATCGACTATTTAATACCATTTAATGTTTATTGTATTAAATGTAACAGCAAAAATGGGATGTAATTCCCATTCTGGTTCAATACGTTATGGAATAAGATTAATTGAGAATGCCATTTCATGTGGATTTTGTTGCCTGTTTTGAACATGGTATTTCATCTGTTTAACTTCTGATTTCAGTGGATTAGAATCCTCAAGCATGCTGTCGTGAGCTGTGTCATCTCTCTGTTGGGGTTTTTTGGGTTGACACTCTGTGGACCACTCAGGTATGTCTTTGGGCTAAATCAAAAGAAACATCTTCCTCCCTTTGTCCTGCTATTTAACAAGCATTTGGGCTAAACGGATGCGATTTCTTTCAGGACCCTTTTGCTGTTTGAGCGCAGTGATGTGGTGGTGATCTCTCTCCTCAGTGTTCTCTTCACCAGCTCTGGAGGGGGACCTTCTAAGGTCAGAAATCTAGAGAAATCACAAGTGTTTATCAGATGAACCAACTGAAAACTCTGCTCTTACCTCAGCACCTAACCACATCCTGTTGAAAAAAGAAAATAATAATATTCGTCCCTTTAACTATTCCTTAATCCCTCTCTGCTCTAGATTATACTATTCTAAACAATGTGTGAAACTATGTATTTATAGTGCTTCTCGTGTTTATTGCCTCTTTGTGATGAATCGCTTGCATTCCTCAGTTGTTAGTCGTTTTGTATAAAAGCATCCGCTAAATGAATAAATGTAAAATGTTTCATATATTCCAGCTGACACATTTCCCTGTGCTCTTTTTTTATAGACAAGGGGTGCAGCTTTCTTCATAATTGCTGTGATCTGCCTTTTGCTCTTTGATAATGATGATCTCATGGCAAAGATGGCAGAGCACCGTATCCTTTAAGGACCAGAAATGTGTTTCCTGTTGTTTTTATATCAATGTGAAATGTGTAATTTTTGACACCATGCAGGCAAAATGTAAAAAAATTAATTGTTGTTTTCAGATGAAAATGAAAGTCATTTCAGTGGTGGAACAAGTTATTACATTTTCATGAGCAATTTATTATTTGGAATGGCATTTACAGTTGAATTGTTCACAATCATGTGTGTATTTGGTAGGGGTGTAACAATCCTCTAGTCACGATTTGGTTCAATACACGATACTGATCTCACGATGCAATACTCCCAATACTTTTCAAACAAAGCCAAAATAGAGTTAAAGTGGTTGCTTTTAAATTATTACTTCTAATTCCTATAAAAAGTTAACAACATTTGGTATTACATCAAGGGTGAACTTGATGACCCTGGTCCTTCTCCACCATCCACAGGGCAATGGTGACACCAGAACAGAAATATTCATGATTCTGCTTAGCTAAAAATGCAGAATTTAATACACACATGCTTGCACTCTATCCCTGACTACATGCATTTTAAAAGTTTTTAGTGTTGCATTTTATTGAATAATGTATTTGTTTTATTTATTTCCCATATTTAATGCTAAATTAATTTGGTCTAAACTTGAATTTTGGGTGAACTTCACACAATATATATAGAGAGGGAGAGTCACCCTCACAGTACATATTGTTGCATTTTATATTGCAATATACTGTTACACCTCTAGTATTTGGCCATTTTACTTGTTATGTGGCATTATCTACAACTGTATACTCCTTAACTCTATTTCTTATAGCCGAGGGACACCATGACAGTGCTCTTACCCATGCGCTCTACACAGGAATTGCATTTTTAGGTGTGGCGGACCACAAGGTGTGTTTTTGATCACTATTTTTAAGCTTTAAATGCTGTTCCTGAGTGTTGTGCCATTTTTTACTGATTTACCTGATATTTGCTCAGATGAAGGATCAGTAAGATGATATGGTGATTAACTTTCATTTTCTGAGCAGGGTGGAGTGGTTCTTCTGGTTCTAGCTCTGTGCCTGAAGGTGGCCTTCAACACAGCATCTAGAAAATTATCAGTGGAGATTGGGGGTGCAAAACGCCTATATGCATTATCTAACCTGGTGTCCGCTGTAGTTCTACTGCCCTGGGTCATAGTGCTGTCTGCAACCACTGAAGTAAGAACCAGCAGAAGCTTTCTTTATAATGCAGTGGTTCTCAACCTGGGCGCTCTGCAAAATTCCAAACTGTGTGGTAGAAAAAAGTGTGATTTCTAGACATGGAAATTACCAACATACAGTAAAAAGAAAGTTTACTGGCTGTTACATCCTCAGTTTACAAACCCTTTTATTAGACAAATTTGTTTATGCCACTGAGCATTTTTTGGTTCTGTTTCTAGTATGAGAAAGACCGTAGCCTTTAAATGTTTATTTTTTTATTTGTTTTAATTTTATTTGATCAACTTTTAGGAGTACACTAGTATGACCTCAAAACTAGCAGACATGGACTAAAAGCCAGAAAACGTCAATTCTGATTTCAGTGAGAATCAGTTAACATCTGAACATGTACAATTATTACAATCCAAATAGTGTACCATATTCGATTGATCTTATTATAAACATTTTAAATGATACAGAAAGTTCTGTAATTGTTGATCTTTTTGAAAATGAAAATCCTCAGAGTAAGGTGGAATCCTGGTCTGGCCTCATCTTGCCATTCGCCATGATCATCTTCTCTGTGATGATACTGGACTTTTATGTGGAGTCCATCTGCACGGCAAAGCTGGAAACCTCACGCTGCGCTCGATATGGCTCCATCTTCTTGTTCCTCAGTGGCTTGCTGCTGGCAAACTTCTGGACCCACCCGCTAACCGACCAGCTCAGAGGCATTAGTAAGCCAGGCCAGCAGAGTAGCACTGAGCATGTGCTGTCTGGTGGAGTGCTGGTCAGCGCCTGCTTCTTCATCATGGGTAAGTCAATATCTCTGAAATAGAAAATGTAAAGAATGTCTCCTATCATAGAACCAATCTGAGTTTGTGCTAGAAACATCGAAGTAAAAATCCTTACAACGGTGATGTAAGTATTAAACCACTTGCATTTGCTGTATTGACAAAATACTTTTTCCTAACTGAATTAACCATTTGATGTTTTTAGCTGATAGCATTCTGTCAGCCCCATCTTCAAAGGGTCAGAAGGGAACATTGGTGGGTTATTCCCCTGAAGGAACTCCTCTGTACAACTTCATGGGAGATGCGCTCCAGCACACATCCCAGTCTCTGCCTCGCTTCATCAAAGAATCGCTCAAACAGATCCTGGAGGAATATGATTCACGGCAGATCTTTTACTTTCTATGTCTCAACCTGGTATGTTAGCTCATGTTGTTATTTGATTTGGTGGATGAGTGTAGAAGACACTCAATTTAAGTCCTTACAATTTTTGTTATTTCTTTAAAACAAGTCCTGTTTTACTGGAAATTATTGCATGGTTCAAATGGAGCATTGTGGCATTGAAATATATACCGTCTTACCTAGATTTTAATTAATGACCTATTTTAACCATATATAGTAACATCGTGTTACTCTTCAGGCCTTCACATTTGTGGAGCTCTTCTATGGTGTGTGGACCAACAGTCTGGGGCTGATCTCTGATGGCTTCCACATGCTGTTTGATTGCTCCGCTCTGGTTCTGGGATTGTTTGCGGCCCTCATGACCAGATGGAAAGCAACCAGGATATATTCTTATGGGTAAGCTTGTACTAATTGAAAGAAAAATTCCATAGTAAGGCAAGGCAAGGCAAGGCAAGTTTATTTGTATAGCACATTTCATACACATTGGTAATTCAAAGTGCTTTACATAAAAGAATGTGAAATAATCATTCACAGCAATAAAAACAAGAAGTTAAAAATAATAAAACAAGGAGTTTTAAAATGATATAGAAATTGATTTAAAATGAGATTTAAAACAGTTAAATAGAAAATGATTATACATAAAATACAATGCAGTCAGTTCGGACGTAGCACAGCGCTCATTCAACAAATGCACAGCTAAATAGATGAGTTTTGAGACTGGATTTAAATGTGGCTAATGTTTTAGCACATCTGATCTCTTCTGGAAGCTGGTTCCAGCTGCGGGCATAATAGCTAAGCGGACTCCTTGTTTTGTGTGAACCTTGGTATTTCTAACTGACTCGATCCTAATGATCTGAGTGGTCTGTTAGGTTTATATTCAGTGAGCATATCTGACATATATTTGGGTCCTAGGCCATTGAGCGACTTATAAAGCGAGTAGAAGTACTTTAAAATCGATCCTAAATGTAACTGGAAGCCAGTGTAAGGACCTGAGGACTGGTGTGATATGCTCAGATTTTCTGGTTCTAGTCAGAATCCTGGCAGCAGCGTTCTGGATGAGCTGCAGCTGTCTAATGGTCTTCTTTGGAAGGCGGTGAGAGACCATTACAATAATCCACCCTGCTGGTGATAAAGGCATGAACAAGTTTCTCCAAGTCATGACTGGAAACAAAACATCTAATTCTTGCAATGTTTTTGAGATGATAGTATGCTGATTTAGTTACTGCTTTGACATGACTACTAAAACTAAGGTCTGTCTCCAGAATCACCCCAAGATTTCTGACTTGATTTTTAGTTGTTTGACCCCTAGAGTCAAGGTATGCATTCACCTTGAGAACTTCATCTTTGTTTCCAAATGCAATTACTTCAGTTTTCTCCTTGTTTAACTGAAGAAAGTTTTGGCACATCCAACTGTTAATTTCATCAATGCATTGGCAGAGGGAGTCAATGGGGCTATAATCATTTGGAGATAAGGCTAGGTAGATCTGGGTATCATCAGCATAGCTGTGATAGGCAATTTGGTTCTTCCTCATTATCTGACTTAGTGGGAGCATATACAGGCTAAACAACAGCGGTGCAAGAATTGAGCCTTGTGGGACTCCAAATGTCATGGACGTCCACTTAGACTTATGCTCTCCTATACTCACATAATAACCTCTCCCTTCTAAGTATGACCTGAACCATTTGAGTGCCATCCCAGAAAGCCCGACCCAGTTTTCCAGTCTCTCTAGAAGTATGTTATGATCGACAGTGTCAAACGCAGCACTAAGATCTAGTAGTACCAGCACTGATATTTTGCCAGAATCAGAATTAAAGCGAATATCATTTATTATCTTAATGAGTGCTGTCTCTGTGCTGTGATGCGGTTGGAAACCAGATTGAAAATTATCCAGGTATCCATTTGAGTTTAAGTAGTTGTTCAGCTGATTAAAAACTACCTTTTCAATAATCTTACCTATGAAAGGAAGATTTGATATTGGTCTATAGTTGCTCAACATGGTGTTATCAAGATTGCTCTTTTTCAGAAGGGGCTTAACAACTGCAGTTTTCAGGGAGTTTGGAAAAGTCCCAGAAAGAAGTGAGGTGTTCACCACTTCTAAGAGATCTGCTTCTAAACAGTTAAGCACACTTTTGAAAAAAGATGTGGGAAGTGTGTCAAGATAGCAGGTTGACGATTTAAGATGCTGTACTATTTCTTCCAAAATTTTGCTATCAATTGTTTTAAAAACAGACATAGTCACTTCTTTTTGAGATTGCTGTCGAATCTGTGTGAGCTCTGTATTACAGGAAGATGTGCCAATCTCCTTCCTGATATTACTGATCTTCTCTGAAAAGAAGGAAGCAAACTCATTGCATTTGCTGTCAGAGAGCATTTCACTGGGAATCTGACTTGGGGGTTTGTCAGTCTCTCAACAGTAGCAAAAGAGTGCAGTGTTGTTTAAATTACTGTTTATAAGGTTTGAGAAGAAGGTCTGTCTAGCTGTGGCTAATTCCAAATTGAAAGCATGAAGGCTGTCTTTATAGATGCTATTTCTAGTTTCGTCTTCCGCCACATCCGCTCAGCTTTTCTGCATTGTCTTTTCATATTCTGAACTGCTGTTGATTTTCTCCAAAATGATTTTTGTCTGCCATTCTTCTTGCTGACCTTTATCGGTGCAATATCATCAATAACATTCTTAACTTTTGAGTCAAATGAATCCAGGAGAAGATCAACAGAGTCTGCAGAAATGCTTGGTGTTAAAGATATTGCCTTCATAAATAGCACACTAGTGTTCTCATTAATGCATCTCTTTCTGACAGAGACAGATCTAGATTCAGTGGTGACAGAGATCAATATATCAAAGAAAATACAGAAGTGATCAGACAGAGCTACATCCTTAATGACAATGGATGAAATGTTTAGACCTCTACTGATGAGTAAATCTAAAGTGTGTCCACGATTGTGTGTCGGTCCGTGCACATGCTGAATCAGGTCAAAAGTGTTTAAAACAGTTATAATTTCTTTTGTAGTTTTGATTTCAGCATTATCTATGTGAATATTAAAATCCCCTGCAATAGCAAAACAGTCAAACTCTGAGGAAATCATTGATAACAGTTCTGTGAACTCTTCAACAAAGGCTGGAGAATATTTTGGCGGCCTGTAGATTATGATAAACAGAATGCGTGGGGCACCTTTCAGCACAATACCTAGATATTCAAAAGACAAGTACTGACCAAATGACACTTGCTTGCATTGATAAACATCTTTAAACAGAGCAGCTACACCTCCACCTCTCCTAACAGTCCTGCAGACACTTATAAAATTAAAGTTAGGGGCTGTTTCAGTGAGGACTGTTGCACTGCAGTTGTCTTCTAGCCATGTTTCAATTAGAAACATAAAATCCAGGTTGTTTGTGGTTATTAAATCATTGATCACAAATGATTTATTTTTTAGTGAGCGAGTGTTTAAAAATGCTAACTTGATGGAATTACATTTTGTTCCTACAGCAATCTTAGACTGATGCATAACAGGCCTTAGATTAGATGGGTCAGCCGTACGCCTTTTGAAGGCCTTAGACCTTCTATCACGTGATAAAACAGAAATAGAGAAGGCTACAGGCACACTGGGTTCCCGCTTGTATTGTAAACGTTCGAGAATGTTGTTGCTAGTATAGCGGGGACCCGACACATATCACTGAGAGCCGTTATCAGTTGTTTTTGGTTCACCTACAGCAGATGGAGGAGGGTTTGGGCCCTTGCGTTGTGGCAGCGGTCGGAGAGCTCTCACAGGAGGAGGCGGGAGAGCTGAGCCTGCAGTCTTTGGTGGTTGAGGGGCCCGCCGTTTTTTAGTTGATATCTGCGGGCTTGCAGAGAGTTTGGTCCCAGCATACACCAATTCCTCCATTTTCTGTGAAAAGCTTAGAAGTGGAGATGCTGGAGAGAGGGATAGAGTGTCTGGTGAGCGGGGCATATTCTGTCCAGGTGCTGGAGAGAGGGATAGTGTGTCTGGTGAGCGGGGCTCTAGCTCTGATGTTTCCGGTGACTGTAATGTGTTGTCATGGCATCCCAGGCTGTTTTCCAGAAAGTTGTCCTTGGGTGCTGAGTCTTGGAGCTGTTGTGATACGTCACAGTCTGCATGTGATGAGCTCTGTGAGCAGGGCTCAGCCGAGATGTCCATGAGCAGTGGTTGTTTTGGCTGTGTGGCGTTATCAGTATCCTTGTGGGATTCTTCAACCACATAATGACTCGGAAGCTGATATGAAGTCCTGTGGTCACTCATATTCTGTCCAGGTGACTGTGTGAGTGGATTGACACACACCACTGAAGGATGACGGAGGGAGAAATAGAAATTGTCCTTTAGCACTCTTGCACCAAGTTTGTTTGGGTGGAGGCCATCCAGTTTATACAGTTGTCTGTGTCCCCAGAAAATATTGAAGTTGTCGATGAAGTTGACTCCTTTTGTACTGCAGGTTCTTTGTAGCCATGTATTCAGCCCAAGCAACCGTGAAAACATGTTAGTTCCCCTCGCTGGGAGTGGTCCACTGATGAAGCGACTGAACTTCAAGTCTTTGAAGTGTTTCAAAGAGTTCACTGAAATCTTGCTTTAGCATTTCTGACTGCCTTTTCCGAATATCATTCTTCCCCACATGGATGATGACTCGATTTGCAGTCTTGTGCTTCATCACAATGCTCCGAAGTTCCTTGTTCACATCAGAAACGGTTGCTTGAGGAAAGCAGCAGGTAGTAGCAGTCCTGCTACTGGCGTTTCTAATAATAGAGTCGCCCACTATCAGAGTCCTGGGCTCGGCTGCGCTTTGAGCTGAGTGCCGCTGTCTGCTCGACCTTGGCGCCTGTTAGTAGCAATGTTAGCTGCTGG
Organism: Gymnocypris eckloni scoliostomus; assembly: GCA_027564155.1. Classification (NCBI taxonomy): domain Eukaryota; kingdom Metazoa; phylum Chordata; class Actinopteri; order Cypriniformes; family Cyprinidae; genus Gymnocypris; species Gymnocypris eckloni. Next base: position 488,978 of record CM050414.1, on the reverse strand, counting down.
CTGATTCGATCCGAGTTTTGTCATATTTTGGGATTCCTCATCCACATTCATCAATGCTTCAAATCTGTTCTCAAGATGTATAGGGGTTGTAGAATACCAGTGCTTACAAGTCTTGTCATAGCCGTATCTGGGGTAAAGGATGCTACAGCAGCAATACGAGATACTCGTGACAATCTGGTGTCTCGAGAGCCTTTGGGTCTCGCTCCCTGTTTGTGCCATCGATTAGTCCGTCGATCAGTTTCGCTTGTTCCTCTACACTTGGTATAAACTGTTGAGATTCACTAGATTCACAGGACTCACCGGCTGTATGCTGAGGGGTCCGTGGTGACCGTCTGCTGTATGTTCCGTCTGTTTTGGAAGTCCAGCAAATAACTTTGTTTCAAGAACCACAATCCTTTGTAGAAGTTTGTGGCAGTTCGTGCAGCAAGTAGGCATTTTCTCTCATCTGTTTGAATGTAGACAGCTGTATTTATCGGTCTCCGGAATGTAAACTGCTGGCAGTGGGAGGCAAAGAGTCCTTTTTTCCAAAAAATGTGTTGTTTGAGCACTGTGCTGATCAGCTGAAGTAAAAATCTTAGAAAGATCTGAGAAAAGAACAAAAATAGGGAGCAAAGCGCAGAGCAATAGCAAGAGCGTCCGAACGGTAGCAAAGCCGGAAATGGTAGCACTTATTTGTTATACACTCGTTACCAATTAGACTGGTTTTGTTTTGTGGATGATAAAAATACTCACAAATACCATAGATTTTAATGTGCAACCACACATTTACAGATTTTAAGTTGGTCACACTGACCAAGAGAAACCTGCTTGGTTTGAAAGTGACTTTTGTGTGAGCTGAACAAATTTTAAACACGGTATATTGTTGAGTTTGTAAATGGTTACAGAGAAAATCGAAATGACTGGGTATCACACACTGTCAGACTTTCAAGTTGTTCCTAACTGAAACTCACACATTGTTAGTAGATACATGACGACAATTTGTTTTAATGCTGTTGTACACATTTACATTTACATTTACATTTAGTCATTTAGCAGACGCTTTTATCCAAAGCGACTTACAATTGGGGAGTACATAAAGCGATTAATCTTGAAGAGGCAAACATACAGAGGAAGTGCCAATAACACTAAGTCTCAGGCATTGTTCAAATAAGTACAAGCTAGCAAGGGAAGGAGAGAAAGATAAAGAGAAAGATGAAGATTTTGAAAAAGTGAAAGTGTTTTTTTTTTTTTTTTTTTTATATATAGTCAAGTAGAGTTGAAAGAGATGAGTTTTCAGTTGTTGCTTGAAAATTGACAGGGATCCAGCATTCGGATGGGGTGGGAAGATCATTCCACCGGCCAGGAGCGGTGAAAGAGAATGTTCTGGAGAGTGATTTTGAGCCTCTCTGTGATGGTACCACGTCGCTCACTAGCAGATCTCAGGCTTCTGGAGGGATGTAAGTTCGTAATAGTGAGTGGAAGTAGGTGGGTGCTGAGCCTGTGATTGTTCTATATGCAAGCATCAGTGTCTTGAACTGGATGCGAGCTGCAACTGGTAGCCAGTGCAAGGAGACAAAGAGAGGTGTAACATGGGCTCTCTTGGGCTCGTTGAAGACCAGTCGTGCCGCTGCATTCTGAATCATTTGTAAAGGTTTGATTGTGTTTGATGGAAGTCCAGCTAGAAGAGCATTGCAGTAGTCTAGTCTAGAAATGACAAGGGCCTGGACAAGAAGTTGTGCAGCATGCTCTGTCAGAAAGGGCCTGATCTTTCTGATGTTGTGTAGTGCAAACCTGCAAGATCGAGCAGTCTTTGCAATGTGCTCTTTGAAGGTCAGCTGGTCATCGAAGATTACACCAAGATTTCTGGCGAAGCTGATGGGGTAATTGTTGACGAACCTAACTGAATCGTGAAATCATGCTGTAGAGTTGGAGTTGCAGGGAAGACAAGAAGCTCAGTCTTTGCCAGGTTGAGCTGTAGATGGTTTCTTTCATCCATGCTGAGATGTCCGCCAGGCAGCCTGAGATCCGTGCAGCTACCGTTGGATCATCTGGTCGAAATGAGAGATAGAGCTGTGTGTCATCAGCATAGAAGTGGTAGGAGAAGCCATGTGCCTGTATGATGGGAGCCAGTGATGTAGTGTATGTGGAGAAGAGGAGGGTCCAAGAACCGATCCCTGGGGAACCCCAGTGACCAATTTATGTGCTTTGGATACCTCCTCCCCAGGCCACCCTGAAAGACCGACCAGTGAGGTAGGATTCAAACCAGCGGTGGAATCCCAGTGATATCCAGTGATGAGAGGGTGGACAGGAGGATCTGATGATTGACAGTGTCAAAAGCGGCAGACAGATCCAGCAGAATGAGGACTGATGATTTGGAATTGGCTTTTGCAATTCGCAGGGCTTCAGTGACCGATAGTAGCGCAGTCTCAGTTGAATGGCCACTCCTGAAACCTGACTGTTTAGCGTCCAGTTTGTTGTTCTGTGAAAGAAACAATGAGACCTGGTTAAAGACAACTCGTTCGAGTGTTTTGGCAATGAATGGAAGAAGAGAGATAGGTCTGTAGTTTTCTAAAAGAGAAGTGTTTAAGAGAAGTGTTACACTACCTGATAATCTGTGAAACCTGTGCAAAATCTGCAGTTGCTATGACTTTCTGCAACTAGTACAGACTCATGGCAAAATTTAATTGTGTGTTCCAGATTTTATACTGAAAGAATAAATAATCATTAATACTTGGGAGTGGATTTAGTAAGCATCCACCTAGAACACATCAGTAACCACACCGTAATGTGCTAAAAGCCACTCAGAACACTTAGAAGTAGCTTAGCTACTGTAACCCCATTGTGGCGAAGGGTTTTGTATCACTTGTGGATATCAAACAAAATGTAGTTTGCTTGTGTAATTATAGTTTATTGATTTTTGTTTTCAGAGGTGGAAAGTAACGAATTACATTTACTCGCGTTACTGTAATTGAGTAGCTTTTTTGTGTACTTCTACTTTTTAAAATCTGTAATTTTACTTAAGTATATTTTGTTTGAAGTATTGTACTTCGTAAAAAAAATATATCGCTCCCTGGAAACTACTGCAGCAAATAATGGGCAGAAGAACAAACTGGTGCTAAAATCACAAGAAAGATGCAGACGAACAAGACAGGCGTTATGCTGCAGACCCAGTTGAAAACCAAACCCCGTCATATTCTGCTAAAGTTGAACTCGAAGGAAATGAAGTGAACACCTGGCCATATTTATGCTCTTATTATTCAGTGTAAGCTGTGTTTGCCTAGTGAGACCAAACTAGCAGCTTATAAAATCTCGACATCGCCTTTCGCAAGATAAGGTATATACTTGCATAATTGCATTGGTGGTTAAAATTAAGCTTTGACAGTTTAGAAAAAGATTCTGCACAAATTAGCCAAAGACATTGATACAGGGTGTGCAATATCGTCTGTGATAATATAGTAATTGTTGTTTTAACGATGTGCAATTTGACATTATCAGTATTTTGCTAAAAACCAAACAAAACACTCTAAACAGTGTGCCGTGAAATCTAGTAGATTAGACTAGTCCGCGTGGATTTGGGATAGGGATGCAACAATACCATATTTTACCATCGGTTCCACACAGATCCGATACGATACCGCGAATTCTGAGGATCGGCCGATACCGATCCAATCCGATACCAGCGCAGTGTTTTTATATTTTTATTTTTTTATGTAACTTAGAATTTCTATACTTCTCTGTGTTGACCCTATCGTCACTCTTCTGTGTGTTAAACACAATCTATTACAGTGTTTCTCAACTGGTCGGTCAAAAGTGGGTTACGAGACCGTTCTGAGAGGGTCACGGATTGTTTTCAGCCAAAGAAACGACATCAACAAAAAACGTAATTCTAAATGCTTTTCTGATGCGAGACTTTTATTTTAAAAGACGTGCATGAAAGCCGTTGACACTGTCAGATCATCTGACTCTGAGGCAGTCTAAGGAAAGAAAGAGTGCCTGAGAAACACGCTGTCCCGATTCAGTATCTGCGGTCAGATGAGATGTTGACAGGTTTAATGTCAGTGTCATTATTCCATGTTGTTTTCGTAACACGTTATGAAATAAAAAAGTCTCTCACCTCAGAAAAAACGAGCTATCCTGTCCTGTCAGATGTTATAGTGTGCTGGTAGCGTGCATTCTTCTATAGCACGCGCAAACGCGGCGCCGCGCTGTACATCACTTCAAAACGCAGAAACTATAAGCATGCTACAGGACAATACAAGTACAGTACCAATAAATCACACAACTGGTACTGCGTGTGTTAGCTGGGAAGGATTTGCATGACGGTATGATATTCATTCTATTCAGGAGCAGTTTCCACGTTTCATTAACAGTCACCTTGGTTGTTTTCATAACCCAAAAATATCATGTTATTTTGACTTTGTGTCATTTTGTAGGCTATATATTTAAATGAATGTGGTGTTTCATACCAACTTAATTGTATTAACAAGCCATTTTAGCCATTTTCTCTCCCCGGTGTCATGTGACTTGTTTGTGTTACAAGGTCTCAGGTGTGAATGGAGAGCAGGTGTGTTAAATTTGGTGTAATCGTTCTCACTCTCTCATACTGGAAACTGGAAGTTCAACATGGCACCTCATGGCAAAGAACTCTCTGATGATCTTAAAAAAAATTTTTTTGCTCTACATAAACATAGCGTAGCCTATAAGAAGATTGCCAAGACCCTGAAACTGAGCTGCAGCACGGTGGCAAAGACCATACAGTGGTTTAACAGGACAGGTTCCACTCGCCATGATCAACCAAAGAAGTTGCGTGCACGTGCTCTGCGTCATATCCAGAGGTTGTGTTTGGGAAATAGACATATGAGTGCTGCCAGCATTGCTGCAGAGTTTGAAGGGGTGGGGGGGGTCAGCCTGTCAGTGCTCAGACCATACGCTGCACACTGCATCAAATTAGTCTGCATGGCTGTCGTTCCAGAAGGAAGCCTCTTCTAAAGATGATGCACAAGAAAGCCTGCAAACAGTTTGTTGAAGACAAGCAGACTAAGGACATGGATTACTGGAACCATGTCCTATGTTCTGATGAGACCAAGATAAACTTATTTGGTTCAGATAGTGTCAAGCGTGTGTGGTGGCAACCAGGTGAGGAGTACAAAGACAAGTGTGTCTTGCCTACAGTCAAGCATGGTGGTGGGAGTGTCATGGTCTGAGGTTGCATGAGTGCTGCCGTCACTGGGAAGCTACAGTTCATTGAGAGAACCATGAATGTCAACATGTACTGTGACTAGAGGTCTGCATGGGCTTAAAATTGAAGCCCGTACCCGAGATCGTCTGACCCGACCCTAGCGGCACAGTTAAATTTAGAGCCCGAACCCGAAATCTTTTTCCCCCCACAACGAATAGCCAATAAAAAAAGGATGCTGCAATTCACAATTGTATGCAACGGTCAGTAAACAAATACATAAAGAAACAGATTCATCAAGGCAAGAAAAACACTTACCGTTTATGAAAGTTTGTGAACATCAGGTGCAGCGGTCACATACATTCTGCCAAGTTTTTGAATGTTTGTATAGGAAAAGACGATAATTCTTCCACCGTGCAAATTATGATCATTTTTGTCAGTTAAGGCTCGTTAGCATTCGGCCTACTTTAAATCAGACGCGGAGATGTGGTGCGGTAAGATCATATTTATTTGAATTAATTCAAAATTTCTTTGAATTTATAACTTTATAACTTTATAATGAATTTAGTTCATATAACAGTCTGAAAGATTAAGTAACAAATAACAACATTAAGTCTGAATCAGAAACTATCCAGGAATCATGATTAATGGAAAAGTAATGGAAACTCATTAGTGCAGGAAACCTGATTGCTGAACATGATACAACTGCGTTCTGTCATTTTAATTATTTTAACATTATGGCTTGTCTCATTTCAGGTACGGTCGTGTGGAGATCCTCTCTGGGTTTATCAATGGCCTGTTCCTCATGGTCATAGCTTTTTTTGTGTTTGTGGAGTCAGTCACTAGACTCATCGATCCACCAAACATCAACACAGACATGTTAACAGTATGTACCGCTAACCTCCAAGAAGATATTGCTTAGTTGTTGCCCATAAATGGATTTTGCTGTATGTTCAACTTAAAGCCTGTCACCTCATGCTTATACATGTCCTTAATCCATTTGTTCCTATAAAGCCAGTGTCTGTTGGTGGACTCCTCGTTAATCTGGTGGGCATCTGTGCCTTCAGTCATGCACACTCCCATGGGGCCTCCAAAAGTAGCTGCTCTGGACATGACCACAGCCACTCACACCATGGACATGGGCACGGAAGTGCAGAACACAGTCATGGAGGACATGGACATAGTCATGGAGGACATGGCCATGGGCATTCCCACGGGTCTGCTGGAGGGGGAATGAATGCTAATATGCGAGGTGGGCCTGCTTTGAGTGTGTATATGTGTTTATTACATGCATGATAAGGTTAGTTCATCCAGATATACGAAGTCTATAGTTGTTTATTAATACTGATGATTTTCTGCCTTTTGAGAATGACATTTCCTGTTTGCAGGAGTGTTTCTGCATGTGCTTGCTGACACCCTGGGCAGTGTTGGTGTGATTATATCCACTATTCTCATCAGACAGTTTGGATGGCTGATTGCAGATCCCATTTGTTCGCTCTTTATTGCCATACTGATTTTTCTCAGTGTCATTCCTTTATTAAAGGATGCCTGTGAGGTTCTTCTCCTGAGAATGCCACCTGAGCATGAAAAGGAGCTTAACTTTGCACTTGAAAAGGTATAAATAAAAAGTTAAAAATACACTACCAGTCAAAAGTCTGGAATAATTAAGTGTAAATACAGTAAAAACTGTAATGTTGTTAAAATAGCTATTTTCTATTTTAAAATGTATTTTTTGTTTCCTGTGATGGCAAAGCTGAATTTTTAGCAGCCGTTAATTCAGACTTCAGTGTCATGTTAACCTTCAGAGTTTATTTTAATATACCAATGTTGTGCAATCAATTATTATTGGTGCTCAATTATTAATATTGATTCTTATCATTATCAGTTTTAGAAACTGTTTTTGCTGCTTTACATTACATATTATTTAATGCTTGCTTGCCACAGATTCAGAAAATCGAAGGAGTTTTATCCTACCGTGATCCACACTTCTGGAGACATTCTGCCAGTGTTGTTGCTGGAACCATCCATCTCCAACTCATGTCTGATGTAGTGGAACAGCGAGTTATTCAGCAAGTATGAATGCTACATCTTAAACATGGCCTGTTTGCAAATTTACATCAATTTGTTTGGGCTTTCAAAAACTTGTACCTTTTGCTAAAAGATTAGACATTTAATTAGGTGTCATTTTCTTTTTCATTTTTATTTATTACTTAGAATTAATTACATTTTATTTTGCTTATTTCCAATATTTTGTTGTAGACAAAAATAACTGACCAATTCCTATTGTTTCTACTGCAATTCTTCTCAGGTGTCTGCCGCGTTGAAAGATGCCGGTGTTAATAATCTGACTATTCAGTTGGAAAAAGAAGCCTACTTCCAGCACATGTCAGGCCTAAGCACTGGATTCCACGAAGTTCTAACTATGACGCAACAGATGGAGTCCATGAAATATTATAAAGATGACACATGTATCATGTAAACTGCTTTAACACAAATATTAAGAAATAAAGGGATTGAAGGTGTAATTTTACTCTCATTTTTTGTATATATAAATGAACTTATTTTATGATGTCTACGACAGTCTTGTTCCTATCTGTTGTAAACACAATAAAATATATGTTCACAAATTAGCTTTTCCTTTCTTATAATAAAATGTTTTATTGCATTCTTGTCACATTCCAGTAATTTCTATTGACTAACTTGTTTTTTTACATCACACATAAATATAAAATGTAATTATACACTGTAATACCGTGACAAAAGTTACATATCAGAGATAAATGAAGAAACAAAAATACCCATAAATGCTTCCATAATACCCATTTATGTTATATATTTATTTTTTGTTAGAGTAGTGTTTAAATATTTTTCTTATCAAGGCAGTCCTGATACAGTGGGGCAAATAAGTATTTGATACACTGCCGATTGTTCAAGGTTTCCCACTTACAAATAATGGAGAGATCTGTAATTTTCATCGTAGGTACACCTTAACTGTGAGATACAGAATCTAAAATAAAAAAAATCCAGAAAATCACATTGTATGAGTTTTTAATATTTAATTTCCATTTTATTGCATGAAATAAGTATTTAATACAATAGAAAAATATAACTTAACATTTGGTACAGAAAACTTTGTTTACAATTACAGAGGTCAGACGTTTCCTGTAGTTCTTGACCAGGTTTGCACACACTGCAGCAGGGATTTTGGCCCAATCCTCCATACAGGTCTTCTCCAGATATTTCAGGTTTTGGGGCTGTCGTTGGGCAACACTGAGTTTCAGCTCCCTCTATAGATTTTCTATTGGGTTCAGGTCTGGAGACTGGCTTGGCCACTCCAGGACCTTGAAATGCTTCTTATGGAGCCACTCCTTAGTTGCCCTTGCTGTGTGTTTGGGGTCAATGTCATGCTGGAAAACCCAGACACGACCCATCTTCAATGCTCTTACTGAGGGATGCCAAAATCCATCCTCCTCACAATACGGTGCAGTCGTCCTGTCCCCTTTGCAGAAAAGCACTCTCAAAGCATGATGTTTCCACCCCCATGCTTCACGGTTGGGATGGTGTTCTTGGGATTGTACTCATCCTTCTTCCTCCAAACATGGCGAGTGGAGTTTATACCAAAAAGTTATATTTTGGTCTCATCTGACCACATGACCTTCTCCCATGCCTCTTCTGGATCATCCAGATGGTCTTTGTCAAACTTCATACGGGCCTGGACATGTGCTGGCTTGAGCAGGGGGACCTTGCGCGCGCTGCAGGATTTTAATCCATGGTGGTGTAGTGTGTTACTAATGGTAAGCGTTGAGACTGTGGTCCCAGCTCTCTTCAGGTCATTGACCAGGTCCTCCCGTGTATCATTGATACTCCACGAGGCGAGAGCTTGCATGGAGCCCCAGTCCGAGGGAGATTGACAGTAATCTTGAATTTCTTCCATTTTCTAATAATTGCGCCAACGGTTGTTGCCTTCTCACCAAGCTGTTTGCCTATTGTCCTGTAACCCATCCCAGCCTTGTGCTGTTCTACAATTTTGTCCCTAGTGTCCTTAGACCGCTCTTTGGTCTTGCCCACAGTGGAGAGGTTGGAGTCTGATTGATTGATTGAGTGAACAGGTGTCTTTTATACAGCTAACGAGTTCAAACAGATGCAATTAATACAGGTAATGGGTGGAGGATACGAGGGCTTCTTAAAGACCAGGGGTCATCAAACTTGATCCTTGAGGGCCGGTGTCCTGCAGAGTTTAGCTCCAACTTGCCTCAACACACTAACCTGAATGTTTCAAGTTTAACTAGTAAGACCTTGATTAGCTGCTTCAGGTGTGTTTGATTAGGATTGGAGCTAAACTCTGTAGGGACACCGGCCCTCCAGGACCGAACTTGGTGACCCCTGTTAAAGACAAACTAACAGGTCTGTGAGAGTCAGAATTCTTGCTGGTTGATACAGGTGCATCTCAATAAATTAGAATGTCGTGGAAAAGTTGATTTATTTCAGTAATTCAACTCAAATTGTGAAACTCGTGTATTAAATAAATTCAATGCACACAGACTGAAGTAGTTTACGTCTTTGGTTCTTTTAATTGTGATGAATTTGGCTCACATTTAACAAAAAAACCCAATTCACTATCTCAACAAATTAGAATTCTTCATAAGACCAATAAAAAAAAAACATTTTTAGTGAATTGTTGTCTTTCTGGAAAGTATGTTCATTTACTGTATATGTACTCAATACTTAGGGGCTCCTTTTGCTTTAATTACTGCCTCAATTCGGCTTGTCATGGAGGTGATCAGTTTGTGGCACTGCTGAGGTGCTATGGAAGCCCAGGTTTCTTTGACAGTGGCCTTCAGCTCATCTGCATTTTTTGGTCTCTTTCTTTCTCATTTTCCTCTTGACAATACCCATAGATTCTCTATGGGATTGAGGTCTGGTGAGTTTGCTGGCCAGTCAAATCAAGCACACCAACACCATGGTCATTTAACCAACTTTTGGTGCTTTTGGCAGTGTGGGCAGGTGCCAAATCCTGCTGGAAAATGAAATCAGCATCTTCAAAAAGCTGGTCAGCAGAACGAAGCATGAAGTGCTCCAACATTTCTTGATAAACGGGTGCAATCAGCAGTCTTCCCTATGATTGTGTAGCTTAGTGAACCAAACTGAGAGACCGTTTTGAAGGCTCGGAAACCTTTGCAGGTGTTTTGAGTTGATTAGCTGATTGGCATGTCGCCATATTCTAATTTGTTGAGATTGGTGAATTGGTGTTTTTTTTGTTAAATGTGAGCCAAAATCATCACAATTAAAAGAACCAAAGACTTAAACTACTTCAGTTTGTGTGCATTTCATTTATTTAATATACAAGTTTCACAATTTGGGTTGAATTACTGAAATAAATGAGCTTTTCCACGACTTTCTAATTTATTGAGATGAACCTGTAGGTGATCAAATCCTTATTACATGCAATAAAATGGAAGTTCATTATTAAAAAATAATACAATGTGATCTGGATTTTTTTTAGATTCTGTCTCTCACAGTTGAGGTGTACATACGATGAACATTTTACATGGCCCTGATTATTAAAATAATACACGGTTTGTAATGCATAAAAATGAACTGGTCAGAAAGCTTAATGTCAATGTTATTTGTCTAATGTGCAACAGCAGATCAACAGAAGAAATAAACTTTATTGCAATAAAGTGTTTCAGTATATGCTAATAAATGCATTAGAGTGGTGTGTGCTGTTGTTTAGGTGCATGCAAATTGTACTATTAAATTATTGTAGCAGTAAATATCACTTATATTTATTAGCAAAATAATGATATTCTTCATATAATTTTTAAGAGTAAGTAATAAGTATCAAGTAGTTATAAAAATAAGTGCAGTATAAATTGGGTTCTCAGTGTACTTAGTTTGAGCAATACTGTAGAAATATAAATGATTTTGGAACATATTTATTTAGTAATTTAGCCTACGCTTTTATCCAAAGTGACTTACAAATGAGGACATTATAGAAGCAATCAAAACCAACAAAAGAGCAACATGCAAGTGCTGTTACAAGTCCTGGTTAGCCTAACGCAGTACACGTTTTTTTTTTTTTTTTTTTAGAAAGCTAGTATGTAAAATATAGCAAAATTAAACTTAGTGTTAGTTTTACAAGAAAAGCTAGCAGTTAGAGAATAAATATGCATTTGATAGAGGGTCAAATGTTTGTGTTTTTTTTATAAAAAGAAGACAGATTCGATCAAATAAAATTAGAATAGAGAGTGCTAGAGTTAGAGGGTCAAATAAAGATGGAAGAGATGTGTTTTTAGCCGTTTCTTGAAGATGGGTAAGGATTACCCATATGTATAAAGAACATATCTGTGGGGTGAACGTGTAACATTCTTTAAAGCCACGCTCTCCACGTCAAAAGGTGGCAGTGGAAAGCACTCAAACTAGTACACTACAAGAAGAACGTGTTCGACTGGCAATCCCCGCCCCTCGGTGTCACGTGGTCATTAGTTGTCCTGGTAACGCATTGAAAGCAGCTGCGAATGAACCAATCATATCTCAGTGATTTTCGAACCCAGCGAATCACGTTCGAAGGAGCGACAATTTAAACCACAGTGCAGTAGAAGTGTTACATCGAGCTCGCTTGAGTACAATCACCCAGTTTGATCATCAAGTCGCAGCGACGAGCTTATCAAGAAATTATGGCTCTCCGTGTCACAAGGGTAAGTTGTATTTAGAAGGTTTTAGGATATTTACGTTTCAGACACAATGCATTTATTGCGTGAAGAAAAAGTTCGCATTTTTTGTTGATTTTAATTGGTGTAACTTAAGTCCCGGAAGTTTGTCTCTATTCTTGCACGTTAATATGCTAGTGTGTTTTAACTTCTTAATAGGTCATTAAGTTGCATGATATTCAGAATGTATTTCTGCCCAAGCTTTGCGTAAACGTAACGCTTAAAGGGCGTACGTTTTTAAAGGGCATGTTTTGCTTAAGTTGTAACTTAATTGGCTTGTATGCTTTCCATCCTCGTGTAACTAACGTTTGTTGTGAGAAGATTGAGCTCTTTTTAGAGCTCAACCCTGCTCCTGCTGAATGTAAGTGATCCACTAAACCAAGTCTGGTTCGCTATCCTCTGCAGAACACTCGCCTGGCCAGCAGCGAGAATCAGAGCGCTCTGCCCGGTAAAGCAGCGGTGGCCCACAAGCCCGGACTCAGACCCCGGGCTGCGCTGGGGGAGATCGGCAACAATCCCCAGACACGACAGGCTTTGAGGAAGAAGGTAAACGCATTCTGTGTTCTCTAGGTAGATTGAGTTGTCTGGCTTTATCTAACCCATGTTGTAACGTTAAAAACAGGAGGTGAAGGTTGCACCCAAGGTGGAGGTTGTGGCTGAGAAAGCACCTGTAATTCAACAGCCCAAAAAGGAGTCTCCTAAAGTTCAACATGACGTCCAGGTGAGCAGTAGATTAAGTACGTATGGGAAAGAGCAGCTTGATAAATTACACCGAAGGGAGGGATCCACAGACGCTTCTGTAACGCCTAACATCCTTTGGCTTTGTGGTACAAGGTCACAAATATGGGTCAATTTATTTTATATATATATGAAATCTGAAGGCTAAATAAGCTTTCCATTGATGTATGGTTTGTTAGGATGCAATCGCCTTTAAAGTTGTCCGAAATGAGTGATTAGCCAGGCATATTACTAAACAAATTAAATTATTTACCTCACTATATATGTATATGTGTGTGTGTGTATGAAAGACATTGACCCATACCATGTATTGTTAGCTATTGCTATACCCGTGCTACGTATTACTGCTTTTGTATAGTAAAGAGTGTCTTGGACATAATTCTAAATGGCATAGTTTCAGTTCCCAAGCCATCTGGCATATTTCAATGGGTAGGGCTAGTGCAACTTTGGTGTAGACTTTTTAAACTCTGCCTCTTCCATTTACCACTGTGACCAAAGTTGCATGTTTTAGTGCACTTATCACTCTAATTCAGCAGGAGTCACAAGGCAAAATGCCAATCCAAAAGTAAGCAGTCACTGGTAAGTCTGCTATACTAGAATGAACTACTTGTGCTCTGTGACGCTTCCCGCTGAATGCATGACGTTAGGAAAACATGCTCACTCCTGTGTAGTTCTAGTATCAACCAGCAGGGGTCAACGCCCACTGTTTTGTTGGGGTGTAGTGTTTAAATTTGTGAACCTGTTCTGAATGAAGTTGGTTCTATCGTGCATAAAGATTCACCTGAGTTGTGTTGCAGACGGTGTCCGAGCCCCCCTCTCCTGTTCCCATGGAGACCTCTGGCTGTGCTTCGGATGACCTGTGTCAGGCGTTCTCTGATGTTCTGCTTAATATCAAGGATGTGGATGCAGATGATTATGATAATCCCATGCTTTGCAGTGAATTCGTCAAGGACATTTATTTGTATCTGCGTCAGCTTGAGGTTTGAAAAATATATGATGCTGCTTCAGATTGTCTTGTTTTTGGCAAGGTGTTGAGGTTTTTTTTTTTTGTAGACTGAGCAAGCTGTTAAGCTAAAATATCTTGACGGAAAGGAGGTTACAGGAAATATGCGTGCAATTCTTATTGACTGGCTTGTACAAGTCCAAATTAAGTTCAGGCTGCTTCAGGAGACCATGTACATGACTGTTGCAATCATTGATCGCTTCCTTCAGGTGAGTTCTCTTCCTGTTTTGGTTCACTGTGTAATGTCATCTTGAGCTCTCCTAAATGGCCTCTGCTTGTCCCTCAAACAGGATCATCCAGTTCCAAAGAAGCAGCTCCAGCTTGTTGGTGTAACAGCCATGTTCGTTGCCTCAAAGTATGAAGAGATGTACCCACCAGAGATTGCAGACTTTGCTTTTGTGACTGACCGTGCCTATACCACTGGTCAGATCCGGGATATGGAGATGAAAATCCTCAGAGTCCTCGACTTCAGTTTTGGGAGACCTCTGCCTCTACAGTTCCTTAGGAGAGCCTCCAAGATTGGTGATGTATGCTACTTTACCAGTCTATTTTTAGAAGCACTGTTAAAGGTCCCATATTGTCAACTCAAGTTTCTTGGATATTCTTTTTCATGATAACAGGTCTAGGGGCTAGATAAGTTTCAAAACAGTCAGTCCACAGTAAAGTGTGCACAGCCTGCATAAAGTAGCTGTGCTTTATCACAAGCCTTTGTGACTTCTGTAAAAAGTGATGTCACCATCCCAAGAACTGCCCACGTCCCATCCATCCTCCAGCCACAATTAATCATGACCGTGTATATACAATTACTAATGGTTGGTTTGTTTCTACACGCATGAACATTAGGGCTGTACATCTCCATAACTGATGCAATGAGCATCTCTATGCATAGCCTACGATACTTTGAAGATGCATATGAAGCAGCCAGTGATACCATTCACCCCGATTACATTTTAACCCGATGCGTCTTTTTTTTTTTTTTTTTTTTTTTTTGCAGTTGCATTTGCACCGAGTGAATTGGGGAATCTTCCCATCCCTTTTGCGCATAGACATTATTTTATACACCATATAGTGTTGAGATGCAACTACAAAAGACCACACTTTTTGTTGCATTTTAAGTGGGTGTGCTGCAAACATGAGCATTTTTGATGATCATTTCTGTCCAGTCCGCTCGTCGCATTTAACCACAGGTTTTTTTTATTTGTGTTTTTTTTGCAGTGGCAGTAGGTATGCGATCAATTTCTAATTTGAGGTTGTATTAAATCGATTCTGGCACCCAGCATCACAACATGTATTAAGCTCCTTATGTAGCTGAATCTGCACTAGTTTTGCTTCCAGCTTAGCACGAAGATGTAATTGTGCCATCGGCCCTAACTAGCCGGTTACCTTTGGTTGGTCTGGCTTTGTCACTCAGAGAACAACAGGCCAATTAGAAGAGAGGCTCGTGAATATTAATTAGCCAGGCCAAAATCGACCTGTTCTTGGAAAAACTGAAAGAGGCGCTGTAGAAATGTATTAAGTTTTGTATACAAGGACGTTAACTCCAGGTAGGTGTAGCATAAATAAAGTTGCATGTTCTCATAGCATTAATACAATTATTTTGTTTTGCAGGTAACATGAGCATCATACATTGGCCAAGTACTTTCTGGAGCTCACCATGGTTGATTATGATATGGTCCACTTTCCTCCGTCCCAGGTGGCTTGCGCAGCTTATGCCCTTACTCTAAAAGTCTTCAACTGTGGTGAATGGGTAAGTGCTTGGGCAGTTTGTGTGGAGTTTTGGCATGGGTTTGTTTTTTTACCCCTCCTGACAAGTCTTTTTGACTTGCAGACACCTACTCTTCAGCATTATATGGGCTACACCGAAGATGCACTGGTTCCTGTTATGCAGCATATTGCCAAAAATGTTGTTCGAGTAAATGAGGGGCTTTCAAAGCATCTGGTAAGTGGATTCAGCCTGACACAAAGCTGACCTTCTTGGTTTAAGTAGCTGTTTCTAGAAGACTTCTTAATGTGACCCACTGAAGTGTGTGTGCTTGCTTCTCCAGGCTGTGAAGAACAAGTACTCCAGTCAGAAGCAGATGAGAATTGCCTCAATTTCTCAACTTAAGTCATCCTTGATCAAGGACCTGGCCAAGCAGATCTCATAGTGTGGGATTGTTGAAGAGACTTAAGCACTGTGTGCTGCCATGTAAAAATTGTAACTTATGCATGCTTTTACTGCTGAACTTTTATCACTTGTTTTATAGATTTCATCTGAACTGCCATGTTCTGAGTAAAGGACTTTTTCTTTTCTTTTTTTTTAATATTGATGATTCAAAGTTATGCAACTTTATACATTTGATTTCAAATAAACATTTTAAAACCTGAGCAATTTCATAGTCATAAGTTTATTTAATTGCGATTTCTATGAAGGTTTTTTTTAAATAAGTCCCAAATCAGACTCTGCTTCTGAAGTAGAGATTTTGCAGCAATTTCCTTTTATCCTAAAATGGTTAACTATCCTGTTCAACTAATTGCATTAGTGTTTCAGGTAATGATTGCCGTCTCACTTTCCTTTTTATGTAAGTTAATGGGGAGGGGATTTGGTTTCTTCATGTAGGTATTAGTCAAGTTGACATTAAATTGCTAATTTGCATTAGCAAATACACTCAGCAACACTGACGTTCTCTATAGCCCACTGTAAAAAAAAAAATGTTTACATGTCTGCACACACTTCCCCTAGTGTACTTATCTTAAACATTGACCCTTGTTTCTTCCCGTTTGCGGTGTTCTTGAGAAACAATTGTTTTGGGGTTTTTTTTTTTACTTGGATTACATTTTTGAAACTTTTCTTGGAATAATAGCGTGTTTGTCTATTGCTACACTGATTTCCCTTGAAGGCTGTTAAAATAAATTCTCAATTTACCCCTGAATGGATAAAGTGAGATCAAGCAAGCTAGAGATTCCTTATCCTTTCTATAACATTTTTTCTAACATGCCGTTTCTGGCGCTGACTCACGGAAACATGTTTCTTGACAAATTCACGGTTCTCAAGTGCTAACTATTTAGAACTACATGATTTCGACTTTTTCAGTTAAAGGGCACGCTCCGGGGACATGTAGTGCACCTACTGGCCTGTAGGTGGCAACCTTTCACTATTAATCATGTGATATGCGTTTCCCAGACGTAAACGGTAACAAGGGTCTCTTTGAGTGAACATCACTGTTGCTTGACGTTTATTGCTTATAGGGCTTTTTAATGCTCGAGGCTCCTCTTTTTACTGTTTAAAAACAATTATTTAATTCAACCTACACATTGTGAGCCCCTCTTGTAGGCGGAGTGCTGATTGCTGAATGAGCGATATGAGATGAGACTCACTGCACTATACAATCAGCGTCAGTCCGAATGGACAGACCCCAAGCACACATTATTTTATTATAAGATCAAGTCATTCATTGGAAGCTATACTATGCTATGGGGCCATTTAATTCAAGATCTTAATGAACGTCACAGAAAATATACATTTATGACATGTTTAGGGTGACTGTCTCTCTGGGTTGGCTGCATTTCCAACAGCTTAAGCATAGTTTTCTAAATTGCTTTGGCTCAAATCTCGAATTTTAGATTTTTTTTGTACCTTGAAACATTTAGATCTGTGAACAACTTATTCATACCAGATTTGAATTTCTTAATTAGCCTGTTTTTTGGCACATGTGCAAAATATTAAGTACAATTTGTACAATAATCAAATGTACATGGCCTGCTGATCAAAACTGATGAGCTGATTCTCATTGAAATTGTCATGCTCTTCACAACTGCTAAACCTCCTTTCATTGTGTGAGCATCGCATGTAAAATAACCCATTTAATTATCAAAATCTGTCAGATATAGGCAAAAATATTTTCATAAACATCTATGTGAGTAATACATTGCAACCAAAATAAATTTACACTTTACTGTACTTTACAAATGTGCATATTGTACTGTACTGTATGTGCATATTCCCAGTAAACGTTTAGCTGCTGTTGAAAACTGTCTAAAAAGTGCAGTGTGATACACAACAGCATTGTGCAAAAGTATATGTTTTAACAGCCTCCGGAGAGACTGGTAGTAATTGACAGCAGCAGAAATGTAAAATGTCACAAAATAAATCAAACCATTAATTTGGCCAAATTATATAGTAATACATTTATTGTATTACAAATCCTCACAAATTGCTCTGACCTTACATTTATGAAAAATACCCCTTTTCCAAAAACTTTAAAGTAAAATCTGCTGTCTTTATATAGTTAACTTGGGGTTTTGGATCAAAACCACATAGGTACTTAGATACAATATTTCTCATGGCAAACACTATATGGCAGCTCATCAAAATCTCCCCTATCCAGGCACTAGGATGTGCACACAGCTGCTACTTCCCATCTTGACTATAAGGCTTGGTTCTTTAAGAGGGAAGGGCTTATCTCCTTTGCTACACCCTCAGTGGTTGTGCTCCTCAGGGACCGGTGATAATGAGTCTCCGTGTCTCGGGCAGGCTGCACTGGTAAATGCAGGTCTGTGCTGAGCACTCATACTTGCACGCTGAGGTCATGACTGGCCAGTGAGATCAGTTTACAATACAGATTCCTTGTGAAAAGAAGAGTCATAGGGCTACAGTTCAACTATTTAGCTCCAACACTAAAATATATGTTTTATTGTGCACCATTGTTTGTCACAATAACGTTCCCAAAGCAAAATGATGAAATAAAGGAATTTTGCACAAGCACACTACTTCACAAATTGATTTGACCCTGAAATCAGTTCTTTGTTAATGCCCAATAAAGTCTCTTTAAAAATATACAACTTCATTTATTATGAATCAGTGAATAGTAATCTTGCAGCGTACGATGTGTTTCTTTCTTTTTGGTCATGGATCTTTTGACAAGAACCATAGTTCTAACCATATTCTTAACCCTTGCCATCATAAAACAAGGATATAGCCTAATTAATCCATAAAACTGATATTTTTTTGTCACACATGGCCTGGCAGTTTATGTGCAAGCAATGGCATTTATGATCAGATGAGTCTGACCCATGTTTGAGTCTGACTCAGGTCTTATCCTGATCCTTTGACCTTAAAATATATATATATATATAAGAAATAATCAGGCCGTTGAATTAGTCATGTAATAAAGCCCAAAGCCATTGGTTACGGTGAATTTACAAAAGCTAAGTGGAGCTATTTAACACCACGCAAAGCCCCCTTCATTGTAAAATATTTTTCATTCATAAAATATACACACAGTAACCAAAATTAATGATTACATACATAAAATATTTTATTATTTCACCAAGCAATGTATTTCTGATGGCAGAACAGCTTTGAACACGGCTCAACCAATCATAATCAAGGACTGGAATTATCCATGTTATGCTGAAAAATGCACACCCAAGCTCGTGATGTGGCCACAAAGTGCCGCTTATACCATGCTTACCACAGCTCAAAATCATTGTTTATATTTCAAGACATTTGTCCGGTTTTGTCATTAAAATGCTCTCGTGTCCTAAGCCTCCATTACTAATTCTAAAACGTAATTCTAGAGGGAGTAGCGGAGGCCTGAGCCATTGATATACAGACTATGCAGTTACCGAGAGAAATAAAAGGTAAACATTTTTATCATATTGTTTGTCATATTGATTTGCTTGGTCTGTGTCTTTGTTGGTTTTGGTTCATTTGCTGTTGTAAGGACTTTGATATGACAAATTAATTTTCCCGGGTGATGTTTAGATGATAATGTAGTCGACAGACCTGGAAGTACTTCATAGTTGTGCGTTTACCGAAAAGCAATTGAACACACCTTGGAACTTCCGTCGACCAATCAGAATCCATCATTCAAAAGCCCAGTGGTAAAAATATTATTATTACATATTTTAATAATATACTTTTTCATACTCAAGACCTCTAAATTTAGTGATACATGTCTATTGCAATGTTTCATATGAAAATAAATTGAATTAGGTTACATTTTAGGTGTCTTGTTCAGTTGATAATTACATTTTTCTCCAAGAACAACAGCCACTCCAACTCATTTTCATTTAAGCACACTTCATGTAGGCTGACACCTCTGACAATTTGGAATTTTAATTAAAATGTCTAAGTAATGAAATCCACTTTCCAGAGACTGCACCTTGATAATGTAATTGTGATCCATCATCCCACATTGAGTTACATGTACAATAAAGTCACCTCACATTGTCATTTTGCAAATGTTTTTATACAAAGTGACATAAATTAGAAACAATGCAAACAACTTATCATAAGAGGTAACAATATTCAGTACACAACGTCGAGTTCCAAGTATAAGCTAGTGCGCAAATTGGAGGGCAGTTAGAGGAAATCATAAAACATAAAAATTTATATTTATCACAATAAAATCACTTTAAAATATCATACAATTTACTTCTTAAATAAATATTTGTCTTTTTATTATTTATCAAAATTGTGATTTTGTATCTCTCAGCCTAATTGTATGTCTCAAAATTACAGCTTTGCTTTCCAAAACTATGACTTTATTTCAGGTAATTGTGACATTTGTAAATGATACTTGTAGGTTTTTATAACAAAAAAACAAGATAAAAGTTATTCCAATTTTTTTCAGAGAATAGAAAGCTGCCATGCCCAGGTGAAATTGATTACTCTACCTGTGCCTCTTTTCTCTCAATCTATAAACAAACCTCAGGAACCCATTTGAATGAAGTGCTGACACAACCATGTGGGGTGGACGGAGACACACTAATAAGAGCACAGCTGGCATCTGGGCTGCAGTCTGTCAGAGCCTGGAACTCCATGCATAAATAAACATAGAGGCATTCATTTTCACAATTTATAGATTTTCAAGTAAAAGCCCGATGTTCTTCCTGAACTTTACAGACCTCTGCTGTTCTATGGCACATGAAGGGAATACAGTGTTCTTTTGTGTACAAGCCTCAGTGTTCGGTTTCGTTTAGGTGTGAACAGACATTAAGACTGCTTTGTTCAGAAGCATCATGACTGTGCAAAAGGCCCCTCAAGTGTTTGATTTTGAATTTAATATTAACTTTAATATTTATTTATAAATTATGTATATAAATCTACTCCATTGTATGCTTGTCCCAAAGACATCTGTTGTTTGAGGTATTTGTCTAAATTATTTTCTGTAGAAACTGACAGGATTTTAATTTTAAGTTTAATTTTCATTTAACACGTTAGTACTTATTAGCAGGTATTTGTTTGATTTGAACACTCAGTGTGAGTATCTTGTCATGCACTGTAAAATATACCTAATGTTGTGCAGACAATTGAGGTATGCTTTTATCAGACCTTTTCACTTGCCAGATGATAAAAGAGAGTGAAAGGTGGGCTCTTGATTTGAACCTGTATGAAATCACCTAGCAACCATCCAGAAGCAGCTGCATAGCAACACGTATAACCACCTTATCAACCGCATAGCAGCATCCTAGTGTCATGCACCAGAGAATACCACTGCAATGTACATGATTACTATGGTTTACCAATGTGTGTTTGTAAAGGTATACATGAAAACTGAACAAAATGTAAGCAGTTCCAAAACCTTCATTTGGGGGAAGAACTGCAAAGTTTCTAGATATAAATGGGTGGCATTGTATTGACTTCTTTGACTCTGTAATGACCCCATGAAGAGTTGGGTTGCGATCATGGCTGTATTGTTGAACCATGGCTTGAATCATTTAGCTGCAATCCCTATATTTAAACACAATGTGTGGCACCGCTTTCTCAATGTGAGTTGAGATGTGCTAAATCATATTCTAGATCAAAATGTACATTTTCCATCTTTTTCTTTGATGGGATATAGTATGATGATGTTATAACATCACACTTCTTGGACATTAAAAAGGTATTTAGTGATAATGACGGTGAAAGCAAAAACAGAAAAGTTCTCACAAATTCTGCCTGATATTTTCATGATTGTTGAAGCAAAGCAAAGTGTTTGTTTGTTTTTGTTTGTTTTCTTGCTTAACATATCTCATTACTTTAATCAATCTTCAGAAAGAAGCTTTTTTTTGTTTGTACTTCCATACAGTCAATTACTCCTCAGGGTCACTTGGTCACCCTTGCTGACATCTAGGTCATTTAGCAAACGATTTAGCAAAAATCGTAAAAATGTGTATGATTTTTTGCTAAATCGTATGTATTTTACGAGTTCCCCAATATGTATGAATTCCTACAATTGACCTACCCCTAACCCCGCCCCTAAACTTCCCCGTCACTGGGATCTACACGAATCGTAAAAAAATTGTACAAGTGAGGTCGTACGAATTAGCCACCTCATAAAATGGGTATAAATTGGTCTTAAGATGCCGTTGGCTGTTTCAGACATGATTCAAATTAATTATTACCTTTCATAAACAAAATATCTATTCATTATTTATCAATGGATATCCTGTCCAAAGCTGCCAGCAGGAATGATGCAATCCTTAATTCATAAATTGATTTTCTGAAAGACACATCTCAAGGTTTATTCTCATGAGCATAAGAAAATATCTCTCGTTTGTAAAACACCCATCTCAAAATAGACACCATAATAAAATAATCACATTTCCTCTCGACTGTATTTTGTTTCTGTACACCCCCATTGTTTTATTTTAGACATGTATCCCTTGTAACCCGACGCAGGAGCTTCTGTCACTCACACCAACGAGATTGCATTAAAGCAGCTCAAATAATACACTAAACTCAAATGACCATGTCAAACATTTGAGGTATGGGTGCTAATTCAATTCGGTTACCCCAGCCTTGACTTCATTTGCCAAAAGGTCTTGTTTTCCCCTCACGCACACAGCAGCAGCAGCACTTATTGATTGGATTCAGTCAATAAAGGCTAGTTTTCCTCTATTCTGATCCTAATGCACTTAGGGAGAATGTCCCTGTCTGCATGATTGCTGCCAGGTTATAACAGAGCTGAATGCAGAGCACATAAATTATTCAGGAGCCGTGGAGCCCAGGCCTCCATTAATGATGTCACCCAACCCTGTGGAGCCAGACACTGTCCCGTGGGATGTTATGCTTGACACTGCTGCTGTGGGGGTGCTGATCTATAAGACCCCAAGCCTGCTATAGATTTCCTACATTAATCAACACAAAGAAAATACATTTCTAATAAACAATATCAATCACAAACAATGTATTTTGTCAGGCTGTTTTTTTACATTTCCTAAATATTTTCCAAAAAATTTATTTTAAAGCTTATTCAATCAAGTATCCTCATTAATTGTTGTTGTTATACTTTTTTGAACCTGTGCAAGATAATGTATGGCTGTATTGACTCTCTCTTTCCAAACATATTTTGGTAACAAATTATATGCTTTTTACTTATCAAAACAATAATATTTTCTATACAAGATCATTAAATTTGATTCGTCATAATAATACCTTCTACTGATAATTTGTATCACTCTATCATTCTATGCTGTTGCACAAAATATTATATAAGACACAAAGAACACTGCCATTCAACGGATCTTGCAAGATAGACAGACTGTCAGATGGTAGTGTAAACAGTTAACAGCAGCAGACCCGAATGAATTGTATCTGTCAGTCTGCTTAGAGTTCTGGGAAGTCAGCTGAAAGTATTCTTTTTGGACGTGGAAAATCAACATTGAAAAGACTAATATTATGCCAGGAGCTTTTGCCACTGAATCAGAGAGCCCCTGGATCGCCAGGCAGACATTAAGAGCTCAGAACCTTCAAATTATTGGCTTGAGCAGTGATCTGTGTTCTTGTTCTTTATAATCACCGGGAAACCCTGGAAAACCTTTTGAGTTGTTTCATTTTATGTCAAGTCGCCTTGACTTGACAATACAAATTGTGTCAAAGCAACTGCACAATATCAAAATAGGAAAATAGTGTATCACTAATGTAAAATGACAAGATTAAACACTACATTTTCAGTTGAAAGCATTTTATTATTGAATTTAGTGATGGTATCATCCAGCTCAGTTCAGTTTAAATAGTATCTGTGCAATCAAGTCGGTGATATTGCTGGAAATTAAGTGTACCCAACTAAGCAAGCCAGAGGCGACAACGGCAAGGAAACAAAACGTAATCGGTGACATGTACGTCCCACATTAAGTTTATACCAGTAGTTTATAAAAAATGTAACAATTTATGTTGAATGCTTAAGGATCATTGCCTTTCGTACAGTCTAATTGAGCAAAATTGTAACCTGCAGAGCAAATCCCAGAAATGTTGAAACTTAAGCAGCCATGCTGTAAACAATATAACTGTGTTGATTTCATTTATACAACACATGATTTCCTGTAGAGGTTGGTCTACAGTATTGTGAATAAACACAGTTATAA
This sequence comes from Gymnocypris eckloni scoliostomus, assembly GCA_027564155.1. Classification (NCBI taxonomy): domain Eukaryota; kingdom Metazoa; phylum Chordata; class Actinopteri; order Cypriniformes; family Cyprinidae; genus Gymnocypris; species Gymnocypris eckloni. The sequence continues at coordinate 465,037 of CM050414.1, read as the reverse complement.
ACACATTTAAGAGGGAACGTTAGAAAATAAGTGTTATTTAAAAATAATTAGAAGAGAATCGGGATATTCAATCGCAGACTGTTGCTCAATAACGTGGCGCCATATGCCCAATGAAGCTGTATAGACAGCAATGCTGTTGTTTAATGGGTTTTGAATGGTGTTAGTACAATTACATTACAAATCAAGATAATGTTACAAATAACCACCAATTTTAAACAGAGAAAATGCTTATTTTGGTGCATTGAAATATCAAATGTACATTTGTTTTATTTATACCGAATACTATACAGTATTTGTTATTATAAATGAATATGTCATTATAGTACCAGCATATCAGAGCATTTCCAGGAGTCCTCTGTTGAACACAGCTCTAAGCTGTTGAATACCAAAGTTATTGGTATGGCACACAGCCATCTCAATTAGAATCATTTGTACTTAGTAGTCACTTAACATTAGCCAGATTTTAACAATTGCTTATGATTGCTTTCCTAGAAAGTTCTACATTTTCCTTCAAGGAGACAGACGAATAACAGAAGAATAAAATGTTTCCAGATGTCAGATTTTCTTTTATAAACTGTAAAAAGGGCATAATTACTTGAAAAAATGTGGGGTCTTTTCCTAAGAACATTTCAGTCATTTTACATGAACTGGTATTTAGGTTATCTTATCTCCAAACACAAACTCTTGCTTTTCTGGCATTCTTGCAAATCCTTAATCTACTTTTAAACTCGCAATTGATATATTCTAGTTTTTCTCTTCAACAAAAGAAATCCTGAGAGATTTCTTTCAGAGATCTGATAATGTAATGTTGAACACATACTGAACATTAATCATGAGTCGTCAATTTAATGAGCAATAGCAACTGCTGGAAGCGTGAATTTAACTTTATGCAAATGAGCATTAATGGGATTTGGAGTTATCCAACGGCGGTACAGGCACTGATCAACTGCCTACCAACCAGCAGAAACTTACTGAATCACTATGTTTGATTAAGTTTTGTAATGCAACATTTTAGTTACTTTTTGTACCTTTTAGTGTGGCTAACTATGAATAGCTTGTTATGATTATATGTAACTTGACAAAGTTTGAATGTGACTTCCCCTTTATTGAAATAGGCAAGAGTAAGTTTTGGTTTGGACATATTATTATTTATTACCCGCCTGCTAGGCTAGATACAAACTAAAGCTGGTGTAATCTTTTGCTGTCTCACAGGTTAATTATATTAATTTAATGTGCCGATTTATTTACCGCTCTGCACTTTCAGGGCTGTGGGACACACATATAAAGTTGATGTGTGTTACCATGTAAGAACCAGAAACTCAATATAATTTGCCATACAAGTAAAAATGTATCTGTCCTATGGCATTTTCTGCTTTACTGCTGTAAGGTATGAAAACACAGTAATTAAAAATGAAAATAAATGTATAAGTCCCTACGAAAATGGGTGACATGATAAAAAAAAAGCCATTCCCTTTTCAGTAGAATAACTCATATTGTTAAATTAATGGAAAATAGGGTAACCAGATCGCAATACAGAATACATGGTGGAAATTGTCAGGGTGTGGGTGCTGAAGGACTCTGATGCAGAGTGTGGAAGAAGGAGAAACTTTATTCTCGCCACAAAACACAAAATAACATAAACAATATTTAAATGGCTGCTTAGGAAGCCGAGATTCTAGAGCCGGCCGGCAGTGTCTGCGGGCCACACGAGCTGCTGGATTTCCGTGCTGTCAGTTCTGCCACACAAGAAAACAGAGGGACAGGTAAGGAACATTCAGTGCAAACATGAGCAAGGACATAGACTGTCCTCGGCATAGACCACGAGCTGCCAACATGACAGGACAACAAGGGGAGCCGAGAAGGCACCCTGAACCGTGACAGAAATATGGTTTTAATTTATGGGCTCATGGCTGCTTACATGTTTACATTTCTTTTTGTAAACAAAGCTTCATACTACACATTTGTCGTAATATTAATTTCAAACAACATTCACATGTTCTTCTTTGACATATATATTTGGTCGACTAAGTCTTCTCATCAATTAATATTTAGTCAGCTGATGGGGAAATCCCTAGTTATGAGATCTATTATGTAAATTATTGGCTAAAGAGATGTCTTTAATCTAGATTTAAACTGGGAGAGAGTGTCTGATCCACAAACATTATTTGGAAGGATATTCCAGTTTAGGAGTCTAGGAGCCAAATGTAAAAATGTTCCTCCTTTATAGTAGACTTTTTGTCCTTCTACCTTTAAGGTTTTGCAATGATCTATTAAACACAGAGCTTGGTTTAGCTTAAACCATTTAGGCCTTATAAGTAAGCAGCAATATCTTTCACAGGTAAAATTAATTTTTAAGTGAACAAAACATTCAACAGATGCATGAGGTGCACATTTTATTTGCATCTGACTGCACTTGCAATTATTATGAAAAATACATTATCTTCATTGAACAATGCTCTATAAACAACTGTTCATTAGGATACTCAGTCTAAGAAATTCCATTATCATCCTCCACTCACTATCTTGGATATATTTTTATTGCACAAAATATGTATGACAGAAATGTTGTGTTTTCTCATTCTCAGTCAGCATACTGAAGCTCCATTTAAGGTTGCCTGTCGTCTCTTTTACCATCTGCATTTGACAGGATTAGCATTTTAGTACAAAATGCAGATAAGGGTCACTCGTCCGATCATGGCAGACATTTTAATTAGAAAGATGCAGAAGGTTAATTCCTCTCATGATTGAAGGTCATGCGCAATTAAAATGTTCTGTCTGCTGCATTTCAATCTAACCAAAAGTAACTTTATTAAAAAAAAACATTGTGAAAATGTTTTGACAGTTAATATAAAAATGTACTTTATATGGTCCCATATCCAACTAGCATGGTTGGACTGAGTTTGATTTTGGACAATAACAATAGCAAAAAAAGAAAAAATTTCGATAAAAGGATCACCAGACACGGACAGAGAAGATTTTCATTTTAAACCTCACTGATCATATCTCGTCTGAGCCTGAAGAGAATATTTTAAACAAAGGGTTATAATTTGTCACTACACACACTAACCCTTTCAGACTCAAAGTGGGATTGTTTAAATTTTTCCATTATTTAAAATTGAGAGACTTTTTTGACAGAAACCCTACAGCAATGCAAATAGTATACCCTACTCCTTTTTAAACAAAGAGCAATTTCTGCCCTCCAATGTCTAGTGTGGGATGTTGATAATCTTCTTCCAGGAGAAGTGAAACCACGTTTTATTGACTGAGAGCTACAACAACAAAATAACTAATACTGGATGTTGTTCTTGATTAATGTGCCTTTCTTGTTGTTATCTTATAATAAACATCACCTCGCCCATGATATGCCCCATGTGTTATTTCCTCCACTGTTGTGTTTGACCTCTAACCAATGACAGGAGACAGATTAAACGGGTCACAAATCATCTAAAGAGTTGTGAGGGCTGGAGGAAAAGTAATTGGATGGACAGAAGTGTGGCACTAATCAAAGCCATAAGGTTAAAGTAGTTTTCCAAGAGTGTGTGAAGGAAGGGAAAGTCTGAACAAATACTGCCAAAAAGGATAACAGATTCCTTATAACGACAAAATGATGTAGAAGGCCACAGACAAAGGTTGATTTCCCTTTTGTTGCATGGCAAAAGGTGTACTCACAGAGAGATTTCATTCACACATTGACTACAATTTGGAATTCTGTCCATTAAGGGTTTTAGATTCAGACAATGAAAAATCTAACACTCCATATCTTTCATTGTTCTGGCTAACAGTCCTGCCCCAGACTCTCACTATTGGTTGAGCCATGCAGGCAAAGCTTTGCTTTAAAAAATGCCTGGCCACAGTGTTTACTCAGAAGAACCACAGTGTATTACTGATGGAAATTGACTTTTTTTATCAAATATTCAAGGGCAGGCTTTAAGATTTTTTAGATCCTAACTGTCCGATCGCCACCACTTTGTTTATTTAAACGGGGAGGCATCTCAATTATCAACAGTAATGTATGGAGTACCACAAGGATCTGTCCTGGGTCCTCTGCTATTTTCATTATACATGTTGCCTCTTGGTAATATAATTAGAAAATACGGGATTAGTTTCAATTGCTATGCTGATGACACTCAACTAACTCAACTAGATGAAACTTCTGAACTATCTAAGCTAACGGAGTGTGTTAAAAATACAAACCCGATTCCAAAAAAGTTGGGACACTGTACAAATTGTGAATAAAAAACAGAATGCAATGATGTGGAAGTTTCACATTTCAATATTTTATTCAGAATACAACATAGATGACATATCAAATGTTTAAACTGAGAAAATGTATCATTTTAAGGGAAAAATAAGTTGATTTTAAATTTCATGGCACACATCTCAAAAAAGTTGGGACAAGACCGTGTTTACCACTGTGTGGCATCCCCTCTTCTTTTTATAACAGTCTGCAAACGTCTGGGGACTGAGGAGACAAGTTGCTCAAGTTTAGGAATAGGAATGTTGTCTCATTATTGTCTAATACAGGCTTCTAGTTGCTCAACTGTCTTAGGTCTTCTTTGTCGCATCTTCCTCTTTATGATGCGCCAAATGTTTTCTATGGGTGAAAGATCTGGACTGCAGGCTGGCCATTTCAGTACCCGGATCCTTCTTCTACCATGATGTTGTAATTGATGCAGTATGTGGTCTGGCATTGTCATGTTGGAAAATGCAAGGTCTTCCCTGAAAGAGACGACGTTTGGATAGGAGCATATGTTGTTCTAGAACTTGGATATTCCTTTCAGCATTGATGGTGCCTTTCCAGATGTGTAAGCTGCCCATGCCACACGCACTCATGCAACCCCATACCATCAGAGATGCAGGCTTCTGAACTGAGCGCTGATAACAACTTGGGTTGTCCTTGTCCTCTTTAGTCCGGATGACATGGCGTCCCAGTTTTCCAAAAAGAACTTCAAATTTTGATTCGTCTGACCACAGAACAGTTTTCCACTTTGCCACAGTCCATTTTAAATGAGCCTTGGCCCAGAGAAAACGCCTGCGCTTCTGGATCATGTTTAGATATGGCTTGTTTTTTGACCTATAGAGTTTTAGCCGGCAACGGTGAATGGCACGATGGATTGTGTTCACCGACAATGTTTTCTGGAAGTATTCCTGAGCTCATGTTGTGATTTCCATTACAGTAGCATTCCTGTATGTGAAGCAGTGCCGTCTAAGGGCCCGAAGATCACGGGCATCCAGTATGGTTTTCCGGCCTTGACCCTTACGCACAGATATTGTTCCAGATTCTCTGAATCTTTGGATGATATTATGCACTGTAGATGATGATAACTTCAAACTCTTTGCAATTTTTCTCTGAGATACTCCTTTCTGATATTGCTCCACTATTTTTCGCCGCAGCATTGGGGGAATTGGTGATCCTTTTCCCATCTTGACTTCTGAGAGACACTGCCACTCTGAGAGGCTCTTTTTATACCCAATCATGTTGCCAATTGACCTAATAAGTTGCAAATTGGTCCTCCAGCTGTTCCTTATATGTACATTTAACTTTTCCGGCCTCTTATTGCTACCTGTCCCAACTTTTTTGGAATGTGTAGCTCTCATGAAATCCAAAATGAGCCAATATTTGGCATGACATTTCAAAAGTCTTACTTTCAACATTTGATATGTTATCTATATTCTATTGTGAATAAAATATAAGTTTATGAGATTTGTAAATTATTGCATTCCTCTTTTATTCACAATTTGTACAGTGTCCCAACTTTTTTGGAATCGGGTTTGTATAAAAGATTGGATGACCAATAATATTCTCCTATTAAATTCAGATAAGACAGAGATATTACTTATTGGACCAAAAAACAGTACACAGAATATCTTGGATCACAATTTGCAACTAGACGGATGTACTGTTCCTTCCTCTACAGTCAAAAATCTGGGTGTTATATTAGACAGCAACCTATTTTTTGAAAATCATATTTCCCATGTTACAAAAACAGCATTCTTCCATCTTAGAAACATTGCCAAGCTACGGAACATGTTAAGTTTTTCTGATGCAGAAAAGTAAATTCATGCATTCATGACCTCTGGACTGGACTATTGTAATGCACTGCTAGGTGGTTGTCCTGCATCCTCAATAAACAAGCTACAGGTAGTACAAAATGCTGCGGCTAGAGTCCTTACCAGGTCAAGAAAATATGATCATATTACTCCAATTTTACAGTCTCTGCACTGGCTACCTATTAAGTTCCGTATCAGTTACAAAATATTATTACTTGCCTATAAGAGCCTAAATGATTTAGCTCCTGCATACCTAACTAATCTTCTATCACACTACAATCCAACCCGCTCCCTAAGGTCGCAAAACTCTGGACTCTTGGAAGTACGAATAGCAAAGTCCACTAAAGGTGGTAGAACTTTTCATATTTGACTCCCAAACTCTGGAATAGCCTTCCTGATAAAGTTCGGAGTTCAGACACACTCTCTCTATTTAAATCTAGATTAAAGAAACATCTCTTTAGCCAAGCATTCATATAATGCATCTCACAATCTTGTAATGAAGGTATTTCTGATCAAACGCACATTATTATGCTTTAGCTTGGGTTGAACAGATAATTTCATCCAGGGTTGTTCCTGGATGGAACAACTGCTATGCTAATTGTCTTTATTTGTTTCTCTGTTTCTGGATTAACATCCCGTGGTAACTAGGAATTACACAAGCTTCAGTCTGGATCCAACACTTAAATGATCTGAGATGACCAAACACCTGAGAAGAGATGATGACAACCCCTCGGAGGACCTCAGAGGAAGCAACCATCAGCGATTATACAGAATTAACCAAATTTTGCCATAAGTTAATTATATTGAGTTTCTACAATATAAATCTTTTTTAGAAAACTTAATTTCCTGTGAAGTTGCTTTGCAACGATTGTATCGTAAAAAGCGCTATACAAATAATCTTGAATTGAATTGAATTGATATCTAAAACATGATGGAAAATATAATTGTTTCATAAAAATAAAATCAAAGTCAACAATGTCAGCCTTAGATTGGGATGAATCTGTCATAATATTATAACGGATAAATGAATTGAACTATGTAATAGTCAAAATGTGTCCATTTTTTTCTGTAAACAACACACTTAAACACTTGTGAACATGAACAATGACTATACATCTGTCCATTTCCCAAACTGCTAATCTTTTGTAAGTGGTCTTTGTAAATTATCTGCTAAAGCTTAAAGAATTCAAAATAATGTTTTACAATAGAGTACTTAATATAATGTTGTTATTTCGGGAGCTTGTTTTCAAGTTTTTGTTAAACGTTGATACTTTTCTACAATAAAATATAAAATGTTTGGTTTCATTTTACACTTTCTCATCAGCTAAAATTAGATGCCATTTAAGTAATTTGGAAAATGCTAAAAACAATCACTTTTACCTAGTCAAAAAATGTATGGTATGAGCATTGATCACGAAACCCTCAGATCCCATATTCAAATGCAACACAAATGAAAGAGAAGTATGAAAAAGGAAAATATTAAATAACATTAGAACAGACGAGAACAGATAAGACCTTGGTAGAATAATCTTTTCAGCATTTAATAGCATCAGCATCATTAAATAACATCAAGTTTTACATCCTCTTTACAAGCAACACTAGATTAGAGAAGGCGAATCTGATTGCGTTCTTTCCGTCATCCCAGAAGACCTACACCTCCCAGCATGGCCGATACACTCTTCCCACCATGCACCTCATGGTGTCCCTTTTGATGATGGCGATGCTCGGGCTCAGGTCTGTTCCGACATCTCTGCGCTCTGTGCTGAGAAGGCTCTCGGGGAGACTGAGATGAGGGAGTCCTCTGTTCAGAGATGTTAGGGTCCTCAGCAGATTGGAGTCGGCCACCACGATGATCCTGGAGTTGCCTGGTGCGGATCTCAGAAAGTTATCCTCCAAGCTCTCACTCAAGCCTTGCAGATCTGGCTCCGTGTCTTCAGCTTTGGTCATGGGGATGGCAGCGGTTCTGAAATAGCACTCAGACAAAAGTGCAACAGTGATGAGGATGGTACCAACGGAAAGCTTCATTCTTGATCCCGAGTGTTTCTTCAGTGGTTCAGCTGCTGTCTCCTGTGATAATCTTGCAAGCTGGTCTGATGATGGTGGCAACTTGGTCCATTTTTATAGGCCTGCCGGCCATAGTCTGCAATGTGCCACGTTATCCTTAGATTCACCATTGTCTTGGTTTCTCATGTGGCTATTAACAAAAACACAAAATCTCATTGAGAACCTGATGAGACCACTGACAGAGCTCAAGTGTTTTGTTTGGTGGAAAGTTGATTAAGATTTCCTGCAACGTGGCATGTGTACAGCACGCAGACTGCAGGGTTCCACTGAGTGGGCATCATAAGAGGGGATGTAATTCCAGAATCCTCACACTTTGAAACAATATGAGAGGATTACAGACCTGTTGAAGAGTACAAGTTAATAATCACTGTTTTCTCATTAGAATCACATGACAAAGTCATCAAAAGAGGCTCTAGCTCTAGTAGCTCAAAATAAAGATCAACGCCCGGCAGGAGGTTGTATTACTTAATTTGGGAAAAGTGCTGTTGATTCAAGACGATGTTGCAGGTGTTTCAATTTGTACCAAGCATCATGTCAGTGCAGCCTGAATGGGGCTCCTGCTGGTAAATACTGCATGATACAGAGAACATCTCTACATTCATTGTACTCTGAATAAACTCACTGAATGAACCACACTGGCTGTTCATTGAAAACATTTATCATGGCAAAGCAGGTGATTTGTAATACCTTGGTTGTTGTTTTCTAATATTCTAGTACATTCAATAACTAAAGTTTTTACCACCTACCAAACAATATGATCAATATGGGGGTAATATTTTTCTTTTAAACATTTCCATTCTTGGGAATAAGATTAATGTTTACCTGTTTACATCACAACCTAAAAAAATACTTATAAAAAGATCAAAAATCAAAACCTATATCTAAAAGAGCAGTTTTTTATTTCGATAACTCTTTCTTAATCTGTCAGAATTGAATCGTCCATGTCTAAAGTACTAGTCTTTCCTTTTTCTATCCTATGATTTTTTGTCTTTCTCCAAAACCTGATGGATTTTTAAGACTTCTATATTTAAATCCCTCATTTAAAAAACACTTTAGTCTCAAAATTGTTCTCAATAAGATTAAAAAAAAATGGTGTCAGTTGAATTTAAATTTGTTTTTTAAAACAGAAGACCTTCTTTTGGACCTTTGACTGGCTTAGTATTTTTCTAAAATCAAAGTCTATGTCACATTGTATTGTGAAAGAAGAAATGTCAAAAATAATTGGAAGCAAAGCCTCTAATAGCACATCTAACAAAACACGAGAAAGAAACAGATATATTCAACTGTGCAAAGTCTTGGGCTCGTCTCGTTGAGAAGATGAAATACTAACATAATAAATATGCGTTTTTAAGGCAAATCGTTCGTATCAAGGACTAAAGAAACAAACAAGTTATATTACAGAACATCCAGAGAACATCTAAATGTATAATTTAGAGGCCAATTAATTATTCTTCCATTGCTCACCCCAGTATGATGATTCATATCTTCCCAATATACACCGTCCTCCCCAATAATAAAATGTATGAAATATATGATGATTTATATCTACTGCATAAACATTAAAGGTCAATTTAAAGTGAACCACTGCATAGTTCCTGCATAATTTCCCTCCTCTGTAGTTTGTCCACAGTTTATCGTTTGATTATCTACCAAACAATCATTTCCACTGAGGTGAGCAAAGAGAGCAACTGTGAAACAATAATGAGGCTCGGAACCATGGGAATAGTGTAATCACAGTTGGTGGGATAAGAAAGTCTAGTTTCAAACAAAAGACCTAAAATGGGAAAGCATTCTAAACTGTTTTAGTAACATGCAAACAAACTCATCTGGTGAGCATTAGGAACAAGGTGGGTGGATTTTACTACTAGTTGGTCTGTGGGCTCTAAATGTCCTTTCCTCTTGTTTTGGGGGAGTTTGAACAAAGCTGGACTCCTTGCCACCACATTTCCTCTCCCATGGTGTTTCTGTACATGGCAATATGTACACTCTCACTCAAAGTAAATAGAGAAAAATTCACAGTAGAGTTGATTGATTGTGCAGATGTACTGTGGGGAGATATTACTTGCTGGTTGCAGGAAACACATTACTCTCTTGAAAAATAACTTGTAAAAAGACCCTTTGTGCATCCAAATTTGCATACTTATGGACTATTGTATGCAGTTTTGTAGTATAAATTGTAGTATACAACAAGAAAAGGTTAACTTTAAACACCTGGATGATGCACTTAACTGAAAAAAGTTACATAAACATGAAAAACTAAATACTCTGTGTAGCTTTGCAAATGCAAAAGGAGAGGTGCTCTACTGATGCTGGTAACAATATAACCTTCCCAGACTGTGGTACTTAATATAATGCATAGTTTAATTGCATAGTGTATAGTGTGTAATTTGGCACTCTGCTCTTTTTGCTACATATGTGCATGATATTTTAAGGGTCATTTACACCAAGAAAGATAATAATAATGAAAACTATAATTATGTCTATATTCACATCCACACCAACATACAATAACAATCTATTTGTTTTAAGTAAGCACTGCAGTTTATATCATCTGCGCCATAACATATTGTGCTCTTTAAAGGGATTCCGATTGGCTCCAACACCTGTTCCAAGCCTGTATGAGTTTATTGCAACATTGGTTTCACTTTATTTTTATGGTCCCTTTAACACATTCTGTTGTCTATAAGTAACGTTGCACCCACATTTAATCTCATTAGAGTGTTAGTTGAGTATTTGTAAAATGGTAGGGTTAGGGTAAGATTAAGTTGACATATACTTGCAAAAGTAAATATAGTGAGAAGAATGTCTGTTGGGACACAATTAAGAGTTATCAGATATTAAGCAAATTGATTACTAATACTTTAATGAGAGTTAGTTAGTTGACATGCTGGTGCAATGTTATTTATTGTCAACAGAATTTTCAGAAGAGACCATCAAAATAAAGTACCGCAACATTTCTTCTGTTGAACAAAAAATACTATATTTTGAAAAATGTTGATAACCAAACATATGAGGTTAGCCATTGACTATTTATCACTTGTGATCAGAATATTTAGTTGTGCACCATTTTCAATCAAGCTGTAGTAAGACCATAGAAACCAATCTCAAACCCAAGAAACCACATGTCTGTACCCTATGTATAGTGATTGGTAGCCTACTCATGTTACCGATGGCATATTACTTGGCAAAATGAGAACAGTCCTAAGCGGGGCTGTTTGATAGTGATTAAGAGATTTAGTTGGGAGATGCTATGGAAGAATGATGTTATCATATGGAAAGATAAATTGTTGCTTCTCTGAAATTAATAAGGGAATAACCTTATTATGCATCAAACAAAGAAATATATTTTATTTATTACCTGACATCAGCTATAAAACATCTAATGTAAAATATCAAATCGTATACTGATAATATACAATGCCAAAGTGATATTAATGTCCCCCGTGATCGAGTGAGCAGTTCAATGGCAGTGACTTCTTCCACTGATTGTGTATGGGTAACAATGCAGTGAGGAAAGGAGCAGAAATCCTTTTCAACAGTCTTGAATTTAAAGCTCCGTGGGATGCTGACCTTCTGGAGCACCAAAGGGTCCTAAAATCGGGAACATGCAGATGATTGACTCTGATCACAGCCGGGTTTTCTTGGACCGACTTGGGTATTACGCACTATGTTAAAAAGACCTGAGACCCAAAGTAATAGATTGCTGGGACCTGACCTTGACCTGGGTGACTTTTTAAAATATGGACCCAAACCCGTACCTTCAGCCTCCCGGTTCCTCTGGCTCAGGCTGGACCCGTGTAGACCTCTTGTCTCTGTTATTGTCTCTCGCCACACAGGTTGGAGAGTGTGGCGTGTCTGTTACGTCTCCTAACACACAAACTATGAAGATAATATGCATCTGCAGTCGCTGGGCAGGATGTTGCTTTTAAGCGTAGTTTAAAAAATACTAAATGTTACTCTCTCTAAAATTAACAGGCATTAAATTCCATCTTTCTGCTGCTCTGACTGAAAAAGCTTATTGTCCAAAAACAGTTTTCTTAAATTGAGTTGAACAGTCACCTCTAACTGATGACCTCTGCCTGATATTGTCCTTACAGAGAGTCACACAGTGTTTAAGAGGTGGTGGTGCAAGATCATGAAATAGTTTGTACATCAAGCACACACCAGCAAAAATAAAAATGGTCAAATTTTTATAAATAGTAATGTTTTTAACGTAGTTATACTTGTAAAGGACCAACTTGTAGCACAGTAAGATAAATGAGGGAGGATCATTGCATTCATAAAGTGTTTAGCAACAACCACATGTACTGTAATTGGTGCCTAACATTCCTGAAGATCATCAAGCTTGCTCTAGTACTATTAGAGGCCTTTTAATATGTTTTTTTATTATTATTTATTTAAGTCAGAATCCTTAATCATACCCAAATATTTAAAATGCTCAACGTTATTTATTACCTCTTCTTTAACTAAATTATCTGGACAACCTCAACAACTTTCTTGATCGAAAAATATATTCCCACAGTTTTACTCACATTAAGAGTAAGGCAAGAATGACAATCTGAGACTTTGTTCAATGCAGCAATAAGTTTGATAGCAGCTTGTTCTTTTGTCTTAGCATAAGTATAAACAACTGTATAATCTGCATACATCTGAACCTGGACCTCTGAACAAACTGTAGGCTAATTCTTATTGTATACGCTGAACAATATTGGTCCAAGTACCCCTGTGGGACTCCAATATTACAGTAAAGAAATAGTGAGCATCCATCATTAAGTCTTGTACATTGTTTTCTTAAATTTAACTCCATCCATGTTAATGTATTAGTTGAAAAATTAAACCTTGATCATTTAGATAAAAGAACATTGATTAATGGTATCAAAAGCACTAACAACACCTCCCCTATCAAGACTGGATTTAGTTTGTTCAATGAAAAACAGTTTGCCGTCTCCATAGAGGCAGAACCCGATTTTACCAAGTGCGACATGTTCCTGCGTCAACATCTTTGTTGACCCTGGAACAACATTGTTATTAACCAATCAGATTTTAAGAACAAGTTTATAACTTTTGTGAAGTTTAGGCTTATAGCTTATAAAAGCTTAGGCTTTATAATCAGTGTGTGTTGCTTGTACATCAGTGTCATTCATCTATCAGTTCCTCTGATTTTAGGGATTACTCATGGTTAAGGTTAGGTTTAGGTGTAGGGAAATAGTCTAGATTACATTTTTGGATTAAAATGTTGTTCTAGGGTCAACAATATATGACCTCTAACTCAGTAAAATCAGGACGTGCCTCCATAGAGTGATGTGCCCTAAATCCAAACTGCATAGGATGTAATGGAAAATGGCCAAGATGTAAATGCACTACTAACTGATTGCAAACAACCTTCTCAATTACTTTAGAAACAACTGGTAAAATACTGATAGGTCTATAGTTAGGTACAAATAAAGATTTACATTCAAAAACATATTTGGCCCTAGAACTGTTAAATTGGCTTAAAAGTCATATTAAATAGGACTCAGATACTTCAGAAATATTAAAAACAGTAATATCATGATTTGGTTAGATAATATCCTTGCTTCTCACACTAAACCCTTGTGTTAAATCTTGAACTGAATCTATAAAAAATATTAAATACACAAGCAATTTGATGCTTATTTTGGATTAACCTTCCATGAACTTGTAATTCAATGCCTTTATAATTTTTGTTATTTTTATTTCATACTCTATTGATATTTGCCCATACTTCTCTACTATTCCCTTTTGCATAATTTTATAAGGTCAATAAAAATTTTGCTTTCGCTTTTCTCAATTCCTTTACAACTGTATTACGTAAGTGCTGAAATGTCCTTCTATCATGAGCTAACCGTGATTTAAGTGCTATTTTTAAAGCATCATCCCTCTGTCTTCCATAACTTCCATAATTGTTCATTTAGCCAAGGCAAATTCTGACATTTTGACAAAATTCACCCTTAATCTTATTAATTGTTATTAAGCTTCTAAATTCTGTAGACATCTGTAGACAGAATCTCATTCCAATCTAGTTTTTTTAATTCCTCTTCAAATTAGTTTTTAAGACTTTTCGGTAAAATATTTAGCACATTTTTTTTGTCTTGTTGATATGAAAACTTTTGTTTTGTTTTGTTAATTTTCTTACCACTAATATAAGATTATGATCTGATAGCTCTGTTAATCAATTTATTGACTTATTCTTTCTGGTTTATGGCTAAATATTAAATACATTTGAGTTTCAGATGATGAGGTGATTATAATGGGGCCCTGAATTAACTGTACAAGGTCAAAGTGACGTACTCCTGAAGCTTTTTCCTATTTGACTTCTCATTTCAATTTATATTAAAATCTTCAACCAAAATTATCCCTTTATTTCGATCAAACCCCTTCTGAAGATTTCTCAGATGATCATAGAACATACTACTTGATGAAGGAGGTCCATATATGCCCACTACAGTAAATGTCATACATGGAGATAAAACAATTGTTACAGCAATATATTCTATATCCACTAAAGTATTGGATTCAATTTGACGTGCATATGACGTCCTTCACATGCATATTTGAATGGATCACTGTAGCCTTGCTTTGTTTCATCCACTGCTGCTGCATCCTGAGGTCCTAAGGAATTTTAATGGGGTCAAAGACCAAAATCTTGGGAATTATTCCCTTGATGGGTGATAGGGAGAAACGGCATGTGGACCAAATGAGAAATCCTGACCTGATTGACAACAGAGCTCTTCTTGCCCTCTAAGAGTTGTCTGGCCATTGTACCAGCATCCATATTTGATGGCATTTTTGGATATTCGTTTGTGTTATACAACCACAATCCAATCAAAATGTAGCAAACCTTTCTCCACTGCTGCAGTCAGAGAAGGGTTTGGAAAGTGTTGTTCACTTGGCAACCACCCACAACACCTTAAAACCAGTTTTTAACATTTAAAATATTGCATTTGTAATATCTTTACAGAACATATTTTTAATCATGTAACATTTATTTTCAGACCAGCAACTTGATTTTCTTATGTTATTTTTTTATGCTATTAAGAAGCGTTATTTTAAGAGCTCTGTGTGTATAGTTTGTGCACAGATCTGATGTTTTGGCACAGTTTTGTACAACCATTATTTTAATTTACTTCAGATCCTGACTGGGTCACCCAGAACTCAATGGCAAATCTGATTAAAGTTATACTGGCAGATGTTGATTGAGCCATGGAAATTGTTTGGGGAAAATCTTGAGTGAAACCCTCACTGTCATCTCCTCTAAAAAGTCCCTGTCCATTAACACTTGATTTAGATTGACAAGAAACAAATCTTACTATACACTCTTTGAGGCACAATGTGAACTCTAATTATGAAGAGAAAGGAAAGGGAAGCAGGAAGCAGATAAACATGATTGGTATTCCCTTGACTGTTGATGGAAAAATCTGTGAGAATGTGGAACCAAATCATGATGACAGATAACTTGCACCAGTATAGAGAAACAAAGCAACAGCACTATGATATTGCTTTCATTAACTTGAAGAAAATTGAAACATTTTCTGAATATGAGGTTTTCACTGGCCTCAAACACTACTATTTTTCTCTGTATCTGAAGCTGTTTCAGTAGTGCATTGTAGTGCGTATCTCAAATTGGGAAGCTTACGGAGGAGAAAAAAAATCGTCTCGGGTTACTCGGGTAACCCTTGTTCTCTGAATAGGGAACGAGACGGTGCGTGAGCTTTTCACGCTTTGAGAAACGCCCCTGGGCATGTCGATTGTCTGAAGCCCGTATAGAATCACGCCAATTCATTGGCTGATAACGCGAAAGCCGCCCCTGACATACTCACGTCGTAACCTTTTTCTGAAAAGATCCCTGTAGGCAGCGTGAGGAGCTTGGCAGCAAACGCAGCGTCTCGTTCCCTATTCAGAGAACAAGGGTTACGCGAGTAACCTGAGACGTTCTCTATCATAGGTTCACTTAACGCTGCGTGAGCTTTTCACGCTTTGGGAACGATATTCCAAACATGCCAAGCTAAAAACGTTGCCCTATCTGGTCCGCTTACGAACCAAACAGCATATGGCTGGTTCAAACAGACAGAACCTGAGAACCCGGAGCCGTATCAAGATCCAGGTTGTACAACCTGATGAAAGTGTGCGGAGAGGACCATCCTACCGCTACACAAATTTCCTCTAGGGGAACCTCTCTGAAAAGAGCTTGAGAGGAGGCCACGCTCCTAGTAGAATGCGCCCGAACGCTGAGAGGTGAAGGAAGGCCATGCACCTCGTAAGCCAGCGAAATAGTGTCTCTCACCCAGTGAGAAATTCTCTGCTTTGATGTGGCAAGCCCACGGCGGCCAGCACCAAAACACACCAGCAACTGGGGGGATTTTCTCCAAATGTTGGAGCGGTCCACATATATCTTCAAAGCTCGAACTGGACAGAGCATGTGAAGCCTTTCATCCTCACTTGAAGCAAAGGGAGGAGGATGGAAAGAGTGAAGTGTGACCATCTGAGAGCGAAACGATGTGGACAAAACCTTGGGAACATAACCAGGCCTAGGCCGCAGGGTCACCTTGACCAGACCGGGGAGAAGTCCATACACATTTCACTGACAGAGAGGGCCTGCAAGTCCCCAACTCTCTTTAAAAACGTAAGCGCCAACAAAAGAGTTACCTTAAGAGTCAGGATCCGTTCTGGAGCTGACTCTAGGGGCTCAAAAGGGGCTGCCATTAGACCTTCGAGGATGACTGACAGGTCCCAAGAAGGAACTGCAATAGGGCGTACTGGCCTCAGCTGCCTGACGCCACGCATAAACGCAGAGACCATCCGATGCCTTCCCAGAAGAACCTCATCAAGCTCTCTCCGAGCCGCAATGGCCGCAAAATAAACCCTTAAGGTGGTCGCGGACGCCCCTGTTGTCAGTGTCTCCTGCAAAAACTTTAGTACTTGACCGCCAGGGCAGTTAACTGTGTCTATTGCGCGAGCCAAACTCCAGGACTCAAAGACCTGGATTCTTCCCCATTTGGAAGAATACAGCTTCCTCGTAGCAGGGGCTCTGGCACTGGCGATGGTCTCCTGAACCTCGACAGGCAGACTAGACATCAAGGCCCTTGACCCTGTATGGGCCATACCCACAGTTTCCAGATCTCTGGCTGAGGATGCCAGATCCTGCCCTGAAGCTGAGAAAGCAGGTCCCGCCTGATCGGAATCTCCCAAGGGGGCCAATACAGAAGAGGAATCAGCTCTGAGAACCACGTCTGGGAGGGCCAGAATGGGGCTATGAGTAGGAGACAGACACCACTCACTTTCACCCTGCATAGGACTGCCGGAATCAGCTTGACTGGCGGAAACGCATACAGTCTCATGTTCGGCCACGGATGGGCGAACGCATCTATGCCCAGAGTTGCCGGGGAACTTAGAGAGAACCAAAGAAGGCATTGGGACGACTCCTGTTAAGCAAAGAGGTTCACTTCCGCTTTGCCAAACAGATCCCAAATCTGGGCTACTGTCTGACGGTTCAACATCCACTCTCCCGGCCTGAGTTTCTGCCTCGACAGAAAGTCGGCCGCGAGGTTCAAGATTCCCGGAACGTGAACTGCCTTTAAGGAAAGGAACTTGTCCTGGGACCAAAGGAGAAGACGGCGCGCAAGCCTGTCCAGGGTGTGCAACCGTGAACCCCCCTGACGATTTATGTGGGACACTACCGCCATGTTGTCCGTCCTGACTATTACATGATGCTTCCCAAGAACGGGGAGAAAATGTATCAAAGCCAGGAAGACAGCTCCAGGCAGTTTATGTGCCAGGAAAGGAACTTTTCTGTCCATTCCCCGCGTGCCGGTCTGCCCTCGAAGACTGCGCCCCAGCCTGTCATTGATGCGTCTGTCGTAATCATATGGCGACGGTGAATCGCTCTCATTCTGACTCCACTCTGGAGAAAAGTGGGGTCTTGCCATTTTAAGAGGGCACGAAAGCAACTGCGCGACACCCTGATTAGGCGAGTAGCTGGTACCGTGGGGTGTATCCTCAGCACTTTCATCCACCAAAGGAACGTCCTAATTTGGAGCAACCCTAGGGGCAGCACAGGGGAGGCCGCTGCCATGAGGCCTAGCAACCTGCGGCAAGTACTCACTGAGACATGATGGCCTAGCTTGAAGCGGGCCAGACATGCTGCGAAATTGAAAATCCGGGCAGGAGCCAGACGGGCCTGCATCTGAACGGAATCCAAGTGAACCCCCAAAAACACAGTTTGCTGAGAGGGGAAGAGAACACTCTTCTTGGCGTTCATTCTGAGGCCAAGAGAATGAATGTGATGGAGAACGATATCTCTGTGACGACTCACTAACTCCCTGGAGTGGGCCAGAATGAGCCAGTTGTCCAAGTAATTCAGCACGCGAATGCCCTGGAACCTCAAAGGGGCCAGCACAGCATCCATGCACTTCGTGAATGTTCTCGGCGCCAAGGCCAGGCCAAAGGGAAGGACCTTGTATTGGTAAGCCTTCCCTCTAAAGGCAAACCGAAGGAACTTCCTGTGCCGCCGGACGACCTGGATGTGAAAATAGGCATCCTTCAGGTCGATAGTGACGAACCAGTCCCCTCCCTGTATCTGGGACATGATTGTCTTCAACGTCAGCATCTTGAATTTCCCTTTGTAAAGGGAGAGGTTCAGGTGACGCAGGTCCAGAATGGGTCTCAAGCCGCCGTCTCTTTTTGTACGAGGAAGTAGCGGCTGAAAAAGCCTTGTTCGATGTCCGACTGAGGTACTTCCTCTATTGCTCCCTTTAGTAGGAGGGAGGAAAGTTCCTGCTTTCTCTTTGAGGCATCAGCCTGGTAGGCTTGGAGGATGGCCATAGTGTGGAGAGTCATACCTGCCTGACCAGCCGCGATGTAGGACTTCCCGATAAGGGCGAATGTGGTCCTACATGGTTTGGTCGGAAGGAGGGGGCGAGACTTCCAAGAAGGTGCCAAGGAAGGTGAAAGGTGGGAGGCTAGAGTGTCCTCGACCACCGGGATGGCAGTATAGCCCTGCTCCTCAGAACCAGAAGTCAGCGGCTGCCGCGTTAGTAAGACGGGAGGAAAAAGACTGTTTTCAGGATCTGGAGATCTTGTGATGCAGATCACTGAAAAATGGTGGCTTCCTTCTTTCAGGCCTGGAGTTCGGGCCACTAAGGAACCGCTCGTCGAGCTTCGACGACTGAGACTCGCGGGGCGCATCGGGCCAATCCAAAGAGAGCTTCTCAGTGGCGCGGGAAAGCACATCCACGAGCTCGGAGTAGGCCGCAGAAGGCCACGCCTCCTGGCCGCTAGGCGGGAAAACATCAGATAAAGCAGGCCCGAAATCCTCGGAGTCGGAGGCTGCTGTTAGCAACACATCATCTAGCCCGAAGGAGACGGTGTCACGTGCCTCCGGGCTAGGATATAAATAATTGTGCGCGAATTCAACCGGAGAATTCGCGCGCACATTCTCAGGTGAGAGGGAGAGAAAAGGCGAGGCCCGTCTGCTCACTCTCCATCGCCTTGAGCTCCACATCCGAACCCCAGGTCGCGGACTCAATGAGGGGCGCGACGGGAAAAAACGGATGACTCCTTTTCTAAAACCTCAAGCCTAGAGCCGGAGGGTTCTGAGACGGAGATTTTCACAAAATTTGCATTTTGATATCCCGTAAACTGCATCGCGTGCATGCAAAAACCCCAAACATTTAACACACTTACGTGCGGGTCATCGCTCGCGATAAAGCGAACACACGGCGGTTGACAACGGCGATACTCCATGGCACTTCACCGCGAGGAGAACAAGGTTCCGCTGATGCAGTCGCCGAAGTGCAAAAGGAGAAATCCACGAAAATTATAGAAAAGATTGGGCCAGAAAAATCGCAACAGAAGTGCTAATATTGCCGCTTCGTGAAGGCAGAGAAATCTGAGGAGCAGATACAGTTCGCCAGTATAAGGTGACGACGTGAGTACATTAGGGGCGGCTTTCATGCCATTAGCCAATGAATTGGCGTGATTCTATACGGGCTTCAGTCAATCAGCAAGCCCAGGGGCGTTTCCCAAAGCGTGAAAAGCTCACGCAGCGTTAAGTGAACCTATGATAGAGAACTCACCTGCATTACGTTTTGCATATGTTTGGATTAATATTATGTCATTTTGTACTGAGTTGTGCAAGTAGTGTGTTTACAAACATCATTTTAAGATCAGTTTTGGTTTCCTTCACATGGAAAACAGTGAATGTTTCTGCATGAGAAAAACAAATTTTCAGTTTGAGATAATACTATCATTCTAAAACTCAAATGCATAGTTTGCACATAAAAATACTTACTTTTTTTTCTGATCCTAGGAACCTCCTTGAACAACTGACCAACCATACATTTCCAATACATATTGTAACTGCTTTCCTTGATCCTTTGAAGACACATTGTTTAGAAAATCATTCTTTTACACAAGCATATTGCACTAACATGTGTACATATAACAAATCAAGGATACTTATAAAAAAACATTGTTATATTAAACAGTTGCAAAGTTCACATTGCTTTCACGATTTTCTTTTAGATATTGTTTCCAAATATGCTTTAATGTGAAAATCACTTAAATCAAATAACAACAAATTACAATAATTTCAAATATAAATAAATTTGTATCACCAAAATAAGATCCAAATAAGAAATACCTTAACACTGCATTAGCCATTTAGGTTTTGCAGGTACAAACAGTATTCACATTTTCTTCTGAAAATGTAATCTAGATCAAATGGCTTATTTGTCGAATAGATGTGTTAGTTGTGTAGGTTTACAGGTACTGACCCCTGTGTATCATGGCATGTTATGGTTACTGTTGTCACAACAGTTCTCAGTATGTTTAAAAGAGTGTGTTTCTTGTGTGTGTGTGTGTGTGTGTGTGTGTGTGTGTGTGTGTGTGTGTGTGTGTGTGTGTGTGTGTGTCCTGGGCAGGTGTTTGTGGTTGGTTTTTGGTTATTTGAGGACAGCTGCAGGCCATATGCTCATAAAAGAGCTGTTTCTACAACTATAAATTGAGGATGGAACAGCTGAAGAATTTTAACCATGCTCTGTTTGTCTATATCCAACTGGACTGTAACTCTCCCTCCGGTGAACATAACTGGAGCAGGGGTCTCCAATCTGTTTTGAGATCAGATTAGCTCATGTTACTGATTACAACGTAGATTTAAATTGTCTGTAATATTTGTGTCACTGGTCGTGTTTACCTCCACCACAGTAATATTACAAGACATGCTAAATGCTTACAACACACTCTGCTTTCCCTGGCACCCTGAGCACTCATAGACCGCAACTGAAGGTGTTTGTGTGCTATAGAATCAGCCCGTTAACAGTCTTAGCGCCACACCTCACCATCCCAACCAGGAAAAGAGTCTCCGAGGTCATAGACTCTGTTCTGAAATGTGCACACCAGCTGACTATATCAGTAGCTGCCAAGCAAAACACAAGACCCTGGCTCAGGGGCCGGAGGAAAGGCCTCACTTTGAGAGAGACAGTAGTTCTCACATAACCTGAGCCACCACTCAGCCCACAGCAGCAGAACTTTGTTAACACAAAGAAGCAGGCTGCACTGTCGTCCGAGCTGAAGTGTTATTCCAGCTAGGTAAATAATAGATCTCCCTTCTTCGTGTGATGAATAGCGCATATAAACAGCCAAAAATTATTTTATGTTCCTGACATCCATGAGCAGCAGTTTGCTAAAAGCCAATGCGGATGGAAATTAGCTCATTCTTTTACATTCATATTTTATTCAATTTCAGATTATATCTGAAGAGTAAATACACAGCCATGTGTCCTTTAAGGGTGAAATAATAATGTCAAAAGCTAAAATGTTTTAAGAAGTATGTGTGTTTTGAGAGCTCTTAATATTTCACAGTCTCGGCTGGGTTAGGGACTATATTTATTTATAACAAAATACTAAATGTGTCAATTCTGACATCTGACATTGCAGAAACAATGCAATTGTAAAAATAGTAAAATACTGTTGTAAGTATGGTCCATAGTAATTTACATAGTAATGCTCTCCCTGAGAAGGTACCACAGCGGTTTAGTGAAGTAATTAAATACATTTCCAAGTTTCAGTTTTTCCAGTTTGCTCAAAAATGTTTGTGTCACCTTCATCGATGGAATCCAGACTCTAAAATCAAAAAGAGGCATATTCACAGTAAAATGCCCATTCTCATTGATGGAAAGTTAACTCAAAACTCAGCAGGTTTTTGTTCAGTGTATGTATTTTACATTGGACACGAGGTGTAGACTCAACATAGTTCCAGAATTCTTTAAGTAAACAAAAAAATTCATACTTAAAATCATGTTTTTGTGGATGAAGAAATTTTTGAGGATGAAGGGATGTCACACATGCTGTCTTTTATTGGAATCTGCCTAATTTGACAATTTAATACAGATGCAGTAAAATAGAGTTTAATTGGACTAATGGCCTTTGCTGTCATCAATAAAATAGCCGATGAGACTATTTTGCTATCCTAACTACACTGAAAAAAATATACATTGGCACAACTTGCAAAATACCTTGATTCGTTAAATATGCAAATGTATTATTATTATTTATCAAATTGTGTGGTTTAGTTTAAACTGAATGTTTCGATTTCATATTAATCAAAAATTACTCTTTTAAAACACATTTATACAAAGTAAAAATATTTGTATACATGCACATGTATGTATTAAGTTGCATTTTATTATTTACATTTAGCGCAGACCTTTGACCAAACCGTGATCTTGTATAAGTTCGTAGCATGGTGGCATCAGATCGCATCAGCTAGAAACTAATCATGTTCCAAAACAAATACTGTATACCAGCTTAAGATGTAGTTACCAGAAATAAACCAAATTATAAATCAGTCAATGCTAACCATATGAACTGTGACTCATGGTCAAACATTGTTCTGGGTGTAGTGGAAGCAGGGAGCAACAGAATCATTCACATTGCTGATACAGATTTTTAACAGATACAGATCTGTAAATGGTTTTTTGTTTGTTTTTTACCCCCAGGCCATATCCCACCTGAATCCCACCAGGCAAAGACTGTACCATCTGCGTCAGCTGAGGAAATTCAGGGTCTCACCAGCTATCCTGAAAACTTTCTATTCAGGGGCCATAGAAAGTGTTCTGACTCAGTGCATCTCAGTGTGGTATAATAATGCCACAAACCAGGACTGCAAAGCTCTACAGAGAGTCGTGCGTTTAGCTGAGCGCATCTCAGGGTCTGCTCTCCCCTCTCTGCAGGACAGCTACCTCAAACGCTGCAAAAGCAGAGCTGCTAAAATCATCAAGGACTCGAATCACCCCGGTAACCATCTTTTCTGTTTACTGCCATCTGGCAAGCGCTTCAGGAGCATGATGGCAAAGACTGAAAGACTGGAGTTCTTCCCTCAGGCATCAGGCTCCTAAACTCAGTCTCATAACATCATCACATCCACAGGACTCAATTTAATAAACTGTAAACACACCCATTATTCTCCATCATCCACACTGCTGCTATGTGTACATACCCGGTACAACCTATTTGCACATTCTCTTGCACATCCGTGTTTTTTATTAATATTTATTATCCACAGTATACTGTATTGCACATTTTATCTCATTGCACATCCTACACTTTTTATTTTATTATTTGTTCCCTTTTTCATTCTCACCTATATTTATATATATATTCTCTTGTGTTATGTTTCATTGTTTTATTGCTTATGTTATTTTCTATTTTATTATTATTATTATTATTATTATTATTTTGCACTTTCCATTGAGCGGACCTGTCCCGACCTACATTTCACTACTGATTATACCCTGTATGATTGTGTATGTGACAAATAATAAAAAACCTTGAACCTTGAATAACACATAATATACCCCAGTACTGTACATCTGTAAATGACTTATCAAACCTTCATCTGTACATAGGACACACACATTCACAGTTCTGTCTATGGTAATTTTTCTGTTCTGCATATTTTTATTTTATTACTATTGTTATACATAATTATTGTATATTCTCTTAATTATATTTGTTTTTTTATTACCTTTATTATATGTTGTTCACTATGTTTGTACTTTCTGTACTGGAAGCTCCTAACACCAAGACAAATTCCTTGTGTGTGCAAACACGCTTGGCATAAAGCTCTTTCTGATTCTAATTCTGATTCTGATAATGGTTCCAAGAGTTGCATTTGGGTGGGGGGCATGTCAACAATATGAACTGATGTTTTTGGAAACAAAACATTTTGGAACTAAAATCCTGTTTTGTATGCTCAGGCCCCAGCTCCAGGCCGGGCCGGGACCTGAGTAGGTTGAGTCAAAACTGAGACCTGATTATGGTCTGAATATAAATAGCGAATAGTGTATCTACCGTTCCAAAACATCCCAAAAGTGCTCTATTGGATTGAGATCTGGTGATTGTGGAGGCCATTTGAGTAAAGTGAACTCATTGTCGTGTTCAAGAAATCAGTCTGAGATGATTTGAGTTTTGTGACATGGAGCACTATCCCGTGGGAAGTAGCGATCAGAAGATGGGTACACTGTAGGCCTAGTCATAAAAGGATGGACATGATCAGCAACAATACTCATGTAGGCTGTGGCGTTTAAACGATGCTCAATAGAGTGGGGGAACTATGACGTCACTCTGTAGGCAGATCGGCTGTTAGCATGAAACTGGTTCCCTCGACAAAAAGTATTTTTCCATAGGCTTTTGGATTATCTTATAAACTATTTCATAAACTATGATTGAAACTCACACGTTTTGTCCATCAAGAAATTCTTCACAAAATAATTTAACTGTCTTTGACACATTTTGAAGCCTTAATAAAAGCGCCAGAACTGAAAAGCTAAACTTAGGCTATAAATGAACTACAGCAACACGGTCGCTCACCTTCAAGGTCATCAGCACCGCGCTCCAGACAACTTTCTCAAACTTCTTTTTTACGTTCAGTGAAAAGGATTTACACTGTATATAAATTTTAATCCATGCTACATGAACCGTTTCATATAAACTGGAATAAATACAAAACTAAAGCCAAACTAAAACTGAAATGAGACATTAGTTATAAATAGTATAGCACGGTGGCCGAGAAGTGCAAAACAAATCCCGATTCTGAAAACAAAATAACAAATTACAAACGCAAATGCAAATCTAAAAAAAAATATACAAATCAGAAAACACAACAACAATTCAGAAAACATTATAACAAGTCAGAAAACACAATGACAAATTCGAAAACAAAATAACAAGTCAGAAAACACAACGACAAATCTGAAAACAAAACAACAACTCAGAAAACACAACGACAATTCAGACAAACCGGAAAAGGTAGGTATAGTTTGAGGCAGCGCCATTGGTTTAGGAAAAGATGACTCACCGCTGACTGGACGAGATAGCTGTCAATCATGATGTACAGGAGGGATAATAGATACAACAGCATATATGGATGAGTTGATATTACATATTTCTCCGGTGGCGTAGGTGATAAATAGCAAGCCTCTAAATCTTTTGACACGGGTCGACCCGGCTTTTGCCAAACTTTTTTTCTTCCTTTTCAAATATCATATCGCATCGTAAAGGCATTTATTTTCAATAATATATATTCAATAATTCAATAATTCTATTATCCCTCCTGTACATCATGATTGACATCTATCTCGTCCAGTCAGCGGTGAGTCATCTATTCCTAAACCAATGGCGCTGCCTCAAACTATACCTAACTTTTCCGGTTTGTCTGAATTGTCGTTGTGTTTTCTGAATTGTTGTTTTGTTTTCAGATTTGTCGTTGTGTTTTCTGACTTGTTATTTTGTTTTCGAATTTGTCATTGTGTTTTCTGACTTGCTATAATGTTTTCTGAATTGTTGTTGTGTTTTCTGATTTTTGTATTTTTTTTAAAGATTTGCGTTTGTAATTTGTTATTTTGTTTTCAGAATCGGGATTTGTTTTGCACTTTTCGGCCACCGTAGTATAGTGATAATCAAAGTCAATAATTCCTTAATTATATTAATTAAAAACATATCGTTGCGTATTTAATCTTTTAAATAACAGCAGAGTGAGCAAGTTTTGGATATGGTAAGATTAAACTTATTTTAGTGAACTAAGCACCACATTTAATCTCATTTTGTTAGGGTGGGTAAACAATATGTTATTTTATCCTTGCTTCTAGGAAATCCTCAATCTATATGCTTTCTAACAGCTTCATGTGGCCGTAAACATTTAATTTTGACGTGGCTTTAAGCACTATGCATCATTAAAGTTTCACTTTCACCACGTAAAGCCGGCAAATTTGTTGTTTACATGTAATAATCGTAATATGAGTTTACCTTATGGTACGAACCCAGAGTCCCCGCATCAGTAACGTTAAGTGATAAAACCAGCATGTTCCATCCGAAGACATGTCGCATTTCGGGACAAAGCAAAAAAGATAAACATTGTCTAACAACAATATAAAATGCGAGAAACTATTCATTGGTCATTCTAAAATGAATTGTATTACAAATTATACTACAACTGGAAAATATTGTAAATTGATAAACTGTTTGGCATGATGATGTTGAATGTGTCCAACAGCACCTGTGGTCCTATTTAGCAACTTGTTAGCAACCGTCTTTTTTAAGAAACGTAACAGCTTAAAAAAATCATGAGTGTGGTGTAACTGGGGTGTTATATGTCGTAGAATAAAACGTGAAAGTATCTTGAGCTGTGAACCACAGACCTTATTTAAGGGATCTAACCAAAATCTCATTAAAAAAAAACATTGACTCTGGGACAATGGAACCGGAAGTGCTAAAATCTTAACTCGCTTCCGGGTTTTCGCCTACAAACTGACATCATAGTTCCACCACTCTATTGGTACTAAGGGCCCCAAAGTGTGCAAAGAAAATATTTCCCACACCATTACACCACCTCCACCAGCCTGAACCGTTGAGACAAGACAGAATGGATCCATGCTTTCATATTCTTTAGGCCAAATTTTGACCCTTCCCTCTGAATGTCGCAGCAGAAAACGAGACTCATCAGACCAGGCAACGTTTTTCCAATCTTCTATTGTCCAATTTTGGTGAGTCTGTGCGAATTGTAGCCTCCGTTTCCTGTTCTGTTCTGACAAGAGTGGCACCCGGTGGGGTCTTCTGCTGCTGTAGCGCATCTGCTTCAGGGTTCGACATGTTGTGCATTCAGAGATGGTATTCTGCATACCTTGGTTGTAATGAGTGGTTATTTGAGTTACTATTGCCTTTCTATCATCTCTAACCAGTCTGCCCATTCTCCTCTGACATCAACAAGGCATTTTCATCCACACAACTGCCGCTCACTGGATATTTTCTCTTTTTTGGGCCATTCTCTGTAAACCCTAGAGTTGGTTGTGCGTGAAAATCCCAGTAGATCAGCAGTTTTTGAAATACAACAACCAGCCCGTATGGCACCAACAACCATTCCACGTTCAAAGTCCTTAAATCACTTAAATCCCCTTTCTTCCCCATTCTG
This sequence comes from Gymnocypris eckloni scoliostomus, assembly GCA_027564155.1. NCBI lineage: Eukaryota > Metazoa > Chordata > Actinopteri > Cypriniformes > Cyprinidae > Gymnocypris > Gymnocypris eckloni. The sequence goes on along the minus strand of CM050414.1, from coordinate 437,439 downwards.
ATGCTCGGTTTGAACTTCAGCAAGTCGTCTTCACCACATCTAGATACCTAAATGCATTGATTTGCTGCCATGTGATTGGCTGATTAGAAATTTGTGTTACCAAGCAATTGAACAGGTGTACCTAATAAAGTAGCCGGTGAGTGTATATATACTGTATATTGAACTGACTATCAATAAAGTAACGCAGCATTATTTCCACACAGTTTTGTGTAGTGTTTGCTAAGGCTCAGGCTCTTAACAGCCACAAACTGTAGAAGTACCCTGGTAAACAACCAACAAACACAAGCATCATGGTTGTGAGTTTTGCATGGACAAGCGTACCACTCACAATATCTTCAAAAAATGAACCTAGTAGATTATTCTTCTAAATCTAACCCATTTAATACTGCTTATGCCCTCCTTTGACCCTGTGGTGTGTTCAAAATATTCACAACCAATGTGAGGATTAGATTCTTCAACTAATACAGCATGTAAACTACTGCAGAATCTGATTTTACCAAGTGCGACATGTTCCAGGGTCAACAAAGATGTTGATCCAGGAACATGTCGCACAACACATTCCCCTCCACGTGTCACATTTCTACATAACCTATGTTCACTCTCACCCTCTCGGCTGTCTGCTATGGTTTCATCTTTGGTTCCTCCCCCTAACCAGTTCTAATTTCTTGATGGTCACAGTGCCACTGACACCCTCTACTTCACTCTGATGTCTTGTTTAGACACTGTCTGCTCACTCTCTTCCAGGCCAGCCCATACCAGCCCTTCTCCCCTTTTGCTATCAGATGTTCTTTGCAAGCATCGTTCTAAATTCAAGGCTGTAGAGAGGGTGTGGTGCAAATAAAAAAATCCTACTGACTGTATATCGGTCACTTCTTTCTTCCTTCACTGCTAATCTCCATAGCTAAAAGGACATACTACCACAACAAAAATGAACAATTCTTCTAACTATCGCATGCTCTTTAAAATATGTTTCTCCCTCCTTAGTCGTCCTCCACCTCCTTCATCAACTCTAACAATTGATGACATTAATACAATTACAACCATCAGTACACAATTCTCCACAACACTCCAGTTGTGTTTTAGCCAACACTATCTCACAGCAATTCATACATATTTTACGAGGTGGCTAATTTATACAAGGTTCAAGGTTCTTTATTATTCGTCACATACACAATCATACAGAGTATAATCAGTAGTGAAATGCAAGTAGAATTGAAGAAAAATACAGCATAAACATGAGGAAAGTGAGGAGAAAAAAAATAACCCCCAGACTATGCTCCTTGGGGAGTACATTGTGAGAACAGGAAAAACACCTCAGCAACACAAAAGCACATACACCATGACACACGACATAGCCACAGGGGAAGTGAATCCGGCCCAGCAAGCAGCCATCTGGTCCCGCAGCCTCTAATCCGGCGCTGGTCAGACCCGCTTGACAGGCTGGCGGATCAAAGCGAACGGAGGCGAGTGTCGGGGGAGGGGCAATGTCTGTAATGTCTGTAGGGTGGGGGAGGAACGCAAGAGCGTCTCACTGCATTACTCTCCCGGGGTAGATTCCAACAACAGCCTTGCCAAGGCCACTGTGTAGGGGAGCCAGAAAAAGATAAGATTGTTTTGTCTTTGGGGCGAGTAAACGCATTCCAATTTTGCAGGCTACTCTCTCTGTCCATTTTGGTCTCCATTATAATCAATTTTCCTTTGTAAAGCCGTGAGCTTCTCCTTGATATAATCCATATTGCGATTGTAGTCTCAGTCTCAATGCTGACCGCTCTTCCCACAGCTTCAATCATACGGGCAGCCTTGTGGGGCTTTGGACAGCTGTTCCCGTTTTCTGAATTTTTCGATAACCCAGGGCAAAGCCTAATCCAATCAGCAAAATGCCTGTTATTATGGTTCCGAATAGGTAGATATCTTCAATGTCCTCCACGGAAAGAGCCGCAAGACACACGATTCGCCACCTCTCCCACGCGTCCATCGTATAGCCTGCTGCGAACGTTCCGTCGGGGCAGTCAGGTTCCCCCAAAACCCAAGTTTTGGATAGTGTCAATTGCATTAAGAGACCAGTTGATCAAATCCATAATCTTTTAGTTTGGAGAGCAGTGCAGTGAGAGTCTCTCAATACGAGACAAGGGAGCAAAGCAGGGAAGATAAGGGTGAGGACGGGAAGAGAAAAAATGCGACTGCCTCCGTTGAGAGCAAAAGAGAAGGAGCAAAAGAGAATACGAATTCATACAACCTCACTCATACGATTTAGTACGATTTGTCTAAACCCCAGTGACGGGTAGGTTTAGGGGCGGCGTTAGGTGTAGGTCATTCGTACAAATTCATACGAATTGGCAACTCGATTTAGCAAAAAAAAAATCTTATGAATTTGTACGAGTAAGGTCGTATGAATTCGTACAAATTAGCCACCTCGTAAATTATGTACGAATTGCCGTGAAATCAGAATGATTTTAGCAGGTCTCTGCCTTTCTTACACAGAAAAACCTGGACAGCAACCAGTCTGGCTTCAGAAGTTGACCTTCAACAGAGACTGCCTTGCTCTCGGTTGTTGAATCCCTAAGACTGGTAGCAGCTTCCAAATCTTCAATACTTATCTTGCTGGAGCAGTCCACTGCTTTTGACATGGTTCACCACAAGACTCTCCTGTCAACCCTATTGGCAAAGGGAATCTCAGGAACTGCACTCCAGTGGTTCGAGTTTTGCCTCTCAGATAGGTCCTTCAATCTACCTCGGAGGGGTGTTGTTTCCAAGTCACAACATCTAGCTCCTGTGGTGCCTCAGGACTCAGTTCTTGGATGACTTCTCTTCTCTATCTACATGGCATCACTAGGTTCTGTCATTCAGAAACAAGGGTTTTCATATCACTGCTATGCTATTACACTCAACTCGGTCACACTTTATTTTAAGGTCCAATTCTTGCCATTAACAAACCAATAAGTACAACTTTTGCCTCAATAGGGTAAGGTAAGTAAGGTAGTTGCTAAGTTTAGGTATTGGACAGGATTAGGGAGGTTGAATTTAGTCATACAGAATATGACTAAATACTTATATTTATTAGTTTATTAGTAATTATAAATACTAATAAACAGCCAATATGTTAACAATAGGTATGCTAATAAGCAACTAGTTAATAGTCAGAATGGTCCATACACTCTGTGTAACCCAACAAAAAAAAATTAAAAAGGCAAAGTTTGTTAGAATCTCAGGTTCATTCCCCCCTTTTAAAAAAAATATCCTGTTTGAAAAACTACTGTCTAGTTTCCACCCATTGCATAGTACAGAGACCGCCATGGTAAAAGTTGTCAGTGATCTGCAATTACTCTCTAAAGGTATTACTAGTATCCCTTTTGTTGTTTCAGATCTTATCTCTCTGGGCGCACTCAAAAAATATTCAGATCATACTCTTCATCTGTTACCAATGTTTTTCCTCAAGGCCCTCTTTTATTTACAATTTACTTTCTACTACTGGTTGTATTTTAAGGAAATATGGCATTAGTTTTCATTGCTATGTGGACGACACCAAGCTATTCTTACCCTCCAAGCCAAATTATTCTTTCTCTCTTTTGGATTGTTTAAACAAGATTAAATATTAGTTTTCATGCAACTTTCTTAAGATGAATATTGACAAAACAGAGATCTTCTTGTTGGCACTAAATCCAATTAGTCAAAATTCATTTTTTCTCTTACTATTGATAATTCTATAATATCTTCATTTTCTCAGGTGAAGAGTCTAGGTGTCATCCTTGATAGTATAATTTGTCTTTTGAAAAGCATGTGAACAATATTACTCGGTCTGCATACTTCCATCTACAGAACATTAACCATCTTCATGTGGGGCAGTCATGTCCCAATGGTTAAAGAGTCGGACTTGTAACCTGAAGGTTGTGGGTTCGAGTCTCAGATCCGGCAGAGATAGTAAGTTGTGGAGTGAATGTCCAGTGCTCTCTCCACCATCAATACCACGACTGAGGTGAGACCCTTGAGCAAGGCACTGAACTCCCAACTGCTCCCCGGGCGCCGCAGCATTGGCTGCCCACTGTTTGTGTGTGTTCTATTCTCACTGCTGTGTGTGTGCACTCTGATGGGTAAAATGCAAAGCACAAATTCCAAGTATGGAACGCCACACGTCATTTCTGTTTCATCCATTTGCTCACATTCAATTCCACAGCTATAGAGTAGACACTGAGCGTAAAATCGCAGAGCATCTAACAGGAAAAGAGGAGGGGATGAGACTCAATCAGCTTCTGGCCTGTCTGTCCATAAAGCAAAGGAAGTTAATTAAGGATGGCTAAATCTGATCCCAGACCAATCCTGCCAGTGTAAATTACCACACATAGGACGCACTGTGAATTCTGGGTGGGGAAATGTTGTCTTAAGCTCCTGGAGCAGTGAGTGTAAGAAATGGTGCAGAGAAAGTCTTACACATACTCTTTGGCTATTAGATGTGCTATTTTTAACCTGGGGCAAATAGCAATGGTGTTGTGCTTTGGGAGAACCTTGTCACTGGGAGAATCAACACTTTGAAGCTGCTCAGTGGCCCAGAGGTAGTGATGTGTTGACAGTTCTAGAGAACACGGCTTGTAGAGTATGGCAGGTGTTTGGTGAGAGAGACTTGGAAAAAAATTGTCAACACCAAGTTCATGGAAATACTTTCCATTACAACATAGAAAGCCTTTAATGCTAGTTTGCATCTCCCATTACCACACATTATCAAAAGCTTCATGATGCATTTCTCTTAGAAATGCCTAGTATGAAAAAAGAACACCAGTTTTCTTTGCAACTTGGAAAAGGAATCAAATAAGAATCTATTAAGATACTAAACAAGCTAAAATTGTGGGAAAATTACTTGTGCCTACTTTGTGTCCATTTTGACTATATTTGATTCTTATATGATCTTATTTAGCATCTCACGAGAAAGGAAAATAACAAATAAGTGTCTTTAATATCTGAGAAAAAGTAGAAACAAACATGAGAACTCAATGAACTCAATGAAGTCTGCACAGCAATGAAAGCAAACAATTAGTACTACAATTAACCTTTGTGTTTCTATATTAGTTAGGGTGTCTTATTTTTTATTATCATATGAGACAGCAACAATCAAAACCCTAAATGTATAGTCGTCTGAGGAAATATGTTTATTTATGCTTAAGATCTTTAGAGTTGTGTGTGAGGTGTCTAGTGAAAATGCTTCTATTTTGCATTTCATTTTTTTATCTTTAAATTATATTTTTAGCATAACAGTTACATTTATTGCAAAAAAATGTTTGTTTTCAAATTTAAATCAGATTTTCCTCAGATTTTCATTGTGGTCTTTGAAAGTTCAGAATAAGATTCTATATTGATTTATGTAAAACCTATATTTAAACATAAAAAAGGGCTTAATTGGTCTGAATTTTCGTGGCCTAATGGTTAGAGTCAGACTCCTAATCGAAAGGTTGCAAGTTCGAATCTCAGGCCGGCAGGAATTGTAGGTGGGGGGAGTGAATGTACAGCACTCTCTCCACCCTCAATACCACGACTGAGGTGCTCTTGAGCAAGGCACCCTGTGTGTGCACTTTGCAAAAAGTGTACCATCCAATGCACCATCCAAAGTGTGTGTGCACTTTGGATGGGTTAAAAGCAGAGCACAAATTCTGAGTATCGATCACGATACTTGGTCGTATGTCACATCATTTCGTTTTCTTTCTCTCGGTCTGTCTATGTATTTCATCAGTAATTATGGGACTTTGGTCACTATTCTAACCTCAGTTCAACAGTCTGGAGTCCACTGGCTTGTGGTTTTGGGGACGAGTTCAGAGAAAGTACTAATACATTCAGCACAGTGTACAACATTAAGTTACTGTCTGAAAGTGCTTAACAGAAGCACCAGTTCAACTTTCTCCAAATATTTTCCAGATTCCTGGATGAAAGTCCTATCCATCTTTTGGGGAAATGCCTGGTGACATCCCACTGAGTGATGTGAAAACTGATCCACCATACATACGCCAATGATTTCATGTCTCGAACAGATGTAGCATGTAGAGTACAGACAGGCAGATTATTGAGCACACATGAGAATAGACAAGTGTTATAGTTTAAAGAACAAGGAGAGAACTTATCCAGTTGACAAAGGTAATGGTGTCCCAATGCAACTACACTGTTTCAAGTTGTTATTAATTAATTTAATTAATTTATGCTTCTTGGTGAAGTGAATGATTATATTGAAGCATAATTTCTGAAAAAAAATATCTCCATTGTCCTATTTTATAGATGTATACAAGTATATATTTCATTATAACTATATATATTAAACTATACATATATTGACACACACACACACACACACACACACACACACACACACACACACACACACAATTTATTTAGGTTTTCATCGTTTGAACAAATGTAAATAATTATTTGTAGGAACAAAGTAATGCGATATAATACATGCATTGTTTGAAAATATAATTTTTCCAAGATTGTGTTGTGATCTTAATGTTACAGAAAGAAAGAAAGAAAGAAAGACAGAAATATATATATTTATTAATTCAGTTGTCCAATAGAAATGGAGTTTGTTCGCGTTACCATGGTGAGACGCACAAGCAGCGCTCTCAACCACAGCAACAAGTGCAATTAAATTATTTAAGCTTCAGACTAACCCAGGCTGTTGCTTATCAAACAGCGGCGTAACGCAAATGAACGCGAGTGCAATGATTTCAGAGGTTGGTGAGGAAAATAAAGCGGGTGGAAGGTGTTTACTGGGAAACTATGTTGAGGAGGTATGTTTCACACATCGTGTTTAAATAATCCTGCAGGCGGAGGTTTAGCAAAGTTGTGTTTGTCATCCTGGTGGTACATCTGTAGTTGCAGTATGAACGCGTATGTCTTATAACACTTCACTTTACAATGACATGCTACACTTTTAACGCGTTTCAGAGGGCTACTGCATTGCTAGACAGGAGCGGGCCTAGATCACGTGTTCATAAGCACGGACACACAGGGATTCTTACCCTGGACATGTCTGCTAAAGTACAGGGGATCAGTACATTCAAAGATACTTACAATTCTCCCACAAGCCTTGGAGTGCGACAAAAAGGTATGTTAAAATGATACAGGTGTTAATAATAAACATTTGCTGAAAAACGACACAGAATATTGTATTTATGTTTTTTCAGCTGTTTTTAACAGATGCTTCTGTGATGATTCTTGACTAAACTTATGTCAGTCAGTAGGGTTACCTCTGTGATGCACATAAATTATCAGAACATTTGACATGTTTAAAGACATAAAAACACGTGCATAATCCACAAATGTAACACATAGTACAAATGCAGAACTGGACTCATAGGAACAGTGTCAGTTCTGTCTTTTGCATTATTACATTTATTATTGTTAATTATTAAAATCACTTTTCGTTCTTCAGCTCATATAGTACTCCACAGAGGTCCTTTCAAATAAAAGCCCTCTGTTCTTTCTGCTGCCTAAACCGTATTAATAAACTTCACTGTTGTTTTCATTTTAGGAAGCCGGGCTGAAATTTTGGAAAATGACCTCATCAAAAGAATAAGGTAGCTAAATAAACGAACAAATATTTACTTAAAGTTTAATATTTAAGGACCTCATTGTGTGTAAAACACAAATGACATTTTATGATCCTCCCACATTGCTTGTTTCATGTGTCAGTAGAGGAAACAGTGGGAGAGGAGTGATGTAAGAATGTCTGTCATGGTCTGATTCATAGTTCAGTTAAATAATTACATTTTGTATTTATTATGCAACATTCTAATTAATCTTTGAACACAACCTTGACAGCAAGTCTCAGACCCCAGACAAGTGGTTGCAATATTGTTTTTGAATTAAAAGAGAGAGAGAGAAAGAGAGAGAAAAATATCATTCTGAAGTGAGACAGTACCTCATATCCATAGAGCGGTATAGGCGGGCATGAAAAGGCAAATACAAATCTTTTATAGAAGAATTTAATTTATCAACAGCAAGTTCACATTAAACCATTTTAGCCAAACTGCTTCACTTTCTAGAAAACCAGTCAATGGATCTAAAGGTGAATGCTACTTTATTTATGGAGTTCGAACATGAAGTACAAATATGTAATCTAATTTTTAACATCATAATTCATTTCTTGTTTTTATATAATCGTAACATATGAAGGCTGAGTTGGCTCTTCCTCTGTCAGATCACTGTCACTGAATAAATGTTAGACAGACGTGCATACATATATTTCAATCTGTTTTCTTTCCACCATCTGTTGATTTAGAGAGACTCCTTCTGCTTAACTTGGTCATGAGTCATTACTTCATCATCTCCAGACATCATAGTGACTGTGTATTTTGCAATATTAAAAAACACTTTCAAGCAGATGAGTTTTAGTAAACATCTAAAATCAATAACAGGATTTTACAAATTTCTTCGAAACATTTTGGGCCTGAAGCAAAGATGACAGAATGCAGTTTGAGTTCTTCTAGGCTACATGTATCAGCTGAACAACTGCAATTGAGATGAAAACTTTCTCTCTAAGTATATTAGAAGTCATTGATTGAATCACAAATGCATACCAACTATGCCGTTTTTTAACATAACATCTATTTGACAGAGATCAGATCCATGCAGAGATGAACGCAGAGCCTCCAGCCCCTGAGTTGTGCTCTGTGACCAAAGCAGACTACAAGGCGGAGGGCTTTAAGTCTGTCTGTGCACCACTGACCACAGTCTGTTTCTATTCACCATAACCTTCAAATATGATATTATTGCTGTGACAATACTTTTGCATATGCTGGTGTGTGTGTGCATTTGTGTCTTTCGGCATTAAACAGCTTGTCTGTTTCAGGATCACGATTACACATCTGAGCAAGCCATCACATTTTGGAGTGATAGCTATCCGAAGATTCAGGTCAGCATCTACTTTGAAGTTCCAGTCAATATGTTTATTTCTCGCAGCACTGGAGTGGGTTAATGAGTACTTTTTCTTTTACAGGGTGCGACAGCAGTTAAAACTAAGGATCATCCATTTAAAAGAAATGCCACTTTTAGTACACCAATCGGCGAACAACTAGATCAGCTCGACGACACAGTGCTGTACCCATCAAAAAATGATGCTTAGTGACGAGAATGTAAAAATAACCACATTTGATCATTTCTTCTATCTTCTTTTATGTCATCATTTATGACGGGTTTATAACCAACAATAAAGTTGTGTAATGTTTTCCATGCCAAGTATGACTACTTGTTTTAATGAAGAGCTATTTACTTGTCTTTGCAGCCAAAGGAGAGAATGTTCACTTTTTCACTCCGAGAGGAGAGATCTAACCACTTGCTGATGCTCTGTTTCTTTGGATCAGGATGGCTTACTTTCACACAGCTGTGCTGTCAGTCAGAGCTGCTCTGCTTCTGCATTCCTCTTTCATGCTTTCAGCAGGGATTAATGTTGGGTAACTATGGCAACAAGTAATTTTAGACTTCATTAATTCAGTGTTTCCCTTTGTTTTCATAAAATTTGTTTTCTCTGAGGAACTTGACAGAACGTTTTTGAGCTGGCTCGATTCCTAAACAATTTAATGTTGTTTCTTCAAGGTTAAATACTTTTAAATTATATATTTTTTAGTTGTTCATTTCGATCCATTCTGTCATGTTTTTTGTGCCTCGCCAAAATTCAGTCCCAGAATAGTATCGTTGTTTTATACCGTCTTCCTAATGAATTACACTGACTCCCAAAATCCTACTTTGAAACAATCAGATAGTGATTTTGACCTTTAGTTAATAAAGTAACTAACAATTGATTTTTTGTAACTAGCCATAATTATAAGTAGAAGGCTATGATTATATTTCATAAAGCCCTGGCCAAGCATGTTTGTTACAGTGAGTATATCAGTGCAAAGCTTTGGAGGATGACTTCTTGGCAACAGGACTGACTGTGACAGAGCTTCCTAGTGGGCGGTATTTAAGAATCACGGGGTGAGAAGCGGCTGTTAACATGAGTGCGTGCACACACACACACACACACACACACACACACAGATGCAGTCCACTGAAGGCTCAGATGCCAAATGGATTCTTAATGATCAGACTACGACGTCATCCCTATTTACCATCAAACTGTTGAGTGAGCAGTAATGATCAGGGAGTTCTTTAACGAGCAGACAGTGTGTGGTTTCGAAGAGAGTAACACTTAATGCTTTATAAAATGGAAATACTGAAAATTTTCTATTATATTTTTAAACTGATGGTCTTAGTCCTATATTAGTATTACCCGCAATTGGCAGCTCTTTCTTTCAGTAATTAGATTAAGCCATTGCAAAATACTATATATATATATACAGTATATGCTTAGTTTAGATATTTTTGACAATTTTTTATTTTAGGTTGTGATCAATTAAGACGATTGTATCCTATTTAAAGTGTGGATAATTTATGACCTGTAGGAGATAAAATACAAAGATGAGAAAAACTGGCGTATTTAGCTTGAGAGTTGCAGTTAATGGAGCTCAGAGAAAAAGTGAGGTGTTCAAGTGTGCAATTTTCTTTTCTATTGTGCTAACAAGCTGAAAAGCACATTGGGAAGGTGTGTTGAGTGAAAAGAGCCCTTCAGGAAGGATTGATTCATATTCAGAATTCTTTAGAACCATCGAGACTATATTTACAAGAGCTTTTGCTAGTAATGACAACACAAGAATCTGATTTTACTTCAGTTTATTGAACAAAATATCATACAATGTCTTGGATATACATATATACAAATATTACATTCTGATAAAACTTGATAACCATCATTCAATGCACTTGAACGTGTTAAGAAAATTTCAAATACACATCACCAGTCTCCAAAAATCTGAATATAGAAAGCACAAAAAAATAAGAATTTCACCTGGAAAGATATACTTAAACTTAACCATGAGCGCAAGAAAACATCTGTTAAAAACACAACTATACAATTTTAGCAGTTTTAAAGCAGGTATGAAATATACCTGAATTGACCTCCCTCAAAAGGTTTTATAATGTGTTGTTCCATGGAAGAGCTAGAAACCCTTTCAGACACAGAACAAATATATGAAACAGTGGCTCTGATTCTGGTGACTTTCTGTCATCAACAGTGCTCTCAGATAACATAAACATCTGTCTTCTCTCCCAGAAGCCAATACGTTCTCATTTTGCCTTTACCCTAAAAGAGAGGAACAGCACCAATCAATAGCATGCATCAATGAGCACTCAGACAGCCCTGGAGGAACTAATCAACAATGAGCAATATGCTCTTTCTTAATGAAAATATAAAGAATATAAAGAATCCTGTAAAGACGGACAGAGGACAGTCATCTATTGTAATCTGAGCATTTTAAGACTCAGATTGAAAATATTGCCTATTCGAAAAATCCTAAAAGATATACAGAATGTCTGTTGAAAGCATGGTGTGGAGCAAATCCTCAAGCATTCAAATAGAATCAACCACAAATCTTCTAAAGAACTGAACAAAATCCTACTGGATAAACTAACATACTGCAGTCATTTGATATGTTTAATCTTTATCATAATCCTATTAAGAGTTGCAAAATCATGAAAGTTTGGTCTCTAAAATTATTGTGTGTGTTATGTTGGAAAAAGAAAAGTACCACAAATTTTTAGGAGTACTGTACCTTTAAATAAACTTACTCATACAAAATAGCTCACAAACAAACAAATATATTTTTAAATCATTTATGACAAATATTTAAACATTATTTACATGGTTTATCACTTCAGAAAGCGAGCATAACTGAAACGTCATACCTTCATCTCCACATCTCCTCGCAGCTGGAGATCGAAATAGCCAAACTCATCCAGCACCTCTTTGGTGGCTGAAGACATATGTATCCTCAGAGCTGTGGAGGAAATGATCATCATAAAAAGGAAGATAAAAAATATCATTATTTACTCGACCTAAAGTGTTTTTTCTGTACATAATAAAATAACCTATTTTGAAGAATGTAAAAGCTGCTCATTTCCATACAACAAAAACATACATTGAGTGAATATGTTCAATAATGAGATCTGAGGTGAGATGTGGGAAGGTTTTTTGAATTAATAATAGCTTCAATTGCACCATACAAACTGCTGTAGGATTTCTGAAGATTATATGGATTAATTTTACAGTATGATACCTTTATGTTTTGGCCACTGTATTCAGTTATTTCATTTCCGAGTGAACTATCCTTTAAGAGCCACAGCCACTGATCTATAATAGAGATCAGTGGCCACAGCCAATCAATATAAATGCACAGCTGTGAGTGTGATGACACCTTGATAAAAGATGATTCGCCAATTATAAGAATGGCAACAGACACACTACACACATGGAGCAGTGACCAAACTGCCCTGTCTATAGGAGGAACAACATACTGCTCTTAATCTGAAATATGCTCCCTAATGTGTGGGCTCCATATGGCTAAGTGTGCATTAAGCTCCAACAAGTGGTAAACATATTATTACATGTTATAAATCAAACCGGATATCGGATACTGGTTCCTTGTCATTAATTATTAATAACGCCCACCTCAGGAAGTGGACTGTAAGTCGATACTTGTGCTAAGTCTCATGAATAACAGCTGTTACTTGCGAATATGTGAAACGCATTTTTAAATACAAGTATACAACACTACTGAGCAGCTTTGTTCCAAACCCTAGTGAGCTGTCTACTGTCCACATCTACTGTTTAGGGGAAGTCGTGGCCTAATGGTTAGAGAGTCAGACTCAAACCCAAAGGTTGTGAGTAGAGATGCAACGATTATAGATTTTGTTGGTAAGATTATAGTCTGAGGAATAATCAAGTTTTCACGATTTATTATGCATTTATTTATTTCACAACATAAAATAACATAAACATTCTTTAGATATTAAAGTGTTATTTATTGCTGCCTTTTGAAACCGAAATAACACAGTAACCAATAATACAGCACAAAATAATAATACTAAAGAAAAAAGTCCATCTTTTCTATTGGAATTAAAAAGTTGACCTCTGCTCTGTAAACTTCAGTCAGTATTTCCCTTTTAAAAATAACAAATGGAAATAAATCACAAATGCATTTGATGTTTTCATTTTGTATAATCTTTCTACATTTCCTTTGGACCTGAGATACAGAACTTGGAAAGATGGTGATTGTTTGTTTTTTTTACTTATGAAAAATACCATAACAAGGATGATAAATCACATCTTTCATTAATAAAATAGCTTAGATACTGGATCGCTTCATTATATTAATCAGCAAAGAGGGGGTAAAAGTACTGTTTAAATAACTCAACTCAACTCTTCATTGTTTGTAGTGACGTGCAGATGCAGGTAGACTCATTCACACATGCAACTGTCACCTCTCTCCACACTATTTCATCTCTGTCTGAATTGGGCAGAATGCTAGAGCTAACAAACTTGGCTAGCCGTGCATTATCCCTTATGTATTGGTGGAAAGAGTACTAAAAATACATACTTAAAAAAATGTACCATTACCATCCCAAAAAATGTAGTGTGAGTAAAGTAAAAGTACTTGTCCAAAAAACTATTTGAGTAAGAGTAAAAGAGTAGCCTATTTAAAAGTACTCATGAGTAGTGAGTACTGAGCTGTCGATTCTACCCCATCATAAAAAATTGCAGTGTACAGCGTTTATTATTTAAAAAACATTGTACATTATGTAATTCACATGATCATGTTTGTCATAAAGAATATCTATTATCCAGCAGTTTTAATGTTGACTGTCAACTCTTTTAATACATCAAAACAGCGTGGAAACAGTATTCAGTTAAAGAAAAGATGAAAGTTATTCTCAGTACAATCATCACCCATGCAAATCATAAAGTTTGAAAAAATAGATTTAAAATCGTGTGTAAGGTCACTGAGACAGCATGCTGTTGTTGCACATAAAATATTAATATTTAGAACAGTGCAAATACAAACAAATTAGAGCCCATTTCTCTCCAAAATGGTGCCAGTTTTAGCATTTTGCAATAAAGAAATAAGAAAAATAACTTGATAATTTCTGTTACAATTTTAACATAAATGCAAATTTTTCTATAAGGATGACATCATGCCACACCTTTAACAAAATTACTCAAATTGTTATGCTGATAAAACAATTTGTAAGGAAAAATTCATAAAATAGCGAAGTATTTCTGGGGAAACTTTTTCAAAAGAAAGCAAACGCACGAGACTTTGCTGAGCCGCGGCGGTTTCGGTGAATCTACAGCATCCACAACGGAATGGAACAAAAAGTGTTGAACTTGAAATTGTTTATATGTGAGTGCACTTGCTAAATGAAGGCGGATTGTATAAAATGGATTAAACCAAAAAATGATTAACGAGCTGCAGTTTTATTACATCACGTGCTGACACAGATGCAGTAGGTTATATTAACACCATGCGTCATCAATAATATTGCATATTAGTCCTCAGTTTGAGTACATTATTTTCAAGCGTGAAAAAACACTTTTTCACAGCGCGCATCACGTGCTCAAACTCATCAAAAGTCAACTAGTTTAACAAGCAAACGAGTTATTCAAGTGACTGCTGCAGAACGCACGTGAGAGAGACGAGACAGCGCAGATTGCGCATCTCATAAGTGAGAGGGAATTATACAGAACGTGGCACGGGACTGTACGCAATACCCCTAACCTCACACCAAATTTCAGGCCGTGTAGATAGGCAAGCATATATACAAATCATTTAGTAAGCAGAAATCCAAAGTTTACTTTAACATATTAGAGGAAGATGCTGATAACTCGACTGAATTGATGCCTGAAGAATGCACTTCCAGCAGCCATGATAAAAAAGAAGTTGGCGGTTAAAGTGTTCTATGCACAATTTGATTTGACGAAAGTCACGAGACCGTCTACTCTCTCGCTATCCAATCACGGTGATGGATAAAAATAATTAAAATAAGCATGTAAGACCACAAAGGGAGGAAAATTGCGGAGTAAAAGTACTGATACATCACTTAAAATGTACTCAAATAAAAGTAAAAGTACACAATTTTTTAACTACTCAAAAAAGTACAATTACTGATAAAAACTACTTAATTACTGTAACATGAGTATTTGTAATTCTTTACTTCACACCCCTGCCCTTATGTATACACTTTAACAGCTGTTTTTATGGCAATATTTAAATGACGCCCTGGTCATTCTTGGCGCACCCAAAATGGTCCCACACTATCAACTTCAGTCATTCTCTGGTGGAAAAAAGGATCCCTGTTTGGTTCCTCTGTCACAGTTATAATCTAGTGTGTGTAGTAGCCTCCGTGTCTCTGATAAACATGGCATTTTAAGCTGGTGCAACGCTAGTGTAACTTTGTTTTCGTTTGCACAAGTTGCAACAGTTCCGTTCCGTGCAACAGAAACACTCGGTGTAGCAGAGCCTTTACGATAAATTAACCGTGACGTTTTAAATCGCGGTTAATAGTAAAACCGGTTAATCGCTGCATCTCTAGTTGCGAGTTTGTGTCTCAGGTCCGGCAGGAATTGTAGGTGGGGGGAGTGAATGTACTGTGCTTTCTTCCACCTTCAATACCACGAGTGAGGTGCGCTTGAGCAAGACGCCGCAGCATAAATGGCTGTCCATTGCTCCGGGTGTATGTTCACGGTGAGTGTGTTCCCTTAGTATGGGTTAAATTCTGAGTATGGGCAGTGGCGGAGCTAGAGTTTTATACAGGGGGTGGCCAGAGGGTGGCCGAGGCTAATTCAGGGGGTCCATGGACCATGACAGAAAATCAGTGTATAACTCCAACCTGGCATAAAAAACACATGAATAAATTCTACAATTGCTGATTACTTCACATTACCACACATTAGCTATACATTCCTAAAGTAACTTCAAATGTTTTATTTTAATTCTATCACCTCATTAACCAGTTGCTGGATCAGCCTGGAGTGAAAATGATTTATGAATAATTAACAAACCTGTGATTAACACTACCAGTCAAAAGTTTTAGAACAGTAAGATGTATAATGTTTTTTTAATTATCTTTTGCTCACCAAGCCTGCATTTATTTGATCCAAAATACAGCAAAAGCATTAATATTTTGAAATATAATTTTTTACAGGTTTCTTTGATGGATAGAAAGTTCTGAAGAACAGCATTTATCTGAAATAAAAATCTTCTTGCAACATTATAAATGTCTTTATCATCACTTTTTCATCCTTGCTAAATAAAATTATTAATTTCTATAATACCCCCCCCAAAAAAGAATAAAATAAATAATTATACTGACTGAAGGTATAAAAAAATATGTTGATCTTTGTATTCATTAAAATAATATAAAAAAATGTACTCAACTGTTTTAAATATTTATAATAATAATTATATGTAAAAAATGTTTATTGAGCAGCAAATCAGCATATTAAAATGATTTCTGAAGATCATGTGACACTGAAGACTGGAGTAACGATGCTGAAAATTCAGCTTTGATCACAGGAATAACTACAATTTTAAATATATTCATATAAAACAGTTATTTTAAATAGTAAACATATTTCACAATATTAGTGTTTTTGTTGCATTTTAAATGCAGGCTTGGTGAGCAGAAGATAATTCTTTAAAAGCATAAAAAATCTTATTGTTCAAAAACTTTTGACTGGTAATGTAGGCTTTATTTTTTCTAAACTAAACTATACAGGGAACCCGATTGTTAAGGTTAAAGTAACAATTGATTTGTATACAAGTTCATACAAGACCATTTTTGTAATAACGTTATATCTATTAATTTGTATTAATTATAATAAAAAAGAGCAATTATGAGTAAATATTTAAATGTAATTTTTGCAAAATTCTCTCTATTTTTCTCACAAGTTCATGGACACTGGGTGGATTTTCTGTTGTTATGTGACAATGTTTTCTAGCTGCTGTCTTTCCGCGGTTGAAACACTCATTGAGTGATTACATGAGACCCATAACATTCAGTAAGTTGTAGTGTATCTTTCAACATGGATCGAATGTTCATTCAATGTTTACTTCATGCTGATAAACCCTGGACACCCTTCTGGCTCCGGCACTGAGTATGGGTAACCATACTTGGCCACATGTCACATCACTTTCACACTTTCACTTTCACATAGGCACCTACCTTCTATAGCATCGTCCTAACCAACATGTAACACTGAAGACCAGAGTTGTACTGTATTTACTCAAATAAATGCAGCCATGGGGAACGGTACTGTATAACTGCCATTTCTTTCAACTCTACGTTCCATGAATACAATTAATCTCTGTTTAATCATGTCATCATCTACATGCCAGGAACACACCAATGATGTCTTAAAGTGCTGTCTAGGTAGGCAGCTCACTAGGTTTTCGAACAAATATTGCACCACATATAATGGCAGGTGCCTGTGATTTTGTAAAAGTTGCAACTTTTGTTTATGTACACTACTGTCCAAAAGTTTGTAGCAATATGTACTGTTTTTGAAAAAGTCTCATAAGCTCACAAAAGCTACATTTATGTGAACAGTAATATTGAACAATATTATTTAAAATTAAAACAACTGTCTTCTATTTCAATGTATATTAAAGTGCCATCTTTGATGCAAACCAGAATAATTACAAGCCATTACTCCAGTCTTCAGTGTCACATTATCCCTCAGAATATGCTGATGCTCAAGAAACATTTCTTATTATAATCAATGTTGCTTGATATTTTTCAAGATTCTTTGATTAATACAAAGTTCAACAGCACTTATTACATTTTTGTAGAAATATAAAAAAAAAATTGTCACTTTTGATCTATTTAATGCATCCTTGCTAAACAAAAGTATTAATTTCCTTAAAAAAAAAAATGAATAGTATTTAAATATATCAAAATCACAAAACAAGGATTAGTCTCATGCTGCATTTTCATAGTGAGGAAAAAAATCTACATTCTGAACAAAGTTTAAAAACATATTTCTGACACAAA
Source organism: Gymnocypris eckloni scoliostomus (assembly GCA_027564155.1). Taxonomy (NCBI): domain Eukaryota; kingdom Metazoa; phylum Chordata; class Actinopteri; order Cypriniformes; family Cyprinidae; genus Gymnocypris; species Gymnocypris eckloni. The sequence goes on along the minus strand of CM050414.1, from coordinate 419,538 downwards.
CCTTCCCCTGTAGACTCCATGCGGGATGCCGTGTTGACAGTATCTCCAAATAAACAGTACCGGGGCATCTTAAGACCCACTACACCAGCACAGACAGGGCCTACTCAACACACACACACACACACACACACACACACACAGAAAGGGAGATTAATACACTGCATAAATCCAGAAAATGCTTATACACAATCTTAATGCTTCCTGACATGTTAAAAACATCAACTGAACAATACCTGTGTGGATTCCTATTCGCAGCCATAGCTGATCGTTAGGTCTATGTCTGATTTTGAAGGTTTTAACCTGTTCCAGCAAAGCCAATGACATGCTGGCTACCTCACGTGCATGCGTCTTCCCGTTTCTTACAGGAAGGCCTGAGACAACCATGTATGCATCACCGATTGTCTCCACCTGCAAAAATTCAAGAAGTTTTTGCACAATTCTAAGCCTTCAAAAAAGCTGATGAATGTTAAATGAAATATGAAAGTATAATAAAGTATAATAACTCATTATAATCCAATTATATATATATTTTTAAATGCAATGATTGCACTGCTTATTAAAGACACTCACCTTATATACATCAAAATTATCAATGATGGCATCAAAGCATGTGTACAGATCATTCAACAGTGTCACCACCTGAATAGAGTAACAGGAAAGTGTTTTATACAATTACAAATTAACACAAAAAAACATCAAGTATTTACAGATGCTCATTAATTTGCATGCCCTTTGCAGAATATGCCAAATGTTAATAATTTTAATAAAATAAAAGGGATCCATAATCGGGGGGTGTAAACTTTTTGAGTTGGATGATCAGAGTAAATTGTACTTATTTTGTCTTCTGGAAAAAAATAAGTATTTATGTAGCTTCTTAAGTGCAGTACCAAGTGAAAAATATATTTAAATCTTTAAACAAAATAAGAAAAATGTACACATCATCATCCTGTTCAGAAGTTTACACTCAACAAGTGTATGTAAACTTTTGAACTTGGTCATTTTGTATGAATTAAGTTATTATTTTGTCTTGTGGAGTATGTATAAACATCTGTTAAGTGAAATAGCTTATTAAGGAGAGTACTAAATATAAATAACATTCAATCTTCGTGATCCCTCTTATTTAGTTAAAATTATTAACATACTTGCATATTCTACAAGGGGTATGTAATCTTATGAGCACAACTGTATATATATGAATCTTTATTTCCATCATTTGCTTTTATTACAGCTGTCAACTTAGAGTAGTTCCACTGAACTTATGAATAGTACAGGTGAATGTTGTGCCATCTGCCAAAATGCTTCAAAGGTGATCTTATGTATTTGTGTTTAAACCAATAAACTATAGAAAAGAAAGCACAGAAAAGTTGAATGCTCCTTTAAATTATGAGATATTCAAGGTAATACACTTGACAATAACCCCACTAACCCACTATCTATAATTACAATCCAAGTACTATGAAAGTGTTGAAGGAATAGTGGATTTCTTTGAAATCAGCTATAATACATAATATGTTCAAAATGCATTAGGTTGAATATTCAGATGAGATTTCCTCTTATTCCAGATGTGTTTTTCTTTTCTCCCACATTTTTTAGGTATGATGAGAACCTGACAGAAATAGTTCTACATATGTGCCCAATACAATAGTTCAAACAGAATGTATGATAAAATGTATAAAATAAGTCTATTGTGTCTGCAGCTCTGCCATGTCTCATGGAGGTTAAGCTATAAATGGTTAAGCTATAAATGACTGCTGTGATGTGTTTCTGCTTGAACTCCCAATGGTTCCCTCGGATTAAAATACTTTCTCCCCCCCATCCCATCCCTGGATGTACGCCCAGAAAGAGGCCTTACAGAGACATATCTGCATACATAGATCTGAAAATATGACACATTAACCATGGAGGCATTATGAAACTTCATTATGAAGTTGTCATGCTATAAGCCTAATCACTGAAACATTGCTGGATTATATATTTGAACAGCTGTAGAACTGCATTGTGCTCCAGTCACCATGATGGTTCAGTTTAGTTGTGTGCATTTGGACTAATTTCAGAGTAATTTTCCAAACTCAGTTGGTCTGTGAGTTCAGATGAGAAGTCCAAAAGAAAATCTGTAACAATAGCCTCAAAGGTCTCATAATTTAAAAGAGCACACAATGTTTCAGGCCTTAATCTAATCTCTCACTCGGATTCCAGAATCCATGTTTTAGGCAAAATTATGCATATTACAAGATTTATTATATGGGAAATTAAGGTTACAACTGGCTTTACATTTACAAATTAAATTAAAATCTCATCTTTAACATTATGGATGTCTGGCATAAAATGTATTAATATATGATCATCAAATAAGAATATATGACCATCTTGGGGCAAAACTTCAAAAGGCGATCGTCATGTCAAAATACATGAGAATAAGAGGAAAGGAATGCCGTTTCTGTGGCTCAGACCAAACAAGAGTTCTGCAGTCTGTATCTTTGACATTATGAAGTTTTGTTATGTTGCTTGCAAAAGAAATGATGCATAGTGCTTAAATAATCATAAAATATTGTAGGATAGTTGCATACTAAATATGGTTATGTTCACTCCAACCACAGATAAACAGATCAGACAAAATATGAAATATGTGCACTGATCATTCATTTAGTTGTTTTTGCTAAGTAAACATTCCCAGTGCAAAAATGCCAGATCATGGTAGTGTACTACATCTTCCACAATCTATTCATAACCAACTTAACTCTCAGTGAGTTACCTCTAAGATTATTTTATAATATATGTATATATATATATATATATATATATATATAGAGAGAGAGAGAGAGAGAGAGAGAGATTAATGTTTAAATTAAATCTTAATACAATAATTGGACTATATTTTATTTGTCTTGTTTAATTGTTTCTTAATTGTAAGCATTGCTTTTAGTATATTATTTGTCATTTAAATATTTCTGCTTTATTTTTTTATTGAAATGAATTATTATGCCATAATTTCCAGAATAATTTTTTTTATCATCTGAAACTGGCATACTAGCTTATATAATGCATTTAGCATAAATCACAAAAAAAATGTGTATAGCATATTTTCGACTCTACAGTAGTTTCAGTTTAACTTTTTTATTGTTTAGGTTTGCTGTTTATAATAAATGTGTTTATAATGAATGCTACAATAATATATATTTGTTTAATTTTTGTTTGAGTGAAGAAAAAAAAAATTTTTTTAGAATATAATATAATGTAATATCATATAATGTAAAGACGGTAAAAAAATCTGTGAAACTTAAAGAAATGGCACATAGAAACATATAAATCGCTATGTTCAACAAAAAACACATCAAATGTGAAGTGCCACATGGGAAATTATGGGAATGTCAATTAATTGTTCTTCACTGTAAGTTATACAATTCATTGTTCTTTTTCACTTCCAAAAATTTTACATTTAACAGTATTTTACTCCAAATTGTACATCAACTGTAAGGTCGGATCTATTAGTTATTCACCAGATATTGTACAGAAACTTACTGTAAGAAATTAACAGATTCTTAATGTAGTTATTTTACTGTCTTTTACCATTAAAATCACAATAATTTTTACACTGTGTAATATAATATAATATAATTTTTTTTTTTATTAGTTTAGCATTGAAGATACATTGAACATCAAGTATTCAAAATCTAATTTAAATCTAGAAGTAATCAGAAAATGTTAGGATAATTAAAAATTAATATGCATACCTGTAATGGTGTACTCTCAGCAGACATTGACGTGAAGCCCACTATGTCACTGAAATAGATGGTGACACTGTCAAAGGCTTCGGCCTGTACAGTCTCCCCACGCTTGAGCTGCTCCGCCACTGAACTGTGATAAGAATTAAGTTATGATGTGAACCATGAAATTGTTTTCCATGCACGAGTCCAAACACAATAGCAGACAAGCAGCGGCAAACTGTCAGTTATTTTAACAATTCATAGATGAAAACAGAAAATTATTTAATTTAATAAATCCGTATCTCTAAAAACTAAACAAAGGTATAAACAAATCGAAATCGAAAATTATTTACAGCATATTGAAATATTGGTGCTTTGTACAGCACCTTTTTTTAATAAGACCCAAGATCACTTTTGAGATCAATTAGTATTATAATTCATTTAATTAAAGAATTAATGAGCTTTGTTAATTCCTAGCTATTCCCTGAGAGATTTTAGCTATACTTTATAATTAGTCAGCTTGTCTGCTTCCTCTTAACCGATCTTAACAGTTCTCACCACTTACATAATTGTCTGAAAAACAGACTTTACTCAAAGAAAAGTAAGCTAGTTTTAGATGAAAAATATGGTAGAAGTTGCATCATATGCAAGTTATCTAATAATAAGAGAACTCTTGAACTAATAGCTATCTCTTCCACGATCTGCAATTAAACTGCATAGTAAATATTGCACAACACATTTCTTACTGTGGAAGGATTTGGTAAAGAAGATTTTCAGCTTTCCGTTTCTCCTCGAGGTAGGCCTGTGTTCGTTCCTCTACCAGGTTCTCCAAGTTATTGGCATATTGTTCCATTCTGGACAGCAGGTTATTGAGAATACTGGTGCTGCCTTCTCTGTTGAGAAAAAAAATAAACATTAGACACCTGCTTCCACACATGATGTGTAATTACAGCAGATATATATTATTATAATTACATCAGACAGATTATAGTAGAAGATTGCATTTATGTGAAATCACTGGTAACCCATTTAACAAAACTAACTGGAGATATTAAAGCATATGACTGGATATGAAAAAAGCATGAGAATTGTTCTGAGCACAGAAAACAGGAGTATGTACTCAGTTCTGCACTTAAGAGATATACTGCAGTGTAATTCATAAGGAGCATAGCATAGTTGCATCTTATGAGGCGGTATAATGCAGCACTTACGATGAAGTGTGGTCGATTCTGGTTGAATCATGTGCTGCTGGTGTGTAGTTTGCTGAATCATATTGTTCTATTTAGAGGTCAATGCTCACTCCTACATGAAGCACACTCATACAGACCTGCAGGGCTGCATTCATCTAATGAGCCACACTTCTCAATAATACATTTTTGTTTAAATTGTTGTTTAATTTTTGTTTAAACAAAGTTGAACCTTTGGAACCTTTGGTTGAGGCAATTGAAAATGGGGAATAAATGGATATATTAATAATTAAATTAATATTAATTTAATATATAAATACACTAAATTATATGAATACATTTATATGATACGATACACCCATGACATTCGTCAGGTTCTGTGGCCTAGATATGCGAGCCACTCCTGGCTCTTCTGTTCTCTCGCCCTTGCTGTGCTCCATCCACACTAGGCAGGGATTTGACAGTCTGGCAGCGTGGGCACCTCGTTCCCATAGCGTTTCGACGCAGCTCGAGTTCCTGAAGGGGAACATCTCAAGTTACGCATTTAACCATGGTTCCTTGAAGGGAACGAGACACTGCGTTGTTTTAGGGGCATAATTTTAGCATCCCTGTGAGCGCTTGCTTCATTCCTAAAAGCTGATGCCGGTTCCACTGCATGTGCTTTTAAGCTTCCTGATCGCTACATCACCCCGACCGTGACGTCTCGCCCGTCCATTGGACAGATTAGAAATGTGATACAGAGCGTGGTCACGCTGAAGGCGATCCAATAGCATCTAACTAGTAAAATGGTATGTCACAATAACAACTAAATCAAGTAATAAAAAATACCTTACTCATCAGAAATTATTTTCTCCATTGGCTCAAGCCGCGCTGCGATTCGCATTGCGTTCTTCTTCTGAGGTAAATTCTGACTTATTCTTAGCGCATCTTCTTCCAAAAATGAAAAGTATCCTAGATGAACTTGATTAATATTTTTGCTTTGTTTACAGAGGTGATGTGGGCGTTTACATATTCGAATGTCTCATGTAGATGGTTATCATAAGAATAGCACGTGGGTGTGGGCGTGATCACAACAGATAATGAGCTCAGATGGGAAAACTGTGCCACGTGTTGGTTTCATACAGATTAAGTTATCTGAGAATATTTGTTTTCAACATGACTTGCATTCACACATTCTATACATCTATTTATCCTGTCTGTGAGGCAAGTATTCACTGAGATTTAGACTTTTTGCAGTTTTAAACGATGCTTTAAAACGATTTGTACAATCAAAAATGTTTTATCAACTTTAAGTTGAAGCTCCCCAGCCCTTCCCGGTGCCTTTTCAGAACCGTTTGGTTTGGCTATGCGATTCAGTTTGGCAAACGTCTGCCGAAGTTCAGTGGCATTCTGTTTTCCACAGTGCAAGAATGAAGATTGAGAATGCCGCTGTTCTTCAAGCAGGAGTCCCAACCATTCTGCCGAAGGGCGTGATAGAGCCCTCAAGAACAAATGCGACCCCTGATGTCAACTTCAACACAAAAGATTTCACAGCCATCTATGCAGTACCTTCTTTATTTTAAAGGGATAGTTCACGCAAAAATTTAAATGATATAATGAATTTCTCATCCTCATGTCTTTCCAAACCCGCAAGACCTTTGTTCATATTTGGAACACAAATTAAGATATTTTAGATGAAATCCGAGAGCTCTCTGACCCTCCATAGACAGCAAGGGTAGTACCATGATCGAGGTACAGAAAGATAGTAAAGAAAACTAAAATAACAATTTTATTCAACTATTATTCTCCTCCACGTCATCCTAGGGCACCATTTTACAGAGTACATGATGCATGGGGGTCCTTTTCATGCACGTAAACAACGCATGCACGTGATGCGCCTTGCGTCTGTGCCCTGCACCTTGTTTCCATTTAGAGCAGAACACGTGCATGTTGTAATACTCTCCAAAATGGCACCCTAGGGGGATGCGGAGGAGAAGAATTGTTAAATAAAGTTATTTTAGATTTCATTGCATACAAAAACTATTCTCGTTATTCTAGCTTTATAAAATTACAGTTGCGTCAGAGTTTTAGGCGCTAGGGGAATGCTTTGCGTGATAAGTCTTGAAGCACATGTGAAATCAATCCAAGGTGTAATTGGGACGTCAGAGCGGGTGATGTCACGAACCAGTAAGCTATAAAGCCTGCCCAAACTAAGCTGTCACTAGCTTAAAAGTCTGAGCAAGTCACTTGCAGGCACAAAGGAGATATTAGCTGGGGACGCAACGTTCGTTCCCTCTTCAGGGAACTGAGGTTACAGCCGTAACCGAACGTTCCCTTTCAAGGGAACTCCATTGCGTCAGAGTTTTAGATGCTAGGGGAACGAAATGTAACACCACCATAGCAACGAGTGCCTGTCCTGTGTGAATCTAACGGGCAGCATTAGGACGAGAGCACTTGGGAACCTGGGGTAGAGTCCAGGTCCAAAGAATACAATCTGACGAATGTGTGCGGTGAGGACCAGCCTGCCGCATCACAAACCTCTTGGAGAGCAACTGCTGATATTAGGGCCTTGGAGGCCGCCATACTCCTGATCGAGTGGGACCGGACAGCTATAGGGGAAGGTCGACCGGCCGAATCATAAGCAAGTGAGATGGCCTCGACCACCCACTTGCTCATCCTTTGCTTAGATGCAGGGGACCCCTTGTTAGGAGGTCCAAAGCATACGAACAGCTGTTCATTCTTGCGCCACAGGGCAGTTCTGTGGACGTAAGCATCTAATGTCCGTACTGGGCAAAGCAAATTGTGCCTTTCCTGGTCTGCATTTTGAAAAGGAGGACAGAAGGCTTGCAGCATAATTGACCTTGCCACATTAGCGGGGACTTTAGGAACGTAACCTGGTCTGGGATGAAGAAATGCTTTAACCATGCCAGGTGCAAATTCCAGGCACGAGAGTCCAACCGACAGTGCTTGTAGATCTCCTATCCTTTTAAGAGATGAGATAGCAAGGAGGAACAATGCTTTCAAGGTAAAAAACTTGGTCGGCACCTCCTCTAAGGGCTCGAAGGGAGCCAGGGAAAGGCCTTGCAGGACAATGGTCAAGTCCCATGTCGGTACCCTGGTGCGAGCTGCAGGCCTCAGCCAGAGGAAATGAGATACCAGGGGGTCTTTCCCCATAGACATTCCACCCAAAGGAATGTGGTAAGCACTTATGGCCACCACATAAACCTTCAGAGTGGACGGGGCTAGCCCTGCAGTGAACCGATCTTGCAGGAACTCCAGCACTGTACTAACTGGGCAGTTAACTGGGTCCAGCTGATGGTCACTACACCATGAAGTGAAAACCTTCCACGTCAAGGCATAAAGTTTCCTCGTGGATGGAGCTCTGGAGTGGAGAATGGTCTCAACAACCTCGGTTGAGAGACCTGAGTCTATGAGCTGGGCCCCCTCAGAGGCTAAGCTCACAGTTTCCATAGTTCTGAATGGGGGTGAAATATCGAGCCCCCCGCATGGGACAGAAGGTCCCTCCTGACGGGGAGCTCCAGAGGAGGCCCGTCGAGAAGGGATAATAGATCTGGGAACCATACTCTGCCCGGAACCATACTCTGAACTCTCTCCAATACTCCCGGGAGCAGAGCGATCAGTGGAAATGCATACAGACGAAGCCTCGGCCACGTCTGTGTCATCGCATCTAGTCCGAGAGGAGCTGGATGCGTGAGGGAGAACCAGATTGGATAGTGAGATGTCTCTCGAGATGCAAACAGATCCACTTGTGCCTGGCCGAACTCCTTCCATATTGTGCCGAAACAGAGACAGATACAATAGCAAGTAAAAGATTATTTATTTAAGTCGATCAGATGAGAACACAGGTCAGGGAGACAAACACTCAGATGAAGATGTGACGCAGGGATCTTGATAGGCAACCCGGAGATGGTGTGCGGAGATAGGTGTGCTCAGGAACCAGGAACAATAAACAATCCAGACGAGAGAGAACAACAGCGAGAATCCACGAAGACGAAATCCACACGGGGAACGAGAGAGAGAGCCACACAGGAACAGGACACAATACCGGGGAGGCCACAACGATCTGACAACATGAAATGGAGATTACTGAACATATAAAGGGAACGGGAATTGATCACAGCTGGCGCAGATAATCAACCAGATTGGGTAACCACGCCCACACAGACACACACACACACACATACAAACACATCAGAATGAGACAGCGGATTCATGAACCGTGACAGTACTCCTAGGAACGCCTCCTGGCGTTCCCAGCCAAACCTACCTGCCGATTGTAATCATCGATAAGGGAGTGATCCAGAATGTCCCTAGCAGGTACCCAACTTCTCTCCTCCGGACCGTAACCTTCCCAGTCCACCAAGTACTGAAATCCGCGTCCCCTCCGTCTCGAGTCCAGAATACGACGTACCGAATAAGTAAGCTCCCCATCTACGAGTCGCGGCGGGGGGGGAACCGGGACAGGCGGATTAATACGAGAAAAAAACACGGGCTTGATCTTTGACACATGAAAGGCGGGATGAATTCTCCTGTACGCCGGAGGAAGTTTGAGTCGGACTGTCACTGGACTAATGATCTTAGTGACAGGGAACGGGCCAATAAATTTGGGAGCTAACTTGTTGGAAACGGAACGGAGCGGAATGTTCTTGGTAGAAAGCCACACTCTTTGACCCACGACGTATACGGGAGGCTTTGACCGGTGGCGATCGGCCTTAGCCTTCATGCGCCTCCCCACCTGGAGCAGAGTCTCCCGGGCTCTGGTCCAAGTGCGGTGACACCTCTGGACGAAGGCGTGAGCGGAAGGGACCGCGACCTCGGATTCCAGACTCGGAAAAATTGGTGGCTGGTACCCTAAACTACACTTAAACGGAGAGAGGCCCGTAGATGACACTGGTAACGAGTTATGTGCGTACTCAACCATAGAAAGTTGTTGGCTCCAGGACGAAGGATTCTTGGCTACCAAACATCGCAACATTCTCTCCAAATCCTGGTTGGCTCGCTCGGACTGACCATTGCTCTGGGGATGGTAACCCGAAGACAGACTGACCGTGGCTCCTAATAACCTACAAAACTCTTGCCAGAATTTGGACACAAATTGGGAACCCCTGTCAGAAACCACGTCCATCGGGAGGCCATGTAACCGAAAGATGTGATCAATGACAGTGGCTCCTGTCTCCTTGGCTGAAGGTAACTTGGGCAAGGGGATAAAATGTGCCGCCTTCGAGAACCGGTCCACTACGGTTAAAACAACCGTCATGCCATTAGAGGGCGGGAGGGCGGTGACAAAATCTAGCGCTATGTGGGACCAGGGTGTCGAAGGGACAGACAGCGGTCGGAGTAACCCATCAGGAGGTCGGTTAGACGTCTTACTAGTGGCACAAACCGAGCAAGCCAGAACAAAATCGTGAATATCGCGAGCCATTAATGGCCACCAGAATCGTTGCTCACCAGAAGAACCTCGCCTCCGCGGGAGAAGAGGAAGGCTGAATGAACCCAGATGCTAAAGAATCAGAAATATAATTCTCCATGGCCTCCCTCTCAGGAACAGAAAGAGAGTAAAGTTTGCCCTTAGGCGGAGACTTACCTGGCAGTAAATCTATAGCACAGTCATAGGGACGATGCGGAGGAAGAGAAGCAGCACGAGACTTACTGAACACCTCCTTCAGGTCGAGGTACTCTGCGGGCACGTTAGACAAATCCGCTGCCTTCTTCTGAAACACAGACACAGACGAACAGGCAGACCTCAAACAAAACTCATGACAGTGGTTACTCCATGTGGAAATAGAATTATTGCGCCAGTCGACCCGAGGGTTGTGAATCGTGAGCCATGGGTGTCCCAGAACCACCGGTGCCAATGGTGAGTCCATGAGGAGGAATGATATGATCTCAGTGTGATTGCCAGATGTGATAAGTGTGATGGGTTCAGTAGAGTGGGAAATCCTGGGAAGTTCTTGTCCATTGAGTGCGTTGACAGATATCTGGTGCGTGAGAGAGGTGATGGGAATCCGGAGTTTGAGTGCGAGTTTGAAGTCCATAAAATTACCCTCTGCTCCCGAATCCAGTAGTGCTTGAGTGTTGTGCGTGCGGGTTGCCCATCTGAATCTTACCGGGAGGAGGGTCGATGATGGTGATGAGGTCTTCTCGGCGGAGATCCCACCCGATAGTAGCCTCATACTTACTACCGGGCTTGCTCTTTTACCGGACAGGAATAGAGAAAGTGGCCAGCCTTACCACAGTACAGGCAGAGTCCTTGGGATCTCCGCCTCTCCCTCTCCTCCCGGGAAAGCCGAGCTCTCCCTACCTGCATGGGCTCATGGTCGAAAACTGGGCTGACCGCGTTCCCGCCGTTGGTCCGTGGGTCCTCTGTGGGGTACTGGGGTCGATTAGAACGTGCCCGTTGCATCACACGATTTAGACGAGCATCGACCCTCAACGCTAGCTCCACCAGGCCATTCAGGGATCTGGGAAGGTCCAAAATGTAAATCTCCCTTTGAACGCAGTCAGCCAGCCCATGCAGGAACATGTCCCACTGCGCCTCCTCTTTCCAATGGCACTCTGCGGCCAGGGTGCGGAATTGGATCGAATAATCCGACACCGAGCCATCACCTTGTCGTAGATCAGCGAGTAATCTGGCCGCCTCCCTACCCGCCACCGCCCGATCAAAAACTCTTCTCATCTCCGTGGAGAGTGCCAGGAACGAGGAGCAACAGTTGTCTTGATTTTACCCGCCTTACCCGACAGTAGTGTAAGAACAAACGCTACCTTAGACTCCTCCCGGTTAAAGGTCCGTGGCTGCAATGCGAAGTGCATGGAACATCTCGTGAGAAAGGCTCGGCAGTAGTCGGGATCACCTGAATAGCCCTCAGGCGTTGGCAGACGAGGCTCAGGTTGATTCTCCGGTTCTGGCGGGGGGGGCTGGACGGGCAGTGTGGGCGGCGCAGCGGGAAAACGTAAAAGTTGTAACTGTTGGGTGAGCTCGGACACCTGCGTCACGAGTGCTTGAACCCCGCGACTTGTGTTTAAGATGTTCTCCTCTTGCTGACCCATTCTTGTGACGTGTGCGCGATGAAGTCGTTCAAACTGGTCGTACTTGCTGCATCCATGGTTGGTCAGATCGTTCTGTGCCGAAACAGAGACGGATACAATAGCAAGTAAAAGATTATTTATTTAAGTCGATCAGATGAGAACACAGGTCAGGGAGACAAACACTCAGATGAAGATGTGACGCAGGGATCTTGATAGGCAACCCGGAGATGGTGTGCGGAGATAGGTGTGCTCAGGAACCAGGAACAATAAACAATCCAGACGAGAGAGAACAACAGCGAGAATCCACAAAGACGAAATCCACACGGGGAACGAGAGAGAGAGCCACACAGGAACAGGACACAATACCGGGGAGGCCACAACGATCTGACAACATGAAATGGAGATTACTGAACATATAAAGGGAACGGGAATTGATCACAGCTGGCGCAGATAATCAACCAGATTGGGTAACCACGCCCACACAGACACACACACACACACATACAAACACATCAGAATGAGACAGCGGATTCATGAACCGTGATACATATCAGCTCCACCACCTCGTGGCCTCAGCCCCTGTCTCGTCAGGATGTCTGCTCCTATATTGTGGGCCCCAGGGATGAAAGTTGCTCGCAGAGACAACAACTTCCCTTGGGACCACAGGAGGATTTGGCACGCCAGTTTGCTAAGTGGACGTGACCGCAAACTCCCCTGGTGATTTATGTAGAAGACCACCGATGTGTTGTCTGAGCAGACAAGCACATGGTGGCCCCTGAGATCTGCTAGGAAATTCTTGAGAGCAAGAAATACAGCCAACATCTCCAGATGGTTGATGTGCCATGAGAGATGATGGTTCTTCCATAGACCTTGACTCGAGCGTCCCTCTAAGATCGCTCCCCAGCCCGTGAGTGAGGCATCTGTCGTTAGCATCTTGCAACGACATGAAGCTCCCAACACGGGACTCTGGGACAGGAACCAAGGTTTCTTCCACATTACCAAGGCATGAAGGTATCGCTGCATGACCTTGATCATGCGAAAGGGGTTGCCCCTCGGGGAAAACCCTTTGGTCCTGAGCCACCACTGCAGGGGTCACATGTGCAACAGTCCAAAAGGTATCACGTTGGATGCTGCTGCCATAAGACCTAACAGTCTCTGAAACTGTCTGACAGTGAGTGACTGGCCTAGACTTATTCTTTCCACAGCCGACAGGATGGACTCTATACGTGCCGGTGAAAGGCGCATCTGCATCGACGTTGAGTTCCATATCACACCCAGGAAAGTGGTTCTCTGTAGTTGAGAAAGCACACTTTTCTTGGCGTTTAGCCGTAACTCAAACTTTTTCATGTGGGCAAGAATGACATCTCGATGCCGAACTGCCAACTGATGCGACTGAGCTAGAATCAAACAATCATCGATGTAGTTCATAATGCAAATACCCTGAAGCCGAAGAAGCACCAGGGCTGCATCTACGCATTTCGTGAAAGTGCGAGTTTCAATTAGATTCTCTCATCCTTGTTTCCATGACCCACCATGACAGCATTTGAACGGTATTGAGTTTGTGTAATTAATAGCAGTTCTCCTGCAGATGACTGCACAAGTCTGTCATCTTGCAATACACTATAGTTATTGATGATTACTCCAAAGCACTTGATCAACAACAATTTTCGGGTACTCCTCAAGTTACTATGTTTTTGCAAAGCAGCCTATAATTTTAAGTTGGCCCGTACAATCCTTTCTGTGATCTACTTATGACTTACCATGCTTTTGGGAAACACTGCCATGGTTTATACTTAGATATCTGATATTTAAACATTGTACAATCACTAACAAGTCTAAAAATGTCAACAAGATTTATATAATGGAGACTAGGCTTTAAGGTCCTCCTTTACATGAAACATACCAGGCTTTTTAGTGGAACTTTGTCAATGTCTGTCAAGTGCCCCTTTGGGGAATTAACCATAAAGCCTTCACTCACATCAATAAAGGCTGTTTATCAATGAGCTGTCAGCTCTAGGACAGATGCTGCATTCTGTTCAAAGATACAATGCTACTTCTACTTCATGTAAATATTACAAATTTAAGTAACTTGTGGCAGTGTGCAGTGCTTACTTATTAAATTTAGCAATAAAGATCTTGATGTGGCTGAAGTCAGGCCGTTCTGCAGGGTCTTCAGCCCAACAGCCTTCCATTAAGATGGTCAGCTCCTCACAGTGCCGGCTGTTATCTGTGGTAGGTCTGAAGTACGGATTCTGGCCATTCCGCACCTTCTGGATTATCTCTGTAACAAAACAAAACCAACCCCCTGTCAGTCATGTGCAACAAATCAGTTTAAATGTACTTGATCTTTGGGGCTTTTACCTTTGGGACTGAGATCCTTGCCTTCAAAATAAAATGGGCCGTTCCTTAGTGCTATCTCCTGTAGTATGATTCCAAAACTGTACACATCTCCTTTCTGAGTTCCTTGGGGCTGATACCTATCAAATATCAGCAACTCTGGAGCCGTCCATAGCTTTTCTGAAAAATCAGTTTGGTAAGCAGTCACTAAGTCTGGTCACATTAATGATTTTATCAGCACTGCATGGGCAAAGTCAATTGATGCTTCATGTATCAAAACAGAAAACTTCAATAGATTCTTACTTGCATACAGTGCATGTGAGTCTTCATTTTCACTACACAAACGGAAGCTTGCCAGACCATAATCTGCTATTTTCAAAACGAAGCGGCTATCCACCACACAATTAGATGATTTCAGATTGCCATGGGAGCCAATGTAACTGTTATGCAGATAATTCATTCCCTGGGAGCACAAGCATTAAACAGAACATTATTTACATTTGCATTTATTCATTTAGCAGACGTTTTTATCCAAACCGACTTACAATTGATTATGTCTTTACTCACAGTTTGTGGGGCAGATAGAACAGAAAACTATTTTTTGTTAAATGTGTATTCTATATTATATTTCTTAATAACACTTCCTTGTACACTTAAAGCTTTAAGAAAATTACTGTGTTGACAGAAGTCAGATAACATATTTCATGATTACCTTTGGGAGACATAATAGAGAAATAAAGATTAATGTTTATTGTCTTTCACATTAAACAGCAACTGTATTTAATTTAATACATATATAAACTATATTATATATATATATATATATAATATTTAATACATATATAAAACATATATATTTAATACTCAGGATCAACAACTTAAGGCAATTATGTCTGTCAGCCAGACATAGGCTGAGGTGGCCTCGGCCTACTAAATTCAGACGTGCAATTTTTAAATCAAACAATGCTTTTAAAGCATTTTTCCATCTTAAAAGCCAAAATATGTTTTGTGCATTTAAGCGACAGTTTACTTTGTCATAGTTACAGGCCAATTGTACAGCAAAAGCCAAATGCTTTTATGTGCCTGGGCTCTCAAGTACCTTTGACACTGAACAGAAGATTGGTTTACTTTAATGGAGGGAGAATTTAGAGAGTAATTATTTTCATATATCTTTTCCAAGAACAATGGCATGCTATCTTTGATGCCAGGCCATTTTCTTTTACTAATGGGGCTCCTCTCAGAAAAGAAAATAATGAAACCAACACTGCTTTATGATTCTATTTCCCATATGGTTTTTCAACAATACATTAGACATTTTAAAAGGCACACAATATTTACTGGATTACAAAAGTGTTTTTAGTACTAGAACTCATTTGACTAAACTAAACAATATATTAAAAATATGTGTGAATGAATAGGGCTGATGTATGTTCTGTATGTACATTTAGAAAGGTTATTAATGGTCTCACAAACCTTCACAATGTCATTAATCAGTGAGTATCGAAACATCCAGTCCAGGTTGATGCTCTCATTTTCAAGGATGTCCTATAAAAGAACAAACTGAAATTCAACACTGCAAAACATCCGAATATACAGACTTTATTTTTGTACAAGCAAATTATTTATATATATAAAAAATGTGATTGATGATTTAGATTATATATATATATATATATATATGCGCATGTGTGTGTGTGTGTGTGTGTGTGTGTGTGTGTGTGTGTGTGTGTGTGTGTGTATAAACCAAATTAATTGTGATGTAATTATGTATAAAACATTCACACAAGGGATTAACACAAATATAGTTAGATCATAACATTATATGGAAATAAAAGAATTGCAATAACATTGTAATAAGAGACAAATGTACAGTTGCCTACTTCCTAGAAATGGACAAAACAAAATGCATTGTAATATTATCATTGTAAATGTCATCCTTTTAATAAACAATTCACACTGCCTGCGATCACAGAGTAATACCAATAAATAATTTACCATAATGTTGTTGGTTACCAAAAAAAAGTAATTTTAAGCATGAACTTGAGGGTATTTACCTGTAGACTTCCCCTGGGGCAATACTCTGTCACAATGCAGATGTTTGGCGGATCGATACAAGCGCCAATAAACCTCGTCAAATGGTTGAACTGCACATCTCTCATCTATTAGTAACAACAAAATGAGTTTTGAATAATAATCTGTATGATGCTTGACAGAATTTCACTCATTCTGAAAATCTCAAAGACCTTGGCAAACAATAAAATAAAAAAAAAATTACTTGAAAAACCTCCTCAATGTTGTTGGTTTTTTTCAGACCATGTCTTTAGCAGCGTCGCAAAACATTTACATCTTTGGAGCTACAGTGAGTGGCAAAATCTGCATGAGGTAAACTTTAAACAAAAACTGTAAACTTTTCTTAGCATAACCTTTGACCTCCATTACACTGAGGGCAAATGTCATTGGAAACTAAGAAGGACGTTTCCAATGCCCATCCTTACCCCCACCCCATTTGTCTTTGTCTGGCCATTTATTTTACTTTGTCCCAATAGCTAATCAGACCCCCAGGGCCACGGTCTGCAGGGATGACACTTCGGGGAAGCCATGCAGCCCCTCACATTTCCCATCAAAGTTGAGCAGGTTAGAACTGGCCACAAGTCAGCCAGTGTTATCAGCTTTCCTTCAGAATACGGCCATCATAATAAACTTAGGCTTAAAATAAGCCTGTTATGGGAAGCATTGACTCACTTCATGTTTTTGTTTTTTTTTAGGCTCAGACTCAATCCCGGTGGTCTCAGAAAGACAGAAATAACAGATTTGGCCTATGACCATAATATTATACTACGATATCATTCCTACTATTTCGGCTTTGCACACACTCTGCATAGCATGTGAATTTTCTGTATGCACAGAATACCCTAGATGTCCAAAAAGTATAGAGAGCACCATTTCTGAGTACTGAGAACAAAGTAGTTCTGTATCCCACAATGCAATGTACTCGACTTTGTATTGACCTTCCATACCCAGTGTGACAAAAGAACTGCAGCCAATTTCAGCCATGATTTGGTCCGTGATGGTTTGTGGCGGGCTGTGCGGTTTATCAGAAATTATCTGTGTAAATGTATAAGAGTGTAGCAGTGACGCTTTGAAGAGGATGAATAAAAAAACTTTAATTTAGAAAACATACAAACTAACTGCTAAAGCCATACAAATGTGTGGGGGTGGGTTTAGATAACAATTCATATCACAATAATAGTGGCTTTTGATGACTGTGACCAACAGTTACTATATATCATTCAGATTTTTAATAATTGTGTTCTACTTTATTTCTTTAACATCTATTTCCTGACAAATCAGCATATCCTTTCCAAAACACCTTGCCAAAAATTGCCTAACCCTTTCTACAGCCTCATATTGGCTTCCCAGCCCCCTCCTGCATGTGTGTGTATTTATGTGAGTAGAAAAGGGGGAGGGTGGGTATGTGTTTTAACCACCTTGAGCAGCAAGGCTGTCAAGTGGGGTCATAAATGATGGTCTAAACACATAGGTCATGTATATGTGACACATGCATACCTTGTCTTCTTTTCTAAAATACAGACATATATAGATGCAAACAGGAATTTAACAAAAGACATACAAAGAACCTCGTTTGTGATTGAATGTGTTCTCTTACATGCTTTAGTTCAAACAGCACTTGTCTGGTGAGCTCAATCCTCTTCTTGTTCACATGTTTGATAGCCACCAGGTTGCCCTGTTGTGAAAGAAAATAAGTATGAAAGATAATAAGATAATTATTGTAGTCTTATAGCTGGATTTCAAAAACATTATTGCTCAGAGGTCCTCTTTCATAGTTGATGAGACTAAATTAAGATTTAAATAATTTAAGTAATTATGTAATTAATTTATTTGTGCATTTTAGAGAGAACATCTGAGGCACAGTTACTTGAATGAAACGTCAATGAAACTGAGAACTCCATTAAGGCTCCTGAGACATAAAATAAACTTGAGCAATACAAAATTCCACTTTGTATGTGAACAAAGTAAAATTATCGTTTATACTGATACTGAAATAATGGCATGCAAATTAATGAATTTGATAATTTGCTTTGTCCTTGTCAACGGCCAGTGACAGCAAAAATATTCAGCTGGCTCAGTGGACATTTGATGCCTCAGTGTCCTTTTTAGCTTACACTGTGGGACAAAGAGGTGACAGTGACTTCTTTGTTTATACAATGTACATAAATATTTCACATTTCCTCATAATTTAAGCTTTCAGAGAAGTCCTCTAATAGTTCTTAGTTGGTGACCAACCAAATATATTTCATTTTGCTTTCAGACATGAGTTACGTTCCAAAACCTAGTAGGCTACATACCTAGACAACAGTTTTAGGCATGACAAGCAGGTAACAAAATATGCTGCCATATTACATTTCTCTCTAAAGTACTTAACTGTGATTGGTCAGTAATGGCAGTCTGCAGTCTATATTCTTCGATAATGACACTACACTGTATAACTGACGCAATATTAACATAATAACAGGTACAATAAGGTACAGTCCTGCCACTTATTACACAGATTTTCACCACATAAATAATTATGGGGACACGAGGTATTGATTGTCAGTCGCAATATTCTGCGTGTTATTCTCCCAAAACAACCATCGTCATTAGCAATGCCAAATAACACACCGCTTATCTGGGCGTTTGAGGCTGGCACTTCTTTCACGTATGTCATATTACACCACCATGCTGTCTCTCGTTTCATTCAAACGCAACTGCTATCATAATTGCGCCTCAGTTAACATAACATTTTATGCCCTCGTCATTAATTATGTGGAGAAAAGCTGTGTAATTAGTGATACAGCTGTGCATTCCGCCTTAAATGTCTGTCTTATCTGAACTTTTGTCTAGTCTCAAAGCTTTGTTAGGAATTGCTTTTCTTTGCGAAAGCCTTGCATTTAAAGAGCTATTAAAATATTTAAACGCAAATCAAATTTCATGTCTAATTGCTTTTGTAGTCACGTTATAAGAGGGAAAATGTACATTCAGCCGGTTGCTATCACAGAACAAATATCGGATCAGATTCCCGCCTAAAGTATTGCAGTCACAGATTAAAAAATACCAAGCGTGAAAACAAAATTTTCAAACGCAAGTAAAATTATATTGCACAAGATTTACAAATGAAATCAGCATTTTCAGAATAGCAGACAATGGTCACGGTTAGAAAAATAATAAGCGTAAATCAAAAAATGAATAACGCATTTTTTTTAAATAATAAGCATGAATCAACATTTTTGACACACATTTGAAATATTAATGCAAAATTATCTGACTTGCGCACAAAATCTAATTTTCCTTTTTTATATTTCTCAGTTTTTTTCTGCTCTCAGACATTTTCTGCTCATATTTGTTTTTTTTATGCTTATGCTGTTTTTCCCTTAACATTTTTATTTTGTGCACAAGTCAGATAATTTTGCATTAATATTTCAAATGTGTGTCAAAAATGTTGATTCATGCTTATTATTTAAAAAAAATGCGTTATTCATTTTTTGATTTACGCTTATTATTTTTCTAACCGTGACCATTGTCTGCTATTCTGAAAATGCTGATTTCATTTGTAAATCTTGTGCAATATATATTTACTTGCCATTTCTTATTTTGTTTTTGTTTTTTATCTGTGACTGCAATACTTTAGGCGAGAATCTGATCTGATAAATAAACCGCTTCGGAGTCAGGGTGTATTCAGCGATAACAACCAGCTGGATGTACATTATCCATTACTTATACTATAGTACTATTATTATATATATTATATTATTATAACAATGAAGGTGTCATGAAGCTTAATTACCAACAATTCTATAATACACCTGCACACTACAAAGTATTTTTCCTCCAGCTTGTTACAGCTATTTCAACATTTGTGATCCAATTATTCCAGCATCGCACAAATAGCAATGCGGATTGACTTTAGAAGCTGCAAAGCTGCATTAAAGTGTGATCTTAAAGCAACACATTGAGTTGGTAGTGCACCCACTCTCCATTTCTCCAGTGAATACACATGTGTGTGGGTGTGCAGCAGAGGGAGAATGTCAGAAGAACTCAGGCGTACCTTAAAATAGCCTGTTTTTGCAAATAGCTGATATTTTCCTTGTGCTGTTAACAAGGACCCATAGCTGGAACCTCTCTGAAAAGAAATACAGAGAGAATGCAATACTAAGATTAATTTAAGGCAAAGTAATTTCATTATGCACATCAGAAAAGAAAACATGTATACGGTGGGCTCCAAAAGTCTGAGACAACAATTTCTGTTATTTAGATTTGATACAATATTGTTTGTAGGCAAATTATATTATCAGCATAGGATTTGAAGTAAACAAAAATATTTTGTTCAAATTGAATTGTTAAAATTAACAATTACCTCCTTTTGTATACAGCTCACATGGTCAGTGTCACAGTTTACCACAGATTTGATTAATCTGTTAATTTTATAAATTTTAATAATAATATTTCATAATTTTACAAAACTTAATTTACATTTTACTTCTAGGTTTAATGAGGGAAAAAATCCTGGTACTTTTGGACTCTACTATAGCTTTAGTTGACTAAAATATACAAGAAATATATCTGAAGGTGCTTCGCACCAAAAGTTTGTTCCAAAGACTCTGAAAACTTAGCTTGATTGAGTTAAAGTGGCACTCATTAATATACAGAATAAAAAAAGACAAACATTGAATATTTAAGAATTAGACATTTTTGTATGAGGAGAAGAAAAGCATTAAAAGCTCCATTTAAATAACATCAGGGGAGTAGAATGAATCATACATTCAGTCCAATGATGTGGAACAAATTTGGAAAAGGATTCCGAAATGTGTAATACTGTATACGGTGGTCTGGAAAATGCATTAGACTTCAAAACGCATGTTCCAAGTATGAGGCCAAACGAACCTAATAAAAACCACTGTATATGTGTTTGTGTGTGCATGTGTGTTTGTTTACTAGAAAAACGATAAGTCTGCTAATAATCCACAGCAGATCATGATACATGATGTGTGTTGAGTAGAAGACCAGGCAGCTTATTTGAACAAGTGTTTAATACGAGTCTGCTACTATAAAACTAAAGAATGTGCAATATGTCAAGAATGTGTAAACTATAAAAGATTTTGATTTCTGATCTGTGTCTAGTTTATTCCATTTATCTCATATAAATTCATTGAAATATCACAGGGCATTAAACCCATTTTGAACTGTTTTGACATTTGAACAGACTCGATTAGACTCAATCGAAACCTGTGAACTTGTCATGAATTTGATTATTCTCTATTTTAAAGAGGAAGAGAATTCAGATTAACTAAATCAGGCTACCATTTGCGACCAGCTAACTAAGCCATCATTGTAATTCCCAAGGAATGCCGTTTTAAATGGATATGGCAAAACAGTGCCAGGAATTACAGCCAGGTACAAACAGGCATTTTTATGAGATAAATGAAAACCATATGGACATGGGCTGAAACAGGAGGAAACTCTTTTATTCAACGTTGTTTATACAAAAACAGAAACTCAAAGACATTTTGTCTTTTAAGTATAGATTCGATCCTTGCTCTTTTAAAATGAATGTTTTAGAGGTGACCAGCCGGTAAACAGATCAGTTTTATGCAGCTTTATCCAAAATATGAGAATACCAGAGAGCACATGTACCAGGGAAAGAGTGAGACGGCTGCCCGCACGTTTATGATATTTGTTGGGACTTTCAAACTGCAGTTCCTCCCACCGTATCCTCCACAGCATCCCAGCTAACTCTTTCTCCAACTTTAGTTTCCTAGAAAAGAGCAGATTGGATTAAAGCGATGGACAACCAGTGCAAATAGAAAACCGTGTTTTGGCAAAATTAGATGCTGAACTAGATTTGTACATTTCCAGTTTTGTTATGCGGGTGCAAAGGTTTTCTGGGTGTCTTTTATGTTGTTATATGGTTGCTAAAGTGTTCAGAGCGGTTGCTAAGGCATTGCTATGTGGTTGCTAGGGTGTTCTTGATGGTTGCTTATGCTTGATGGGTTTTTGTCCCATGCCAAAAGATCCCACTCTCAGGTCTCCATGATATTATGGTCTCTAGATGTGGTTTAAATCGTTCCCTTAATAACTATGGGATTGTGTGTGTGTGTGTGTGTGTGTGTGTGTGTGTGTGTGTGTGTGTGTGTGTGTGTGTGTGTGTGTGTGTGTGTGTGTGTGTGTGTGTGTGTGTGTGTGTGTGTGTGTGTGTGTGTGTGTGTGTGTGTGTGTGTGTGTGTTATTATAAGCTGCTGGATTTGAGATTTTGGATCTTGTCTGTACATCACAAACGGCGCAGGATGAGCGACAGGTTGAAGTTTAATACTTTGAGTTGGGGTTTTGAAAAAGTATAGTAAGAAGTGATATGTGCCTTTGTAAGCACCGTGGAAATGTTTTGGAAATACCATTTCATTTTGCACAATTAGTTTAAATAACCCTTACACTAAAAGTCTGTGTAAGATAAAAACTAAGGAGGAAACTATTTTTGCAGCAGACTGAGTTGAAGTTTGATGGGGCGATAAAATGTGAGCCAATCTTAGGGTCACTGATGTCGTACCCTTTCCAGCACATTATTTTTAAACGCAAGTAAACCAAGCAGCCCAGCCAGCCATGTGGATAAATACATGGGCAACTTCCAAGTGAATCAACACATCTGGAGGAGCTCTCTGAGGACCTGCTATTTCTCAACAGCGTCTATTTACATCAAAGATTGACGTTTTTTTCAAATCAATCTCTGAATGTTTCATGGATGTGGTCTAAGAGTTGCAAAAGGCGGGTATCAATGAAGAGAATCGTAGTTATATTTTAGAGCACTCAAAACAAAGTACAAGAAAATAAAGCAACCCCCACACATTCCACTACAATCTAAAAGGTGTAAAACACTTCCAGATGGCAGAGTATAAGTACTGCAGCGTCTGCATTTCAACAGGGTTTTACTCGATTTAAGAGCCACCCTGGTAAGCCCCAAAACAAGCACCTTTATTTGTTTTTGTGGACCAGATTTTGGAGGCAGAGGTGGAAAAAACCTCTGCAGGATCTTTATATTAAAGAGCCAGGTTCAAAAAGTTATGCTCAGCTGTTTGTCAAAGGGAAAATCCTTGTTCTAAAATCCTGAAATTCTGTGTGTCGACTGAAGGGAACATCGTAGATTGGAAACTGTTTTACAGCACAGCAGTAGAAATATCCCAAATAAGCCATATAATAATGTAGAGGAAAGTGGATGCAACAGCATGTTTCTATTTTGAAAGCTTGCTGGTGTTGCTTCCGATTTGATATGGAAAGAGTGTGTGTAGCTCTTATGAATATTACATTTTCACATTTAAGCTGTTTTTCTACAAACATCGCTCACTGCAAATGTATCTGTGGTAGTTTTTTTATATGCATGACTTTCTTTCAGAATGTGCACATTGTTTTTTTGTTGTTGTGTTGTTGTTTTTTACAAAAGTAGTCCATCTCACTAGTGTGCTACATTCTAACTGTAATCAAATAATTGTATATAACCAATATCACTAATGCAAACGTTGATAACTCAAGAAAATAATCATACAATCAAAATCATTGATTATTTATCCTATGACACTGGTTTCAAATCTCTTTAACATATATGGTATTTCATATATAGGCCAAATACATAATAAATATAGACTGAAACAAATGAACAAATGTTACAGAAAAACATGTTTTTAGGCCAAGACAATATGTGATATTAATTACAGGACTCCACAAATCCTATTTGGTCATGATTTCAATGTAAAAAACCATCAATGGTTCTTCTTATTTGCACCAGCATGGCACCTTTCCTGCTAAATGTTACATTCTTAGTTAAATAGTTATATTCATACCCTTGCCAAATACTGTAGCACCAAAGTTAGCCAACGTTGCATTAATAATTGACAATACATTCTTGGTAGTACATGGTAGGATAGCCATGAATTTGATTTCCAAAAATATGCATTCAATGTATATTACTTCTGATAAAATAATCTGCCAAATGTATTAATGTAAGGTTAACATCTATGATGTTTCAAGCAGCATAGCAATTATATTACTCTTGTTAAAAAGCTTTATCATAACAGAATGATGTCAATCAGCTTATATTCTTACTTGATACATGCTATGTGTGAGTATGTACTGCAAGTGTGAGTGGGTGTCTTTAATTATAATTTCCTTTTTAGAAACATTTTGAACCAAGTTCAGTTGAGAGAATGACAAGTCCAAGAATAAGACTACCTCTGCTGCAACTGCAATATTTATTCTAGTAGCCGTGAGGAGCTAGCATCAATATTTGTCTCATAGTGTTGACTAAACTGGACATGAGCCCATTTATGTAAGTCACGAGTCCGCTTCTACAATTCCCTTTTCCACAAGATGTCGTTCCAGACTAATCAGTAGTATCCTCTGATTTGAGAAGAAAATGGAATGCACCAAAATTGTAGACTGTTTTAACAGACCTTAAGGAATTATGTAAATAGAAAAAAATGGAAAAGTATATATCAACACGCACAAGACTTCACAAAAGATTTAGTTTTTCCTGATATCAGTTTTGACTAGGGCTGCCCCTTGATAGTTGACTAACCATTAGTTGACCAGAAGAGTCTTAGTCGATCAAAATTTAATTGGTTGCTAAATCGCAGAAAAAAACACAGGAAGTGGTGAAGTCACATAGTCCATAAAGGACAAATGGTCTATGTGGTAATTACAGTACATCAGTCAGAACTTCCCGTTCGTTTCGATCATCGACCTCAAATGTGGCTTATAATCTGAAGCATGTTAAGTAGCAGCACCATTACATGGCCGCTAGCTCTAACATTAACCTAGAAAACTGTGCACAATTAAAGTGTTTGTGCAGAGTGTGGAAGCTGAATGCGTCACTGCATGACAGTTAACTTGGAGGCGCCGGTGCGATCATTTCGGTTGAGCAGTACAGTAAACACATATCAATGAATTATTATAATGTTAAGGCATTCTTCTTGCAGTTTTTTTTCCAGATGCATGCGTAATCATTCGGCGTGGCAAGCTTTATGCATGCGCTTGAGTACTGACTGGCTATAGGCAATTGAAGGCTCATTGTTACGAACTATATGGTTTATAAATATAAACAAGTGATTAGTTGACTAATCGCTTAAAATGAACAACAGAAAAATCTTTAGTCGAGAGCAGCCCTAGTTTATGACATGTGTAGGTGTCAGTGGAGTATGCACACCTGAGGAGCGTGACTTAAATAAAAATTAACATTCTGCTTGAAACACCATATTTGCACTGATTTAAATTCAAGTAGAGTTGTGGATTTTTTTTAGGCTATACATTTTTGCACTACAGAAGAAAAACTGACATACTATGTGATGCACGCAGTTACAAAATTACAAAACCAAACCACCCCTATTCACTTAGAAGATGCTTTGATCCATAGTGACTTACAGATGGGAAGCTTCATTAGAAAATTGCCATAAGAGCTAATAATATCCATAATATGCAAGTAGACTATAAACAGGGTTTTCTATTTATTCTTTGCTATTTATTTGTGTCTGTCTGTATATTATTCCACCCTTAATACTGAATACTACTAGTTGTTAAACAAGTCAAAGTACATAAAGCCTTTTAACCATTAAATTATTCACCAACTTGAATTTGTTGTTGTTATTGTTGGTTGTTTGCTTTTACTTTCCTCTATGATTTATTATTATTATCATTAATAATAATAATAATATTATTACATAGGGAAACATCAATATAACATCTGTTGTTAACTGATAACTGCAGATTTTTAACTAAAACTAAACTAAACTAACTAAAATCAGTCATTTTAAAAGTGGATTTTTTATTTATTTTTTCATAATCATCTTATCTTGTATCAGTTATAATCCCCCTCCCAAAAGAAAAAAAATATATATATTTGTAGCTTACTGCAGAAATGGAGTGCCCATCATTTATAAACTAGTACAAATCTTCTCTTGCTATAAAATAAATGTCAGAACAGGCATTTCCTACAGAAATGTCATTCTCCCAAAACTAGTTCAGAAAATGCAACGTCCACAGATTCCACCTGGGTCTGGTCACAATTGAGGCAATGAGGTCAATAGGATAGCCTAGTATTTATTGAAAATATTGGCTGACAAAGTGAAACAATTAAGCACTGAAATATTTAGACTATCTGCTTTTGCCTCAGAAAAAATATTTTCACTCAAACAACTGCTGAGCGGTTGCTCTGGCAACAATCATGTAAATTCCACTCTGGTACCTATAGAAGCCTTTCCGTAAATCCTCTGAAAAAGAAACTGCTGCAGGTTTGAGCAAGTCTTGAACCCTTAAAGTGCCCCTATTATGCCATTTTTAAGGTAGCTAATGTTGTTTTATGAGTGTCCTAAAACAGGTTTACATGCATCCAGAGGTGGAAAGTAACGAATTACATTTACTCGCGTTACTGTAATTGAGTAGCTTTTTTGTGTACTTGTACTTTTTTAAGTAATTTTTTTAATCTGTAATTTTACTTTAACTTAAGTATATTTTGTGTGAAGTATTGTACTTCGCTACATTTTAAAACACATTCGTTACTGAGTAAAAAAAAATCGCTCCGTGGAAACAACTGCAGCAAATAATGGGCAGAAGAAGAAACTGGCGCTAAAAATCACAAGAAAGATGCAGACGAACAAGACAGGCGTTAATGGTGCAGACCCAGCTGAAAACCAGACCCCGTCGTACTCTGCTGAAGTTGAACTTGAAAGAAATGAAGTGAACCCCTGGCCATATTCATGCTCTATTATGCAGTGTAAGCTGTGTTTGCCTCGGGAGACCGAACTAGCAGCTTATAACATCTCGACATCAACCCTTCACAAGCATGTAGAGGTAACGTAAATACTTACATCGTTGCATTGGTGGTTAAAATGAAGCTTTGACGGTTTAGCAAAAGGTTTTGCACAAATGAGCCAAAAAGACAGTGGTGCAGGGTGTGCAATATCATCTGCGATAATATAATAATTGTTGTTTTAACGATGTGCGATTTGACATTATCAGTATTTTGCCAAAAACCAAACAAATCACTCTAAACAGTGTGCCGTGAAATCTAGTAACGTTAGATAAGACTAGTCCGCGTGCATCTGGAGTGCTTTCTTTCACTGCGTGATTCAGTCTGTTAAAATGCGTTTAGAATGATCACAAAATTGAAGATATAGAAGCAGAAAATGTATATATTTATATAATTTAATATAGTAAGTCAACATCACATGAAGAATGCCGTTTTTCTCAAAAAAAGCACCATGATTACATAGGCCTGTAGTTTTGCTTTTTACAACAGTTCAAAAAACAAGAAGTTAATTAAGAGACTTGCGTTTTAGACACCATATTGCCTGTTTTTGCTCTATTTCGACAACAAAAATAATTCCAAACAGCCACCATAAAAAAGCCACGGACAGTTTTGCGTCTCTGACTCTGAGCAATGACGGTGTTTCATTCCTTGAATTAACCGTTTAAATGATTCTGTTCAATCGCAATGACTCACTTATGAGTGACTTGCTGACACCTACTGGTGGTTCTAATTTAACATTTAAAGTATCTTTTTATTTTTGTATTTCAAATGACTATTTAACATTCGTGACCCTGGAGCACAAAACCAGTCTTAAGTCGCTGGGGTATATTTGTAGCAATAGCCAACAATAGATTGTATGGGTCAAAATTATGCATTTTTCTTTTATGCCAAAAATCATTAGCATATTAAGTAAAGCTCATGTTCCATTAATATATTTAGTAAATTTCCTACTGTAAATATATCAAAACTAAGAGCTTAATTTGAACAACTTTAAAGGAGATTTGCTCAATATTTGAATTGTTTGCTCCCTCAGATTCCAGATTTTAAAATATTGTCCGATCATAACAAACCATACATCAATGGAAATATTATTTATTCAGCTTTCAGATGATGTATAAATCGCAATTTAGGAAAATGGACCCTTATGGTTTTGTGGTTCAGGGTCACATTTTATGTCTTATTTATCAAAACATTATTTCTGCATTTGTAACTGCAGGCTAAATGCATTCATGTCAGTGTGTAATACATCTATGCCACTTCAGATGAAGCTTCAGTGTTTCCTCTGCATTGCAAAGATGAATTTTGTTGATACTGATTTAATTTCCCTGGTAACAGCCTAAATGTGTTATTATTCTAAATAACTGATTCCTTTAATTAAAAACACCTAGTTTGAGATTTATAGGCCCATATCCCAGGTGTGTCAAACTCTGGAGGGTGTTACTGGAGGGCCACAGCCCTAAAGAGTTTAGTTCCAACCCTGCTCCAACACACACACCATGTAGTTTTCAAATAAGCCTAAATGATTAGTTTAGCTGTATCAGGTGTGTTTAATTAGGGTAATATCTACACTGTGTAGGGCTGTGGCCCTCCAGGTACTGAGTTTGACACATTTGGTCTATCCCATTTTTTCCACCCTCCCATTGTTAAAATGTAACTAAGTAATTTTTACTCTGAGTAAATTTTAAATTAGCTACTTTTTACTTTTACTTGAGTATATTTTTAGACTGGTACTTTTACTTGTACTTAAGTAAAATTTCAGTAATGTAATGGTACTTTTACTTGAGTAGAATATTTTTGTACTCTTTCCACCTCTGCATGCATCCAAGGTCAAAAAACACTTTAGTTTTCTCAAAAAAGAGCTTTAGTTTTACCTGATTTCTAAAAGATTCCTAAACGACTCGTGCGAAGCAGTTCGATGAATCAGTGTCTCTAAACCCCGCCTTTCACTGCTGTGATTGGTCAGATGGCGCAGTCCTTTGTGATTGGTCTACCGCATAAAGCGTGAATGACAGTCATGAGCGGACATTTTGCAAATGTGTTACTTTGTGACGTACAGCCGTAACAGAATAAGAATCGAATTCCTGATGACTCGTTTAGGCAATTGCAAGCCAACTTATTTTTTTGAAAGACAATAACTTTATTTATTGTGCACTGTCTGCTTTCATAAATTTGCTGAAAGTTTATGTTCACATTCTGCTACATGACACACTGCATGAAATATAATATTCGAAAAGGCATAATAGTGCCACATTAAATAACACCTCGTGTTTCAACATATTGTAATTAGTATGAAAACTAAAATAATTATGTGTAGTAAAAAAGAGCATACCTGTAGATGAGAAAACTAGAGATTCCAAAAATGATGAGGGCCAGTCCAGACCCAACTGCCACTATTCCAAGAACCGGAAGATGATCTGCGAATTTAAACAACAGTTATATACAACTTTTCATTCAGTAACTGACTTGTTGGGTACCCAAAGGAGGAATTCACAAAGAATATATCAGGCCCACATATAGCATTTATTTTCATTTATTTGATGCTTGATTCACTTGAGAAATTATGCAAATCGCTTAATGGCGAAAACATGCCCACAAAATCTGTTAAATGCAGCTTGCACTGTGCAATTTCTAATTTTTGAGGGGCTGATCTAAGTGCCAGCTTGTGGAGGATACAACAGACCCATCGGGTTTTACTTTAGTAGGACTGCAAAGCATCATTTCACCACTGCGATCCAGGCACTTGAGTTGGCTCTTTAAAATGCTGAAAGTGAGCTCATCGACATCGCGCATCTGGATATATGCCAAGTCATACCACTCTTTTCCACCATTTGATGAATCACTGCTGATACTAAGAATAGAAATGTACCCAAACATCTTTTTTTCAATGAAAAAAAAAAATAGCAATACAGTTTTGGGATGTAATCTACAGTGATTAATGTAGAAAGGACATGTAAAGTGCTTGCTCTCTGGCTGAATGCTGAAAACTACATCATGTAGCAAGGTGATAATTTGAGTCAATCAAAAATAAAACCAAACCATTTTAATTCAGTTGAACTCATAAAATTGAGTAAATTGAGTTAAGTGTTAAATATGTGAGTTTACATGAAAAGGTTCGCTACCTTCCTTGCATGGTGAGAATCCACATGGGGGGTAGTCCAGCGGTGGGAAACCCTTTGGCCACTGAATTCTCTGTTGGGGACCACAAGATTTCCTTAATGGTCCCATTGTAGTGACCAACAATCTGTGTGACAAAGAATACTCATAAGTATATTTACAGTACTTTTGATCAAATAAATATGATTTCACACAAAAAGTGTTAAAAATTACACAGTAAGCATGTCTAGTATGTTTTGACAAGGATTGGAGTATATCAGAAAATAAAATTAAGAATACAAAAATATATAGGGGAGAGCAGGGCACAAACTAGCACAGTTGTAGTTGTAACACACGTGATTTAATTATTTCCACACATGCTAGAATTTACTAGTTGCAATATCAACACTATGTAGACAAAATTCAAAAACAGTTTGAAGATATCACTAAATATTTATTTTACCACAGTAAAAGTAAAAAATATTTTTTAACTCAATTTTTGTGTTCCTTTAAAATGAGACAAATATGCTATTATTTTAATCTCGAATCTGTTATTTATCAGATTCGATTTTTTTATGCTTCGCTAACTAGCAGAAGACGCCAACCAAATTTAAATTCCAGTTGCGCAGATGGGGAGCACTGTAACACTGCGTTACAATGTGCCCCACTATTATCAAACTATGCTATTATCTGACATTAGTGATATTTATTGTGATATTCTTTATTAGATCAGATAACAATTTTAGCCATCATATGGCCATGTTACAAAGCGCCCCTCGCATATTACAACGTACCCCACCTTGGGGACATGTTGTCACAATTCACTTCCATTCTTTTGGACTAAATAAATAAAAACATATTGACTGTAATTATGAAGCAAAGCAACATATTTGTACTAGGCGAGTGTGAAATTAATGCAGATAAAAAATCATACTCTGAACCCCACGTGGATTTACACAAACTGAGAATGTCCCCGTGCTCCCCTGCTGTAGAATATTTACCCATATAAACTTGTTTTGAATTATTGAGAAAGTATTATATACAAACAGTATAAACAACACATTATAATATTTAAGTATGACTGAAACGACATGATCAGAGAGAGCTGTTTTTGTTGTTTACCTTTTCCATGAAAATCCCAATGTTAACAAACTTAACAATTTTACAACTGACCGGCTTCTAAAAACAAAGTTATAGCTATCGTTGTAAAGAAATATGTAGCTTTGCTGTGACACTGTGCAAACGCTTCCAGTGTGAATACTCTCAGTCGTCTGGAGCTGCAGAGACGATGTAGTTACGCTGACGCAAATCTAACTCAAAGCTCAAGCTTGCGGTTTTACAGGCATAAAACTAATTTCCCATGTCCTTGTTACATCTAACATATATTTACTATAGTAATAACAGTAAAAAATGTGTAATTACACACAACTAACCTTAAACTAAACCCAACCCCTAATCTCAACCCTTTAGATAATGCGTGTAGTTTAATATTACTCGGTACTAATATGTAAAATAATTACACTGCAACACGGAAAACTTAAAACAAAGTGTAACCCATTTCAGATAAGAAAACAACATGTTTACAGCACATACTGTATATAAAAGAAAGACACCAAAACCTGCCAATCAGACTTTTTAGTCTATGGTTTGTGGTGGAAAATAATTAAACATAATTATGGTATATGATGTTTTCCTGCACATGATTTAGTGTACAACACTGAACATATTGGTGACATAAGGGGTAACTATAGCAACAATGCATGGATAAGTCAATCGCTTTGTTACCAGCTAGATCACCATTAGTTTCTTTTCATATTTTTGTTGCAACAGACCTCTCTAACTCAAACAAGCCTCCCGGTACATTTATGAATGAACAAGTCAAACTGGAAAATGAGCAAAACACTTACAAGCTGATGAACACATGCTTTTGATTAGGACAGAATGGCAAGTAAAGGATTTCATTTTTAAGCAACACATTATTTGAATACGCCGAGCTATCCAACCACAGCCACATCTACAGTAAATATGGAAAATGTGGCAAGTGGGTTAAATTAGACTGTTGTTGTACATATGCTTAAATCTTTGACCATTGTTATTTATTGTCACCACGTCTATCAAAAAGATTTTCATAACGGAATCATTCCACAGGAAAGCTACATCATTCATAATGTTACTTCTGATGCTTGCAAAAGCAGACATCACAAGTATAATTGCTGATAATTTTTATTTGGCAGAACCAGAGATGTTTTGATTCCAAAGGTAAACGACGGTATTTGCTGTGGTTGAAGAAAAAAATTGTTTACAACATTTTGGACACTAGAAAATGTGTTGATGCCTAATAATAGCTCATTTCTTATATAAGCAGCATTAACTGTATTTCCCAGAACAGAGCGGTTTGTCATTGTTTATGTTTAAATAAGAATCCATTTGTTCTGTATTCACGAGTCGACTGAATTTGTGGATATTGTACTTACTGCAAATTGTCCAGTTTTCAGGTTAGTCATTCCCCAAAGGTTAAAGTCTGTGTATCTGGCATTGTTCCGATCTGTGCTAACAAGGCCAGTCACCCCTGTGAGAAACAAACACAAGCCCAGGGATCAAATAAACATTTCTTTTTGAGTGTTGCTTTCAAAGTTATAAAGTAAAAAGGCCACGTATTGTTTCATTTTTGTTAGCGAACAAAAATGTCTAAGACATCGAGAGAGAAAAATATTGCTTGGAGAAAGCACTTTCTTAGGACATTTACTAGAGTTCTCATTTGTTTTATGCATTAACTGTTTTTCATATTTTTTATAAATAACTATTAAAAGAGAAAAATGTTCATACAATACAATGAGTATAGAGATCAAATTAATGTGAGTACACTGGAATCTCTCGTTTAAATTTATAAAAGAGATGTGTGAACGTTTAATATCTATTACATTGCTCTTTAGAAGAAATCAATTATATCAATTATGATTTGTCTTTTATCAGTATTTAAAAAAAAGTGAAGAACCCAAATTATAAGACCTGTTAAGTATTAAGAGAATCACTCTTAAATATATCTTGAATTAAGTTTTCATTTTGAAAAATAAATCAAACGGAGACCCATACACATAGGGAAAAAAACTATGTATTGTGGCTGTGAATAGAAATGTTGAAATATACTGAAATCAAGATCTAGATTTAGTTGAGAAGCAAAATCATGAGAAATGTTTTCAGTATGTTTAAAAATCCTGATTAAGAAAAACCCTTTTTGCAGTGCATTCAGTATTCTGTCTATTCCTGTTTGTGTTTGGCACAGTGTGTGTAGTTTCCTCCAGGGAGAGGGCTCAGCAGATGGGTTGTGTATTAGAAACAGATTTTCCATCCACAAGCTAGTTGGGACATGCTTTAAATCAACGACTCTGACCTCTACACTCCCTGCAAGAGAGGCTGCGAGTTTACCGACATCAACCTCAGAAGAGCTCTTACAAGTCCTCTGCTCACTTTAAAAAGAATCTGAGCGGAGATGCCAAAACACTCCAGCTTGACACTGCTGTTAAAAACGTTACTTGTCAACACATCCTCAAAACTGTGAAGGGCTTAAGTGTTGTAATCTGCGATCATCTTGTTGATATGAATGTCAAAGCATTATAGGGTCATATTCTGAATGCTTTTGTCAAACATATATCTTTGAATTGTTAATTCGAGAAAACTCAACGCACCCCAGATCTTGCGGTTTTTCATTCTCACAGTTATGTTGATTCCATCATTCTGAGACACGCCGTCTGCTAACGCTTCACCGAGGGCTTTTGCATATAGCACAAAACCATCATGGAAACAGCCAGAAATAAAATCCATCTGAGGAATATGAAAACAGAGATTTATTACAGGAAAACATAGAGAAATCTAAAACTACATGTCATCCTGTACAGACTTATAGGGTAAGATATGCCAGTGAAGGAGAAATAAGGTGAGGTAAAACTAACAGGGCTGTCCGTTGATGAAAAATGTAACTGCATTAATTAATTTTTCATTTTGCAAACCTGATTTATAAGAAAGCATCTAAACCATAGATATATGACTTGTCCAAAGCATTTCGTCCAATGACACAACTTGCCCAGCTATTAAGACATCCATGGTAAGCTGAATAATTTACCTTTTGCAAGTAAAAACTAGGGGTGGGCATAGATTAATTTTTTTTATCTAGATTAATCTAGATTAATCTTTTTTAATCTAGATTAATCTAGATTAAACTCATTTGAATTCTGACATATTCAGAATATGTGTGCTACCCAAATAATGGCTAAAGTAAGTCTTTGAAGTTTTCAAGCCAGGTGGCGCATTAGACCAGGGGCTCATCTCCTGTTTCCAAAATGCATCACAAACTGCTTGATAAAGCTGTTCTACTAACTAATTGGTGATGAAAATAAACTATGTTCAATAAGATGTACTTGTGTTTACTAACTGTTTATTCAGTTAAACATGACATTTTGAACTGTAGGCCTACATAAGAGGTCGTGATGAACTGTTTACAGTTTCCATTGGGAAGCTTCAAAATAAATTTTCCTGAAGCAAACCCGATTGGCTTCATAGCTGCATCCATGTTAGCACGTCTGATGTGGTAATTTCACAGTAACGTTAGGCATACACACAGGTTGAAGCAGAGTGACACTGAATTCTCAAGTTCACATGAGACCTAAAGCGCATCCTGTTTGTAAAAGCGCGTTCGTTGTTATTCTGAGTGCACAAATAACGAGTCTTTACAGATTCGAAAGATGTATTAGGCTACTTTTATCTGTATGACCAAAAATTACGGAGATTTTAAGAGCAAGTGAGCTCACCGGAGCCTGTCCTGCAACAAAGCCTTCCACACAAACACTTCAATAGCGCATTTCTCTAGGTTAACATCATATTGAGCGGCCATGTAAAGTTGCTACATACATCTTTCAGATGAAAAGCCATGTTTTGAGGTTGATGAATGATAGGTGGTTTGGATGTCCTGCCCGATTGTATTACCACATAGACCAGCCGTTAACAATCTGTCCATCACGGACTGCGAGCCTCTAGTTACTGGGTTCCTCGCCCCTACAGTGCAATTGACTGAGTACATCCGCTAAAATATCAGGGTGAAAGTCATCATAGCTTCGTAGTATAAGACCCAGCTCACCCAACTTTGAGAATAGATTAGATATTTTTTATCGCAGATAGTCTGCAACACGTTACGCCGATTGACACCACTAGTAAAAACATAACCGAAATTTCAAATAAATGCTAACAAAATATATAATCTTTTTTTATAACTAAACATACTGTCACGCTATCACAAATGTCCACTCTGACATACAGTGGCATTGCATTAGACAACAAATATAAAGTAAATTCAATTCCAATGAAGTTAATGAAGTTTCAAGCTATAAAGCAACAGATTCAAAATTCCTCAGTAACTGTGTTATCTTGAAGATAACTAACTTCATACATCTACTAAAAATCACCTTGGGAGAGGCTGGTTAAAAGTCATTTCAAAAATAGCTCAGTAAAATTAAGCTAGTATTTGTTTGCAGTTGCAGTTTCTAATGCAGTGACATTTAGATATTTTAAGTGTGTTTAAGAGCTTATGCGTCCAAATATATTTTAGAGAAACTGCAGACATCAAAATAATTCATGATAGACTGGATTGGAATTATATAATTGGTATAATTATTGCTAGCAGAAATTAGATTTTTTTAATGTTCTCATAAATTGCAGTAAGTTTTAGTATGTACTCAGAGGCTTTAAGGACTCAATTCCTGAATGTTTTCATTTGGCAGCTACCTGTGGATCTAGAGTTTCGGGGAGTTGTTTCCGACTTTTGTCAAAGGGTACAGCTTATTCAGGAAAATGGGACTGACATGAGGAAGCCAAACTTATGATTCGAGTGCTTTTAAGTGTCATATCTGATCTTGCGGTAAAATGAAACACAGTTTAGCCCTTGAAAGCCTATAGAGCTGAACAGAATGCTCAACATTTTTAAGGGAGTGGGCCAAAAGAGAACTACGCTAGTTTGTACAAATGTTTTGATTAAATCTGATGTGACAGATGGTTGTGCATATATGCCAAAACCTGATTTTGTTTATGAGAAACTCACCATTGAGGGTTCCAATTTTACATTAAAATCCTGCATTGCTCTCTTGTGGAGTTCCTTGCGAAAAGCGGTATACTCAGGGCTGTCTGGCTCCCGGTACGTTACAATGAACACAGACTAGAGAGATGGAGAAAAAACAGATAGCTAAGAGTAATAAAAATAACACAACAGGATTACTATAGGCAAATATTAATTTCTTGACACAAGAAGTGGCAGAGAATTTTGCGAACTGTTTTTTTTTCACCAAAAATGTAAATTCTGTCACCCTTTTTTCACTTTCGTGTTGACATTGTCTTATGCTTTACTTGCATTATGCTTAACTTATGTGTAATTCAAGCTTAGTGTGAAGAACAGACTAAATTGAAATCATCATTCACTGATAACAGTCACTTCCAGAAAGTTAAACTGAATCATTGAGTCAGTGAACAAATCATTCAGACTGGTATTTTGTCTGACTTAATCAACTGATTCTAAAAATGATTATTACACAAGTTAAATTGTAGTCTGTTTTTCACACTAAGATATTGCATGTCTACAGCGCACCTACAGTATAGCACATAGTCATATAGACCAGCACATTTACATTTTTTTTCTTGTTTCTTTTCATTGTAATTGTATTTAAACTACGTAATTCTAGTCTTTGTGCATATTTCATCTGGTCATACTTTTAGCATTTTACTGTATGATTCATAGTTTTAAGTGTTACATAATCTGAAGGCATTCCTTATACCAGTGCTATCTGTTATTAATATTTTTAATTTTTGCATGCATTCAGTTCATAAACAATCAAACAAATATCATAATAACCTTTTCAAAGACTACAGGGTTTTCAACACTGACAAATGCATTATGATATTGACACCTTGACATTACATATACATGGTCACTGTCTTTTCATACTCAAAACATTGTCAAAGTTGAGAGTGTCAAAACATGTAAAACACTTTAAAGTGAGTCATTCTAAAAAACAATGCTCAGGCACTGAATGCTCCATTAATGACAAACTGAAGTCCCGAAAGACATGTGGCAGCAAAATCAATTACTGGGATAGTGCACCCAAGAAATTATTTACTCACTTATTTTGTTCTAAATAAGACTTTGGTTAATCTTTAAAATACAAATGACAAAATTTTTAACTGTAATATTAATTATTAATACTGTAATATTCATATTATTTTATTAAACTGGGGAACGCTAGTTGGCCCTCACTGTTCAAAACAGTGAAAACATTTCTTGAAAGTCTGTTCAATAAATGTCTAGCAACAACATTCAAGCTAAAAACTTGTTCATCGAATTATATGTTGTGTAATGCACATTAAGCTGCCAAAGGAACAGCCCCAAAACAAGTTTAAAAGTACTCTCTAAATCATCCCTAAGTTGTTTGACTCAATTATCTGTCGATAAACATTTTGTAAAGACTGAATGTAAAAAGAACGGGTACATTTAATGGCACAAAATAATTTTGATGCCAACTTTCAAGATGGTTTAAGAAAAAAAGGCAAAGGGTCTTTTAATAATACAAAAAACAATCAATAAAGGTGGTGCTGATGTTTAAATTTACACCCAACAACACATACAGATATATAATGTTACATCTTTCATTGTCAGTTAAAGTGGTGGTGAGGGGTGGGTGGCCCCAAAGACGTGTATCTGGAGGCCTCATTGCACCCAAGCCTTCTGCCCTTAATTATTTGAAAAAGTTACTTGGTTGTATTGTGTCCATTCAATATTAATTTTAATTGTTGGTTTTTGTTAATTCAAGCATTTTTAATTATTCTTCCAAATGTAATATTTTATATAACACACATTTCTTGTTTCTTCGGGCTAGCTGCATTAACCAACCTCAAGAAAAATGACTGCAAAAACTCTCATTTAAGTAAATGGAAGCCTAATGGGTTATTCACAATCAAAGCAACTGGGAAGGCTTTTCAGCTGAGTATTAGTTTAATTAATACAACTTGTCAAAACAAATTTGAAAAAAACTTAATTAATTCTGCATTAAAGAAGTACATTAACATAAAAACTAAATTACTGCACCTTGATTTATAATGCAAGGTAGAAAACAATTTGAAGCTACTCAAGCAATCTCAAACGCCAAAGCTCAGTGGTTATTATGGGAATTATTAAATATACCTGGAATAGCTTGACGGGGTCATTCCACTGTATGTCTGAACCCTGCCAGGGCACTGGAACATCGCCACTTAAACTCTCTGCAAACACATCGAGGTAGAAGATGGCGTAGTCCTCTGGGTTCTTCACCTCAACCTCAAAGAGCTTCATTATTTGGAAAAACGTCTGTAGAGGCCCACAGATATACACAACTGTAAAAAGTTTACTTGTTTAACATAAATATAACTGTTACTCTTATGATATCCTAAATCATTCACATGTTTGGGCTCCCTCCTTCAGTGTAAGTATATTTGCCAATTTCATTGCAGTTAAGGGAGGAAATTGTCTGATGATGTCATTTAAAAAGGTAATAGCATGCCTGTCCTCAGTGCCACAGTTTGAAGTCCCATCAATGTCTGTAACACAAATGGTGTGGGACAAGTTGCGCCAAAGTTTAATACTTAGGGGTTCATTACCCAAAGTATGAGCAACAGTACACTGTTGCAAGAAAAACTCTGTCAAAATACTGAATTTTTTTAACATATTTACAGAACAAACTGTAAACGTTAGTTTACATTTATAATTTACAAACAAAGCCCACACTGCAACTGAAACCTGTTTTGTACCTTTAACATATACTGACACCCACCGTAATATCATGGGTAGTATAGAGAATGCCACGTGATAACACAGTTCATCACAATTTAAGTACTAACACATAGAAGATACAACGTGTCATACACAAATACAAAAACCATAATGTGAACACAAACAAATAATGCAATAAACATTAATTAAACAACATATGCTGTAACATAAAAGCCTAATATACATAATTGGTTAATTCATTATATAATTAAAATAATTATTTAAACAAACTTACATCAAATTCTTAACTTCCATAAATGGTACATATTTTACTGTAAAATTACACGAAATGTTATTAAATGTTATATGCATAATAGGGGTTGGCGTTAAACCAAAATCTTATATCACGATATGATACATTTTATATCACGATAACAATATATCACGATATAGTGTTTTTTTTTCTTTTAGAATGTTTTTTATTATATTAAAATCTTTGATACCATAGAATTTTCATAATCCTTGTCACCAATGTCAATATCAAACTAATACAAGCAAGAGAGAGAGAAGAAAAACCTCAACCTCACTGAAGATAAAAAAACAGTCAGTGATGAAATAAGGATAAGAAACTAATAGCAATAGGACAAAAAACTACAATAAATAAGAAATGCTACATACATTGTGTAAATTAATTAGTCTTCACTGTTAATTATATCTATCTGTCTATGATAGATATAATTAACACGTGTATTATGTATAGATTCTATACGTATTATAAATATATAATTATTATTGTTATTTATAGTAAGTTACAAAAGTGATTTATTCAAGAGCAGTGAGAGATTTTCTAGCAGTGTGCTATGATTAACATGAATGGCAGACAGAACGGATATTGGAACGCTTCCCCTTTAAGACCAAAGTCCGGATCTAATACACTGTTATATTGCGTTTTCTCTTTCTGCCGTTTACTTTCTCTTAAGACCTAAATCGCTGTGTTTATGAGGATACTTGCAAAGACGGAGATTCTGACGCATATAAGTGTGTTTATGTAATTGTTCAAAGTCGGCTAAAATAAAACGCGCGCTCCTCTCACACAGAAAGAGACGGCGCACGCATATAGGTCTGTTGTTTGAGTTTCAACGGCTTAAAATCGGTTGTTTTAAAACTGCAGTGCTTAAAAACGCGTGACCATGCAACAGATGTAGTCCCTCGTTTAGGAACGAGCTCCTGGTTGTGTCCTAGCTGGTCGTTCTCATCTCCACCTGCTTCTGTCTCCGCTTCACGCCCCGCGGTGGGCGGCGTATAAAGATCGCAGTCACTCAAATGATGAAAAGGTATTACCGGAAACAATGTATTTTGCGACACCACGATATAAACGATAGAACATAATATGAAATGATAGACATTTTATTTCGTCCATCTGATATATATATATCGTCATATCGCCCAACCCTATGCATAACATTTTTCCCCAATATAAAAAGGAAACATACCAATTAACAGGTTTTTTCCGTATTTCTGCTTTTTCAGTTAAAATTTAAAATATTTTTTACATTGATGCTCGCCTTAGCAAGTATCACTAAAATGTTCTGGATGCACAGATGAAAATGATTTGTGGGTTGCTCCTAGCTCTTAAGAGGATGGATCGAAGCACAGAGGTGTACTCTTCCTTGCTGCATGGCACCATATTGATGCACGCGTGAAATCTTCTACATATGTGTGTGTATGTTTTTCTTGGCGTCTAGGCTATGGGCATTATTTCCATTAGCAGTGTCTTTCGGTACTGCTTCTGCCAGCTCAGGGGCCAGATTCCCAGTTAGCAGACATTTCCTTAAGTGTAAGACCAAAGCCATCCCGTCTGCCTCTCGGCCCCCAAATCCTCAGCTCTTCCAGCATAGTGTAGACAAATACATGCCAAGTAGTCCTGCTGTCTCCTGGAAGTGCTCCAAGACAAATGTACAAAAAGGCTAGGAAAATGTTCAGTGGTGTTATAGAATTTATAAGGATCTGCCTGGGCCTGGCTGATACAAAGCCCATGAAACCTGCTGGAGAACATTTTGTTTCAGTCTATGATGAGGTTCTGAAATGTGCTTGAGGTGTTTTTTTTGCGATTTGTTGAATGTTTGCACAGGGTCATTTTGTTAGTCGTGCCAAAATCATTTATTTGTTTTCTGTACTGCGCAAAAGATGCTCAGTGTTGCTTTGTTTATTCCAAATTGGCAAACAACACTGACGTCACTGTTTTTGACTCTTTGAAAATATGTCAAATGAGGAAAAATAAAAGATGTGTTATTGATTCACTCGATCATCTCAGACATGTCTGAATTTGATATGCCGTGAGTTGGATTTTTAAAAAGGACAGTATAATTCTCTTAATTGCAGTCTTTTCAAGAGTGAAGCATGCACATTCTGGTCTATTGTTTGTGCGTTAGGTGTGTGTTTGGAGCTTGTGTAGCGTCCCGCATCTGTTATAGATCGATCAAACCTTTGAGCAACCTAATGCTCGCTCTTTCACACACACATACACACACACACACACACACACACACACACACATACACAGACGAAACAGTCTCCTATTCAGCTATTGGACATTTGGTTTTAATCTGTTTTCATTCATTTGAGACGCAAAAATATGTAGGTTTGAGAAATGTAACCTTTAGAAATGTTCTTATCAAGGCTTTCAGTCATTTATGACATCTAATTGTCAGAATCAACTTTTGCCATTCTAAAAAATATCATTTAAATTATGATTCAGAAACAGATTAATCAGGAAGGCATTATTATCATTGCTCATACTGAAGGATAGGCGTTTGAACAACTGGATTTAAGTTTGGCATGTACCTCCTATTTCGTTTGTGCTGCAGATGTGAATACACCTACTTGTGCAGCTTGATTTTGCATGAGGGTTTTTTCGACTTGAACCAGTAAATAAGCACCTAGCAACCACCCAAAACAACCTAACATCACTGTAACATGCTAAGAACCACTCAGATCAACTTTCAGAATCCATATTATTGGGGTCAGATCGAAATCTTTAGTCAGAAATCTTTGTCAGTAACCACAACCACAAAATCATACACATGGGAAAAGGTGTGCTCTGACAAAATGAACTGTGGTGCTCATGTGGGCAATGAGAGTTTGAATCCAGCTCGCAATATTTTCTGATCCCATTTCCCCATCACTTCCTGTGTCATTGCTGTGTCTAGCCAACAAAGAGGCTGAAAGGCCACAAAAACAAAAAAGGAAGGAGAAAGGGTTTGTGATGACACTTCACAGCCTAAGGCGGATCATTATCTCATCAATGCATGGAATGTGAGTTCACAAACGGAACAAGTCCAAACAACAACAACCAAAAACATGAATTAATCTGACATCAGGGTCATAGCAACTAAACTCATTGAGGAATACGGGGAGAGAGACATTCTGATGTCTCTGGACTTAAACCACTCTTATTTTGAGATGCCTTCACACTTTATTTCACAGGAATTTTTACAATAAGCTCTAAGATTGTCAGCACTTCAAACAGGATTAGACTGTGAAATTATTTATTACTAAAATAATAAAGTATCATCCTCATTGAAGGTTACACACACATCTAAAATGGGTTATGCATCTAAAGCAATATATAAAACCAACCAATGGAGACTGAGACGTTCACAATGTGGTGTGTGTTAGCGCTTTTAAATTGATCATGCTTTTATAAAACTTATGACACTTTTTAATTATATTCAATAAACAGGCAAATATATTAATAATTATTAATAATCAGAATAATCAATTTAACTACGTTAAATAACGACAGATTTGTTTTAACAGAGCTGTAGGCTGTTACAAGTTGTCCCATTAACAGAATGTGCAGCTAATACTCAAAATTGAATTTTGTAAATGTCTGCTGTGTTTATTGTTGGTTTGTTGGGGCTCTTATTATTAGTAATTACAATGTTATGACAATGTAATTAATGCATGTTTTAGGGTTTTCGCCCCCTTATGGACCATGAATTATATTCATAACAATAACATAAGCGTGCTTTTAGACCACCAGTCTGAATTTGTATAACTTTCTATACTTTTTTTTTTGATAGATCGGGTAGAGGGCAGAGTAGGATTAGGACATTACATAAGTCAGGTTTCAAACTGCATGGGTGCATTAGCAGCTGTTTTATCTGTCACAAACTCATCCACTGCAATCGCAGACACAGTTTGTATTATTACATAAAAAAAGCTTATTTAATATTGGATTCATTACCTTAGCATTACTGAAGTTTAATCTAGAACAAAAGGTCATACATGGTGCTGTCTTTCAATATGTTAATAAATGCATCTTACCAGTAAGTACAAGACATGGCTAATCGGGATCTGCGAGAAGCCAATCAAGCAATCAGGCTAACAGTAAAACAGCAACTGCAAGCAATTAGCCATAAGAGTGGTCTAAATGTTCACACACTATAACAGGGTAGTTAAATGTCAATCTAGGTATTTGAACTGCTCCCAAAGACTACTAAATGATAAGGTAAATATTATCAGATAAAAGTCATGTGCTGATGATATGGCTTATTTTGGTGACGTACTTACTTTAGTAAACACAGGCTCCAGCACTAATAAACCAAACATGACCGACTGAGGTTATGATCAGAGCAGTGATCTGGGGCAGTCTAGTAAGAGTATAAAAACTGTACATCACTGTAATCAGGGGCACATTAATGCATGGGCTTCAAGGGGCTGAAGCCCAGGGGCCTACTACAAAGGGCAGCAAGGAAAATATATTTTTCGAATAATTATTTATATGGGAGTTTGCAGCAGTGACAACAGCATTCTGTAAACAAACTCACACACTCATTTCCAGCGACGCCCTGGTTGTAGTTGCCTATATAGTGAATGGTTCAGTTTAGGTTCCCCCCCACACAGTTTGTGTAGTTGGTATGTTCCATCGATACACTGTAAGCGGAATGCAGCACAATCAATGCATTCGCTAGTAAAGTGTCTTTA
This sequence comes from Gymnocypris eckloni scoliostomus, assembly GCA_027564155.1. Taxonomy (NCBI): domain Eukaryota; kingdom Metazoa; phylum Chordata; class Actinopteri; order Cypriniformes; family Cyprinidae; genus Gymnocypris; species Gymnocypris eckloni. The sequence goes on along the minus strand of CM050414.1, from coordinate 375,576 downwards.
TGTTAACGTGCTGATGAACAAGATAAATAACACTGCTGTGAGAAAGGAACTGGATCGGACAACTTTCTGTAACATCATACAATGCGAGTTCAGTAATGTGCGTGGATGTAATACGTGTGTCTGTTAGCTGTAGGTTAGTGTTCCTAGAAGGTTAGTGTATTCCTGTGGCTCAGTGGTAGAGCATTGCGCTAGCAGCAAAAAGGTTGTGGGTTCAATTCCCAGGGAACACACACTCATAAAAAAATGTATAGCCTGAATGCAATGTAAGTCGCTTTGGATAAAAGCATCTGCTAAAAATGTATGCATATGTATAAATAAATTTGCAAAATGGGAAACAGTGACACCATCTAACCAGTAAATGTGGTCTGATACTGAGGGCTGCCAGACGCAGCTGTTTTCAGCTTCTAACCAGACAAAATCTTCTATTGATTTTATGTGTCACTGAAATCCAAAGAGCTGCACTGCGGAGACAGTAAACGTATCAATATGAAATAGTTTGTGCTTATGTAAGAGTCTGGGTCGTATCCTAAATATCTGCGCAGTACAACAAGTTTTTTTTAACAAATATTTGACAATACAGAAACTAGGCACATGCAACACTGGTGTCCCGTCAAAAATGCAATGCATGATGCCCCATTTAACTTACCATTAATAATGGCCTAATTACTTTAAAGTGAATATATCTGAGCTACTTTCACCTGACAAAACATCATTATTTGGTACATCTATACAATCAAAGAAACACTGCATATCAATTCACAATTGTCCCGATGTTGGGAACAAACATTTGAGTTACATCTGATATCCATGAGGGGTGACAATTATTTTTCCATGCCTAAATTAAGTTTATAAGACTAAGACAACTTTACATGTATTCATTTTTTTATATATTTGTATGTGTATATATTTAGAAAGAGATATGAGAAAGCAATAGTGAAAGAGATATATATAAAAGTCTAAATGTGAAAATCTGTTTATTTGTTGCAACACTACTTTATTACCGAGTGTTTCGTCTTCTGAGCACTCTCATCTAAAAATGTTGTTGTCTAAAAGAACAAAAAATGGTGAACTAAAACATTATTTAGTTAAGTTATTCAACTGTGATATCATCATTTTAGAGTAACAGCATTTGGCCTTTCATAACATCTGCATATAAACAAAATCTAAGAAATCTGGACCGAATGCATCATGTCCTTCAGTATAGTTACACAATCAGTGTTGACGCACTACAAAGTGACCAGCTTTCTGCTTTCAAAGTGTGCTTTATTGATTACTATTAAATATTTTTTTAGAAATTAATAAAAGGGCATTAATGTATTGTAATGTTTAATATATTGTGCTGTGTGAACACAAAGATCTCAGTGACATGCATAATGTGCTCTCCTCATTCCGTGCATTATTACAGTTCTGCCACAATAATTATGTTTGACAGCTCGAAGGGTTATGAGAATGTCAAGCACTGTAACAAAGCAAGTAATCAAGTCACACTCCTGAAAATAATTAATTCAAGAGTTCTCTGCATCACCTTAAGTTCAACAGAGAACGCTCTACTTATCAAGAATCATTTATCTCATTTAACACAATGAAGAACATTGAAGTTTTGGTTTCGTGGGTCTTGAAACACCAGCTCATGTGTGGTTTTGTAAGGAATTAAAAAATGTATTCTTTTGTTTAAGAAATCCTTTTTTTTTTCTTAACAGTATCTTTTGAATTCTGCCTACACATTTCAATAAGTGTCTGTTAGAGTATTTTAAGAACTATAAAAGAAGTGTTTGCTGTAACAAGGTGTCTAAAGATGTTGACTACATTGCTTTATTAACAGTGAATAGGGTGCATGCCCTTTCTGTTTTGGTGGTGCTGTAAATAACTCCCACAGGGCACCACAGGGCCAAAAATACAGCCCGGGGGAACACACAGGTGGTGTCAGTCCTAAACCAAAGCCATCAATGCCTCATTGTAGTCTTCAGATTCGAGATATATTGGATCAAGAATATCAATGTGGTTGCCGTGGAGGAATGCTTTAAGCAATAACACAAAGATGCTTTATTGATTAAAGAAGGTAAACCATGTGTGTGTGTGTGTGGGGGGGCAGGAGGGATAACAATGACAGAAACAGTAACACTATGGTATTTTGATGTACGGTATTTTTTCAAGTTAATACAATATGGTGCTATTTCTTTTAAGTATCATGTGATGTACTAATGTAAAATTGGATACAGTACGAATAAAATGCATAAAATACAAATAAACTGAATTCTGAATTTTACACATATACTGTATAAAATATAGCCTACCGCCATGTAACACAAAAAGGTTTTGTTACTGTTTAATGTGGTAACTTCTAAATGAACCTTACATGAAAGTAATTTCTTAACTGTCAGTTTGGGTAAAAATAAAAGTTGTAAAAGTATGCATAACTGGCACATTATGCATATATATGTGTATATATTGTGTTTCTGACTGAACATGTGTGTGGGGTACAGTATAAATCACATGTTTCCTGTATTCATTCCTGTATTTTGGACTTGGCCGTTGCGTAATTTAAAAGAGATTGATAGGAAGTGGAGTAAAAAAAAGAACCATTATATTACAATGATTTGCATGTGTTTGTTTGTTTTGTTGTTGTTTTTATGTTTATTGGCATACACATAGTGGCTAATCTACACTTACTTCTCCCGTTGTCCTTTATAAATGTGATGATGTCTTTATAATTGAACGTCTGCGGATCTTCGTAAGGGAAAGCCTCCACGGTGATGTTGTCCTCTCGCAGAAGTATGTAAATGCCTTCGATGAGGAAGTAGTGAGGTCGGTCGTCTTGTTTGAGGTCGTGGAAGATCATCAGCGCGCGACTGGTCCAGTTAAAATGCGCGTGCAGATAACTGACAAAGTCTCCGAGTTTCGTGCTGGTCGGGCCCGTCCTGAAGATAGTTTTAAACTCGTCCAACTTATCAAAGCCATCGCGGGTCCTCCCGCTGTTATCAGGGGGAGCTTCCAGTGGGACGCGAACCGTCCGACGGACGCGACCGAGTACGTGCAGCCGGGTCCGATGAACGCGTCTGGTTTGTTGTAAAGTTTTATGTCCACAGCGATAATCTGCGCCTCTTGATTTCGGAGCAAGAACCAGAGGAATCCTCTGTGCTGTAGTTCAGGAGGTTGATGGTGTGTCCCCTCAAAAGTCCGCTCTTCTGGATTTGCTCTTGCGCCATTCGGATCGCGGGGAGGACGCGCGGCGATGCCCACGAATACTTCAGATTGTCAGGCAGCATCACCGCTACGGTAATATTCCCGTTTTCTGCTCTGCATCCCGGTGCGAGTATGTATATAAGCAGCGCAATGAAAAAACTGCGTCCCATCTTAAGTTGACAAACAAATCCTAGTGTAAGCGCGTCAGGTAATAGGATTTATTCTTCGCAAATCAAACTTCAATGAGAAAAAATCCTCTGTTAAATAAAGAGTAGGTCTACGATCCATTCGTGGCGCCTTTCTCCCCCTTGTAGTCCAACTAAATTGCTTGACAAAGACTCGTGTTGCTCTGTTTGATGGACTCCTCGGTGAGAGTCAGCGCGCGTGTGCTCGTGTGTGAAGAGCCACCTTCACCGCGCGCGGCCTCGCGCTGCCCCTACACGTCATGACAGCTACGAACCCATCCTCTAGTTAACGGCTCCCTCTGTCTGCAGGTCAAATATATTCTCCTTCAGCGAGTTAGGGTGAATCTCAGTATTGAAAATATTCATATTAAGTATATGAATTTCAGGGCTTTATCATACGACAGTTTAGGCTAAAATGTAACTGATAGCGATTCTAAATGTCCTAGTTATGTGCTTTTTCATATTTGGCTCCCAAACTCTGGAAGAGCCTTCTTGATAATGTTCGGGGTTCAGACACACTCTCTCTGTTTAGATCTAGATTAAAGACACATCTCTTTAGCCAAGCATTCACATAATATGATAACCTTGTACTTCAGGTACATCTGATCAAATACACATTTTCATTATTTTTGCTTGGGTTGAACACATCCAATTTTTGCTTAGTTGGACCTGCAGCTACTTATTATTCTCTATTACTTTATCTGTTTCTGGCACTGGATTGGTATCCCCTGGTAACTATTACACTGGAAATTAAGGATCTAGCCCTTACAAAGACCTGAGATGACCGAACATTTGAGAAGAGATGATGCCAACCCTCAGACAACATACACAACTCAATTTTGCTTTTATTTTGATTGATTTGAAACATATAATCATTGCTGTTAATAGTGTTTCACCGTCTGTTTGATTACATGGCATTAACTAACTGCTTGATGTTTACCGTAGCCTACATTTCTGCCATATGCAGTTATGAATTAACATTATATGAATGACAAACGATATGAATGTTTGCGTAACGAACGTATCCTTCATGTGCTGAAGCAAAAGCTAAATAGGCACGCAAATAAGCACAGACTAATGCAGTGTGTGAGTTGTTGTCGTCGTTTATTTTGGAGAGATTGCAATGTATTCTAAATATAAACTTGTTCTGATGATCAGCGTCGTTTCTGGACAGATCATTCACCAACTTATTATAACTTTAAAAGAGCGCAAGCGCCGCTGCGCTGACGCGCCAGACGCGACGCGTTGCATTTGTGCATACAGTAAATGACATCGCGTCGGGAGCTAACTAGCTAAATATCTACAAAAAAAAAACTAAGAACTGTGTATTCAAATTCAAAAGGTAACACTCTAGACCATTTTTAATGCTTCAGAAAAGTAGACTACCTCAGATGTGTGTAACTTCTAAATTGTGCTGATTTAAGGTACAATAAGCAATACAATACATAGGCTAAAGTCATATTTATTCATATTAATAATATGACAATATTATAATTAATATTGGTTAAATGGGAGGGAGAAATCCTGCCCATACCCAGCTAAGAAATAAATAACTATAAAAGCACTGATGTTCATTTACTGAAGTGGTATTCAGAAACTGAGAATAAATTACTGAAAGAATTACTGCAAAATAATAATTTTATCATGGCTATAATCAGGGGTGTAGTTTCTGGGGGGGGGGAGGTAACCCACCCCCCAAATAACCAAAACTAGCTATTACAACCCCCTTGAATTCTATTGAGAAACATGCTTGGAGAAAGTCGAACATTATAAAAAAGGCACAAACTAAAAAGACTGATGAAAAGAGGTGACCACTTTTACTCATGACCACCTTTACAATAACGTATCACCTTTTACTGTGGGCTTATTTGTTGTGGTACATTTTGTCTAACTTGTAGAATGTATAATAGATCATCTGTTAAGGCAGGGATCCCCCCCTGGTGGTTCGTGAGGGAATTGCAGGGGGTCGTGAGTTTGGTACGTTTACCATTAACGAATTAATTAAAAATATATATGTAAATTAAATTAAAAAGGTTTTCCAAAGAAATGTTACAGATTTATACAAATGTGATGTAAATGTAAAATCTTAAATGTATTAAAAATATATATATTTTTGGGAAACCCTGTATTAAAAAACATTCTGTAATAATTACATTGTAAATTGCAGTAATATGATTTTTTATAATTTGTTGAGTGTAATAACAACAATAACTATGTAAATACTACTGAAACTTTAAAACTGATAAAACATCAATGTTTTTAAAGTTTAACATGCAAATGTGCCATTAAATTATTGAAATATTTACTTAAAATATAGGGGGTAATTTAAGTAAATCATTTAGGTCAAAGATATTCGGCTGACACAACAGGTTGAAAACCCCGGTGTTAAGGGAACAGATTTCTCCCTAAAGATTTATGTTACAACTGTGACATGTTGTAGCTGTTGTTTCTAAAGTCTGTTGTTTCTCATAAAAAATGCAATATAGATTGATAAAAAGTAATTATTGGCCTGGTAATGATTAATATGCTAGCCTTATTTTATAACAAATGCTATACAGTGAAGAAATATACTTTTTCATAAGAGCAAGTACAGGTCAGAATCGAGAGCAATGGGTTCTAATGATGAGTGATGGAAAAACCTTCAGATATTCCAATGATGGCATCGATTAAATCATTAAGAGCCGATGAACTGTTAAGGAGTAAGAAATAAACAATATCAATATAAGAAAATGTTAAGTTAGATTGACTTCCCATGGCGTGTTGAATTAGAATAAATTGTCATATAGCCTAAGTGTTCAAACCAAAACTACGCCCTTGGCTATAATAACAAATAAATCCTCAACAAACAAAAAATGGATTACCTTAGATAAAGATTGATTAATATGTACTGGTCAAAAGTTTGGACACATTACAGTTTTTATTGTTTTTGAAAGATGTCTCTTATGCTAATCAATCTATACAACGAGTTGATCAAAAATACAGAAAACAATAACATTGTGAGATAGAAAAGTCAATAATAATAAAATAACTGCATTTACTTCAAATATAAGTATTTTTTAACAATACTGTTTAGTTTGCAATTCTGTAGGTCAGTATTTTTTTAAGAAATTATCACTTTTATTCACAAGCACGTGTTAAAACGATGCTGAAAATTCAGCTATGACTGACAGAAATAGATATTTAAAATATGGTAAAAATAATTACCATTATTTAAAGTTTCACAATATTATAGTTCTTTTTGTATTTCTAATCAAATAAATGCAGACTTGATGATCACATGTGACTTCTTTCAAAAACATTAAAAATAGTAATGTGTCCAAACTTTTAGCAGTTACTAAGTTAAAATTGAAAATTAAATGTTGTATAAATAAAAAGGTTAGAATCACATTTGTTTCAAGTGCTTTTTATTGGAGGCCTCCAACATGAATTTTTGCCAAGCGCCTCCAAATGTCTAGAACCGGCCCTGGCCATATGGGCATCAACCACCGATCAGCTATTACTAAATATCATGTAGAAACTTTCATTTTCTGTAAAGATGATTTGCAACGATTTGCATCGTGAAAGGCGCTATACAAATAAACTTGAATTTAATTTAATTTGATCACCCAATTAGCCTAAACAAACTTTTTTCGACTCATCAATATGATAAGGGTGAAATGATTACATCATTTTGAACAATTAAATGGTTAAAACATTGACTGGAGGTGGATTGGGGTGGTGATGACAGCTCATTGGCACTAGTACATTTGAATATCACAATAAATCGTGCAGAAACTGTACATTTAAACTGTAATACAGAACATCATCTAGCTAATGGTTATTTTAGGTTTAATTGTATAACCTAAAATTAACGTTTTTATGAAACAAAAGCTGTTTGATGGATAATGGTTGTAGATTTCTTAATTATTTTAGAAGAAAATTATATAATAAGTCTAAGACACAAAATGTGCTACATTACAGCCTGCCTTCGCTGTTATATTGTATTTAATTTTATGTATATTTCACTCAGGTTTATATTCTGCATTTTACAGTACATTTTGTATGTGGCATGTTAATTATACACTACAGTTGTTGTGAGCAGGTTGGTACCCTTACATTTGTGCATATGTTAATGTTAATTTTTATCTTTTAATCAAATGGTGATGGTGGTGAGGAAGTAACAATTTGCAACAAAGAGATCACATCCCGTTGGAACAGTAAACGGTGGAATTGCCATTTTATAATCTGCCAAGAGAGGTCAGACAAGTTCATTAGTAACTAGGGAGGACCATTACCACACAATTCAACATTTTAGAAATAATAAACTACTCTTAAACAAAAATCACTAGTTAGATCACTAGTCATGGAGGGATTAGACACTTCACATCATTTTGATGTCTTTTAAAGAATCAAAGCAGCACCTCTGTGATCCAGAATCAACAAAAACTCCACTGATCCCCAGAGAGATGGAAACAGCAGCATGTTTGATATGAATCCACTTTCATCCAAGGCCAACCCAGACGCATGAGCTGTTGTCAAGAGCACACTCGTGGACATTAAGCAGTGTGGTCTAATGAGTCAGCTCTCATCCAGTTTTATACATTGGGAAAAAGTCTGAAGACTTTCGGTTCACATGCTGATCATCTGCTGCTGCCCCAAGAATCACCAGATTAAAATATTTGAACCTTAAGGACAGCAGGAGTGCAGAAAAGATCTCCGCCTTCTTTCAGAGACTGCAGAGTCCATTTAAAGCAGTAGTTCTCAGCTGGAATTACTGAACATCAAGTAGTGTCCCAATCCAGTACCAAACATTCATGTTATGCTACTCAAATGCTGTTGACATTAAAGCAAACAAGGAACAACCAAATTAAGATATATAAGAACAGCATATATTCAAAATAGAGATCTTTTCTAACGATGTAAGTCTTTACTATAACTTTCTATAAATGTAACACATTCTTGCAGATATAAAAGTAGTAATTTCTTTTAAAAACAATTGAAGATAAAATATAATATATGCATAAATGCTATTCTTTTTATCTTTTTATTCATCAAAGAATAGTGAAAAAAGTTTCACATGTTCCAAAGAATATTAAGCAATACAACTGTTTTCAACACTGATAATAAAACAGAATATTAGAATGATTTAGAATAATAATAGCTGATGAAAATTGTATCACAGGGAATTTTTTTTATAATTGCAATTATAGTTCATAATATTAAAAAAACATTTTTTCTGTCTTTTTTATTTTCACCGTCTTTGTAAGCATAAGAGACTTAATAAAAACATAACAATTCTTACTGTTTCTAATATTCTGAATGGCAGTACGCACACACACATGGTATATATAAAATGTATCCTTACATTTTAATTGTGTTGATATTTGTAATCAGACATTATGTATACATGTCTATAGAGATATAGTGTTGTGAAAATGCATTCGCACTCATTCTGATTTCTTCTGGGTTTGTGTATTGTTTCAGTACTAAATAGAGAACTAAATCTAACATAAAACAAAGGCAACCTAAGCAAACAAAGTTAAAGTTATCCAACACCAGCTGGGCCTGTGTGAAAATGTATTTGCCCCTGTAGTTACAAATTCTATTCTGTTCAGATGGACTAGACACAATCAGGTCTGATTTCTGATAACCTTGTTTAATTAAACCAGCATTTAAATAGAACAGCATGAAGTTGGTTTAAATGTCTTACCTAGTAACACACTATGCCAAAGGAGAAAGAACTTTCAGAAATGATGAGGAAGAAGCTGATAGTAATACATTCTGGGAAGGGTTCACAAGAGCAGTTGGATTGTGAAGCAAAGCAGAGGATGAAAGGCTCCAAAAACAAAAGATAAGTTTTGGAGTGGCCTAATTAAAGTGATGACTTGAACCTAACTGAAACACTGGCAGTACCTTAGGTTCATGCTTGAAAAGCCTCCAATATTTCTGAAATATAGCAGTTATGCAAAGAAGAGTTGGCCAAAATTCCAACACAACACAACAAAGTACTTCAGTTATTTCTGCCACAGGGGTTACAACCATATTTTAAGTTTAAGTGGGCATATAGATTTTCACATGGGTGATCATTGTTGGATGACTTTTTCCCTTTTTTAATACAAGCTCTTTTACTCTTGCCTTAGTTTTATTTTGCATTTCATTTGAAAATCGAAAACTATTTCTTATGAAATACACACAAAAAGAAAATATTATTTAGATGGTGGTAAAAACATGTTCACATCATTATTTTGCATACCAAAAAGACTGCAAGATGTTTTTACAAAATGTGTCATTTTATTATTGTGCACAATGGATAATTTTGTGTTTTGGGACACAAGTTACGAGTTAGTTCATTATTGTTTTTCTGATCTCCACTCAATGGTTTCTGACTACTAAGTGGTCTTGGGCAGCCTGTAGACACCAGTGGACACAATAAGCTGGTGGGCCCTGACTTTCTTCTGCAGGAAAGCCTGCAGCTCATTCACATCCATCTCAGTGACCCCAGATCCGGCGGCCACAAACATTCGCAGCATGGAGTGGATCCTCTCCAAAGTCATGCTCTCCAGGTTAGTCAGCATGGCCTGAATGTAAGCCCAGAACAGCTGAGAAATAAAGCAAAACAGTTTAGCATTGTTTTAGCATTACACGGCAAATAAAGGTCCTGAGCGTTATGACAAGTGTTGTAAGTGTATAAATCACCTGTAGTTTCTCTTCTCTCTGCTCAGACTGTGTTGCGGTGTTGGAGTCTCCCTCCTCATCACTGTCTATGAGCATGACACTTCTTTCTGATCTCTCTCTGCAGGAGCTTGTCTCCTGCACAGTATATCGACCTCCGGCTTCCTCTCGCAGCACGCCCTGCTGCTGCCACAGCGCTAACTTCCTGCGCACTGTCTCCTGCGGCACGCCTAGGACACTACTCAGCTCTTCCAATGTCCAAGTGCCTAATGAAGGAAAACAATAGTAACGGGACTTCAAGACAAGCCAACAAATAATCAAGATTGTGTCATTCATTCGCACACTAGGTAGTGCACATGCTCATAATGCATAAGACTGCAGCAGGTATATTTTTCTAGGTCAAAACCTGGAATCCAGTACAGAGAAATAAGGTATCAAAGGATATTCATGTTTTATTCTACTACATAAAATACACCAGTAAAGTGCAATTAAATGGAGCTCTAGAGGTTGTCAGGGACATTACATGATATCACGCCAGACAAGACAAGTAGTCTACCCAGTTGTCTGCTTTCACACACTTTTGGTGTTTCTAATTAAAGTTTTGCTAACTTTTTTAACTCAAGCTTTCAGGGCAAATGTTTCTGAAACATGGATAGTGATGGTGACATTGAATCTGATTATATTTAGGCTTCAAAACTTAAGTTATGTTCATTTGTGAAGATTATCACAATGAATAAAAAGTGTAAGAATCATCATCACATTTTGTTGGTCACAGAGCTATTTTTCCAATGGAAAACCCTGTTGAGAGAACCAGTCATTTTTTGAGTTGATTTTCACTTTATGTGGAAAATAGCAGATCTTTAGGTAAATAACTTTATTTGTGTTCCACAGAAGAAGGTTATACAGATTTGGAACAACCTAAGGGTGAGAAAATGTTTTGGTGAATTACATTCATTCTCCACACCTTTGTCCTGGAAGTGTAAAATGATGGCAGCGTGGATGGGAGTCACTGTGAGGCTTGCGATGGTTCTGTCCTCCAACTCCACATCTAGCGTAACAGAACCCAGGTGAGGCTTCCACCTCAGAGTCCTCATGGCCTTCAAAATAACAATAAAAAAGATACGGCTTTAAGCATTTTGGTAACACTTTAGTATAGGGACCAAATTCTCACTAGTTGCATATTAGCATGCCTATTATTAACATATTAGCTGTTTATTAGTACTTATAAAACACATTATGCATGACCATATACTACATCCCTAATCCTACCCAATACCTAAACTTAACAACTACCATAATAAATATTAACAAGCAGCAAATTAGGAGTTCAGGAGGCAAAGATCATAGTTAGGAGGCAAAAAAAGATCAAAGTTAATGGTTTGTTAATAGTAAGAATTGGACTTTAAAATAAAGTGTGACCAGCATTTTCAACAGACCATTGGAATAAAGAAAATCATAAATGGCATTATAAATGGAAATGATTAAGAACTGAAGAATCTAAACAAACTCTTGTCACTGCATTGGGTGAACACTTGATGCTCAACGTAGTATCTGGTCCTACAACAAAACCAGCTGAGAACCAATGGGAGTACCTTGAGTTTTTCAAAGCGGTGTGTGTAGTCCTCCATGGCTTTAGAGACGACCGCAGGCAGTTCCATCTTCTCCTCCTTCAGCTGGGGCCAGAACTCAGATGAGATGATCATGGAAGACAGCGGTAATGTAGACTGCTCCTCTATAGGAAGACGACTCTCTTCCTCCCGAATATTAGCATTGATCCGCCGAGAATCTGCCACATCCTGCCGAGAAAGACAGACACGTTCAATAATATAAATAGCTCACGTAATGGAAGTAAATCCATTTGAGGTCACATATCATGATAACGGGACGACGGATAACTAAGAGAAGTAAATATGTGGACTAGAGTTGAGAAAACGCGAAGCATACCTTTAACATCACCTCACAGTAATGCATGTGGGACTCGCCAAACCTCAGTTTCAGAAGCTCCACGTTGCGAATCTCTCTATAAAACAAATACAGAGGGAATTAAAGCACACAGGTACAGTACATATTAAAACCTGGTAAACAAACAGCACTCTTTTTCGAAGGACATCCAGTAAGGCTGTGCTATTAATCGAATTTGATTAACATGCGCATCTTGGCAGTATAGCCGGTTCCGTTATTAGGAGTAAATCTCCATCACCTGTTTTTCGATGGAGTGGCAATATTGCATTCATAATCGAAGGTGATTCGTCTGCGATTACAAACGCGATATGTCCTAGCTTGTCAGTGAACTACGGCTCTGTGTATTAACTGCCGCTCCATCGGAAAACAGGTGATGGAGATTTACCGCCAATCACAGAACCGGCTTTACTGATGAGATGCGCATGTTAATCGAATTCGATTAATTGCACAGCCTTAACATCCAGGGATTTTTAATGACCACAGAGAGTCAGGACCTCGGTTTAACGTCTCATCCGAAATACTTTTTATTTTTGACAGAATAGTGTCCCCATCACTATACTGGGACGCTAGGACCCACATAGACCACAGGGTGAGCACCCCTGCTGGCCTCTCTAACAGGTCTTCCAGCAGCACCTGGTTTTCCCAGAGGTCTCCCATCTAGGTACTAATCAGGCTCAACCCTGCTTAGCTTCAGTGGGCAACCAGTCTTGGCTACAGGGTGGTATGGCTGCTGACAAAAAACACGTCTTAAAGCTACAGCAGCAAAACGATTTGAGAGGATGATAAATGCAGAACACAAAAACTAACAAAAGGTATGATATGACTGCTTTAAACCAAAGCAAAGTTAATAAGATGACTCAAGAACATTAAGTGAAGGATTACTGAGGGAAAGTGTATATGTTCATGTGTGCAAGGTGGGTTACCTGGCTGTGTTGTAGTTGAGCTGATGCAGAAGTCGGTCAGCCAGTACAGTCTTGTACTCATTAATGAAGATCTCTTTACTTCCATAAATGCTGACCAGAAGACTGATGATGTCAGAAGAGCGCCGTTTAGAGCCAGTTTTATCTACAGAGAGAGAGAGAGATGAAATGTTGATTACCTGTGAGGACCCAAATTTCTGTGACTACAGACGGCATTGACTTGTATGTATCCTGTATTGACAGTATTCTACACGCATGCGAAAGGCTGGTAAATTTGATAAAAATATTCCAACAGAAATATCTTAAACTGGCCATGAAACTGTATTTAGCATTATTTACTTCCGATATTAATATTTATTATATTTTATAAATACTTTTATTCAGCAAAGGATACTGAAAATATGAGTCACAAATTCCTCTAAATAAATAAATAAAATAAAAACACAGCTGGCAGTTAACACTAACCTGTGAGAGCATCAGTGGGATCTGGGGTCCAGTCCTCTGGATCACTCCCCTCATCTTCACTATCCTGTGTCTCCAAGGTAACAGGGTCAGCTCGTGAGAGCTCATTGGCTAGATCAGTACAACCCTCTGTGTCACCCGTCAGACTGCCCACTATTTGACGCACAGTGTCCTCACGCGTTCTGCAATGTCAAACATTACAACAAAGGATAAAATACTTCAGTAATGGAACTGGTTCAAGCTCACCTATATTGAGACACGCAACCACAGTGACCTGAGATATCTGCGAATGGGTTGGCAGGCCACCTGCAAGATCACCATAGAGGGGTCGAGCTCTCTTAGAGCTTTGATGGCAGAGATGTAAACAGTGATAATGTCAGATGTGTGGACTCCTGAAGTGGGAAAAGAAAACATGATGAAAGTCAAAAAACTTTCACACATGAGTATTTAGCAATGTCCTGAATGCTGACCTGGATGCAGCAGTCGTGTTTCAAAGGCTGATTTGAGGGAGGCAAGAAGCTGCTGTCTCTGATTGGTCCGTTCCAGACAGAACTTAAGATCCTGAATGGCAGGAATAGACTCTGGAAAATCTGCACCAATTAAGCAGAAATAAACAATTTCCCATGAAACAACCAAGATGAGATTACATGTAGTATGTTACATAAATGGAGTTTTGTTCTCACCTCGTATGATGCTGAAGAGCTCCTCGATCCTCATGTTTACATAGATACGGCAGAAGAACTGGTGCATGTGACAGTGCCAACGCTGGACGAGAGCATTGGCTGGCTGACCCCTTGTGCCATCTGTAGGTGTGGCATCACTGCCTACCTCTTCCACCTTACTGGCAAACACCCTGCTCAGCCATCCCAAAACCTGCCCCAACCACTGGAAACAGGGATTCATTAGTGTTATTTAGATGAGCGTCCATCAAAAAGACTAAACACAATTTCCTATTTAACATTATTTTAAACAGACGCTTTAAGCTTGAATATTGAATTGTAAAAAAAAAAAAAAATTCCACCATATGCTGGATGCTAATTGGCTTAAAATCTTGCGTATGCTGACAAATTAAAACAAACGACTGAACATTTAATCAATTTATGTTACGATTTTGGCAGGTTTTACTCTCCTCTTTAGTAGGCACATATTATGTACTTACAAAAGTTATTACAATGATTAGTAATAACCCTGATCCTAAACTCAATTTAAACTAGTTAACTTGTATTATTCACTGCTTTTTTAGTTAAGTACACTTTATATGAGCATAGTTTAAAATTAAGTGCAGCAATGATTCTTAAGATTGACTGTTTCTTAACCAATCAACAATTTTAAATAGAAAATGTCTCACTAATTTGTGTAGTGAAATAAACAAATTAAATATTATTATCTTTTTACATCTAGACAACTCCTAGCCCATATTTGTGGGGTCTATTGCATACAACTGCTGCTCATACTTAGGGTTTGGCATCTGCTGAACATCCCCAAACCCCTAATACAAATACAAATGAGGTGTATTTACACATGTAAAATCAAAAGTTAATGTAATGATATGCATTATCATTTTTAAACCAGCCACACATCGGAATTTGCACACTTCTAGTCAAGTTGACCGAGGTTTTTTGTTGACAAATCAACATCATTTCAAATCTACATGGATCAAATTATACGTTTCGGACTCAATGGAATTTTTGCATTAATTTAAATCCTTGTGCTTAATTCTAAGCATCAACATTCGAGATCATATAAAATGAAACGTCTTCTGTGTAGCTGGATGAAAGGTGCGTACATCATTGAAGTCTGTGAGAAAAGAGCTCTCGTATTCTCCCCTGCAGCGCTGCTCCATCCTCTGCTCTATCAGCTGGTGCAGGATGCTGGTCACGGCCTCTGAGCTCACACGCTCCAACAGCTGTAGTGTGGAGCTGAAATTAACAAAGACAACACATTTATGAAGACATTGTACATACTAGCAATCCACCTCTCCAACAAAGTCACATTGGGATTTATGAAAGGCAACAACACTGCTTGTTCTATTTTTGAAGTATATATCACACAATATGCTAATATTCTGCTTGAGTGGAATAATACCAAATGTTTAGAAAAAAATACCAAATGCTCAACTTGACCTTGGTCAATATGTATTTTTACAATAATACAATAATTGTTAACGTGCAAGCTGACATTATTGAGAATATCACTCATTTTACAAAAACAAAAACAAATAAAAACACATAATGTATTTGATATTCTTCCAATTGTTACTGTTTTGCAGTAATAGCTGTGATATCTATGAATGTTAGCACACACATTCATGTTTTATGCAGCTGAGTATATAAGAATTTTGAAGTTAACTTTTTCATTAGATACAATATTGTAAATTATTCTATAAATAAAATCAAAAGCACTATTGTCTGTTGTGATTCTGATTAAGATGTAAAACTAAAACATTTTGCACTAAGCACATTTCTCCTCTTGTTGCTGGAATCAGAACATATCTTTTAACGCGTAAAATATAACATACTATATAAAATACTACTTGGAATACTGCATGCTATTACAATCTGTTTTGGAAAGCTTGTTCGTAGTAAACAGTATGTACTGTACTGTATAATATGCTGCATGCTAGTTTTCCATTCCAAACATTGCCACAGTTTACCTTACACAGACAAACAGTACTCTTACACCACAGCAACATAATGTAAGTAATGACTAAACAACAGGAAATGGCAGGATCTGTAGTATTATCGGAATGGTACTTCTCTTCAACTCACAGTATGTGGCTGAGCTCTTGAAGCTGCTCTAGAGCTTCCTGACACCAACACAGGTGAGTGAGGACAGCACAGCCTGGGCACAATGCACCTTCATCATGTTCCGCTGTGCCCTCTTCAGCCTCCACAGCTTCCTCTGCCTGACTCATGTGCACAGAGAATGTACGGCTGTAGAACTCCAGCACATGCTCTTGCAGCACAGGTGGAGGGGAGAACAGAAGAATGGCACGAATGACAGAGAAAGCTCTCTCTGTCAGACCACGGGCCCCTGGACCAGACAGACCCCCAAGACTCTCATCCTGCCATGAGCCCAGTCTTTTGAGACCATCTTGAAAAATAAAGAGGGAAATAATATTAACACAGTAGAGTCAAGAAACACTGGTCACAGTCAGGTCACAATTCCCCCTAAAATAAAAAATAAAACATTAAGACATAACGTTTTAGATTTCACCTTATAGAAATTGGAAATGCAAAGAAACAAATCGCTCAATGTCTAGAAAAAACAATAAGTTGTTTAAACAACCCTTACATTTTTGAAAATACAACTTACTACAAAACTACATTTTGTATTCATTTTACAAAAACAATAGCTCAAAACTTGAATAGCTCTGCTCACAAATACTACAATTTGGAAATAACCTTTACTGATCCCTCTGATCACAATGCAAAAAAGTGATGTTTTCCCCAGTATTTTTGTCGTTTTCTAGTTGAAATGTCTAAAGATTCATAAATCAAGATACATTTACTTGTTTTCAATTGATCAAGTTTATAATTGGAAGTTTTCATACCCCACTGACAGAGATTATTTGTTCTAGTTTTAAGCATAAACTCTCTTAATATTCTGTTCTTCAGCCTGCACATCTTTATTTTGCAACTCAAATATTTTGTTCTGGAAAACAAGAGGAAATATTATTTTTTGTGGTGCATGAAACATTTAATGCCACAACTTTATGAATTTAAGACCTTCAGCTCTAATTTAAGACCTTTTGAAGCCTGAGTTTGTGGAAGAGTGTATTAAACATTTTGAGACTATTTTAAGACCTGCAGGGCCAACTAGAGGGGTCTGCAAACTTCTAAGGGGTTGACAGGATGACTTATTATTGCAGGATGAATATTATTATTAATAATTCACATTGATATTATTATGCATTCATATCTTAATATATACGCTTATTTATACAATATGTATATAAATCGTAATTTTTTTTAAAGCCCAGAATCAGGATATATAAACTGAAATCATATTTATTTTTCCCCAAAATAATTAATGTTTTAATTGAAAAATTTACAATTCTTTAAACCTGAACTGAATTATGTCGAGAGAGAGAGAGAGATAGAGAGAGAAAGAGACATCTTGATTTTTGTGTTTCAACCAGCAACACAAAGTACACTTTATGTAGTTTAGTGTAGCTTGTTTAATTTTTTATTATAAAATGAAGTCAGCTATGACACAACTGCAACAATAAGCAAACACTATACCTGTCTAACATCTGTGTTTCAAATACACATAGGCTGTTAATAAACATTTTAATAAAACAGTTGCCACAGAGTAGGTTATGACATACCGAGGAAAGGTTGGAGCTCTTGCAGAAGGTATCGGAAGGCTTCTAGTAAAGCCTTGGCCCTGTCCCTCTCCTGTGACCCCCCGTCTGGCTGCTTGATCCCCGTCCAGAACTCTGGAGCAACAGAAGTAGTCAGACGCACCTGCAGAGTCTCCAGCAGCCAGCCTTCCACATACTGCCCCAGTCCATGTACCACCAGCAGGGCCAAGGCTTCAGAGAGAACCTCATCAGTCGACGCATTTGGTGGCACAGGAGACACCTAGAAAGTTACCGTTGGGTTTCAGCTTTTGGCACTCAGAGGTACTTCATCAATGCTATAACCAACCACGTCCAAGTTCCAAGGCATTTGTTTGTTAATGTAGCTAACGTTACCATCAGACGCTGAATTTAACGTTAGCTGAATTTGGACCAGAAACGATTCCAGCATTCGTTTTTACTGCCCAGTTACAGTGTAGTAGATCTAACACTCACCAGTGCAGATGTCACTATGTCCCAGGCGGCTGAACTGCTTGACTGCGCCTTGTTCATTCCTCTCTCAGGCTGTAAACAATATACATATATCCTGGGATACAAGAATAATGTTCTGTGCTGTTACCATACGTGGATTTTCATTGTACTCCGTGGCTGTTTAGTCAAAAATCATATGATCAAAGCCATTTAAAATATCCTCTTTAGATATTACGCCAACAAATGATTGCGCTCTTCTTCAAACGCCTGTCGCGCGCTGATGACGACACGCTGACGTTGTTCGCAATAATAATAAAAGTAGCAGTCGTGTAGCATTGAATAAAGGAGTATAAAATAAATAAATAAATAAATAAAAGTAGTAGTAGTATTAACGACAATAATAATAATAATAAATAGTCATAGCTACAGGTAGTGCGCAGGTATTTGGCACTATCAGAGATGGATATGTAAATGTATACTACTGGGCCGTTGAATGCTTGAATTTGATTGGCTGACGAACGTTCTGAGGTGTGCAATTATTTTCAGGGAAACGCACAGCGAACGTAGTTCCAGGCAGCTCTCTTGACCGTATTACATGACCATATATATCACTTCGCCAAATGATTTCTGTTATTTCAAAGGTCTTATAACAGAAAAATAACCAAAACCCACAACGACACTGGCCAAACAAATAAATACAGTAAACAAAAGGATAAAATCGACAGATCCAGTCCATGTTTTTGCCATTTGTTGGAAAGCACATAGCCTAGTCTCTCTCTCCTCCCGCTCTCGGTCTCTCCCTCACAGAGACACATAGTTTGCACACACCTTAACATAAGCGCTAATGTAATTAGCACTGACGATTTTATCAGTAACATAGTTTAAAAACTACATGACTTCTCACAAGCGAGGTAGCAACAACGGCTCTGTTCGTGAAGAAAATGAATTTAAAGTCTCACTACAGACATTGCTGCCGATCACTGACTCACAGAAGTAACATTAATCTCTCTCTCTGTCTCAACTTAGTTATTAACTGTATTAACTGCATTAGTCTGCTATCAACGGCTCAAGCCTACGTTACGGTTTAAATTAACGTTACATTTTGGAATTAGCATGAGATGAGATGCGATGCGGACGAAATAATCCTACTCATAATCGCGATTGACGTAGAAAAACCAGACTCATCTGAACTCATCTGATCGATGTCTTGAGGTGTGGCAACCGAAGTATAAGCAGAATAATTGACGACGGGCCGTTACACCAAGTAACGGCCTCTCCGCTTCGCATCGTGACTTGTGACCGCATCACCACTTCGGGTGTGCATTATTTTTCTAATAATTCAACGGCCCGTCGTCAATTATTCCTTACGTATCTGATGGTGTTGTTTTTGTTGTTGTTTAGATTTTTAATAATAATTAAAATATAATAATTTTTTATATAACTTTATCCTAGATTCTAAAATAAAAGTCCAACGGAAACCGGCGTGATGACGCTTCTTGAACGTTCCCATGGAAACAGGAGGGAGACTTGACTAACGCTTCTGGGCTTTTGGAATGTT
The DNA here is from genome assembly GCA_027564155.1 of Gymnocypris eckloni scoliostomus. Classification (NCBI taxonomy): domain Eukaryota; kingdom Metazoa; phylum Chordata; class Actinopteri; order Cypriniformes; family Cyprinidae; genus Gymnocypris; species Gymnocypris eckloni. The sequence continues at coordinate 355,881 of CM050414.1, read as the reverse complement.
TTCTTTAGAGTTACTCCCCTCGCAGATGTGTTCCATTTAACGCCTGGTAAAGTTCGTGGCTTGGTCATTAAAGCAAGAATCTGACTCAAAAGGTACAACTAGCGCACAGACTTCTAAGCTAAGTTGCATGCAACGCTCTTAGTGATTAAACTAGTGCAGGCGGGCCTCTTCTTGTAGTTAGCGAGCTAGCCTGCTAATCAGAATGACCCAGCAAGGAGCTGCGCTGCAAACCTACAACAATGAGCTAGTCAAGTGTAAGTAGCCATCGACCAAGATGTATGATTTTGCTTTCGGGGGAACATAACGTTAGATTTTCTTTTAGAAATTATTTTCTTCTAGTTGTATGTACTTGTCATGGGTAACAGTTAGAAGAAACTTGTATTCGCATTTGTAGTCCTTATACTAGCTTAGTAGTGATTAGAAGACTAGTGTGACACCTGTCATCCTGTGCCTTACTTCTTTTCCTGAAAGAAAAGCTTGTATCACTAAATGAGGGCAAAGAAGACAAAGTGTGTTTTTGTGAGAGACATAAAAATGGTGTCCGTTAAAGCTTTCGTTGTTTAAAACAGGTCTTTGGACGCGTGCATCTCGGTGTCATTGCAGTAAATAAGTCAGTCAGAGCAGAAGTCAGTTCTCTTTTCAAAGTTAACACAGGTTCAGTAACCACAGCTCATCACTAAAACTATCAACATGATTCACCAACATGTGACAAGCAGAAAGTGTAACAAAACATGTTCTATATTTATATTGAACATTACATCTGTTCTATTTTAAGGATTTAAAATGAATACATTTCAATTCACAAAAAGTTATTATTTGAAAAACTTGTTCTTTTGCTGTTTGTCTTTGTACACACAAACTTTGTATATAAGTTTGGGGAGAAGTCATGGTCTAATGTTATAGAGTCAGACTCGTAATCGAAAGGTTGCGGGGTCGAGTCTCGGGCCGGCAGGAATTGTAGGTGGGGGGAGTGAATGTACAGCACTCTCTCCACCTTCAATACCACGACTGAGGTGCTCTTGAGCAAGACACTGAACCCCCAACTGCTCCCCGGGCGCCGTAGCATACTTGACCGCACACTGCTCTGGGTGTGTGTGCATGGTGTGTGTGTGTTCACTGCTGTGTGTGTGCACTTTGGACGGGTAAATGCAGAGCACGAATTGTGAGTATGGGTCACCTGTATGTCACTTTCATATTGAAGAGAAGTCTCTTAGGCTCATAACGGCTGCATTGATTTTATCACAAATATATTAAAACAAATTAATTTTGTGAAATATTACAACTTAACAACTCTTTATTTTAATATAATTCATTCCTGTGGTGACAAAGCTGAACTTTTAACTTTTCATCCATTACATTGCAGTCTTCAGTGTCACATAATCCTATAAAAAACTTTTTTTTTTAAATGTTTTTTTTTTTGGACCCTGTGATACTTTTTGAGGATGTTTCATTTTTATATATTTTTTAATTGATTTAAAATATACTTGCTGAACAAAAGTATTAATTAAAAAAAAAAAACGTTGACCCCGAACTTTTGACCGGTAGTGTATATTGTTACAAAATATTAATATTTTAAATAAGTGCTGTTCTTTTTAACTTTTTTTTTTTCAAAGAATCCTGATTTTTTCACAAAAAAAATTAAATTGATAATAAATAAATAAATCAGCATAATATAATTATTTCTAAAGGATCCTGTTACTGCAACACTTGCGTATTGGCTTCTGAAAATTCAGCTTTGCCTCCACATGAAGGGATTATATTTGAAAGTATTTTAAGAAAAAAAAAATCACAATATTATTGTATTTTTAACATAGAGAAGCATAAGAGACTTTGAAAAGCAGTGTATATATGCACACACAGACTGTAGGGTCTAAGAGCTGCAAGTTTAGGAAACGCGCTGAACAGATGACCAGTCCATCAACACAATCATTGAACATGGCGTGATGCATTATAATTAACAGAGTAACCTGACTGCTTGAATTCATGGTTGATAAAGTCCTGCACATTATTGCTTCAATTAGTCGGAGGAACTGCTGAACAAGCCCTTATACACACTCCCTTTCAGCTGCCACAACATGAATGTAAAGAAATGCAAGGAAAACACTAAGACATATTTTCGGCATGTGCCTGAAGCTGTCTTTTAATGTCTTCTTAAAAACTGTCCACTTTCATTCTCCTCTTGTCTTTCTCAGGCATAGAGGAACTGTGCTCCAAAAGAGAGGAGTTAAACCGGCTGATCCAGCAGGAGGAAGCAGAGAAAAGTCGTCTGCAGCATGATGTCCGTGTGCTGACAGAGAAGCTGAGTCGTGTGAACGAGAGCCTGGCACGTCGCCTCGCTGCCCGCGCTGACTTTGACCGCACCATCGCGGAGACAGAGGCTGCATACATGAAGGTAAGGACACAGTCGACCTGTTTTTAATATTTCATGGTCTCTTCATTGGGAGGGATCAGAAAAACCAACAACTAGCTTTATTAATGTTGCACAGGTGCGAACTTAAAGTGCCCCTATTATGGATTTTTGAAAATGTCCTTTCATGCAGTGTAGCACAGCTCTAAATGAATGAAAACATCCTGCAAAGTTTTAAATCTGAAAGTGCACCGTGTATAAAGTTATTGTCTCTCAAAAGAAAGCGTCGACTCTGAGTCATTGACACGAGTCGTTTTGAAAACAAATCCCAAGCCGTTTCATGTTGACTTATTAGCATATTGGCCGCCCACTTGCTGATCTTTTCGTGTTTGTCTGAACGAAAATGCAAATTCATTCTTTGCCACTAGGTGCCTGGTAAAAATAGCTGTTTCCCGGTAACGCTGTACACAAAGCAGCACTGTGCTCACAAATGCTGCTTTATAAGGCATTACAGGCATGATGAAATGGAAATGAGACAATCGGACCACGCAGATTAGTGTCACGCAAAGCAGAAGTTTGGAAAAATAAATCGTTGAGCGAATCGTTTGGGAGTCGTTGAGCAAGAAATGGTAAAAATAAATGCATATTATAAGACAATGAAAGTGTTTTTTGACCTTGCATGCATGTTAACCTGTTGTTGGGGACTCTCAAAACCAAAATATGAACCTTTCACTATCCATAATTGGGGCACTTTAACAGTGAGAGAGGATTTTAAAATTAATATATATACAAAAAATTCTAAATCAAACCTAAATATCTTAAATGAAACTTGTACAACATTTTTGAATGTTGTACAACATTCAAAATGTACAACTCAATGTTTCATTAATCATCCTGGGGTGCATTTCCCAAAAGCATCGTTGGCTAAATATGGTCGTAAATTCCATTGAACTCTATTGGTAACAACGGAACTTGTAACCATGGTTGCATTTGGGAAACGCACCCCAGGCCGATACTGGTTTGTCAGTACATTCAAACTTTAATACAGTAAATTCTACATCTTAAAAAGATCTAGCATATTTTTATTTTTTTTTTTTTATAATGTTGCCAGTGTTTGAACAACTGCAGAAAATAGTTACATAAAGCAATTTGTATTATTATTTTTTGTTGGTTTGGTTTGAATGTAACTTTTCTAGCATTTATCAAACGGATGAATGTCAGTCTCAGTGAGTTTTTAATCTGTGTGGTGTTCTAGTTTGACTAAACCTCTGCTCTCGATCTCTCTCAGATTCTTGAAAGCTCTCAGACACTTTTGAGTGTTTTAAAGAAGGAAACCGGGAATCTGACCAAAGCCACTGAACCAAGAAGCAGCACAGATCATTGAATAATGCTGAATGTTTCTATTTGTGTATATATCTATATTCCATTGTTCTCCTCTCTCACGTCTTCTCTTTGTTCTTTATCAGCCTTCTCTCTTATAATCACCACACACATTCAGAATCTAACTTCTCATTTGGAAGTTCTGTATCTATTGTATAGGTTTATAAATTGTTTTGGTGTATTATGTAATGTTTTTATTTAAATGTAATGGTTAAATAAAGAGATATTGTGATTTTTTTTTTTATGTTTTAAAAGGGAATTTCTTTATGTAAATATTATCCTTATGATAAACTGTGAAAAAGTCATAGTCTTCATTTGTTTATTTGACATTTTTCCCCCTCTAAATCCATCAAAACCAAATTGTACATTTAATATTCTCTTGATAAAGAAAACAAAAAGGATGAAGAAAAGTTTTGACATACAGTACATTAACCACCAGAGCAATGAGCCGCTTGACTAGACTTACAGGATCTAAAGAAGCACTTGAAGTGGCAATACATTTCGTAAGACACAAAAGCAATAGTTCCCAACCCTCTAAACATCTATTATACATCCCTCAAGAGTATTTCATGTTTGCAAAGAATATCTGGAGGATCTGTTATAGACTGGGATGTGCTAAAGGGACATACTGAACTAGAATGAACAGTAAGACTTGGTTGAATTCTAACTCTTGCTGAAATAGCCTTTTTGAACAATCTCTTACATAAAATTTTGCTGAATAAAAGTATTCTCTTTCATCTTACTGACCCCAAACTTTGGAACGGCAGTGTTTGTTTAGTTGTTTGTGGTGAGGACAATCAAAACCTGGGCCCGTATTCACAAAACATCTTAAGGCTAAATGTATAGCTCATAACTCACAGATTTAAGAGAAAATCTTTAAAATAATTGGCGTGTCAATCCTAAATTTAGGACTCCTAAATGTTTGCTCTAAGAGTATTTCATAACGAGTTTTAGCGCTAAAACTAGCTCCCATATCTGTGAAAGGTTAGGAGTAGTGAAGAGGAGTCCTAAGTCACTGAGACCAAGCCACAAACGATTATAAAATGGCAGTTGCCGACAATCTGTCTCCGAACATAAACATTTTAGAAACATTTACTCATAATGAGCTTTTAAAAAGGTATCACTTTTGGTTTTAGAAGTTATACCAACTCCAAATTCTCCTTTGATTATATCCTTGTTTTCATTAACCAGTTGGGCAAGAAGTAACAGCTGTTTTTGCGTCCAGTTTGTTTGTTTCTTTACGTTTGCATGTATTACTATCAGCCATGATTATTCTACTCTGTTAATTAGAAGGCTGTTTATATGCAAATTCACTTATTATGAGAAGCACACATGTAAGAGGCTGACAATAAGCTGAACATATATTTATTTAATTAGTGACAGTTATCCTGCATTTTAAAATCTTTATTTGTGGCAGTTAACATTTTTTTATTTTTAAACCTTTATTTGAATATGGCAACATAATATTGTGCTCTACAATATTTCCATGAATAAATCTTTGACAGAGACGATCAGCCAATCACTGTGTGCATAGTTAGTAAACATGCTGACATCATCCATAGGTTAACCCCGCCTTTACTCTTAGCTTAAGACTTCTCTCTATTCCTTAGTAAAAGTTTGTCTCCGCAGCTTTGTGAATAGGTTTTAAGAGAAAACTGAGCTAAAAACTTTTACTGCTATTTAGGAGAACTCTTAGTGGTGAGATATGTTTTGTGAATATGGGCCCTGATGTACACGAACTGATGTCAGAGAAGTTGAACAGACTGTTTGAACAAATGGATCCAAATAAACCACCTTCAAAATAACAGCACAGACAATCGATCCTTAAGATTGAATTAGGAAACCAAATCAGAATTGAGCGCAGTGTGAACAAAGCCAGAGTCTTAAAAAATGATTGTGCAGAAAATATTGATCAGCAGTTTTGAGCTGATAAGGGCTATATCTGGTGCTTCAAGTCAATATTATGCTCCCAATGGATGCATATACTATTTTTGTGAAATAAATTACAATATGAAAGTGATATTAGATCCCTAAAAGGCATTATTCCAACCAAGAGCTGCGTAAGGTGCAAAATAAAGCAAAAACAGAACAGTGCAAATGAGTGAACAGAAAAGCACAGGACTAAGATGTAAGCTGTCCTACAACACTCATGTAACTTTCTACATGATGTCAAATAATCAACAAAACAAACAAACATCTAAAAGCACCTTGGTGCTACTGTTTGCCCTGTGACTAAAAATATGCAAAAGTGATAAAAGATGCATGAAATAAATTATGAAAACATCATCCTGGAGTGTACAAACTATACATCAATACTGGTCGGAGAGGCTGAGGAGACACGTCAGCAGATACGCCAAAGCCATTTAACTGATATGACACATTTAAGTCAGTTGGCATTGTGTGTATGTAGTCTTCATGTTTCACACACACACGTGGCCCATGCATACAGTGTGCCCACTCACAAACAATACAAACTAATGTTTCCATCATAACTCAAATTGACCACTCCCCATTCATACTGCAAGAATGTCCCGTTCAAAACTCATAAACCTAATCACAAATATTGACAAACTGATGCAATGACACAAAGCCTGTCAAGAACACTTCCAGATCATATTTCACTCCAAAAGTGAGGGAATAATGCGTATGTTACATTTTGCTTTTGCATTTTGCTTTGGATTATTAGAAGGTGAATAAGGTACAAGCCTTCAATCTCAATGAAATTATCATTTCCATAATGTTATTTTTTTTACTGTAAAAACACTAGATTATGATAATGATAATCATTGAGAATATTGGGGCATAGGTTATGAGAAGGATGGAAATGTGTAAATGTCATAAAAATGAATATCACAATGGTAGTCCTAAAAACAGATTTCATTGTATTTATACTATAGGGGTGAAATTGAACCTGGGCATGTCTTCACAAGATTGACTTGCATTTATGATTGCATTTGTGATCCGAATTATAATTCAAATTTTGAGAGATGAATGCATTCTATCAGCTTGCCAATTAAAAGCCGCTCTTTAAAACAGATCAAGGATCACTAAGTCAACACTAACATGTTAGCATTTCAGCTGTATATCAGCATGTGCATTAGAAATGCCTACCTCGAATGAAACACAGACATACAAAGGAAACATCTGAAACTAAAGTGGAGGACTTCTATAGTTTGGGAGTCATGTCAATACAGACCTACACATGCACATATAAAAACATCACAGAGAACACGGATTGTGGCACCCTTTTACCAGTCATACGCAAATCACTTATTTCATTTTTTGTTGCTTCACCCTAATATTGTCTCTTTCTGGAGTCCCATTACACACGCACACCAAGTTTCCTTCTCTATTTTAAGAAAAGTCTCTCATCTTTCTCTCTTTTAGAAATTTGGTCACTTCCATGAGGTGAGGATTACATACGTAGAGCAAGTATGTGATGGAAGAGTGAAATTCAAGAGTGGAATGGCTGTTTGAGCCATTTTCCATGTCAATCACAACCGGTGGCAACAGGAGGTTAAATGTGAGTGACACATCCGCTGTGTGAATCAGCAATGAGGACAGTCCCGCTGTTGATGATGATGGTGTATGGGCATTGAATACGGAATGCATGTTTCCGTGCTGGTTGCTACTGGTCCCATTGTTCTGGAAGTTATTTCTTTGCATCCAGCCTGGTGCTGGCAGGCAATGGTTGGTCCCGTATTTTCCAGACATCTGGAAGGTTTAGAAGTAGAGGGCTGGTTCACTGCTGAAGTCTGACAGAGTTGAGCTATCAGCAGGTGTCAGCTGGTGAACAAAAAAAGAGAGAGTATGTATTGATGAAATATGGAATTTGGTTCTTTACAGGACAACATTATTACTGTTGCTCAGAGGTTTGTTCTACTTCTGAACCTATGTACTAAACTTTGATGTGCGAACGGTCTTGTACCATTTGTGCAATGGAAATACAATAATCAATACCTCAAACATCTGGCTTGTTCAAGAGAGATGTGCTAAAATGACTGGAGATACATCTGCGGTCACTAATATTAGTTTGGTCAAAATAACTGACAATAACACAACCCCTAAAATGTTCATAGGAATACTTAATATTTTAGGTACTACAATTGTATGTTTGATAAGATTTTTTTGTCATTAATAAATTACATTTACATTAATTTAATCAAACAGTCAAAACATTAATCTTGGAAATATTATTGCAATTTATAATAACTGCTTTCTGTACTGTTGTGATGATAAAGCTACATTTTCAAAGTATTCTAATACTTTGATTTTATACTCAAGGATTGTTTTTCTTATTTTGACCGTTTATTATTATTATAACAGTTAATATTAGCTTAATGTGCTCAATATGTTTTGTGGAAACTGTGATGCTTTTTTCAGGATTCTTTGATAAATAAAATAACAAATACAACATCTGCATGTATGTCAAATAGAAACCTTTTGTAATGTTATAAATGTCTTCACTGTCTTTGTTTTGTGCTTCTTGTTTGCATGGTTATCTTTGTTACCCACTGTGACTTTAAGAGTGACTCCTGCATTCTGTAGATACACAGAACAATAATAATAATAATTGATGGGATTTTAATGACAGTGTCATTCCCATAGAGGCCATAGAGAATTGGGGGAGGGATATTTTTGCTTGGGCCAGAAAGCAAACACAAAGAACACCCTAGCAACCAACCAACAATTCCTCAGAGATCACATAATGCCCTCATTTTACATGGACAGGAACCAATATCAAGTTCTTCTCATTTTGCACCACAATTGTGGACATATTCTTCTTTCTTACCATGTCCTCTTCTGTACTCTGTGAAGTATCTTCCCTGTGGTGAGCGGACTCATCAAGCTTGTGTTCTTGCCAGGCATTAAACTCCACCGAGTGTTTAGGTGTGTAACTGGAAAGATCTGAGGACAGAAGAAGAGAGGCATTAAACTCCAGACTATAGAACTATCAAAGAAATTATACTCCATTTACTGTACACTTTAAATATAAAGAAAATAATATACACTCTATTTAAATAGAATCATTTTAAAAATGAATTTTATTTACTGTTATATATTACAAAATTATATATATATATATACACATTTTAATATTATAACATATCTCTAATATACACTTTACCTTGTACATTTATATACATTTTAACCTTAAAAAAAAGCTCATGCCCAATTCCCAATTGCCCAATAAAATGTTATTTTTCAACTATCCAATTTCAATAAATGTAACACCTCATGGCTGACCAGCAGGTGTCAACACAGTTCAAATCTAGAGCCGCAGCAATTGATGAACCTAAGAGATCATCTCAACAATCACATCATCAATTCAACCATTATAACAAGCATTACTACAAAATAGAAAGTGAACCATTTCTCTGTATATCTACTTCAGAGTGTTTTCATCACTTCTTGCAAGACCACAAGAAACAAAACCTAATTTTCATAGTAAATTTCACTAGACTTGAAGACAAAAAAAAACAGGACAACACGTCCATATATTTAGTGCATATAAATAGTGTGAAATGGATCCATTTCCTGTTAACCTCATCCATGGTTTCTGTGCCTTCCTCTCATTCTATCCATTTCCTGTCATTATTCGTCTTACTCACCCGTGGTGTTGTTGGAGTGAGTGGGTGAGCTGGTGTAGCTGGCACGAGGAATGCTTATCCTCTCTGCAATGATCCCTCCATCATCTTCTCCTTCCTCCTCATCCTCTCCACTGTCCCACACACTGCTCTCAGACGGGTATTCGAAAGTGCTCTGCAGGCTGGACTCGTTGAAGGATATTTTCAGCTGTGGTGGAAGCAGAGGACAGTTTGTTAGGTTTCACACCATTCATAAATAGAACTGCATGGAATCTACTAATGCTCTGCAGATTTCCACACAATTGGAGCGGATAGTGAAGGACATGTCTAGCTTACATGTGAACTCTTTTGACCCTATTTCAAATGTAACTCATAAAGCCAAGATCAGCTAGCAGTGAGAGCAGTGATCTGGGCAAAGTGTGGCGACTTTGAAGGAGATAAGATATAAAATCGTTTTGATTTGTTTAACATTTTAAAATTTTTAAAGGGATAGTTCACCCAAAAATGAAGGTTCAATGTCTAGAAACGTTGCAAGGACATCATTAAAATAATGAATGTGCTATCAGGGGTTCAACCATAATTTTTTGAAGCTACAACAATATTTTGCACAAAGAAAACAAAAAATAACGACTTTATTCAACAATTCATCTCCACGTCACCCAGGCGCCACTTTGGAGAGTATCCACTGAACATAAACAACGTATCCGCTTGGTGTTGCTGACACAGAACAGTACATGCTGTTTATGTTCAGATCATACCAAGCTCATACATCATGATACTCTCCAAAATGGAGCCAGAGTGACATGGAGGAGACAAATTGTTAAATAAAGTTGATTTATTTTTATTTTTTGCACACAAAATGTATTCTCAAATCAAAATATTATGGTTGAACACCTGGGGCCCGTTTCAATAAGCAGGTTCAACCAACTCGGAGTTTAAACTTGAACTCAAAGTTGACTTACTCTGAGATGGGAAACTCTAAGTTGTCGGTTACAGAACAGCTGAAATGAGTTAGTTTACTCAACTCTAACTAGGTTGACTCTGAGTTAAGAGCATGCACCACGACTATGAAAAGTTATGATCAGCGGAGCGCCAAAATTACGATTCACCATGGCAACAGCTCCCGCCAAAAAGACATCAGCACGTACTTCCGTCAATGCATAACTTTAATTCTTAATAATTGTCAGTAACTTAATAACTGTTATAGAGTGTAGAGGTGAAAACTGTAAATTATTGAACTAATATTAATTTTAATGGTATTCAATGGCCAAAAGGAAAGGAAAAAGACAGAAAAAAGAAACAAGAACATGGCAGCAGCTATTTATAAAAGTATAAAAGCACAATTCAATCAAGGTAAAGCTTTAAGCATGAAAGGTTCATGAGTGTGGGCTAAATAACTTTACAAGCATTTGACTTTAAATATAATTCAGTATCAATGCGCTGCAGCTTTTTCCACATAGTCTAACACTCTTTTCACATAATTAAATAATCTCTAATCCAACCTGTTACATTTCTTAATTAGAGTAATACAATTAACTACTGATCTGTCGACAGCAAGAAGGCAGAGGAGAACTTGCAGCAGCACCACTGACAGATGAAGAGGAGATGGTCAAGTGTTGGAAGGTTTCTAAAATACAAAAGTAAAAATAATCATTTTTGCTTTTGTATTAGGAATAAAGATTTTTTTATTTAACAGCTATGGTGGTGGTTACGGCTTCTAATACCCCTCCACCTGGTATCCTTCCATTCCATACAGTAATTATTATTAGTTTCATTTTCAGAAGGTGCGATGGTGGAGATATGCTTGTCATCAATGCATCCAACCACACTGAAAATTATTATTATTGATTATTGGGTTACTTCCAGACATCACATGAAGATGTTATCGAATGAACGTCATTTAAACCGATTTTTACACCACTGACTTACAGTCCCGTGATACTCCTCTTTGACGGATTTGTACCCAGGACAATAATTCTCAGAATGAGTGTGAGAGAGATGCACACTTTCCTTCAAATTTGCATACATCGGCCTTACTAATGTGCTCTGCATCCCTGATGTTTTAAAGTGCATTTGTATTATTTTGCTAATTATCTTCCAATGGGGTAATACATTTAACATATTCTTGTTTCCGTTTGCATTAAGATTATTTTGATTACCCTATGGCGGAGAATTTGACTTGTTTGATGTAAAATGCACTCAAAAGGAAAATCCCCCAGGAAACAAGACTAAATATAGACAATTTTTCATATATAATTTGAAATGGTTAGATATTTGTACTTGAAATAAGACAAAGATACTCAGTAAGAAAATACATTGTGCAGTGTGATTGAATGAATAATGTATTTAAACATCGCTAACACTTTAAAAAGGGGGAGGAGACCGAAAGAAACTCTGGGTTTACCGAAGAAAACCTCCTCCCGACCAGGTTAGGTTCACAGAGTAACCACGGTAACTGACTCGGAGTATAAGTTACCTCTCTTTCAGAAACAGGCTTGATTTACCCTGCTTTCCCGGGTTTGGCAAACCTCCCATTTTGAAACGGAAAACCCAGTTTCCCTCATTTTAGGATTAACAAACTCAGAGTTTTCACTTAACCTCCTTTCTGAAAAGGGCCCCTGACGTCTCATGGATTGTTTTAACGATGTCCTTACTATGTTTATGGACTTTGATCGTGGTGGGATTCTTGCTGTCTATGGGAGCGTCAGAGAGCTCTCGGAATTCATCAAAAATATGTTCCGAAGATGAACAGGTTTGGAACGACATGAGGGTGAGTAATTAATGACAGTGAAATTAATGAATTAATTAATGAAAATGTTCATTTTGGGTGAACTATCCCTTTAACAACACTACATAATTATTATAATTTCTCTTTGCATTATGTTGTAGTTTGAGGACTTTAAAATAAATGTGTAAATTAGTAATAACGAAGTATGAGGTATGTCCAATCTGGTTTATGGCACTTTAGCAGAACAGCCGATCCTGACTAAAACAAACATTTATTTAGCAAAACTTCACCAGGCCTGTGCACATGATATTTAGCTACACCAGAGATCAATGGTAACAAATGGAGACTTTTTTTGACTATTCACATAATACAAAAATTAAGCATTAACAGACAATATAGTTTCCTTATTGCTTTATTTGTTACTCACTCCTTACTATGGTTTATTTAAGCTTTACCGGTTTTGATTATGCCTGATAATCTTTTCAGTCATGGTCATAAATGCTGACACATATCAATGCTGGGAAACTCAAATGAACTAAAATCACCCTTACGGAAATAGCGTGACAGTGGAGGAGCATCATGATGCTTTCAAATATAACATGACACTGAATTATTACCATATTCATATTATGTACTAACATTTACATTAATCCTCTGATACAATGCACCTATTGTGTATATACAAGGTAATACATTGTACTTGTACAAAAATAACCTACATGAAATTACATTTGTAAGTACATAGTAATTAAAAACACCTGCCAGTATTTCTGCTATAATTATGACAATTGTTTTTAATCTTTTTTATTAATACAGAAATGGGGAAATAAACAATAACAATTATATATTCATAACTAAATTAATATAATTGTATTAATAGCAGAACCAGTTGAACAGTTTTAAAGCATCCCACGGTCCTTCCTGAGGCCCCGTAGTGTGTCCCAGCCCCCTGGTTAAAAAAAACAACAACAAAAAACTGTAAATAGACTTAAAAGTGAGACACTTTTGAAAAACTATCACCTGGAAACCACCAAGAACAGACTAGCATTCACATATCAACTACAAAATACACTCAAGACTCGACAGCAATGCTCAAGAAACCACCTACAACACCTTAACATTATGTTAATCTTATTAAGTGTATTAAGTGTTACAAAATGTATTGCACATTTTACTCTTATTTCTCTTTTTTTTTTACCATATATATGCTCTTGTGTTGTGTTACTTTTATATAATTCTTGTTTTTTATTCTCTGCACTGTCCACTGAGCGGACCTGATTTGATTACATTTCACTTCTAGTTATACCCTGTATAATTTATTATGTGACAAATAAAGAAACCTTGAACCTTGAACCTTGAACCTTAAGGACATGTCAGACAAATAAACACTGTGTTGTAAACACTGTGTTGTTAATGTGAAGGGCAACTAGAAGATATTATACCCTAGTAAGTATATGGTGTTCTAAAGCACCTTGGTCAATGTCTGTGCCCTCTGTGCGTGCGTGTGTATGTGTGCGCTTGCACGTGTGTGTGTGTGTGTGTGTGTGTGCACTTGTGTGTGTATGCACTTGTGTGTATGTGTGTGTGTGTGTGTCAGCGCTGTCCTAAATCTACTCTAATCTCAATCACATGTCCTTATTCAACAACATATACGCACGCTTCCTTTACAAAGGCTGTGAACGTGGCTCTACATGGCACACCCAGTAAAATGACTGGACAAAGGCCACATGTAATTGGGTGATGTTTATTTGGTGTAATAAACATTACATTACATACCATCTAATTGTTAACCATCATGTGTTTTTTTAATTTAGCCTGTCAGTTTCTTTTAATGTTGCTCTGGCCTATTTTCAAATATATTCTACCATTCAAAAATGATTTATTCAATTTATGTATTTAAAAGTAAAGACTGCTATTTTATTACAAAAAAATACAATACATAAAAAATATTGTTCTTTTAAACCATTCATCAATGAATGAAAATAAATATACATGTATAAAAAATGTAAATGTCTCCACAAAATATTAAGCTCTACCGCTGTTTTCAAATCAGCATATTACTATCAAATTGTATTCTCATATCTAATTATGGTTGAATGCTTTTGAGCATCATTCTATCCTTTTCACTCTCTTTTAGTAACTTGGTGTCAAAAATGTATTGTGGTTACATAACACAATGTACATAGACTGGGTTTGTAGTCCATTCTGTCTCTCTTTTTTATAAAGGTTTGGCAAGAATGAACATGATACCTAAAGGATTAATTCTCTGCATTATATGTTATGTTTCCTGAAATATATACTGCAGTCTGTAATTATGTTCATTGTCCTTTAGCAGTAATTACAGCCTTTTGCTTGCACGTTGTTTTGCACATTGAACGTTTTGCCTAATCCTACAGGCAAATGCAAATATGTTCCAGCTCTAAAGTTAACGATGAGTATCTGTGAACTACAATTTTCAGATAATACTACTGATTTTCAATTAATATCTCTGGCTGACTGAATCAGGTTTTCTTTACAGATTTGTCTGTATTTTGGCTGTGTCCAAGTTACCCGTGATAATAACGACAGCTTTTTCAGCTTCCTCTACTAGAAAGCAACTCTAAAGCATGATTCTGCCAGTAGCTACCATAGTCGATTTGTTATTTGGTTGTTTAGACCAAGTAGTATCTGTTTTGCGCCACACACGCAAGTCTCACGTTAATATGAGCCTCATCAGATCACACAAATTTTTGGGTTCGCCACATTCTTCCTCAAGGTCTAAAATGCTGGCCAACTAAACACATTAATTTTTCTTAGCTATACCCAAATATGAAGTGCTATTAACCAGGCTGTCAAAACTTCACAAACTTCTTTCCACCTATAACAAAATCTTTACGTTGTCTGAGATTTTAATTTAAGGTTAAGACAGAGACTGTTTTGTTTAGTTTTTCTCTGAAGATAACAGCCTTGCAAAACTCACTGCAACAATATTCTGCCTCGTTATTAAATCAGAAAATGTCAAGTAATGACATCTCTGTTCAAAAAGCTGCATAATCTGAGGTCAAATGCTTATTGCAAATCAAGTTAAAGTAACAAGTTTAATACTTTGATCAAATCCCGGAAGAAATAGTAATAGCAAAACTAAAATAGACAAGATTCCACTTTTGCAGCACAACAAATCATCCGACACCCTGGATTTATTTCTTCACTGAGTTTATATCAAGGCATTCTGTGATTGTCTTCTTTGCAAAGGACGAGATACTGCTTCAGAATTAGTCAATGTCAGGTATCTTAGAAGACAGAATTAAGATGTCTAGCTTTTGAAACTCATTGTCTCTTAAGCATCTATTCTGTCATAAATGCAATGGGAAGCTCACTATGTTATGGAGCAGCAATTACATTATATTTACATAAATATATAAATTTGGCACTAGCCCAAGCATTAAGCACTTGTGACCATAGCCATTTTCCCATTCAACTACTGTAGTTTCTTGCTACTAAACCTACTGCTTTCTGAGGCACACTTTACCCAAACTCTGGATAATCACTGGCAGTAACAAGCAAAGTTTCCAGTGTGGAGTTCATTTGTTCATTCTTGGCTCATACTGACATATTTCCTGACTATTCAGCCAGCGTTAGAAATTTAAGCACAGCATGATATGCTGGCATTTTCAACCATTTCCCATTACAATTCAGAAACACAATTTATAAAAATACTTGAACAAAAAATCTAAAAATGATTTGGCGTGAGAATAAGTCAAATTACATTCAAGCAGAACAATCGTTATATGGAAACATTTCCAGAGAAGAATAAGCACCATTGGAAAGGATGCTCCATATCCACTCCATATTTTGCCCTCTATGCATATCAAAGAAACTAAAACTTTGAATTACGGAGAAAGAGTTTACAGTGGTGGATTTCAGACTCTCCTTATTTTAACTTTCACCTTTATAGACGTAGATTTACAACTGTAATATCAGTGCTGATAGCAGCTCATTTCATCCTAGATGTTCAGATTATCACGGAGGTTTGTACAGTGCTCAGCGTAAATGAGTACACCCCCTTTGAAAAGTAACATTTTAAACAATATCTCAATGAACACAAAAACATTTTCCAAAATGTTGACAAGTCTAAGTTTTATATAACATCTGTTTAACTTATAACATGAAAGTAAGGTTAATAATATAACTTTGAGAACAAAATTCTCAGTTTTACTCAAATTAGGGTGATGCAAAAATGAGTACACCCCACTGAAAGTCTCTGGAGCGAAGCAAAATTTTAGACTACAAATGTCTAATTTAACAAGAATTCAACCCAGGTGAGTCTAATTATTCATTACACAGGTGTTCAGCAGACAGTTGACTATAAAAGGCTGTTACTTAAAGAAAACCCCTTCCCATTTCATGCTGTCAGCAATGGCACCACATGGAAGAAAAATGTCACAAGACCTGAGAAAGAAAATAATTTCTTTACACAAGAAAGGTGAAGGCTACAAGAAGATCAGCAAAGCTTTACTTATCAGTCAGAATACTGTAGCAAAATGGTACAAACATTTAAAAAAGATGGAACTGCAACCATCTCACAGAGACGTCCAGGTCGTCCGCGGAAGTTAACACCTCGTCAGGAGCATCTTCTGATGAGAAAGGTTGAAGAAAATGGACATGCAAGTTCACTGCAGTTATCTAAAGAAGTAGAAAGCCAAACTGGGGTGACTATTTCCGTGACACAAAGGAATGGCATGCATGGGTGCCGTTCACGAAAGAAGCCTCTCCTAAAGCCCAGGCACAAAAAGCCCGTCTAGAGTTTGCCAGGGCCCATGCTGACAAAGATGAAGACTACTGGGACTCTATACTCTGGAGTGATGAGACCAAGATAAATGTTTTTGGAACTGATGGCTTCAAAACTGTATGGCGCCGCAAAGGTGAGGAATACAAAGAAAAATGCATGGTGCCTACAGTGAAACATGGTGGTGGCAGTGTCCTTATGTGGGGCTGCATAAGTGCTGCTGGTGTCGGGAGCTGCATTTCATTGATGGCATCATGAATTCACAAATGTACTGCTCTATACTGAAAGAGAAGATGCTACCATCACTCCGCGTGCCCTTGGTCGTCGTGCACTTTTCCAACATGACAATGATCCTAAACACACATCTAAGGCCACTGTTGGATTTCTGAAGAAGAACAGGGTGAAAGTGATTCAGTGGCCAAGTATGTCTCCTGATCTGAACCCAATCGAACACCTATGGGGAATTCTGAAGAGACAAGTTGAGCATCACTCTCCATCCAGCATCCAATCTCTAAAAGAGGTCATTCTTGAAGAATGGAAAATGATAGATCTGGCAAAATGTCACCAACTTGTTCATTCCATGCTTAGAAGACTTGGTGCTGTCATTAAAAATCATGGAGGCCATACAAAGTACTAGATTTAGTAGTTTTTGTTGTGGGGTGTACTTATTTTTGCATCACCCTAATTTGAGTAAAACTGAAAAATGTGTAATCTAAGTTATATTATTAACCTTACTTTCATGTTATAAGTTAAACAGATGTTATATTAAACTTAGTCTTGTCAACATTTTGGAAATAGTTTTTGTGTTCATTGAGATATTGTTTAAAATTTTACTTTTCAAAGGGGGTGTACTCATTTACGCTGAGCACTGTAAATATAAATAGACTACAACTAGAGATATTCAATTTCAGAAATCTCCTTAATTGCAATTCAAATTAACAATAATTTAATTAATAACATTACTTTATTATTATTATTTAATAAATAACAATAATAAATTATAATAGTTTAATATTGAATAAAATACGATCAGTTTTTCCCAGTTAAACTGAGTGAACAAGTTTATGTATATCTAGTGTTAATCATTTTAAAACAGCCAAAAAAGGGAGAGACAGCAGATATATTAGAGCAGAATTTACCCAAGACGCTGTCCTGATTTGAACCAGGTTGAAACTGCATAACTACACACACACACACACACACACACACACACACACACACACACACAGAGAGACAGTACATACTGGGGCTTTCTCCCTGAATTATAACCTTTGGTTGGCAGCAGACTGTCAATGCAGAAGCTGTTTGTCTGTGTGTGTGTGTGTGTGTGTGTGTTTGTGTGTGTGTGTGTGTGTGTATGCCTGATTAAAGCTAATCTGCTGCCAGGGTGTTTAATATTAGAAATCCCTCAGCCCAGTATAGCTGGTAAGACCTACGAAACATAAACACACACACACACACACACACACACACACGCACACTTAGCATTTAGGCAACTTTGGCCAATGTTGCTGAATTATAAATTGGAAGAAGCTAACTGTAATTTCACATACTATATAGTACAGATATGCAAATAACCAGTGTATTGTTGTGGTCACAGCTTAAAAGATGAAAAATGGAAATGGAAGAGATTTGATCACTTTAACTTGTCATGTCTGGTTAGGACACAGATTCTGGGTGTGCATCAGAAGTTACAGCACATTGTTTTGTTTGTGGATTAGAAGAATGTTTCTACACATTACTCACAGTATAAATGAATTGGATTCAAGTAGGTCTGATGGAATCTCCAGATTTCTACAAAAGCCAAATGTACTTCATCCACACTTTACAAGTTTGTTTTATTAAGAAAATATGATGATATTCCCCCAATTTTACATTCTCTGCACTGGCAACCATAGCCGCGGGAACGTATTTTGAGCAGGGGGGCTGAGAAATAAAACAGGGGGTGGTGGGTGGTCACGTGACAAGAGGGATGCATGACACTATGATCCAAAAGCGCAATTTTTGTTAATACAAGTTTCATTTATTTGTTTAATATAAGCAAGTTTGTCTTTATTGTTGCTGTTCCCCCAAAAACAATGAACCACAACACTTTTATTTAAAAAAAAGAAAAGTAACACAACACAAGTAAGCTATATCTGTCTTATTCATTTTGTTAATAAAAGTTAGATGTTTAATATAGGCATATGCAAATTTGCCATTGTACTATTTTATGGCTGATGTGTTTTAATTAATAGGCTAATAATGAACCCCAAACTATGATCGTTTTAAAGAAATGGGAAATCTAATGACCGTTTATTTATTTGTGTTACAATGTGGGTAAAACATATTTCCCTTATTCGTATTGTTAATAAAAAGTTTAATATAGGCCTAAATTATTTTGTCATTGTAGGCTATAGCCTTTTTTATTAATAATATAATAACAATAACGAGCCAATAAGCATTTGTTTGAAGTAAGCGGGAATACAAAAACCTTTATTTATTTGTTACAACACGGGTCTTATTCAGTTAGTTAATACAATTTTATGTTTAATATAAGCTACTTGTACTTATGTTGTGTGTGGGATTTTTTCTTCATTAAGAGTAGCCTAATACTGAATCAACCTTAAGCATTAATTGTGTTCCAAGAATAGGACAGATCTCACGTTAAAGATCAGAACGAGCGCTGCAGATGTGAGAATGTGAGATTGGTCGCTGCTGAGGTAATAGATGCTCTCGTTCTTTCTCTGCTGTATCCGTGCAATGGCTGTAGAAATGGTCATTAATTCTTGATTTGGGCACGGTGCAGGTGCACAAACTTTTTTATGATAAAAAAAGTTAATGGCAACAAACGACTTCCTAAGTCAGTTTAAGTTGAAACGCCTTTCACAATCAATTTGATTCAACTTAATTCGTGTTCTACAGTTGCTTATTGTCATTGTAGGCTTAGGCTTCTTTTTCTATTAATTTTAATGAATATACAAATTAATAAAAATTTGTTATATTTATTTTATGTTACAAAATTATCATTTATTTATTTTTTAACACCGCACCCCCAGCCCCCCCATTTTTTCTTGGGCTACACGCCAGGGGTGCTGCAGCACATTAAATTCAGGAGAGAAGATCATTTTTGAGCGCACACATGTAGGGTAATGTCTGACCGATAGAGAGCGCGTCCGTTTTCTGTAAGAGTGAATGAATGGGAATCCTGCGAGCGGAGAGATTTGCGCTCGCACCTTTGATGCGCTCTTGCAGGCTACAATGCGCTCAGGACATTTGTCATTAAAATAACTCTGCAGAAAAACGAGAAGAAAGTCGTGTCTGAAAGCTTCATCGATTTTTCCATTCGTTAAATGAATGGAGAACATCGTGTTATTCCGTCGGTGGTGCTCGAGCACTTGATGAGGTCCGCTTTATTCCTTTGAGCCGTCCATGCAGTCGCCATCAACCGAAAAACCCCACACCCCTAATCCTAACCACTGCGTATCGTATGCCGATATGGGTTTTTCTCTGGCCGATGACGATATTTAGAAATCAGGGCAGCCGATGGCCGATATATGATGCCGATTTTTTAGGCCGATATGTGTGGCCGATTTTCTTTCTATTTTTTTCTTCATCTCATAAATTTTAGTCAAGTAATAAGAAGTAAAGTAATACATAAAATTGCTTAAATTAAACATTTATTAAACAAAACAAGCCTCTCCAATCAGTGCACTTGTATAATTTAAATAACAAATAATGTGTACATTAATAAATACACAATGGGTAATCAAATCAAATATCTAGGGGAAAAAAATTGTTTTTTTGTGCACAAAAACTTACATAAATAATATAATAAATAAAATAAAAAAGAGTAGTGTTGCACAGTAGCACCCAGCAAAAAACAGAAGCCAATAAAATAAATAACCACACTTTTATTGAAATAAAATTGGACAGATAATTTATTAATACTAAATATCAATGTATTATTTTTATTCAGTTCTATGCAACAGAATCAGACATACCTGTTGTTGTTGTTTTTGACTAATTATCCAAATAATGTATAGTCCTGCAAACAGGGTTTTTCTTTCTCTGAGGTGGAGGTGGTACCATCCTGATCATGTGCACACAATGAACCCTTCAACACTTTTTACATGCAATGTATTTTAGGTGTTATAATAATTATATGATTGAAGAAAATTACAATTATAAAGTTCAAACAAAGGCATAAAACATCAATTTAATTAATCTTTACATTTTTGAAAATAAAACTTTTTTTGGCAAACAAAGGGAATTTAGTATTAAAATTAAAACGTTACAAATGCTGTGTGATCATTCCTTAAAAAAATAATGTTTTCATAATTTTAGTATTAGTAGTATGTACATTCTGCTGAACAAATATTTCTGCTGCAATGTCCGGTGCAGGGTTTCATAACCTACTTCACTCACCAAGGCACATGTGCTGTGACAATAAAAGTGATTTGATTTGATAAAAAAAACGGACTTTTATTTTGACGGGTTGCCATGAGTACCTTTACCTTTCTGTGTGTATATGATATGAGGATAGTTTTACTCAAATGAAACGGTCAAAAGCTCACGAAGTGACTCTCAGAGCAGTTCTGGGGCCCGTTTCAATAAGGAGGTTCAACCAACTCTGAGTTTAAACTTGAACTCAGAGTTGAGTTACTCTGAGATGGGAAACTCTGAGTTTTCGGTTACAGAACAGCTGAATTGTGTTAGTTTACTCAACTCTAACTAGGTTGACTCTGAGTTAAGCGCGTGCACCATGACTATGAAAAGTCATGATCAGCAGAGCACCGAAGTTACGATTCACCATGGCAACAGCTCCCGCCAAAAAGACGTCAGTGTGCGTACTTCCGTCAATGCGTAACTTTAACTCTTAATAACTGTCAATAACTTAATAACTGTTATAATATCACTGGTGAAAACTGTAAATTATTGAACATATTCATTTTAATGGTATCCCACGGCCACAAAAAAGTAAAAATACGGAAAAATGAAACAAGAACGTGCAGCAGCTAAAAATGAAGTATAAAAACACAATTAAATCAAGGTAAAGCTTTAAGCATGAAAGGTTCATATGTGTGGGCTTAATGACTTTACAAACATTTGACATTAAATATCATTCAATGTCTATTTCAATGCGCTGCAGCTTTTTCCACATAGTCAAACACTCTTTTCACATAGTTAAATATTCTCTAATCCAACCTGTTGCATTTCTTAATTAGAGTAATACAACTCTTAACTACTGACTTGACGACAGCAAGAAGGCAGAGGGAGAACCAGCACCACTGACAGATGAAGAGGAGGTGGTCAAGTATTGGAAGAATTCTCAAATCCAAAAGTAAAAAGACTTTTGCTTTTGTATTGGGAAATAAAGTGAATAATTTGTTTATTTAACAGCTATGGTGGTGGTTACGGCTTGTACTACCCCTCCATCTGGCATCCTTCCATTCCATACAGTAATTAGTTTCATTTTCAGAAGGTGCGATGATGGTGGAGATATGCTTGTCATCAATGCATCCAACCACATTACTTCCAGCCCGATCTCACGGCAATCCGTACATATTTTACGAGGTGGCTAATTCTGCGTTACGTCCAGATGTCACAGAAAGATGTTATCAAGTGAACATCATTTATCAGATTAGCCTCATTTAAACCGATTTTTCACCACTGACCTACAGTCCTGTGAAACTCCTCTTTGACGGATTTGTGCCCAGGACAAATGATCAGAATGAGTATGAGAGCGATGCACACTTTCCTTAAAATCTGCATACAGGACTTATAATGTGCTCTGCATCTCCGATGTTTTAAAGTGCATTTTCCTATTTTGCTAATTATCTTCCAATGGGGTAAGACATTAAACATATTCTTGTTTCCGTTTGCATTAAGATTATTTTTCTTACCCAATGGCGGACAATTTTACTTGTTTTATGTAAAATGCACTTAAAAAGGAAAATCCCAGGAAACAAGACTAAATATTGACAATCTTTTCATATATAATTTTACATTTTAGATATTTGTACTTGAAATAAGACAAAAATACTCAGTAAGAAAATCAATTTTGCAGTTTGAATTAGGCATTTAAACCTCGCTAAAACTATAAAAAGGGAGAGGAGACTGAAAGAAACTCTGGTTTATCAAGAAAACCTGCTCCCGACCAGGTTAGGTTCACGGAGTAAGTTACCACGGTAATTGACTCTGAGTATAAGTTACCTCTCTTTCAGAAACAGGCTTGACTTACCCTGCTTTCTCGGGTTTGACAAACCTCCCATTTTGAAATGGAAAACCCAGAGTTTCCCTCATTTCAGGGTTAACATACTCAGAGTTTTCACTTAACCACCTTTCTGAAACGGGCCCCTTGAGATGTTGTTTGTGTGTTTATGTCCTCATTGAGACGTCACGCGCGATTCAGTGTGTGTGCAAAAGGAAAACGCGCGTCTCATAAGCTGTATTATCAGCGCATTTGAGCAGAGCATAGCGGGGAGCAGATCAGTGAAGGAGATCAGCTGTACCACAGCACAGCAGCGCTACTGCAAACAGGAACAAGTATACTAACGTTACATAGACATTTCTTGTTGGCACGTTGTTTGAGCGGACTCTGCTTTTCCGGTGAGCATGAGCGGTAACTGAGCAGACTGATAGAGAAAAATATTGAACGGAGCATCACGCGGCGCAGTGATGACGACTGAGGTATTTCCCTCGTCAAAATGTTAGCAGGCAGAGGGGGACATCACCAGTGTTGGGGGTAACGTTAACGCATTACAAGTAACGCGAGTTACGTAATAGTATTACTTTTTTCAAGTAACTAGTAAAGTAATGCATTACTTTTTCATTAACTAGAAAATATCTGAGTTACTTTTTTTTTAAACACACTTTACAAGACACAAAAACGTATTCTACTGAATCCCAAGGATTTTCTCTCACAATCAGCATGGAACATGTGAAAAAGTGTACAGAATAGATGTGGGCCTAGATTTGAGGCATGCTCTCATTTATGGAAAGGCTTGAAATATTAACATAAGCACTCATGAACAACACTGTTGTTATGGTGTGTAACGCTGCCTGATATGGGTGGTTTGATAAATCATTGGCAAGTAAAGGGCAGAGGGAGGGAAGGAAGTGTTTTGGAAACAAAAAGTCACAGATTACTAATTTGGGATTTCTAATGACAGGATAGAAAGGCTGTGGTCTCTGTTGCTCAGTGACAGGAACCACGGCTATTTTTAAAGGAGAGAGCAGAGGAGGAACTATAGCAGGAGCAAGAGAGCATGCAAACAGCGAGAATACAAGTATGCTATACTCTCAAACGGAGGGAGAGACAGAGAAAGAAGATTCCTATCAACAGGCGTATCATAGAAAACCAGGACAGGAAAACACTGCTGCCTGTATCAATACATAAATCCTCTGTCATAACATTCTTTCTGTGATGACCTACAGTGGTCAGCTGGTATTTTTGTGCAGCTTGAGCCTATGGTCAAGGTTTATTTGAATAAGATTTGCATTGACTATTTCAAGCCTGACTCTGAAACAACAAATTAGCATATGTGCAAACTTCCATGCAAGTCAGCACAAGCACAAATATTTCCCACAAATGTCTTTCGATTTGTGTCATTTAAAATAATATTCCAGATTAAAATGAATTTGAGAAACAAGTCACCCATGAACGAATCTGACATCAGGACTCCCATTATAATTAAAACTAAAGTGAATTTAGGCATTATAATATTATAATTTATTCAAAATGAATATTCATTTGAAATTAAGATGTTATTAAAATATTATTAAACTTTTTAGAAATTATTAATGTTTTCAAAGATGAACTTGTGTTTAAATGACAGAAAAGGTCATCTAAATTTAAGGTGAAATAAGTGTGAACAATAAAAGTTCCAATATATATTCAATATCGAATCTATAACACTAGCGTTCAAAAGTTTGAGGTCGGTACATTTATTTGTGTTTTTGCAATTATTTAATCAAAAATACAATAATATTGTGAAACAGTTTTACAATTTAAAGTTACTGTTTTCTATTTTTATATATAGAAATTGTTTTAAGATGTAATTTATTCCAGTGATGCAAAGTTGACTTTTCAGCAGACATAAGTCACACGAGACTTCAGAAAACATTCTAATAATACTGATCAAGAAACATTTCTGACCAATTTTTATTAGTGTTGAATTAGGGCTGCACAATTAATCGAATTTCTAATCGCAATTACAATTATGGATGCCATAATTACGTAATCGTTCAAAAAGGCAATAATCGTTCAAAGTCCACTTATGTTATTCTGAGTGCTTAAGATGTGTTTTTTTTCTTTTTTCACACTATAATACCATGCATATTTTTTAAATATAATTTAAAGAAGAAACAAATCCAATGAATAGTTGACATTTGAGGCTTAATACTACAGAAAATCAATACCACTTTTTGTTTAAATGTTTTCAGCTTGTTTATTTTCACATAAAATGCAGTTGCTTCAAACAATGGTATAAACATCATTCAATATAAATTGTGTTCATCGTAATTAATAAATCGCAATTACAATTTCAAACAAATAATCGACAATTATGATTTTTGTCATAATCGTGCAGCCCTATGTTGAATACAGTTGTGCTGCTTAATATTTTTGTGGAAACCTGATTCATTTTTTATCTTTGATCAGTTCAAAAGAACAGCAATTATGTTCAATTTGAAAGTGTTTGTAACATAATATAAATGTTTTATACTGTTAATTTGTAATGTGTACTTGTTGAATAAAATTAATGAACTCTTAATAAAAAAAAAAATGGTAACATTTTACTTAAAGACTTTATGTATGCTGCATTATAAAGGGTTTTTAAAGTTTATAATGTATTATAATTATTTATAATGTGCATTGTAATACATATCTTGTAGTAAATAATTATAACAGAATTTAAAGTGCACTGTGTAACAATAAATCGATAAGTGTTACAATGTATTCTGGAAACAATTATTCATGAGATTATACAATGCATTATAAGGTGCATTACAATGCATAATTATTGCATTAAAACTATAATGTTGTCTAAACTGAAGTGTTGGCAAAAATCTTACTGGCCCCAAAATTTTGAGTGGCATTGCCTTGTACGTCCCATATTTAATTTTAATATTTATCATATTTCATTTTATTTCATTTTTGAAACTTGAAATTGTTGGTCCGCAGTCCCCACTCACTGCTACTACATGGAAAAAAGTACACAATACATCATTCAAAACATGTTCCAGAGAAAACATAACAGCATGTGTGTTTTGACTGTTTCTTTAAGGATACAATTAACTTAAAAGCTCCTCTCTCTGTCTGTCTGTCTCTCTCTCTCTGTCTCTCTCTCTCTCTCTCTCTCTCTCTCTCTCTCTCTCTCTCTCTCTCTCTCTCTCTCTCTCTCTCTCTCTCTCTCTCTCTCTCTCTCTCTCTCTCTCTCTCTCTCTCTCTCTCTCTCTCTCTCTCTCTCTCTCTCTCTCTCTCTCTCTCTCTCTCTCTCTCTCTCTCTCTCTCTCTCTCTCTCTCTCTCTCTCTCTCTCCCTCTCTCTCTCTCTCTCTCTCTCTCTCTCTCTCTCTCTCTCGCTCTCTCTCTGCTCCTCTCTCTGTCTATCTCTCTCTCTCTCTGCTTCTCTCCCCTCTCTCTCTCTCTCTCTCTCTGCTCTCTCATACACATGCTGGAGTGACTCTTGAATTAAACATGACAGTGACAGTGGCGCTTTGCAGTCTGAATTCTAATTACATCGACTCTATTGTAGACACTGCAGCCATGTGACAGGCACACACACACACACACACACACACACACACTCTCGCACACACAGAAGTGGTCCATATGGGATTACACAATGGCGTCAAGACTATAGGACACATCATTAAATTATCTGAACTTCAAAGTCCATGACACAATGGTGCACACTAAGGGCAAAGTAAAAAATCATGCAGCTGAAGAGCCTGTGTCTGTGTGCAAGGAGAACTTCCTGGAGGACACCAGTAAGGTTAAGAGAGGGAGGCGGGGAGGAAAGGAGGAAGTGAGGATAAGAAGAGAGAGAGAGTGGTGTGGTGCATGATGGAGACGGCATTCTGACTGGTCAATAATTAAACACGGTGGACTTTCACACTCGTAGCAGGACATACAAGGGAAGAGGAGGGTTTCCATCCACCTCCTTGTATGTATGTAAGACACGCATCATATAAAGTACACATTTTACAATCTGAAATAAATCTGGAAAGCTAAAAGAATCTGCAATGAGAGGTGTAACCTCGAGCGTAAGGGATATTTTGGATTAAATGTTTTAACTGTACACTGCATAATAAAAGTTGACCAAACAAAACAGTTGTTATGGGTCCATGACAAATGCGAGATCCTTATTTTTATATATATATATATATATATATATATAAAATCCAAAGCCAAATTTCTTTTTTTTTTCCAAGGTTAAAAGTATTTTTTACAAGTATCATAAATTATAAATGTATACATATTATTACATTCTTGGGGAGTTGCACCACATGACATTTAACAACCTGTACAATCCTTTCCTTAACATAAAAAGGTCCAATTATCTGACATGTTAATATACAAATTGCCCTTGACAAACAGAAAGCAGAAAGCACAAATTCCGAGTTGGGGGGTCACCATACTTGGCCACACATTTAAAAAAAATATATAAAATAAAAAAATACAAAATTTGTGCCATTCATGCTTATGGCCAGTGTTGGGGAAAGTTACTTTTAAAAGTAATGCATTAGAATATTGCGTTACTCCCTAAAAAAGTAACTAATTACGTTACTTGGTTACTTTTTATGGAAAGTAATGCATTACGTTACTTTTGCGTTACTTTCGCGTTACTTTTTAAATATGAGCAGGGCTTGATTGTTAGTTTTTAATATAAGAAGTTATATTTATAGCAAATATAAAAGCCTTTCACACCAAAAAGTGTAATGAATAAACCTCAGGCTGAAGGAAAAGTAAATTCATGTCTGTACAGCAGAACGCAGGAGAAGTTCAACACTCTTCAGCAATAAAAAAAGCAATCAAGCACAATTGTTAATGTAAAGTCATTTTTGCTTATGTTGAACTGGATCATCAAAGGTCAGCAGCAAACACATCGGTTAATAAAATGAGATTAGATATCTAGATTACAAAAAAATAATATTATTACGTAACTCGAGTTACTTGTAATGCGTTACCACCAACACTGTTCATAGCCATAATTATTGTGATAAGTGTACCTATACAAGCAAGATTTTAAGTACCTTGTTCAGAAAGGCATTGGCTACAAGTGAATAATACACTAATAAAACCACTCTCCACAGTCTCAAAGACAAACAGAGAGATGGGGAGTTATAAGCTTAGAGTCTACTAATGGCCAACCAGCACTTATACACATCAGCATAGCCAGCACCTGCGTAAAAGATCCCACACATTTTCTAAAGCTGAGCCATGTCAAATTAAACCTTCAGAGGTTCATTAAAACACTCCTTCTTCAAGGGCTTCAAGAATGAGCAGAGAAACATAAATCTAGTATTAAACCATGATGAAAACGACATATTCTGCCTCAGGCTTTTAATAATATTAACTTTCTGTGAACACACTATAAAAATAAGCATTTTCATCTTCAGATCAAAGATCTAGTTATAAATGTTCTCTTTATGCTGACTGGATGCAATGTTTGATGAGCACAGAGGAGTATGTCATGTAGAGATTCATTGTCAGACAAATTGCAATGTATCATTTCCAGTCAACCATCCACACATTTTTAAGGCTATAGTCTCCTTATCCCCTGTCACATTCTTCCATACAATTACTACAGAGTAAATGTGGCATCCGATTCAACAAAATATCACATGATATTTCCCATGAAATCAGACCTTCCTAAGCTACACACGTACATCTGCTGGAAAAGACATCTGAGCTTTTAGTCTGAAACTCAATCAGCTCATTTTAATTATATTTATTATTTCACATTTACCATGGTTCTGCACAGACCTGGGCCGATAGATAGGGTCTTGAACAAATTCACCCTCATTGCTTAAAGCAAGTTTAACCTCAGGGCACAAGCTAAATTAACATCATGACTATTCTATACAACAGTGAGATCCAGTCAAGCCTGGAGCACAATGAACTGACTCTGGACAGACAATATGCTAAGAGCATTGGTGAGATTTTGGCCCAACCCCCTCAACCCCTCTCGCACGAGACCCCAAAAGAAAAGACAAGCCCCTGACAGACCCCAGGCTTCTCAGGCTGTTTTAGACCATGATGCTAACAGTGTAAGATAAAACACTGAACTATAACTATGTAATAACACAAAATATATTACATTGTTGAGACTGTGCAATATCATAAAAAAGGATGATATTATATTAAATTAAACATTCATCACAATATTTTGTTCACAGTATAAAAACATATACTTTAATAGTTATATCTGGAAGGAATTCATTATTCTAGGGTACTTTTATTGGGGAGTGAAGCTGCATAGTGCATCTTTTTATGTGCATCTAGCTGCTTACTAGCATGCCTATTACTAGCATACTGGTTGTTATTTAGTACTTACTGTAAAAAGCACAGATTAATACCTTATTCTGTATGATCTTATTTTAGATCCCTCCCCATACCTAAACTTAACAACGACATTACAAACTATTAATACGTATAAAATTAGGCAAAAGTGATACTAATAAGTGTGGGAAAATGTGAACATTTTTGATTTTTACACTTATGTACACTCTATACAAGAATAAACTCAAACCATAAACTGAATACATTTACAGTTATGCATTTAGCAGACGCTTTTGTACAAAGCGACTTACAGAGCATTTAGGTTATACATTTTTTGCCAGTATGTGTTCCCTGGGAATTGAACCCACAACCTTTTGCGCTGCTAACGCAATGCTCGACCACTGAGCCACAGGAACAGAGGAACACTGGAATAGAGTTCTATGAATATGCACAGGCAACCATTTCATTTAGAAATGTAAAAAAACACAGCCCTGGCCTCAAGAATATATGGAACTTTTGGAGTAAGTAGGCCATAAAGACTAAATTCTTCAGAAATAAAGACCAACAGAGAGCAACACAGAGAGAGAAAGAAACGGAGATGCCCATGGACACAGTGAGTGAATTCCAAACAAATGACATGGCCTTCATGTTGCTCCAGACCAGAAAAGGCTTCAATGTAACCTCTAAAACCAATCAAAACAAAGGTGTGGCATGAGCCAATCCTCAAACACACCTAACAATCACCTACAAATACAATAAAGAGCGAGAACAAAAGCAGCATATAACCTAACCCAAAATGGGCCTGACCGTCTGGATGTTTCACAGAGGAGAGGCACACAACTTTCTGCCAATGATCAATTTGGCATGATTTCATTACAGTTTCAAATGAACACAAAAAGACTGAAGATTTTCAAGAGTGTAACCTCACAAATGCATTTCAAATTGAGGTAATTGAAGTAATTGAATGGGAGTGATGCACAGCTTAGGTCTTCAAGGCCCATTCGCACAACCACAATGACTACAACAAAACTATATTAGCAGCCACACTAACTGATGATAACTTTCTGTTTCTGCAAACAGCAGTTATGTCATCTACAACTACAAATGCTCAAGCTCTTTAAAGTCTGGTGGATTGTGATTCTCAATGCTCTCGTCATTCATCTACTGATATCCTTACACTGTGTCGTTTTTGTTATAGCTATGGTTTGGACTTCCCTGCTCACATGGAATTAGAATGATTATTAACACTTTATAGTTATAGTGTAAACGGCCCTGTAGGGTGATGTCCCCCACGCTTTAATGAGACACATTTTGAAGACACAGGACGCATGCTTACACCGAAAGAAAAAATAAACTACTTTTACCTTGACATGGTGTCTTAAAAACAACAAAGGGGCAAGACTTCAGCATCATAAATCATCAGAGTACACAATAAACAAAATTAAATCAATAACAGGAAAGCCAGATATTCATTTTCTTGACATTTACTGTTAAAGCACAAAAGTGCTGCTTATCAGAGAAAGTTTACTGTGCAGACAGTCTAACACAACTAGCTGTCAACAGTCTGAAATCCTTGCAGAGAAGCAGTCTTTATAATTTCATCCCTAATGGCATTAGAGCTAAAATATTAAATCTAACACAAAAATTAAAGAAAAAAAAGTTAAACTCTAACTGACAAACTCGAACATCCAGAATCGTTACACCTTTTGATACATGCTATGAATCTAAACCTAGTTTGATATGAATCAGCAAAGGCTCCATGACTGTTTGAGAGAACCACTATGCGGAGGAAGTGAAACGGATCTTTGCTGCTAGTTTGGTTTCCTGTTTTGAGATCGATTTTGACTGTGAATGGCAGCATGTTACATAACAAGTCAAATATATCTCAAGTATGGCCTTGCAAAGATCTTTATTAGACCTCAGTAACTCCTAGACTTGACTTTGAACAGAACACATGACTCATTTTCCTACATAAATCCCCTGACCGTCTCAAGTTTTTTACTGCTCTTTACATTCGGTTATAAACTAAAGTTGCAATGTGAGCATATTGCAGTCTGTGTCCATAACTATATAGTCCCAATATTTTATATATTACTTGCAAATAGCATTGTGTTCTATAGTTTTGTACTTTAAGTTGCCCTTCTAAATCTGTGAATGTCATTTCAATAGATACAACGTATCAAACTAAGCGGCTTCTATTTTTTTTCTAAGAAACAACACTTTTCTTTTTGAGATGATTTCTATTTAGCTGCTGGTGATTTTGCAAATATGAAGTCAGCTCTAATCAAGTTCACACAGGTGTCCTAGCAGAATAAGCCTATGTGTAGTTCATCACATTATGTATGAACATGATATACTAATATTTAACAACCAAAGCATCCCGAAAACTTTTGTCTTGATTTTTAATGCTATCTTTTTTATGAATCATTTTGCTCAAGAAGTGTGCTTATACTGGTTTTATTTCAAATAAATGCTGCTTGCCATTTGTAACTTGAAAGTGTGTTATGCTGAGTGACATTGCAAATCATAATTTATTATCATAATATATATTATTATCATAATCATAAACACTTTTTTGTAGCTCAGATAGTTTTAGAGTTTAATGCATTTTGTTATTCTTCTTCTTTAATGCACTTTGTTATTTACCTATTGTGGCTAATAAATCAGAAGTCTTGCACATTCGCAAAAAAAAGATGGATAGCATAGAATCAAACAAGAAAAGTTATTTCTGGTTTGGACTGATGTCTTGCAGAAGGTAAGCAGCAGGTATGTATGTAACCTGCATGTGTCATAGCCACTACAAAATCCATGTTTTATGAGAAGTGTATGGAACATCCAAACAGCTATGTTGACATTTCTTGAATGATGCAGTGGTTAAGAATACGGAGAACCTTTGAACAGGTCATAAACACCCAACAAACATGTCTGAAAAACCTCTGTAAAGCCTTTTTTGTGTATTTGCACAATTTTCAAACATAAAACAAACTGGTAACACTTTAGTATAGAGACCAGTTCTCAGTATCAACTAGTTGTTATTAGCATGCCTATTATTAACATATTGGCTGTTTGCATGACCATATTCAACATCCCTACCAATACCTAAACTAACAACTACCTCACTATTAATAAGGAGCAAATTTGAAGTTATTGAGGCACAAGTAATAGTTAATGGTTTGTTAATGGCAAGAATTGAACTTAAAATGTATTTAATCAAGACACTTGGCAGGACGGAAAAGTGCATTCTTCTTAAAAAGATAGTTAACTTTAACCCAAAATGTATAAAGCGCTATTATTTACTTACCCTTATGTGGTGCCACAACAACTCATATGACTTTGTTTCTTTAGTGGAACACAAAATGAGATATTAGGTTGAATGAAAATGAAAGGTGTGCCTAATGTTGCCTTTGTACTCCACAAAAGAAAAAAAGTGATACAGGTTTTGAATGACATCAGGATGAGTAAATTATGACAGAATATTTGTTTTGGGGTAAACTATACCTACCCCAGAAGACACGTCAAGTAAGGAAATGACCAATATAGATATTATGCTAAATATTATACTATATTTACCTTTTTTCCTGTTAAGCCAGTCTTCGAGAGACAGGATCGCCCAAGGGAGAGGTAGCCCCCAATGACCTCTATCTCCTCTGCAGCAGGGTAACGCTTTTTAATTAGGGTTCCCAGATGGGCATAAGGGGCCTGTGGTGCGCTCGGAGACTCACTGACGACTTCTGGGGTCTCAGCAGGGCCAGACTGGTCCTCGGTCCTTCGTTTCGGAACAACTGTAAACGTATTTCCTTTGCGCTTCTGCACCGCAGGGCTCAGGACGGGTGGTGTGGTCTCCACGACTATGTCATCAATGTTTGTGATAGGCAGTTTATCAACCGGAGGTTCCTTTGGAGATGGGACTGATTGGACGGGTGAGCCAATTGAGGGCGGAGGAACTGGGGCTGGAGAGGTGGGTGTGGCAGGTGGGGTATGTTGCGGAGACCCTGTTTTGGCTTCTATGGTCACCTTTTCTGTAAGCTCTGGTGTGGAGGGTATGAATGAAGCAGGCGAGGGGGTTGGCACTGCGGGCTCTGAAGCTGCCACACCCACCAAGGGTCGTGGGAATAGGGGGGAAAGGACAGGGCTTGATGGGGCGGTGCTGCCAGGTGACGAAATGGCCGCACGACTCTTGGGAATGACGGTGAAGGAATTGCGAGACTGGAGTCGCAAGTTGGCGAGTGCACGGGCCTGTAGATCACCAGGCGGAAGGAGAGAAAGATCCGGGCGAGGGGACGGGCGGATCTCAAAGCTGGGTGATAAGGGGGGTGATGTGGGGCTAGGAGTACAATCGGCACGGGCACGGTGGCTCTCTGGAGAGCATGGCACCTTGGCTTTAGAGGCCCCATCTGTGCTGTCCCAGTCCCGTTCTCTAACAGGCTTGGACGGAGACCTCTCAGTGTCCTCCTTGGGATACACAGTGATACTTCGTCCCCCGCTCCCCTCGAAACGTCTACGTGCAGAAGACACTAACTGAGGGGATCCAGAAACAGGTGTACTACTCCCTGAGTCACTAGGAGAGGCGTGATGGTTGCTCATGGAAGACTGGACATTTTGGAAGCCGGCTTGCGGAGACACTGGGCATTTTGGCACCACATCTGGCTTGGGTCTGGAGCTTGGCCTGATAGGACTAGAGTCCAAGTCCAGGAGGTTTTCCGTGCTGCGTGACTTGGCCGGCAACTTGCCATAATTGCTGTCAAATTTCTGTAACATTCGACTCACCCTTCCTTGCCCCTCCAGCGGGGCGGACGCCGGTCGTCCCAGCGTGCTGAGGTTCTCCTCGCTTTTACTAAGCACCGTATCGTAAATAACCACTTCCTTCGCGCATATCTCCGTAACCGGACTACCTCTCCGGTCTAACAGGTCATTGAGAGAGCTGTATCCGCTCACCGTGCCGTTCTGCTGCAGTTTCGATGCATGCATCAAACCATATCCTTCCGAGAAGTACTCCGGGTCGGATTCAATAATGATGATATTCTCAGCGCGTATAGTCCGTATCCCGGGCACGCCGCCGTATAACTCGAGGATGTGCTGAACCGGTCGCGCGGCGTTCTCTTGGCTCTGACGCTTCTTGCGTTCTTTTTCCAGTTTAATGAATGGGTTTTCCTGCAGCGGACCTAAGCTCTCTTGCGATACCAGGCTCTCATGCGCTCTGGTGTCTCTCGCCGTTCTCTCCTCCGTGCGGCTCAGGTCCGCGGATGGCCAGTGCTCTTTTGTTTTCACAGGTGACAGATCCGGGCTTTTGGTCTCGCGCTTGGCTGCGGTAATAGTATAATTCCTGCTAGAATGTGCGCTGCTAATATCCTCTTTGCTTGTGCTGGCCGTTACCTCGCCGTTAAGTCGAGATGCGACGGACTCGGCACCTGCTCCGGACCAACCGCCCTTCGCCTTTCTCCGCTCAAGGATCTCGCGTTTCCAGGCCGGCATCCTCGGGCTCTCCTGCCCTGGCTCTTGGCAAAGAACGCGAAGATCCCCGCCCGACATTGTGGGAGAAACGGGTTTTATAGGGGTACGTGTGAAACCAAATAATCTCTCGCCGTACCTGCAGCGCCTCTTCTTATTCGTACTCGTACATCATTGCAGCCGCATCAATGTATCCTGCATGATAATTATGTGCCAGTCTACCGACCCGACCCCGCCCTCGGTGCGTGACGTCAGCTTTTCGTCTCAGGGGGGACACCTCATTTGGTCATTTTGACATGAGGCACACCTTTGTTTTAACATATGCTCCGCCCCCTACTTTCTACTATTGTGAAGATTAAAGCGAGCCCTGTCAGTCAAACACAGCGAGACCCGCCCATGTCACATCTTTAACCCTTTCATTGTTTCGGAATGGTTTATATGATGAATGGGCAAAACTGCAAGCTGTTTGGAGCAATATACAATACGCAAGATAACATAAGTTGAAAATAAAAACATTTGTTTCCTGTGTGTGTGTGTGTGTGTGTGTGTGTGTGTGTGTGTGTGTGTGTGTGTGTGTGTGTGTGTGTGTGTGAATAAAACGCATTCTGAATTTAATAATTAATCTATTCTAAATGTTATGTAAGAAATAATATATATTGCAATAAATTATAAGTTTTTTTCATAAGAAACAAAGCAAAACAATGCAAGGCATTTTAAACAAAATAACAAAATTAATCTGATTTTTAAAAAGTAGAATATGCCATATAATGACGTGGTACGACTAATGTCCTCGTCACTCTCATAATCCGGTTTTAATCAGATTAATTAAAAGGCACAGAAATAAAAGATTATAGCATGGCATCATAAGTACAGCGCGTCAAGTTATTTATAGGCTGTAGCCTATTCTGCACCTGAGCATTCTGTACATTTAGACAACCTCATAATCAGGAAGGGAGGGCAGGAAAAACTGTTCATTTAAGATTAGGGTGTACGACCTTTAGTACAGCTGTTGGCATTTACAGACACAATGGGTTGGTTGGCCTACTGCACGTCCTGCTCATTATTTCAAAAATGCCTAAACATGTGTTCAAGGAAATTATTTTATGCTATCACAAACTGAGTGCAAAGTCCAAAAAATAACATGGTTTATTATTTACAGTAACACAGCCTTGCTAACAGGTAATAAATATAAATGCTTTCTGTGTATCTTATATAAAGTAACAGGAAGGTTGTTTATTATGTCCTCTATCCTTTTGGTTTAATATGTACATACTGTAATAAGAGTGTTGTTTGCATTAATGTAATTTATCCCTTTAGTTTACGATGGAATATTGCTTTCATTTTAATTAGAGATCATTTTCATTTTTCTTCAAAAGTTATATATTTTAGAAAACATGTTTCACTCCATCCGTAAGGATGTGTATGTGATGAATTTGAAACTAGCTGCTCTGTAATGATGTATAACTGTGCCCCAAACATAAAAACATTTTATAAATGTATACTTTGTGAAACTGCATGGTTTGTCCTGAGTGGGGCTCCTGAGACAAATCAGAAAATGCAGGATTAAATCTATAGCGCCATCTAGTGATTATTATAGGACGTACTTTTGTTTTCTTTTTTTAACACATCGGCTTATTTTAATTTTTCCTCTCAAAAACCCCACTAACTTTTCTAAATACACAAATAAATTTTGGTCACTTCAAGGCAAGCTCATAACAAACCAAGGAAGATCAAGAGTGTTGTATGTTGATGGTTTATTTACAACTGTACAAACAACAAAATGTATTAACACAGATAAAGCAACATATACCGTATTCAGAAAAAAATCCAGGCCAAATCTCTCTCAGCACTTATGGACAATAATAATCGAAATTGCACATTATTTTAAGCATTGTTTATGATGCCATGTTCACATGCTTGAACCATTTGAATACAAAAAAAAGAGAAAAAGTTCACAATGATTTTGCGGTTCACATCAATTCACTCCTCCAGGTTTGAATGACTCCTGCAAGAGTCCTTTTCATTCGCATAAGTCCACTGGCGTGTGTGCAGACGGTTTGTCCTCTAATTGACACGACAAGCACGAATCATGAGCAGCTGCAGAAGGATGAAAAGTGGGGAAACAATAAGCCCGAACCACAAATCACTTTGTGCCTGGTTCTGTTCAGCCAATTTCTGGCATAGCAGCACCTCACACACCAGTTTGAGGCTGAGCACGGTCAGAACCCACATCAAGCGCAGCACCGCGAGCCGCTTCTCTCCTTCTTGATAGAGGCGGATGGATACGATGGCTGTGAAGTAAGTGCTGAGGCCATCAGCTGCAAACAGGGGTGAGAAGACAAGCCACCAGCTCATCTCAAGAGTCTGCTTGTCCAGGTCCATGTGTAGGGCCACCAGCACACTGAAGACCAGCAGTGCTCCCAAGTGGAGGAACAGCTCGAATGTGGCAAAGCCCAGCCATTGCACCAGCTCGCGCAGTGAGAACAGCATTATTAATGGGACACCACTGAGTGCTGTTTACTAGGAGACGAAGGTCAAAACATTAGCCTAAGAAACTGGGAGTGAAAAGAAGCATTTAATAGGCATTCCAGTCTATGAAAAATCTGATGAGCGTTTCACTATTTTGGCAGCATCATGCTCTTTTGGAGATGGACCAGGTCCATTTTATGACTTCTGATGCAAAGGACTCTGTCAAAACCTGAAAAGAAGGAAGAAAAAGACATTAAGACCAAAAACACTTCAACTACAATCCAAGTTTGGAAATCACTGTATGTAAAACACTTGGTACGGTTGTATACTGATTAATTCACATTGTACATGTCCAAAAAAACTGGTTGACTGTATTCTGTGACTATATGATTAACATTTAAATCAATACAGACGCTTTAATTCACTATCTTCAACATCATAGCTATTGCATCTTTAATAGACATTATAATCCGGGTTAACAGTATGCAGATAAACACTATATTAGTCACTTAACGTCCATCATTTTGCGGAATTGAATGTCACGTTAAGTAAAAACAAGCGAGCTGTCAGTTAGCATATGATGACGAGTATTACATTTGCTAATAATATACACAAAAAAACTGTTACCTCACAGATATCGTTCACAGTGATGGTTAAAAACAAATATATAACCGCAAGCTACATTTTCAAAGGCTCGGTAATGAACGGGTGGGTTGACAGCGGTGGAAAAGCAGCTGTAAAGAACACAAGCTAGCTAAGAGGAGCTATTTACCTTCCATTTGGAGCCAGGGGAAATATCGCGAGATCTCAAATGCGAATGGTGAGAAATATCGCGAGATCCTTGAAAAAATATTTTCTACGGAGGCCGAAAGGCAGGAGGAGTGAAGAAATGACAGAAAAGGGATAAGCGCCAGAATGACTAATAGCAAAGAGTGTAATCTCTTCTAGTAAGTCTTCTATACGCCGATTTCACGCAGCCGCCATTTTGAAATCGAAAGCGAGGCTCCGGTGGGAAGAAACCCGGAAGTATTGCCTTTAATCACAGGAGCAGCGGTCATATTGTTGTGTTCCAGGCTGTACATCCTATCAACGAAAATAGTGTGATAAAGAGTTGTCATTTCATCGCTTTCCGATTATTATTATACTTTTTATTTTATTTTTTATTTTTATTAACAAAACAGCTCGTGGGATTCGACATCCTTCATCGGCCCATTTTTCGACATCTGCAATATTAAATCGCGGTAGCAGCTCTAGGTTGGTACAGAGCCATCTCTCTATATGGCTCTGGGTTGGTAGTCCAAGTCATTGTTGTTTACCTTTACTTCCGGGTTTCTTCCCACCGGAGCCTCGCTTTCGATTTCAAAATGGCGGCTGCGTGAAATCGGCGTATACTCTTTGCAAAGTGATACCAATGGGCGGGGTTTATCTGTCCCAGCTAGGCACTCTGTATTTTCCTTTCTATGATGCACCGCTGAGATAAAACGTATACAGCGCTATCACTCAGGTAACGTTACTTGTTAAATTATCCACGCTATCAATTATAAGCGTGTGATTTAATGATAACGATGAAACATAATATAAATCTTGCAGGAGGATTTAAAAAAAAAAAAAATTTTTTAAATCTCAGATACAAGAGCATGGCATTTAAATATGTATAAGATATATATTTAACAAATAGTATAACACGTATTGAACTTTGTAGCTAAATGAAGAATGTGCCTTTCTGAGCCATCAAGCGCCGCCTGGAGGAATAGTTTCATCTGACAGGAAACAGTTGAACAGCTTGTATCAGTCTCCTCTCAGGAGAAAGACATGCTTAATGCGCATGCGTGTGAGCTTCGAGGAGCAACGCTTTAGCACGATCTCGGTCGTTTACGCTTTCCCAATAGCAGTGACTAAACACAAAGTAAGTTTATCTTAGTTGTATAACTTTACGTCTTTAATAAAATGCTTGAATTATTATTCATTTTACAAGCTTTATGCATCTGTAACAGTTACATTATACAGTATTATGCAGTGTTGAGGACGAGCTCCAACTTATTATTATCTAAGAGAAACTCGGAGATATTACGAGAGTGAAGGTTATGAAAGCACTGCTTTTGAAAGTATTTGAGACGATTGCTTAACCGTTTCACGATTATTGACAT
Source organism: Gymnocypris eckloni scoliostomus (assembly GCA_027564155.1). Lineage (NCBI taxonomy): Eukaryota > Metazoa > Chordata > Actinopteri > Cypriniformes > Cyprinidae > Gymnocypris > Gymnocypris eckloni. The sequence continues at coordinate 316,521 of CM050414.1, read as the reverse complement.
TTCAACATTTAGCTATTAAAAATGAATCACGAGTTCAACTAATGCAATATACATGCTTACATTATTAAGATCTCCTGCTTAACCATTGCATGCCATTTTTTTAATTTACATACATTTATTATTAATGTACCAAAAAATTTAATATAAAAACTCCAAAACACTTAAGTAAGTTATACCATGTACATATCATGTTTGTTTGAATAGATCATTGATTGACCATACATATTTTTCTATGTGCTAAATTAGATTTTCTTTTATTTAAGTATGGTTTCTTAAGTGGGTGACTGAATGGTTCTTGTCTGCAAAGTTATGATTTCTGCATGCTTGCGTCTGTTGTATGGCTAGAATGTGTGAGTCACTCTTTGCTCATTCATTCAGAAGATTTATTTTCATAAAATCATTGGACAGAGTAATTGAATTGATCCCAACCACTCCGAATGTGTCTCAATCAGAAATATTTCTTACTGTAAAGTTTTTTATTGATGGCATTAATTTTAGGCTTTGAACACATGTATATATATGTGTGTGTATTAAAAATGATTAGTTTTACTTCTAGAAACAAACCATAACATGCATTCTATTGCAGTTTTGTTTTCATGTGAATTTATTTTAAAAGTATTATTATTATTATTATTTATTCAATTTTTCTGGGAAAATAGAAAAAGCAAATGATTAATAGTATTTGTTTCTGTAGCATATGTAACGATGGTTCATAATTCTGCAGTTATGTAGATTGTGTCAGTAAGTGATGGTTCATAATTCTGCAGTTATGTTATGTAGATTGTGTCAGTAAGTGATGGTTCATAATTCTGCAGTTATGTAGATTGTGTCAGTAAGTGATGGTTCATAATTCCGCAGTTATGTAGATTGTAAGTGTTTGTCTTCCGTTTGAATCTTCAGGACGATGACACAGCCGGCAGACTCTATTCTTCACAGCGGTTACTTTCACCCCTCTCTCCGATACTGGCAGACCTGTGCTTCAGACCTCAGACCAGATAACCTCATATATCCTATCTTCATCACGTAATGACTCTCTCTATATGTATTTGATGATGGTATATAGGTTCAGGAGTTATGTTTTTGTTAAAGGTCTGTATTTTTAGTTTGTTTGAATAAATATAAATAGTTATCATGTCTCTCTCTGAATGACTTTAACAGTGATAGTCCTGATGCAGTGGAACCAATTGCAAGTCTACCTGGTCAAGCGAGGTATTATTCTTAACTTCTGCCAAACATATTTTCTCATCTTTGATATTTTAGAGTTGTGATTTACAGTGTTACTTCCTGTTTCATGTCAGTTAGTCTACTGAAGTACTACTACTTCTGTAATCAGTTAACATAGTAGCAAGTTCATTGAATTGGATTAAATAATCTTAATTGATTATTAAAATAGTTATTATTATTATATATTTTTAAATACTGTATCAAGAGGACTTCAACTTTTACAGAGTGTTGTTTTTATGGCTCAGGACACAAAAATGTTGGATGTAGATGAATACTGTTTAAAATTCTGAATTGTCTAATTTCATTACTTTACTCTCTATCAATACGCATTAAATAAACATAGAAATAAAATATACAATTTAGATTAAAGGTTCTAATAAAATGTAAATGTGCTAGAATGGGCTTTAGCCTAAATTAGGCTATCATTTGATAGGTTAGCAAGTTTAATAGCTATGAAATACGATTATACTATAAATTAATTCATAATGTATTTTAGTTTAATAATTTTTCTTTCAGTTATCTTGAATTTTTATGTTTTGAAATGCAATTTTCATAATAGACTCTAAGGAAGGTTATAAGTCAACATTTGTAAATGTACAAGATGTGTATGGTTGATATAACAAAGATGTATGCATGTAAAATTTGGGCTGGTGTTCTGAGATAAGCTTCATGCAAGGGTGGAGCTGGAGGTAGCCAACAAAGCACAAAGATAAACCAATGATGCATTTGTTCTGGATGGTGAAGTCCCCTTTGCATTGCATAAGTAGTCAGTGTCTGGAGGTCTGGTTATTTTGTCATGTAATATAGATTGTGTTCAGAATGGGATTCTGGTTACTGCATACTTTTTAAAACTAACTACTATGTGAAACAATGCATATTATGCAGCAATTAACATTTAGTGATCCACAGCATTTTGAATTAACATCAAATACCATGCCATACTATGATATTACTATGGATGCAATACCCAATATGGTAGCTCTAGTAAAGAAAGTCCCATCTTCTAAATAAAAGAGCTAACTGGCAATTGTTAAAGTCATCGTGTCATTACAGTTGCTGTTAGAAGAAAAGGGTAATATCCTGAAACTTGTGCTTAGAACTGCACATAACCCAAGTGTATCGTATACAGGTGCATCTCAATAAATTAGAATGTCGTAGAAAAGTTCATTTATTTCAGTAATTCAACTCAAATTGTGAAACTTGTGTATTAAATAAATTCAATGCACACAGACTGAAGTAGTTTAAGTCTTTGGTTCTTTTAATTGTGATGATGTTGGCTCACATTTAACAAAAACCCACCAATTCACAATCTCAACAAATTAGAATACTTCATAAGACCAACAAAACATTTTTTTTGTGAATTGTTGGCCTTCTGGACAGTATGTTCATTTACTGTATATGTACTCAATTTGGTAGGGGCTCATTTTGCTTTAATTACTGCCTCAATTCGGCGTGTCATGGAGGTGATCATTTTGTGGTTCTGCTGAGGTGGTATGGAAGCCCAGGTTTCTTTGACAGTGGCCTTCAGCTCATTTGCATTTTTTGGTCTCTTGTTTATAATTTCCCTCTTGACAATACCCCATTGATTCTCTATGGGGTTCAGGTCTGGTGAGTTTGCTGGCCAGTCAAGCACACCAACACCATGGTCATTTAACCAACTTCTGGTGCCTTTGGCAGTGTGGGTAGGTGCCAAATCCTGCTGGAAAATGAAATCAGCATCTTTAAAAAGCTGGTAAGCAGAAGGAAGTATGCAGTGCTCCAACATTTCTTGGTAAACGGGTGCAGTGACGTTGGTTTTGAAAAAACACAATGGACCAACACCAGCAGATGACATTGCACCCCAAATCATCACAGACTGTGGAAACTTAACACTGGACTTCAAGCAACTTGGGCTATGAGCTTCTCCACCCTTCCTCCAGACTCTAGGGCCTTGGTTTCCAAATGAAATGCAAAACTTGCTCTCGTCTGAAAAGATGACTTTGGACCACTGGGCAACAGTCCCAGTGGGACTTACCTTAGCCCAGGTAAGATGCCTCTGACAACAACTGTAGCCAAATTCCTTGACACGTCTGTGTGTGGTGGCTCTTGATGCCTTGACCCCAGCCTCAGTCCATTCCTTGTGAAGTTCACACAAAATCTTGAATCAATTTTGCTTGACAATCATCATAAGGCTGCGGTTCTCTCAGTTGGTTGTGCATCTATTTCTTCCACACTTTTTCCTTCCACTCAACTTTCCCATGATTGTGTAGCCTAGTGAACCAAACTGAGAGACCATTTTGAAGGCTCAGGAAACCTTTGCAGGTGTTTTGAGTTGATTAGCTGATTGGCATGTCATCATATTTTAATTTGTTGAGATAGTGAATTGGTAGGTTTTTATTAAATGTGAGCCAAAATCATCACAATTAAAAGCACCATAGACTTAAACTACTTCAGTCTGTGTGCACTGAATTTATTTAATACACGAGTTTCACAATTTGAGTAGAATTACTGAAATGAATTAACTTTTCTATGACATTCTAATTTATTGAGACGCACCTGTATTTAGAAAAAACTCATACCATAGTATTGTTATGACATGATATTTTTGTGTATTTTTCAGATATGGTGTAAATAAGATAGAGGGTTTACTTCGTCCCCTTGTGAATAAAGGCCTGAAGTGTGTGCTGATTTTTGGAGTTCCAGCAAAAGTTGTGAAGGTCGGTGAGAAGTTTGTTATATTTCATTTAAATTACAGTTTCAATAATATTGTCGTAAGTAATGTAAGTCATAATATATTATGAAGAAATAAGGTCTGTAAAGCTATTACATTTTTTATCAAATGAATTACACAATGTGTAATTGAAATAAATTACACAATCAAATTATTTACACAATTAATTGCACATTAAATGTGACTAACACTTTACCCACAAAATAAAATGTAATGTCATTATTGTGTTAAACGAGAGAGGTATCAAATAGACATTACAAAGATTAGCTTTAGAAAGAAAGATTTTATTTGATTCACCATGAAATTTATTACACATAACATTTTAGGCTACAATGCCCTTTTAAAAAAAAAATTCAGAAGCTGCATCTGAATCAGACCGTTTATTGCAACATAGATTTAGTATGAATGCGTTCACACTGCAATTACAATTGCATAAATAATTCAATGAAATGAATGGATTTTATATGGGTATTAAAGGTGTAGCTCACCCAAAAAGGAAAATTCTGTCGTCATTTACTTTGTTGTTTCAAACCAGTATGACTATCTTTTATATTTTTTAATAAATGAAAGTCAATGGTAAGCAAAAAAATTGTTAACAATATTCTTCAAAATATCTTCACAATTCTAAATGGCATTTTGTGGTGATTCCTGGTTCTGTGCAGATTTTGTACAAGCCTCTTGGTTCACCCGATTCGTTCAAATCACTGGTGGCGGGTGCAGCATTCTATATTTTCCATGCAGCGTGAAATGCATTTATTTGTGCATTAAATTAGATGTGTATTTGTATAAAAGTTCAATTCCAAGGGAACACACATACAAAAAATATATAGAATATAACTGTAAGTTGCTTTGGATTAAAGTGTCTGCTAAATGCATAAATGTAAAATATATGTTTATTTTGTTCTGTGTCATTTTTTACTCAAACTTTTAACTCAATGAGAGTGAAATAAAACACTCTGAATACGAAGATGCTATCTCTTCTTCTCTCCTCCACTCTGCAGCACACCGCACTCACTTTTGCAGCATTTTTCAATACTGTAGTGGGAACTAACCAGTGCTGAAACAGGCGGTTTCATGTCCTTTAAATGCATTAATCATTTTCAATGTGTTATTTTTTCCGTAACTAATTGATTAAATGAACACTAAATTGAGAGCCCTAGATTGTTGTGTCTTGTTTGTTCTCTTAGGATGAGAGGGGCTCTGGAGCGGACACCGATGACACCCCTGCAGTGCTGGCTGTGAGGAAACTGAGGAGCACATTCCCTGATCTAGTGTTGGCCTGTGATGTGTGTATTTGCCCCTACACCTCTCATGGCCACTGTGGTTAGTTTCAGTACTGGATCTGTTTACTTGTTTTATTGAATTAGCCAATATTGTTAGCCAATAATTATTTCAAGTTATGGATCACAAACAAAACTGGATATTCAAATTTCTATTCGACTTTGTCTTAATACATTAAAAATAAAATACTAAAAGCTAAAATACATCAGATGAATTTAGGCATCATAACATTATAATGCACAGTATGAAAAAAAACATACATTTTCAGGTTAAAATTCTAAAGAAACATTAAAATTCTAAACATAAATTTAAAAGTGCTATTACATTATAATTGTTTTAAAAATGTACTTAAAGTGTTTCATCATAGCAAAGGCAATAAAATGTAAAAATAGGGGAAATTAACATTAGCAAACAATAAACAAGGAAATACATATTTTATATTGGCTGATAACTTATAGTCTACCAATAATCAATATTGTGCATTCCATTTTTTAAGCAAATAATACTTACAAATATTAATTTCACATGAGATGAAGGTTCAGTATAATGGTGGCTGCCATGCTGAGATCACATGACCATCTGAACACTACTGGCTTATAATTTCTTATTTTTCATTCCATTCACATTTTTTACCAAAAGCATTACTTAAGCATGATGCAGCATCCATGTATAGAGCCCAAGAGCACTGGTGTAACTGCCAGTGAAACAGCAAATTATACCTTTAAACATGAACAAATAATTAATTGACTTGTATTTTTAAATAAACTCTTTATGGTGATACTACCAGTGTATGATTTGTGACTTTCTCTATGGCACCTTTAAGGAATCCTGCGTGAAGATGGCAGCTTGGATAATGCTGCCAGCTGTTTGAGGTTGGCTGAAGTAGCTCTGGCTTATGCTCGAGCAGGTTAGTTCTAAATTCTATTCATCTGTAGCCAATTACACATAATATGTGCATTTTTGAGTAATAGGTCTAAAGAAGTCATCTTCATCACATTCGGTCAATGCTGTATTCTTCCCCTAGGATGCCATATCATCGCCCCTTCAGATATGATGGATGGACGAATTGCAGCCATTAAGCAAGCTCTAATCTCCAATGATCTTGGCAACAAGGTTGAGAGAAATCTCACTTCTGGTTGCAAACAAAAAGTGTTCAATTGAATACAAGCAGATACTGACTCAATCTCTTTTCGTTTCTTAGGTGTCAGTGCTGAGCTACAGTGCTAAATTTGCCTCATGCTACTATGGACCATTCAGGTAGTGGACTTCTAATGATTCCCTTTGGAATGCAATAGTGGACCACCTTCTTAGTTTTCATAAATTTATAGATGATTGAAAACAATAGGATGAGTTTATTTTTGTAAACCAATTTTAAAAATGTCTCTTTTTTCCCTTTACATTTGAAGAGATGCTGCACAATCTAAACCTGCTTTTGGAGACAGACGATGTTATCAGCTGCCCCCTGGTGCCAGAGGACTAGCACTGCGGGCCTGTGTAAGAGAAAATCATTCACATTAAATAGAAATGTAAAAACATTCCCAGTGTCCACTAGGGGTTGCACAGACTAGTCAACTTCAATGCTCTGCCATGACGCTTAAGTCGACTAGTCGCTGGTCCTATAGAGGGCGCAATAAGATAATAAATCAACATTTACGCTCCACTTCCAAACAGTAAAAATTATAATCTAATTCATACTCTGAATGCGCTCCACAAGACATGTGTGAATATTAGTGGTGGGCCGTTATCGGCGTTAACGTGCTGCGTTAACGCGAGACTCTTATCGGCGATAAAAAAAATATCGCCGTTAATCTATTCTCAAAGTTGGGTTGGGAGCTGGGTCTATACTACGCACTATGATGACTTTCACCCTGATATTTTAGCGCGGATGTATACCTAGCCGAATTGCACTGTAGGGGGCGAGAACGAGTCTTCGAACTAGAGGCTCGCAGTCCGTGATGGACAGATTGTTAACGGCTGGTCTATGTGGAAATACAATCGGACAGGACATCCAAACGCTCACCTATCATTCATCAACCTCAAACATGGCTTTTCATCTGAAAGATGTATGTAGTAGCAACTTTACATGGCCGCTCAATATGATGTTAACCTAGAGAAATGTGCTATTGAAGTGTTTGTGTGGAAGCGCTTTGCGCAGGACAGGCTCCGTGCGCTCACTTGCTCTTAAAATCTCCGTAATTTTTGGTCATACAGATAAAAGTAGCCTAATACATCTTTCGAATCTGTAAAGACTCTACGTTTATTTGTGTGCACTCAGAATAACAACGAAACGTTGCGCTTTTAAGCAAACAGGATGCGCTTTAGGTCTCATGTGAACTTGAGAATTCACTCCCGCGTCACCCTCTGCTTCGAACCTGTGTGTATGCCTAACGTTACTGTGAAATTACCACATCAGACGTGACGTGCTAACATGGATGCAGCTATGAATCCGCCGGGTTTGCTTCAGGGAAAATTTATTTTTAAGAAGCTTCCCAATGGAAACTGTAAACAGTTCATCACGACCTCTTATGTAGGCCTACAGTTCAAAATTCATGTTTAACTGAATAAACAGTTAGTAAACACAAGTACATCTTATTGAACATAGTTTATTTTCATCACCAATTATCATAGTAGAACAGCTTTCTCAAGCAGTTTGTGATGCATTTTGGAAACAGGAGATGCGCCCCTGGTCTAATGCGCCACCTGGCTTGAGAAACCCGCTCTCAAAGACTTACTTTTAGCCATTATTTGGGTAGCACACATATTCTGAATGCCTTCGGCAGAATTCAAATGAGCCATTTTAATCTAGATTAATCTAGATTAATTCCAAAATTAATCTAGATTAATCTAGATTAAAAAAATTAATCTATGCCCACCCCTAGTGAATATATTACAGATTGCTGGAAATTGAACGTCAGAATGCATGTTTTAAACAGTTTATTGTACAGGTAAGTTAATCACGTTCTGATCTAATGCGCTGCTGCACTGTAACGCACACACATAGGTTACAGACAGTAGCGTGTGTAATACATCACGGGCAGATCGTGTGCACAGAATCATTCAGCGTGAACATGTATTGTTAAAACTGTTCTGTGATTTCTCTGTAAAATAGCTTAGAAACTGTAAAGTTCAAGCAGATATTTCTTAATAACTAAATCCCACAGCTTCACTACTAGTAGAGAGATGTTGCCAGGTAGAATTAATTCACACGCAACCGCTCTCACTAATGCATGCATTCATATGAATGTAATCTTTACTGTACTACTTATCTGTATCTGATTTAGAACGAGCAGGAACCTGTAAGCAATATAACGACACAAAGACTAAAGAACTGATAAAAATAAGCTGTTATAGGTGCAATAGTCACGTGGGCAGCGCTGTGTCATATTTCATAGCTGTGCACAAGGTGTTTGTCAGCTCCAGACTTATTTGCTCATTAATGACGTCACAGCGACTAGTCGACTTCGATTTAAAAAATCAGAAGTCGTTCAACCCCTAGTACACACATTTCCTTTTGAAACATGATCTAAATTCAGAAATGTGCACTTTGACTAGACCTGTGGTGTTTTTTTTTTATTGTATGGACTGCTCAATTTAAAGCATTAGCAGCATATTAATTAGAAGTACATGGTTTTCTTTCTTTGCTGGTAGGACCGGGATGTGAAAGAAGGTGCTGACATGCTTATGGTGAAACCTGGATTACCATATCTTGATATTGTGAGAGAGGTTAAGAATAAGGTAATAACATGTTTGCTACTTCATGTTATATCCCAAGATCATTTTCTTCATGCTAAGAAAATCTTATTTTACATTGTACAGTGCCAAAAAGTATTTGTACACTTTGGTAACTCCACCCAAATATGAAAATACTCTCATCGTTGACATGATGTATGACTTTTTTATATAGTTAAACACAAAGATTTTTCAAAAACCACACAAGGCAAACGAGACTTCCATGTTACTCATAATATACTTACGTCACGCTTCACAATGTGCCGATGTTTACATCAAGCATGAATTCATGAACTTGAGTATGACCATCGGCCTGAAGCAGTGCTTTATAGTTAAAATATTTCTCACAAACATCTATCGTTTTGCTTCTCAAGACAGTGAGTAACATGGTCACATGGAGTACTGTCATGTTCGTTTGTTGTGGTTTTTGAAGCATCATCTTTGGAGGTCCTGTACACTGATGTTCATGTTTGGGTGGAGTATCCCTTTAATGCATTCTTAAAAATGCGTGAGTGTCTTTGCCATTTATAATGAAATATCAAACCTGTGTTTAACAAAATATAGCACAACTTTCTGAATACAAAAAGTATTTGTATACTTAGCAGGCCTACGGGGATGGCAAACTCTTGGAGACTCTTGCTCTTGGAGAACCACTTTCCTACAGGTTCAGTTTCAGACGAAACCAGCTCAGCAAGATCTTTAAAGGAGTAGTTCACTCAAAAATGAATATTTGTGTGACATTTACTCACCCTCGGGCCATCCAATATGTAGATGAATTTGTTTCTTAATTGGAACAGATTTTGAGAAATGTTGCATTATATCACTTACTCACCATAGGATCCTCTACAGTGAATGGGTGCCGTCAAAATGACAGACACAGTATATTATCCATAATATTGCTATCTGCAAATCATCTCGCCTGAATCAGGATAGAAATATGCACACTTTATAAGCAAAACGGTTCTAAACAAATATGTGAATTTTGATGTAAAATGCAAAAAGGGGTGCTGTTTTCACTTGAGGGACTGTTATTACGGATTATGGTCTGGCATTTTGGCCAGAAGCGACGGTTTACTGTTAAAACGCCTTGATTAATTTGATTAATATATATGATTCATTTGTTTGTCACAAACATGCAGCTTTTCACTTTGGAAGACAAGATTAATTGATGGACTGGAGTCGTGATGATTACTTATGGATTATTGTGATGTTTATCATCTATTTGGATTCTCATTTTTAGAGTCTTTTCTGATGAAGAAACAAACTTATCTAAATATTTAATGGCCTAACGGGAGTACATTTTCCGCATTTCTGGGTGAACTGTTTCTTTAAGTTTACTTTAACATGCCAGGAAGGTGTGTTGGAGCTGAACTCATCTGGACAGTGGCCCTCTAAATTCAAAGTGTCTCAAAGCAATCCAAACAGTTTGCTGCAAAAACTAAACATTGTCATTTATAAAATGGGTCTAATGTTTTTTGCTGGTCTTAATAGCTTTGTGTTTTCTGTCTCCCATCAGCATCCTACTCATCCGCTGGCAGTGTATAATGTATCAGGCGAGTTTGCCATGTTGTGGCATGGAGCTGAAGCTGGAGCTTTTGACCTGCGCACCGCAGTTATGGAGGCTATGACTGCCTTCCGTCGAGCAGGTGAGAAAGGGGTCAATTATTTCAATCTGTTGAGGCCAGGTTCTCATAAAATGCATAAATATAACAATTGCAGTGCTTTTGGGCAGGACCTTGGTGTCTTACTTTTTAATGTTTTTTTTAATGCCTCAAAAATTTATGGTTTACAGGTAATACTAAATTTAAGGATTTTCACACTATTTTCTTTCTTTCAGGAGCTGATATCATTATCACCTACTACACTCCACAATTACTCACGTGGTTAACGGAGTAGTATGTTGGTTCTCCTATGTGAATGAACTTGGACAATACCAAATCTACTGTCTCACTCTGACATAAACACATTCAATCAGCATTGGCTTGTATACTTTTCTCAAATTTTGGCAAGCGTTAGTATTTTTTGTAGATGTTAAATTGGTCATTTATTTCCTAAATGTGTTTGATTACATCACAGATGTGTTGTCATTTTAATGTGCTTCTATAACACTGGAAATAGACCTCAGGTTTGTCATTACAGCTGTTTGGGTTTCAAGTCAATGCACTAATAATCACATTAACATGGGAAATCATGTTGGCATTTCCACAAAGTTTTACATTGTTTCATGTAGTGCATCTTCTAAATGTTTATAACTAACAAGATATGAATAAAGCAAAAGGTAAACATCTTTTTTTAAATATTATAGTTTAATAAACATTGTTTCCATGTCTCTTATTGACCACTCAGTTTTTTTATTGTGCTTTATTTACTGAACAGGTTATCAGAAATGCCCATCCCCTTCAAAGAGTTTACAGGCAATTCATCATTGCTGTTAGTATATGATTTTTTTTGGGAAATATGTATTTATCTTAAGTGTTTTAATTCTCAACACAGTTTCAAAAAGTGCTGCTTATATAGGAACCATACTGAACGAGGAAGGGTGTCTTGGTCGAGGTTCCCTTGAGACTGACCAAACGTGGTGTCCTGCAGAACGAAGAAGGATTTAGAAGAATCTAAACTTTTATCCGAATCCTTCTTAAATATTTGTAAAATAATGTCCATATATGACTTACTGATAGCATGTCCCCCAGTGTGTGTGGCTCTTTTTGAGAATGTAAGACATGAAGCCAACCTCTCGGCCAGGTAAGAAACCCCTTGAGAGCACATAAATCATATTTCACAATGATAAGCAACTGTGCTCATACCAGCACCACCAGTCGATAAAGGAACACGGGTGGAACTGTTGGGTAACAATACAAATTAAAGCTGCAAGCAGCGATGGAAGGGACCTCGCACCCAGCACCGCCAACCGGTGGCTTCAGAAAGAACGGGAACGGTGAGCAATATGCATTTAAAAAGGTAAATATAGAGGAACGTGTCAAAGTCATTTATATGTGCCAAATCTGCTGCCAGCTGGTGGCGCTATGTCCATAACTGAACATTGGCATTTAGATGTCTTCAAACCAGTACTATTATCAAACATATGAAATTTGGTGCAGATTGAATATGGTATGTTTGAGTTAGTGTAAAGCCTGGCATATCCTGTTGTCAACAGGTGGCGCTATGATTACATCTGAATATTGCCATTTAGATGTCTTCAGGCCAGGACTCTCACCAAATATGTGAAGTTTGGTGCAGATTGGACATTGCATGTTTAAGTTAACGTAAAACAAGCAATTTCCTTTAGCCAGCAGGTGGCGCTATGTCTATAACTAAACATTAGCACGTAGATGTCTTCAGGCCATGGCTCTTATCAACCATGTGAAGTTTGGGGCAGATCGGACATTTTATGGCTGAGTAACAACAGCTTCTATTCCCATGGCGAGATATCGAATTTTGTCACGCTGCCATGGACACGCCCATTAGCGAAAGCTCAAGCTCTTTGCAATTTAACATCACAAAGGCCTTTAGATTAGACTGAACTAAAAATTATGTTGATGTCATTACATTTCTAGGAGGAGTTAGTTGCAGAGTAAAACATATCACTTCCTGTTGCCAGCAGGTGGCGCTAATAATTTATATGAATGTGGTCCCCAAGATCTCTTCAGACCAATACTTTTATCAAACATATGAAGTTTGGTGCAGATTGAACATAGTATGTTTGAGTTAGTGTAAAGCCTGACACATCCTGTTGTCAACAGGTGGCGCTATGATTACATCTGAATATTGGCCTTTAGATGTCTTCAGGCCAGGAATCTTACCAAATATGTGAAGTTTGGTGCAGATTGGACATTGCATCTTTAAGTTGGTGTAACACAAGTAATTTCCTGTAGCCACCAGGTGGCGCTATGTCTATAACTAAACATTGGCATGTAGATGTCTTCAGACCAATAGTTTTATCAAACATGTGAAGTTTGGTGCAGATTGAACATGGTATGTTTGAGTTAGTGTAAAGCATGATATATCCTGTTGTCAGCAGGTGGCGCTATGATTATATCAGATTTTTGGCCTCTAGGTGTTTTCAGGCCAGGACTCTTACCAAATATGTGAAGTTTGGTGCAGATTGGAGATTGCATGTTTAAGATAGTGTAAAAGAAGTAATTTCCTGTTGCCAGCAGGTGGCGCTCTAATTATAATGAAATATTCGTATTTAGATGTGTTCAGGCCTGGATTCTTATCGAACGTGTGAAGTCTGGAGCAGATCGGACATTGTATGGCTGAGTTACAACAACTTTTATTCCCATGGCGAGACATCGAAATTTGTGATGCCGTCATGGACACGCCCTTTAACGAAAACTCTAGATCTTCGCAATTTAACATCACAAAGGCCTTTAGGTTAGACTGACCTAAATATTATGTTTATGTCATTAAATCTGTAGGAGGAGTCAGTTACAGAGTAAAACATGTCACTTCCTGTTGCCAGCAGGTGGCGCTATGACTATAACTGAATATGGTCACTTAGATCTCTTCAGGTCAGGATTCTTATCAAACGTGTGAAGTTTGGTGTAGATCGGACATAGCATGCCTGAGATATAACAACTTCCTGTTTCATGGCGAAACATCAAAATTTGACAGGACGCCACGGACACGCCCTCCGATGAAAACTCTAGATCTTCGCAATTTAACGTCACAAAGGGCTTTAGATTACAATGACCAATTTTGGTGTTCATCTGAATAAATCTCTGGGAGGAGTTCGTTAAAGTATGACACCTGAAAATGGCAAAAATGACACAAAATATGACGAGAAAATTCAAAATAGCCGACTTCCTGTTGGATTTCTGATTTCGTACCTGGAGACTTTTTTGTAGGTATTGTTAAGTTACATAAGTGTACCGATTTTCGTACAAGTACGTGAAACGTAGCTCGAGGCGCACTCCGCTGAATATTTATAGGTGGCGCTGTCGAGCCATTTTGCCACACCTACTTCTGAAACCCATATCAGACGTAAATTTTCACCAGTTCTGATGCGTGTGCAAAGTTTCCTGACTTTTCGAGCATGTTTAGGCCCTCTAAAATGCGATTAAGTTTGGAGAAGAAGAAGAAGAAGAAGAAGAAGAAGAAGAAGAATAATAAGAATAATAAACGGAGCAGATTCAATAGGGTCCTCGCACCATCGGTGCTCGGTCCCTAATAAACAAATGTACATGATGTGTACTGGATTCATATTGGAATATTTTGGATGCAGTCGTAAAGTACAGCATACGAAGGGACAATAAACAATAAGTTATAGTGTGGTTCTGATGAATATGATACATCTATTAGGGCTTTTTTTTTCCCGCTAACGTTGCCTTCTTTACGGATCCTGCTCATGTAAAGTGATATGAGCAGTGTCAGATTTCTTATCCATACATGTTCTTAATGAGCCATTAAGCTAGATGCTGCAATAATAATAAAATCTTAGTAGTTTGTTTAAATGTTCAATATATATATAAACACGTGTAACGTTACATAATATAATTCGAAAGAGTACAATTTTAAAAGAAAGATAATACAAATTGTATAATTATTTAGTTCGAAAGGTAATTTTAGAGTTAAACTTACCTCTCATAATCAGTCATAGTAACATCGCTGATTTTGTCTTATCCAAATGCGTGCTCTAAATAAATAGTTACTGTACCTGAGATATAGTAGGACACACTGCACGTAAATATTTTCTGTGATCGACTGTTTTGACCTGGCCTGTTCATCTCGTATTGGATCGACGTTCGACTCGTTTAGACTAGGGATTGTGCTAGTCGTTTAACCGGAGCTGAGACGAATCGAGGATGATATATTTTCCTTAGCTATAAACTTGCAAAGTATTCCACAGGTTGTGGCCTTTGGCAGGTAATGTAAAATTCAATTAAACATGTATCTGTAATATACTCTGACGAAACGTGCCCTTATTTGTTTATCTTGAGCTTTGGTAATGAGCTTAGCTTATGTTATTAACGTTAGCTGCTTTAGCTCCCAAACAAAAAATAACAATATTAAAATAGCAGCATTATATCAGGCTTATTATCAGGCACTTTAAACTGTATATTGCCATCAATGCGTGGTTATATAGCTGAACAACCCCCCTTTTATCATATTGTTATGATAATATTGTCTATCATATTGTACCGGTTTTTGGTTGCTTGTATAAAGACAATTACTGGTCTGGAGCTTTAATTTAGGTTGAATTAAATGTAAAAACAGTCATAGAAGTTTAGATGTTCAATATCTGCCATAACATAACAATAATCAAAACCTGTTACCAAATGTGTATATGGGTGGGTGCACTGCTAGAAAGTAACATATAGTTAGTAAGTTATATCTGATTTTATAAATCTGCTCTAATTTGGACCTTCAAACTTAGTCTAGAATGAATGAATAAATAATTAAATAAAAACATTTGGATGTGTGAGTAACCCAGCATTTCTGTATCAGTGCATGCCTACACATTTCAGTTAGTAATACCTGCTTTATCTTTCATTATACAACTTTCCTTTTTGATCTATAGTTTGACGTCTAAATTGATTAAGTTTGAGTTTTTGTGTGAAAGCTGTTTTTTATATTAAAAACAGACAAAACAACTAAACTAATTATCTGAATTTGTGCAATAATGCATCTCTTAAAAGGATGTGTAGTCTTGTGTTTTAGCTTTCAACATTCAGCGGTGAAAGGCTATGCATAGCATACTCATTTATAAGAGTAAAAAAGTATCCTTCATGTGCTAAATGCTCTTAGATCAATTGATTCAGATCAGTTTATAAAAACAACAACAATCTACACTATAGATTAAAAAGTGACAGCACACTCTTTTTATGTTTAAAGAAATACATCTAAAAATAAACATCTGGGTGGAGAAGGAAAGGAGAGACTGTGTTACTCAGTCTTAATTTGCAGCTGTCACATCTTAAATTAGAATAGAGACATGAGAGGGGTGACTTTTTACCCACTATAGTGGATGGATTTGCAGGTAAGATAGACTTACAAAGACTAGATACAGTTATTTATTATCAAATCAAGCAATAAATGCCACTATTTGGTGGATAATAAAGAAACAAAAAAAAACAATGTTGGACTGCTGTGCCTTCAACAAGAAACTATAATTATCAATAGGTAAAGAAACTTGTTTGATATATTGTTTAATAATTAATATTTTTTAATGTAGCCAATCTTTCAAAAGTGAGAGATGCAGTATTTTATGTTAACACACAAAATACTGTTAGGCATAACCATGAAATAAACATGAAAATGTGTGACTATTTAGATGTTCATCAGGTCACTTGCATTGATAGTATTTTTCAGTCGGAGACAGTCATTTTCAGTTGCACATGCAACCACTGCATTGGTATTTTATTATTTAACTTGGTTTAACCATGGTGACCACCTTGTGTCATGGTGCACAATACATTTTGGTTTTACATTTGGACCGAACCGAAAGATGCAAAACAAAAGGTTTAAGGATAAGGTCACAGCCCGATTGGACAGCTTTGATGACATAACATCCAAAACCATGCATGCTTGGCTAAATGTGCTTATTTATGACGGTATTTTTACCATTTACGAACATAACAATTAGGGGTCGACTGATTATCGGCGCCGATATTAAGCATTTGTACGATTATCGATATCGGCCATTTTCAAAACAGATTTGCCGATAATTTTTTGTTTAGATTATGCAAACAAACATACTATTTACAGGTGACATTATTTATTGGTGAATAAATAATACAGGTGAAATTATTTAATGTTTAAATGCACTATTTGGCTCAATGCAGCCTGTCTGAGCTCAACACTCTGTCTAGAGCAATCTCCGCCCACCGCTCATCTGATATGTAGAGAGTCACGAGTCTGACCAATCAACGCAGAAAACTGAAGGCAGTCTCACACCGAAAGCACATGCTAACTGGAGCTGCGTCAGTGATCACGCATCAGTTGTCTCTCAAAGCTAAGGCAGCAGCAGACGTTAATGAAGTTGCAATAAATCACAATCCACTATGATGTCCACAATGCGGAAAATGCGGGCGGAATCGCGGAATGCAGTCATATAATGGAATTTACCGTATAACGCGGAATGTCATGGAATTTGTCGAAGTTTGGATGAATTAATCAAAAGTAGGTCAGTAAATCGACTTAGTATCTATAAATATTAAGCCGCAAAAACACTATTTAAATATGAATCCTGCATGTTCTGCATCTTTGTTAATGAATGACACAGACGTGCGGTTTCATTTACTGCACACATACATACTCTGAAGAGTGTGTGATGCTCGCGGTGTTTTCAGCATCTGCCGTCTCACTAAATGAGGACATAAATACACGAACAACATCCCCACAACTGCTCGGAGAGTCACTTGATGAGCATTTGACCGTTTCATTTGAGTAAAACGATCGTCATATCATATATACATAGGCTACAGAAACTTAAAAGGTCCTCATGGCAACCTGTCAAAATATAAGTTCGGTTTAGCCGAATATATTACTGTATACGTAATACAACAATTATTACAACTTTTGTTGAGAATAATCACACAATATGCTAAATACGTTTACTTTAAGTTTTACAAAATGTTTACAGAATGCTTCTGGGTGATCCCTGCACTTATGTTATTATTAATATTACTGTTTATTTAATGTTGTTGTTATTAACAGTTTTCAGAATTAAAGACATGTTTAAAAGCATTTAAAGAAAGTTTTTTGTCAGAGCTCTTGTTATTATTAAATTTGGCATTTATTTTCATTTTTACACCAGACACGTATATCGGTTCAAAATATCGGTTATCGGTCTACTTGATCTGTAATAATCGGTATCGGCATCGGCCCTGAAAAACACATATCGGTCAAACCCTTAAAACAATAGCTTACAAATGTGTACAGGAGTCAAAACTGTGCCAGGGATTCTTCTGTTGCACACAAAAATATCTGCTGCAACGAGACCGCAGTTCTGACACCTGTAGTGAAATATGAGTTTTTGTTCATTTAGACTTCTTTAGCCGATGTTATATTCATATTGCAGTCGAACCGCACAAGTGTTCCTTTGGAAGTGGACTGAGACCTATTGTGGGCCTTCATCCACTCATTTGGTGAATGCACTTAAAGAGCAATCATACCTTCGTCCATTTTAATCTAACCAATCCTACCAAGTGTAAACAAACACAGTTCATCTCTAAAAAAGACCTGAACATTTGCCAAATTTATACTGGGTGAATAAGACAAGATGTCAGACGTATGTGTCCAGGAAACCCTGGAATCTGCAAAAGCAAGTTTGGCAGAGGATTTAAACATTTGTTAAACATTTTTATCTCAGATATCTAGTTTTCATAAAGTACAAACAGGCTATTGCTGTGCATTATTGCCGTGGTTTATATTTTTGTAGTGCCTTTCTAAAACCCAAGGCTGCTTTGCAAAGTTATTAAGAAAAATTGACAGATAGCAAACATAAAGTACAAGTCACAGACAGAAATCTTTGAGAGAGCAAATTAAGTTCACTGTGCTTAATTGGTGTTTGCCAAGTTTCTGTGAGCAACAGCACAGTTATCAAGAGTGATAAGGTCCTGGAGAAAAGTTATTTTCCCACTTAATAAATGAATGTTTAGTATCGCAAAGTAGCCATTGTTAATGGTTGGATGAATAGCAATTAGCCCTTGTTAATATAACACTAGCAAAATAGCCTTTGTTGATGTAATTGGTTAAAAGTCATTGTTAATGTTATGTTTTTCAGGATGTCAGGATGGCAAGTGGCCCTGGCTTGCCGGACAGCCTGGTGCTGGAAATCTTCTTGCATCTCCCTCATAAAGCAGTGCTGAGTGCAGGGTTCACCTGTCATCAGTGGTTTGCTGTGTCACGGGATGAATTTCTCTGGAAGAAGCTCCTCTACAACTACTACTGCATCCCACGCTCGGTGCCTCGCCACCCTGGTACTGCAGCCGGAGCTGAACTTTTATATAAACTGCATCATAGACGATGAATTCATGTGTACAATAAATAAGCGCACACCTTCACATCTGTGGCCAAAAGTAATAGTGTTTATTTTGCTAAAACAAAGTGGAATATATACATGTGGCCTTTTACTACTAATCCACAAAGTAGTAAAAGACATGTGACAGTGCTTACATTTTGCCACTTTTTTACCTTCTTCATGTATGAACGCCACACTGTGGCAGCTCTCCCTAAAACTTTTGAAAGTAACAGCGCTTCCTGTGTGTGTGCAGCGGCTGTGTCGTGGTACAGGGAGTTCAAGCGGCTATATGACTGCATTCCCTGTGTGGAGGTTCAGACTCTGAAGGAGCATCATGATCAGGTCCTGCATTTGGCCTTCTCTCACCGTGGACATCGCTTCTCTTCCTGCTCCAAAGACTGTACCGTAAAGGTAAGACTGCCTACTGTTCGCTTCATAAAGATGAAAACAAGATGTATTTTTTTTT
Source organism: Gymnocypris eckloni scoliostomus (assembly GCA_027564155.1). Classification (NCBI taxonomy): domain Eukaryota; kingdom Metazoa; phylum Chordata; class Actinopteri; order Cypriniformes; family Cyprinidae; genus Gymnocypris; species Gymnocypris eckloni. The sequence continues at coordinate 297,147 of CM050414.1, read as the reverse complement.
TCTTGAATTTCAAATGCTTGCACAGTATTTATGATTTATAATGACATAAATTATTTGCACATGGCAGTAATAATAACATGCAATCTCTATGGTTATATGCAAAATAAAATAACATCTGGATAGTCGGCATGTCACAGTACTGCATTACACTGATGTTGCTTGATAATTATTCAACCGAATATGACATAATATTAAGAAATTTATTAATTTAATGTTCCTAGCACAAATGAGCACCGGTTATGCATTTAAGAATTTTTCAAAGCAAATAATAGCAATTCTAACAGGTCAATGACATGACAATTGTTTTTTTGTTCCAGATATATTCCCAGAAAATGGGATCACTAATATTATTCTTGGAAGGATGGTAAAATTGAAATGTATTAAACATATAATTAATAAAAACAGCAAAACATATGGCAATATTTTCTGTAAGATAAGTAAATTAGCCAATTTTGTTTAAATGAAGGATTGCAGAAATGAGTACACCCTAGATTTAATTCAGCAAATGTATAATATTCTTAGTCCTCCAGAACTTAAGTATATTGCTCTGACCCTTCTGCCACTGAGTGCTCTGTCACTGAGTGTACAAGTTCATGACACATTTTCACATCTGTCCTGTTTAACTCCTGGAGGACGATCTGGTCTTTAATGGGGAGTTTTGCTCAGCTCATCTCTAGAGAATCCCCCGCAGCTGCTCAAGAGCGATAAGATGAATAATATGAGTGATAAGATGAGTGAAATACATGTCCACTGAAGGATTTTCACCTTGGGAGAATGATTATCTTCATTATCATGCTGAAAAAATGCCCAATAATGCAGGGAATGGGGGCATCTTCTGTTTCAAGTTTTTGTATTACATCACACAATCGTATGTGAATTCATGATAGCATTGATAAAGCACACCTTCAGCACTCATTCATCCCTATATAAAAGCTTTACTACCACTGAATGTCACTGTGGGTACCAAGCACTTCTCACTGCTTTTGGATCTGAAATGATTGACTTGGGGTGAATCCCATTTCTCTGTCTTACCCCTTCCCCTTCGTCTTACCCCTAGCCCTTGTCCCTCGAAACCGAGTGGTAAGCGCTAGGGGTGAAAACATACCCCTATGAAATGAGACACCACTTGGTTACTGTTACGTCATCGTACATCGTCGCTAGCAGGCTGCTACGTCACCAGAGGCGACAAGTGTTGATCGCAAATTTTCCGTCTGCAAGTGTGTGTGTGTCGATTGCGTGGGTTTTAGTGATGCTTTCTCTATTCAGAGAAACGCGGGACTGTTGTGCCATCAGCAATGTAACGTTAGTGTGGAAAATAGTTTTTTTTTTTTTTTTTTACGTTTCAATTAAGAACATGGTTGCAAATATATATGTATGTTACAGGACTGTGTAGAGCACAAAACAAGACTGTCGTAATTTTAAATAAATTATTTAAGACGAAAATACTCTCTGGGTGATCTGGCCGCAGTGTGTTCTGGGTACCCCTTGGATTCAAGTAAGCTTGCGAAAATTCTTGGTTTTAAGGGCTATCTACCCCTTCCCCTTAGCCTTACCCCTCGATCAAAACGAGAATTGGGACAGCCCTTACTCACACGTGAACGTGGAAAACGAAGGGGTAAGGGTAAGGGGTAAGACAGAGAAATGGGATTCACCCTTGGTCTCTTGAGACCAGAGTATGGATTCCCAGAAGTCTTTATTTAGTAAATATGGGCCTTGGAAGAGGTTAAATTTGTTTATTTTGCTTTGGCTACAGTAGGTAATTCAACCATGCATGTCACTTCTGCAGGCTGCACCATACTCTGTGAGATAAAGTGTCACTCTTTTCATAGCTTTTGCCGTCTCTGAGACACTTGCATGTTATTTCTTCTGCTCTTTTTCTAGCAAAAATTCACTCATCACTAAATTAAAACTTAACTTGAAATCAGTGAAGACCAGATTATTTCAGGAGCCTTGTCACCAGGCCATTGTTTTTGAATGTCTGTGCTATTTCTGATATATTTTCATACTTAAAAAATATTTTGGTATTCCTCTTGTACCATTGTCCTCTTTTATGTTAAGAAATTAGTCACCTGGCAGTTCTCTGCCAAGTGGTTCCACTGCTGCCAGCATTAAGTCGGAGTATGATTCGGTGCACTATAAAACACTTTTAACTGTCAGAAAATTACTTGTCAGTACACTTACCTGTTGATCAAAAATAGCATTAAACCTATACACAATTTATTTTAGTTTTTTGTTTTATTTATTAATTTTCAGGAGGGTGTACTCATTTTTGCAACACAACATTGTATCACTTTGATAAGAAAATCTTATTTTGCTGAATAATTTTGACATACTTTGGTAATTGATCAAGCAGGCTTGTTGGAACATTATATTTTCAAAGAACACTAACATGTTATCTAAGTAAAGAGTAATTGCTGAATTTGTTAAGTTTTAGAGGGGGTGTACTCAATTATGCTGTGCACTGTATATTACTTAACTTCTGATATTATAATGAAGAAAAATGTAATATTTGAAAACCTTATACATGTTGATATCATAGAGAGAATCTTGATTTGATTTGGTTTTGATGTGCATATTCATGTTTTAGGGTGCAAGGAAATATATTTTACTTAACATTTTAGTGTTATTAAACTTAAATATTTGTAAAATAAAATAAAAATTAATGTTTTTTACAGCAAAATTAAACAAACATGAAAAAAAAAAGTATTTGCCTTTTCTAAAACCACAGATTCCTATATGCATATACAACATTCAAAGGAGACCTATTATGCCCAAATATGTAACATAAGTCTCAGGTGTTCCCAGAATATGTTTGTGAAGTTTCAGATCAAAATCCCCTACCGATCATTTTGAAAATGCCTATTTTGAGTGGAAGCAGAAACATGCTGTTTACGTGCATGTTTTTTAAATGCAAATGAGCTACTGCTCCCTGCCCCATTTTTCCGGAATAGGTCTGTGCCTATCAAATACACAAAAGTTTATGTTAAAAACACACATGACAGGGCTCTAGACTAACTTTTTGCACTGGTTGCACTGGTGCGCCTAACTTTTTTTCTTAGGTGCACCAGCACAAAAGTTAGGTGCACCCAAATTTTCATATAGGCAATATTGACTAGTAAACTAACAATCTGGTCAACATAAAGTTCTTTATTTGAAGCACAATTCTACAAGAAAGGTAACTTACAGAAAAAGTGTTGGTGCTTAAAGTTAAAACATCTCAAGATAAATTAAATAAAAATCTAAAAATCTAAATTAGGTGTTTTAAGGGTGTCAAACTGAACATCTCATGGCTCAATGTCTTATGGACTATCCTCCATTGCAGTCACATGCCCCTCGGATGGCCAACTCCTGTAGTTTGTCCTTCTTGATCTTTGGCTTTGGCTAAACCAGCTGGCCACACTCTCTCTAGCATCAACATCTTCCAGACTTGCCCCTCTACACTGATTCTTATCAGATCTTCCACTGTGTCTGAATGAAGGGATGCTCTAGTGCAGTGCTTCTCAACCCTCCCCTTAAACCTATAAAAAAATCCGGCGCCCCATCCCACCTTAGACTACCAAATAATTTCACTAAACATTATGAAAAAAAAGTATTTAAAGAGGAAAAAAAACCACCTAGTCTGTCTGTGCTCATACTGTATTTTAATTAGGGATGGGTATCATTAAGGGTTTAACGGTATTACTCCTCTTATCGATCCGGTACTTTAACGGTATTCTTATCTGTACTTTTTTATATTTATATATACAGTGGGTACGGAAAGTATTCAGACCCCCTTAAATTTTTCACTCTTTGTTATATAGCAGCCATTTGCTAAAATCATTTAAGTTCATTTTTTTTCCTCATTAATGCACACACAGCACCCCATATTGACAGAAAAACACAGAATTGTTGACATTTTTGCAGATTTATTAAAAAAGAAAAACTGAAATATCACATGTATTCAGTATTCAGTATTCAGACCCTTTGCTGTGACACTCATATATTTAACTCAGGTGCTGTCCATTTCTTCTGATCATCCTTGAGATGGTTCTACACCTTCATTTGAGTCCAGCTGTGTTTGATTATACTGATTGGACTTGATTAGGAAAGCCACACACCTGTCTATATAAGACCTTACAGCTCACAGTGCATGTCAGAGCAAATGAGAATCATGAGGTCAAAGGAACTGCCTGAAGAGCTCAGAGACAGAATTGTGGCAAGGCACAGATCTGGCCAAGGTTACAAAAAAATTTCTGCTGCACTTAAGGTTCCTAAGAGCACAGTGGCCTCCATAATCCTTAAACGGAAGACGTTTGGGACGACCAGAACCCTTCCTAGAGCTGGCCGTCCGGCCAAACTGAGCTATCGGGGGAGAAGAGCCTTGGTGAGAGAGGTAAAGAAGAACCCAAAGATCACTGTGGCTGAGCTCCAGAGATGCATTCGGGAGATGGGAGAAAGTTGTAGAAAGTCAACCATCACTGCAGCCCTCCACCAGTCGGGGCTTTATGGCAGAGTGGCCCGATGGAAGCCTCTCCTCAGTGCAAGACACATGAAAGCCCGCATGGAGTTTGCTAAAAAACACCTGAAGGACTCCAAGATGGTGACAAATAAGATTCTCTGGTCTGATGAGACCAAGATAGAACTTTCTGGCCTTAATTCTAAGCGGTATGTGTGGAAAAAACCAGGCACTGCTCATCGCCTGTCCAATACAGCCCCAACAGTGAAGCATGGTGGTGGCAGCATCATGCTGTGGGGGTGTTTTTCAGCTGCAGGGACAGGACGACTGGTTGCAATCGAGGGAAAGATGAATGCGGCCAAGTACAGGGATATCCTGGACGAAAACCTTCTCCAGAGTGCTCAGGACCTCAGACTGGGCAGAAGGTTTACCTTCCAATAAGACAATGACCCTAAGCACACAGCTAAAATAACGAAGGAGTGGTTCACAACAACTCCGTGACTGTTCTTGAATGGCCCAGCCAGAGCCCTGACTTAAACCCAATTGAGCATCTCTGGAGAGACCTAAAAATGGCTGTCCACCAACGTTTACCATCCAACCTGACAGAACTGGAGAGGATCTGCAAGGAGGAATGGCAGAGGATCCCCAAATCCAGGTGTGATAAACTTGTTGCATCTTTCTCAAAAAGACTCATGGTTGTATTAAATCAAAAGGGTGCTTCTACAAAATAATGAGCAAAGGGTCTGAATACTTAGGACCATGTGATATTTCAGTTTTTCTTTTTTAATAAATGTCAACAATTCTGTGTTTTTCTGTCAATATGGGATGCTGTGTGTACATTAATGAGGAAAAAAAATGAACTTAAATGATTTTAGCAAATGGCTGCTATATAACAAAGAGTGAAAAATTTAAGGGGGTCTGAATACATTCCGTACCCACTGTATATATACACACGCACACACACATGTATATATATATATACATACATACACACACACATATATATATATATATATATATATATATATACATCTATATTTATATGATAGATTAGCAGCTTAATTAACATTGCTTTATATTTATATTCTGAAATGTTAAATAAATATAAAAAATCAATTTGTAAATGCACCAGTGTGCAGGAATTTTTTATGTTTTATATACATAAGATACAGTAAGAACATGAACAAAGAAATAAAGTTAAACAAACTGACAAATATACCATTTGTCATACCATAAAACAAATGAAATAAAAAAAAAACAGTGATTTAATTTGTCCATGAATGTCTACTAACATTAATGTTCAGGTAAGTAATAGCTGCAAAATAAATCTGAAAGTGATCAAATGTAAATGAACACAGCACTTCTTTTTTTTCTTTTTCTTTTCTCGAACGGATGGTCGCACCAGTGCGCCCTCAGATTTTTGTTAGTCGCACCCTTGAGAAATTATACAAATGTAAATGAACACTGCATAGTTTTCACTATATGTATTGATAGATTAATGCTTAAAGCTATAACTTTATTCAGATTAAGAGCTGTGTGTGATTTTCCCTTTGTGTTTTGTTCTTTGATTAACATTAATGAAGCACCAGTCTGTCACTAAGACAAAATATTGACACACAATTTTCTCCCAACTGTTCTCGTTCACTTTAAGACATAAACTGTGTTTAAGTGAATACTCTCCAAGCCGGCCGTTTTTACATGCTTTGTGTGTATTTGATCGTTTGGACGCGTCTGAAGCTCAAAGTGTACTTTGCCTGTCAGTTTTAGAGCGCGCCGCACACACACACGCGCGCACGCGCACACACACACACACACACACTTCAGCCTGGGGAACAGCGTCTCTTGTGTGGATTGTACTTTCAACGTTTTATTATCAAACATGTCCAGAAATTTAGTAACTGTAAAGACGGCATTTTACAACAATCGACAGACGATTGATCTGATTCTGACGTTAAGGTTTGGTCAGGGAGGAACTAATGTGTAACGCTGTGAAGGGAAGGAAGTTGTGCTAGAAGAAACGCGGCTATAATACTTAGAAGCCAAAATAAAATAAAAACCCATTAAATAAACAGTTTAACCCTTTAAGAATCCAGCGCCTAGTGGTGACGGTAAAGTCATCCAAAAAAAATAAAAATGTCATATATCCACGGAGAGCTGAGATTCTTGTGATTTCAACTATGTAAACCATTTTAAGATACTATAAACACAGCATGTACAATCTGTGTCTTTATCAGACCACTTTTTGTTGACATAATGAAGACATGCATGATAGTACAGACATGCATAGGAATAACACAGTAGGGATGCAATATAACACCAATATAAGAAAAAAAAACACAAATTAAATAATGTACTGTGTACAGAAATATAAATATAGGAGATTATAAATTATAAATATATATGTAATTTTAAAAGTGTACACATTTTGGATTCTATAAATAAATGTCACTATAATGTGTTTATGCTTCAGTTACTATGCGTCAGCAATTATTGACAGTGAATCTGGATGAGAAACTGAATAGCTCTAAGTGTAACCTTTCATTAGAGCCCAAAATGATGACTGTACATTAAAGCATTCAAGAATTACAGCATTGTATGTGTCGTTGATTACAAAGGGTCCTTTGGAGTCTCCCAAGTGTAATATTTTTTGGAAGCGTCTAGACATAAAATTAGATAAACATGTGTAAAACACAAATTTTCTAATATACTGTTTATCAAATGGGAAATTTGGCTTGGTAAGGCTTCATTCTGTGATCCCAATGTATTTTCCAGTTCATACCTCCCAGCTATAGTCATCTGCAGGCTTCTATTTACAAAAAAAATGCAGGCGGAATTCTTTTTTTAGTGTATTCAAAGTGCTATTACTCAATATCAGTAAGACTTACAGTGATTCTGACTGTTGAGAAACAAACCTCAGAGTGTCACCTTTCAAAGGAGACCAACACCATGCATATCATCCAAATGGCTCAAGAACAGCAGGCAATTTACTTTGGGTATGCCTTTTTTAGGCGTTTTAGGCAAATTTTACAGGAATCGTAAAGGGTTAATATAACAGCCACAGGCCTAAAATGTAAGCATGTTTTAATGGTCAGTTCTCTCTTCTATCATAAACAGGGCTTTCATGTTGCGCGTGCTGAAACTCCTCCACGTGAGCGCGATCTCGCTTCTGATTTGGGAATAGCAAAAATGCATCATAGACAAAAGTTTGGGGTCCGCCCTTCACTATCTCTGATTGGTTTAGACCACGATATGAGCCTAATGTGTGTCTATTATTGAAGCAAAGGGAGAACCAAATAACCAAATTGGTCGCACTCTAGAGCCCTGCATGATTTACAAAAGCAGTCAGTTATGTCTATGAACATAAACAGCTGGGAAAGAAATTGCATGTTTATATTATATCTGTGTTCCAGCAGCATAATATACAGTAAATTAATCAATAAATCCACTGCTCTCTTGTCTCTTCTGGGTCTAGGACTCTAAAAAGTGTTCTGTACTTGTCAGTGCAGCCAAAGGCAGAACACTAAGCATGCTTTGGTCGAACGTTCGCTGTGGCGTTAGAACTGCTGCACCGTTGTCACTCGTAAAAACAAAACGGCAGTGCCGTGGGTGGAAACATGCAGATTAAGGGGTGGTAATATTATAAGATGATCCCTTTTTTCTGTCACAGAGGGGCGAAATCTCAGTGGCTCGTTTTTTTCAAAAGCTTGCAGAAAAAGGAGGGTGTTTCTGGGATGGTAGATACACCGGGGACCCGATTATAGCACTTAAACATGGAAAAAGTCTGATTTTCATAATGTCACCTTTAGACACAAATCTTGATGATAAATAAATAAAAATTATAATAATGTTATTCACTGAATAATAACAATTCTTATAATGTGCTTTTACAGCTTTGGGACACGGAGCGATCAGATGGCACCATCTCTTTGGTTCACAGCTCCAGCATGCGGCAGTTTAACTGGGGCTACACGCAGTTCTCCCAGTTTAACCCCGATGACACACTACTGCTGGTGTCAGGGGTATACCTGGGCCCACATCACTCCTCTTCTGGAGAGATTGCAGTCATCAGTTTAGGTAGAAACAGCTGTTACATACACTTACTGCACACACACACACAAATATATTTACAAAATGTAAATAGATTTCTGATTGATGTTGTTATTTTGGATCCGTAGAGAACTACACTCTGCTGTCCCGTGTGAGAAATAAGCCATATGATGTTTTCGGCTGCTGGCTGAATGAGACTCACCTAATCTCTGGTAACCTGCACTGGATTGGCAACATGACCTCCTGTTCTGTGCTCTGGCTCAACAAAGCCTTCCAGGTCCAGATGTGTTCATTTCTTAAAGTGATGTCCATGATGTAGTTGTGTAGTTGATGAACTGAAAAATATATTTCCTACTGGCCATGAAATATGTTTTTCATTTAATTAAACAAAGTTTTACCCAGTGATAAAACAATGCTTTCTGTTCATTCCATAGACTTTGTCACAAAAAATATTTGATGAGACCCATCATAATCTTCCTTTTATTTTCATTTTGGTTAATTAATTGTAAGAATCTGTAGCCAAATTGAATTATGCCAATAAAACAAAAAATAGCTAAACATCTAATGGGTATGGATTTATGTAGCTATTAGATATATGTTTTTCTTAATTATTGACTTTTTGTTACCCCTCTCTATGTTTAGGACATTGAGTCAGAAAACGTGAATGTGGTGAAGCGTCTGTTTAAGATCCAGAACATCAATGCCAGCACTATCCGCACAGTGATGGTGGCCCACTGCCGTCGACACGACTCTCCTGACCTCCTTCTGGACTATGAAGCTCAGTCAAAGGCTCAAGCTCAGCGGACACAGCAGCACCAGCCTCTCTTCTTTGATCTGGGAAACACAGACAGTGAAGAGGAGGAGGATGAGGACAAGGAGGATAAGGAGCGAGGAGAAAAAAGAGTGTCCACACATCTGCCCTCATTTAACTCATCCGGAATCCAGCATGTTATACATGTAAGAACCATAGGGATCACTGCACCTACATTTTAAGCCACTCAAGATTCTATTGTTTCCATTTTCAGTTGTAAAATCTGTTTTCCCATGTTTACAAGATATAGAATACATTGATCATCTTGGAAAATGGGAAATGGTTTCCTTAATTTGTTTTCCATTTGTTTAAATGTTCTTCCACAAGAGAGCATTGGAGATAGAGCAAGTTAAAATCATTAAGTATTGTGCATAGTATTTTGGATGCACATCAATAGATGACTGCAAATATTCAAATGTTTATTAGTGAAAAATATAATTTTATCAGCATTTATAAAACAAAAAATCTGAATTGACATTATTTACCTAAATGTTCTCTGAGCAGTTCATCTGAAACACTTTAGTTTAGTTAACGATGCGATGCATCAGTTAACAAGTTGGCTTTTGTATCGCAATGCATCGTTTCTAACACATTTGCATCAGTAAAGACCGATTCATTTATATATAATTACTAATGGATGCTCTACACGTTTATTGTTTAGAAAGTGACCAATAATCTGTGACCAATATTTTATATAGAGAGATTGATTTCTCCTCTCGAAACTGTTTCTCAATCGCGTTCTCTCATCACTGCTGCGCGTGAATTTGACGCATCACAAGAGAGTTTTCCTACAGAGACCTGAGGAAAAGCGGGGACTCGAGTCCAAAACCTGACTTGAAATAACCTAACAAATCAATTGGGGCTAAAACGGTTACATAAACGACAATGTAAGTTCACACAATCTAACTAACTTTTGCAGGCCTTTATCTCAATCATGGATCAAATTGATCCACCATGACAAACACAGAATATACACTCACCGGCCACTTTATTAGACACACCTGTTCAATTTCTTAGCAACACAAATTGATAATCAACCAATCACATGACAGCAACTCAATACATTAAGGCATCTAGATGTGAAGACGACTTACTGAATTTCAAACCGAGCATCAGAAAGGGGATTTAAGTGACTTTGAACGTGAAATGGTTGTTGGTGCCAGACGGCTGGTCTGTGTATTTAAAAAACTGCTGATCTACTGGGATTTTTATGCACAACCATCTCTAGGGTTTATAGAGAACGGTCCGAAAAAGAGAAAATATCCAGTGAGCGGAAGTCGTGTTGGCGAAAATGCCTTGTTGATGTCAGAGGAGAATGGGCAGAATGGTTAGAGATGATAGAAAGGCAACAGCAACTCAAATAACCATAAGGTATGCAGAATGCCTTCTCTGAACGCACAACACAGCGAACCCTGAAGCAGATGGGTTACAGCAGCAGAAGACCACACCGGGTGCTGCTCCTGTCAGCTAAGAACAGGAAACGGAGGCTACAATTTGCACAGGCTCACCAAAATTGGACAATAGAAGATTGGAAAAACTTTATCTGGTCTGATGAGTCTTGATTTCTGCTGCAACATTCAGATGGTAGGGTCAGAATTTGGCCTAAAGAACATCAAAGCATGGATCCATCCTGCCTTGTATCAACGGTTCAGGCTGGTGGTGGTGTAATGGTGTGGGGGATATTTTCTTGGCACACTTTGGGCTCCTTAGTACCAATTGAGCATCGTTTAAACGCCACAGCCCACGTTAGTATTGTTGCTGACCATGTCCATCCCTTTATGACTACAGTGTAACCATCTTCTGATGCTACTTCCAGCAGGATAATGCACCATGTCACAAAGCTCAAATCATCTCAGACTGGTTTCTTGGAACATGACAATGAGTTCACTTTACTCAAATGGCCTCCACAGTCACCAGATCTAAATCCAATAGAGCACCTTTGGGATGTGGTGGAACGGGAGATTCGCATCCTGGATGTGCAGCCGACAAATCTTCAGCAACTGCGTGATGCTATCATTTCAATATGGACCAAAATCTTTGAGGAATGTTTCCAACACCTTGTTGAATCTATGCCACAAAGAATTAAGGCAGTTCTGAAGGCAAAAAGGGGTCCAAACTGGTACTTGCAAGGTCAAGTCAAGTCACCTTTATTTATATAGCGCTTTTAACAATACAAATTGTAACAAAGCACTGCACAATATCAAAATAGGCAAATTGTGTCAATAATGTAAAATGACAGGATTTAACACTCAGTTTTCAGCTGAATGCATTTCATTATTGAATTTAGTAATGGCATCGTCCAGCTCAGTTCAGTTTAAAAAATATCTGTGCAATCAAGTCGATGATATTGCTGGAAATGAAGATTCCCCAACTAAGCAAGCCAGAGGCGACAGCGACAAGGAACGAAAACTCCATCGGTGACAGAATGGAGAAAAAACCTTGGGAGAAACCAGGCTCAGTCGGGGGGCCAGTTCCCCTCTGGCCAGACAAACCAGTAGTTTGTTCCAACTGCAGCAAAGTCAGAGTGTAAGTGGTCCACTGGTTCCAGTGGTCTTTCCCCGATGGATGTCTAGGTGACGAGTTCCTCACTGGGCATCTGTCTCTGGGACTCATCTATGTGTCCTAGACTCCGCTGACGTTCAGGGCTGTAGAGGTTGTCTCTAGGTGCTGATCCTCCATTTATGGCAGACTTTGGTTAAGTCAGTATAATCGCTGATGGTTGGCTTCCTCTGAGGCCCTCCGAGGGGTTGTCATCGTCTCTTCTCAGGTGTTCGGTCATCTCAGATTGTTTAAGGGTTGGATCCAGACTGAAGCTTGTGTAATTCCTAGCTACCACGGGATTAACATCGAAGAAACATAGAAACAATAAAGACAATTAGCGTAGCAGTTGTTCCATCCAGGAATAACCCTGGATGAAATTATCAGTATAACCCAAGCTAAAGCATAATAATGTGCATTTGTTCAGATAGACTGGCAGTACAAGATTGTGAGATGCATTATATGAATGCTTGGCTAAAGAGATGTGTCTTTAATCTAGATTTAAACAGAGAGTGTGTCTGAACCCCGAAAATTATCAGGAAGGCTATTTCAGAGTTTAGGAGCCAGATATGAAAAAGTTCTACCTCCTTTAGTGGACTTTGCTATCCTAGGTACTACCAAGAGTCCAGAGTTTTGCAACCTTAGGGAGCGGGTTGGATTGTAGTGTGATAGAAGATTAGTTAGGTACGCAGGAGCTAAATCATTTAGGGCCTTATAGGCAAGTAATAATATTTTGTAACTGATACGAAACTTAATAGGTAGCCAGTGCAGAGACTGTAAAATTGGAGTAATGTGATCATATTTTCTTGACCTGGTAAGGACTCTAGCCGCAGCAGTTTGTACTATCTGTAGCTTGTTTATTGAAGATGCAGGACAACCACCTAGCAGTGCATTACAATAGTCCAGTCTAGAGGTCATGAATGCATGAACTAACTTTTCAGCATCAGAAACACTTAACATATTCCGTAGCTTGGCAATGTTTCTAAGATGGAAGAATGCTGTTTTTGTAACATTGGAAATAATTTTTAAAAGATAGGTTGCTGTCTAATATAACACCCAGATTTTTAACTGTAGAGGAAGTAACATTACATCCGTCTAGTTGCAAATTGTAATCCAAGAGATTCTGTGTACTGTTTTTAGGTCCAATAAGTAATATCTCTGTCTTATCTGAATTTAATAGGAGAAAATTACTGGTCATTCAATCTTTTCGACATAAACGGAAGATTTGAGATGGGCCTGTAATTTGCCAGTTTACAAGGATCTAATTTTGGTTTCTTAATAAGAGGCTTAATAACTGCCAGCTTAAATGGTTTTGGGACGTGACCTAAAGATAACGAGGAGTTAATAATATTGAGAAGCGGTTCTTTGCTACAGGTAACAACTCTTTCAATAGTTTAGTTGGTACAGGATCTAATAAACATGTTGTTGGTTTAGATGCAGTGATACGTTTATTTAGCTCATCCTGTCCTATAGTTGTAAAGCAATGAAGTTTTTTCTTTGGGTGCGATGAATGAAGCTGAAGTACTAGACGCTGTAGAATCTACATTTGTTATTGTATTTCTGATATTATCTATTTTATCAGTAAATAAATTAATAAAGTCATTACTATTAAACTGTGAGGGAATATTTAGATCGGGTGACATCTGTTTATTTGTTAATCTAGCCACTGTGCTAAATAAAAACCTTGGATTGTTTTGGTGATTATCTATGAGTTTGCGGATATGCTCGGTTCTTGCAGTTTTTAGAGCCTGTCTATAACTGGACATACTGTTTTCCCACGCAATTCTAAAGACTTCCAAGTTAGTTTTCTCCATTTGCACTCAAGATTACGAGTTTCTCTTGAGAGAATGAATATAACTGTTGTACCATGGCGCCAACACGTTTTTCTCTAACCTTTTTAATTTGATGGGGCAACAGTTTCTAACGTATTAGAGAAGATAGTTCCCATGTTGCTAGTAATTGTGTATAGTTCATCTGTATTTATGGGTACACAGAGCAGTTGAGATAAATCCGGCAGGTTATTTGTGAATCTGTCTTTAGTGGCTGGAATAATAATTCTGCCTGGACGATAATGCGGAGCCATATAGTTAATATCAGTAATATTCAGCATGCACGATACAAGGAAATGGTAAGTAACATCATCACTTTGAGGTACGATATCTATATCAGTAAGATCAATTCCATGCGATATTATTAAATCTAGCGTATGATTAAAACGACGTGTCGGCCCGGTGTCATTTTGCTTGACAACAAAAGAGTTTATTAGGTCAGTAAACGCAAGTCCTAACGCATCATTTGTATTATCAACGTGAATGTTACAATCTCCAACAATTAGTGCTTTATCAAAATTAACCAATAGATCTGAGAGGAAATCTGCAAATTCTTTTAGAAAATCTGTATATGGCCCTGGCGGTCTGTACACAGTAGCCAGAGCAAGAGATAGGACAGATTTAGTTTGCTTATCTGACAGTTTAACATTGAGCATAAGTATTTCAAATGAGTCAAACCTGCATCCTGTTTTCTGAGTAACATTGAGAATATCACTATATATTGTTGCGACACCGCCGCTACGACCAGTCTGACGAGGCTCGTGCTTATAACAGTAGCTTGGTGGAATAGATTCATTTAGATCAAAATAATCATTTGTTTAAAGCCAGGTTTCAGTCAGACAGAGTACATCAAAACTATTATCTGTGATTATTTCATTTACTATAACTGCTTTCGGTGTGAGTGACCGGATATTTAGGAGCCCAAGTTTTAAAAATAGTTTTTGTTCATTTATTTGGCATTTTTCTGGTTTAATCACGATCTGATTTTTTCTAGATCCTGCATAAAATTTATATTTTGATCTCACTATTCGGGGAACAGACACAGTCTGTATAGATTGGACACTGCAAGTACCTTTATCATTTAAATGGGTAGAACAAAAGTCATCATAGCTGTTATTGGAGAATTGGCTTACTAGTCAGATAGAGCGTAGCGTTCTGGTGATGTTGTCCGACAGGAGTTCTGCTCCGACTCTGCCATCAGCACGAAATAGCCTAGGACGCTCCCAGAAAAGATTCCAATTATTAACAAAGAGAATTTTATGCTCTTTACACCATGAAAACAACCATTCATTTAAAGCAAACAGTCTACCGAACCTTTCGTGTCCTCGTCGATACGTGGGAAGAGGTCCTGATACGATGATCGTTGCCGCGGGCGATGTGCTGTGAACCGTCTCGATCAGGCTCCTGAAGTCCCTCTTCAGTGTCTCCATCTGCCGCAGCTTGGTGTCGTTAGCCCCCGCGTGAATCATAACAGCTGCAACGCTCTCGTCATCCTTCAGGATCGTGGGTATCTGCACAGAAACATCAAGAACACGAGCACCAGGGAGACAATGAGTGTGCACTTTACCATCAGCTAACGTAGCACGGACATGCCGGACGATTGAGTCTCCGATGACCACAGCGTCACATTCAGTCTCGCAGAGAGGGGCGAAGCGGTTCCGGGATGAGATGTCGAAGACCGGGGCCTGGATTGCGTCTTCCGCTGCTGCACCCAGGGTCCGTGGTTTCCCGGCGCCAGAGTGAAGGCCATCTGTGATGATCGCGTCCCGGGTGCACGGGGCCTGTGCAGAGAAACACACACAAAGTAGAGGTGGTGGGAGTGTTAGCAGCGCGCTGCATACTTACCCCGGACTTATAAGCGTCAGCCCGGGATGTTTCCAGCGTTGCTTTCCGTTTCCTCGGTGCATGTTTACATGCTCATGCACTACAAATCACCTTACACTGTTCACCAGCCAGCTGCTTGACTTACGATGTTTCTCTCATGTACAGTAGTCATTTGAAGCATTCGCATAGTTTGTACAGTGGGGCAAAAAAGTATTTTTTGAGTGGGCAAGTTCTCCCACTTAAAAAGATGAGACAGGCCTGTAATTTTCATCATAGGTATACCTCAACTATGAGAGACAAAATAAGAAAAAAAATCCAGAAAATCACATTGTAGGATTTTTAAAGTATTTATTTGCAAATTATGGTGGAAATTAAGTATTTGGTCACCTACAAACAAGCAAGATTGCTGGCTCTCACAGACCTGTAAATTCTTCTTTAAGAGGCTCCTCTGTCCTCCACTCGTTACCTGTATTAATGGCATCTGTTTGAACTCGTTATTAGTATAAAAGACACCTGTCCACAACCTCAAACAGTCACACTCCAAACTCCACTATGGCCAAGACCAAAGAGCTGTCAAAGGACACCAGAAACAAAATTTCACACCTGCACCAGGCTGGGAAGAATGAATCTGCAATAGGTAAGCAGCTTGGTGTGAAGAAATCATCTGTGGGAGCAATTATTAGAAAATGGGAGACATGCAAGACCACTGATAATCTCCCTCGATCTGGGGCTCCACGCAAGATCTCACCCCGTGGGGTCAAAATGATCACAAGAACTGTGAGCAAAAATCCCAGAACCACACGGGGGGACCTAGTGAATGACCTGCAGAGAGCTGGGACAAAAGTAACAAAGGCTACCATCAGTAACACACTGCGCCGCCAGGGACTCAAATCCTGCAATGCCAGACGTGTCCCCCTGCTTAAGCCAGTACATGTCCAGGCCTGTCTGAAGTTTGCTAGAGAGCATTTGGATGATCCAGAAGAGGATTGGGAGAATGTCATATGGTCAGATGAAACCAAAATAGAACTTTTTGGTAAAAACTCAACTTGTCGTGTTTGGAGGAGAAAGAATGCTGAGTTGCATCCAAAGAACACCATACCTACTGTGAAGCATGGGGTGGAAACATCATGCTTTGGGGCTGTTTTCTGCAAAGGGACCAGGACGACTGATCTGTGTAAAGGAAAGAATGAATGGGGCCATGTATCGTGAGATTTTGAGTGAAAACCTCCTTCCATCAGCAAGGGCATTGAAGATGAAACGTGACTGGATCTTTCAGCATGACAATGATCCCAAACACACCGCCGGGCAACGAAGGAGTGGCTTCAGAAGAAGCATTTCAAGGTCCTGGAGTGGCCTAGCCAGTCTCCAGATCTCAACCCCATAGAAAATCTTTGGAGGAGTTGAAAGTCTGTGTTGCCCAGCGACAGCCCCAAAAAATCACTGCTCTAGAGGAGATCTGCATGGAGGAATGGGCCAAAATACCAGCAACAGTGTGTGAAAACCTTGTGAAGACTTACAGAAAACGTTTGACCTCTGTCATTGCCAACAAAGGGTATATAACAAAGTATTGAGATGAATATCTCTCTATATATATACATATACCTATGATGAAAATTACAGGCCTCTCTCATCTTTTTAAGTGGGAGAACTTGCACAATTGGTGGCTGACTAAATACTTTTTTGCCCCACTGTATATTTTAGTCTACGTATAGGGTAACATTTATATATATATTTTATTATTTATTATTATTTTTTACTTCATTTTTGTATGCCTGTATTTATGTTGCGCCATGATCCTGTAAAGCACGACGTTTCGTTCCACTGTATGTACCCACATACAGTGGAATGTGGGTACAATGCGTATCGTATCAGCCTCACTTATGGAGATGCACATCCCTAGTACTTATAAAGCACATATTAATGCATTATTTTGCATGACCGTATTTTAGATCCCTTAATCCTACCCCATATCTAAATAACAACTACTTTACTATAGTTACTACTACAAGTAACTATTAATAAGCAGCAAATTAGGAGTTTGGGGCAAAAGTCATAGTTAATAGTAAGAATTGATCCCCAAATAAAGTGACCAAAATTGTTCATAATTTTTTATTAAAATGCAATAACTTGCTCAACTTTTGAAACCGCTGCCACAAATGGACATTAAATGAAATATACAGCAATCAATATTATAGCAATAGATTAAACGTGACTTTCAATAACCCAAACCATCTCTTCAGCTGTTCTTGTATGTAGTCAGTTATATGTGCAGTTTCTGTATTTGCTGGCGTTAGGGACATCAGAGCATAGCCGCTCGTGAACGAGAGTTGGAGACTAAGGTGGCCAAGTTGATGGGCAGCAGATGCACCAAAGCTCCTGATCCAAACCTGGTGTCTCCCTCAGCTCCTGGAGAAGGAGAGGACAAGACCTACCTCCTCTTCACCACTGGCAGCCTTACCTACTCGCCTCACCAAATAGGTGAGCATGCACTTATGTCTCCAAAGGGACACTGTATAAATGACTACTTAACCTGCTAATTCCATAAATACCTGGATTCCTGAATTGCTGTGTTTGTTCGTTTCAGGCATCAAGCGCATAATGCCTGATCAAATGACGACGTGCGGCCCTGTGTTAGGAGAGGAGCGCAGTACAGAGGAATTCTTCGACTCGCTGGATCATGTGATTGACATACACGGCCACATCATTGGCATGGGTCTGTCACCTGACCATAGGTGCGTGTTGTGCAGGGGTAGAGGACTCATTTTGGACTAATGCAGTTAACTCAGCAAGTTCATACAGCCTTTCAAATTCTAAAAATAGAATCACATTGTGGAATTTGTGTACAATATTATCTCTGGTGCTGTGAGCGATTACTAGGATGTTGCTCTTGTGTTTCTATGGGGTACAAAGCCACGTCTTCCTCCAGGTGGTGCAAGCTGGCTTATAAAGTTTAATCTTTTATTATTAAGGTGCAGTAAGCAATATTGAAGCTAGCGGTTGAAATGGGCACTGCAGTCCAAATTCTAAATATTAGAGTGTTGTTTCTCCCGCCCCCTCTTCCTCATACTCAGCAGTGTTTCCTAAATACCTGGCAACATGTTATGGTACTTTATTCTTTAGTAGAGTCAAAAAATGACATACAGCACCTTTAAAGATGCGTATAAAGTGTAATTATTTCAGTCTATTCATTTCCACTTCATCAGTCTCTTCAGTGTTTTAAATAAAGTGCCTAAAAGTCCACAACAACTGCTGAAAACCCTGCTGAAATCAAAGCATTGGCAACCGTGTTTTTCTGTTCACAGGTACTTGTACGTGAACAGTCGAGCGTGGCCAACAGGCTGTGTGATCTCTGACCCTATGTCCCCTCCACCCATCGCAGAGGAGATAGACCTGCATGTGATTGATCTGAAGAGTCTTCGAGAGGAACGCCGCAGCCTTCGAGCCCACCGGGCCTTTACACCCAACGATGAGTGCTTCTTTATCTTCCTTGATGTCAGCCGAGACTTTGTCGCCAGGTAATTTACAGCCCAGCCACCTGTGCACATTTTATTCACAGAAGTGAACTGATTTTTTTGGCCTGTGAACCAGTACTCCAAATGGCATACATTTGGAATACAGTACATGCTATTAACCAGAGTAAACATGCACTAGAAGTAATTTCTTCTTTCTTCTTAAGTCAGTTCTTTCACTAGCTGATACAACACTGGTCTTGAACTTTATACCGACAAGCAAACGGCATGGGTGCAGCATCAGGAAAATGTTTTTGAAAAGCGGGTTTTTTAATGTTGTGGGAACTGAGAATGCCATTGAGTGGATTACATTAGTCAAAGCATTTAAGTGCTTAACAGGAATGTCTGCATGTATAAATTAAGCTTTTAAGGTAATTGTAAGCTTGTAATTACATTCAGGTTTTGACAGGATGAATGCATATACAAAGTAAAGGCGAATTTCAGTGAGTTTTTTTGAGGTTCTGAAAACCTCAGTCAGTCTTATTAACAGTGCTAGTGTCAGTAAAATGTGGCTCCATACTTTTATTGAACCCAATAGAAATGACAGACAAGCAGACATTCTGCACCACAATATGAGCAAGAACTTATAAACTCAGTACTACAGCTACGTGATAAATCTGATATTTTTCAGACCTTTTGAATAATATATATATACAGGTGCTGGTCATATAATTAGAATATCATCAAAAAGTTGATTTATTTCACTAATTCCATTCAAAAAGTGAAACTTATATAATGTATACATTCATTCCACACAGACTGATATATTTCAAGTGTTTATTTCTTTTAATTTTGATGATTATAACTGACAACTAATGAAAACCCCAAATTCGGTATCTCGAAAATTAGAATATTACTTAAGACATTCAATACAAAGAAAGGATTTTTAGAAATCTTGGCCAACTGAAAAGTATGAACATGTACAGCACTCAATACTTAGTTGTGGCTCCTTTTGCCTGAATTACTGCAGCAATGCGGCGTGGCATGGAGTCGATCAGTCTGTGGCACTGCTCGGGTGTTATGAGAGCCCAGGTTGCTCTGATAGTGGCCTTCAGCTCTTCTGCATTGTTGGGTCTGGCATATCGCATCTTCCTCTTCACAATACCCCATAGATTTTCTATGGGGTTAAGGTCAGGCGAGTTTGCTGGCCAATTAAGAACAGGGATACCATGGTCCTTAAACCAGGTACTGGTAGCTTTGGCACTGTGTGCAGGTGCTAAGTCCTGTTGGAAAATGAAATCTGCATCTCCATAAAATTGGTCAGCAGCAGGAAGCATGAAGTGCTCTAAAACTTCCTGGTATACGGCTGTGTTGACCTTGGACCTCAGAAAACACAGTGGACCAACACCAGCAGATGACATGGCACCCCAAACCATCACTGACTGTGGAAACTTTACACTGGACCTCAAGCAACGTGGATTCTGTGCCTCTCCTCTCTTCCTCCAGACTCTGGGACCCTGATTTCCAAAGGAAATGCTACATTTACTTTCATCAGAGAACATAACTTTGGACCACTCAGCAGCAGTCCAGTCCTTTTTGTCTTTAGCCCAGGCGAGACGCTTCTGACGCTGTCTATTGTTCAAGAGTGGCTTGACACAAGGAATGCGACAGCTGAAACCCATGTCTTGCATACGTCTGTGCGTAGTGGTTCTTGAAGCACTGACTCCAGCTGCAGTCCACTCTTTGTGAATCTCCCCCACATTTTTGAATGGGTTTTGTTTCACAATCCTCTCCAGGGTGCGGTTATCCCTATTGCTTGTACACTTTTTTCTACCACATCTTTTCCTTCCCTTTACCTCTCTATTAATGTGCTTGGACACAGAGCTCTATGAACAGCCAGCCTCTTTTGCAATGACCTTTTGTGTCTTGCCCTCCTTGTGCAAGGTGTCAATGGTCGTCTTTTGGACAACTGTCAAGTCAGCAGTCTTCCCCATGATTGTGTAGCCTAGAGCAGTGGTTCTCAAACTGGGGGCCACTAGATGGCACTAGGGGGGGCCGCCAAGAAATTCTAGAATATTACTTTTTTTTTTACCTGTATGCAAGTCAGGATTGTCCTATCTGAACTATGATGTATTTTAAAAAATCTAAATATTTAAAACATATCAATTATGCGCAGCACACTACGCTGAAACGTCACCAAACCGTTGACGTACTAGTGAACACATCAACACGAACACACTGATAAATGCTAAGACTATTTAAAATGTACAAGTTTTTAGATAGAGGATGCAGTGTCTCAGCTGAGAAGGTAAATACAGAAGAGCCCAGCATGAAAAAAAAGAAACTGCGTAAATTTGACTACTCGTACATAAAATATGACGTTATGTAATATAGTGAGTGACGGCAGAAAACAGTGCACACTGTGCTTGAAAATGTGATCCGTTGAAGCACTGAAACTCAACCGACATGTCACAACAATTAATTGCGAATAAAAGTAAGGATTTTTTTTTCAGAGAAAGAAAAATACATCAAGCAAAAGGTACGACTGACTAACATATCACGACAATACACGAGAAAGCACAGCAAGCATCGTATCCTGCAGCCCTGCGTATAGCCAAATGTAAAAAAGCCTCACGCGATCGGGACATGTGCCGAGTGATGCTCGGGGAGGAGCAAAATCTGTATTGCAAGATTTCTTTTATATTGTAAAACTTGTATAATATTGTATATGTTTTCCAAATTGAAAAATGATTTCTTTTTTAAGTAGAGCAGACATTTTTTCATGTTTCTTGCAGAAAAACAGATTGCTGAAAAAACAAACAGATTGCTGTTCAAATTGCAAACCAAACTTGAGCCACTGTCATTTACTCCATTCAAATGTAAGAAGTTGAATGCACTTTTTTACAAATCAAATGTAAATGAACTTTTCAGTATTGATCTTCTACTATGGATATCCTAAATAACTGTTCAGTATTTAATACTTTTGTTGCACTTACCAGACAATATTATTGTTAACTGTCAAAACTATTTTATAACAATTTGTTATATTTTATGAAATGTAGCCTTTAACCAATTTTGTATATTCAACATCAGAGACATTAGGCTACAAACAGAATTGTTGTTCCAGCATTGTTAATTTGTAAATTAATTTGTTTTTGGTACAATCTAAAATTTGTAAGTAAAATTGTAAGTTTGAGGATGTTTTCGTCATGAGTTTTCTTTTGGGGGGGGGCACAAAAGAATTCACCCTACGCAAGGGGGCCTCCTCCTGAAAAAGTTTGAGAACCACTGGCCTAGAGACCTAGACTGAGAGACCATGTAAAGGCCTTTGCAGGTGTTTTTAGTTAATTAGCGTGTGGCACCAGGTGTCTTCAATATTGAACCTTTTCACAATATTCTAATTTTCTGAGATACTGAATTTGGGGTTTTCATTAGTTGTCAGTTATAATCATCAAAATTAAAAGAAATAAACACTTGAAATATATCAGTCTGTGTGGAATGAATATATACATTATACAAGTTTCACTTTTTGAATGGAATTAGTGAAATAAATCCACTTTTTGATGATATTCTAATTATATGACCAGCACCTGTATATATTTATGCATTGGCTTTGAAATGGCTGACTGAGGTTTTCAGAACCTCAAAAAAAACTCACTGAAATTCGCCTTTACTTTATATATGCATTCATCATGTCAAAACCTGAATGTAATTACAAGCTTACAATTACCTTAAAAGCTTAATTAGACATGCAGATATTCCTGTTTAGCACTTAAATGCTTTGACTAATGTAATCCACTCAATGGCATTCTCATTTTCCTCCCTTTTCTTTACTCTGCAAGATGGATGCGTATTTTGGGTGTAAATTACTCTCAAAAACATCCTAATTTACTTCATATAAGTAGGATGATCATTTTAAAAACCGTTTAAGGCTGGGATGCCCTGCATGACTTCTGGAGGAGTTGAGGCAGTCTTCAGATATTGGGCAAGGCCGGGACAGATTTCACAGAACATTGTGTGGAGTAACAAGTTGGAGGGTGACAAGCATGTTGGTGATATATTTCACTTTTAGAACACATTGTTTTCATTTGTCTCTCGTCCTTCACAATAAATAGTACAATTTGAATGACACTAAATAACGGTTCATCGAACTTCCAAATATCTCTCTCATACTTGCGAGTAATCATTAATTTTAACATCATGGCTCTCACAGACTAATACTACTAAATTATACATTTTTTAATTAATCGTCTAATGTAATTGTCTGTGCAGCGGTGCAGAGGACAAGCACGGTTACATCTGGGACCGGCACTACAACATCTGCCTGGCTCGCCTGAAACACGATGACGTAGTCAACTCTGTGGCCTTCAGCCCAGCAGACCAGGAGCTGCTGCTATCTGCCAGCGACGACTCCACCATTAAAGTGTGGCGCTCGCCACGCATGGTGCGCCTCGACGAGGCACCCCAGCGCCCCCCACGGGCTCGCAAACTGCTCTCCTCCTTGGTTGGCCACAGAAATGCTAATCTGAATAGTAAACCCTGACCTGGACCCTGGCGGGCATAACACAGGACACTCCATGAGCAGAGGGACATGTGTGAGGTCAAGAAACTGAGGATTCCACAGTGGTCTCTATGAGAAGAACAAGGATACGTGCATTCTTGTGTGGCCCTATTGCAGGATGTGCCGTGACCAACAGATAACCGGAAGATGAGAAGCAACAAAAGAAACTGGGCTCTTTAGAACTCTATACTGGTGAGAGATCGCTGATGCTCATGAAAACTTCAAGAGCAAAGAACCAAGGATGTTAAGGTCACATTCACATATATGAAATCCCATTTAACCCTGTCATAATGAAACACGTTTGTACTTTGTTGCCACCTTTTTAGTTGATGTTATACAAGCAACCTGAAGATCAGAACAAAAGACATGGTCAAAGTATATAAATACTAACAGAAAAATCGACATTCTGCTACAATTATGTGTCACTGGTGTTTCATGTAAAGGAGGAGCAGTTTGATTTAACTTCATTACAGAATGACAATGCAGATGTTTACTCCTGAGCTACCCCATAGAGCCTTTATTATTGAAGTCAGTTGTATCCACTGTGCATATGGATTGTGTCATACAGGTTTTAACAATCATACTATATTGAAAATGTTAAAATAAATCGAAAGCCTTCATGTTGAACAGAGCTGCACCTCTGTTATGGTGGCCTATTTATCTAGTATGACATATTTCAAGATAATTTGTTTAGGTCGGACCATTAAAATTACCAAAAAACTGAAGAAGAATTGCTCAAACACAGACCATTTCATTTTCCATTACATGTTTATTTTGGAGAGCTTTGTGACTTCACAGCATAGAGATGCTTTGCTACTTCAAATCCATAAGCATGTTTACTTCACCTTTCTGTGTCATGAGCTCACATTGTTTACCAGCATTAAATATTCAGCAAAGGTGCAAATTTTTGTTAAAATGTCAGATGTCATGAAGAGTGACCCTAAAATGCTCCCCCATGCCTCACATAGATGGTCTCCATATGTGAAGCTCAGCTGTAATGTTACTCATGCATATGACTTTTTGTTAATTTTATTTATGCACATCAAGTGATTTCAATTTGATCTTGTAATAGTGTAGTTGTGAGGACATCAGTTGTTTTGTTTTTGTGTGACGTTTGTTTGTTTGAACTTGGTCTGGTGTTCCCATCTGCCCTTTGGCTATTTGACATCATTTGGTTTTGTACGGTGGAATGTGAAAAAATTGTTTGGCCCATTAAACTATTTTCCTTTTATCAGATGCATTGTGAATTTTGTAGTGTTTCTATATCCTACATTTGTATTTTTACTCAAGACTGGATAAAATATTCATAACTCTTTAGAGAACGCTGTTTATTGCTGTTACAAATGGATATATAGCATTTCACACAAATCATACAACATTGAATATATAAGAATTATTAGATACTGAAACCAACCCACTACTGACAGGAGAAGAAACAAGCTTTGTGACAATGTGTGACAACAAATTTTGTCACACATTGTATTATAGGGTTGTGGCGAGAAGGGATACAGCTCCGACCGGAAATGGACAATTAAATACGTGTTTTATTAACATCTACACCTAATTAGGGGTGTAAATTGGATGATTCGATACGATATTTGTCGATACCTCAAAACATTCTACGATTCGATACAGGAGTATATCGATCAATATTATATTATATACCTATTTTAAACAACCATCTACATTTTTATTACCTCACAAATGCAACCAAAATATATAACATGAACATAAATCTGGAAATGCTACTATGGGGTCAGTGCTAAACATCTTTTCTACAGATAACCAAATTACAAGCAATAGCAGAAAATAAATACAATAGAAGAAAGACACAAGTTCAATAAACAGTGCTTTTCAGCTCAGTGTAAAATATATTTTCAGGTACGCTAAAGAAATGTAATAATCAAATGTAAAATAACTGCATAGTCTTCACTGTATAAATTAAATAGCCTGTAAATGAATACTTTTTGATGTTACAAAGGTTATTTAGTCAGGAGACTTGTATTTTTCTTTGACAGCATTATATTTATTATTAGCTTTCTTTCACTTTGAGAATGAAAGCACAGATTGAATATACTGATACACATGCCTTTTTCTCCACTGTTTACATTAAGACATATGCTTTTTTTAACCTACTGTTTACAAGGATATTAGCCAAAACATGCATTTTGATGTAGTTTTGTCTGAATTTATTCATCCATGCTCAAAAAAACGGAGGAGAGCTCAATTTAGTATTCGTTGACGCCTCTATCTGTGTGCGCGCTTCAGATGTGTGTGCGTGCGTGACTGTTCCGCCAACAATCACAAGCGTCTTATATGTTCGCCTTGTGCCTTCGGGCAGTCCTTATATCGGGTCCTGATACGTGAGATTGAACGAGAATGCACGCGTTGGCTGTAATGCATAGACGGACATTATATGAAAATGTGGACAGTGCCAAATTAAAGGTGCTTTTTTTATACTACAGATATCTATATTTTACGAGTGGCATCAATGCATCGTATCGTCATACATTGTATCGATATATCAATTCATATCGATGAATCGTTACACCCCTACACCTAATCCTTACAATAATGAAAAAAATTGTAATTATTGTTGTACAATAATTACCCAGTATACGCATACCCAGTAACGCCATACGTACCCGGCATTATAGCTCTCTAGTACTATAAATTCATGCTAATAAAATAAAAGGTATATTAATATCTAAACAAATACAAAAAAATACTCATCACTTGACTGATACGCTATATACCTGACAGATAAAATACAATTCAATAAAAGACAGCTAAATAGTAAAGAATTAATTTTTTTAAGTATTACATATTGATCAGACTTTGTATATTTTTTCCCTCTCTCGCTTTTCTCTTTTTTCCCTTTCCACTAAAACAACCATGTTTCCAATAGTCCAAGTAACAAGAACTTGGAGTGTTATCTACCAGCAGCAGGATTTATACTGCAACTAATTCATCTTCATCCCATGCTAACCTTGTGTATAATGAGGTTACAGAGAAAATGCCGGTTCCTTTTATAAGGGTTTGAAGCTGATTAAACGTCTGCATTTATGAACCCATTTAGCCATTTAATGCTCAAGCCCAAACAAAAAGAGCCGGATCCAAGTTCAGAGGATGGTTACAAATGGGCCAGTAATACAGTGAATCTAAGCACTGGTTAGTTGAGATGTATTTTCAGTCCTGCTAAGGTTTCTAAGT
This sequence comes from Gymnocypris eckloni scoliostomus, assembly GCA_027564155.1. NCBI lineage: Eukaryota > Metazoa > Chordata > Actinopteri > Cypriniformes > Cyprinidae > Gymnocypris > Gymnocypris eckloni. Next base: position 270,440 of record CM050414.1, on the reverse strand, counting down.
GAATATTTCAATATTGTAGCCTCATGCACATGCTGTATTCAAGAGCTTGTTCAAAAGAACAAACACAATTATTAATTTCTATAAGCTAAATGATTCACACAGCTTCTCTAATAGCTTCCGAGTATGGTTTACCATACACAGCCTCGCGTCACTTTCACTAATAGGTTTCCGGGGTTCTCTATTATTAAGCTAGTCAAGTTAGTAAAATAACAAACAGACTGGTGATTTACATGAAGCTATTTATTTACTTATTCTGTACTTGAGCACATTTCTTGGGGCTTGAACACTTTTGCTGGAAGTATAGTTTATGCATAGAATAGCCAAACCTTAAGGTCACGGAACATTTCATAAGTCATATTTCTGTATTACATACATTACTAAGAGTAGGTATAGTTAAAATATTTAAATATAACGTGTACTAATGTGTAGTATATAAATATGTATTATAATAAATATATATTTTAGATATTGAGTTATACTGTCAATAAGTCTTTTTGAGCACAGCGACTCAATACATACTCAGTACATAATATTATTGCTAGAATTGAATTTATATTTCTCAAAATAAATCAATATATAATATGTTATAATTTATATTATATAATATTTTAATTGTTTGGCTTCCGCAGCGGATATATAATAATAATAATATAATCAATTAGTATTGTTAGGAGTAATTCCAGTGCTTTATAAGCCAGTGAGGTCGACTATGGCTTTAATAAATATGGTGTCATCTCTCAGATATGAGCTTTTGCCTGCCAGCTTGGCTAGAGGGCAGAAGAGAGGACAACCGCTGGCTATGTTCATCTCACTGATGGGTCTCTGGAAGGATGTGGAGCTCACGTCAGGCCTAAAGGCATCAATGATGTGTTCTCTGTTGTTCTGGTCCAACAACATCAATGTCACCTGGAAGGAAAGAACAGGAGAGTGACATGAATTACAATGTCTTACCAAGCTCAAGTTCTGAAAGCCTGTTTCACACAGGATACGCAAGCAGAGTGGAGGCAGCACAGGGGCGGTTTACATGCAGAACAGGAGCAGCACACATGCTTTCACACTGGCAGCGGTTATCGCGCAGCTGAACTGCAAATACAGAGGAGTATCTTCCACTCGGTTTTTCAGGTGTTCTCCTCTGACCACGTGCTTCTATTGATGGGCAGCATATTTTGCTGTGATGCAAATGTGTGCCCTTCCTACTGTCCCGCACACATATGCATGTAATAACATGCTGTATATATGTCGTTTATGTGACAAAGGTGATCTTAAAGTTATACCTCTAATTTTAATCCTTTAAAACAGGCCGTTGAAGTTTGAACCAATTGAACCAAAACAGGCCATTGAACCAATTACAAGTAATTAACCATAAACCAAACACTACCCCAAGCATTAACCCTATAGCAAGTACATGTAGTTATATTAACTACATGTAGAAAATAATATTTCTGCTTATGTGTAAGCATACGCTGTAGCAATATCACTCTTTAATGGTGTAACCCAGAATACTGCTACAAAAGTCTGCATCCAAACAACACAAGTGATATGCTTTTGTCAGGAACACATCACTAAATAAAAGATGAAAAGGAAAGTACAAGCAAAAGCCCAAAAGAGAAAGTCAATTATATCAGATAATTTACCTTCTGGCTAAATGGCCACTTCAGCAGTGCATCATATTTGCCCCTCATGACCACAAAGAACAGAGAAAGGTGAGTGCCCCGGCCTGTGCCGTCACCGTTCAGGTAGAGTCTCAGACACATCTTATACCCATATTTACTGGAGTAGAACGCTAGAGAAAAAAAGAAGATAAAATGGTAAAAGCAGGGTCAAAACAAATTCAGGGAAAAAATATCAAAAGGTGACTGAAATGCTAATATGCTACTCAAATCAGCTTTGAATAGTGATTATGAAGAAATCATTCCTCAAATATTTAAAACTGCTTCTCAGATTGGTCATTTGTTTTAATTAACAGATTGAACTGAACTTTAATTTGACAAAAGACAAATAACATTGAGTTTTTACATGGTTAAAAATATCATATATAATAAAACATAATAATAATATAAATTATACCAAGAATAATTGAAATTATTTAATTGGTATAATTATATCACTTATATCAAGTTATCAAGTGTGTGTGTGTGTTTATACACCCACATTGAATAGTTGAGGTGGGTATTATTCTCAAAAATCTACTTGAAACAATAATATTGTAAACTATTATAACAACTTAAAATAGCTGTTTTTATTTTTATGTAATTTATTTTTGATGCAAAACTGAATTTTCAGCAGCCATTACTCCAGTCTTCAGTGTCACATGATCCTTCAGAAATTATTATAATATGCTGATTTAACTCTCAAGTAACAAATCATATTATTAGTAATGTTGAAATAGTGCTGTGCTGCTTAATGTTATTGTGGAAACTGTGTGCATATTTTTCAACAATTGAAACTGCGTGTAACATTATAAATGTCGTAATTTAGTTTTTCTTACAAAAAAAAATTCCCCCAACTTTTTCAGATGATAATAAGCAGAATGCAAATGTCAGATTGTCTAGACCACATGGGTCTTGAATGACATTACAAAAGTGAAAGTGAACAGTTCTGGAAATAGAGGGAAGTTCCAAATGTCATAAAATGACCCTGACTAGTCTGCTACATAAACAACCTTCACATAAGCTTGAAAAATGTCCAAGTCAGGGCATTGTACCAAAAAGGGTCAAGGCCTCAGAATGAAACCAGACAAGTTGTGCTTTCAATTGAAAAAATGCTAAGTATTTTGTATTTACCCTAAAACATTCCCAGGACACAAGTTAAGCATGTGATAATTTTCAATTATTATATCAATTATTTTCATATAATCACCCCTTGATCATAACAATAAATACATATTTACAATAACACATAGAAATATTAAAATACCAATAATAAACAGAATCAACTAAATGCAGGAAATGCTATCAATCAAGCTAAACCTGTATTGACCCTGCAACAGTGCTTTAATTTGATCTTAGCCTTACCAGGTGAGAACATGGCAGGTGCCCGGCCCCCCACTGCCTCTTGTCTGCGACGAGAGAAGTCTGCTATTTTCCAAATGAAAACTCCATCGAATGTACAAAACTGCAGCTCCCGCAAGGTCTGCTCTGATTCTGCTAACTGCAGATCTCGCATGGTTAAAGTCCGTTCTAGCTGTCGCACCTTCAAGAGTCAAACACAAACGAGAAACAGGGTTAAGAAACTGCCAAACAGCAATCTTGTTGTAATAATGTAATTAGATAATAGCATTTAAAGGATATGTATATATATATATACATATACATATATATATATATACAGTGCTCAGCGTAAATGAGTACACCCCCTTTGAAAACTAAATTTGAAACAATATCTCAATGAACACAAAAACCATTTCCAAAATGTTCACAAGACTAAGTTTAATATAACATCTGTTTAACTTATAACATGAAAGTAAGGTTAATAATATAACTTAGATTACACATTTTTCAGTTTTACTCAAATTAGGGTGATGCAAAAATGAGTACACCCACTACAAAAACTACTAAATCTAGCACTTTGTATGGCCTCCATGATTTTTAATGACGGCACCAAGTCTTCTAGGCATGGAATGAACAAGTTGGCGACATTTTGCCAGATCTATCTTTTTCCATTATTCAAGAATTACCTCTTTTAGAGATTGGATGCTGGATGGAGAGTGATGCTCAACTTGTCTCTTCAGAATTCCCCATAGGTGTTCGATTGGGTTCAGATCAGGAGACATACTTGGCCACTGAATCACTTTCACCCTGTTCTTCTTCAGAAATCCAACAGTGGCCTTAGATGTGTGTTTAGGATCATTGTCATGTTGGAAAAGTGCACGACGACCAAGGGCACGGAGTGATGGTAGCATCTTCTCTTTCAGTATAGAGCAGTACATTTGTGAATTCATGATGCCATCAATGAAATGCAGCTCCCCGACACCAGCAGCACTCATGCAGCCCCACATAAGGACACTGCCACCACCATGTTTCACTGTAGGCACCATGCATTTTTCATTGTATTCCTCACCTTTGCGACGCCAAACAGTTTTGAAGCCATCAGTTCCAAAAACATTGATCAAGGTCTCATCACTCCAGAGTATAGAGTCCCAGTAGTCTTCATCTTTGTCAGCATGGGCCCTGGCAAACTCTAGGCGGGCTTTTTTGTGCCTGGGCTTCAGGAGAGGCTTCTTTCGTGGACGGCACCCATGCATGCCATTCCTCAGTGTACGCCGTATTGTGTCACGGGAAATAGTCACCCCAGTTTGGCTTTCTACTTCTTTAGATAACTGCAGTGAACTTGCATGTCCATTTTCTTCAACCCTTCGAGGTGTTAACTTCCCTGGACGTCTCTGGACGTCTCTGTGAGATGGTTGCAGTTCCATCTTTTTTAAATGTTTGTACCACTTTTGCTACAGTATTCTGACTGATAAGTAAAGCTTTGCTGATCTTCTTGTAGCCTTCACCTTTCTTGTGTAAAGAAATTATTTTCTTTCTCAGGTCTTGTGACATTTCTCTTCCATGTGGTGCCATTGCTGACAGCATGAAATGGGAAGGGGTTTTCTTTAAGTAACAGCCTTTTATAGTCAACTGTCACCTGTGTAATGAATAATTAGACTCACATGTGGTTGAATTCTTGTTAAATTAGACATTTGTAGTCTAAAATTTAGCTTTGCTCTAGAGATTTTCAGTGGGGTGTACTCATTTTTGCATCACCCTAATTTGAGTAAAACTGAAAATTTTGTTCTCTAAGTTATATTATTAACCTTACTTTCATGTTATAAGTTAAACAGATGTTATATAAAACTTAGTGTTGTCAACATTTTGGAAAATGTTTTTGTGTTCATTGAGATATTGTTTAAAATGTTACTTTTCAAAGGGGGGGTACTTATTTAAGCTGAGCACTGTGTATATATATATATATATATAAACAAATCTAAGTATAAAGAATAAAGGATTAAGAAAGTTTGCGACACTGGTATCGACAAATTATCTTTGGTTCAGTGGTGTCTATGGTTCTATGATAATTGCCTCACACCATAATAATCTATAAGTAATCCACACAAATCCAGTCCATCAATTAACACCTCGTGGAATGAAAAGCTATGTATTTGTAATAAGCAAATTAATCATCAAGGTGTTTTTAACTTTAAACCATAGCTTCCGGCTAAAATATGAGTTTATTCTATCCATATTATTTTTATTGTGAACTCATCTCTTCTAAATGAGGACATTTACAAGCACAAAAAAGCTCTAAACAAGCATGTCTGTGGATTTTGATGTGAGAGGACAACAGGAAATGTGTTTCTTACAAACAAGCAGCTTTTCACATTACATTTGGTGCTATAGGTAGGACAACAACTGATCGACTGGATTACTTGTGGTCGTTTGGACTCATTCACTGTAAAGAATCCACTGGTGAACAAGTGACACAAAGATAAGATTAGCCAAATCTGTTCCGACGAAGAACACTCATCTACAACTTGGATGAGTACATTTTCAGCTAATTTTAATTGTTGGTTGAACTATTCCTTTAAAGGACAATTTCTGTTATCATTTCATCTTATTTTTGGTTAAACTACTCTTTTAACTCCATAATCAACTGATCAGTTATTAGACAGTCTTGGATGGTCTCCACTTTATATCCCCTGTGAATGAAGACTCATGGCAGAGACAGCGGAGGCTCTTCTGCTGGAGGAGGAAAAACACACGCTCGTGTTTCTCAAGTAACAGCCAAACGGAAAATCTTACCAACTGTTTTGTATTAGTTTTTTTAACACAAACTGACTTTCAAAGCTATTAAATCAGAAGGATGGCTTACCCAAGAATAAACACTGTCGTCATTTACACACCCTCATGTTGTTCCAAAACCTGTATGACTTCGTTCTTTCCATAGAAAATGCAGAACTGTGTCCCACGCGAATGTAACACACTAACGCTTAAGATAAAAATACCATTACGGGTATAGGGTGTGCTTAAAGCAACACTTTTGTAGCTTTTTACCTATAAAAGTTTCATAGTAGTACCTTAAGGATACATATTACTAATCCAACGCACCAATCTGCACCTTTTAGGAACATATGTTGCACATTTATCTAAAAGGAATCCTTGAATATTCAAGATTTATTCTAAAAAAAAGATTAAAAAGATTTTCAGTGAATTATAAAAATTTCAGTCAGTTACCTGTATCATAGTTTCAGAAGTCGTATAGACCCCTTATCGCGGTATATAGTTTTTTGTCATTTTTGGAGATCTGCCCCCCGTCACTTTTATTACATTAAAAGTTATTTTGTGTTCCATGGAAGAAGAAAAAATAATTCACTGTTTGGTACTACATGGGGGAGAGTAAAAGATGACAGACAGATTTGTGTAAACTATCTGAAGTAAAATGTTACACCAGCATATCATGAAACAAGATCGGTCAATACGTCATATAATGCGTTACCTGCAAGGTGAGAGCCTCGCATCATGCTCTGACACATAGCAGAGCATCAAAACCATCTCTGCTGTCCGAAAAAAGAAAAAAATCCTATAAATTCAACATAGCGAGCGTTTTATCGGAACTATTTAAGTGTATCATTTTCTGCAAAGTGTGCATAGTACCTTGTTTGACAAGTTCTCGATCTTCTCTTGGTCTAGCCGATGTTGGCGGGATAGTGCCTCGAGGGTGAAAGCCGAGCGCTCCACCTCCCTGTTCAACACACACGCTATGCTCTCCAATGCTGTGACTTTCTGCTGTACACCAGGAGCGCCTCCTCTTCCTGCATTATGTCCAGCAGCATGAGCTCCCGCTGGAGATGCGTCTTCAGGTCCGCGATACAATCCCAGTCCGGAATCTTCCTGCCACTCTCCAGCCCCCTCGGCCCGCAGGCCCACAGAGGACAGCACGGCTAGCATGAGACGCAAATGCTCCGTCATGCTGGTCTGCTCATGCTCCTGCTGCTTACCATTGTCAACCTATGCAAACATATTTATATTAATACTATTAAAAGGGATACATAAAATTATGTAAAAGCATTTATTTGATGTTAAAATGATTTATTGTTGAAAAATGTCCTGTGGTTACCAAGAGAAAGAAAGGGTTAAACACATAATTGAAGTTAGTCACTAATAACACACTATTCTCACAATTAACTAGTTGCTTATTAGCAGGCCTTCTTGAAAATCAAGTGATTTTAACAGTTATGTAATAATTAAAAGCTTTTGTTAATGTTTCTGCTGTTGAGGTATGATTCGGGTCAGGGTAGTATTATGGGTAGGTTTATGGGTTGGTTAAGCGGTCAACAGTGTACAGGGATTCATTTGATTACTATAAGCGAACATGGTTCAATATGTTTATATTACATTACTTTGATAAATGAACAAGAATTTTTCTGATTTGTTTTCTTCTGTTAATGTATGATTCATCGAAGACCCAATATATGACCTCTACAGACTTTAATTATGAGTTATTAAGTATTATATAAAAATGAAAAGTTTGTAAAGTGCTTAAATGTACTAATTAAGCTTCTTTTTTCATGACACTTGTAAATGTAAAAAAAGAGCATTAGGTATGTGAACTGAAGTTGAATGACATTTCTTAGCATTCAAATGTACATAAAAAATAAGCTTGTAATCATTGTATAATTTCATTAAAATCATTTGTAGATTTGTAAAAAGTGCATGATCATAAGAATTGAGCATTTCATGACATTTGTAAGCATTTTAATTTACATTAAATAATGATCTGTTAATCATTAGGTAATTTATTAGTCAACGACAACAAACGCATTGGCCCCTGTCGCACGTACAGTCTTTATGGGAAATTACCATTAAGAGATCATGGACCTTTTCAAAAATACCTGTAATTTCGTTCTGGTAATTTACCGGTATGAGAAGCTGAAAAATTACCAGTAAATTACCGGTAATCTGCTCTTTGTGACCGCATCATGAAGATTACTGGTATGAGGATGTAAGAGTTCAGAACACAGAGACATAAGACGCCTACTCTGGACCAATTCATGGCCATTGAAAATCAAAATTCAATCTAAACATTCTGTTGCAGATGATATATTTACTCCGTGCTGTGCAGTTCAGGGTCATCTAATATGATGTCTATGGGTCAAAAGCTCTGCATGAATGTGAAAGTTTAATACAAAAATCTAAACAAAAAAAAAACACTGACCTATAAACCTCCATGTTTACAAACACAACACCGTTTAGAGGTCATTTCTGGTTAATGATGTCACAGAATTTACCGGTAATTTGAAGCTGATCTGTGAATGGGGCTTTACCGGTAATTTTACGACAATTTACTTGTATTACTGTGTGAAATGGGCTATTATCTAATATTAAAATTGAACCAAACTATATAATAACTAATGATCTGTTATGTATAATGGAGTCATTATACATTATGCATCATTCATTCATTCATATAATGGAGTGTTTGTTAGTGATTTATTAATGAAAGTTTCTACTTCATTTCTACGGTGTTTATTTGTCAGTTTATTCTCTGACCAGTTGAGGGCACATTCTTTTAAAGACAACCCAGTCTAAATCTGCACTGGAGAAAATATTTAACTTCCCTTGAAGACTTCAGAAGCAGGCAACACTTCCTTTGAACTTACTAACTGTGATATCATCACTAAAGAACAGAGGTGTAAAATAACATTACACCAGTTCCTTACCTTACTTAGTTTTTTCATCTGTATTGTATTTCCCCTAATGATTCACCAGCCTTCTACATTACAATACATTTAAAACCTAGCAATGTCATTGAGTTTGGGACTTTTCTAACCCACACTCCAGATATTTAAATAGTTTGGTTAAATTTTAAACAAATGTGGGAAAGCAAAGCGTGAACTGAGAGTCAAACAGATGCCATAGTTCTGACTATGTATTGTGACCAAATTATATTAAGGCTGCTGCGTGTCCCTGTGTGTAATAAGCAGAGTGTACGCGCGTTGTGAAACCACCTATAGGCGCATATTACTAACGCGCTCTTAAAAAAAAAAAAAAAAAATACAAAAAATGTGCGCCATTGACTTTAGACCAGGTTTGAGTTGGTCTATGGCGCAGTGTATTCCAGCTGCCTCAAAATAGCAACTCGCAAACAATGCACCTGAACACACCTCCTTTTTAGACCAGCACGCCCATGGGCGCACAAATACATTTTCTATTTAAACAACGTGGCGCAGGACATGAAAATGGTAAATGCCTCATGCTGAAACTAGCAGAAAACACTTGCGTCGCGCCTGGCGCCTCATTGCGCTGGGTCTATGATAAGCCCAAAAACACTTATTTCTCAAAAAGCTAATTAACTGAGCAACTCAGCAATGCTTGCCTTTTTTCTATGCTGCAAATCAGAGGTGGAAAGTAACGAATTACATTTACTCGCGTTACTGTAATTGAGTAGCTTTTTTGTGTACTTGTACTTTTTTAAGTAATATTTTTAATCTGTAATTTTACTTTTACTTAAGTATATTTTGTGGGAAGTATTGTACTTCGCTACATTTTAAAACTCATTCGTTACTGAGTAAAAAAAAATCCGTGGAAACAACTGCAGCAAATAATGGGCAGAAGAAGAAACTGGCGCTAAAATCACAAGAAAGATGCAGACGGACAAGACAGGCGTTAATGGAGCAGACCCAGCTGAAAACCAGACCCCGTCGTACTCTGCTGAAGTTGAACTCGAAGGAAATGAAGTGAACCCCTGGCCATATTCATGCTCTATTATGCAGTGTAAGCTGTGTTTGCCTCGGGAGACCGAACTAGCAGCTTATAACATCTCGACATCGCCCTTCGCAAGCATGTAGAGGTAACGTAAGGTAAATACTTACATCGTTGCATTGGTGGTTAAAATTAAGCTTTAACAGTTTAACAAAAGGTTTTGCACAAATGAGCCAAAAAGACAGTGGTGCAGGGTGTGCAATATCGCTCATGAAAATATAGTAATTGTTGTTTTAACGATGTGCGATTTGACATTATCAGTATTTTGCCAAAAACCAAACAAATCACTCTAAACAGTGTGCCGTGAAATCTAGTAACGTTAGATTAGACTAGTCCGCGTGCATCTGGAGTGCTTTCTTTCACTGCGTGATTCAGTCTGTTAAAATGCGTTTAGAATGATCACAGAATTGAAGATATAGAAGCAGAAAATGTATATATTTATATAATTTAATATAGTAAGTCGACATCACATGAAGAATGCCGTTTTTCTCAAAAAATCCCCATGATTACACAGGCCTGTAGTTTTGCTTTTTACAACAGTTAAAAAAACAAGAAGTTAATTAAGAGACTTACGTTTTAGACACATTGCCTGTTTTTGCTCTATTTCGACAACAAAAATATTTCCAAACACAGTTTTGCATCTCTGACTCTGAGCAATGACGGTGTTTCATTCCTTGAATTAACCGTTTAAAGGATTCTGTTCAATCGCAATGACTCTCTTATCAGTGACTTGCTGACACCTACTGGTGGTTCTAATTTAACATTTAAAGTATCTTTTGATTTATTTATTTTTAATTTCAAATGACTATTTAACATTTGTGACCCTGGCATGGAGCACAAAACCAGTCTTAAGTCACTGGGGTATATTTGTAGCAATAGCCAACAATACATTGTATGGGTTAAAATTATACATTTTTCTTTTATGCCAAAAATCATTAGCATATTAAGTAAAGATCATGTTCCATTAATGTATTTAGTAAATTTCCTACTGTAAATATATCAAAACTAAGAGCTTAATTTGAACAACTTTAAAGGAGATTTTCTCAATATTTGGATTTTTTGCACCCTCAGATTCCAGATTTTAAAATATTGTCCTATCATAACAAACCATACATCAATGGAAATATGATTTATTCAGCTTTCAGATGATGTATAAACCGCAATTTAGGAAATTGGTTTTCTGGTTCAGGGTCACATTTTATGTCTTATTTATCAAAACATTATTTCTGCATTTGTAACTGCAGGCTAAATGCATTCATGTCAGTGTGTAATACATCTACGCCACTTCAGATGAAGCTTCAGTGTTTCCTCTGCATTGCAAAGATGCATTTTGTTGATACTGATTTAATTTGCCTGGTAACAGCCCAAATGTCTTATTATTCTAATTAACCGATTAATTTAATTAAAAACACCTAGTTTGAGATTTATAGGCCTATCCCAGGTGTGTCAAACTCAGTTCCTGGAGAGCCACAGCCCTAAAGAGTTTAGTTCCAACCCTGCTCCAACACACTTACCATGTAGTTTTCAAATAAGCCTAAATGATTAGTTTAGCTGTATCAGATGTGTTTAATTAGAGTAATATCTACACTGTGTAGGGCTGTGGCCCTCCAGGAACTGAGTTTGACACCTTTGGTCTTTCCCATTTTTCCCTCCCATTGTTAAAATGTAACTAAGTACTTTTTACTCAGAGTAAATTTTAAATGAGCTACTTTTTACTTTTACTTGAGTAGATTTTTAGACTGGTACTTTTACTTGTACTTAAGTAAAATTTCAGTAATGTAATGGTACTTTTACTTGAGTACAATATTTTTGTACTCTTTCCACCTCTGCTGCAAATAGGCAGTAGATCTCAATTCTATTCAAACTTAACAACATTCATGAGAAACAAATACATACCACCGCCCTGCAGCCAATCTCACTGAACTGGCACGCCAACTTAGACTTTGCACAAGACTTGATGTGCTCTTGAAACTGAAAAAAGGAGGGAAAATCAGAGAAAAAAAGTCAACATGATTATGACAACAAATAATTAGAATCATTGTGTGAATAAAAAAAAAAAGGCTAATATAAATTTAAAAGTGTTAATATTCATACTGACAAATACTGTAATTCAAGCAGAAACAATATATGGCTGATAACGCAGACAAACCTTCTCTCTGGGGATTTTCTTTTTACCACAGTCTTTGCATTGCATGGGGAACTTCTGACATATTTCATCATGGGCCTGTGACACAAAAGAGTAATCAGCAAAGATAATATATCAACAACTATTTAGCTCACTCTTTGTGCTTCAACCCCTATGCGTTTCATTTACATTTTAATTTCCTCTGATTCTTTTATTAATAATTATTATTATTATTTTAATAACCACAATATAGTTATTTTTATCTTTGTTAATTAACAGTATAACAAATACAATATAAGAAATTAAATACACCTCTTTACATTTTTTATTCTAAATTAAGTTATCTATTTAACAAAAACATTCAAGAAATACAGAAACCAAATATTCAAATGTAAAAAGTGTATCAATTATAAATAAACAGATTATTATTAAAACTACAAAAGTTACTCAGTTAAGATCAGTAAGTGATTGTCTCTTTTCTTTTGTTGTTTGGTAAAAATTAATGAAACAGACAGCAGCAGGTTTATTATATTAAGACCTAATATAATGTTACACATCAGATCCCCCCCAGCTGACTATGTTTACATGAATAGTCACCAACAGACATATGTTTTAATAATTTATGTATTATCTGACCGTTCAAATGGAATACGTCACTAAAGAGAACTGAATTTGGGAACGCATGCTGTCTGAGAGGTGGCTTTTTGTGCTTGTGCTTCAGCTGTGTGTAAGACAGTACAGTGTATTTCTTTTTAACATCAAGCACATGCCGAACTTTCTCATTCTTGCATGCTCTTTTTGTGAAAACTGAAATGGAAACCTTAGATGCAAGTGCTTTTTTTAAAATAATGGGGTACTTTAATTACAATAAAACAGTACTTTAATGTGTATGATAGGTCTATTTAAAAATTGTATTCTTTTATTTTCCCATCAATATGTGGAGTAACAGTTATACTCCACAGCTCTAGTTAACACAGCAAACATTAAATGTACACAAACTACAGACCAATCAGTGGTAAACTTAAGAACAGGCTACTTCTAGGATGTGGATTACCTTAATTTCTTTGAAGTTGAATGAGACCTTGCAGTATTTGCAGTTCAGGGTTCTGGCTTCGCATTCCCGCTCATTGTGGCGGTCTTTCTCACTGCCCAAGATGAGCGCTTGACATGCTTCACATTTTACACGTTCCAAGTCACAACGACCTTCATGCTGACCCTAGTGAAGAAAAGAAGTATCTGTAAATCTCTATATTAGATGCTATGATGAAAGGAAAAGTACCATATTGTTGTGTATGAATCAACTCTTAAATTGTGCCCCATTCAGTATTATCTTGAAAATATGAATAGCTTTTTATAGCTGTTGGTCATGACATTTATTACCATGTGATGCATTTCCTGTATTTCAGTTCCTAAATGATCACAAGACATAACTGGCAGAAAGTACATAATGACCTTGTGGACAAGAAAGTCACAAGACAAAACAAGTTAATCTGCACAATAATTTATAATAATTTGCATTTTCAGAATTCTGAGACAAGAAGAAACAAGTAACAAGAAGAAAAGACAGCTATTACAGAAAACCAATATAAAGTTTTACAATTTATGTAGTTAAGTACAGTTATGTAGTTCACTACATCTTTATATTTTTAGCTGCCATTCTCAGTTGTCTAAATCAAAGGTCATCTTCCGCCGTTGTGTCTTTTTCTAAATGTCCTGTTTAATTATGCAAACTTTATATACGATAATGCTAGAGCTATGGCCAATTCACACTACACTGACAGATAAAGCGTCTGCTCCATACAGCGCTGCAGAGCCGCGGCAGATTGTAGCCGGAGTCATTGCAATGATCACATAAAGAGAGACGCTTTCAGTGCGAGCGGTTTGGGTGAAGAGCCTGGTTTATACTCGTCGGGTCAGCACGAGCACCAAGGTACGCACAGTGTGCGGCAAATATGATGTGAATATTGAGGAAATGATGTCGGACGGAGGATTTGGTTTTCACTAAACTAAAGTAAAAGTCAGTTTCTTAAAACCAGAGAAGGTTAACATGTTGATATTCTTGTGGAAAAAATGCAAGCATGGTCACCGACAGACAGTTTAGTTTTGCTTTTCTTTTTCATTTAAAAAGCTGATCTTTGCTGTTTGCCTCATGTTAAGGCTCTTTTATTTATATTCCTCAGTGTTTGCTAAACTTTCTGTAATTTATTAGTCCTTATATAATACTGCATGTAGTGTATGCCTCAACTTATTCGTTTTGTTAATAAATGTTATGCTATTGTAGCCTGCCGTTTTATTGTTGTTGCGCTTTTTAATTAAGAATAACAATGAATCCATCTTTTGTTTTAGTCTTAAATAGTGAAAGGCGAATAGATGTAAGCAAAAAAGACAATTATAATTTCTTGTAAAACATGACTAAAATTTGCGAATTCAAAAGTGAAAAAGAATGCATCAGAAGTCCGGTTTATAACATTAGCAAAAGAGGAATTCCCCTTCACAAAATTCAAATCAGAAATAATACTAATGACAAAAAAATATTTTGTTACCATATAGCTATAAACTATGAGAAAAGTTAATCAGCATGCATTGATTTATCCGATGTTGTAGCAAAAAATAAATAAATAACAAAATGATGTGCTCGTGCGACTAACTGAGAAAGTTAGTCGCAAAACAGGGACCGGAGGGAAGAATGAGTCTAGAGCCGATTTGGCATTTCCAATTAATGTAGGCCTGTTACATTCTTATTTCATTAGGCCTATTATTATTATTATTATTGTTACTTTTATTATTAAATTAAAATGTAAATTAATTACCACATAACTGACGCGCTGCGATGATAAGGCTATTTACTTCTCAATTAAAATGTTTTTTTAAAGGTCTTTTAAAACAGCTCTATTAGGCTATATGCTTCCTGCAGTGAATTATAGTCCAATAATAAAAATATTTATTTAAAAATCAATAAAAATCAATTAAATAAAAAGTTATTTCAAGCACCGACTTTAACACAAAATGCGTTTCTTCTCATTTTTTCACTATGTACGGGCCACAAGAAAAATATAAAAATAAATGAAAAACGGCTATAGGCTAAACCGTTATCAGCATATGTTGAAGTAGATTCATCTCCCTATGTCTCTGAGAGAATAAGCGGCGTCATGCGGCGGAATACTCCGTCATTCTATTTTTACTTTCACTTTTTGCTTATAGTGAACTGACTGAGTTAAGACATTCACCAGCATAAATCTTGCGCAAAATTAGACAAATTATTTCCAGCATTGCGATGTAAACAATTGCCCCGCCCCCCGTATCGAAAACATACCGAACCGTAACACCACTGTGTCTATCGAACCGTGAATTTTGTGAACCGTTACACCCCTAATATATATAGGTCAGAATCAAGTAAGTATGGGATCAGATTCCCGCCTAAAGTATGGCAATCACAGATACAAAAATAACAAGCGTGAAAACAAAATTTAAAACGCAAGTAAAAATATATTGCACAAGATTTAAGAATGAAAGCAAAATGTTCAGAATAGCAAACAATGGTCACGGATAGAAAAATAATAAGCGTACATCAAAAAATTAATAACGCATTTTTTATCATCTTTCCATGCAGGACACCGTTATATATGTCTGTCTGTCAAACCTAGCCTAGTCAATGGAGAAACATTTCATTCATCCATTCATAATTAATTGACCAATTTACTAATTTAACATTAACGGATCGCCTGGCATGCTTAAAACAGTGACATATAGACACATATAACGGTGACTTCACGAGGCCGGTGTGTATTGTGGCTGCTCCATTTCGCCATGTGGCCATAGACGAATAAATACAGGTGAATATAACCACGGCGGGTCCCTAGGATGGCTCATTTAATTTAAAAGATCACCAGGTAGGCGTACAGCAGTGACAGACAGACCTATACGAGGTGACACTTGACTCCATAAAGTGACTTACAGGGGTATTTATTTTTTACCTTTGCAATGCCATCATTTTCTTATATGTCAAATTAAAAATATGTTTATAAGCTTTTTAAAATGTATATTTAAAACAATATAATAAGTACAATAAGACAAATAAGTTACCAATCATGACATTATTAATAAAAAAAATATTTTTACTGCAGAGGTGGCACAGAAGAACACAAAAGTGGCTTGTAGGTACATTTTCAGACATTTAATGAGGCTCAGAGGTGGCATGAGTGCAATTAAATTCGTATATGCATGTGGACATTCATGTTTTAAATATAAATGTGCTTTTAGAGATGCACGACGGCTCAGCTGTTACTTTATTTGGAACCATTCTTGTTGATTATATGGAGTAAAATCATGCAGTACTTGTTTATTGATCTGTTGTATTAAATCAATATATCACATTTGCAGACTACCCTTATAATTATTAAAAGCTGTCACTCTCCTGATCGCGATCTGTGGGCGCACAGAAATTGAGAGTGAGTGAGAGACTTCTCAAGACTCAAAAGCACGTGCAAATGTGATTCATTCTGTCAGAACCTGCGGAAATTAGTATAATTATTATTAATAGCTGCAATCCCGCGCCGAAATTCAAGTTCTGCTCTGTGTTCTCTGCTAAGAACCCGACTGTGAACGATGCGAGTGTTACTATGCTGTTAGAAACTGCAGCCGAGGCGAGGAAGATTTTAGGTGTGCCAGCAGAACAACAGTGCGCTTCATGTTTCTTTCTCCTCAGTTATCCCTGATAACGTTAAAATGGAGTGAACACGGAGCAGTTTTTCCGTGAGCGGGAATGTAAAACCCGGAGTGGATCCAGAGCGGAGTGATTACAGAAGAGTGGAGAGAGGAACGTGCTTTAATCCACTCCAGGCTTTGATCACATACCCCTCAGCAGACTGAATGCACCTCGTCTTTCCTTCATTTAAGACCTTATTCAAGCCAAAATCAAGACAGTTATTACACTATTTGAGAAATGTAAGTGTATTTACGGTCTTAAAATTATGAAAAGTGAATTTAAGACAGGCGGGAACCCTGCAATTGACGGAAATCCGTCGTCCGACGAATAACATTAATCTCTGTAAATAGTGACTAAACACGACCCATTAATACATGTTAACCAGGAGTCACTCATTTATAATCGCGACATCGTCTGATAAAAGCAACATGCATCTAACGTTACACTGAAGAGTGGCTATGCGGTGGTTTTGGCAGCGCGCTTCCTGCGTCTGAGTAACAAAAAGAAAAGAAAAAAAAGGGCATAATATTCTCAGACGATCTATGCTCATATTTATAACTCCAAACTGTCCGTAAGTGACAGGTGCTTGGAAACGTTGTTTTTTACTGCTTTACTGACGGCTGTGCTGCGGTATGGCCAGCTGAATGCACTGCTTCTTCTCTGCCGCTCAGCTCACTCCAGAGTCAGACCTCGCGCTCGCAGCACTGGCGACATCTAACTGAACCATAAGGTTTTTGTATCCAAAAAAGTAGCTTGGTTTGTCAGTTTGTCTATTCTATGGGAAAAAAGCCGCTAACAGGGTCTGAAAGTTGTTATATATAATGCCAAATTCGCGCTCGTGTGTGAGACACGCGGGAGCTGATGGCAGCGGACGGTGGATATTTGTGGCGGTCGATGTGGATATTGTGGATGACTTCTCTCTCATCACATTCTTGTGCTACAGCTTCAGTTTCAGAACTTTCACGCTTAGTAACACATTCAGCTGTATCCTCGCCAAAATGCAATAGTGAAAAGAGACCTCTAACAGTGTCGCATTGCGAACGTTATTTAAATGACACCGGTATTGCGGTATTTTAAAAATGAATATCATAAGAAAAATAAACACCGGTATTCGGTATGAACCGGTATACCGGCCAGCACTAGTCTCCTATATGGAAAAATGTTTCCCAACAGATATGCTATCCATTTTCACCTGTACGAGTAAACAACACTGAGCATCGGCAGCAATGAGGCAGGCGTGACGTCATCACCCCTCTTCGTCTGATTGGCTGAGGAGGAGCTGTCAATCAAGAACTAGTGGACCAATGATGACGCTTAAACCTTCCCTGATTTACATGAAACTCTAACTGCAACATTTAGGAAAGCAAGCGCAGAAAGTGGAACATTTTATTTTGTGCAAGTCAGATAATTTAGCATTAATATTTCACATTTGTGCAATATGATTTTAAATGTGTTTAAAGTTTTGATTCATGCTTATTTAAAAAAAAAAATAATAATTTTTTTATTTACGTTTTTTATTTATGACCATTGTTTGCTAATCTGAAAATTTTGCTTTCATTTTTAAATCTTGTGCAATATATTTTTACTTGCGTTTTAAAATTGTAATTGTTAATGTTAAATTAAATGTTAAAAAAATTGTAATTTTGTATTTTGTATAAATAAAACTGTTTTTTGCCATACTTTAGGCAGGAATCAGATCCGATAAGTCAATGAATCTACATATCAAAGAAACAATCTGAGACAAATATTCTAAGAATATGGTCAGACTAGGGGAATTTCTTGCTTAATTTCTTTAGCTACCATGTGTTCACACACACCAGATAAATCATCACTGACTCGACCTGACTTAACCATGACTAATACTCAACAATAACTTATTCACTAAACAAAGTCACAAGGGAACAAATGTTCCAGCTAAACGCAAGTAAAAAAACAAGTTAAACTTGAAAAGGTTTCAAGTTTTCAGAAACAAGACTAAAAGTCAGAATGGAAACTTGGCAAGAGTTCTTTGTCAGCAATCTAGGTTCACAGGTTATAAATAACTTAAACTTTAAGCATTACTCTCATCTCACACAATCACATACACTTATAACACTATATAACCAACAGCTCTCTGAATGCCTTAAACTACTCAAATCTTTTAGTTTTTTTTACTCTGAATACAGTTCACCAAATATACAACAAAACCCCTTTTCAACACAAAAAAGCCAAGCTTAAAAAAAAAAAAAAAACTAAATTATTTCCATTATCATTACACAGAAGGGTAAAATGTTATTATGCTTTTATATAGTTTTAAAAGACAAATACTACACTGGCAATTTTCAAAAGCATATTATCTTCTAAACTGTTCACAGAAACGCCGGTACTTTCCAGGCAGCCTTGGGACTTTCCGCCCAACCCCTATCTTTAGTGACGGCTTTCATACTCGCAGTCATGGGCGGATGTTGTTGGATTTTTTTACGGTCAGAGTATATGTTTCATCAGCTTATTTGCTTAACTGTTAGGTTAGATTACATTTTTTTTAAAGAAAATGTCATCATAAAAGTTGGCATTTAGAAATGTAAAACATTTTAAGACGGATATGACAAGCCAGGTGAACAATGTTCTTACCTCAAACTCTTTCAGAGTTCCAGACCAACTACATCCGTCATTTGGGCATTTGGCCGGCAAGCTATCAATTTCCCTCCGTGCAGCATTATCAGGAAATGCCTATGGGAGTCAAATACCGTGGAATATTCTTTGTTAATGAATACTTTTTGAAACAGTATTCCTGTAACTGCTAAACATTACATCAGTGAACGTACATTTGCCAAGAATGCACTGAATAAGAGTTATCAGGAAATAAAAAGAATGATAGCACTTACAACTCCAATATTGAGCATAGACGTTGCTTCTTCGAATATGCCCTCAGCACGACAGGCTTCGCAGGGTATGGGCCCCGAGCTAATGAAGAGGAAAGATTTGAACTTTAACAGTGCAGCCTTCAAAACAGAGTTAGGCTAGATCGAACTTTAAGCACACTATAAACATCACAGTTTTGGGAAAGCATTAATATACAGCCTTCTCTTACATGAGGGCTATTTATTAAGTCAAACCAAAGACAGCTTTCAAGCTTAAGTGGCAACAAGAAAGTAGTGCTTTTGATAATGGAAAGATTGAAGTGAAAGCAGCATGTGCACAATAATAATTAAAAGCGAAACATGAGGAAGGGTAAACGTATTGCACTGAATTTATGTTCTCATTTACATCCTTTACTAGCGGACAATATAAAAAGCTTCAAAGGCTGTGTGCAAACTGACATTTATCTGAGCCACAAGTAAATGATGGTTAAAGTTTTTCCATGCTTGTACCTATATAAGTACAGCTAGAGGCCCTTTTCAACAAAGGCAATAGAATGGTAAAACAAATACTAATAAAATGTCAACATTTCTTGCAATTGAAAATGAAATAAAATTGTAAACTTTCTGTACATTTAAAGACTTTCTTGTATTTTGTAGTTGGATGGTGAACAATCAGATATTTGGGGTGAAACATTTTTTGCCGTTACCAGGCATTAGTATGACTATTTTCATATAAACAAATGATGAGGCAATAATAATAGGCTCAAAAAAATATAAAAACCAAGTAATTACATGGTTTTCTTGAACAACACTGATAAATCCATTTAATTTTAATATTTTGCCACATGCAGAAACTTTTATTTTGAAATCGTGATGCACAATACATGGCATATTTAGAAATAGGTTGATGTATTCTCATGTATTGGAAAAGGTTTATAAATTAACATTACATATCCAGTGAGATAATGCACACCGTTTTCCCAGATGAACATTGAGCAATTCAAATTCACAGCATATGCAGAGGAAGAGTTTAGCCCCTTTTACACATACAGTCTTTACTAGTAAATTACCAGTAAGTTACCATTAAGAGATCATGTGTGAACAGGACCTTTTAAAAAATCCCGGTAAATTTGTTCTGACAGTGGCAATCATATCATTCTCAAGGAGTTGACATGATACTCTGAGATGTTTACAAAGCTCCGCTGTAAATATGCGCGATGGACTTTGACCATTGTGCCTCGCAGCTTTTTCATTGTGTCTCGCTTTTCCATTCATTAGGGCTGCAACTCTGTAATTGGATACTATTATGCGCGTCTCGGGTTTATAAGAGCAAAAAATCGGATTGGCTAGTAATGTTAGTTTGGTTGAGAGTGAAAGCTGTGCTCCTCTCATACCATTGGTAGGCAATCTCATGGACTCGAAAGTGATATCAACATGTTTTTTTTTTAAATGTTGTTTTATTTTTTAACGCAGCCAAACACCGGAAATACGCCTCGGTGCTGGCAGAATTTTAACCCCTGTGATATTTACAACCTGAATTTTGGAAATGTTGGGACGTTTTTATATTTAAATAAAATGAAAACAAAGACTTTTAATTCACCTGAGCCGATATTTTATTCACAATAGAACAGAGAACAAATGTTTAAACTGAGAAATTTTACCCATCCACTAAATGAGCTCATTCCAAATTTGATAATGTCATGCATTCTTATTAGATACAATAGCAGTCAATGGTATTTCCATATAAGCCAAAAGTTGAGATGCACCGATTGAAATTTTCTTAGCCGATTCCGCTTGTGACCTGTCGATAACTCTTTTTGCCGATTACAGCATATACAAACAAAAATCTATACTTTTTATGTAAAACAATGTAGATAATAAAAAATTATTAAACATTACAATTCCCCCAATTTGGACAAAGTTAAAATGTTCTCTCACTTAACTCTCAAAATAAAGTGCTCCGTGACTAGAAAATAGGAAGAAATAACAATTAACTGAAAAGGAGTTGCTGCATATAACAAAACAGAGGTCCCACTATGTTTCTTAAATTGTCTTTTTTTTTTTTATGTGTCGTCTTTTACATAAAATTCTTACATTGTTTCAGTTAATTCAGTTAGAATAATAAGAAACTGTAGAGATGTTACCATTCAAATTAAATCAGTATCAACAAACTCAAAACAAAACAAAATCTTTCCACTGCAGGAAACTGAAGTGGCATTAGATGTATTTACATGTATTGTTTGATGAAGCTGAGGTGCCATAAATGCATTTACACTGCTAAATTTTGAATGCATAATTTATTTTATAAGATTATTTTTAAAACATTTTAAAGAAATGTTGGGAAAAATGCTATGATTGTTTTAAATATGAAACGAAACCATTTAGTACTTCATTCAACAGATTCGTTGAGGCAAGAAGTAACTACTGTCTTTATGAATGGGTTACTGAATCATTGACTCACTTGATTCGTTCAAAAACGTGGATTCATTCAGTAACGAAACACCGCTGTGTTGCTCGGAGACACAAAACCGTTCTGCCGTGGCTTTGATTGGAGCTGTTTTCATCAAGAAAATCAAAACAGTCAATATTGTTTCTAAAATGTAAGTCACTTAATTTTAACTTCTTGTTTATTGAACTACTATTATATAAAATCACATTGTAATCGTGTTGAAACATTTTGGTCGTGTAATGTTGCATACCTAAATTATATTGGGCTATTATAAATTTATTTATTTTTACTTCCGCAGTATGCATCCATAACTTTCATTTGTTTTGCAACCCTCTACGGACACCTTGGCAACTGAATCAATATACTATATGAATATGTATATACATGTATATCATATTTTTTATGTTTGTAAAATGGTGCATATGCATATTATATATATATATTACTATCTGAAAGTATACTCTTAACATCAGTCAGTCAAGCATTATAATATTATAATCAAGTAGGCCAATTATTTAATGATATAACTTTAGTAATTAGTATTAAAACCTGGTAAACATGTATGAATGCATATTAGCAAAGTCTCTTTAAGACAAGTCATGTCACTCGGCGGCCATCTTTGAAACGTCTCTCTATCACTTTGAATGGGGAAACATCAAATTCTCCAAAACTGTTCACTAAGCTTGATTAAATTTCATATTTGAAATTAACAATCAAATCGGACAACAACTGTGTCATAAATGTTGTTTCTTTTGCTCAAATAGAATTATAAAAAGCTTATTTCTCAGGCTAGATCAGCCAGTGTGCATGCGCAGTCCTGAGCACGCTTCTAAGAGGGCTGACTGTTTCTACAGCAACCGGGACTTCTAACGGCAGCTGCAGTGACGCAATGACTTTAATGATTAGCGATTGACTCTTTCATTCAGAAGGCGGGGCTTCCTGTGATTGAACGGCCATATTAAGCAGTGCATTTTTCCCCATTCAAAACTACACAAGTGACGCATCTTGGGTATTCTAATCTATAGTCTTTGATATTAGTCATTTTAACTGAACTTAAGACAGTGCTTTTTTGGTCATTCAGTTTTTTTCTGTAAAAAAATGTACAATAAAAGGGGGAAAAACTAACAATAATACTGACAAAGATAATGATGATGATAATAATAATAATAAGAATTATATTAATAAGAACAATATAAAAAGCACTAAGGATTAATGAGCTGCTAGATTCATGAATATTAATCAGGTTGTCTGCGTTCGCTCAAACTGATTCACTGAAATCCAAACGGACGATAATAGGTGAGCGCCAGCCAATGAGATTGTCATTTGCGCATTAGTTCCGCACACTACCAGAGAACCCGGCATTTCTTAAAAGCTGAAGAATTCCAAAAGGAACTGTGATGAGGCTTCAACAGATTGAGGATTGATTTGCAGTATTATTGAAAACGTAGAAGAACAAACAGGGTCAATCACCAGCAAACACAACAGTAGAGGCAAGACAACTTGGAATCCAGGGACGAGCATGAGATCAGGGCAGGCAGCAAGCAATCACGATGAGAGAAAACAATCCAAGATAATGCACAGGGAGACAAGGCACGGAAAGAAACGCTCAGAAATGCAAGACAAGACAAGACTTCGCAAAGAGGGAGAGTCTGAGAGCTGTATAAATAGTCCACTAATACAGGTCAGGTGCACATCCAATCAGGTTCCTATCCAAGATGGCGGCGCGTTCGGACGCAGCGGCTACTCCGGGTCCTAAAAACGGTGTTTTTATGTCTGTTAGTCTTGTCTCCTCGTCTTCAAACTGTCTGACTTTATTGAAAAATCAAAAGACAAACACCCGGAAACACATCTATGATCGCCAGAGCCTCCTGGATATCGACAATGTGTACAAACATCAGCTTTCACCGGCGACTACTGAGAAGCTACAAGGCCTCTGTCTGCTGCTGAAGCCGGACCCCGAGACCGCGGCCTCGCCTACTGATGCTACCCGCATAAAGCGGCGACGCCGGCGGTGTGAGAGGGACAGAAGCGGCAAGCGTGGAGGTATTCGAGCTAGGCTAAGGGCTAATCCAACTAGTCCAGCAATTCCATCACTCATGCTCTCAAAGCGTTCGCTCTCTGGAAAACAAACTGGACTTAATTCAACTCAGCCGGTCTACACAGCATGAGACAAGGGATTGTTGTGTGTTTGTTTTCACTGAAACATGGCTAAACGACAACATCCCGGACTCCGCCATTCAGCTGCACGGACTAACCTGCTGCCGGCGGACAGAGATTCATCACTGTCTGGTAAGACTCGCGGGTGGCTTGTGTGTGTATATCAACAAAGAATGGTGTAACAATGCAGCGGTATTATCAACACACTGTTCATCGCTGGTGGAGTTTATGGTTGTGAAATGCCGACCGTTCTATCTGCCGCGGAGTTCACGGCCATTGTTATTGTCGCGTGTACATTCCCCGTGTGCAAATGCTAAGGCGCGCCGTGAACTGTACAGCGCCATCAGCGAACAACAAACAAATAACCCCGGCGGCTTTTTCATCATAGCCGGCGACTTCAACCACGCTAACTTAAAGACAGTTTTACCAAAGTTCTACCAACATGTGAACTTTGCAACAAGGGAAATAACACACTGGACTTTGTTTACACAACAGTGAAACACGCATACAAAGCCGAACCCGCCCCCACCTCGGATACTGGACCACATCTCTGTTATGCTAATCCCAGCATACAGACCGCTTCTCAAACTGGCCAAACCGGTTCAAAAGCAGATCACGGTATGGCCAGACAATGCTACCTCAGCACTGCAGGACTGCTTCCAGGACACAGACTGGAACATGTTTAAAGAGGCGGCCACCTATAATAACCATACAGACCTGCAGGAGTACACTGAAACTGTGACTTACATCAAATACTGCATTGATGATGTGACAGTCACCAAGACCATCACCACACGTGCAAACCGGAAGCCATGGATGACAGCAGAGGTTCGTGGGCTGCTAAAAACCAGAGATGAAGCGTTCAGATCAGGAGATAAAGCGGCCCTCAAAACAGCAAGAGCCAATCTGTCCCGTGGCATCAAAAATGCAAAACGGTTATATGGCAGTAAAATAAATAATCATTTCACAAACAGCAGAGATACACGGAGCCTGTGGCAAGGCATTCAGACCATGACTGACTACAAGCCCCCGCCACAGGCCTGTGACGACGACACATCCCTCCCAGATGCACTCAACCACTTTTATTCACGGTTTGAAATGCAGAACAACACATCTGCACAAAAACTGCCCACACCTCCCAACGACCAGGCACTCTGTCTGTCTCCAGCCGACGTAAGGAAGACCCTATCTAGGATTAACCCACGCAAGGCTGCGGGTCCTGACAATATACCTGGCCGTGTACTGAAAGACTGTGCTGAACAGCTGACAGATGTCCTAACAGATATCTTCAACATCTCGCTGAGCCAGGCAGTCATCCCCACATGTCTCAAATCCACGACAATCATACCGGTACCAAAAAAATCACCCGTGTCCTGTCTAAATGACTACCGTCCCATAGCACTGACTCCAATCATAATGAAGTGCTTTGAGAGGCTAGTCATGCACAACATCAAAACCAGCATCCCCAACACACTCGATCCGCTCCAGTTTGCATACCGCCCAAACCGCTCTACGGATGATGCAATTTCCTCCACCCTCCACCTGGCTCTTACCCACCTAGAAAATAAAGACTCATATGTTAGAATGCTGTTCATCGACTTCAGCTCAGCATTCAACACAATAATCCACAACAGCTCATCAATAAATTAAGCCTGCTGGGCCTCAACAACTCCCTCTGCAATTGGATCCTGGACTTTTTAACCGGAAGACCTCAGTCAGTTGGTCGGCCACAACACCTCGAGCACTACCACACTGAGCACAGGGGCCCCACAGGGCTGTGTGCTCAGCCCGCTGCTCTTCACGCTGCTGACCCACGACTGCACTGCCAAGTTCAGCTCAACCACATCATCAAGTTTGCCGATGACACATCAGTGGTAGGTCTCATCAGCAACAACGATGAAACGCACTACAGAGAGGAAGTGGCACAGCTGGCTGAATGGTGTGGCGCTAACAACCTGTCCCTCAATGTGGAGAAGACAAAGGAGGTTGTGATGGACTTCAGGAGAAACTCTGTTGACCACCCCACTGACCATCGACACCTCGACTGTGGAGAGAGTCAGCAGCACTAAATTCCTGGGGTGCACATCACAGAGGACCTCACCTGGACTACCAACACCAAGTCTATCTCCAAGAAGGCACAACAGCGCCTACACTTTCTCCGCCGGCTGAAAAGAGCAAGCCTCCCTCCACCCATCCTCACCACCTTCTACAGGGGTACCATTGAGAGCGTGCTTGACCAGCTGCATCACTGTCTGGTACGGAAACTGCTGTGCAGCAGACCGCAAGACCCTCCAGCGGACAGTGAACACCGCTGCAAAAATCATTGGTGCCCCTCTCCCTCCATCCTGGACATTTTCCTTACACGATGCTCCAGCAAAGCAAAAGTATCGTGGAGGACCCCACCCACCCCTCCCACAGTCTCTTCCAGCTCCTACCCTCAGGTAGACGGCACCGAGTATCAGAGCCCGCTCCGCCAGACTGCTCAACAGCTTTTTCCCCAGGCTGTGAGAGCCCTGAACTCACATCACACCGCCCCTCTCTGAAACCCCAAACAACCCCCCCCCCCCACACATCTCAGGAAAAACTGTTAAACTTTTATCTCTGTGGAATTCAGGTGAGCGGGCCTGCACAAGCCACCTGTAGCAACACACTCTCCTCTGCATGCACTAGACACTTTCACACACCATTGTGTGTCCATAATCCCACAAAAGACTGACTGTAATATATGACTGTAATGTATGTATGTTTACTGGCTCATGCACCACAAATCACCTTACACTGTTCCCCAGCCAGCTGCTTGAATGTCTCTCTTTTGCACATGTACAGTATTGTATTTGAAGTCATCTGCACAGTTGTACAGTTTGTATTTTTTGTACAGTTTGTATTTTTGTTTCTTGTTTTTTAGTATAGGTAACCACTTTATATACATATGTATAGTCAAAGCTGACAGTAGGTTAGTTTGTGTATAGGTTTATACTGTTTTACTTCGTGTTGTATATTTGTATTTATGTAGCACCGTGGTCCTGTGAGGCACGACATCTCGTCCCACTATATGTCCACACATGTAGTGGAATGACAATAAAGCTCAACTTGACTTGACTTGACTTGAGGACCAGGCACGTGATTGGGAAATGAAGTCCGAATGCAGTTCAATACTCAGGGGAGAATTCCTTCTGGTGGCGAGCGGGAAGCACTGTGGGAGTCTCGTTTGTGACAGGAACACTGTTATTTTTACAGGACAATAAAACAAAGAATAGTGTTTACATGTAGCGCATCAATTCTGCATGTTATGCAAGACTCTTTCTTTGCGTGTGCGACGGCTTGTCGTGCGCCTTCACGGTACGTCAAAACACAGGTACACTGCACATCCATTCAGATTAAATGAAAAAAAGCACAGACTGCTTGACGAATAGTGAAACTCTGAAGTGCTCAGTCATAGTGTTCGGAAAGTTAAAATGCATCTGTGCTAAACTTATAGCCTCCAACTTACAAACTGTGAGTAAATCTGAGAATTTATTAACCAGTGGCTAATATTAGTCGCCCAGGGTGAAGATTTAGTCGCATATGCGAGTGATTAACTCGCAATGTAGAGAGGGTTATTTTGATTTCTGCACGAGTCTCTCTCCCACACTCACTCAGGCTGCGCAAGCCTCATCTGGCATGACAAAAAATACACTATCTGTCACCGCAATTGTGACGTGAAAACAGGCCGACTCTGAATCGGCAGACTGACCGGCAGGTCACCGGTCCGGGCCAGTCATGTGGAAAACCGGCTAATTCCGGTTCCTGGTCAGTCGATCGGTGCATCTCTACTTAAAGGGGTCATTTGATGTGATTTCAAGTTTTCCTTTCTCTTTGAAGTGTTACAAGCTGAGTGTGCATATATAAGATTATCTAAGACTGCAAAGACTAAAGTCTCGAAACCAAATAAATATTCTTTATCAACGTTAAGACAGCCACGACTAGGGTTGGGTATCGTTTGAATTTTATCGATTTCGATTCCGATTCTGCTTATCGATTCTGATTCACATACCGTGCAATGGTTTGCTAAAAAGAGACACGGGATAAATGCTTGATATCATTATCTAATCACATTGGAATCGAAACTGGGAATCGAAAAGAATTTTTAGTATGCATTTGAGAGACGTTCTGAAATGTAATGCATTCATACATGCATGCACAGTTTGCAGCTTTAATCGCCTTTTTTGGTAATTTCATGACTTAACTGACGACAGACTCCTATACTGTTTCTTGTGCGCTTATTTATGATGTCGCGATCAGAGCATGCGCTGTGAGCACAGTGACGGCTGGCCCTCTGACAGGACAGGAAAGTTTGTTTTACTGACATATAGCCTAACAGTATCTCATTGTTCTACCAAAGCTCATTTGGCTGATGTACCTTTTTCCGCGCTGATTTGACTCACACCTGGCGCTGAGGCAAAGCTGCAGTGCGCGTCTGAAAAGTCTCGTTGGATGTGGATGCAAAAAAATACACCGGTTCCGCGTCTTAATAAAGGCATTTCTTGTAATGAAAAAGGGGACCAAAACTGCAGTTTTGAGCAGGGTGGCCAAGCTTAGATCAGTGGTGGCACTGCTGCACGGATGAACCAAGTGATCTCAACATTGTGATCGCACACCTCAAAGGTTGAGGAATGAAACAGACAAATCATTTTAATTTAGGAATAGAATCACATTGGTGTTTGAATCATGTTCGCGATCTTTAACGATCTATTAAATTAATGTCATGTTGGTGGTGACACCTCTCATGCAACATGTTTAGCTATCACAGATATTATACTTAGCTTTTTTGGCTACTGAACGCAAATTAAGGCAAACTTTGGAGGCTTAGATTAGCGAGCAAGGTCCTGGCAGATAGCTATCACACCGGTCCTCACAGATGAAGAAAAAAAAGCGCATAGGAATCGATAAGAGGAATCGAAATTTTAATTTGACAACAAGTATCCGATTCCTGACCTTAAGTATCCGATTCTGGAATAGGAATCGATTTTCGATTCCCAACCCTAGTCACGACCCCCTAAAAAGGCTAATTCAAACACACCCCACATGTCTATGTCACGATGTGGAAATATTTGCATAATGCAGCCCAAATGTTCACACAAAGAAAGAAGGCATAGTTTCAGTACATTTAAATTTATGCATTTAGCAGACGCTTTTATCCAAAGTGACTTACAGTGCAGTGCATTCAGGATATACTGTTTTTCATCAGTATGTGTGTTCCCTGGGAATTGAAACCACTGAGCCACAGGAACAGTAGCCACAGTAGTGTTACATATTTTTCAATCATTCGTTAAATGATAATTTAAATGAGAAATTCAACAGTTTAATAATTTTGTTTTCATCTTTCTTTCTGATCATCACTCTTCTACACAGACTCCCAGGAAATCAATTAATTTAAAGATAAAATACTTATTTTAAACATGGAAAATGAATCCTGGAAATGTGCATTACTCCACTGTTTTTCATACCAGATAGCCATTTTTAGCTTCTCAAACATAAAATGTAATTTGCATTCACAAGTTCTTTACTTTTTCTTTCTTTTTTTCCTTTTAAAAACATAAAAACTTGGTTTTAACATTAGCTGTATCATAAAAAATACTTGTCCTAATAGTATAAAATCACTATAAAGTTGACAAAAAAACTATAGCCAAATGACTGACACCAAGGTAAAGCTCACCAAAGATTGAAAATATCCTAGGACATATCCACAGAGGTAAGTGAAGATAGTATATCCAGACAGAAGGAGAACCCTTTGGGTTAAGAGGCAAAAGAGTGGATCAACATCAAGCGAAATTAGGGATATTTTTCCATCTAGCTAGTGCAGTGGTAGATTAAAGCGATTGGGAATGTCCATGGAGAGGGTGGCAATAAATGCAGAGCAAGAGGCAGAGGGTTGCCCTGGGTACCTGGTGAGTTGTTTGAAACAGAACACACAGAAGCGATGTCCACACTGTGCTTGGAAAGGTTTCCTGAGTATCTCTTTGCACTGCTGACATTGATATTTTGGTTCCATGGACACAGACAGCACTTCTCGAGATATCCCGGGTAATGTTGAGTCCAATGAAGAAGGTAAAGATGGATGTGCCATTGCTTTCCATTTACCCCAGTGCCAGCAGTACAGATCATCTGTTAAAAAAATAAAATAACAAAATCAAGCACAAATTAGCAGAATAATGGCAACCGGGTTTTACCACCTTTGTTCAAAAATCAACATGAAATTGCATTTACAATTATTTTATCTTTCATTATGTGACATATTTACAGAACTTCAGACACTTTGATCTAATGAGACAGACAATACACACACAGCACATTAACATCATGTAGCATACATATTTCTTATATAAAAGCAAACTAACAGACTCAATATTAAGATTACTTAAGTCTTTTTATTTATTTGTTTATTTTATTCTATATTTTTATTCTGTAGTATATTAATAAACTGCAGTAGCACAAACGCACAGTACAACAACAAACTACCACATACCATCATTCTATCTGTGACGGAGAGTGTGGAGCTCTGCAAACCTCTGGTTGCAAATTCGGTAGTTTCAAAAATCGCTGCTAGCTAACACATAACTGCAAAATACAATGCGTGAAAACACAAACTCACACACACGAAATGGCTCAGGCAAGATAATCGCTAACCGCTTAACACAGATGTCAATCAAATTCACCAAGCATATCCGACCAAAAATCTAATTGTATTATTATAAGATTTGAGATGGCACAGTGAATTCATGTTTGTAATTATATTTAACGCAATAAAATAGCAATAATTTAATAAATAAAACATATTTTTTGTAATAACTGGGTGGGCCTATGCAGAAAGTGGGCGGGCCTGTGCCCGCTAGGCCCGTCCACTGGCTACGCCCCTGCTGCTTAGTGCTGCTTCTCATGTCTCCGATGAGAAGAGGAAGGGGTGGTTGTTGCTGGTTACTGTGATGATTGAAATCATGAAATGGATTAGCAAATAGACCACAGAATGTTATGTTTTCTAAAACACACACGGATGGAATGTATTCAAACAGCACTGCACGAGCTCGCGGCGCCAGGGTTCAAAATCCAAAGCGCAAGGAAAATCTGCGCTGAAACACTCATCATTTGCTCATTTTTTTAAAGGCGCGTGACAATGTGATACATGTGACAAACATCTTCCCAAATTTGTAATGAGATATATCTGAGAAATATCTGCATGCTGTTGTCAACAAAGAGAAGCTCTTGAGGTCTTCCTGGTTCCTGCATATTTCCTCCAAAATAAAAGCTCCATCAACATTCATAAATGTTAGCATTGTAATTTTACTCTTGTTCTCTAAAATAAAATAAAAAGTAAGACAATGATAATGATATAAATAATTACCCTACAACAGCTGTATTAATACATTTACTATAACATTCACCAATAATGTTCAAATTGTTATCTGTAATAATTTCTAATGTTTTAAACGAAGTCTCTTCTGCTCAGCGATGATGCATTTATTTGTACAGAAAAAAATACAAGCCTGATTCAAGAAGGGGGTCTCAAAAATTGCCAAAAAATATTATTTTACTAACTTATTAATTTTAAGTTAAATTATTCTTTGTTGGTATAATGTCTGATAGGATGCACTAAAAATTAAAGCACTAAAAATGTTCAGTGTTAAGTATATATATATATTTTTTTGTAAAGCAGGACAAAAGAGTAAAAAGCAGATTTTGGATATTTAATTTATGCAATAGTGAAAAAATTTGCAAAATAGGCCTACATGGGGGAGAATTTTTTTGAAAAACCGTGTTCGGTCTTCGGCCTTCAGTGTTTCATTTTGTTCGGCTTCTTGTTTTCATTTCGGTGCATCCCTAGTTACTATTATTAAACTTGTTTACAAAACTTTGTATTATGCTTGTTATAGAGTGCATGACGTCACGTGCACTACTGCCGGTGGCAATACACAACTGCGGTGACAACCGACCACCACCGGTGACGCGGTTGTCACGGTCACCGTCACAGCCCAAATAATACTGCCATTAAAGTGACATCATTAATCAGAAGTCCATGGTTATTAGATCAAGACAATGCCAGGTCTCATTCTGCATGCGCTAAAACAGCATTCCATAGACACATATGGATGTGACCGACTGGCCAGCAGATTTGTCTCCTAAAAATGTATGACCCATCATGAAAAGGAGAACCAGACAACAATGACTATGGACTGTTGAGCAGGTGAAGCCTTGTAGATTCAAGCTTGCAAAACCTTAATTCCCAGATTATGAAAATAGGTAGGCTAAATAAAGCAAAGGTGACACAATGGTAAACATGCCTCTGTCCAAACTTTTTTGGAGTGTGTTGTAGCACCAAAATCTAAATTTGTTTATACTTACAAAATAAAATGAAGTTGTCCAAGCGAAAATATTGGTATTTTTTTCTACTTTATTCAATTAAATAAAGGTAAAAGAGAATGAACAAATAAAATATTCTTGATTTTATGGCATTTCCCAAAACAGCCCAACTTTTCTGTAATTGGGTTTGTACTATAGTTTACTAATGTTTGAACTAATGTTCCAACTCCATAAAAGCTTCGTTCGTCTTCAGAACACAATTTAAGATAATTTAGATAAAAAACTGGGAGGCTTGTGACTGTCCCATTGACTGCCAAGTAAATAACACTGTCGAGAAGAGATCGACCGATTTATCGGTTTACCGATATTTAAGCATTTTTACCATAATCGGATATTGGTTTTGAAAAAAAAAACGATATTTTTTTTTTGTCACATACACAATTATACAGAGTTTAACCAACAGTGAAATGTGTTCTCTGCATTTGACCCATTCAAGTACACACACACACACAGTAGTGAACACACACACACACACACACACACACACCTGGAGCAGTGGACACTGTTCACTCAGGAGAAGCTCCAGTACGGCCACCGCATGTAACTTTATACAAGATTCACTTGTTTGAAACACGCTAAATTATATTAACATTTACTATAAAACCATTATTTCGCCAATAAACATCTAAATAAATACATTTCTATCGAAATTATTTATTATCTCCGCAAGCATTCGCAGTTTGAGTATAGTTCTGTGTAAATGCATAGATAAACCGCGCTGTCAGCAGTTTTCATAATTTAGAATGACAAAAACATTTTAATAATTCTGATAAAACCTGTCAGTTAAGAAATGCAATAAAATACGATGTTTTGTTTGTTATAACTTATTTCAATATTCCAGAGATTATTATTAATTGAATTAACATTATCCAGTGAATTATTATTCACTCTTTAGCTAATTAAACAGCTAATAAACCTAAAATTGTAGTTTAAAATGAAGTTGATATGACTTCTGTCCTTGATTTTATCCATTTGAATACATTAGACATTCTTTTGCTTATTGTTAATATCAGTGTTGCTGATGATGCTTTTTATAAATAAAATGTTTTTATTGATGTAATTTGAAGATAAAATTTTGCATGAAAAAGTTCATTTTCAACAGTTTTTGTTGTTGTTAAGATGACTGAAAGTGAAGAATGGACTTACTTCACTCTGTTATTTATTTACTTTATAACAGTAAATAAATATCGGTTCTGCATATCGGTTACATAAATGTACAAATAATCGGTATCGGTTATAAAAATCAATATTGGTCGATCACTACTGTCGAGGTTCAGAAAAGTATGAAAAGCATCGCTAGGGTAGTCCATCTGACATCAGTGGTTCAATCTGAATTTTATTAAGTGACCAGAATGCTTGTATGCAAAAAAAAAATAATAATCCTCTCTGTCTCTCCTCGTTAGCGTAGCGCCATTTTGGATATTACCCATCCAAACCAAGCAACGTACGCTCTTCTGCATCCGCCTCAGTGCAAGGATGCGTATTCTAAATGTATTTACATTTCTGTGGCTCAGTGGTAGAGCATTGCATTAGCAGCGCAAAAGTTGTGGGTTTGATTCCCAGGGAACACATGTACTGACAAAAACATAGCCTGAATGCACTGTAAGCCACTTTGGATAAAAGCGTCTGCTAAATGCATAAATAAAATTAAATAAATTTACGTTTTGATTTGAATGAAGACAGCCAATTCTTGCAATGAGGCAGACACAGAAGAGCGTATGCTGCTTGCGTTCGATGGGTAATATCCAAAATGGCTTTTCAACCATAATTGACAAGACTATCTGTTTTGTACGATGCTTTTGCAGTTTTCAAGTTGATTGTGTCATTTTTTTCACACTATGAAAATGGAGCACCTCTAATATTTCAGATTTTCACATTTAAAAGCAATTGTTAAGAGCTGGTCATATTTGTTATATTCACTGTAAAGCTTTAAAATGACACCTATTTCCTATTGGTCAAGCAAATGCTTACCCCCTTTGTCTGGTAGCAGGCCACTCGAGTGTAATTGGGTTAAATTGTTACCTGTGTCCTTTTTGGAGATTGTCAGCCACAAGTTAATATCTGCTTTAACTGAATGTAAAATAGCAGCTTGAACATATAGTAAAATATCACCTTGTGCATTTCACATAATGCATATGGGGGTGGGGTATTCTTATTTAAATATTCATTTTAATATGAAACACAAACCTTTTCTAAATCTATTGGTCCATTTTTTTTTGAGGTAAAGTCACACTATTTACCATATAGTCTAACATCATTTTATAAAGAAAGCGCATTGTTTAAAAAGTGTTGGCTTTATCTTAATCTGGATATACGTTTTTGCCTATTACAATTTGAACTTTAGTCAATAAAGGAAGTATGAAGTAGAAAGTATGACCAGCTCGGTTTTAAAGCGCAACAAATCTTCTGACAGACTTTTTCAACATTCTCAAGCTTAAATTGCCCACAACTTGATTCAAGTTGTCAGCAAATTACCAAAGAATTATGTGTTTGTTCAAAGTCATATCCAGTCTAGGCCTAAATTATAGGTTACGTGTTCACCTTGGTATTGACAAAATATGTTGCCGAGTTACAGCCACTAAAACATTCAAGTTTCAACGTTGTTAATTATCAAAACCAACAGATTACGCAAGAGGAATTGATCAAGTGTCTTTATAGCTAAGTTACCATAAAAGCAATCTAACGTTAACCCGATTTGAAAAAATCTAACGGCAGCCAAGAGCACTATATCCTGTTTCCGGACTCTCTGTGAGTAAAAATGGCAACTCACTCGATCATCCGCACACTATGCGTACGTTGCCCAACTACAGGCAATGTGTTGCAGATTCGAAACGACCAACGTGAATCCCAAAGCAACTAAAAAGAATATGAAAGTTACTCACCAAAATACTTCCAAATACTGTGAGATACTTCCGAAAACCGTCAGTGGTCGTGTCACTGCGTGTGCACAGTGCACGTCAGCATAAATAACGTCACCCTATATGGCAAGCCATATTAACATTATAAGGCATGTTTGAGATGTTTCTGGCCTGGCCTGAAAGTAAGCCAGGGTAGGCTAGTAGCTCCAGAGTGCACCCTGGACGATGGGGCTTCATTATGAAGGTAAAATGACATCAAAAAGATTTGCATGCGCAGGGACTTAGGTAAAGTTGGTTTTATATTCGCACATTCACAACATTCACACATTTCCACGTTCAATAACTTTCTAATTATATGTGTAATAAATTCGTTTTTTTGCAAATTCTAATCAGCAACATCATTGTAAACCTACTACGTCTTTTCACCATCGATCAAAATGGCCAAGTATAGTTTTAATGGCATATTTACTTGCGAATGTCCGCTGAATGTCCAATGTAGTGTGCTTAAAGTAATTTAATGCATAAGTCCGAATGTGCGAATATAAAACTAACTTTACCTAAGTTGCGCAGGGAAAGATTTGTGAAAATGTACATAAGATAGCAAGCGTAAATTAATTTTGCATGCGCAAGAAAAGATTTGTAAAAGTGTAAATCGCGTTTCAAGCGTAAGAAAAAAAGATTTGCTGAATTTTACTGTTTTTTGTAAGTGTAATTCATGTATTGTGAAACTGCAACTTCATGCTACGGCAAAATAAATATGATCTGTATTCTTCTGACTTTGATTTTTCCATGCTGTATTGTATTGAAAAGGTTTTGCAAGCAAAAACAACTGTATCAAGTGCTGCAATATGGATTGATCGTCTAAAACCAATATGTGTGTGGAGAAAAAAAAATATTTACAACTGTCTAAATTACTTCTTGTTTGCGTAGGGCAAAATCTTCCCCAAATAACCCGCTATGTAAGTCTGTGTCTTTGCGCTTGCAGTTTTGGCACGATTCTTATGAAGGTAAAATTACACAGGCTTGTTCTCACATCTGGAGTGTTTATTGAACCAATCAGATAAGAGTAAATCGAGCAAGAGCCTCATTTGATTGGCTGCAAGAAGAAGGTCCCGTATGAAGGTATTTTTACATCATAAAGATTTGCATGCGTATGGTAAGATTTGTGAAAGTGTACATAAGACTGTAAGCGTAAATTAAATTTGCAAGCGCAAGAGAAGCTTTGTAAAGGTGTAAATCGCATCTCAAGCGCAAGAAAAAATGATTTGCAGCATTTTGCTCTTACTCGTAAGTGTAATTCATGTTTTGTGAAACTGCAACTTCATGCTGACACAAAATAAATATGATCTGCATTCTTATGACTTCCATTTTTCCGCGCTTACACTTTTGGCAAGTTTTTTTCCCCGCCAAAATACGGTCAAAAGCACTGCAAGCCTGTGAACAGTGATTTGCAAGTGAAAACAGTAGTTTAAAGAACTGCCAGAGGCGTAGCAATGGGGCAGGCAAGGCAGGCAATTGCCTGGGGCCCCCGTATTTTGAGGGGGCCTCCAACAGCTGACCATTTGAACAATCGGAAATGTCATTATTAATAATATTCATGCAACATGGAGCAATATATCGCCAATCCCCCTTAGGGGGCTCCCTCTTGCTTTACGCTGGATGTGCTTGCTTTTTCCCCGTGATGCATCGGCCGCCATTTTCAAATTGGTACAGCACTTACTCGCGCATTTACTAGGCTATTTTAAAAAGGAAAAGGACTTATCCATCTGGCAGCCAAAAGCGGAAAAAAGCAAGAAGAGTTAAGTGATGGAGGTAAGATTGACTTAATGATAATTATATGACAAGCAAATGTTTTTGTTAATTCCAGCTTATTTTCATTTAATTATTTGCTAGGTGAATTACTAGTCCAATTACTAATAGGGTTACTGGGAAACAGGCTAGCTAGGGTTGCACTTAGCAGCAGCATGTATTATATAGCAATTAGCAGGTATTAATGTAGGCTGCAATATAATAGGTTGTACCGGGAAATACACGCAAATCACCGCTTGGCAAGTTTCGGTAACGTTACTGTGTCTTGCTGCCAGTGGGGAGCTCACGAAACAATCTAAATAAATATCGTTATATTTACTTAGTTGACATTATTTATTTAGCTCTTCTACATTAAATTAGTTGAGTTAACATGATTAGTTGTCAACTAACAATGAACTAATAGTTAATACACTTTAAATTAAATTAAAAATATTAAATTAAAATGACAATCATATATTTCTGCATGCAGAAGCATTACTTAAGTTCCTGTCACTCACCACCAGATTCCCCAGTCCCTCCTCCTGACAGTGAAAATGATAAGTTCAGTGTCAGATATAGTGTTACTTACTATATCAATAGATTTACTTGCATTATCCAACTCTTCTATTAAATTAGATAAAGTAGCTAGTTGATAAACTAATAATAAATAAAGATGCTAACCATATATTTATATAGGAGTATTGCTTAAGTCCCTATCACCACTGCCTCAGACAGAAGATACCCCAGTCCATATGAAGGTCTTTGAATATGGAGGACATAGTGACAGCATTTGCTGTAGCTAAAGCTCGTAAGCACCATTTTTAAGGTGACAATCTGTTACTGTAAATATGAAGATTGTTCAGTATCTTCAAGATTGTATTGTACAGTATTGTGTCTTCTGCCATGAAAATGATTACAATTTTGTTAAAGAATAAGCACTTTGTTTAAAAAAAAAAACTATTTGTTATATTATCTGTTTTGTACTTTTTGCATGTTGTATAAATATATATCTAGGTAACAAAGATATATTAACAAAATAATAAGGGCCTCATCTATTCATTTTGCCTGGGGCCCCCACTTCATCTTGGTTCGCCTCTGAGAACTGCAAAACAGATTGACTGCGTAGAACCAATCTTTATGTGTAAAAAAACAGACTGTCAAATGTCTAAATGACTTGTGTATGTAGGGTAAAAAGTTCCCGAAATAATCCGATATGTACAGCTCTGTCTTTCTATTATCTGCGCTTGCAGTTTTGGCACGATTCTCTCACTAACTGAGTTTTGCAAGCGTGAAGGGGAGGGCGGGTCCACCTTCTTGTAGCCAATCAAGGTCAGGCACACTTCTGAATGGTTGGTGTAAGTTTCATGAATCACGTTAGAATAGTAGACATCACTTTATAATGGCTTGTGGAGTTTTCTTGTGACAGTTTATATTTTTTATGTAATTTCGGATAGGCAAGTGTCAGAAAAAAATGCCTATTTACGTATTTGAATGTATGGCTATAGTACAAAGCAGGCTACTGGAAATAAACGTACAATGAAAAATACACATTAAGGGGCATTAGACACATTTTAATCTTAACAGAGGAATATTTGTTGTACAAATGAATTTCGCGATGCAATAAATCGTATACTTGACCGCAACATACTGTTAATTAAATCAATATCGTTCTGCCGTTAAAAGTGCTTGTGTCACGCAATCTACATTATACTTTATATTATAGCAGCGGCACCCAGCGGCAGGTGTCAGTCACTTCCGAAGGTGCGACACGCAGCGCGACAATGTGACACAATCCATTGACATGTCACAGGTTTTTGGCATGTGCCAATGGCATCCATTGACATGTCACAG
The DNA here is from genome assembly GCA_027564155.1 of Gymnocypris eckloni scoliostomus. NCBI lineage: Eukaryota > Metazoa > Chordata > Actinopteri > Cypriniformes > Cyprinidae > Gymnocypris > Gymnocypris eckloni. The sequence goes on along the minus strand of CM050414.1, from coordinate 231,533 downwards.
GTTTAAGTGACACATACCACTGAAAACCGGAATTGTCACGGAGCATAGTGGCATGTGCCAATGGCGTCTGTGCGTCAGATGTCATGTCACGTAATGTTAAAACTGCTTCTGGAACAATGACGTGACATGATCAAATAGAGGCGTGCACTAATGCAGAAACACGTCTGCAGCGTGAAAGTATTTAAAACTGTATGAGAAAGAACTGTACAGAAATCCTTACAAGCACGAAACACCATCAGCGAGAGACTGTTTAGCACTGCATCTCATGTCTCCAATAAAAAGAGGAAGGGTGGTTGATGCTGGTTACTGTATGATGAATGAAATCGCGAAATGGCCTCAAACGATTAGTAAATAAACTGCAGAATATTATGTTTTCTAATACACGCACGCATTGCTTGTAATGCTATTCAAATAGCGCTGCACGAGCAAAGTCCAAAGCGTGAGAGAAATCTGCGCTAAAATACTCTTACTCGTCAGTTGCTCAGTAACATTTTTATTAGTTTTTTAAAGGCATGTGCCAATGTGACACGTGCGACAAACATATTCCCAAACTCGTCAGAATAATTTATACATCTGCTGTCTTCCTGCAGGTTTCTGCCAACATAAAAACTCCATCAACATTCATAAATGTTAGTATTGTAATTTTAATGTTGTTCTGTAAAATTAAACAATAAAGTTAGACAATAATAATGATAATAATAATTACCATACAACAGCTATATTAATACATTTATTATTACATTCACACTGTGTTCAAACTGGGATCTGTAATATTTTCTAATGTTTTCAAAGAAGTCTCTTCTTCTCAGCAAGGCTGCATTTATTTGTACAGAAAAAATACAAGCCTGATTGTTCTTTGTTGTTATTATTATGTCTGATAGAATGTAAAAAATTTTTTAAGAGTTCAGTAAATATTTTTTAATTGTTGTTTTGTAATTAATTTTTTTTATTTAAAAAGCAGTACAAAACAGTACAAAGCACTTTTTGGCTATTTCATTTATGCAATGGTGAAAAAAAATGCCAAACTAGGTCTACATTGTGGAAAAAATTCGAAAACCGTGTTCGGTATTTGGCTTTCGGCCCAGAGTTTAATTTTGTTCCAATTCAGCTTCGGCCAAGAAATTTAATTTCGGTGCATCCCTAAGAAGTATACTGGGATAAAAGTTTATAGTTTGAGTATAAACACTTATTGTCTGCAGTAGCGATCAAAATAAAAGTATCTTAACACTTGTATTGTTAACAACAACCCGTTTAAAAAGTATTTGTCATTTAATCATTAATTCAAGAGATTACAATAATGAAATAAATCTTAATGAAGTGAGACACTGACTCCTTCATTGAATTTTTGTTTTGTTCAAATTTATATATATATTTTAAAAGACTTAAGCAATTAACATTTTGTCAGAACCACTAGTAAATTACGTTATTTTGTTTAGTTTTCTAATCTTTTTTTCAGAATCGTGAGAAAATCGTGATCTCCAATTTATTAAAAGAATTGTGATTCTCAATTTTTTCAGAATCGTGCAGCTCTAGTTTACATATTGTTATTACTGCATATAATTAATTCAAATAGAAGTTTAATTTCATAAAGTACAAGTTCATTTCAAAAATCACAATTTTTTGCATTTTGTGTTTTTCAGTTTAATAAAAGAACATTTTTCCCTATACATTTCAGCATTGAGGATTTAAAAAACAAAAGTCTAAAAATCTCGTCTCGTCTCGTTCTCGTAAACTCAGCCTCGTGTCTCATCACAACCCTACTGAAAAGACTTCTCTTTCATCTTCATTTGACCCTCTACTCTAACACTCTCTATTCTAATGATATATATATAATCTGCGATAATATTGTAATTGTTGTTTTAACGATGTGCAATTTGAAATTATCGAGTATTTTGCAAAAACCAAAGAAAACACACCTACAGAGTGCATGCATACATTACATGAAGTCTAGACTAGTGCACATTTAGAGTGTGTTCTATCACTGCATGATTCAGTCCATTAAAATAAATGTAGAATGATCACAAATTCAAGATATGGGGGATGAAAATTTATATATTTATGCCATTTAATATAGTTAATTGATTTCACACAAAGAGTGCCGTTTTTGTCCCCAAAAATACCATGATTACAAATGTGATTTTGATTCTGATATTGAACAGTTCAATAAACAAGAAGTTAATTAAAAGACTTAGCTATTAAACACCATATTTCCTGATTTTGTGCTATTGTGCTATTTTGACAACACAGCTACAATTCTCTGAGCAACATGACAGTGTTTTTGTTCCTGAATGAATCATACGTTTAAATAATTCGGTTCAATCACAATGACTCTGTTTGAAACCTGCAATTGCAGAAGAGCATATGCAGTTTCCGTCCAGCAGATATTCTCCAAGATGGCGCTACACTGACATAGAGGAGATGAACTGTTGAATAAAGTCGTTATTTTTGTTTTCTTTGCATACAAAAAGGATTCTTGTAGCTTTGTAAACATATGGTTGTACCCCTGATATCACATGGATTGTTATACTGATCTCCTTGCTACGTTTCTGGACCTTGATCTTGTATGGACCCTTGCTGTCTATGGAGGGTCTGAGAGCTCTCAGATTCCATCAAAAATATCTTAATTTGTGTTCCGAAGATGAACAGATGTCTCACGGGCTTGAAACGACACACGAGGGAGGGTGAGTAATTAATGACAGAATTTCAATTTTTGAGTTGACTAACCCTTTAAGGATTAGCCTAAATATTAATACAGCTTGCCATACGCTCTATCACCTACCCCACGTGCAGTCGCCTGTAAACCATTATGCGTGGTCTGTCGGGTGCTTTCCTGAGTTGTTTTAAAACCTCTCGTGGATATTATTGTCGACGTACATATGGAGGTATTTTTTAAACTTTTTTGTTTTTGTTTAAATAGTTCCATAGTTATATGTAATCTGTTCAATTGCATAGTATTACCCGTAATTTTACAGCAAAACATGTCTGACCTTGCTAGTAGCTTGTTAGCTAACCAGTAACGCTACTGTGAAAGCGTTTATGTTGATCTGTTATCTAGCACAACGTACTTCATCTACAAAATGTGCTAGTTAAAGTGTTTAGGGTTGCCTAATATTGCATGTCAATAAACGACAGTTTTTAGCGACATTTCACTGATTATCATACAGCTGTTGACAGCACCAAATAATTTATTTCAACTAAGTTAACGTAACAAACAGCATGTAACTCTTACGACCCTATTTCTATTCGGATTAGTAAAAAAATTAAATGATAATTTTACTTACTCTATTGTTATTCCACAACAGGTCACATTATTCATTACAGTAATGATATATTGGCGGATATGCCAACTGTCATGGAAATAATTTCACTATGTAAAAAACGTAATTGGCCTTAAAACAGGATTAATTTTCTTTATTCAGAATATAAACCTTTCCATTTTTTATTTTGGTTTGAAATATGAAAGCCTATAATGATATATTACAGTCTACCTACTCTAGGCATAAACTTGTACCCTCAACATCAAGGCTTCTGAGGCTACATTTAACGTTAGTAGTAAATTAAGTTCAAACTTCATGCCACGATGAGTGAGGTTGCTTGAGTGATTAGTTAATCACAGTACTATTGATTTAGAGTAGTTAAGTCTGTTAACTGTGATTGCTGTCTCAGGATTTGAACCTCAAAATCTATCACTCTCTCTCCTACACTCAGTACTCACCGGACAGCAGTACACAAGCTCGGATTCAAGGCAGTACGATGGAAGGTTGTATCCAAGTCATATTCCAACAAGTTCTGTACAGAAGGCTGTTTTGGCTTTAGGTTCTGGTGTGGCTGCTCTGAAGAACCCCTATAGACACGGTTAGGCTGTTATTTAATAGTCATTCAATATTAGTCTAATTGTGATCTTTGCATAGTGTCACCCTAGTGATGATTGTGTATCACGCATCCTGAAGAAATTTTCTTTAAATAACAGCTGTTGGTTTCATTTTCAGTCTCAGTGGAAAGTCCACAATTGTTTTAGTGAAGAAGATACTTAATAAATAAAACTCTTTGTCATTAGTTTTCATTTATAACACAGGCCAGAAAGAGTAAGTCAGTAATTCCAACTTTTTACTATAACACATTTTCTCGGTGCCTGGACTCTTCAACCTAAATGTAATCTGCAGACCTGTTTGAGGGAAACCTTCCGAATTCTGTGGAATGGATTTAAACATGGTAAAATATGGAGACAATTATTGAATGTGCATTCAAAGTAGACAAATTATTTAATATACAAACACAAGAGATGGGGACTTTGTAGATACGCTTAGGTGCCAACTGTAACCAAACATCACCCTGCTTTAACAGGCCCAAAGGTGTTTTTGTGTATGCCAAGGATAATATTTTCTAAACGTGTGAGCTGGAATTATGTCTGTAATCCCCATGATTATAAACTTTCATGTATACTGACTGACATGTTTTACCAAAACAGATATGGTTGCAGTGCTTGGGGAAACCACAGGGCACCAGGCCCTGATCAAGTTAAGGAATCAGATGAGAGATGACCCTGAAGGTTACACGATTCTCAAGTATGTCTCATTTGTTTACTCTGACTACTGTTAAATCTGTTAATGGCTTCATCATTCATATTTCAAACTTTACTATTATCTTTGTTCAAATTTTGTCTCTAGAGAGCGTCCAAGGATCCGTCTGTCTACGTTAGACCTCACTCGAATGTCTGCTTTGCCAGATGGGACTTTAGGAAGAGAGTATCTCCGTTTCCTAGAAGAAAATGTAAGACAAATGAAAAACACAAAAATGATCCCTTAACATTTACAAATAGGTCAAATTAACCGCTGTCATCTCAACCTTTTTCAGAGAGTCACCCCTGACTCAAGAGCTGATGTAAAGTTTGTGGACAATGAGGAGCTAGCGTATGTCATGCAACGATATCGTGAGGTCCATGACCTGTTGCATACCTTGCTTAGCATGCCCACCAATATGCTAGGTGAGCATTTGATACCATAACAAGATATGCCCACTTTTCAGGTGTGTATAATTTCCACTTGTTTTGTCTATGCCAATATAACTCTCCCTCAAAAGCTTTTGGTTCTGTGTACATACAATCCTGCATCAGAGCTATTTTGCCACTGAAAATACATTGAGCCCCCTAGATCAGGGCTGCCCAACCCTCTTCCTGGAGATCTACCTTCCTGCAGAGTTCAGCTCCAACCCTAGTTATCAAACAAAACTGGGCGGAGAAATAAAACGGGGGGGGGTCACTTTCATTTATTTGTTTAATATTAGCGAGTTTGTCTTTATTGTTGCTGTTTTCATAAATAAAAACAATGAACCACAACGCATTTGTTTTAAAAGTGAGAAAAGACCTTATACAACACAAGTAAGCTATAACTGTCTTATTCTTTTTGTTAAAAAAGTTAGATGTTTAATAAAGGCCTATCCAAATTTGCAATTGTACTATTTTATGGCTGATGTGTTTTAATTAATAGGCTAATAATGAACCCCAAACTATGATCGTTTTAAGAAAGGGGAAATCCTATGACCGTTTATTATTTGTGTTACAATGTAGGAAAACATATTTCTCTTATTCATATTGTTAATAAAAGTTCAAAGTTCAATATAGACCTAAATGAATTTGTCATTGTAGGCTATAGCCTTTTTTATTATTAATAATAATAACAATAATGAGCTAATAAGCATTTGTTTGAAGTAAGCGGGAATACAAAAACCTTTTATTTATTTGTTACAACACGGGTCTTATTCAGTCAGTTAATAAAAGTTTTATGTTTAATATAAGCTACTTGTACTGATGTTGTGTGTGGGATTTTTTTTTCATTAAGAGTAGCCTAATACTGAATCAACCTTAAGCATTAATTGTGTTCCAAGAATAGGACAGATCTCACGTTAAAGATCAGAACGAGCGCTGCAGATGTGAGAATGCGAGATTGGTCGCTGCTGAGGTAATAGATGCTCTCGTTCTTTCTCTGCTGTATCTTGCACTGGCTGTAGAAATGGTCATTAATTCTTAATTTGGGCACGGTGCAGGTAATAATATGATAAAAATGAATGGCAACAAACGTCGACTTCCTTAGTCAGTTAAAGTTGAAACGTCTTTCACAATCAATTTGATTCAACTTAATTCATGTTCTATTGTTGCTTATTGTCAGTGTACGCTTAGGCTTCTTTTTTCTATTCATTTTAATGAATATACAAATTAATAAAATAAGTTTTATTTATTTTCTGTTACAAAATTATCATCTATTTATTTATTTTTTAACACCGCACCCCCAGCCCCCCCATTTTGTCTTGGGCTACACGCCAGGGGTGCTGCAGCACCCCTACTTCCCGCGGTAATGCTTCGAGTTACCCACCGTATTTTTTAAAAATATATATTTTCTAAGTTCCTCCATGGAATATTTACTCCCCATCTGATGGACTTCTGTGTCCAAAATTGTGCAAAAACATTGTGGGACAAGATTTTCACGCGGAAGCTGTCATTGTAAGACAGTGAGTTTGTTTGTCAGAGGGAGCAACAGTAACTAAGCGGGGCGGAACTTACCGATAGGTCAAGTAGGATCTGAAGGAGCACTTGATAGTTACAGACATGTGTGTTTGTTTGATAAGGGTTGGAAATGAACTCTGCAAGAAGGTAGATCTCCAGGAACAGAGTTGGGCACCCCTGCCGTAGATCGTCATCATATAGTTTTCTTTTTCTTTTCTCTTGTTACATACCAGAAATGCATTATAGCATGCATTTTTCATCTCGTGAAAATCTTTCCTGTTGTTTCTTACCCACAGGCGAGGTTGTTGTGAAATTCTTTGAAGCCGCACAGACTGGTCTGCCCATGTGTGTTCTGGGTGCAACGCTTGGACCCCTCCGTCTGTCTGTCAGGTGAGTTAACACCATAGGTTATCTGTCTGTGTCCAGCAGCATGATGTCAGTTACTGTAGAAACAGTCTATCATTTTAACAAAACAAGCATAAAATATATATATATATATATATATATATATATATATATATAGTAATGCTCTTACATCAGAAACTCTGGAGCAAGACACCCTGTTTTAAAAGACTAACCACAAAGACAACTTCAGAGCTTAATAACACATTTTGATATGGAAGAATTAATAATTGCTTTAACAAAAATACAAGCTTCACATATCTTATTGTAAACCTATATAATGTCTTGCTCCTCAGACTTTGATTGTAAGTTCATACTGTCCAAGCGAATAACATTGTTGTGAGGTAACATTATTGTCTGTGGTAACTGAGTTTAAGTTGCAATAAAACTAGAAGATTCCTTTATGTTGTTATGCAAGCAGTGACAAGTTCAAATCTGTTTAATTAACACAGTGATTAAGTGCTGAAGTGTGTTCAGTCATATAATACGCGTTATATTAGTCATTAGTCATATTAGTATACTAGTCAATCTTTGCTTTAAGCTAATACTGTACACTGGGACCAGTTTTAGAGTTTTACTGGCTCCCAGGTCACCACAAAGGATATTACAAACATCCTAATTTAATTTTGTATTTCTTCCTGATATTACTAATATAATTATATTAATATATCTGGGCAATAAAAGTGATGTTATTTCTAGTATATTTGATTAATTAGATTTTAATTTGCCATAAAAAATTGTCAAGAACTTCAATCATATCATAATAACTTGTGCTGTTTTTAATAAAAAATAATATATGTTTATCATATAAATCATGTTACAGTATGGGTAAATAAATAAAATTTGATGTGTCTCTATGTTGATGTGTCAGTCGTCTACAGTTGCTGGTTCAGTCTCTGGGACCCTGGGCTCTGCGCAATGGCGGTCGTGCCCGATGTGTTCTGAGCGTCTTCTATGAACGGCGCTGGGAGCAGAACCTTGAAGAATTGAGACATGATTTGAACATTGAGCCACCACCTGTCAGTCTGATCCCATCCAACAAGAATACATCCTCAAACTCTTAGTATGCTCACCTGTGTAAATGATGAAAATTTGTACTGTTTAGCTTGTGGGAGAGCCCCACATGGAAACTACATACAACAAAGCAACAAAGATCACCTTTTCCTTCTTCCTCCTATGATGGGAAATGAAGCCTCAAAAAAAAAAATATTAGTCATAACAATGTAAAAATACTATGGCATGAAAAGGGAAGTAATTAGGGTGTTCAGAAAGAAGATGAATGAAGTTAATATAAAACATTTTGTAAGCATCTATTCACTGTTGATTTATAGAATTGTAGGAACACACTTGTAATAAACATTATTAAACATAGTCTGTTTCATGACATATGTGGAAGTGATGACAATAGTACCTCTAGAAACATTGGTGCTATTTATATTTTGTGATTTATTTGTTTATTTATGATTAAATAATATCTTGAAATAATAATCTGTTCAGATATTTCTTAAAATGTTTTGATTTGTCTTTTAAAACAAATTAATATTGACACAGGTAACAGTGCAAAACCGTGCAGTAGTCTGCATTTAGATAACAATAAACAAAGATGCATAATATAACAATAGATAAAAAAAATATATATAAAATAACACATTTATTTTGCATTCATTTCGAATTTGCAGCAGCGGAGTAAAGTCTGTCATCTGGTGAACCAGAAGAAAGCAAGTACTCCAGAGTGCAATCTGGACGATGGGGCGGGGCGACACGTGTTACTCCGCCCACCCCCAATTCCATTGGTTTATAACACGGCAAGTCTTATTGTAGACCTGAGCATGCGCATTCCTTTATATTTGATTTGGCCATATTACAGAAATATTATGTGCTCACTCTAGAATCATAGGCCTATCTTAATTATTATCTGTTTAGTAACCATGATAATTTTAGTCAGATGAAGTCATTGTTTACAAATAAACTCTTGATGACAGCACCTCTGAGTTCTTCAGGCTGAATAGCGCTTCATTCATATTTCCTTGAGGATCGTCAGGCTGCGGATCAGCACTAATTTGGCATTTTTTTACGCAAATTATGATAATTTACTGTATTTTAGAGATAGAAGAAAACGAACATAAGCGGCTGATTTTACATTTTAAACCACAACCGTTTCTTGTTGTTGTTTAAAGAGATTAGTTATAGCCTACGTTGCTCAATGTATCACAAATGTGTAGGTTATAAAGTGCTAATAAAATGTTTTCATGGCAAGCTCAATGTTTCCTTGTTTATATCTTAATACAATATTTGAGCCTATATTGATTCTTTTACAGTTTTCAAAGGCTCCTATATTAAAGTAAATAAGTGTCCGTGATATCCGACATAAAAAAATCCAATGATTTATGTATCCACACCCTCATTGTGTGTGCGTGTTCTGATCTGTGTTCGGGATTAATTTAGATTCAGTTATTAACACTCGATCATTGTAGCCATATAGACCTGCATAACTATCGAATATTATTAAATCACTGTAATGCTGTGCAATGGGTAGCCTACGTGAGCACTTTTAATGAGTAAAATAGTTTTTTTTTTATTAAAGATTATAATAACTACTAAAAATCTAAAATCACCAGGCCTAAGATAGTACAGTGATTCCTGGTTATTTTTAAAGGATTGAGCCGCAAAACCAGTAATTAAATGTGTGCATAATATAGGCTATATAAAAGTATAAATAAAAATTCTGCAGAAAAAAATTAAATTTATTGCTTAAATACGCACTAAAGCACATTAATAATAATATTTGCTTTAGGTCAGATTTAATAACTGTTTTAGTAAACAAAAACATTTAAAATAGGCCTCTATGCAAAAAAATAACATAAAAAATAAACACATATATATAGGCTATATATCAGCCGCGATTTCTTTAAGACTGCAAGGGAAGCTCAGCTTCCCCTATAATTGTCAAAAAATGAATGGTCAAATATATGTACTATTATGTTAACATTTTATTGACTAAAAATGCGTTAAACACATTCATCTCGAACGAAAACAATTTCGTTCAGAATCAGCTACTTAGGTCGGCTGACTCGATTTCCTTCTCATTCATTCCGTAGGCGTACAGTGCATTACTCTGTTGAAGCCCAGCGTCCATTGACTTCAATGGGGCTGCTTTAAACAGTTTTTTTCAGTGCTTAGAAACAAGACGGTCATTGGATAATGCTGCGATTATGTCCCGCCCACGGACGCTCAGCGTCTCTGGGATGAATGGAGGAGTGGGCTGGCCCGGACTCCGAGCGTCTGCGTGATGATTGGAGGGTCTATCATCTCTTTTTAATCCACTTTTATGTCCTAAAACGCTCGTTTTTTGGGGTCGACAGCTTATAAAAACGTATTTATTGTTTTTTTTTAGCTTGTTTGCTATACACATTGTCACATATCAGCTTTTAGACTTTTTTTTTATTTTTATTTTTTTATAAATAAATGACAAGGAGGCGGCAGCTTCTCGCAATGCAAAGAGACGGTTTGGGCGTGGGCGTGGGCGTGACGCGTATCACTCTGTGTCTCCATTTCCAACTCAGTCCCATCGCGGATTTTGCATGTGTAGTCGAAAGACAAACTGCTGCAACCTTCATCGTATATTTCACACAATTTCACACCACATTCATTGTTTCAGTTTAACATAATTCCCACATTTCCTCCCGTTGAGTTAAATATATATATATATATATATATATATATTAGATCGTTTGTTCATTAATTCATATAGTCTGAACTAGCCAGCTAGCAAACTACACAGCAGGTGTAGAAAGGAGCTTCTCCTGTTTAAAGCGGCTCAAGTCCTACACCCGTAACACAATGGGCCAAGGCCGTTTAAGCAGCCTAGCTCTGCTGGCCATTGAGAGGACACTGGTCAAGTCACTGGAAAAGACGCCTAGTTGGTACGACAGGGTTACAGAGCATTTTCTTGAAAAGGAACGTAGGGCAGAATTTACATATAAATAAATGGACAATTTTTATGATTTAGGCCGAAAATGAGCTTCCCCTCTTTAAAAGATCAGCAGCCGCCACTGCTATATATATATATATATATATATATATATATATATATATTGTTTCAGCAAAGTATTTATTCCCATTATCCACACATAAAACCCCAGTTCACGCTGATTGACTATTTGGTATTATTGTCTTATTTGTCACCGCAGTTGTTTTTTAAAATAAAATCATTTGTGGGTTTGTCCTATGTCTTACTGAACTACAGTGAATTATCTTTATATCCTACGTTTTTGCTTATCCACGATCCTAGAATAAAGAATATAGGCTACATATAAATATACATCACACAAAACAAATAAATCTCAAACAGTGGATCATTTGTATCAACATCGCCCAGCTAAAACTGCTCAGTCTGCTTCGTGTACAGTGAAAAGTGCAATAATATCTGAATTAATTTAACGTGCAACCCACCTGTTGAGATTTAGGACCACTCTTTACGTTCATCACACAGAAACATAATTACTATTTCTCATAGGTGAGGCTATTTAGCATAGGTAGGACTATATCATGACCACAAATTAAGAATTTGTTCCCCAGACTTAATTCGTGAATTAATATTACACAGCTCTGTTCTGCCGAAGTACTCGATGTCGCCACCAAGCGTTTGATAGGAACTTAATCTAATTCGTCATAAGTTTAAAAAACAAACATTTACTAATTGATTCTAACTAAAATTGCTGTTGTTAACACTTAATATTTCTGTAGTACAGCAAAACAGCGTAGATCATTCATAAAAATGAATATAAAAGAATGTTTATGCACAAACGTCTACACCAATAAGCTCTGCTGTTTTATAATATAAACCGATGAAATTGGGGGTGGGCGGAGCGACACATGTCGCCCCACATTAATGTGTAGCCCCGCCCCATTGTCCAGGGTGCACTCTGGAGCTACTCGTAGAAAGTGATTATTGTCTTCTGCTGCCATCTAGCTGGGGACATAGGTGTTTAAATCAGAAGGTGCTAAAGAGGCAGTTCTTTCTTTTTTGTTGAAGTGTATCACTTTAAATGTTTAACTTATTTAAAGTCTGAATTACCAAGTGTAATCATTGTTACATATGCAAACTGTTGTTTCCCAGTAGGTTAAGAACTTGGTTGTGCATTTTTAAAGATTAAGAGAAGTTTTACATCATGATGGTAACACATAACTTAGAGCTTACAGATAATGAAAGTCAAAAATCAGTATCTCAAAATTTTAGAATATTTACATTTGAGTTTCAATAAATTACTATCCATAAAAAGAATAAATTGTGGGTATCTCTTGTTCTTTAGAAAACCCAATAATGGGGAACACTGCTGACTTGGCAATGGTCCAGAAGACAATCATTGACACCCTCCACAAAGAGGGTCATTACTGAAAGAGGTGGCTCTTCAAGGAGTGCTGTATCAAAGCATATTAAATACAAAGTTGACTGGAAGGAAGAAATTGGGTAGGAAAATGTGCACAAGCAACAGTGATGACCGCAAGCTTGAGAATGCTGTCAAGCAAAGCCGATCAAAACACTTGGGAGAGCTTCACAAGGAGTGAACTGAAGCTGAAGTCAGTGCATCAAGAGTCACCACGCTCAGACGTCTTCAGCAAAAGGGCTACCAAGCCACTTCTGAAACAGAAACATCATCAGAAGCATTTTACCTGGGCTAAGGAGAAAAAAAACTGGACTGTTGCTCAGTGTTCCAAAGTTCTAATTTCAGATGAAAGTACATTTTGCATTCTATTTGGAAATCAAGGTCCTAGAGTCTGGAGAAAGAGTGGAGAGGCACAGAATCCATGTTGCTTGAAGTCCAGTGTGAAGTTTCCACAGTCAGTGATGGTTTGGGCTGCCATGTCATCTGCTGGTGTTGGTCCACTGTGTTTTCTGAAGTCCAGTCAATGCAGCCATCTACCAGAAAATTCTTGAGCACTTCATGCTTCCTTCTGCTGACAAGCTTTATGGAGATACTGATGTAATTTTCCAGTAGGACTTGGCACCTGCCCACACTGCCAAAGGTACCAAAAGCTGGTTCAATGAGCATGGCATTACTGTGCTTGATTGGCCAGCAAACTCGCCTGACCTGAACCCCATAGAGTCAAAAGGAAGATGAGAGACACCAGACCCAACAATGTAGATGAACTGAAGGCCGCTATCTAAGCAACCTGGGCGTCATTACACCTGAGCAGTGCCACAGACTGATTGTCTCCATGCCACGCCGTATTGATGCAGTAATTCATGAAAAAGGAGGCTCAACCAAGTATTGAGTGCATAGAAATGAACATACTTTTCAGAAGCCTGACATTTCTGTTTAAAATATCCTTTTTTAATTAATCTTATGTAATATTCAAATTTTCTGAGAAACTGAATTTTGGGTTTTCATTATCTGTAAGCCACAATCATCAAAATTTAAAGAAATAAAGGCTTGAAATATTTCACTGTGTGTAATGAATCTATACAATATATGGATTTCACTTTCTGAAATGAGTGACCAAAAATATTGACCTTTTTCATGATATTCAATTTTTTTGAGAAGTCCCTGTATGTTTTTTATGTTATTTTTATTATTATTAGAGGAACATAATATATTTATAAGATTTTAGCTGTTTAGTTTTAAAATTTTCAACTAAATACCATGAAAGGTACTATAAATGTTGCCCATAAAAATCATGCACTATAATCCATATCTTCTGAAGCCATGCAGGTATTTTAATGTCGTTATTTAATTCAGATTTTCCCTTACATTGTAGCTTTTCAAACTCTTTGGACAAGTTTGGATTCAAACTTGACATCTTAACCTAGCTAGTGTCTCTAGGCACTATATTTTAATTTTCTTTTTTTAACATATTTTCATCATATTCATCATAAATTAGAAATGTTAACTTTGGTATTTGAAAGCTTAAACATTCAAAATTACGATGGAAATGGTATTTACAAATCTTTTAGCAGGCTCTTCCCCACAGTAGATGGAGTCATGTGTGCTTTTACAAAATGTACTACAATATTTTAGAATCAAAATTCTTTATAATTTTGACAAAATACATATTATTGGAAAGCTCTGCGTCTCAATGTTCCTGTTATGAATCTGGTTCCCACTCACTCAAACTGCACATCACCCATGGACTACATTTCCCATCATGCACTGCACTCACACATTCCCGTCCACCATTACACCAATCACACAGCTGTCACCATTCACTCATCAACTCTGATTGCCTCACCACACCTGCACCTCATTCTCTCACTCACATAAAAGCAGCACACAAACACTCACCCAGTGCGAAGTCTTGTTTTCCCCTGGTTACATTTCTGAGCGTTCTCCTATTCATCATGCTATCTCTGTGTTTGACCCCGGACTGCCCGGCCTTGGAACTCTGAACCTGTGCCTGTGACCTCGACCCCTGCCTGGTATTGTTTACGTCTCTGCTCTGCCTCTGATATTCCTGTTTTTGCCTGCTGACCATTGCCCGTTTGTTTCTGCCTCTGCTCATTAAACATCTTGCTGCAAGTGAATCCACTCGCCTCAGACCAGTCATTACAGAAGACTTCGCCAAAAGAGGATTCAGCAGCTTTTCCAAGGAACCCTGGCCAGGTATGGATCCATTCGACCAGCTGCTCGACCTGAGACAGGGGAGTTCATCGATTGTGGACTACATCATTAAATTCTGTGAGATAGCCTACAACGTACCCTTTGATGAGGCCATGTTAAGGGCGTTTTCGTTTTGGAGTGCGAGCCTATTAAATCATGCTTACCTGCCAGGAAATTTAATTGTAGTTTAAAGGACTTTTTGACTACGCATTGCTGTGTGCTGGCTCCTCACTTACTGTGGGTGTCTCAGCTCCAGAGGCCGCTCCGTCCCAGGAGAGAGTCGCTCCAGAGGCCGCTCCGTCCCAGGAGCTCGCAGAGTCCGCTCCAGAGGCCGCTCCGTCCCAGGAGCTCGCAGAGTCCGCTCCAGAGGCCGCTCCGTCCCAGGAGCTCGCAGAGTCCGCTCCAGAGGCCGCTCCGTCCCAGGAGCTCGCAGAGTCCGCTCCAGAGGCCGCTCCGTCCCAGGAGCTCGCAGAGTCCGCTCCAGAGGCCGCTCCGTCCCAGGAGCTCGCAGAGTCCGCTCCAGAGGCCGCTCCGTCCCAGGAGCTCGCAGAGTCCGCTCCAGAGGCCGCTCCGTCCCAGGAGCTCGCAGAGTCCGCTCCAGAAGCCGCTCCGATCCAGGAGCTCACAGAGTCCGGCACTCCGGGTCCCCTCCTGGTTCCGTCCGGCTCCCCAGAGCCCCTGCTGGCCCTTTCCGGCTCTTCTTCGTCTCCGCTGGTCCCGCCCGGCTCCCCAGAGCCCCTGCTGGCCCTTTCCGGCTCTTCTTCGTCTCCGCTGGTCCCGCCCAGCTCTCCTTCGTCTCCGCTGGTCCCGCCCAGCTCTCCTACGTCTACGCTGGTCTCGCCCAGCTCTCCTTCGTCTCCGTTGGTCCCGCCCAGCTCGCCTTCGCCGCTGGTCCCGCCCAGTTCGCCTTCGTCTCCGCTGGTCCCGCCCAGCTCTCCTTCGTCTCCGCTGGTCCCGCCCAGCTCTCCTTCGTCTCCGCTGGTCCCGCCCAGCTCTCCTTCGTCTCCGCTGGTCCCGCCCAGCTCATCGATGCCTCCGCTGGTCCCGTCCAGTTCTACCGAGCGCCCAAGAGAGTCAGAGCCACCTGAGTGCCCAAGAGAGTCAGAGCCGCCCGAGCGCCACCGAGATTCAGCGCTTCCAGAGTGCCCCCTCGAGGTGGTGGAGTTCACCAAGAACTTTCATGGAGGGAGCTCCCCTCCATTGCTCACTCTACTCCGCCCTGGTGGCGTCTGTCTCGTCTGCTCCGCCCTGGTGGCGTCTGTCTCGTCTGCTCCGCCCTGGTGGCGTCTGTCTCGTCTGCTCCGCCCTGGTGGGCGTCTGTCTCGTCTGCTCCGCCCTGGTGGGCGTCTGTCATCTGCTCCGCCCTGGGCGTCTGTCTCGTCTGCTCCGCCCTGGAGGCGTCTGTCTCGTCTGCTCCGCCCTGGTGGGCCTCCTGTCTCGTCTGGCCTCCGCGGTGGGCGCTGTTCTGCCAGAGTCACCCCACGCCTCCGCCGACCTGCCAGAGTCACCCCACGCCTCCGCCCGACCCGCCAGAGTCACCCCACGCCCGCCGACCTGCCAGAGTCACCCCACGCCCGCCGACCTGCCAGAGTCACCCACGCCTCCGCCGACCTGCCAGAGTCACCCCACGCCTCCGCCGACCTGCCAGAGTCACCCCACGCCTCGCCCGCCGACCTGCCAGAGTCACCCCACGCCTCCGCCGACCTGCCAGAGTCACCCCACGCCCGCCGACCTGCCAGAGTCACCCCACGCCTCCGCCGACCTGCCAGAGTCACCCCACGCCCGCCGACCTGCCAGAGTCACCCCACGCCTCCGCCGACCTGCCAGAGTCACCCCACGCCCGCCGACCTGCCAGAGTCACCCCACGCCTCCGCCGACCTGCCAGAGTCACCCCACGCCTCCGCCCGACCTGCCAGAGTCACCCCACGCCTCCGCCGACCTGCCAGAGTCACCCCACGCCTCCGCCGACCTGCCAGAGTCACCCCACGCCTCTGCCGACCTGCCAGAGTCACCCCACGCCTCCGCCGACCTGCCAGAGTCACCTCACGTCCCTGCTGTCTCGTCCGCCCTGCCCTGGTGGGCTCCTGTCTCATTGGCCCCACATGGACCTGGTCCTCCGTCCCCTCCCCCGGTTCCACCTCCTCTCCACCGCCCTCCTGGATTTTGCTTTGTGTAAGCGTCTGGAAGCCGCTCCTAGGTGGGGGGCTCTGTTATGAATCTGGTTCCCACTCACTCAAACTGCACATCACCCATGGACTACATTTCCCATCATGCACTGCACTCACACATTCCCGTCCACCATTACACCAATCACACAGCTGTCACCATTCACTCATCAACTCTGATTGCCTCACCACACCTGCACCTCATTCTCTCACTCACATAAAAGCAGCACACAAACACTCACCCAGTGCGAAGTCTTGTTTTCCCCTGGTTACATTTCTGAGCGTTCTCCTATTCATCCTGCTATCTCTGTGTTTGACCCCGGACTGCCCGACCTTGGAACTCTGAACCTGTGCCTGTGACCTCGACCCCTGCCTGGTATTGTTTACGTCTCTGCTCTGCCTCTGATATTCCTGTTTTTGCCTGCTGACCATTGCCCGTTTGTTTCTGCCTCTGCTCATTAAACATCTTGCTGCAAGTGAATCCACTCGCCTCAGACCAGTCATTACAGTTCCATATTGGTTGGTTATTTGTAATATAAATAATATTACAGCAGAAATTAAAAAATTTGTCTAAGGAAAATGCATCCAAAAAAATCAACAAGAGTTTTGGTGTCATCTGCTGGCAATTGTTTTATGCTTAAATCTCAAAGGAACCTCAATTTTATCATCAGCTTACTTTTATCATTCAGACATAAAGCTTTGATTTTATAGCACAATATTTAGTACAGTACTTTTTCTTTATAGTAAACTTAAACTTCTATAACTATTCAAAACTTGTTTTAAATTTCAGCAATAATCTGCAGATTTTGTTTTTAAAGAGACTAACCATATGTCTGTAAGTAGAAGTTCCTATTTATATTTACTTTCTTTAGTACGTTTATATGTAATACTAATAAGATTTTTAAATTCTTCTATAAAGTTATTCTACTCATTTAACAAGTTCTGTTTCAGTTCATACAATTATAAAACTTCAAAACAAAAATCTAAATCAGTGATATGTGCAATTATGGATGAGAAGGATGGAAGAAACATTAAGGGAGGGTAGATTATAGTGATTTATGGTAAAATGCAATTTACTGTGTTTTCCTCCAGCATAGACCAGAAAAATGAGATCTAGGTACAATTAACAGGAAACGAGTACACATTTTATTCCATGAATACATCACATCACACAAAGTTCAGAACATTGTTGCCATAAAGACAGATTTAACGATAACAATGTGAAAATCTGATAATTAGAGTTTCATTACATGTTCTTACATGTCAGTTGCCCCGAATATCAATATCAGCCGTATCAGTATCAGTTGGGTATACTGTCACAGATAAATGCAAGTATTTCATTTGATGTGCAGACAATAAATATAAACAGCCAAAAAATAATTGAATTAATTTGAAAGAGATGGAGAATAAACTTATTTAAATAATTTATAAATATAAAAAGATAATTGGCATATGCTTGTAGTTCTTTTAAGCAAGTTTCCAAAATCAAGGAATCACTGATTACTGGCAAATTAGCTTCTTTATAATGTGATTGATTTTATCACACTTTCTCTTAAATTTACATATTAGTCTTCAATGGCACATATAATGTAAAACATGTTTATAAATTATCATTGGTTCAAATGACATTGCATAATGTTACATCCACCGTCCCTTCAAGTCCTCGGGATCTTCAGAGCCTTCATTAACATTCATAGTGTGTTCAGTGCAGTATAGAGACACTCTGATCAGCCACAGCACAGGCGGCCAGCAGCGGCTCACTGAAAGCATGTTTGACTACATGCAGCACAGACGTAGATTCGGGATCATAGAACAGTAGGGTCTGACTGGGCCAATCCAGAAGCAGTCCCACTCTTTTGAGCTTCTTAGCCACTGTTATCCCCACATTACATCCATCATGACAGAAAGACAAGTCTCCATCATAATACGAGAGCACCCACGATTTTGTGTTGTACCCGAGCCGTGCGCCATTGCCGGACCCTTTGCGTTCTATGCTGGAATAGCATACCCCCACTTTGAAGGCAGCACTCGTGCCCACATCAAGTACCCAGATGTGAGTACCAGAGGACATGGGAGGGGAGCAGAGGGCATTAGGCAAGCTGTCGAAGCGCGTCGGGTCAGAGGGGGGTAACTGACGCTGACGTTTGGACTGGAAAGTTAGGGTGCACTGGTCGTTGGAGAGGGAGAGAAGAGGACTGGCCGTCTGAGCTTCAAAGCGTAGTGCAGTTAATCTATGGGCTAAAGGAAAGAAGGATATGTTCAAAAATTTTCAGAGCAAGAAAATTAGAAGTTGATTGTAAGGAATGTAGAATGCCAGTGCTTGAATATTACAAAATATTACTTATAACACTTAATAAATATTAAAGACTGAATTTTACCCATCTGGAAAGCATAAGTACTCTGCAAAAATGAAATGGTGTAAAGTACACAAGATCATTGGATTTTACAAGAAAAAACTATTTAAGTTTTTCCTACTTCAAAATGTCATGTTTAATTCAATGAATTACTTGCCATTTTGGGGTAAAATGTACTTTCAATTGTGTAATATGTACTATCAAATCGAGTGAAAAACAACTGAAACATTGTTCCCCATAAGCAATATGCAAGAAGGGGGTCCACAGAAAAACTCAAGGAAAAATAGAATGCAAAATGTTCAATACTTTTTAATATATTAAAAATATTTAATTAATCAGCAGATGTAACATACGTTCTGGACAAACATTATGAGATAAATCACAACTATTCTGTTCAACTGAAAGCCACAATTAGTTTTTTCCTTTAAGATTATACATCTAACAAAATAATATTTAATGCATATTTATAATATTTAAATGTTTTTTCACAATATAAATTAATATTTATATGTGAAAATAAAGATTTTTGTTTGTTTATTTTTAGAAAGGAATTCATCATATTTGAGAGCCTTTGGCACCGAAATGTTTGAAACCCATGAGTAGGTGATCATGTGATACACTGAATCTGTCTTAAATGAATCCCCGTCTTGTGGAAATGGAAATGTACTTACCAGACGGTCCAAGCAGTAACGCACTGGCCCATAAACCCACCATGAGTGTACTGTCACTGCAGCCTCTGTTCAAAGTCAGTTGCTCAGTGTCTCTAGGTTCACCAACACCCTCCGCATCCTCTATTCTATAGCACAGGCGTGTACACAATCAATTCTCATATCCAGCTTATCTCGTTTTATGTATTTATGTGAGCATACTATTGAATGTGTTGCGAACTGAAATTACCTGTCATTTATTTCCTCATTAGAACTCTGAAAAAAAATAAAGATAAAATACAACAATCAGTGTGGAATATCACATTATTATTTATTAATTGATAATGAACATCTAAACATATTAGTTTTCAGAAACTGACTGAGAAACAATGAAACTGATTCGTTAGTGTATAGAGTACTAATAATTGTAAGTTTTATTTTTGTAATTTGTCATTTACTCAGTAAAGTTCCTGTGGCTCAGTGGTTAGAGCATTGCGTTAGCAGCACAAAGGTTTTGGGTTCGATTTCCAGGAAACACATACTGACAAAAAATGTATAGCCTGAATGTAAGTCGCTTTGGATCAAAGCATCTGCTAAATGTAAAGTACTGTTTTATTCAGTTTTATTAAGTTGTATTCTATTTATTACTGCACTTATATGTCAATTAGCTGTTGATATATTTGACGTGTGTCCTATAACCTTATGCTGTCAAGACAAGTTACATTTAATTTGATTGATTTGTCTTCTTAAATGAGTTTGAAAATTTGAGGAAAACTGTGATTAAACAGAGTCCCGTCCCCACACACACTTCAATGTGATCACCTCTTCTAATTTGATCAAGTAATGTCCCGGTTACATTTCAAAACAAATGTGTGGAAAATGCATTAAGTAAATATAGAGTGTTGAAAATATAATCAGTTTGATAGTTGATTATTGAATATGCCAAGAAAACATTATTTTATAACTGCAAATATTTATGTAACTTACAGTGGTTACATTGTGAATTGAATTCCACATGTAATCAATGATTTTAATAATACACTATACTGTTTAAATACATAAAGAGAAGGAAGCATGGAAGCACATCTTCCTCATTGCTGTACTGCAAAAAAAATTATCATACGTATTATGTTCCTGTCTAATTCTTTAATCTGACAAATGATTTTACTTGTAATTGAGTAGAATGTGTAAAGTGTTGACAAAGTATCCATACTTTGTATACAGTGCCCTCCTTAAGTATTGGAACCGTAAAGACAAAATTGCTCTGTTGGCTGTGGAGTCAAGACATGATTAAAAGAGGAATATGAGACAAAACTACAGAATGTCACATTTTATTATTAGCCATTTCAACACATACATGTATTACAAAATAAAAAGAACAGCACTTTTGGAGTTCATCCCACTCATTGATGTGAGCAGAAGTATTGGGACAGTTGAACATAAGGCAGAAATAAAAGATTAAAAGCTATTATTTAGTTGCAAATCCCTTGCACACAATTACAGCAGTGATTCTGTGACAGATAGACATCACCAGACTCTTGATCTCATCCTTTGAAATACTTGTCCCAGCCTTTAATGCAGCTAATTCTAATTGTTGCTTGTTTTGGGGAGTTTCTGCCTTTACTCTCCTCTTCAGCTGGTGAAATTCATGTTCAATCGGATTTAAATCTGGAGATTGACTTGGACAATCTAAGACTTTCTATTTTGTTGCCCTTATAAACTCCTTGAATGAACTGGCAGGGTGTTTTGGGTCATTGTCCTGATGCAATATGAAGCACTTCCCAATGAATCTGGTGGCATTTTTTTGAATATTGGTAGGCAAGATGGTTTTGTACCAACCAAATTCATTCTGCTACTGTCATCATACATTAAGTCATCAGTAAAGTTGAGAGGGCTTGTTCCAGAGACAGCCATACATGCCCATGCCATGACACCACCTCCACAATGCTTTACAGATAAGGTTGTATGCTTGGGATCTTTTGCAGTTCCCTTTTTTCTCCACATTTTCACTTTCCAATCACTTAGATAAAGGTTCAACTTTGTCTCATCGGTCAAAGAACACATTTCCAAAACTCTTCTGGCTCACCTTTGCGCTTTTTTCCCTACTCTAATATTGCCTTTCTATTTTTGGAGCTGGTCAGAGGTTTGCATCTTGCTGTGTAGCATCTGTACTTCTGTGTCGACGTCTCCTGAGGACACTAGATTGTCAGAGCATCGCCCCAGCTTTCTGGAAGTTGTTGGTGATTTTACAGACACATATTTTAGGGTTCATGTTCACAGCTTTTATGATTTGTCTGTCATCAACCACTGTTGTTTTCTCAGCCGATCAGGTAGTTGTTGGTTGCTGGTGGCTTCCAAACTCTTGATTTCTCCATGCCCTTTGTTTTTTTTATATCTCTAATAAACTTCCTCTTTTCTTTTAGCATCCAAATTGCTTGCTTTTCTCTCAAAGTCAGCTCCCTCATCTTCACCCTGGCTTGTGTGTGTCATCATCGAATGCAAGATTCAGAATAAAGAAGTAATGGATATAACTGATACGACACATTCCCTACTTTTAATATCTGAAAAATTAATGCAACAGGATACAGCGGATCACTTAGAAAGACCTGTGAGGAAACTGTCCCAATACTTCTGCTTACATCAGATAGAGGGATGAATCTCTAAAAGTGCTGAACTTCTTAGCTGGTAAAACATCTATGTTGAATCACCCAATAATAAAATGTGACATTCTGTAGTTTTGTCTCATATTCATCTTTTAGTCATATTTGTAAATGTCTTGACTCCACAGCCAAAAGAGCAATTTTGACTTTACTGTTCTAATACTTTTGGAGGGCACTACATGTTAAATTGTATTTTTTACACCCCTGGCTTCTTCATTCACTCACCACAATCATGGTATCTGTCGAGTGTGTGAGTGTGTGCACCAGGCTGCTGCGCGTGTGTGTGAGTTTCTGCAGAGTATGAGTCCAGTGTGCTCTCTGAGTGAGGAGGCACTGCTCCACGCGCTCTTCCTCTCTCTGTATGACCTCTAGGAGACGCTGCTCCTCTTCCTCGAGAGCCTCACGCACCATGTTCACCTGAGCCAACACACGTTCTCTTGCACTGTTTGCATCTGTCTATCAATTAAACAGCACGAGAGGCAATTACAACAACATACTGTATGACACTGTTATAACTACAGTTTATCTGGACATCAGGGATGTAATGTTATAACACCATAAAAAATGCATTTAAAATCACACAGAATAAGTTACCATGTCCACAAAAACTATACAAATATCACAGTCTAATATCTAATTATGTCAAAATAAAAATACCAGCATGTAAAAGTAATAGTAATAATCATTTTTTAAAGCATTGGCACATAGCTGTTCTGACTAATTAGTGAATTCTTCAGGTACCTGTACAGCTTTCTCTCTAGCTGTAAGCATACGGTCAATGAATCTTTCTATCCGCACGGCTTGCAGCTGCATTTTTTCACAGACATCCACCAACTGATTCTGTTTAAAAAAAAAAGAAGGAACAAAGAGGAATAATCACATGAGGCATTAAACTAGCAGTACGTAACAGGAATGTGAAGGCATGTGGGTATGATCTGAATTTGTCTATTGTTGAAAAAAGGATATGAAAGTATTGAGAATATGTTTCATCTTCACACAGGCAGTCCGTTTCAGATCTAGGTCCTCATTGGTATTCGCAAGCTTACAAAATCTGTTTTTATTTATTATTATTATTATTATTTATTTATTGTTTTGGTTGAAAATGCTATCTAAAAATGCTGTCTAGTTTGATATTTTCTTATCTAACAAGTGTTGATTTGAGCTATGCAGGTATTTTTTTTATTGCAAATGAGAAACAACACTGCATTGAAATGTAAATTCTAAAATACATTTGTATTATTATTTATGCGTTTTACAAATTGTACAGTATGGGCAATCTGCAGCAAACATTTCAAATAGTCAAAGTGATAGGAAATCAGATCTTGTGAATAAAAAATGTAAATGCAAAACAAATAATAATAATAATACGTTCAATAGCATGGTTGCTGCCAGAAATGTTTCAATCACATTTTGTAAAAGGGAACAGATAAAATGTATCTGATTGCAATGATAAAAATGAAGCAAAGTTTTTCCACCTCGGGACGCTTCTGATTAATGAAACTAACCACGCCCTCCCCATATGAATATACAAACTACATACACAATACTGCAGAAATGCTCTATTGTTATTCTAACATTACACATTTATTTTAAGGGAATAGCGAATGTGTCATGTTATTAATTGTTTAGTAAATGTTTTATACATCGAAATCTAATTATTATGTTATTTAACTAATTGTGACTCACCCTTACTACAGTTGCCTGAGTAACCAGCTCTGTCACCTTGTGCCCCTGACAAGATCCACCCGACACACATTTGGAGCAGGTCAGTGTTCCCTCTGTAGCACAGTAGAACTGAAGTTCTTGCTCATGTACCGGACACAGTTTCGCTTCTCCTGAAGTTAAGGAGTCCGCACCGCTGTCTACAGCGTTCTCGGATTTCTCACATTTGCTCACAGGTTTCGTCGGTGATTCTCCATGTACTGTACCATTGGTTTGTGAAAACAGCCCGCCGCCTTCACAGACATGTCCTACTTCACAGACATGTCCTACTCGGTCTTGATGTTTTGAAAGGTCGTCCGGTTGAGAGTCAGTCTCCAGGTCATTGACATGCAAGGACACCGTTGCCAGTTCACAAAGTCTATATTCCGTACTCATGGTACCGAGAGAGAATAGGGTTGGTTACTTTTAGCAGAATAAAAGACGAAGGGTTTGCCTGGTTTCGCTGATGTATGTACTGTAAAATACCCGTAGCGCCGGTGTATCCAGCTTTAGAGCCCTACCTACCTGTCGCAGGTGTATAACACGGAAGTGGACTGGTGTTGAGTGCGCAAGTCTGAACTGAAGCTTTTCTGTAGCCTATAGCTATAGCCTACTCGAGTTAAACGTGGGACTTGTCTGTCTATCTATCTATCTATCTATCTATCTATCTATCTATCTATCTATCTATCTTAGCAATATGCTAACTTGTCATCTGATCTAGCATGTAGCATGTCAGGAAGCTATTGGTTAGAAACCGGACAGCACTGTTCTGTTAACATGTAACTCTCCAGGAGTTTATTTGATAGGCTACACAATCATCACAAAATCAGTAAAATATTAGCTAGGCCAGTGGTTCCCAACCTGGGGGGTACGAGAGCAGATATACTTTGAGGTAGGGCTGGGCGATAAAACGATAACTATAATTATAGTGATATAATTTTCCTCGATAAAAGTTCTATAAATATTCAATTTGATGTTTACGCGGCAAAAGCGGAAGAAAACAGCACTACTCATTTGAGCCGCGCCACACGGCCCATATCCGCTCGATTCAAACAGAGCGAGCTGTCAGAGCAGATGTGTTTACTCGCCGATCACGCGAACACTAAACAGCGCTGTGAGATACAGTGAGAAGCGCTTGAATTCAGCGAAGAACACAAATTACTGATATAAACTAGTATCAGTCGATATCTGATATAAACTAGTTTAAATACAGATACAAATGCGCTGACAAACAGCAGAAAAACACTGTGTGCAACGATACAGTCAGAAGGCTTTTCAATCTACAAATCGACATCGTTTACTGTGGATTTATACTAGGGGCTGCACAGAGTAACGTTAGTCGCCTTCAATGCTCTGCCATGACACTTTAAGCTTGAAGTCGACTAGTCGCTGGTCCTATAGAGGGCGCAATAGGATAATAAATCAACATTTACGCTCCGTTTCCAAACAGTTAAAATTACATACTCTGAATGCACTCCACAAGACATGTGTGAATATATTACTGGATGCTGGAAATTGAACGTCAGAATGCATGTTTTAAACAGTTTATTGTACAGGTAAGTTAATCACGTTCTAATCTAATGCGCTGCTGCACTGTAAAGCACACACATAAGTTAGGTTACAGACAGTAGCGTGTGTAATACATCATGGGCAGATCGTGTGCACAGAATCATTCAGCGTGAACATGTATTGTCAACACCGTTCTGTGATTTCTCGGTAAAATAGCGTAGAAACTTAAAAGTTCAAGCATATATTTCTTAATAACTAAATCCCACAGCTTCACTACTAGTAGAGAGATGCTGCCAGGTAGAATTAATTCACACACAACCGCTCTCACCAATGCATTCATTCATATGAATGTAATCTTTACTGTACTACTTATCTGTATCTGATTTAGAACGAGCAGGAATCTGTGAGAAATATAAGACCCAAAGACTAAAGAACTGATCAAAATAAGCTGTTATAGGTGCAATAATCATGTGGGCAGCGCTGTCATATTTCATAGCTGTGCACAAGGTGTTTGTCACCAGACTTATTTGTTCATTAATGACGTCATCAGCGACTAGTCGACTTCGACTTTCATCACATAAAAGTCGACTTTAAAAAATCAGAAGTCGTTCAACCCTTAATTTATACTATTGTAACACTAACTGCACCATGGTATTGTAGCTGAATTGTTTGGCATTTATATCAAATGTATTATATTAATGTAGATGTGTATTAAATGTAGCATATTAAAGGAGTAATGGAATGAAATAAGTATATTTGTGATTAAGCTATAGGCTAGCATTTGTGCTTTTTATAATAAATGTATTTAGACTACTGTTCTACATATAAATAGGCAACTTGAAACCATATAGTTGCCTTTTTACCACAGCATCGAGGTGCTATATTTGTGATTTTAACTCTGGTTATCATGATGTACATGTATGCTACTATAGAAGAACAATGGTTAATTTTAATACAACTCAAACAGTCAGAAAAATTTAATTTCACCATATAAAAATGAGGTTATTGTAATTTTTACAGATGTTACTAATTTTGATAATGAACAATGAGCGGGTTTGATAATGAATTTACATCTGCATCCTAACTCAAACTACTACTGTCAACTTAATGTCAAATGTGCATTTCTAAGAGACAAACAAATAATATTATTGCACACATATATATATATATATGGATGTGTATAAATATAATATGGGGGTTACGGAGGCTCAGATTACCTGGAAACCACTGAGCTAGGCTACTGAAACCCATATTTGGAACAATTGTTTAAGCGTGTGTTTTCTCCTCGAATGACAACAAAACATATATATATATATTAATCTTTTTAACTGTTGGTTATTACTTTTAAGCTATAGAACAACAATAAAAACATAAATTCAAGATTCAAGATTTATTCCTCACATACACAATTATACAGGATATAACCAGCAGTAAAAATGTAAGACTTAAGAATGATAAAACCATTCTTAACATTAATTATTTGGTCATCAGATATTTTGATAAATCCATAATTACTTTGCAACCTTTCTCTTGTTGTGAACTACACTGTCTCACATGATGAACCGAATGAAAGACATGAGCCCTCGGTTAGCAAGTTCTTCAAAATTGTATTTTATAATAAACAAATTTAGATGGCTGGAAAACATTCCACATTCCACAATAAGCAGGTGAACTGGTAGTAAAGGTGAGGGTGAAAAAGCATCCATGATCCACCAAAGTCTCAGTCTTTGCAAGCAAAGATGAGTCACAGCTTAACGTATTGTGCCACTTAATGAGAGCATTGTCAAACTATTAAAACATTTATTTAGGTCTTTTGACATCTACCCGGGATGCTGAATCCCTGACAATGTTCAAGCGACACCTGAAAACTCATCTCTTCCGTCATCACCTGACTTCATCTTAAAACACACACACACACACACACACACACACACACACACACACACACACACACACACACACAAACACAAAAACCTTCGCTCTCTTTCCTTAACTTTGCTCTCTTTCCCTTAACCTCTCACTGTCTGGCTAAAATTTGCTCTGAACAATGCCTAGAAATGTGTATTACAAGCACTTCCTCTGTCTGTTTGCCTCTTTATAATGTATCGCTTATTGTATTCCTCAATTGTAAGTCACTTCGGATAAAAGCGTCTGCTAAATTAATAAATGTAAATGTAAATCTATCATACACTGAAAAGATTCAGGGAATCTGAAAGAATCTCAGGACATATAATGACAGGCAGGAAACCTCAGCTAAATGTGCTTTGAGCCCTCAGATGGCACCGCATGAAAAACCACCATGCTATTGTGTTAAATATAATGACATATTTATATATATATTATTTTTTAAAGGTTGTCATATAATATAGTTGTAATCTCTGTTTTGCAAGAAATGTATATATATTCACTAGTGGTGGGCATAGATACATTTTTTTAATCTAGATTAATCTCACTGTAATCTTGGAATTAATCTAGATTAAAATGGCTGATTTAAATTCTGCCGAAGGCATTCATAATATGTGTGCTACCCAAATAATGACTAAAGGTAAGTCTTTGAGAACAGGTTTCTCAAGCCAGGTGGCGATTAGACCAGGGCTCATCTCCTGTTTCCAAAATGCATCACAAACTTTAATCTCTTCCCGTCCCAATCCACGAAAAACTGGGGAAAATCCCGTCCTGCTTCCACTCCGGAAGAATGACTCCCATTCCCTCCCACTCCCGTGTTTTTTTTTTTTTTTTGCCGATAACTGTCAATTACAGTAAAAATATAGTACAGATCATGGCGTGCCACCTTACTTATTAGTTGAATAAATACCCAAAATGTCGTTTTGTTATTATATTGAACTGAAAGCCATCTTATGCACAGTGTTGCACAGATTAAATTTCATGTAAATCATCCATGCTAACACACACGTCTTCTATTTTTATTTTTTAGACATTTCACTCTCTATAGATATATTTTTCAAAGACGGAGTTTCAAGTTTCTCGCTCAAGTTCACATGAGACCTAAAGCACATCCTGTTTGCTTAAAAAGCAACGCTTTCGTTGTTATTCTGAGTGCATACAAATAAACGTAGAGTCTTTACAGATTCGAAAGATGTATTAGGATACTTTTATCTGTATGACCAAGAATTACGGAGATTTTAAGAGCAAGTGAGCGCACGAGCCTGTCCTGCAGCAAACGCTGCCCACTTTCCACACAAACACTTCAATAGCGCACATTTCTCTAGATTAACATCATATTGAGCGGCCATGTAAAGTTGCTACTACATACATCTTTCAGATGAAAAGCCATATTTGAGGTTGATGAATGATAGGTGAGCGTTTGGATGTCCTGCCCGAGTGTATTACCACACAGACCAGCCGTTAACAATCTGTCCATCACGGACTGCAGCAAACAGGAGGAGAGCATAAAGAGACAGTTGAGTTCAGAATTAAAATATACAGTTTATAGTTTATTTATATAAAAGGTATATTTGTGTGTAAAGTTGGGTATCATTACTATTCCCGGTCCCGCCCACTCCCGATTAAATATTTTCCTCTCCCGTCCCAATCACGTGATTCGTAGAGATTTTGTTTCCCATTCCGCGGGATTCCCGAAAAAATGCCAGCCTCTAGTTCGAAGACTCATTCTCGCCCACTACAGTGCAATTCGGCTAGGTATACATCCGCGCTAAAATATCAAGGTGAAAGTCATCATAGCTTGCGTAGTATAGACCCAGCTCCCAACCCAACTTTGAGAATAGATTAACGGCAATATTTTTTTTATCGCCCGATAAGAGTCTCACGTTAACGCAGCACGTTAACGCCGATAACGGCCCACCACTAATATTCACACAGATGCTGTCAAGTTCTCTTCTAAGAACAGAAATAATTATGTGCTGGGGTCATATGAGTCCACATTTTTGGGAAAAACAGACATTGAGTTTGTGTCAAAAAAGAAAGAAAGAAAGAAAGAGACCTTCCAGACTTTTGTCAGTGACAGGTCCCAACCAACATCTGTCATCGTATGGGGTACATTAGTGTCCACCGCATGGGTGACTTGCATGTGTGACGGTACCATTGAGGCTAAGGCATATATTGGGAGTGCACAGAGACATATGCTGACATCATAATTGTGTCTTGGTTAAATCCATGGTTATTTAGATTGAGAAAATGCCAGGCCTCATTGTGCATGTGCAACAACAGCATCTTCGTTGACACAGAGTGAGTCTGCTTGACTTGCCTGCCTGCTTTCCACATCTTGCTATTGAAAATCATGAAGAAGATAACAAGACAATTATGACTATGGCTTGTTGTAAACATGCATCTGTTCCAACTTTGTGTTAGAGCCATCAAAATCAAAATTCATTTAAATTGGTCTGTGGAAGCATTAGAGATCTTTTCTGTGAACTTTTGTCAAAGGCTGAAGAGTATAAATGCACAAAATCTTTTTTAATGCATTTACAATACGATCCAAATTTTCTGGAAATGGGATTGTACAACTGATGTCTTTCAGCGGCGCAACAGAGTTAAATGGCTATATCACTAAGAATAATGTTAATGCTTACATTACACCAGCCCTGCCGGTGAGCACTGTTTCGCGCTAAAATGTCGTGTTTTGTTTACGTAACGAAAAGGCGTGGTTATACACGGGGCGGGCTTTGTCGTGAAATCTCGTAGTATGATTGGACAGATCTGCCAAACGCTTTCACGTTTATCCGTGATACGTCAGCATAAGAGTTAAACGCCCAACGCAAATGCAATGACGATGCACAGCTCCGATTGGACAAATCACTATCGGTCCTCGTTCACGATTGGTTTAGTTCTGAGTTCGGTTAGTCCCGCCCACAGAAGCGGGCAGGTTTTTCCAACGCCTCTCAGCGGTGCATCACGGAGGCTTGGAAGCGGGTGGGGAAGACGCGGGCAACGACCGACCCTATTACACTAAAAATTGTATTCAGGGTTGGTTTGCCCGGTCTGATTTCCGACCTAATAACGCCGTACTTGCTCTCACATTTCATCCCAGACCTGACATCTCCTCTAATGTCGGATTTCAAGCTCGGAATTGTTCGACTTGGCCGTGTGGCCGGGAAGGTGAGCTGAATCCTGGGGCTGCCATGTGCGACGCGAAGGGGAGGGGATCCGAGAGCTGAATGCTTGTGTTTGACAATTAACTGCCAGATTGGTCAATTTTGATGCTATCGACCTTGCTCAGAGAGGAATATATGTATTATAGGCATTGCGTTGTCGTCGAAACGGATGGGTTTTATAATTAAACTGGTCTGCTCATCAGCCGAATAGGTTTAGTCTCTTTTGAGCCGCCTACTTTTGCTGTGGTAGTGCCGCTAGCGTGGCTACAGCGCTGCTAGACGGCTGGGCGAGAGCTCGCTTGTTCGCTAGGCAATGTGAAAGTTTACAGTTTAAGAAGGGTTTAAGCACAAGACTGCTGCGTTTTCTTGATCGACGCCAGTAATGACACCCTGTCATCCAGTATGTCTCAGAGAGCTCAACCAGGAACCGTTCGCAGCATGACAACCGGCACGTTGCTGTGATGAGCCTAGCACTGTCCTCACTCGGGTTATCTGTCAAACATGTGCGCAGTCACTTAATCTGGAATGCATCGCGAAACCTTCTGCAAAATGTTGTCCGTTTATTGAACTTTACTATTTTGATGGGTTTCTTCTGGTCATCCTGAACAAATCCGAGCTGTGTCTGGGATGCCAGGCCGCTCATGGCATGACACCAGAGGGCAGCTGGTAAACAGATATCTAGCGTTATAATGTTAGCGGTTAAACAATAGGAGCATGTGAGAAGTCGGATGAAAGGCACAAACGCGATGCGTGCAGTACATTCTTACTGATGCCGTTTTTGTGTTGTCATAAGACGGAGTAGAGCTCATGCTAATCGACGGTCACAGGTTATGTCTGGTCGGACTCGACTGACTTCACTCTCTTTTGTGATAATCGCGTTTTTTTGTTTTTGCGGATACACTCTTCATCTGATTTTTATGCTCATTCAGTTCAGGAATCTGTAATACTTATAACATTTGCAATATTTACCCTTATTACTTTACAGACAGCTACCTAGCTATCTGTTTTTATGTAACGTTAGTGATGAAAAAGCTATTTTAAATGACCACAGACGGCCCTAATTAGCAGAAAGTGCGGTTTGAGTAGTCGTTGTTTCTCTGATAAAAGCAATGTCTGATTCGTAAACGTATTTGTTCTTCAATTATAATCGGTTAAACTGGTTTGCTAAACCTGTCTGTGGTGCGTTTCCCATAAGCATCGTAAGATATCTGTTATCTCACGTTACCATCATAGTTTAGCAAGAGCATCGAAAACTTAAACATGAAGTATATGCTATATTAAAAGTTTGTTTTCATTTCGTTGTATATATATATATATATATCTCAAAACAAACTGAAAAATATAAACTAATCGAACTAATATAAATTGGACAAATAGTGTGGGAACGCATTATGTATAACTTAAGGGAGTCTTTAGTGTTTTTAGTCTTTAGTATTGTCTCAATTGACTTACTCTCCTTTATAAAACCACTTTGTTATTTCAGACAAAGTACACCTTGATTGATGAGCAAGACATACCTTTGGTGGAAAACTATGCCTTTGAGGTGAGAACTCATGTTGTTGAGCATTTTGTTTGGGGTTTGAACCAACAACCCTGTGTTATGACATAATTGTAAAATTTTTACTTTAACAACTACCCAAATTATATATATTTTTTGTTGTTGTGGTCACATGCTTTAAATACTATTATTTAGTCTTGTGAAATTGAATGCTCAAATGTATTTATTTTTAGGCACGCATGGAAGTTGATGCAGACGGGAATGGGGCAAAAATCTTTGCTTATGCCTTTGACATAGGCAAGGGTAGATGGGCTGGTCGACCACTGCACGAGTTACTCTGGTAAGTGTAGTGTTAGAGCCTACTGCAATATCCCATGGCTTTTTCTACCGTTTACTAGAGATGCAACAATTATAGATTTTGTTGGTACTATTATAGTCTGAAGAATAATCACGGTTTCACGATTATTATGCATTTATTCATTTCGCAACATAAAATAATCGAAACACTCTTAGATATTAAAGTGTTATTTGTTGAAACAGAAATAACACGGTAACAACAATACAGCAAAAAATACTAATACTAAAGAAAAAAAAGTCCATCTCTCTTATTGGAACTAAAAAAGGTGACCTCTGCTTGAAAACAACAAATGGAAATAGATCACAAATGTATTTGGTGTTTTTCTACATTTATTTTGGACCCGAGTAACAGAACTTGTAAGTGAATTATTAGATTTTTACTTATTAATAATACTATAACAGGGATGATGAATCACAATGTTAATTAAGCATTATTAATATAAGACTAATATTAACTTTATTTATCCCACAGAGGACAATGTTACTAATGAAGGGAACAAACTGAACTATTATTGTAATCAACTGTCATCATACTTATTCATTTTAATAATCTTTATTAATCTGATTTTACATATGGCCTGAGAAAATCATGTCTATTATTTTGGTTTGTGAGATTGAGATCGAGCTGCCCACGCAAACATTTAGGACAAACTTGTTGTCAACGCTGCCCAGACTTTCATTAATAAAATAGCTTAGATACTGGATCGCTACATTATATTAATCAGCAAATAAGGGGTAAAATGACTGTTTAAATAACTAAACTCAAATCGTCAATGTTTGTAGTGATGCACAGATGCAGGTAGACTCATTCACACATGCAACTGTCAGCTCTCTCTCTCTCTCTCACACACACACACACACTCTCACTCCCTCCGCACTATTTCATCTGTCTGAAGCGGACAGAATGCTAGAGCTAACGAACTTCGCGTCAGGTGGTCTTTGCCTTCATCTCGTCAGTAAAGCCGTTCCGTGATTGGCGGTAAATCTCCATCACATATGACATATCGTGTTTGTAATCGCAGATGAATTGCCTTCTATTATGAACGCAATATTGTGTAGCTTGTCAGTGAACTACGCCTCTGTGTATTTACTGCCGCTCCATCTGAAAACAGGTGATGGAGATTTACCGCCAATCACAGAACTGGCTTTACTGACGAGATGCGCATGTTAATCAAATTTGATTAATTGCACAGCCTTAGTTTTAATGCAATGCAAATAAACTATATTTAAGATGCACCTTTTGACACATTTTTCAGAATTCATAATCTGTTTAATACTAATTGTCATGGTGTGTTTTGAGGTACCCTTCACCTTTTTGTTCACAGGGAAAAGCACAGAGGTGGAATTGCTCCAAGTTTCCAAGTAGTTCACATAAACTCAGTCACAGTGGACAACCGTCTAGACAACTTGCGTCTCGTTCCTGTGGGATGGAGTCCCAAACCAGAAGAATTGTCCAGCAAACAAAGGTAAATAAAAATCAATACATTTAGATTTTATGATGTACAGCTTTTAAAGAAACAAATAAAAACACTTATCCACTGTGCTCAACTTGTGCTGTGATGTGCTTTCTAAATTCTGCCTGTAATATTGTCCTCTCTAGAGAGCAGTCGTTGTACTGGCTGGCAATCCAGCAGGTTCCAGCAGACCCAGTGGAAGAGCAGTACCTGGAGTTGAGTCGCACACGCTACTACAATGCCAACGGAGAGCTGGTGGAAGAGGAGGAGTGTTCCTGCACATACTACGAGTGTCACTACCCACCTTGCTCGCTCATTGAGAGGAGGGTCAGTATGATGTAGAGAAGTCATTCCATATCATCTTGTTTTTGTGTTTTGTATTCAAATACTGGTCATTAGGGTTGGGTATTGTTTGAATTGTATCGATTCAGATTCTGTTTATTGATTCCTAGTTTCGATTCCAATAAAATAAAAAATCCAATATACATAAAATAAAATGAAGTCAAACATTTATTCTGTCTTTTACAAAGCATTCTGTTGCAGCTGAATAATATAAGCAAAAATCAGCAGTCTGCAGAACACTTAGGCCAACAAAAAAACTTTTGCCTATGGTTTTAACAAAATTATCATAGCATAAACAACTAGACTAATATAAATGTAAAATATTAAAGTCAAGTAAAGTCAGTAATAAAATTGAAACAAACAAACAAATCAATTAGCAATAGCATGCATAAATACAACTTAACCTAATTTCAGATTTAGAAACTGTAATTAAGTTTAAAAACACTGCATAGTTTTCTTTTTCATAAATAAAAATACAGATTAATTAGTTATTAAAGCTATTCAATCAGTGAATTATTTTTTGTTCTTTGATTAACATTAATGACAGGCAGCGCGTTTACTAGACTGCTGTCTCTTTAACACTGAACGCACGCAGATCTAAAAATAACTACTATTAATTTATCGATTAATCTAAACGATTAATTTCCCACAAAAATTCAACAATTTTACTTAAGAATATTTTATTAAACCACATATTTTATTATCCACATTTATATGAAATCCTTTTTTAAAGCAAAAGTAAAGTGCAACAGAGTGCAAAAAGCAAGTGTTCATCTCATAGTCCAAATCACTGAAATCAAAGTTCAGTATTATAGTGTAAGAACAACAACATATCCCCGTGTTCTAGTCTAATAATACAATAATAATCAAAAAACACTTTTTAAAAGAGCGTATACCAGAAATATTATTTACCATAATTTATTTAGGTGATAAATGGAAAAGTGCAATATTTCTGAAAAAAAAATATATTTTTTTTTCTTCAATATAAAATCAATTAATTGAAGATGCTTTTGATTATTGAAATTTTATGGAACCATTCAAATGGAATCCAGAAAATAATGGAGAACAGAATTTGGTAAAACTGTAAAACTAAATTAATTTGACAGGCTTTTTTATTGAATAAAATTTTGTAGAAAAAGTATAGAAACATTTAAATGGAAAATGAGTTTAAAAAAGTTATTTAAAAAACAAATTGATAATACAAATAGATGTAAGTGAATAATAGCTTTTAAAATGACTTAAAATACATATATAATAGCAATGATGCATTAATAATTAGTTAACTTAAAATAAAGCATCAAAAGCAAGAAATCATATGGTTTTATTGAACAAAACTGTTAAAATACATAATGTATTATAAACAATAGTGCTAAAGTACATTCCGCATTACAACAAAGGGCCAGCGGCCTGATGATTGTTTACACGTTATTATGCGATCTAATCCTTGTTTAATATTGAGCACCATTTAATTCAAATGTCCACTTAATCTTTAATATTTGGCAATTTCTTTAGGAGAGAAATGTTATAGCTGCTGTAATTAAATTAAATGTGGACATCAAAACGTATAAACTCTGAGTGAGTGTTTGAGCTTTTATTTTGAAATCGCGATGTATACGGTGTTTGCTTAGATTTATAAATTATTTACCTTACACATCTGATGAAATGGCGCACGTGGCGTTCCCAGATGAACGTTATAATAAACCCAAACTCACAACAGAGTGATGCAGAGATGGAGTTTGAGACGCTCCCCATGTAAATGAGAAGTTTCTGTGGAACTACTGTGAACGGAGCCACTGTGAGACGCACATACTTGACCTACACGCATCTAAATAATTAAAGTGCATACTGTATTAGAACTGCATCACATATTATTTAATTAAATCATAGCGTTTGTGAATTCACAATTATGCTTAATTATGATTTTAAATGGGTTCAATATATCATGCAGCTTTGGAAAATACTCTAATAATGTGTTTTATGGATTCTTGTCCTTGAAATGCGGCACTTCCGGTATTTAGTCGACGCGAGCAAAATGAAGTCGGCGATTTTTAAAAATCGAGTAGTTGACTAAAATCAACGAATCGCGACAGCCCTTTACTGTACGTGTGCGTTTTCTTTGTCATCTCTTTACGTTCACTTATGACCATTAAAAACAGCTGTGTTGATGATATACTGGTGAAGTTTTCTGCCTACTGGCCCAGAACAACCTTTTCTGCTGTGGAAATGCACGGAACGTTTTGAGAACGGACACAGACTGGCAACCCAGAGACGTTGTTTTCTGTGCTCGCGCTTGCACTTCAGACGTCTACGCTGCATGTAAACAGTGCGCAAGTTCTTTTTGTTCCTGCACTTAAATCATTTTAAATCGCATTAAAATGTGAAAACAGGAATCGTTAAGCAGAATCGAAATGCACGGGTCTTATCGAATACATGGTTCTTAGAAATTTGGAACTGGTTCTAAAATGGAACCGGTTTTTGATACCCAACCCTACTGGTCATTTTTATAGCCAGTGCATTATATAACGGAGACTGGTGATGAATATGATTAACATGCAGGTGCTTTTCCTGTATTTGACCCTGGACCACAAAACCAGTCATAAGGGAAAAAGGACACATTGAATTTTTTTTAATTCTGAAGGAGGCGAGAAAGAATGGAACAGAACACAGCCGCATAATCCTCACATAAGACTTTTATTAAATACACAATGCTCTTAGTGTGCCAAATAGCACAAGAAGAATGGCAGCATGTATTGTGAAATTTTTATCTTTTTGTTGCACAGAAGTATACACCATGTTCAAAGAAATTACACTCCTAGTTAGCTAATATTGAGCGTACGTTTCCAAACAGTTTTCACTTTAACATGTTTATTGGGATTATCTCATTTATTTAAGTTGTGACGATTGTGCTGTCTCTGTCTTTGTAAATTTGCAGCTGAGGGAGTTCAACATCTGTGGACGATGCCAAGTGGCACGCTACTGTGGCTCACAGTGCCAACAGAGAGATTGGCCAGCCCATAAGAAGCAGTGCCGTGAGCGTAAACGGGTTCTGGCGCTGGAGTCAGAGCCCGAGCGATGATCCCCTCAATCCCAGTTTGAAGAACGATGGTCACAGGGGGTGTGGGGTGAGACTGATTTGAAATTCAAAAACTGACTGGTAGGGTAGGGGACAATTTTAGTGAGTTGGATGGGCCTATTGGGAGGAAAAACATACTTCCCAGAACTTTCATATCTCCACAACTTGCCTATGGGGATTATGGGAAATGGAGTTTTTTTTGTTGTTCAGAGGGAGGTCTTAAAGGCTCCACCTGCTGCTATGGATGTGTGTTTAATGAAGAAAAACACCATGCCGTCATAACTCTTTCTCTGTGGACTGCATATGAGTATTGACAGTCATGCGCTCGCTTGTTCCATCCGCCCTTCTGTCATGAAGTATTAGCCGCCGAGGGACAAAACTGCTGTACAACAGATGATGAGATGGAATACGGACCTCTTCACTGTACTACCCTTCCTCCTCCTCTTCTCCCAGTTGGACTTCTTGTGCACATAACCTAGCACATAGTCGCTCACCTGCCATACCTTCATCAAGTATAAAGCCAATAGCTGTGCAAAACCACACCACCAGTATTGTGTGTGCAATGCCGTTATTGACTGATTATTTTTTTAATTTATGGAATTTTTGTGGGTTGCAGTGTTGGGGAATATGCCTTTGGGCTGGGGGGAGGATGTCACCTTTCTGTCTACCTGTTTTTGAAATACATTACAATCCTATTTACCTTTCACTCTCATGTCATGTTTAGTTTCATTTACCATAACAAGCACTCAGTTAGAGGGATGTCCTGGGAAAAACTTGAAAACCCACATGGAAAGTTGACTCTGATTCGTGTTGTCAACTTGTTCTTGGATGTCTAAAATTGTCATTTGGGTCCCAGTCAT
The DNA here is from genome assembly GCA_027564155.1 of Gymnocypris eckloni scoliostomus. NCBI lineage: Eukaryota > Metazoa > Chordata > Actinopteri > Cypriniformes > Cyprinidae > Gymnocypris > Gymnocypris eckloni. Next base: position 193,342 of record CM050414.1, on the reverse strand, counting down.
TCAATGTTTTGTTGTCTTGTTTGTCTTAATCTTTGTCAAAGTGAGTTTAACATTAATTGTGTTTGACACTTATTTCTTTCTTTTTTTTCTCTCCTTACAAAAATACGTGCACACAAGTTCCAAGTGTGTCTTCCTCTTACGTCAAGGGCAACTCTACCAAACTGTGACGTGCACTCACAAATCAGCATGTATAATAGACGCATACATGTCTGTCTGTTCGTATTCTGAATAATATATTTATCTGGTTGGGGTTGAACACTGTGCACTGGATATCCTCACTCTGATCCTTGTTCTTTTCTGAGAAATGGGAGTTTAGGGTTGGTTGGGGGTATCTGTTCTTTTTATTTTTTCTAAGCTATTACCATACAAACATTAAATGCATAAATATGTGAATGGACAAAGTTTGTGATAACTGACCATCTCTGTCACTGTAATATATAAGAATAAAATTAATGAAATAAAATCTCAAATGTATAAAGGTTAATTTGGTTGTATTATTTGTATAGTGTCTGTTTTGCCTATAATGATGTCTTTAGAATGTAAAACTGTATTTCTTTGGTTTTTCTTTCCACTGAACCAAAAATGTGGACAATATTGTCATTAAGCTGTGCACATTCTGTGCAAGTTAATAATTTTGGTATGAGTGGCATTTAAAGCGCTGAGTCAAGGGTCAAACCCAAGCTTTAAAAGTAAGTACGGTGGCTCTGGAATGGATGAGAAACTTGATACTTGGATTGTAAGAAACACCAATTTAAAATGGTATTTATTTTATTGTTAGAAATATACTCTTAGACACCTATTTTCATGTTAGAAATGTGGTACCTGACATGGCAAAGCTTTTATATATATATATATATATATATATATAATGGTGTTATAGCTGATGTGGCAGACATTTGCATACGATGTAAGTCAGTACACTACGGAGTCTTTTAAGGGTGTAAATGTTTTGCGTTCCCTCGAGAAACATTGCGCTCTCCAAAAATATGTTGAGTCCTCTTTTAGAATGTCCCAAAACCTGCCATGAACTAAACACTGACGTATTTCTTTTAAGTCCAAGTTCAAAATAAAACTATGAACCACTAGTTTTATTGGTTCACTAGAACATACGGAGCTGTATGAACCACTGCAAGCTGTAAAGTAAACCGGAAGAGTTTGTCTAAACTCAACTGGTTTTACAAGGGAACGCACCGTTTCTCGAGGGAACGCAAACGTTTTACAAGAGAACCCAACTGTGTTGCCAACTGAGTAATTTTTTTTCAAAATTTAGCAACTTTTCAGACTACCCTAGCAAATTTTTCTTCCAAAAGCACCTAGCAACAAATGTAGCTTTTTTGTAATTATTTGACAACTTTTGATAAGTGACAAAAAGAGGAAACCAAAGATAACAGCAGCACACACAACATCAGATAGATCAGGCCCTTTCTGACAGAGCATGCTGCACAACTTCTTGTCCAGGCCCTTGTCATTTCTAGGCTGGAGTACTACAATGCTCTTCTGGCTGGACTTCCATAAAACACAATCAAACCTCTACAAATGATTCAGAATGCAGCGGCACGACTGGTTTTCAACAAGCCCAAAAGAGCCCATGTTACACTTCTCATTGTCTCCTTGCACTGGCTACCAGTTGCAGCTCGCATCAAGTTCACGACACTGATGCTTGCATATAGAACAACCACAGGCTCAGCACCCGCCTACTTCCACTCACTATTACGAATCTACATCCCCTCCAGAAGTCTGAGATCTGCTAGTGAGCGACGCCTCGTGGTACCATCACAGAGAGGCTCAAAATCACTCTCCAGAACATTCTCTTTCACCGTTCCTGGCTGGTGGAATAATCTTCCCACCCCCATCCGGAATGCTGGATCCCTGTCAATCTTCAAGCAACAACTGAAAACTCATCTCTTTCAACAATACTTAAAAACAATACTAAATTCCTTCCCTTTTTCTATATCTTCATCTTTCTCTCCTTCCCTTGCTAGCTTGTATTTATTTGAACAATGCCTAAGACTTGGTGTTCCGAGCGCTTCCTCTGTATGTTTGCCTCTTCAAGATTAATCGCTTTATGTATTCCCCAATTGTAAGTCGCTTTGGATAAAAGCGTCTGCAAAATGACTAAATGTAAATGTAAAAACACACATCGCGTGAATTAAGTTAGCTGCTATTTGCAATTCTTAAATTTAATAATAATAATTGAATAGTTTAACAAATACACTTTGTTAGCATACCTGCGATTGTTGATCAGTTAGTAACGTTACACTATAAGAAAAATGGAAAAGATGCTAGTAATTTTCCAGGAAATTATCCATAAACCGAAAGCACAACGTGTAATTTAAAATGCAGGTTAAAATAAAAAAACTGAAAATTATTTCATATTAACATAGTAGATTGTGCCCTATTTTTACAGACTTTTCTTACATTTCTTAGCATACTCTCTAATACACTGCTTAAAGCTTGATTGTTGAGAATGTGTAGTTTTACTAGTTTACTAGCTAAAAAACGGATTTTGTAATCATTCAAAATGTAAGTATTCAATAATTCAGTGTATTTAAAAATACAGTTATTTATATTCTAATATTATATGATGCATTTTATTTTACAAACTGATATAAATTAACCAGAGGTGGAAAGAGTACAAAAATATTCTACTCAAGTAAAAGTACCATTACATTACTGAAATTTTACTTAAGTACAAGTAAAAGTACCAGTCTAAAAATATACTCAAGTAAAAGTAAAAAGTAGCTCATTTAAAATTTACTCAGAGTAAAAAGTACTTAGTTACATTTTAACAATGAGAGGGAGGAAAAAATGGGATCGACCAAAGATGTCAAACTCAGTACCTGGAGGACCACAGCCCTACACAGTGTAGATATTACCCTAATTAAACATCTGATACAGCTAAACTAATCATTTAGGCTTATTTGAAAACTACATGGTGTTGGAGCAGGGTTGAACTAAACTCTGCAGGGCTGTGGCCCTCCAGTAACACCCTCCAGAGTTCGACACCCCTGGGATATGGGCCTATAAATCTCAAACTAGGTGTTTTTAATTAAAGGAATCAGTTATTTAGAATTATAAGACATTTGGGCTGTTACCAGGCAAATTATATCAGTATCAACAAAATTAATCTTTGCAATGCAGAGGAAACGCAGAAGCTTCATCTGAAGTGGCATAGATGTATTTACACACTGACATGAATGCATTTAGCCTGCAGTTACAAATGCAGAAATATGGTTTGATAAATAAGACATAAAATGTGACCCTGAACCACAAAACCATAAGGGTCCATTTTCCTAAATTGCGATTTATACATCATCTGAAAGCTGAATAAATCATATTTCCATTGATGTATGGTTTGTTATGATCGGACAATATTTGAAAATCTGGAATCTGAGGAAGCAAAAAAATCAAAATATTGAGAAAATCTCCTTTAAAGTTGTTCAAATGAAGCTCCTAGTTTTGATATATTTACAGTAGGAAATTTACAAAATATATTAATGGAACATGATCTTTACTTAATATGCTAATGATTTTTGGCATAAAAGAAAAATGTATAATTTTAACCCATACAATGTATTGTTGGCTATTGCCTATTGCTACAAATATACTCCAGCGACTTAAAACTGCTTTTGTGGTCCAGGGTCACAAATGTTAAATAGTCATTAGAAATAAAAAAATAATAATAATAAAAAGATACTTTAAATGTTAAATTAGAACCACCAGTAGGTGTCAGTAAGTCACTGATAAGTGAGTCATTGCGATTGAACAGAATCATTTAAACGGTTAATTCAAGGAATGAAACACGTCATTGCTCAGAGTCAGAGACGCAAAACTGTGTATGGAATTATTTTTGTTGTCGAAATAGAGCAAAAACAGGCAATATGGTGTCTAAAACGTAAGTCTCTTAATTAACTTCTTGTTTTTTTGAACTGTGTAAAAAGAAAAACTACAGGCCGATGTAATCATGGTGATTTTTGAGAAAAACGGCATTCTTCTTGATGTTGACTTACTATATTAAATTATATAAATATATACATTTTCTGCTTCTATATCTTCAATTTTGTGATCATTCTAAACGCATTTTAACAGACTGAATCACAGTGAAAGAAAGCACTCGTTAAAACAACAATTATTATATTATCTCAGATGATATTGCACACCCTGCACCACTGTCTTTTTGGCTCATTTGTGCAAAACCTTTTGCTAAAAGCTTCGTTTTAACCACCAATGCAATGATGTAAGTATTTACGTTACCTCTACATGTTTGCGAAGGGCGATGTCGAGATGTTATAAGCTGCTAGTTCGGTCTCCCGAGGCAAACACAGCTTACACTGCATAATAGAGCATGAATATATGGCCATATTCACTTCATTTCCTTCGAATTCAACTTCAGCAGAATATGACGGGGTTTGGTTTTCAGCTGGGTCTGCACCATTAGGGCCCGTTCACATATCGCGCCTAAAAACGCATGGAAAACGCTAGGCGCTGCTTTCTCCTTTTTCCAAAGCGCCGGGCGGTTGCGCCCGAGGCGCTTTGTCGTTGCTAAGCAACCATCAGCCGCGCCTCCGTTACAAGAAGGAAATTTCGTCACATGACCTGCGGTGCGCTTGCGGCATTCTGAAAAGTTGAGATGTTTTTATCTCGATGCGCGCGCGACGCCCTGGAAAAAACGAGCTGCCGCTTCCATTATGAGCGCCGCATACCAAATAACGAACTTAAGCGCGCAAAAGACGCGATATTTGAGCGGCCCCTTAAAACGCCTGTCTTGTTCGTCTGCATCTTTCTTGTGATTTTAGCGCCAGTTTCTTCTTCTGCCCATTATTTGCTGCAGTTTTTCCACGGAGCGATTTTTTTTACTCAGTAACGAATGTGTTTTAAAATGTAAGTACAATACTTCCCACAAAATATACTTAAGTAAAAGTAAAATTACAGATTAAAAACATTACTTAAAAAAGTACAAGTACACAAAAAAGCTACTCAATTACAGTAACGCGAGTAAATGTAATTCGTTATTTTCCACCTCTGAAATTAACATATACTTTTTTTTTTTTTTGCTGAGATTTGTTGTTGTGGCACAATTCTGCGTCGTGATTACGCAATGACATCATTGCGCAATAACGTTATTTCAGTTAGCAACTTCTAGCAGCAAATCGACCTTCCTTTAGCAACTTTCTCTGAAAATGAGTTGGCAACACTGGAACCCAAAAGTTTCTCGAGGGAACTTAAAGGTTTTGCGAGAGAATGCAATATATATATATATATATATATATATATATATAAAATGTTTGTTTTTTTACCCCCACCCAGAATTTTTTCCACTCAACCCGATTTTTTCTCACCACCATGCAGTGTTGCCAACTTAGCGACTTTGTCGCTAGATTTAGCGACTTTTCAGACCCCTTTAGCGCCTAGCGACAAATCTAGCGACTTTTGGAAAAACCTTAGCAACTTTCCAAATGTCGCCAGTACTGTCCTGCGAGCGCGAGATATTGAGCTACACCTCTCCCTGTGTCTGCTTTGATCAGTGAGCGCTGGCTCCGGCTGAGAGGAGAAGCACATTCCAGTGACCGCACGGCAGCTGACATAGATGTGAATGAGCTGCGCATGTGCACACGGTGTTGCCACGGACCAATCACTTGCCTGCTTCTCCTTTGTTTGACATAAAACTATTTAATTTGACAGTTTTTTCTTCTTTCTTTTTTTTTTGTTAATTCTTCTCATGCACTTATATTACTCACTGTCACTCACAGAGCTTTAGTTCATTCTAGTTTCTGAACTGAGATCGTTTACTGGGCTACGTCTGAGAGAATACGTGATTGTACTTACTCATTCACAACAATAAACTTAATTAAACGTATTAAACTCATATAAAAGGCATATATACATATAACTTTAAATACCACTTTATTAAAGATATACATAATACAAATACATATATACAAATACACAAAGCTAGAATATTACACACGTTTAAAATAGCTAAAATGTCACATATATAATAGTACGTGTTTACGTCATTAATATGCAAATTTACACGTGACGTCATTTAGCGACATTAAGCCGTACCGACATTTAAGACTGAGCCGTACCGTGCCGTGCCGAACCGTACCGTACCATGCAGTGGAAAAGCGCCATTAGCGACTTTTCAAGCAGACTTTAGCTACTTTCCATTGAAAATAGTTGGCAACACTCACACCATGTCCCTTAAGGGGCTCCGTAGTACTCCAAATTCATCACATTCATTATTAACATGTTCAACTGACTTTTGACGACATGTAGGCTACCACGTATGTTGTCTTAATTTTGATTAATTCATTGCGTTTATCTTTTATTAATGTCACTTGGTTTGATAATGTCCTATCACATAATGACAAGTTGTATGACTTTCTATTGTGTAAATATCTCAGTGATGTTAATGGAAGCTCGTTTCTGCCATATTTGAGTCAAAATATTGAGAAAATGTCTTATAATATTGACTTAATGTGTCATAATAATTATTTTTTTGGCTCTGATGTAGGTTGAAGTACTGAACGAACCCTCTCATATGAAGCAGTGCGGTTTAATGTGTCTAAAAAGGATGTCGTGTATAACCTTTAGCCAAACGTCTCCATGGGAACCTGAGGGGTGTTTTTTTTCCTTCGTTGTATCTCCAGGCAAATGTTTTCAAAACGTCTCGAGGTCTCTGTAAACGTAACAAGCTGTCCGGTTACACACACCGGCTAACGGTAACGACACGAGGAACTCCACGCCGCAAACGAAGTCCCAGTTTATTAACGGTGAGGCCAGTAAGCTGAATTATTTTATGACAGTCAGAGAGTGTTTATTTTGTCAGTTGCGCGGAATTATAGCAATTTTTAACAAAAGTCATAACTGTGCGAGGGAAAATTATTCTTAAAAATAAAAACATTTTTGGACATGCATGGATCTAGTCATATGTTACTACTATGCTGTTGTGGTTGTTGTTATTTTGCACATGGTACTGTGACATCGACATGTTCATAATACCATGTTATTTTTGCCATTGCCACGTATGTAACGTTACATGAATTTCGGTAGTGGTGCTTACTGCTTACTGATTTCCATGATATCCCCTGTAGAGTAATGTAATGTAAATAATAAGCATTTAATACTGTGGTTAGGTATATATATCAAATAACCTTAATATCTATGGCATATGACAGTACATTTTTAAAATGCATTAGTGTATAATGTAATGTAATGGCACTAAAACTGTTATTAGGTAACAGTATTAACATACGATGTCATTACTGTGTCATGACATAGCCACAGTACATTTCTAAGGCAGTGTGAGAATAACTGTTACTTTTCTCCTCTTATAATTTGTTTGTTTGTATAATAGGGTGTTTTGAAGGATGCCACCAACAGCATGCTGTCCAGCTCCATGTCATAACGGAAATGCCTTGACCTGGCTCCTATGTCCAGACATTGATCATGTGTCCTCTGCATTGCAAATTCTCGTTGACCTTGCTCAGGAGGACAAAGGTGAACTTGTTGAAAAGGTTCTTCAGCACTGCAACCCAGAAATATGCATAGATGCTCTTCAAAAGCTGCTGAAGTCACCTGCCTCATGGTCAGTACTTCAATCTTAATCATCAGACAGATTAAAACAATAGCTTGGTTCTGTAAATTACACCTGTTAAAACTGAAATGATGGTGTGGATTAACATTACAGAATATTTAGAGTACTGACCAATTGCAGTTCATGTATATAGTTATGGATGGTGTAAATGTGAACTACCCCTGCACAACATCACTTATATCACTAATATTATAAATCAAATGCTCATGGAGGTCAAAGAGTGATCCCAATGTTCCTTCAGACAGATTAATGTTTTTATAGTTTCCTGACGTGCATACAAACAGGAGAGGGGTCTGCTATTGAGAACAAAACACCATTCTTTAAAGGTATATACTGTGAAAATGTTTTACCTCTACAGAAATTATTAATATTTGGAAACTTTTGAGAATGATGTCTTATCAGCCTACAAACCATAAACAAAGTACTTAGTGTGCCTTATTGTGTTTGCCATTTTTTATATTTTCTCTCACATTGTTTCAGCATTGATAACCTTACATTAAATTAGGATAAAATGCTTGACAAAATGTAATCTAGGAAGCTTTCAGCCTTGAAAATGCAGCTCAAGTCATTAAAAATGGTCACCTCAGCAACAGTAAAAGCCTATTGTGTTTGGCCTATAAAGTGCGATTTATGAGAGTCATCTTGCTCAATGGTTCTCCTTTGACCTCTTACAAATGCAGACCTCTAAGAGGTCAAAGCGTAATGAGTGTCTTTCTCTCTGCCGAAAGGGTGAAATGATTAAAAGGTACAAGCGACTGGCTTTTGCTTTTCTGTTGAGACAGTGTCCTCAGATTGAACTCAACCCACCAGAGCGGATCAGTCCATGTCTGCTCCGTAACCAGGGGCCTCATTTACAAAATGTTTGTACGCTAAAATCCACGCCAAGGTTGAAATGTATAAAAACGGTCTTTAACGTGAAAAAGTGCTTAGCAACACGTCTGGTTCTAAGCAGGAGGACACACTTTTCCTTATGGCAGTCTTGCCAGTTGCCATTCTCAAGTAAAGGATTTGGACATTGGCTGGTGCTCTTTATATAATAATGAAATTAATGAAATTATCTTATATCAAATGTCAGACGGTTTTTGCATGAAGCACATGATGTCTTGCATGAAGTCTTTTTTAGTGCTCAGTCCCTTACCTAGTTTCTTATTGTTTTCATCCATCCATCCATTCTCCAAACTGCTCATCCTCTGGGTAACAAGTATCCTGAAACCACAGTGTCTTGGGCCACATGCATCATGAGCAAACATCATTGACAGTACATCTCAATTCACCATTCCTTTTGTGATTGTAATTACATTTTATTGCATTGTTGGAATAAACGGGCAAATTCTTTGTCTTGCTAAGACTAATTTAATACCTGTTATGTTATGTAAAATAAAATGTTTACAACTAACAAGTTACAACTTAAAGTTAAGCATAATGTAATTTTTTTTTTATCAAATCAACTCATTGTAAATCAGTAGTATGCACCATCCCCACGTGCCTACTATATGCACTCCTGACAACGTCTAGGCATGATCCTGATGAGATGGTGTGTGGTGTCTGGGCGGGATCTCCTCCGAGTCCTGGATCAGGCATTAGTGAGCTCCTGGACAGTCTGGTGCTACTTATAGCAGCTTCAAGCACCAATAAATACATTAATTGGATTCAGGTCTGGGGGACATAAGGGCCAGTCAATGGCATCAGTGCCTCCAGACTCTTTCACGTCTGTCACATGTACTCAATGTGAACCTGCTCTCAATTATCAGGAGACTGGAGCACCAATGGCAGACTTGCCAATTCTGGTGTTCTTTGGCAAATTATTTCAGTCAAGCTGTATGGTGCTGGGCTGTGAGCACAGGTCCCACTAGAGGATGTCGGACCCTCGATCCACCCTCATGGAGTCTGCTTTGAACAGTTTGGTTTAGTAATATGCACACAAGTAGACTACTGGAGGTCATTTTGTAGGGTTCTGGCAGTGCTTCTCCTGTTCTTCTTTCTTTGCTGCTGGGTTGTTGCCTTTCAACGGTCCTGTACCACTCTGCTCGTGTAATCACCTGGTATCTCCTCCATGCTCTTGAAATTATACTGGAAGACACACCAAATGCCCTTGCGATGACACGTATGCATATACCATCTTAGAGGAGCTGGACTACCTGTGCAACCTGATTGGGTTGCAGGTACTTCCTCATGGTACAAGTACTGAGAAAACCATGACAAACACAAAACTAGTGACAACTCAGTCAGGAAGTATAAAGAGAGAACAATTGTTCAGTGGAACAATTGTCTTTGGACACCACCTGCAAATCAATTGCCTTTTTGGGGGTTGTCTTGCTGCTGCCTCTCCAGTTTGATTGATATACCTACATTTTAATGGACTTGGTGTTATATTGAGCAATGTTCCTACTTTAGTAAAAAATATTTAAAAAAAAATATATATATAAAATTATTTTCTTTACATGTACAAAGTTAGCATTTGTCTACAATTGTAGAATGGTCCTGCTGTGTTTTCTTAAAAATGGTTGAGTCATTGGACCAAGTTCTGTGCAGTGAAGTTATTCTGTCTGTGTTTGTACAGGCTGAGTAGTACTGGAGCTTGTATCTTTGGGATCCTGCTGGAAAATGAGTCCGTGGTGCTCAAACTTCAGAAGGAGACTGAAGAGGAAAGCAACCTCATATGTGACCTTGTTCAAATCTTGACTGAAGATGATCCTGATGTTGTGATGAATGCTGCTGGAGCGATAGCCTCATTGGTATGGTTGCATGATGATATAATGCATACTGTATTATACAGGAACTTTATATTATATCTAACCTTTACAGAACATTTTATCTGACGGCCAAATTAATCCTAATAAATTTAGTTAATTAATTAAACTGGTAAAATTGGGCATCTTGGCAATGTAATACATTTACTAAAACGGAATGTTTCATATTGACAAATAAAGTGCAGAAGCATAGTTACAAAGAGAGGAATCTGAAAGGCAAATACATTCAACACCTTTTAAACCTGAAAACATCTCACAATATAGCAATGGTTATAATGCAGTGAGACAGAACTATTCTACCAAATTTTAAGTTATGACCTTTTAAGTTTACAGTATTATTCTTTGGCTGTGGAATTAATAAATAACAGCAACTTAAATAACTGTCACGGTGCACAGGGGAGCCAGGAACGAGGAGGCGAGGATTCAACACTTTATTTGAATACAGAGATCGCTGGAGACAAGTACACATACTCAATGACATTAAGACTGGACACAGAGGCAGGGAAACAGGGATTTTGAAGGGGAGACTTAACTAGATAATTAATACACAGGGCTTGGGACAAATTAACTAATAATGAGGAAACGAGGACAGGAACTAACCAAATATGGGCACGAGAGGAGAGGAAACACAAGACACGGAGAGACACAGTCTGACATTACTCCCCCCTCCCGAACGGTGCGTCCCGCACCATACACCATCCAACGGGGGGGCTCTGGAGGCCTCAAGGGACACGGAGACAGGATAGGACAGGAGGCAGGGCTCGAAATTAACTTTTTTACTTGGTAGCACTGGTGCACCACAAATGTTTTATGAGCACCCACTGAATATTAAGGAGCAACACAACCGCCAATTGAGCGGAAGGGCGGGCAACATCCTGATAATTAAAAGCTTCATCAATTGAACCTGATTCTTAAGCTGCAGTGCTTTGTTTTTTATACATTTACATTTACGCATTTAGCAGACGCTTTTATCCAAAGCGACTTACATTGCATTCAGGTTATACATATTTTTGTCAGTACATGTGTTCCTTGGGAATCGAACCCACAACCTTTGCGCTGCTAACGCAATGCTCTAACCACTGAGCCATAGGAATACATGCAAGATGAGAAGAAAATGTCATTTAAACTTTTCTCAAAACAGTTCCCCTCAGAATTTCATATAGACCCCAAGTCCCAATTCAATATTTAGGATTTCCTTTCTATATTTTGCATAGTGAACGTTGAGCTTGCTCAGGCTGCTACAGTATTTTATGTTCTTTGTGTCCGTCTTCAGCGTCTCTGGCTTCTGTTAATGGCTGTTTACAGACTTGGTAATATTTCCACACAAATGAAAATTTGGAAAATGATTTCAAAGCAGTTTGTGCAAGTGCGGTCACAAACCGGTCAGTTCAAGTAGGGGTGGGCGATATGGAAAAATATCATATAAATTTTTATTTTTAGACATTTCACGATTTTATCACAGTTCTTTGTCATGTTAGTTTTACCAGTTTGTCTGAGCAGTACTGCCAAACTAATTTCCCTATTATAAAGACAAAGCCTTTCAAGGAAACAAAATATAAATAAGAATGGTGGATATTTAGGCCAAAGTTAGCGAAGATAAAAAATCTTTGTCATTATTTTATCTTTGTTATGAAAAAATAAGAACAAAGATACACATTACAACGACACATAATATACAAAAAGTGTTTAATTATCAGGTACAATAGGCATATTTAGTAGGAGCATTCAAGAAATTGAATGAACAATTAATAAAAATAAAACACTATAGATTGATTCCTATTAAAGTAACTGTATTGTTTTTTTTTCAGTCAAGAGTAGTGAGTTATGTTTTTCTCTATGGTTTTGTTGTTTTAACATTAAATAATAAATTCGGTCATCTGTCTGTCGATTCTGTCATAGTGTTTTATATTAATACCATCATTTACTCACTCAGAATTAGTTTTAAACCTGAGTGAGTTTCTTTCTTCAGCTGAATATACATGCTATTTTGAAGAATGTGGAAAACCAAACAGTTGCTGGTCCCCAGTGAGTTCCATAGTATTTTTTTATATCCTACTATCAAGTGGACCAGCAACTGTTTGGTTACCCACATTGTTTGAAATATCTTCTTTTGTGTTCACCACAAGAAATAAATTAATACAGGTTTGGGACAACATGTCAGTGAGTAAATAATGACAGAAATAAAATTGTAGGGTGAACTATCCCTTTAATGACAGTCGGCTGCATGTTTAGTTTTGTTCCTTTAAGAGCTGCACGCATCTAATATACAGGCACGCTTCGGTTCCACTCACCGGTTTAATTTCATTTTAAACATAACCAACTGAGTCTATATGTAAACCTTGTGTGTTTTGACAGTATTGGCTCAAAAGATAACTTAGTTGAGTAATCAGGCGCTGTTAGACAGGCTTTTTAGTTCGCGCGTTTCGGGTGCACGGGCTCAGAAAAAGCACACTTTAGACCAGCGCGCGAATGAAAAGCTTAACCTGCTTTAGCTCCCGGTCACGTGGCACATGCTGTGCAGTAATTCTTGAACGTTTAGCAGAGAACTGTAGAGGTCGCACCACAGCAATTATTTGCACTCGCACAAATGCTCCCAAATATATTTTGGAGTCGCACAGATTACATTTCGGGAGCATATGCGACCAAAATGGTCACAATTTCGAGCCCTGACAGGAGGCCTCCAGGGCGGCACCCTTTCTGGGAGCCATGGCGGGTCAGGGGACTCGGGCGGCCATGGCAGAGCGGGGAGCTCGGGCAGCCATGGCGGGTCAGGGGACTCGGGAGGCCATGGCGGATCGGGGAGCTGGGGTGGCCATGGTGGATCCGGGGACTCAGGAGGCCAAGGCGAATCATGGAGCTCGGGTGGCCATGGCGGAGCAGGGAGCTCGGGCGGCCATGGGGGAGCAGGGAGCTCGGGCGGCCATGGCGGATCGGGGAGCTCGGGAGGCCTCCATGGCGGGTAGCCCCCCCCCCAAAAAAATTATTGGGGAAACTCTTCATCTCTGGGGGGCTCTCTGGAGGCGTGGTCGCTAGGGGCTCTGGGGAGCCGGAAGGAACCAGCAGGGGCTCTGGAGAGCCGGATGGAGCCAGCAAGGGCTCTGGAGAGCCGGACGGAGCCAGCAGGGGCTCTGGAGAGCTGGACGGGACCAGCAGGGGCTCTGGAGAGCTGGACGGAGCAGGCACTGGAGGACGCTGGCGAGGAGCCGGCACTGGAGGGCGCTCGGGAAGCGCAGCGTCTCGAGGGCGCTCGGGAAGCACAAACTCTCGGGGGTGCTCTGGCAGCGCAAACTCTCGGGTGCGCTCTGGCAGCGCAAACTCTCGGGGGCGCTCTGGCAGCGCAAACTCTTGGGGGAGCTGGCACAGGAGGGCGCTGTCTTGGAGCTGGCACAGGAGGGCGCTGTCTTGGAGCAGGCACAGGAGGGCGCTGTCTTGGAGCAGGTAGTGCTGGGTGGTATACCGGTTCATACAAAATACCAGTTTTTATTTTTCTTATGATATGAATTTTTTAAATACCGCAATACCGGTGTCATTTAAATAACGTTCGGAACGCGGCGACAGAGGGGTCTCTTTTCACTTTTGCATTTTGGCGAGGATACAGTTTGTTACTAAGCGTGAACGTTCCGAGACTGAAGCACTAGTAGAATGTGATGATAGAGAAGTTATCCAGAATATCCACCGTCCGCTGCATCAGCTCCCACGTCTCTCACACTAAAGTTCTCCGTCGATACGACGGATTCCCGTCAACTGCAGGGTTCCCGCCTTCTTAAATTCACTTTTCATAACTTTAAGACCGTAAATACGCTTACATTTCTCAAATAGTGCTATACATGTCTTAATTTTAGCTTGAATAAGTCTTAAATGAAGGAAAGAAAAGGTGCATTCAGTCTGATGAGTGGGATGTGATCAAAGCCTGGAGTGGATTAAGGCACGTTCCTCTCTCCACTCTAAGCGTTCTGTAATAACTTCGCTCTGGATTCACTCCGGGTTTTACATTCCCGCTCACGGAGAAACTGCTCTGTGTTCACTCCATTTAAACGTTATCAGGGATTACTGAGGGAAAAGAAACATGTAGGAAACATGTAGTGCACTGTTGTTGTTCGGCTGCAGTTTCTCACTGACAACATAGTAAAGCTCGCATCATTCACAGTCGGGTCCTTAGCAGAGAACACAGAGCAGAAATTTAATTTTGGCGTGGGATTGCGGCTATTAATAATAATTATACTCATTCCCGCAGGTATATCCGACAGAATATATCACATTTGCACGTGCTTTTGAGTCTTGAGAACTCACTCACGAGCTCTCAATTTCAGTGCGCCCACAGATCGCGATCAGGAGAGTGACAGATTTTAATAATTATAAGGGGAGTTTGCAAATTTGATAAATTGATTTGATACAACAGATCAATAAACAAGTACTGCATGATTTTGCTCTATATCATCAACAAAAATAGTTCCAAATAAAGAAACAGCTGAGCCGTTGTGCATCTCTAAAAGCACATTTTATATTTAAAACATTAATGTCCACATGAATCTATGATTTTTATTGCACTCATGCCACCTCTGAGCGTCATTAAACATCTGAAAATGTACCTACAAGCCACTTTTGTGTTCTTCTGTGCCACATTTGTAGTACAAATAATTTTATTAATACTAATTTCATGATTGGTAACTTATTTGTCTTATTGTACTTATTATATTGTTTTAAATATTAATTTTAAAAAGCTTATAAACACATTTTTTAATTTGATGTAGATGAAAATTATGCCATTGCAAAGGTAAAAATAAAATACCCCTGTAAGTCACTTTAAGGAGTCAAATGTCACATGGTATTCGGAAGGCAAATTTATCATCAGAATTTTTTATTATTGATCAGACTTTTGCTCCTACTTTTTTTAAATTACATTTAAATTTACATTTAGTCATTTAGCAGACGCTTTTATCCAAAGCGACTTACAATTGGGAGTACAACAAACAAACAAATTAAGGTCAGATGAGCTTTATTTGTCACATACACAATTATACAGAGTATAATGAGGAGTGAAATGTGTTCTCTGCATTTAACCCATCCAAGTGGAGCAGTGGGCAGCCGACATTGCGGCGCCCGGGGAGCAGTTGGGGGTTCGGTGCCTTGCTCAAGGGTCTCACCTCAGTTTTACCTCACTTTTGGTACAAATTTGTCCCCAAAATATGGTTAAGTAGGTACACACACAAACACACGCACGGCTATATAAATGAGGACATTTCATAGACTTCTTTTGTTTTACTGAGCTAATTATAAATTCTACAACCCTCGTAGAATTTTTTCTGTATTTTTAGTTTTTAGGAGCCAAGCAACGAAGGTGCACCTATTGTATCCATTATATATCTTCTTCTTCCTCCTCTCTGGAAGTCTATAGCCCATAGAACCTCTTGTGGGAAAGTTATACAATTTGGTACAAGACAGTCTCAACATTAACCATAGTGACTTTGGCGTCTCTTAAATCAAACCCACCAACAGCTCAAATTTGCACTCATGTTCATGCTAATAACTTTAGAACAGTAAAGTTTAGACTCAAAATTATGTTTTTCCCTCTGATTTCTTGGCTTATCGAAGTTGAAGACATACTAACATTTGTAATTCTATGGGTGAAGATTTTTTGCTATTTTAAATTATAAAAAAAAACGACTTTTTCAAACTTGTCCTTGACTGTTTGTCTGATTTTCACCAAAATTGGGTCAGATCACCTTCATACCATGCCAACAAAAAGGATTCAATTGATTTGTCAAACCATTCTCAAACAATGTGCAAATGAATACAATGAAGGGCATGCAAAACTGAATGAGAGGCTATATCTCCACAATGCTTTAGCATATTCTGACCAAACTTGTTGTATGTTATGACAACCATGACCTGGCTACCTGCACAGTTTTCTACCTAGAAACCATTAAATCATATTATAATTTAAATTATGACTTGAAAAATCACCTTCCTCAGGTTATAGTTAGTTTACATTTAGCAGACACTTTTATCCAAAGTGACTTACAATTGGGGAATACATGAAGCGATTCATAACAAAGAAGCAAACAGACAGAGGAAGTGCTCATAATACTAAGTCTCAGGCATTGGTCAAATAAGTACAAGCTAGCAAGAGAAGGAATAAATTAAGATTTTTTTATTTATTTATTTATTTATGATGAAGTCAAGTATTGTCGAAAGAGATGAGTTTTTTAGTTGTTGCTTGAAGGTTGACAGAGATCCAGCATTCCGGATAGGGGTAGGAAGGTCATTCCAGCAGCCAGGAATGGTGAACGAGAATGTTCTGGAGCATGATTTTGAGCCTCTCTGTGATGGTACCACGAGGCGTTGCTCACTAGCAGAGCTCAGACTTCTGGAGGGGATGTAGATTTGTAATAGTGAGTGGAAGTAGGCGGGTGCTGAGTCTGTGGTTGTTCTATATGCAAGCATCAGTGTCTTGAACTTGATGCAAGCTGCAACCGGTAGCCAGTGCAAGGAGATAAAGAGAGGTGTAACATGGGCTCTATTGGGCTCGTTGAAGACCAGTCGTGCCTAGGGATGCAGGGATTAACCGGTTTTACTATTAACCATGCTTTAAAGCGTCGTGGTTAATTACTCGTAAAAGCTCCGCTAAACCGAGTGTTTCTGTTGCACGGAACGGAACTGTTGCAGCTTGCGCAAAACAAACTAAAATTTGACACTAGCGGTGCACCAGCTTAAAATGTCGTGCTTATCAGAGACACGAAGGCTACTACACACACTAGATGAACTATGACAGAGGAACCAAACAGCGATCCTTTATTTCCACCAGAGAATGACTGAAGTTGATAGTGTGGGACCATTTTGGGTGCGCCAAGAATGACCAGGGCGTCATTTAAATATTGCCATTTAAATTGCTGTTAAGAAGAATATGTTACATAAGGGATAATGCACGGCTAGCCAACCTGTTCTTGTTGTGAAATAAAGGATTTTAATTCACGACGTGAAGGCAAGGACCACCTGATGCGAAGTTCGTTAGCTCTAGCATTCTGCCCGCTTCAAACAGAGATGAGAGAGAGAGAGAGAGAGAGAGAGAGAGAGAGAGATAGAGAGCTGACAGTTGCATGTGTGAATTAGTCTACCTGCATCTGTGCATCACTACAAACAATGAAGATTTGAGTTTAGTTATTTAAACAGTAATTTTACCCCCCTCGTTGCTGATTAATATAATGTAGTGATCCAGTATCTAAACTAGTTTATTAATGAAAGTCTGGGCAGCAGTGACAACAAGTTTCTGTCCTCCTAAATCGATCTCGAGCTCACAAACCAAAATAATAGACATGAATTTCTCAGGTCATATGTAAAATCAGATGAATAAAGATTATTCAAATGAATAAATATGGATGACAGTTGATTACAATAATAGTTTAGTTTATTCCCTTATTAGTAACAGTGACCTCTGTGGGATAAATAAAGTTAATATTTGTTTTATATTAATAATACTTAATTAACATTGTGATTTGTCATTCCTGTTATAGTATTATTCATAAGTTTAAAAAACTTTGACCATCTTTCTAAGTTCTGTATCTCAGGTCCAAAAGAAATGTAGAAAGATTATACAAAATGAAAACACCATAAACATTTGTGATCTATTTTCATTTGTCAAAAGGGAAATTTCATTTTCAAAAGGGAAATACTGACGGATGTTTAGAGAGCAGAGGTCACCTTTTTAATTCCAATATAAGATATTTTTTTTTATTCTTTAGTATTATTATTTTGTGCTGCATTATTGCTTACTGTGTTATTTCTGTTTCAAAAGGCAGCAATAAATAACACTTTAATATCTAAAGAGAGTTTATGTGATTTTATGTTGTGAAATTAATAAATGCATAATAATCGTAATGACCGTGAAACCACGATTATTCCTCAGACTATAATCGTACCAACAAAATCTATAATCGTTGCATCCCTAGTCGTGCCGCTGCATTCTGAATAATTTTGTAGATGTTTGATTGTGTGAAGTCCAGCCAGAAGAGCATTGCAGTAGTCCAGTCTAGAAATGACAAGGGCCTGGACAAGAAGTTGTGCAGCATGCTCTGTCAGAAAGGGCCTGATCTTTCTGATGATGCATAGTGCAAACCTGCAAGATCGGGCAGTCTTTGCAATGTGCTCTTTGAAGGTCAGCTTGTCATCAAAGATTACACCAAGATTTCTGACTGAGCTTGATGGGGTAATTGTAGAAGAACCTAGCTGGATGGTGAAATATTGCTGTAGAGTTGGAGTGGCAGGAAGACAAGAAGCTCAGTCTTTGCCAGGTTGAGCTGTAGGTGATGTTCTTTCATCCATGCCGAGATGTCTGCCAAACAGCCTGAGATCCATACAGCTACCGTTGGATCATCAGGTCGAAATGAGAGATACAGCTGTGTGTCATCAGCATAGCAATGGTAGGAGAAACCATGTGCTTGTATGATGGGACCCAGTGATGTACTGTTTGTGGAGAAGAGGAGGGGTCCAAGAACTGACCCCTGAGGAGCCCCATTGACCAGTTGATGTGCTGTGGATACCTCACCCCCCCAGGCCACCTTGAATTATATATATTTCTTTCCTCAGGTTAATTATTATTAGTCTGCAGTGAACAAATATTCAACATCATTATTTTCTGATATTTGATAAAGATGAACTGTATCACATATCAGAAAATTTGATCAATGTCAACATGAATTAGTGCACATGCAATTTATAAATATGCTGAAGTGAGTTTTGTCAACACTGTGAACAAGATTAAAGGTGTGTGTGTGTGTGTGTGTGTGGGGTGTCATCTTACCCCGGGGGGCTTCTCCCCCATCTTACCCTATAGTGATCATTTACAGCATCTACAATATACAAGCAATGTATAATATAATACAATATATAAATTTGTCCTATAAAGTCATATAAAATGTAACCTAAATCTCTTCAAATAAGTAAAATAGCCATATGAATTGTTGTTGCACATTTCAGTTTTTTTAGTTCTAAAAGCTTTCCTAAAGCTCTTTCTTCATGTGTTAGGTTGAAACTACATCAGGGCGGACATGGTTCCTTCAGATCGAAAGTGTGTTCAATGGGGTCCTTGAGAGCCTATCGGTTCTTCTAGAGAATGATAGAGAGACAACGGTTAACTCTGCAGCACTCATTCTTGCACGACTGTCCCTGTGTGAAGAAACCTGTGAGAGGGTTTTATCCCATTCATCTGCCTGCAAGATATTTCAATGTTTGACACAATGCTTATCGTGTAGCCACAAAGGTCAGTGTCCTACTTCATTTAGGAAAGAATGATTTGTAATGAAGAGTAACAACAACATCATTAATTGATAATTAGATAAAATATATGTAATGATTAATAAAGACAGCATGGAGCCAAAGCATTTTTCACCGTAGTAGAGCGCAGACCTGTATCAATTTAAGTGTAAATGCACAGCAGTCATAGCTTTTGTTTTAAAGAATATGCAGATTTTATTTAATTCATATTGAGTATCAATTGATGTCTCACAAAATGGTGATTTAAAGCAAAGACACAGAACCACTGTGCGAACTCCCAGTTTTTTATATAAATTAAAAAATGAATGAACCCTAAATACCCTAATTAGTTATTTGCTGAAGAAACACAAACACATCATTCAGTACTCTTTATGCTGTAACTACATATTCAAAATTATAAATTTGACATGAATCATATAAACTATACCAAATCAATAACGGGATTCATAATTGCTATTTATTTTAATCTATTGACAGCCCTACATTTGTAAGATTAAACTAATATTACCCCACATTAATTGTTTTTGATTTTTGAATATCTTGTTGCTTGGTAAAATGTGAAAGTATTCAATGACATCAAGGTAAAATTGTATTATTGCAGACACAGCCATGAATGCAGCATTTGCTGTTGGCCGTCTATGTGGTAGCAGACAAGCCAAGATCCTTATTCTGAGAGTAGCCAAAGAGCGTCAGCTGGTAAGAAATCGTATAAATTCTCTCAGTAGGTCTTGATTGCTTGGCAATTGGATCATGTTAACGTTTAAATCAATTAAATATCACTTATCGGTATTGTTTTATTATTTGTCACAAGGTTAGTCAACTGCAGGCTCTGCTGTTGAGTGGGTTAGGAGTGGACATGGGCCAAACAGTGTGCTTTGCCCTGAGCTGCTTAGCAAATGATGAAGATGGCCATGCTCTGTTGATGGAAAGCACCTCTGTCCCTGCATTGCTGGATGGTCTTTTACTGCTGTTGCAGAGCCCAGACCCAGACAGTATCTGGTTTGCTGCTATGTAGGTTATTTAATTAACTGTAGTTGTAGTGTTGTATGCAATGACAGTCTAAGGATATTGTTCATAAAAGTAACAATAAATATGTAGCATATCGTGTACAGTGACACTATTATACTTATCTATGATAAGTAAATTTGCATACCATAAATATTTAAAAGGGGTCATCGGATGCTATAAGTTGATATGATTCTTTAGGGTCTTAATGAAAAGTCTATAACATACTTTGGTTAAAATTTCTCAATGGTAGAGTAAAACAACACACTTTTTACCTCTGTAAAACAGCTCTTTTCACAGCAAGCCATTTCAGTGCATTTCCCTTTAAAGGGGTCATCAGAGGCAAAATTCACTGTTCAAGTTTTTTGAACATATATTTGTGTTTGAAGTGTGTGTACACATCCATCCTATAATGATACAAATCCACCCTTTTTAAAATCAGGCTGTTCTGAGATTCCTGTCAGAATGACGTAGTTCTGTACAGGCCCCTCCCACGAGAGCTGATTTTCAAGCCGTCTTACCTTAGACCAGGTCTGAGTGAGCATTCATCCGTCAGCCATTGTGTCGACTCCGGTGCAGGGGAAGACAAGAATGTCTCCAATTAACGATTGAAGTGTTTTGTTGTTGAATGTAATAATGACTATAGCAGTCATCATTCACTCCCAACATTTGAGCCACTGAAGACGCAGAGGATTAACGTTACTTTCGCTTTGAAGTGAATGCGCCGATCTGCCTAAATGCGTCTATGTTCGCACGCATCATTCGTGATCCAGCTTCATCTACTGAAGAAGTGAGTATAACTTTTTTTATGAAGCTTTGCAAATCGCCTTTCCTAATAATTTGCTAGTTAGCCAGTTTTGCGGCTGAAGTTTACAGTCTGCTCGTCACCCCACGGAAGAGAGGGGCGGGACTCGAGCAGAGCTCATTAGTATTTAAAGCAACGGACTAAAAAACGGCTTGATGAAAACAGAGCTGATTTGACAGGGTAAAAAAGGTGTTTTTTACACTACCATTGAGAAATTTTAACAAAAATATGTTATAGACTTCATTAAGACCCTAAAGAATCATATCAACTTGTGTAAAATGGGCATCCGATGACCCCTTTAAATATAAATGAGCTCTGCTATCCCCGCCCCTCTCCCTCCGTGGGGTGACGCGTAGTTCTCTAAAAGAGACTGTCAACTTTAGCTGCATTCATTGTGAAACTTACTAACTAGCACATTATTAGGAAAGGCGATTTGCAAAATTCATAAAACAAAAACTTATACTCACTTCTTCTGGAGGTGAAGCTGAATCACGAACATAGGTGCATTTAGGCAGATCGGGGGGACGCATTCCCTTCAAAAACAAACAGAATCCACTGCTTCTTCAGCAGCTCAGATATCAGGAGTAAATGGCGACTGCTATATTCATTATTACATCCAACAACAAAACACCTCAATCGCTTAGTAGACATTCTTGTTTACATCTGCTCTGGCATCGAAACAATGGCGGACTGATTAGTGATGTTCTTAGTGAACCGGACGAACCAGTTCACCAAATCGAACTGAATCGTTTGAAACGGTTTGCGTTTCCAGTAAGCACTAATCCACAAATTACTTAAGTTGTTCACTTTTTTTAACGTGCCTAACTCTCCCTCTGTCTCAAAATAAACCAATATCCCGGAGTTATTACTCAAACTGCGTGAACTGCTGTGAAGAGAGAACTGATGATAAACACGAGCAGAGCAGCATGTGTGCCGAACGCACTGCTAGAGCAGTTCTCGTTCTCGAGTCAAGAACCGGTCGGTTGTAGTTGTTTTTGGATCACCAGTACACTTAATCGAGAACCGTTTCTTTCAGACACATATGATTTGAGAACCGTTGAGTTGATGATACTGCGCACGCGTGATTCAGCAAACAGTGATCTCCTTATATGACTGATATAGCACACCTGAACCTAATTCTTTTGGACAACTGATTCTGTGCTAATGCTATGGTGCGGGTAAACCGAGGACCTGAATGAGTGCGAAACTTACGTTTATTTAATAACAAAAAAATTGTAAAGGATTATGTATAGTAAGTGGATTATGGTTTCTGCGCTGATGATAACTAATTTATTCACGTTATATCTTCAAGACTTAAATCCTCGTATGCACATCAATGCCTGTACCTATATTTGGGTGCTTGCAAAACTTAATTGTAAAGTTTAAAGATCATGATTATGATGTTTTAACTGACTGAAGTTATGATTACTGACTTTATATATTTGATTGTGTATTTTTGTCCCGGCCCGGGAAGATAGATTGATCATTACATCATCGTGATTAACGTCATTAGGGGGTAAATAAAAGAACCGATGAACCGTTTTTTTTAACCGGTTCATTGAAACAAGCTGTCCAAAAGAACCGGTTCATGGAAAAGAACCGGACTTCCCATCACTAGGACTGATAACAGCTCACTCAGGGCAGGTCTACGGTAAGACAGGCGTGTCAATCAACAATCGTGGGAGGGGCCTGGGTCCGTGTGACATCACACAGCCAAGAATCTGAGAACAGCTTGATTTGAAAAAGGGAATATTATTTATCTGGATTTAAAAAAAAAAACACTGGGTGGATTTTTATCATTATAGGGTGGTTGTGTACACACACTGCCAACACACATTTTAGTTCAAACAACATGTAAAAGTGAAATTTGCATCCGATGACCCCTTCAAGGCCAATCTAAATTCACATTCTGCCACTGTTCAAAGCATATGCATAATTAAATACACAGTATTTGTTTAGATAATTCATTTTACACCTTTTTGACTAAAGATTTAGTTATCTACAATGTCATGCAGGTTTGGAATGACACGAGTCTGTGTAAATGATAACAAAATGTTCATTTTTGGGCAAACTATTCATATTAAAAGTAGCATAAAAATACATCAGACTCACTTTAAAAGGCTCAACCTGTCTGTCTCTGTCTAACAGGACAGTGCGAATGCTGGTGTCCCGGCCGAGTGGAGTGGTTCCTGTCAGGATGCATTGTTCTCTGCATGAGCAGTTAAAGGTTTCATGATAATTGTTTTCATAACACAACAGTGCTGATTTGAATGCGGTTTTGGAGTATTGTGTATTTATTAAATTCATGATAAAACTGTAATTTGCTTTGTTGTCAGTTTCTCTCTATGTCCCCATCCACTTGGCTAGAGCTGCAGGAGGAGGTCAACATGTGTCTCAGAAAACTGGAGCGTTTATCCAAACCACATCCAGTGATGGTTACAAACCTCTCATCATCAAGCTGCACTGTATCATGGGAGAAGTGTGAGCCTGAAAGTGGCCTGGAGGTCATATACAGGTTAAACTTCCATAGTTCTTAATACTTGAAATTTTCCTTTTATTTCCTATCATAAGAAATCATTATTTTGTTGTATTATAGAACATGCTGTACAACTCTCTTACCCCCAATCTAAAAATACCATGTAGTGCTGCAGGACTGAGTCCTAAAACCTGAAAATTAGCTTTTTGTATTTCTGGTAAAAAAAATAAAATAATAAAAAACATAACTTAAGATATTTTCGCATTTTAAATGGAACTTCTAGATGGGACTACAGAGGATGTCAGACACATTCACTAGTCCACGAGTTCACAGCCTCGTTGTGTTTATACTCATGCTCTTTCAAACTAGTCTAACTCAAACTTTTATCTTGTGTTTTTTTTATTAAGATTGAAAGATTTGTAGGAAGCTTAGTGATGGTGACATTGAAGTACATGATCTGATTAGCGTGTAGTTTGTTTACAAGCCTAAGTTTACATTTTTACTTGTGGCAATTGTTTAGGCTTCAAAATTCATAAAATTTGTCTTCATTTGTAAAGATTATCTTGATGAACAGTTTGTGTAAGAAGCATTACATTTTTTTGTCAAGGGAACCAGAGTGATGCTAACTTCTGTGCTGCACTCTGTTTGATTTTAATTTAATAGTGAGGTCTAGTTGCTGTTAAAGTGAACTGCAACTTGTGCAGCACCTGCCACTATGTAGATTATTCTGAAGGATTTCCTAAACGTGATTGTAATATGTCTTTAATATATTGCATTGCACACTTCAGTTTGGGTTGTGATCCTGTAATAATGCAATGCAGACCTGGGAAGAAAATAGGCTGCTATTTTGATCTCGAATAATATTATTGTGGAGATATTAGTGGTTTACTGATTCTTATGGATGCAGTCTGCTTAGATTACTTTTTTTTTTTTTACAAGCGCATATTTTAATATTCACTATTTTTTCTTTGGGTTTCTATAGTCTCTTTGACAAGGATGTCATGCTGTACCATGGCCTGTTGTGCCAGGCGACCATACCGGTTTCTTCCAAGCATCCTATGGTGCCCCTTTCCCTACAGCTCAACCTGTCTACACCTGATGGTGACATTAGTCCTTTTAGTGAACCAATGGTTATTACGCCAGAGCAGCTGGACACTAGAATTAAGCCTCCACGAGAGCTCTATGTGATTGGCTCTACAGCTACACAGGTGCGCCTGTGCTGGACAGAGCCAGAGGAAGGAGCCAAGCCCAAATCATACCAGATCTACTGTAATGACACACTGGTGAAGACCACTACTCTGCTGGGGTGGGTCAGACTAGTCTTTCATAATAACATGTAAAGGTGAAGCGTGTCGAGTCTGCATCCATATTCACAAATCATTTAATAATGGATAATACTATGTTTGACCCATCTTTGTTGTTAAATATGACATATTAGTTTACGACTAAAAAACATTGTTATGGAATTAAAAGGATTTACAAAGGCATTTCATTTGTTTTACACTAAAAGTACATACTTCACCTTTACAGTATGTTACATTGCTTCAGTGTTGCTTTTGTTTATTATGCTGTAATTTGCATAATCATTATAATCTTGCAATGATAATTTAATATAGTGAACTTGTTACTGCAGTGTTACTGTTTATTTCTTTATTTTGTCTTACAGGGCTACAGTTGGCTGTTTATCTCCTGGTACATCCTATCAGCTGAGTGTGAGTTCACTTGGTCCAGGGAACACAGAGAGTCCTAGAGTAGTAACAGGGGTGAGGACAGCAGAAGATAAAGATCATGCTCCTTCTGTGGTTGCTGTAGTTGTCCTGGGACGACATGAACTGCAGATAAATTGGGGAGCTCCAGTCGCTCCTTTGGGGAGACTCTTCAGATATGAGCTAAGTCTAAATGGGTGTGTGGTGTACCTGGGCCCAGAAAGGTTATACACTGCTTATCGCCTGTCTGCTAACACGGCATACACCTGTGTTGTATCAGCCATCACCTCCAGGGGGCGCTGTCAAAGCAGTCCGGTCACAAAGAAGACAGCGCGGGATGAATTTCTGCACTTACATAGGTAATTTTTTTATTGAGAAACCCATAACACCAGTGCCGGCCCGTAGGGTTGTGGGGCCCTAGACAGGATAATGAAAATAGGCCCCACTAGTGTAAAAAATGTCATAGCAATTTAAACATATGACAAGTCTGTCTGTGATCATGGGCATCATTTCATTTATAAAACTAATAATAATAATATTAAAGCAATAAATATGTATAGCAGTCAGAACATCATTTTTTCAGCTCCCGATTGAAAGATTAAATCCCGTTTGGATTCAATTTCTACTAAAATTTCACTTTAATCTCACTATAATTATTTCATTTAAATTCCAAAATCTGCACACAAAATCTGTATTCACAAAACATTTTATCTTAGCACTAAGAGTTCTCCTAAATAGCCGTAAAGGTTTTTAGCTAAGAGTCTTCTCTTAAAACCTATTCAGAAAGCTGCGGAGACAAACTTAAGATAAGTCTTAAGCTAAGAGTAAAGGCGGGGTTAACCTATAGATGATGTCAGCATGCTTACTAACTATTGGCTGATCGTCTCTGTCAGAGATTTATTTATAGAAATATTGTAGAGCGCAATATCATGTTGCCATATTCAAATAAAGGTTTAAAAATAAAAATGTTAATTTCCACGTTCAAATAAATATTTTAAAATGCAGGATAACTGTCACTAATTAAACAAGTATATGTTCAGCTTATTGTAAGCCTCTTACATGTGTGCTTCTCATAATGAGTGAATTTGCATATAAACAGCCTTCTAATTAACAGAGTAGTCTGTTACTAATCATGGCTGATAGTAATACATGCAAACGTAAAAAGCAAACAAACAAACTGGACGTAAGAACAGCTGTTACTTCTTGCCCAACTGGTTAATTAAAACAAGGATATAATCAAAGGAGAATTTGGAGTTGTTATAACCTCTAAAACCAAAGGTTATACCTTTTTAAAAGCTCATTATCAGTAAATGTTTCTAAAATGTTTATGTTCAGAGACAGATTGTCGGCAACTGCCATTTTAGGATAGTTTGTGTCTTGGTCTCAGTGACTTAGGACTCCTCTTCAGTACTCCTAAACTTTCACAGATATGGGAGCTAGTTTTACATTTACATTTATCAGACGCTTTTATCCAAAGCGACTTACAATTGTATTCGGGTTTTAATCAGTATGTGTGTTCCCTGGGAATCGAACCCACAACCTTTAGCGCTGCTGATGCAATGCTCTACCACTGAGCCACAGCGTTTTAGCGCTGATTGTGACTAAATAGTGTATCTCTGTTCTTCAAGTCACCTTTATTTATATAGCACTTTTAACAATACAAATTGTGTCAAAACAACTGCACCAAAATATCAAAATAGGAAAATAGTGTATCACTAATGTAATATGACAAGATTAAATGCCCATTTTTCAGTTAAAGGCATTTCATTATTGAATTCAGTGATGTCATCGTCCAGCTCAGTTCAATTTAAATAATATCTGTGCAATCAAGTCGGTGATATAGCTGGAAATTAACTGTCCCCAACTAAGCAAGCCAGAGGCGACAACGGCAAGGAATCGGTGACACAACGGAGAAAAAAACCTTGGGAGAAACCAGGCTCAGTCGGGGGGCCAGTTCCCCTCCGGCCAGACGAACCAGTAGTTTGTTCCAACTGCAGCAAAGTCTGATTGTAAGGGCTCCACTGGTTCCATGGGTCTTTTCCCGATGGCTGTCTAGGTGACGAGGTCCTCATTGGGGATCTGTCTCTGGGGCTCATCTATGTGTCCTGGACTCCACTGACGTTCAGGGCTGTAGGGGCTGTAGAGGTTGTCTCTAGGTGCTGATCCACAATGGACTGGATCTGGTGACTGCAGTGATCATCTGGGCTGGATAAGGACCGGATCGGGTGACTACGGTGACCTCGGAATAAGAAAGAAAAAGACTAATATTAGCGTAGATGTCAATCTTCTTACGATGTTACAAGTACATAATGTTTTATGGGAAGTGTTCCCGTTGACCTAATTAATGCAGCCTAACAATCCTTTAACGGATTTGAATATTAGAAGCGTATTAGTGTGTTAAGTGTACGCCAGGTTAAAGAGATGGGTCTTTAATCTAGATTTAAATTGACAGTGTGTCTGCCTCCCGAACAGTGGATTGTTCCAGAGTTTGGGCACTAAATAGAAAAAGGATCTGCCGCCGGCAGTAGTTTTGAGATCGTAGCAGACGTGGAGGACTATAATGAGATTAGAGTTCGCTCAAGTACTGAGGAGCTAAGCCATTCACGGCTTTATAAGTAATTAACAAGATTTTAAAATCTATACGATGTTTAATAGAGAGCCAAGGCGGTGTTGACATAATCGGGCTGATGTGGTCATACTTCCTGGTTCTAGTAAGAACTCAAGCTGCTGCATTTTGGACCATCTGTAGCTTGTTTATTAAGCGTGCAGAACAACCACCCAATAAAGCATTACAATAATCTAACCTTGAGGTCATAAACGCATGAATTAACATTTCTGCATTTGACATTGAGATAGGTCTCAGTTTAGATATATTTTAAGATGAAAAAATGCAGTTTTACAAATGCTAGAAACGTGGCTGTCAAAGGAGAGATTGCTATCAAATAGCACACATAGGTTCCTGACTGATGATGAAGAATCGAGAGAGCAGCCATAAAATGTTTGACAGTGTTCTAGGTTATTACTTTTGTAGTTTTTAGGTCATATAATTAACTCCTCTGTTTTTTCAGAATTTAGTAGTAAGAAATTATTCGTCATCCAGTTTTTTATATCGACTATGCATTCCATGGTGTTTCACCGGGCCGTGAAGAAATATAGAGCTGAGTATCATCAGCATAACAGTGAAAGCTAACCCCATGTTTCCTGATGATATTTCCCAAGGGGAACATGTAAAGCGTGAAAAGTGACGGCCCTAGTACTGAACCTTGAGGTACTCCATACTGCACTTGTGATCAATATGATACCTCTTCATTCACAGCTACGAATTGATGGCAGTCAGATAAGTACAATTTGAACCATGCTAATGCACTTCCACTGATGCCAACAAAGTTTTCAAGTCTATTCAAAAGAATGTTGGGATCGATCTGAGTGCAAATAGCCCTCATTGTTGGCAAGGGCTATTTACACTAACTCCGCCCACCAAAGTGTGATTGGGTTGGTAAAGACTGCAAAGAGACGTTGGTTGGATGTCTGTTTCTGTGGTGTAGATGGTAAAGCATGCAATTTTTGACACGATCAACCTGAGTTCGAACTTGGCTTTTGCCAAACTTTTTTTTCTCCCTTTTCAAATCTCATATAGCATCGGAAAGGCATTTACTTTCAATGAAAATTAAGGAAATAATCAAAAGGTTGAAGATAAATATCGGGTAGGGTTAGGGTAGGTGTAGGGAAGGCTTTATTGTCCCTATAAGGTGGCATTCATTAAAATAGACTAATTTGAATTAAAACTATATAGGGCTGCAACAACTAATCGATAAAATCGATTATTATCGATAATGAAAATAATCGATAATGATTATCATTATCGATTAGTGGGTCTGCCCACAGTGCACGTCCTACTTCAGCCGGTTGCTCAAATTACAGCACTGAATAACGCATTTCTATGGACAAAATGCATCTAAAAATAGTGGATTAAACAGAATGAGATTCTGCGGGAGAAGTACGTGATTCAAGCTGACCAAAACATGATAATTCTTTATTTTGATCTTTAAGTTAATGCATTAGTGTAAAGGCTTGCCCTGTCAGGCGCTGTGACACATGCGTGTGCGTCCTCAGCGCAAAAAACGTTCAGTTTACGGTCATATCCTTATATGTAAATGTCAAAAGTTCATGCAAGCATTTCCATTTTTGCATAAGGGTCCGTCTTGACAGCCTGTGTTAAATTTAAAATACCGTATGAGTGCGGTGGGCGCGTGCACGCGTGTCACAGACGGAACACAGAGAGGGGGGTTGGTTTAGTTTTCGATATTCGTGACGCATTCACCGATAAACGGCAATAACTCCAAATCGACTTGCCCAAACCAAATCTGAACAATGTGACCGCCAAAAGGGCAAAGCCGATGTTATAAGCACTAGCCCGCACAAGCCGTCGCAATGTGCATCAAGCCGGGAAAGCTCTCTCTCTGCGGAGCTTTCAATAAGGGACCGTGGGGAAAGTGCAAGTTTTCTTCGTTTTTTTGCTATAGCTTACTGGGCGGTCTTTTTGTAATAGCTTTTTAGTTAAATGGCCTATAGACCCCTTCAATGTTTGTAAACATCGGAAGCCTAGGTTGGGTGCGCGCGCAGCTTGGGGTCAGAAAAATGGCGCGGCTAATAGACCGGCATATTGTGTCAAGGAGAAACAGACAAGCCTTATAGATAGATAAGATACTTTTTTATTATTATTTGTACCTTTCCATTTTTGTCTTAGGTGTCTGGCTTTGTTTTGTGTACACAAACAAGGAGGGCACAAAGTCAGGACTACTGGAGTCAAGTTATGCCTCTCCTACAAAAAATAATTGCACACATTGATTACAACACGATCTGCTGTTGTCATAGTGAAAGCGCTAATGTAAAGCTAGTCTGCGATCTGCTAAGTCTGTAGCATGCCACAGGTCACAATTTATGCCAGATATCAAACTTTACCTAACTATTAAATCAGTCTACAGTTTACAGAAAACATTTATTTACTTATCATGGCTTAACTCTACCGTTGTTGGCACAATGTTGGTGCTAGCCTGCGGCTAACTACTAGCAACTGGCTACGTCTGTAGCATGACACAGGTCCATGACATTTACAACACTATTAACTTGCATAGCTTAACGTACAGAAAACTGTTCATGCAATCCAGGCTTTCGAGTTTAAGCAAACAGAAAGGGATGATAAAGGATGACTTTAACGTTTCCTGATATGAAGTGAGCGCTACCAACACGAGCCTCTTTGATCGTAGTATTGTCCCAGTCTGCCCGTTTAATAGCTTTCAGTCACAGATGTCGTCTATTTTTTGAAACGGATGAGATCCTGCAGGAATCCTGAAAAACTTGACTCCAGAACTGGTGCGATTTTCACAGTCCACGACGCAACAAGTAGGCATTTTGTCTAGGGCTGTGATGGCTGTGATGGTGGCCATGACAACCGCGTCACCGGCGGTAGTGCACGTGACGTCACACACCGGGTGTATTTAACTTTCTCATTTAAGGCTACTTTCCTATTTAACTGTATTATTTATTTATTTTAGTGTTTTGCAGGCTGAGTGTTCACTGACGTAAGTGCTAAAATAAACATGTTTGTTAATAGATGATTGAGCCTCATTTATTTATTTTTGCGTTTCAGAATTATATATATATATATATATATATATATATATATATATATATATCACAACACCGCGCCACCTGTGGTAGTTGGTCCATTACCACCGCTGGTGGTAAAATCTGCCACTGTCACAGCCCTAAGTTTTGTCTTGACGAGAAATTCTCTGGTTAACACAATGGGATGGAATGAACATTCTGACCCCGACACGCGCACTGCGAACTTCAAATTTTCCTGTGACGTATACCGTGAAGGGGTCTATAGACGATATTCGAAGTTCGCAGTGCGCATGTCGGGGTCAGAAAGTTCATTCCATCCCATTGAATTGTGTGTTAACCAGAGAATTTCTCGTCAAGACAAAATGCCTACTTGTTGCGTCGTGGACTGTGAAAATCGCATCAGTTCTGGAGTTAAGTTTTTCAGGATTCCTGCAGCATCTCATCCGTTTAAAAAAAAATAGACGACATCTGTGACTGCAAGCTATTAAACGGGCAGACTGGGACAATACAGTTCGGTAAAGTTGGCAATATATTCACAGATTCGACTTTTCCGGATCAGTAACTCGCGAGCAAAACGTTTTTACGGCATAAATGACGCCTCTTTTCATTCGTAGTGATGTAGTAAACAAGCTACAAGCGTGTTTTCCTCAAAACAAGCTTTCCTCCGCTCCGTGCAAAATACATTGATCTCAATGCGCTGGCGTCTGAGAGACAAGTCCTAAGGGACCGTCTGCAAAGTGCGAAACGCGAAAAACGTTACTAATAAAATACTCAATACCTTCACAGTAACACATTGCAGTGTCACCTGTAGTAGTTATACTACTACAGTTATTTTTTTAAATATTGATTTTACACATTTTTTATTTTTATTATGAAAAATAGTTAATAACACACTGTACTGTTTCGCACTTTGCAGACGGTCCCTTAGGACTTGTCTCTCAGACGCCAGCGCATTGAGATCAATGTATTTTGCACGGAGCGGAGGAAAGCTTGTTTTGAGGAAAACACGCTTGTAGCTTGTTTACTACATCACTACGAATGAAAAGAGGCGTCATTTATGCCGTAAAAACGTTTTGCTCGCGAGTTATTGATCCGGAAAAGTCGAATCTGTGAATATCTTGCCAACTTTACCAAACTGGACAATACTAACGTTACGATCAGAGAGGCTCGTGTTTGTAGCGCTCACTTCATATCAGGAAACGTTAAAGTCATCCTTTATCATCCCTTTCTGTTTGCTTAAACTCGAAAGCCTGGATTGCATGAACAGTTTTCTGTACGTTAAGCTGTGCAAGTTAATAGTGTTGTAAATGTCATGGACCTGTGTCATGCTACAGACGTAGCCAGCTGCTAGTAGTTAGCCGCGGGCTAGCGCCAACATTGTGCCAATAACGGTAGAGTTAAGCCATGATAAGTAAACAAATGTTTTCTGTAAACTGTAGACTGATTTAATAGTTAGGTGAAGTTTGATATCTGGCATAAATAGTGACCTGTGGCATGCTACAGACTTAGCAGATAGCAGACGAGCTTTACATTAGCGCTTTCACTATGACAACAGTAACGTTAGATCGTGTTGTAATTTTTTGTAGGAGAGGCGTCACTTGACTCCAGTAGTCCTGACTTTGTGCCCTCCTTGTTTGTGTACACAAAACAAAGCCAGACACCTAAGACAAAAATGGAAAGGTACAAATAATAATAAAAAAGTATCTTATCTATCTATAAGGCTTGTCTGTTTCTCCTTGACACAATATGCCGGTCTATTAGCCGCGCCATTTTTCTGACCCCAAGCTGCGCGCGCACCCAACCTAGGCTTTCGATGTTTACAAACATTGAAGGGGTCTATAGACATGAGACCAGTGTTAATCGATAGAAGGGGACAGTGGAAATTTTCACAACCTTCCATTTTACACCTACTGGTAGAAAAGGGAATTGCATGTCAGAAATTTACTTTCTTTTTGGGAGAACAGTATGTAATTGTCTGAATATAAATATGAGACGCTCCATAACTGCCTTTTACAGGATAAAGAAATTACAGTAAGACATGACTGTGATCAAAGTAAACGTGAGCAGGTTCTACATGAACCTGCAGAACATTCCTCTCAACTGTTGTCTTTCTTATCTTTATTATTATTTAACATTTTAAAAGAGATTTTAACTATATACAATTCTTAACAAATGTATGTATGGTTTTTAACAAATTATGTAAGGTCTGTGCCACTGCTGCTCTAAACTAACAGCATTGGTGATTCCCAAAATCATGTTTTAGCTTTCTGTATTGGTTAGTCCTCCAAAATGCATAAGCTCTTTAGTAACAGTAGTAGGCCATTTCTAATGCTATCATATAATTATTGCTGTTATCTATGAAAGAAAGGCAGAACACTTCATGATAATTGCCACTATTTGCAATAAGTAGTATAAATAGCAGAAAATCTTGCTATTTTCACTTAGTGTAAATAGAATTCATCGCTATTTACACTTAGTTTAAATAGCCACTGCCAAATTTAATTGATAAACTCACAAAAACCTCCCCGGCGGGGCCCCAGGCGACCGCCTGTACCGTCTGTGGAACGGGCATTGCATAGCACCACAAATGTGCTAGTATAATAATATATTTCTTTGTTTGAATTATGATTAGAGCTTAGTTATCATGAGTGATTTATTGTTTTCCATAATAGAAGCCACTGATTTAATGCAAAACTATTGCTTTTAAAACACATTGCATGTTCAAATTAAAAATACTTGTTAACTGTAGTTATACATGTGTTAATTGTATTATTGTCAAAAATGTATTATTTATCTACAATTATTTAACGATCTATTATTATGCCTAATGTAAATTTATTTATAATAATGGGGAAACTATGTGCTTTTTCCATAATTAAGAATATGCAAAACAGGAATTACAATTCTATATAAAAGAGGGACTTAAACTTGCTTAATTGTTGTTGTCCATCTCAAAAGGTAAAATTAAATATATTACTTTATATGAGGTTTGTACTATAATAACAAAATAAATTGTTACAAAATTTGTATTTTTTATATTTAATATACAGTGGCATGCGGAAGTTTGGGAACCCCTGCAGAATCTGTGAAAATGTGAATAATTTGAACAAAATAAGAGAGATCATATTAAATAAATTTTATTTTGTATTTAGTACTGTCCTGAGTAAGATATTTTACATAAAATATGTTTACAAATATTCCACAAGACAATGAAATAGCTGAAATCATCGAAATAACCCCCTTCAAAAGTTTGGGAACCCTTGGTTCTTAATACTCTGTGTGGTTACATGGATGATCCACGACTGCTTGTTTGTTTCGTGATGGTTGTTCATGAGACCCTGAGCTCTGTTCTTCAGAAAAATCCTCCATGTTCTGCAGAATCTTCAGTTTTCCAGCATCATTTGCATATTTGAACCCTTTCCAGCAGTGACTGTATGATTTTGAGATCTATCTTTTCACACTGAGGACAATTGAGGGACTCAAACACAACTATTAAAAAAGGTTCAAACATTCACTGATGCTCCAGAAAGAAACACGATGCATTAAGAGCAAAAAAGTGAAAACTTTTGAACAGAATGAAGACCCATTTTTTCTTATTTTGTTGAAATACATTTTTTTTCCATTTAGTTCTGCCCTTCGGAATCAACAGAAGATGTTTCCCGGAAGACAAATTAAGTACAATTTACCCTGATCTTCAAATTCAAAAGGTTTTCACTCCCCGGCTCTCAATGCATTGTGATTCCTTCTGGAGCATCAGTGAATATTTGAACTTTTTTAATAGTTGTGTATGAGTCCCTCAATTGTTCTCAGTGTGAAAAGATGGAAAATCATACAGTCACTGCTGGAAATGTCAGGGTTCTGTCACTTCGGTCTAGTGTTATTCATGGTTTTGTGACAGAGCCCTGATACTCACATCATGTCCGCGTTTTCATGTGAGCGCGTGGCTTCGAGTGTGCTCGTGTCGCGCGCTCTCTCGTCTGCGTGCCTTGTTTCATGTGGGAGCGTGGTGTTTGGATCCCGGCACTCATGTCTTGAGTTTTGGTCACGTGACGGGGTTCGGACACTCGCGCTCCTTTTCTGTCATTGTGTGAGTGCGCCGGTCTCGAAGTTCGCCGCACCGCGCACCCTTGTCCACGTGTGTTTTGTTGTGTTGCACGCAGTTCGTGTTTCTATCGGCTGCGTGCAGTTATATATATGTTGTGCTGTGTGGCACGCAGCTTGTATATTCATTGGCTGTGTGCTTTCATGTTGTCTTGTGTGAACACGTGGCTTATGAGTTTTCTCATTAGCTGCGTGTTCATGTCTGTTTTGCACATGGCTGGTGATTTGTTTGCTGGCCATGTGCTTGTGTTTTGTTTTATGTGAGCACGTGGCTTCTGTCCTAGTTTTCTGTGTGCCACGTGCTCTCATGTCAATTTGTCTTGACCCCACCCATCTTGTTACCTGTTTATTGATTAATTTTCCCCAGCTGTTTTCCTCGTTACCCTCATAATTTGCTCCCTTTATAATCTCCTTGTGTTTGCAGTTCGGTGTGGGTTCGTTACCTTATGTTTGATGTCGCCTGTGTCCAGCCTTGTCCAGCCTTGTCCAGCCCTGTCCAGCCCTGCCTTGCCTGCTAGCCAGCCAGCTTGTTTTTCACGGGTAGTTTTGTTTGTTTGTTTTATTTTTATTAAATAAATTAGTTGCCCATAACCTGCATTTGAGTCTTCGCTCTCTTCCATTCACCCCAACCTTGACAGAACGAACCCACCACTTGAAGACTCAGCAGCGATGGGACTCTTTTTATTCCCAGCTCCCGGACAACAGAGGAACCAGACCGCAGCCTGTGGGCCGCATCCCTGCCCACAAGACAATCGCCCCTTTGGGCTGTATGCCGAAGACCTCTTCAATGCAGCCCAGGGGCTAGGGATTGGAGAGAGCACCCTCATCCACCTGTTTCTTGCAGGCCTGGACGACCCTGTCAACTGGGAGGAGCTGGGTGAGCTAGATACATGGTCCTATTGGGAGATGGTGGACCACGTCATCTATTTGAAGGAGGTGGATCTGCTGGAGGGTGCACCCCTCCCAGTTTGGGCTGTTGTTCCAGAACCTCCTCGGATCGTGCCGGCCACTTGCAGATTCTCTGGTTCATTCTTTGGGTGTCCCGGGCTGAGACGCAGCATGGAGGATACTCTGTTGATGTCGGTGAAGCAAGCGGTGGCGCCACGGTCCACCCAAGGCGGCGGTGTCCGCTCACAAAGCTCCTGAGGTGGCGGGGTCCGCACTGCCCGTGAGCTGTCAGAGTCCTCTCCAGAGCCCGCTCCGTTCCTGGAGCCCATGCAATCCGCTCCAGAGCCCGCTCCAGTGGAGGCCAAGAGCTGCAGCGCCCACAGTTGTGGCCGATGGAGCTCCAGCGCCCCTGTGGCGCCCGACGAGGCGGCATCCCGCCTCAGAAACGGAGGAGGAGGAGGAAGAAGGGTTCTTCCACCCTTCAAGGCCTGGAGGCCGTTCCAGAGCCCTCTGCTGGCCAGGAGGCCGTCCCTGAGCCGCTCCAGCTCCTCGCCCTGCCGGCGCCGCCCATGCGCCTCGCCCTGCCGGGCGCCGCCCAAGCGCCCGCCCTGCCGGCGCCGCCCAAGCGCCTCGCCCTGCCGGAGCCGCCCAAGCGCCTCGCCCTGCCGGAGCCGCCCAAGCGCCTCGCCTGCCGGGCGCCGCCCAGGTTTCTAGTCCTGCCGGCGCCTCTTAAGTGCCTCGCCCTGCCGGTGCCACCCAGGCTTCCTGTCCTGCCGGGCCCACCCTGGCAGCCTGCCATGCTGCTGGCTCCTCCCTGGCCTCCTGACAGGCTAGAGCCGCCCTGGTCTGTCCCTCCGGCCCGCCCTGGCCATCCTCCAGGGATCTTGTTAGGCCGGAGCCTCCTGGTTCGTTCCTCCGGTCCCGCCCTGGCTATCCTCCAGGGTTCCTGTTTGGCCGGATCCTCCTGGTTCGTCCCCACCATGGCCATCCTCCAGGGTTCCTGTTCGGCCGGATCCTCCATGGTCCGTCCCTCCGGCTCCGTCCTGGCTCCCTGCCAGGATTCCTGGACTGCCTGAGCCTCCCTGGCTCAACCCTCCCGTCCCTCCCTGGTCCTGCTGAGCTTCCTGCTGGCACTGGCTTGGCTTCCTTCCTCCCTCCCCTCCCTCTTTGTCTCTGTGTTTTGATTGTTCTTGTCTGGTCTATTGTTGTGTGTCAGTCTTTGTGTAGTCATGTTCTTGTGCTGTCATGTTTCTGTCTTGTTCTTGGTGTCCCTCATTAGGGACGCCAGGTGGCGCCCTTTTGGGGGTAGTGTCAGGGTTCTGTCACTTGGTCTAGTGTTATTCATGGTTTTGTGACAGAGCCCTGATACTCACATCATGTCCGCGTTTTCATGTGAGCGTGGCTTCGAGTGTGCTCGTGTCGCCGCTCTCGCTCCTGCGTGCCTTGTTTCATGTGGGAGCGTGGTGTTTGGATCCCGCACTCATGTCTTGAGTTTTGGTCACGTGACGGGGTTCGGACACTCGCTCCTTTTTCTGTCATTGTGTGAGTGCGCGGTCTCGAGTTCGCCGGCACCGCGCACCCTTGTCCACGTGTGTTTTGTTGTGTTGCACGCAGTTCGTGTTTCTATCGGGCGTGCAGTTATATGTTGTGCTGTGTGGCACGCAGCTTGTATATTCATTGGCTGTGTGCTTTCATGTTGTCTTGTGTGAACACGTGGCTTATGAGTTTTCTCATTAGCTGCGTGTTCATGTCCTGTTTTGCACATGGCTGGTGATTTGTTTGCTGGCCATGTGCTTGTGTTTTTGTTTTATGTGAGCACGTGGCTTCTGTCCTAGTTTTCTGTGTGCCACGTGCTCTCATGTCAATTTGTCTTGACCCCACCCATCTTGTTACCTGTTTATTGATTAATTTTCCCCAGCTGTTTTCCCTCGTTACCCTCATAATTTGCTCCCTTTATAATCTCCTTGTGTTTGCAGTTCGGTGTGGGTTCGTTACCTTATGTTTGATGTCGTCTGTGTCCAGCCTTGTCCAGCCTTGTCCAGCCCTGTCCAGCCCTGCCTTGCCTGCTAGCCAGCCAGCTTGTTTTTCCCCTACGGGGTAGTTTTTGTTTGTTTGTTTTATTTTTATTAAATAAATTAGTTGCCCATAACCTGCATTTGAGTCTTCGCTCTCTTCCATTCACCCCAACCTTGACAGGAAAGGGTTCAAATATACAAAAGATGCTGGAAAACTGAAGAATCTGCAGAACAGGGAGGATTTTTCTGAAGAACAGTGCTCAGTTTAACTGTTCAGAACAAACAAGGGACTCATAAACAACTATCTCAAAACAAAACAAAAGCAGTTGTAAATCATCCAGGTACACACTATTAAGAGCCAATGGTTCCCAAACTTTTGAAGAAAGTTTTCTTTGTCTTGTGGAATGTATGTAAACATATTTAATGTAAAATATATTACTCAGGACAGTACTAAATAAAAATTAAATTATTCACATTTTCACAGATTCTGCAAGGGGTTCCCAAACTTCCGCATGCCACTGTGTTTTGCTAAAAATTTAAGTTGTTACTTAAGTTGGACTACAGTTTGGGATCAAATGTGGCTTTGTAGTTGTTGTCAAAGTTATTAAATTATATATTGTATTTATACTTACATCCCATAAATTAAAATGACTGATTTAGATGCAAAGTTGAGCTTGATGAATGCTATCAACACTGTGTGAAAAAAATTAAACATTTTTACAATCTCCATTCTATAGTCCAAATTATATACATTTTATTGAGTTCTCTTTTTAATGGGGAGGTGATGAAGAAATAAGGTTGCACACAAACGTAGTTGAATATAATTTTTTGGAAATTAAATTGAAATTAGTTAATAGTTACTATAGATTTCAACATTTTATGGAATATTAGTGCAACTATTGTATTGTTGTATTATTTTAATTGTAAATCCAAGTGTTTTTCTGTGCTTCTTGTGTCATTTATTCAGGTATCTGCACTCCCATAGACACCAATTAGCCTCAAAACACTCCCCTCATTCAAGCATCCGATTGACAAGTGAGAGCAAAAAGAATGACACAGTTTCACCAGCTACACTCAAGTCTAAGTTCCACTCCACTATGGTCCCGCACAGAGCCCTTGACCTTAGAAAAGACAGACACAGGTGTCACTAAATTCAAAAGAAGCAGAAATAATTTATGTTGCTATTCTCATGTGTAAACATTGAAATAAATTGAGAAATTCCCTTTTTTTGTGTTTAAAAGGCAAACATCAGTTCAGATATGTAGTCCTAAAGGAATTCAATCTTCCAGTCACACATCTAAGGTATTGCAACAACTACCTATAATGGAGTTTTCCTGTTCATCTTAAACTTGTAGATCAGGGAACTCTTGTTGTTTCGATGTAATGTTAATACAGTGGTGTTAA
The DNA here is from genome assembly GCA_027564155.1 of Gymnocypris eckloni scoliostomus. Taxonomy (NCBI): domain Eukaryota; kingdom Metazoa; phylum Chordata; class Actinopteri; order Cypriniformes; family Cyprinidae; genus Gymnocypris; species Gymnocypris eckloni. The sequence goes on along the minus strand of CM050414.1, from coordinate 153,694 downwards.
GATTTTGTTTTAAATACTCTCTGAAAACGATACACATACAGGGTCCAGCTGGTGTGTTTCCTGTGAGCTCTACTGACCGTCTTACAGTTCCTAACCAGGAACATTCTGAGCACATGTTCATGCCATCAACCCCAGAGGACCTCTTTAGGGCCAAGATCAGCCCAGGTACAGTTCCACGAGTCATTTTTATGAGATAAACCATGAATAGAAAACTAATTCAATTGAAGAGAATGAAAGCAAATACGCCACAACTTGCAGATATAATAAATATGCACTTTAGGCTAGAAGTAGATGTTAGTGTAATCTATTATTATGTACTAGTCTGAAGTCCCGAACTGAATCAAATGATTTGCGCTCTGCACTCTGAAGTCCCGAACTTAATCAAAAGATTTGCGCTCTGAATTCCCGAACTGAACCAAATGATTTGCGCTCTAAAGTCCCGAACTTAATCAAATGATTTGCGATCTGCGCTCTGATGTCCCGAACTGAATCAAATGATTTGCGCTCTGAAGTCCCGAACTTAATAAAATGATTCGCGCTCTGATGTCCCGAACTGAATCAAATAATTTGCGCTCTGAAGTCCCGAACTTAATCAAATGATTCGCGCTCTGTGCTCTGAAGTCCGGAGCTGAACCAAATGATCTGCGCTCTGAAGTCCCGAGCTGGACCAAATTATTTGCGCTCTGAAGTCCCGAACTTAATCAAATGATTCGCGCTCTGAAGTCCCGAACTGAACCAAATTATTTGTGCTCTGAAGTCCCAAACTGAATCAAATGATTTGCGCTCTGAAGTCCCGAACTTAATCAAATGATTTGCGCTCTGAAGTCCCGAACTTAATCAAATAATTTACGCTCTGCGCTCTGAAGTCGCGAACTGAACCAAATGATTTGCGCTCTGCGCTCTGAAGTCCCGAACTGAACCAAATAATTTGCGCTCCACGCTCTGAAGTCCCGAACTGAACCAAATGATTTGTGCTCTACGCTCTGAAGTCTTGAACTGAACAGCTGTACACAAAAGCATCACGGTCCGCACTCATAAATGCTGTTTTATCAGGCATTATAGGCAAGATGAAATGAAAATACCAATGACACATTTCTGAGGACAGTTGGTTCCCTTCAGAGATACATAAACATCCGCGCTGCGTTTTGACTTTGAAACGTGCAGCGTTCATATTTATTCAATGACATCATTTCTTTTTGAAGTTTAATCAGCCCTTTCACGAGTGAAACTGAAAGACCTCCTGAAATTATAAATGAAGACTTGTCTTAAACCAATTAGTGTATTTACAACTTTGTTTATGTTCTGTATTTACTTCAAGAAAAGAGATATATTTATAATCTTATTTTACATTGAGACAAGAAGCAAATGTGAATGCTAAGTATTATAAAGATACAGTTTTGTATTGTGATTAAAATTAGGCATTGTATTGAATGGAGAATATTGTAAATTTAACTAAAATAAATAAAGTTATGTGACATGTCAATTTATTTTCTTGGATTGAAATACGTAGAGGGCTAAATATATTTTTAAATGCGTACAATAGCAAACAAATATAAAAAAATATATTGGCAGAAATTATCTTTATCTAAATATATTTTGAAACATGTTTTAGTAAACATGTTTGACCCTTTTGATATCTCATATACAATATAAAATGTATAAAAAATATGCGCTCTGAAGTCCCGAACTGAATCAAAAGATTTGCGCTCTGTGCTCTGAAATCACGAACTGAACAAAATGATTTGCGCTCTACGCTCTGAAATCCCGAACTGACCCAAATTATTTGCGCTCTGCGCTCTAAAGTCCCGAACTTAATCAAATGATTTGCGCTCTGCACTCCCGAACTGAACAAAATGATTTGTGCTCTGCACTCTGAAGTCCCGAACTGAACAAAATGATTTGCGCTCTGAAGTCCCGAACTGACCCAAATTATTTGCGCTCTGAATTCCCGAACTGAATCAAATGATTTGCGCTCTGAAGACCTGAACTGAACCAAATGAATCGCGCTCTGTGCTCTGAAGTCCCGAACTGAACCAAATGATTCGCGTTCTGCGCTCTGAAGTCCCGAACTGAACCAAATCTATTACGACAAAACATATTCAAGAGAAATAAAAATGGGTTGTTAAAACCATATTGTATTATTCAGGTCACAGCCCAAATGTATATATATATATATGGTAAAATGTCTTGAGCATCATAGAATCACATTCAATTTCCTTATCCTCAGAGCTCTCCTGGTTTTCTTCCTCCTGATTGCTTGTCCATGTCCCCATCACAATCTTCTTTTTAAATGTCATGAACAATTTGCAGTTGTTATCCAGCATCCTACACTACAACTCATGCACAAAAGACGAGACCAAATTAAAACCAAATCACTTTATTGTCACAATACCATGAACGCAAGAGTACAGGTGGTGAAAATATTTTGTGCAAACTCAGCAGCATGACAGTATGGATGACAAATATTGAACATATATGCAACACATATATATTATATATAGAGATTGTCATGCGCATCGTTAGTAAAGGTGGTTCTGTGATGATTAATACATCTCCATCACCTCAGCGATGAATCGCCTGCAATATTGAACATGATATTGCGTAGCTTGTCTGTGAACTACGGCGCTGTGTATTAAATGCCGCTCCATTTGAAAAGAGGAGATGGAAATGTATTAATCATCACAGAACAGTTGTCCTGACATTTTATCCTACCCATCAGATTTTCCTACCTCGGCTTATTATGCATGCGCGCATCAATACTGCATCCTTTTTCTCACGCTGAACAACAATATTTAATGTATCTGAATTACTGTAAGGGTAGATTTAGGGTTGGGGTTGGTGTAGACGTTAGAAAAACACAATCTAATAGGTAGAAAAAATATTTATTGTTGGTTTCCGGTTCTAGATGTATCCCTTCTATCCACAACCGCAAATATAACACGTACTTACTGTATGTGCATTACTGTAAGGGTAAGTTTAGGGTTGTGGTAGGTGCACAAATTAATAAAATATAATTTAACAGGTAGTATTTTTCGTTGTCGAATTGTACTACCCACTGTCTTAATGGGAGGTAGGAAAATCTGACAGGGTAGGACAAATCGACAGAACACCGACTTTATTGACGAGATGCGTATGACAATCGCATGCAATATATGGTGCAGCCCTGGTACACATATACCTTTGCAGTGCAGTACAGTATGAATTAGTGAAAACAGAATGTCAGGCTGCAGAATAATAGTGAGTCCAGTCAGTGTAAGTGACAGAGTGCAGTATATATGAGGTTGGTGGGGTGCGTGTGTGGTGTTACTGGTACGAGTTCAGTTCAGTCTGATTGCCTGTGGAAAGAACTTGTCTTAGCTGCAGGTGCGTGTTCTGCTTATGGTAACAGTGTAAGCAGTCCATGGTTCGGATGGCTGGAGTCTCTGGTGGTCCTCTGTGCTTTCCTCACAAACCACCTGGTGTAAATGTCCTGGAGGGACAAAATAATTCAGGGTGTTTTAAATCAATAAACGATATATAATATTATTCATAACTGTTGCGCTGGACTTACCATTGATTCCTGTTGAATGTTGTTGGAGGTATGGGCCAAAAGAATCCCTTCACCACTACCTTTCAGTTGTGAAGTTTCTTTTACGGGCAGTCTTCACAGCAGATATCTGATTGGTTCAGAGTCAGACAGTAGTGCAGCACTTGGTGGCCATTGAATTAATATATTCATCAACTGGCTTCATCCTCCTTCAAACAAACAGACAAAACAATATGCCAACAATAACTCTAGAGAAATAGTGTTGGTGAATACAGGTGCAAGTGTCAGTACTCCGCATATTCAGTCATTTTCTTCCCAAATTCCAGAAATGATGCACAGCTGATTTAATCATTCCAGCAGCTATGAAAAGATGTATATGTGAAAATTATAACTGTTGACTTGAAGAGTCCTTTGAGAGATAAACGTCAAATGTTGTACAACATTAACTGCATTTCTTGAATACAGACATACCAATGGAAATGTGCAAATGTTTAGCTCTCTGTTTTTTCTGTTTAGGCACAAGAAGACCCCATTCCTTCCTCGTTCCCAACAGGACTGGCTTGACTGGCTTGCTGTGATTGATTTTCTTTGTGTTTTTGGTCTTCCATTTTGGCTGTAAAACAAGAACATATCTATTGACCCCATGTTTAATTACTGATGTTGATTAAACATATAAGTTAAGACAGATATAATTAAGTTCATTCACCAAAATATACATGTCATAGGATTTGATTAATAAATTTTGATTATAATTTTATACAAACCTTACCTGGCGAGGGCTCATCATGACAAGAACTTGCTGACCCTCACTAGTAGCCGTTCAGTTGATAAAACTGGAAAAGGCCATCGTGCAAACTCTCCGTTTCTACCTTACAACAGAGCAAAAAGAATGTTTGAGCGAGTGAGGGAGTAAAGGAATAAGATGAAGAGAAATAGGCAGAGAAAGGCAGAATTGTGTGTTTAAGTTTAACGAAATGAGAGGAAAACGTATTTTTTTTTTTAGAAAAAGCTGTAACCAAGCTGTAAACATGATTACATGCTGCCGGTATTGTTGTAAGCAGTTTAAAGGCCTCATTTAGAGTCCACACTGCAACTATTTAACATTTAATTACAGAGTAACAATATCATTAGAATCAATTTTTATTTTCTTTTAACATCTAAAAAGACAGATGAACAATATAATTGGAATAAACTTTCCAGCTAAATAACAATAAAAACAGCCAATCAGGATCCACCTGACTTCAAAGAGCTTGAACAGACGTGTGGAAGACAACAACTTAACTGCAGCGTGTATAATAATACATTGAACTTTATAATTTGTTGGTGTGGATGCCAAAATACAGTAGTTCTCATTATAGTTATTGTTCTTGGCGTGAACATCTTTAAGTGATCTGATTTGGCCAAAGTAACTGAAGATCTGATTTGTCACATGACAAGTTAAACTAGCATTTCCAGACTCTGGCTTCTTAGACAGACATGTTCAATACAAATCAACATGGACAGAAAGGCAGAATGTGAGGTGTGGACTGATATAATGTTGCAACGGGAAGAGATGGCACCAATTTGTAAAGGTTAATAAAGAATCTAATGGACTTAATATAAACTTTATGATTTAAACACTCAGACTACTTATAATGGGCACAATCTGCACAAGAGTTGAGGCAATGGCCAATGACAGCAAGAGTAAAAGTCCTAGAACTTTGTATGAGTACGCTTGTATAATGTCATATGAATTTGCAGAAATTCTATTAATTATTACTACTTCTGCGTAACACTTTGCTGGAGGTTCTTCCTGACGGGGCCGTGGGATATGTAAACTAAAGTTTAAGAAACATCATATGCTGTGCAAAATGTAACTGCCGTAAAGTTCAGTCAAAGGGTTAGGACCAACACAGACGTACCATTGGAAATGTTTGCCTTTGCAGCTTTTGGTCTTCTCCATAAACACACAAGATGGCCAAATTCATCCCTCTCCACAAACAAGGCAAGACAAGAGTTTGACAGGCCTTCCTTTTTAGCTGAAACAAAGTAAACAGAAACTGTTTAAAGTTGAACCTTTGAAGGACTTTAGCCTGCCTGGCAGCTTCTTCAAGTTCAGCATTGAGAGCTTTGAGTACAAGTTACCTGTTGATATTAGCAGATTTTTTACATAACTGATCAAAATTTGATTCTGAGTTTTTAAAATATGCCATGATGAACAAGAGAGAGGAAGAAAGAGAGCAAATATGTCAAGTAAAGTAAAGTCAAGTCACCTTTATTTATATAGCGCTTTTAACAATACAAATTGTAACAAAGCACTGCACAATATCAAAATAGGAAAATTGTGTCAATAATGTAAAATGACAGGATTTAACACTCAGTTTTCAGCTGAATGCATTTCATTATTGAATTTAGTAATGGCATTGTCCAGCTCAGTTCAGTTTAAAAAATATCTGTGCAATCTAGTCGATGATTTTGCTGGAAATGAAGATTCCCCAACTAAGCAAGCCAGAGGCGACAGCGGCAAGGAACCAAAACTCCATCGGTGACAGAATGGAGAAAAAACCTTGGGAGAAACCAGGCTCAGTCGGGGGGCCAGTTCCCCTCCGGCCAGACGAACCAGTAGTTTGTTCCAACTGCAGGAAAAGTCAGAGTGTAAGCGGTCCACTGGTTCCAGTGGTCTTTTCCCAATGACTGTCTAGGTGACGAGTTCCTCACTGGGCATCTGTCTCTGGGACTCATTTATGTGTCCTAGACTCTGCTGACGTTAAGGGCTGTAGAGGTTGTCTCTAGGTGCTGATTCACCATTTATGGCAAAATTTGGTTAAGTCAGTATAATCGCTGATAGTTGGCTTCCTCTGAGGTCCTCCAAAGGGTTGCCATCGTCCCTTCTCAGGTGTTCGGTCATCTCAGATTGTTTAAGGGTTGGATCCAGACTGAAGCTTGTGTAATTCCTAGCTACCACGGGATGTTAATCCCATGGCAGAAACATAGAAACAATAAAGACAATTAGTGCAGCAGTTGTTCCATCCAGGAATAACCCTGGATGAAATTATCAGTATAACCC